>OX941080.1:99385000-100635000 GCA_954870635.1 Arctium minus | reverse complement strand
CCCACAGATTACCAGGTTGCAGACCTTTTCACAAAGGCTCTGGATGAGAAAAGATTCACTTTTCTCGTTGTCAAGATTCGAATGCTTAACACGAGTTGACTCACAGAGCTTCTGTACCTTGGCACAGAGCCTCTGTTGTATAATCTTATTTCTGCTTGTATAGTTCCCTGTTTGTAAATATTTCTTTTCTCTGTCTTGCTTATTTCCTTGCCTGTTGTTGAGTTTCATTGATTCTATGTCTTGTACAAAACTTATGCTTAATGACCCAAGCATAGATCAAGGGGGAGCAAAACAAGCCACTCAGAGAAGACCTTGTCGATTCAAGGAGGTGCAAGAAAGTTCTTTGCATCAGATATTCTGGGAAATGAGGTAAGTTCACGCATCTTCAAGGACAAAACTTTCTCTTCTCGGACACCAAAAACTTCAAGATATGTACCACCCTGTTCTTCAAATCTTATCAAAACTTTGGATGATCAAAATTTTCAAAAGTTTGTCTTCAAATAGAAATTTTTGGTCTAAGAGCCTCTGTGACTAGTCACAGAGCCTCTACACCTCAAAAAGTGGATTTTTTTGACTTCTGAGCTCTTATTTGAATGACACTCAATCACCTCATTGTTCTTTCATGGTCTTTCGGTTAACCTTGCACTCACAACCTTGCAAATTACCTTAGATGCTCTCTACCCACAGGGCTTCTGCCACTTTCATCCCTTATGAAATTTTTTCAAAAAGGTCATTGAGCGCGGGTCATTTGTGAAAGACATAGTCATTCGGGTATATCAAATGCCATGCACGTGAGAATAGGGGGAGGGACACGTACTCGATCGTGCACCACCCATACTGACCTGGTAAAATCTTAGTGGATCGTATTTGTTCCATCGTTTTTCCTAACCGGCACATTATCCATATGTACTTTTTACAGATTTGAAATTTTATAATTTACCGCTTAATTTTTTTTACTCCCCTCTCAGTATAAAAACCCCTCTCTTTCACTTTACCCATTGTTTTTACCTGAAACTTTCTCTCAAGAACTCCAAAGCAAGAACTTCCTTCATCATTCTTTTTCTGTAATGGCTTCTCCATCTGTTTCATCCAAGAACTCCCAAGGATCAAAGGCTGCAAACCACTCCCAGCACTCAATCGCCCAAAAGATAGATTCTCACTCTGTTGAAACAGAACAGGTCTTGACTAGTCGAATGCTATCATTCACTAGGCACGATTACCATTTGAACAACATGAACCATATACCCATTAATCACTATGTAGCTCTAAACCCAAAAGGATTCCCAACTGAAGCTGAACCGTTGATCAACATTCTGAAAAATCATTTCCTCACCAAAGCCCTAACCATGAAAAGGAATGATGTCCCTGAATCTTACATTCAATAATTCTGGCTAACTGCACGTCACATGAAAATGGACAAATATGGGTACTGCATCATGGGTTATGCAACTCAGCCATCAACAGAGAAGATACTCGATTTGGGAATCAACAGAAGAAGATTATCTGACATTTTTTACTTGCCCACCAAAGATGATCTGCATCTCAAGAAATTCTCAGAGGAGCTCACTGAAGAAGAGCTCTTGGAGTTTTTACGGTTCATAGGATATGCCATTCCTATCTCCAAGAGCACCAACTTCATAATACATAATCTTCCTCCTCTATGGAATGTTCTCTTCTCAATCCTCAACATATGCTTGACCTGTAAAGTTGGGAGCCCTGACCAATCAAGTCATACCATACTTGCCATTATGTATGCTATGTAATACGACTTACCTCTAGATTATGCAGTGTTGATTTTCAGGGAGATAAGGAATGCCGTGATTACAAAACAACAAGATCAGTACAGGGGCATAGAACCAAAAAATCTAGAATTCGGAAGATTCTTCGCGGTACTTCTAGGGGATGACTTAATTGGTGAAGGGAAGCTACCCGCAAAAGGTAAGGTAATAAAACTTCATGAAATGAAGTCTCACAAGCCGACCACTCTGCAGACAGGATATCCAGTAGCCAGACCTCTACCAGCTTAGGTCTTACAGTATATGGGTAGTGAAGAGGTTATTCAGGCCTACATTCGTGGCACGTGTAGGATTTTAGTTAAGAGAGATAGTAGTATATCTTAGGGATGAGAGTCTTTAGGGAACAGGGGATGTGGCCGCAGAGGCACAAATTGTGAGTCAAGAGAGAGTAGAATTTGAGAGGGGGTGGGTAGTGAGAAAAAGGAGAAAAAGAAAAAAATCAAAAGATAATCGCAAAAGTAGAGGTTCCAAAATCAGAGAAAGTACAAGCTATGGCAGAGGCTTCAAAGGTTGAGAAGACCAAGAAGCACAAGGCAATGACAGAGTACACCTCAAAAGAAGTCACTGTCACAACGACCACATAGGTGGTTAAGCCTTCTGAAAAAGAAACATAAGAAGTTGAGAAAGTTAGCAGAGCAAGACAGGGCCAAGGAAGCAGAAGATGAGGCCTTCATCATTGAGAAAGAACCTATAGAGGTTGCTGGAAAACCTCTGTAGAAGACAAGATGAAGGGCCTTGATCTTTGGAGAGGGCACTCCAGAATAAAGACCTAAAAGTCCCCTGCAAATAGCTGCTGAGATTGCCAATGAGGTAACCCAGAGGTACTCAGCAGGTATTGGAGAACTGGTGGACATAGAGATTGAAGATATGACAAGCAAGTCCTAGAGTGAAGATGAGAGAATAGAAGAAAGTAAAAAATCAAATTAGGAGAGAAGTGCAAAAGATGCCTTAGGCACACAACCAAACCAAACTCTCTGTGCGACCCACATTACTACCTCTACAGTTATAGTTCACCAAGGTATTGAACCAGGACTGCATGGTCCAAACCCAAACCTATCTAGCCGGACAGAGGATATTCATTCATCCTCTGTACCACACTTATTCGGGGTAACCACAACTACCCCATCCTCTCAAAAGGATGAAGGTGTAGATATATGTGCCCATTTTTCCCAGGACACGACACAACCCCCTATAGAGGCATTTGTTGCCTCTGTAGCATACACGAGTGACCCCCAAACCACTTCAGAGTTGGTGGTGCGAGATCACGAAAATTCTGTGATTCTAGAACATCCACAAGATTCAATCAACAGGAATCTTCAGGGAGCTTCTGAACCCTCCCCCAAGGGACCTGTTGACAAAACATTCATAGATGATTCCTTCGTGGAACATCAAGGATTGGAAGGAAATCCTCCAGAGCTCAGCATTCTTACAAGCTTTGAAGGTGCCAAACACATCCATGGCAAAATTTGGATCATGTGTTGATCCAGAGGTTACCTTGGACAACTATGTCACAAAGGAAGAGTTTAAAACCTTTGTTGACAAAGTGTTTGAAAAAATCGAAGAATTGGATAGTCACATACCCGTCATCTCCACGATTACTCTCGATGATATTTGAGAAGACAATACGACGTCCAAAATGTATCTCTGTCGAATGCTCTGGAACTCAAAAAGCTCATAGAAACCTCTGTCTCTGGGGCTGACTTCAACAAACTGATTGCGGAGGTGGAAACTCAAACAGAAGCTCTGAAAGCACTTCAACAAATCTCAGAACAAAACTCTACATATGTTAAGAAGTTGTTGGTTTCCTCGGCCTCAAATGCAAAGACGAATGATTTCAGAGCATGTACTAATTCGATAAACATCCACACTGATGCTATCAAAGTCCTTGGGGATATTGCCATGGAAGAAATGGCTAAGATCACTGCAGAAGTCACAGTATCTAGGGTGGATAATCTTTCCAAGCTCAAAGAAGAAATTAAAGACATGACTCGCAGTGTCATGGTCCCAATTTAGGTTTTAGACTCATCCTCTTCACCACAACCACACGCCTCTGTGACGAACATCAAAGCCTTGGCTACCAAAGAAGTTCTTCAAGCCATGGGCCGAATGCTTCTAAAGGATCTGAATCTTATAGGATCTGACATCTCCAAGGAAGGTAAATCAGTCGCCACAGAGCTCAAGTCTACAGTTGCAAATCTGATGTTCAAATTAGACTATGAAGTGAACAAGCTCACGTTGGCCGTAGAGGGCGTTATGACCAAGATCTCCAAGCATGTAGAAGATCACCTCTGCAAGAAGAAGAAAAGGAAGGCACATAACTCCTGCCAAAGTCAGGTTGGACAGCAAAGGGCACGACATGAGGACCAAGATCCTGATGCCTTTGTCTCTGGTCCTCATGAGGGTAAAATCTATAGAAGACACTTCAAAGTGCACCAGTCTTACCAGAGCCTCTGAATCAAGTTCCAGTAAGCTCAGAGTCAAGACCTCAGAAGTCAAATCAACAAAAGGACTCTGCAGCTTCACCTCCCAAAATCCAAATAAGCACCCCAAAACCCTCAACAAAAGACAAGGGCAAAGTATAGCCACAAAACCTTTGATGGGTAAAAAGTCACCCCCTCCTAACACTGAAAAACTTCTGAAGAGCTCATTTGAGGCATTCAAAATGGTAAAACTCGAAGAGGAGGACTGGACGTTTGACTTGCAACCTTTCTCAGAACTTCCTATCCTTGATCTAATTGTCAAACCCTATAAGGATAGAGTCACAGAGGTTATCCAAGGCTTCTACTTTTAAGGAAACCCTTCTCTGTTCCTCCAAAGAAAGATATTGAAGAAGAGGTCAACAAATATCTCTACAGCTACAGAGTCCATGATTTTTTGCCTCTTATCAAGCTCTTAGAGGATATAATCTCAGAGTAAAGGAGGAAGTTCAACAAAGAGAAGGATCAACCCAAACACAAAGTCTTCTCCATGTCAAAGATTTCAGAGGTTCTGGGAAGTGCAAAATTTTTTGGTTCTGTGAGTACATTGTGAGTAGAGAAGATGGAAAGATATGAACCCCACAAATGTTGACCTACCAAACGTCCATCCTAACGATCTCTCAGAGCTTTTCAAATGGACAAAGGAGAGGTACGGGTGGAAAAGAGTGAATAAAGGAGCCCACTTTATCTTAAAGAAGACAATGAGGGAAAAGCTCCTATACTATAGTGTAGTGGATTTTCAGGTGGCTCTTGATCTTGGTGTAAAAAGAATCAATCTTACTTCACCAGAGGACAACATACCCTCCTCTGCCAACATCCTTCCAAACTCGATCATCACATCCCTTAAATTTGGCTTTGTATACCTTAACCCTAAAGGCGAAAAGAATATCTTCATAGGTATGGAAAGCCACTCAACTCACTCTCTGCTGTACATTCGAGAAGAAATCATCAAGCATAGAGGCACATCCCTCGTCCATACTGAAGTTGCAGATGTTCTCCTAGAAATTATAAGTGCAACTCTGAGCTTCAGATACATGTGTGCTTTCTACTATAGAGATCTGAAGAAGGAAAGATGATTTGACAAAAGAATAGACGATTTCCCAGACGCCAAGATATAGGCTCTGATGTTACGTATTTTGTTATTTTTATTTTCATTCGTGTACTTAAGCTCAAATGTAATTGCCTTCTGGAATCATTATTTTGAATGAAAATTAGTCTTCCGAGAATGAGTTCCTTTCACCTTCTTATTTCTTACTTAGCCAAGCACTCACCATTCCAATCTTTATTTTTCAATACTTAGGGGGAGATTGTTAGCTCCAATTCATTTGTATAGAAATATTGAAAAATAGGCAAAGTGTAGGAACCTCAGAAGATGGCTCAAATCTTCAAGTACACCACAAAAGTTGCAAGCACAGAAGATCTTGTCGACCATCTGCCCGAGAATTTTAACTTGATCAGTTTCAGATCACAAAGCCTCTGTGGTCACTCACAGAGCCTCTGTGATGGGTAACCTGTGGAGATGGAAGACTTCCTGATAATAGTTGAAGAAAACCCCACGTACAGAACACGTGAGCCTGCTGTACGATGATTTTAAAATCCTTTTTGCAGCGCACGATGTTTTATCTTTCTAGGTGGCATTCTCTCATTAGATTGCCAGTCTTTGTATTGTATTATGGGGTGCATCCTCCTCATATATTATTGGAGCACCACCATTGTTTGTATCACGCGAGCACATACTAATCTTAGAACGCTGTATTTTCTTTGAGCATATTAGCACACACAAGTCTGTGTTCTTGGTGTAACTTGCAAGTTAATGAAGCAGATTCTTCAGTAATCATCTCTATATTATTCATGTTTCTGTTTATTGCTTGAAATTGTGTTTAATACCATACAACTACTATATTTCTACACTTAAAAATGCTTTCGCACTCTTAATCATCTGCTTTGTGTAGTTAATAGTAAATCAAGGGTTAGAACACCATATTTTGGGATCAATAGACCAGATAGAAGATATGATGCGTCCCCGAGAAAATTGAAATATTTCTTTGTCCGGAAAGAAATGAGTAGTTAGTGGGGTAATTGCAATAGTTGGCATGGGCTAGTGCCTGTTTCAATGATGGTCACCAAAGAATGTGAACCAACAGATTATATGGCTGCCCGACTCAGAAAAAAGTTGGTAAAGAATTTTCATATTCTTTTAACTCTGTTCTCACAACCTCTTTCTTTTAATCATTATGCTCACTTCTATACAATCTCTCTTTTTCATTTTTTGCACTCAACACGATGAGAAAAACTTAACCTGATTTTTTCTCTCCCCCACTATTTGATTTAAGACCCCTCACCCCTAAATCACTCTAGGATAACTTTCGGGGTAGAAAACACAGGTTAATGTGAATCCATGGAAGTTCTATTTAAGCTCTCATACTGATCCCAAGAAAATATATCCTAAAAGGATATGATGTTCAATAGTTTAGCTTGAACAAATAAAACTCAAAATATGATAACATTCTCATAATGTATGCTCATTAAAAATATGAATGAAATTTGAGCGTTTAAACTTTGAAGATCTCTCAAAACAAGGATATTGAATGATTGAAATGAAATCAAGAGAATTGTTTTGAGAATCTGACAATGTATCAGTCAAATCAAATATCATGAGTATAGTCATGAAATGGTTGCGGTATTTGAAAAATTAATTTCCCAATTTCAATCAAGCAATTCTCAATTCAAGATTTGACAATATCAAGATCTAGAGAGAGAGTAGATAGAGAATCAATCACAAGTCTATTGATATTACAATTATGCGTATGATACTTGGTTACAATGATGGTTCTTCTTAGAGTTACATGATTTACAAGACAACTCTCACTATTTATATCAAGACACACTTCTCTCATAACACTAAAATCTCAAACTAAAGGTTCTCTCAAACCACTAAGATTAACTACATTGACTTTACAGACCTGACTTTTCTCATTAAATCTTGGATACAATTAATACACTAACAATCTCCCCCTTTGTATTCAAGATTTAATAAAAATTTGACAATCGTCTTCAGTGCTTGATTCTTCAACTTATATCTCAGACAATCATGACATTGAAGCTCTGGTAATCTTCAGTCTTTCAGTCTTTGAAGAATCTTGAAAGGTCTTTTGCACTTTGCATCATTGGAAATTCAACAAGTCTTGAAAACGAATCTGAATTCTTTAAAATCTTTTGAAACTCTTTAAACTTCTTTGAAAACTTTGAAACTTTTGAAACTTCGAGGAATCTTTCAAAACTGTATCTTCATCACTCTGATCTCTTGACTGTCTTCAGAAAAACAAACTTTCTCAAATCATCTTCAGAAACTTTAAAATTCTTTAACAGAACTTTCATCAGAAAGCCTCTTCATTTTTGATTTGTCAGATCAGCTTTTGTCTTTGAAATTTAATCTTCAGAAATTTCCCCCCCTTTTGACATCTCGTCTTTGAAATTGAACTTTGTAAATTTCTCCCCCTTTTTGATGATTGTGAGCATCATGATCATCAAAATATATTCAATTTCAGCAATTTCTTTGATTTCCCCCTTTTTAAAGACTAACAATCCCCTCTATATGTTAAATTGACATTCTCCGCCCTTTGATTTGGGTATCCGTCAATTCATGAAATTTATATATCTAAATCTTTTCAAATTCAGATATAATGAACGTGGTAACCCTGAATCAACAAATGATACAGTTAGTATGCCTGTAAGTAGCACGGAGCCGCTTTGTACAACGAATGTACATTGGAAAGGAGCTTTTGTGATGTTCACTCCCCCAGGGCTTCCATTCAATCATCGAAAAACCACAAAGGAATTTTCTATGAATGTTATGACAAGAAAACATATTCCTTGTTTGTATGTGAGAGTGTAGAAATGATTGAAGCTACTTAGATTTTTCAGGCTCAAATTGTGTAAACTGTTGAGACAGCAACAAATATTACATGGACTCAATGTGCATGAAAGAGGTGCGAAGGTGGGGAAACTTTCCTTCTTTTTCAATATCTAAATCTTCGGATTGAAGACTAGATAGCATATATGTTGCATCCCCAAAGAAAATGAAACATTTCTTTGTTAAGAAAGAAACGAGTGGTTGGTGGGATAATTGCAAGAGTTGGCATGAGCTCACTGCCTTGTTTCAATGATGGTCACCAAATAATGTGAACCAATCAGAAGATGTGGTTTCCCGACTCAGAAAGTGTTTGGTGCAGAGTTCTGATATTCTTTTAACTCTGATCTCACACCCTCTTTCTTTTTAACATTAAATCTCACTTCTAACCAAACTCTCTTTTCCATTTTACCGCTCAGCACAATGCGAAAAACTCAATCGGATGAGTTATCTTCCCCACTCTTTGATTTAAGACCCCTCACCCCTCAATCACTCTAGGATAACTTCCGGGGTAGGAAACACAGGTTAATGTGAATCCATGGAAGTTCTGTTTAAGCTCACACAAATCCCATGTAATTTTATCCTAAAAAGAATAGTTGCTCTACAGTTTAACCTTGAATGACAGAATGACACTGTCAGTGTATGTATGCTTCACAATATCAGTGTGAGAGCTTTGATCATTGAAAAATTCTCAAAACAAGAATAATGAATGAATGAAATGAAATAAAGAGAATTCTTTTGAAAATCTGACAATGTATATCAGATCAAATAAAATGGTTAGGGTATCAAAGAACTTGATAGTTTGTTTATATGAACGAATATAAACAATTTTGCAATGAAAGCACAAATTTGGAAATGATAATTGTTGCTCAACAATATTGAAAACAAACGAGGGTATTACCATCGAAGAGTTGTTTCTTTATGAGACATGGTAATAACAATTTCAAATAAAGTAATGATCTTTGGAAACACACGGTCAGTTAAACAGTAAATGTCAATAATGAAAAACATTTAAAATCACACTTCTTAATTCATGAAATCTTTTGAGAATACAGAAGTGGTTTGAACATTTAAGAAAACGTTTTTCATCCTTGAAAGTTGTTCTTCTTTCAAACAATCAGAGATCTAGATTAGAAGATATTTACCTTTAATCTCCCCCTCAAATCAAGATATAATAATTTTGATCAAATAAGCTCCCCCTAGATATTTGCAAAATATCCTTATCTGAACATTGAAGAACGGGTCCTGATCTGTTGTAATCAGAAGCCACAATCTTGACATTGAGGTGCAGGTTTTGAACTGTTGTGTTCAAAATCCATAATTCTTTGAGATACGAATCCTAGACTGATTTGTCTAGAAGTCAAACATCATGCCCCCCCCCCTTAAACTTTGGGTGCCTGCAACACAATTTTAGCTTTTCGTACCCACTGGTATTTGGGTCCTAATGTGTTAGTTGCTGTTCGTATGGGGGTAACATAGTAAGAACCATACCAGTAACTAAAAAAGTTTTTACTTACCAAGTCATGTGCTCCACAGTAAGAACAACAAATTTTCTTCTGAGCAACCCTGATTAAGTGATTAGAAGAGTAAAACATATCAGGATTACCAAGATATTTACCTTTATATGCCCAGTTCTTGTTGGCATTGGTTGTGGATGCATATGCTTTTGTGATTCTTCTTCTCTTTAGAAGAATCTTTAACTTTGCAGACCATCTGATTTTTCTTTGATTGCTTTCCAAAAGATTTGATATAAAAGCTTGCTGAACCATCAACAGATTTGTCATAAAATAGATTTGATGGTCTGATCTGATTTGATTTGACAGTGTTTGGATTGACACTTTTCTTTTTAAAAACATTTTTGTCATGAATAGAACTTGAAGTTGTTTTGAAAGAATAGACTGATTCTGTTGAATTATGAACAGGTGATTGACTAATCACATCAGCTGTAATCTTTTCTGACAAATCAACGTTTGCAGCTTCCAAGTCTTTTATCTTTTAAGATAAAATGTTTCTTTCAAAAGTAAGTGTGTCAACCTTTATTTTCAAATCAGATCTAACCTTCTGTTCTTTTTGGACATCTGATGTTAGAACAGTTATTTTGGATGTGAGCTTAGATATCTCATATTCAAAATGTGAATGTTCTTGCTCAAAATCTTTTTCCATGTTCTTGGTTTTTTCAGAAATATCCTTGAAAATACCAACATTTCTCTTTTCAGAAATTTTCTTTTCATATTGAAAAGACTTTTTCTTTTCCTGAAAATTTTGGCTTTCTTTTTCTAATAAATCTTGTAAAACTGAGATCTGTTTGGGAAATTCAGTACTTCTATCTTCAAGAACTTTCCTTTCCTTAGCAATTGTGTCTCTTTCAATAATCAGAATTTTTCAAATTCAGACACTTGCTTGGAAAGTTTTATACATTTTAGCTCAAGATCCTTCTTCTCTTGGTCAACTTTCTTTAAAATATCAGACAGTTTTTTAGCAGCAGATTTCTCTAAATCAGATTTAACTTTATCTGCTTGGAGGCTTTTCTTCAGTTCAGCATTCTGTATCTCCAAGGTAGATATCTTGTCTTCAAAAGCCTTAAACTTTTGTTGAACCTTAACTGATTCATCTTGATGTTCTGATGATTTTTGTTCATTTTTCTTCAGTTGGCTTTGAAGATTAGCAATCTTTCTCCCTTTCAGTTTGATTTCTTTTTCACAAGTTTGAATAGTATTTTCTTTTAAAGAAATCATTTTATCTTTCTCTTTAATCTCCTTCTCTCTTGCACTGAGGATAGCTGCAAAATCAGATTTAACATAATCAGTACATTTTGCACAAATAGAAGTTTTATCAGAATTTGACAAATTTGACTTCAACTCCTGAATCTGTTTAAGAAGCTTTGAATTCTGATTTTTCAGTTTCTCTTTTTCTGCTTCTATAACAGGTATCTCAGGCATGTACAAGATAGCAAGACCTCTCCCTGCTAGTATTGTATTTCCTTTCTCATCTGTAATTGTCATCTTGAATGAAATATCAGCTTGATATGAATGACCATTCCCAAACAATTCACAAAAATTTGACTGAAAGTCAAAAACAGATTCACAAAAAAAAAATCTCAGAAAAATTTACAAGTATATAACCCGAAAACACAAGAAACTCGCAGATCTATAAACTCGCAAAGCAATGTTCACTGAGCTTCACGCTAAACTTGTTGTGCGCGAATGAGAAACTCGCAGGACACTGCTTACGCGAATTGAACAAACTCGCTAAAGGGATGTGCGCGAAGATGCTTCTCGCAAGGTGCTTTGTGCGCGAAGTACACTTAGAATAAATCTGAACTTTGAGATTCTCGCAAATGAAAGCAAACTCGCATGCCAAAACATTTAGCGCGTTTCACACTTAGAAAAAATTCGAACTTGAACTTCTCGCAATGAAACGTAAACTGGCAAGTCAAATCACCCTTGCGTGTTCGAAACTTTTCGCTAACAGCTTCGTGCGTGTTCACAGTTTTCACACACCTCTTTATGCGCGAACCAGACACAAATCATCTTCATCGTGCGCGTTCTTCAGTATGCGTGTTCTACCCTTGCGCGAACCGCAGATCTTGCGCGTTCTTCACTAGATAGCATAGATTGATCCAAAAATCATTTTCACCTGCAATTGGCTTTCAACACTTGTACCACAATGATCGAAAATCAAATTTGAACACTTTTCTAAGCAACAAATCTATCTAAAGAACTGGAAATTACAGTGCAATTTGCAAATTTACAGTGTTCGACATTTTTTACAACAAAATCCAAAAATTTGAAAATACAATCTGATCTTGTGATTAATTTGTGAAATAGTGTGACCAAGTATGAATCTAGAACATAAAACGAAACCTATTGAACCATTTTTACAATCAAAGAACAACAAATCAACAAAAATTCGATCCAACAGTGATGTTCTTCTCGTTCTTGAATTTTCCAGAAATCGATCTAATCAAGAGATGTAATCTCCTCTGAATTTGATTGGGTTTGGCTCTGATACCAATTGAAAAGGTAATTTTCCAAATTCAATCAAGAAATTCTCAATTCAAGATTTGACAATATCAAGATCTAGAGAGATAGTAGAAAGAGAATCATTCACAAGTCTATTGATATTACAATTATGCGTATGATACTTGGTTACAATGATGGTTCTTCTTAGAGTTACATGATTTACAAGACAACTCTCACTATGTATATCAAGACACACTTCTCTCATAACACTAAACTCTCAAACTAAAGGTTCTCTCAAACCACTAAGATTAACTACATTGACTTTACATACTTGACTTTTCTCATTAAATCTTGGATACAATTAATACACTAACAATATCAAATAACTTGATAGATTGTTTATATGAACGAATATAAACATTTTTACAATGAACGTACAAAGATTGAAATGATGATTGATGCTCAACAATAGTGAAATCAAACGAGGGTATTACTGTTAAGTCTGATTTTAAAGTAATCATTGTATTTATAGGACTTGGTCAAATACTGTGTCTAAAGTTATATACTGTGTTGTATTGACCAAGGGTATTTAAGTCCCTTTGGTCTTTGTATCTTGTAAGTCTTTCTCGCGTACATCAATACATTCATACTTTGCGCCTCTTGCTCTCTCTCTCTACTTTCTCTCTCTAGTGATTCAGTGATTCTTGGACTCACAATTACCATCGAATTTTTTTTCGTTTTGAGACATGGTAATAACAATTTCAAATGAAGTACTGAACCGGTGTGTATGAATACTTGATAGTATATAGACAAGACAATACACAAGTATTGTTCTTTGGATACACACGGTCAGTTAAACATTAATGCTTAATTATGAAAAACATTTAAAATCACACTTCTAAGTTAATGAAATCTTTTGAGAAATAGAAGTGGTTTGAACATTTAGGAAAACATTTCTCATGTTCGAAAGTTATTTTTCAAACAATCAGAGATCTAGATCAGAAGATACTTACAAACAATTGAGCTCCCCTCAAATCATGATAGAATTATTTAGATTCAGATAAGCTCCCCTTTGATATTTGCAAAATATCCTTATCTAAACAAACTCTTCTTTGAGATACGGGTTCTAAACTGTTATGTTTAGAAGCCATAATTCTTTGACTTTAAAGTACGAGTCCTAAACTGATGTGTTTAGAATGCTATTACTCCCCCTTCACTTGTGGTGCCTGCTAAATTTATTGAGTCGCTTTTGGTACCTATTGGTGTTTGGGTCCATATTTGTTAATTGCAGTTCTTTTGGGAGTAATATAGTATGAGTCATAACAATAATTAACAAAATTTTTACTTACAAAATCATTTGCTCCACAGTAAGAACAACAAATCTTCTTTTGAGCCAACCTGATAAGATTATTAGCAGAATAAATCTTACCAGGTTTGCCAAAAGATTTACCTTTATGTGCATTGTTCTTGTTGGAATTTTGTGTTGGTACAAATGATTTCTCAATATTCTTTTCATCTGAAGCACCTTTAACTCTCCAGACCATCTTTTGCTGAGAATTGTGCTTTCTAAAATTTCCTGAACCATCAATAGATTTGACATAGAAAAGGTTAGTAGGACGAATCTGATCTTTATGTTTAGAACTATTATCATCTGAATTATTAAACAATGGAATATTAGAAACATTTGCAAAATGTGAACTTGAAGTTGTTTTGACTAAACATTTTGAAGGAGCTGAATCATTCATTGGTGATTGAGAAATTGTATCTGGACTTCTTTGTGCTCTCAAATCAACCTTGAATATGATCCCTTCAAGTTATGTGATCTTATTTGACAAACTGCTTCTTTCTTCAGATAATAGATCAATTTTCTAATGCAATTCAGACTTCACATTCTTCTCCTTCAGAACAATAGTTGACAACTCAGATAGTTTCCTTGTAAGCTTATGTTAGTCCAGTAGATCACAATCAAATCATTGTAAGAAGATAAACAAATATGAATTGGGAGGGAAATGTTGTTTATTCACAATCTAGAGAGAGCCAAATGTTTCTCTCTCTAGGAACACTAAGAACACGTACATGTTACATTTTGAAATGAAAATTATTTCTAACAATTACAACATATGTCCCTAATTATACCTTATCACTTTTGTTTACAAATAAGCCAAAACCCAATGCTAAAACACAAGCATCAACATACAATAATGATGACTTTACAAAACATCCAATATTTAGAACATTTTATGTTCTAACATTCTCCCCCTAAGTTTTGTAAAGGAATCAACTTCTTCAAGCTTCAGCACTTCTCCTCCTTGATTTCTTTAGAAAACTTAGCGTTTCTTAAACTTGAAAACATCTCCGGCTCCCCCTTGAAAATAGCTCTTATTCTTGAAGTTTCAACTTTAATACCAGATTGGATGTAGACAATAACCTCGACTGAGTGCAGAAAAAGACAACTTTTATCTCTTGTAAATTCAACACATTCGTTATGCCCACAAGAAAGAAATGTGTGAATTATGACGTGACAACCAAAGTGCATCTTCAGTTTATAACACTAGATCTGTCTTTGAACTCGAGTTGAAAAGGAATTCAGCGTAAGAACTTAATCTGATCAGCTTGTAGGAGGAAGCAACTGGTAGCAAACACTACTAGTCAAGGGTTAGTAGAAAATTTTGATATTTGTTCAACAACTGATGAAAGATGCTCATTTTCTAACTGCTTTTCAGAACACTGAAAATCTTGACTAGCATGAGCTCCATGAAAATCTGATCAGTTAAAAATATGTGACCAACAGAAGATAGGAATGATGTCTCATATGCATTACGCGGAAAATCTCAGAAACAGGGCAAACTTGTAGCAAAATGGGTTCTGAACAGCAACCTTTCGTATACCACATGAACAAATTTTTCGCATACCAAGAATTTCGCAGACCATTAACAGTTAAACTCAGGATTCACATGTAGCATGAGCGAAAAATCTCACGTTTTGCATATACTGACGTGTGGTGAGGACTTGGTAGAACTTCTAAGATAGGATGTTCTTAGAGTCAACGGAATTGCACGAATTAATAATTGTGATGATGGTAGCGAGAATCCTTGGGTATGGTGTGTTCATGATTGCACTTAGATAATGCCATTATGAATATATTGTTACGTAAGCATGCTTGATTTACTAATGTCATGACTATTGGTGAATGTATAAGTACGTTTTCTTTGGTGTTTTGTTCGAATCTCTTATCCCCTCTTGTGTTTGTGTGGCAACCTTTGTTCTATCATGGTGAATACTCGGAGTCGACCGTTGGTCGAAAGGGAAATTCATGAAGATAGCATGTCCAACCCAAATACAACAGTAAGGGCGATGAATGTTGTCCCTCCCAATACGCCGCCGATATTCACCGGAGAGGTAGAGCATTTACCTAGGATGGATTTGGAATCCATGAACCTGGTCATTCAAGAGGCAAACCCTCAAGCCGATATGATGGCCAACCTCATGCAGATGGTGACGTCTTCTATGGAAAAGCAACAAAAGGCATTCCTAAAGATGTTGGAGGATAGGGATGTTAGTCTCAGGAGGCCAGAGGTAGTTGTTGAGAATGCGGTGCTAGTTCGAGTGGTACTGGAAATGGGATCAGGTCAGAAGTGCATGTGGTTGTGCTCCTAGGGGCGGAAAAAGTTTCTCCTACAAGTCCTTCCTTTGTAGCAAACCGTTCGAGTTCTCAGGATCCGATGACCCAGTCGAGTGTGTGAAATGGATCCAAGAGATCGAGCAGGCTTTCGGTTCCAGCGAGTGAGGAGATGAGCAGAAGGTAAGGCTCGCCTCACAAATTCTCAGAGGGCCGACACATCATTGGTGGAATGTCACCAGGTCCACCCTCGATG
Organism: Arctium minus; assembly: GCA_954870635.1. Lineage (NCBI taxonomy): Eukaryota > Viridiplantae > Streptophyta > Magnoliopsida > Asterales > Asteraceae > Arctium > Arctium minus. The sequence goes on along the minus strand of OX941080.1, from coordinate 100,618,980 downwards.
TCGTTGTTCTTGCCCAACTATCTTGGGATGCGTTTAAGAGGAAGATCATGGAAGAATATTGCAATGAGGGGGGCGATGGATCAAATTGTAGACGAGTTCTCAGCCCTCAAAAAGGGCAATATGTTGGTGAGACATTATTAAAAGATGTTGGTCGAGAAGCTCGATCTAGTGGGTCATGTAGCCCCAACTGAGAATGAAAAGGTGAAAGTGTTTCTGAAAGGGTTGCCGGCGGACATGATGTCCGTGGTTCGCAACGCTAAGCCCTCTACTCTCCGTGAGACCATTGAAGAGGTCAAGATCATGGAGGATGTCTATGCTCATAGCCGCGAGGAGAGGGCCGTGGCTACCGAAAAGAGAAATTGGGAAGGCAACTCCTTGCCCTCCAAGAAAACAAGAGCCTTCAAAAACAATTTCAACAGGGGGATCGAGCCTAGGCAGGAAGCTAGGTGGTGCCTCAAATTCAAAAGCAAACACTTTGGTCCGTGTAACTCTAGCGGGATGAATTGTTTCAAATGTGGGAAGGCAGGGCATGTGCATGAAAATTGCCCGACCCGTGAGGTCATATGCTACGAATGAAAGGAACCTAGCCACATCCGAAGTAAGTTCCCGAAATTGAAGGCGGGAGGACTGCAATGAAAGAAGGAGAACCCTCTAAGGGTGCTGGGGAGGGCATGCCAAATGACCGCCGATGAGGCAAAGGCTTCACCGGATGTTGTTTTGGGTACGTTCCTTGTCAGCTCTGTACCTACTCGTATTTTGTTTGACTCTAGTGCCAATTTTTGTTTTGTGTCAGTTTTGTTTTGCCAAAATCTTGTGATGACTGCTAGCACTCTAGATGATGCCTTAGTAGTTGAGACTGTTAACGGTTGTCATGTAGTGGTTCGTGAGTTGTTGAAGAGTTGTACCTTGGAAATTGGGGGAAGTAGATTTTCAATCAATCTCATGCCAAAGGCTATTGGAGGATTCGATATAGTGATCGGGATAGAATGGTTAGCCAAGAATGAAGAAGAAATTCTTTGTGCTATGAAATTGATTTGAATCTCGACTAGCGATGGGGTTGATGTAGTTGTCTATGGTAAGCGGAGGAAGGGCGACGTACCCCTCATCACCATGGCTAAGTCACGTAGGTGTTTATTTAAGGGGTGTTCCTTCTTCGTAGCCTATGTGTTAGACGCCAAGCTTGAAAATAAGAAACTCGAAGACGTGGAAGTGGTGCGGGATTTCCACGACGTTTTCCCGGACGACTTGCCCGGTTTTCCACTAGAAAGACAAGTTGAATTTCGGATAGATCTTCTCCCAGGAGCGACTCCAATTTCCAGAGCTCCCTGTCGATTGGCTCCTTTCGAAATGTTAGAGATGTTGTCTCAACTTCAGGACCTCCTTGAGAAAGGCTTTGTAAGACTGAGTTCCTCGTCGTGGGGAGCCCCGGTCATATTCGTCAAGAAGAAAGATGGCATGATGAGGATGTGCATCGACTATCAGGAGTTGAATAAGGCAACCATGAAGAACAAATACCCCCTTTTTGATCCATTCTCTCTCAGTGATTTGATAATGATCCTTTTCTATACTTAGTGAAAGTTACGTTTAACATTATGTATTAGTGTTTCATCATCAGTGTTCATACTGAGTCTGTTCAGTTATCACTGATGATATTTCTTGTAAAAATTCATATGTATAAGTGTTTCACTATCAGCGATCAAATATTGAGTATGTTCCGTATAGCTGATGATTTCTCATGTAAACAGTTAGACGTAATCCTCGAGGACAAGTTTCGCGAAAAAATATGTTCACTGCTGAATCAAAGACAAAGATGCTGAACAAAGACAAGTCTACTCATGACCTGATGCAGATATCAGCGAAGCCAAGACAAGTCTACACACGCGAAGAAATCTCAGGAAAAGCATCAGTGATTGCTGAACTTCTTTATATCTCTGAAGTAAGAGATATTCAGTGACTGACGATCACTTAGCTTATGCCTCAAGTCTCTTTTGTCTTACCCTTGCAAACATCGTATGATTGTCAGAATAGACATACCTCTACAGCAATTCGTACAACAACTCTGACAACTACATTGTTCATCATACGGCCGAAAGCATGTCTCCAAAAGTCATAGCCATTCAGCCAATCAATGAAGGACACGTGTAAAGTGCTCTGCCATGCATTTAATGTATCGCGTATACATAGAAAGATTTCAACTCCATTTGAGAGTTTCCCTAAGCTTTCATCTTTCTAAAAATATAGAAACCCTTGTTTTCTATACTCTCCTAATCCCCCATTCTCTACTTCTAATGCAACCCTTCTTAGTGATTATTAAGTTTATTTAGATTAGGTTGTGATCTTAGTTTCTAGCAATCCAATCAAACCCAGATTATCAAGAACAACAATCTTTATTAATCACACGATCTAAAATAAGCCATCTCCCTATTTCTTGATTATGACTCTAAGCACTGTGTTTGTGTGTGTTTTTAGCATGTAAACTCTTACTCTGAATCTGCGCGTGTTCTTATGACTAAACCCTTTGACGTTGATATTTATATGGTCAACATGACCTTTTAGCAGTTAGTCAACACTTTTACACTATTACAAAATAACACTCACACTTTACAAACCTTACACATTTGAACTTCCTTTTAATCTTGAATACAATATAGCTCTAACAGTCTCCCTCTTTGGATTCAAGATTAAAAAAAAAATTGACGATAAACTTCAGGTCTTCTTTTCTTCAGAAAAATCTTCAACAATCAGTCTTCCACAACTTTAACATCTTCAAATCAATGTCACTTTGATCAAACTTTAACTGTGATAGCGCTTTCAGATTAATCTCCCTCTTTGAAATAGCTTTAAGTAGCTTTGAGTAGCACTTCAACACTTTCTACATTCTCCCCCTTTGTTTACAACAATACCACATATTCTTCAGAAAATTCTCTTTGACCCAACAAACTTTGCTTCAGCTTTCCATCTGACTTTAATTCCTTTCCTTTTTATTTCATCTCACTTGCCATTGCTTTCGCTTTGAAATTAATCTGACTTTGAAATCTTGAAATTTATGTTGCTTTCGCTTTGAACTTAATCAGACTTTGAAATCTTGAATTATCTTCCCAATCTGATAAGATCAACTTTAATCCAACTTTGAAATCTTGAAACTCTCCCCCTTTTTGATGAATTATGAGAATGAGAATCATCAAAACTTTTCAATGTCAGCTCTGTCTTTGAATGGTCTCTCCCAAATAAACAGATTTCAATCACAAATCTTTTGTTTATTTCATTGAATCATCACTTTATCTCTCTACAATTTCATACACGTTTCTCTCTCTAGAAACTCTCAAGAATATGACATTATCAAAGAATCCTTACCAAATATTCTAAATACAAAACCTATTTATACCCTAACATTACAAAGCAACTAAACTAAACATACTTTGACTTTTCTAAGACTTTACAACACTTTTGACTATTGTTGACTTTTGACAATTACATTGACTTTTACCACTTTGACTTTACAATCAATTACAACAAATACAAATAAGACCTTTTAATCTTGAATACAATTCTGACTCAACATAAGTTTTACTTAATCTTATTCCACAATAAACTTGTAAATTGTAATTTGATTTATCAATAAACAATTTATTAAACTTTAAATTTCAGTGTTTGTATTCAACCCCCCTTCTACAAACTTGTTAAGCACCTTCGAGACCAACAAGTGGTATCAGAGCAGATTGTTTAATCTCATAAACAAGATCTTGGTTTATTTTTTTCCTTGCTATTCTTAATATGACACTCAATACAAATACAAACTACTATGATAATGGTTCACTCTCAAAACCACCTCGTTTTAGCAGAGATAACTTTGCTCTCTACAAAAATCGAATGATGCAATTTCTAGAAGGTGTAGATCCTACTATACTTGAATACGTAGAAAATGACCTGTATGAACCTTTCATAATCATAGTTGTCGTTCCAGCTACTGCCACCACTCTTGTTGTTCCTGAACGTTATGCTATTAAGGAAATAAGACAGTGGAGTGATTTTAAAAAAAAGAAGGTTGGCTTAGATGCAAAGGCAAAAACCATTATCTTTATGGCTCTGTCTGATGAAGCTTTCCATTCCATCATGCATCTTAAAATTGTCAAAGAAATGTGGGACACTATATGTTTTCAATATGAATGTACCACTGAAGTCCAAGAAACTCGAAAGATTATCTTGGTAAGACAGTATGAAAGTTTTATCGCTGGTAAGAACGAATCCCTATCTCATGTTCACCAAAGATTTAACTGTTTAATCATTGATCAAAGAACCGCTGGTAGGACCTATTCTAATTATGAGGTCTTAACTAAATTCTTAGAATGTCTTCCTGAAACCTGGGATAGTTACTCAATGTGTCTTAAGCTGACAAAAGACTTAAATTCTCTCTCTCTTAGCACTTTATATGGAATATTGCTCAACTATGAGCAATCAAATCCCCTAAAGAAGAATTTTGTAAATGATTCTAAAGACTCCAAAAACACTCCTGTTGCTTTAGTCTCTTATGAGATCATTCCGTCTCAGCGATCTACTCTTACTATCACTGAGTTAGATTCTGACTCTGAGGAATTATCAAACACTGATCTTTCAGAGTTTGATGTATCCTTAGCACTCTTGACAAACTCTTTTAAAAGGTTTGCAAGACAGAGCAATTTCAGAAGAAATAAGCCTCTCTCTATAACTGACAAGCCAAAATCAACCCCTTTTGATAAGGCTACTACTACTTGCTATAACTGTGAAAAGATTGGACATTTTGCAAGTGAGTGTAGGTCAAAGAAAGTCTTCAAACCTTCTACCTCTAGAAAGTCCAGCGATAACAAATACCTTAAGCTGAAAGAGAAATATCAAAAGTTGAAAAACTTTAAAAGAAAAGGTAAAGGTCCTATCACTGAAGAGCATGACTGGGCTGAATCAGAAGAATCTAGTTCTGATGAAGAAGAAGTTGTTAATCTCTGTCTTATGGTTGAGATAAAAGAAGAAGTGGAAGAACCAACAGGAACTTCCATGAGCTATATCTCCTCTCAGGGATAGAAGGGTATCTGGTATCTAGATAGAAGATGCTCTCGACACATGACTGGACAAAAAAACCTTCTTACTGAATACAAGGAAGAGAAAGGTCCCTCAGTGACCTTTAGTGGAAATGGAAAAAATATACCTGAGGGTTTGGTGTCCTCAGCAATGGGACAACTACCTTCAGAAGAGTCGCTTACATAGATGGACTGAAGCACAATCTTCTAAGCATCAGTCAGCTATCTAACAAAGACTACGAAGTTTGCTTCACTAAGAAAGCATGTTTAGTGGTAAATGAGAATGGAAAACTTGCTCTCGGCGGTTACCGTATGGAAAATGTCTATGTAATATACATGGACTCTACTACCACTGAAAATGTGTGTTTTCTTTCTAAATCCTCCTCTGATGTCAACTAGCTATGGCATAAAAGGCTTTCTCATCTAAATTTTAAAACCCTGTATTCTCTCTCTTATAAGGAACTGGTCTCTGGTCTTCCTCAGCACTCATATGCCAAGGAATCTCTATGTTCAACATGTGAGAAAGGAAAACAGACTAAAGCTAGTTTTCAATCTAAACAAGTTTCCTCAGTGACAAGTCCTCGGTTGGCCCTATCAATATCCAATCCATAGCTGGAAAGAAATATACACTTGTCATTCTAGATGAATACTCTCGCTACACCTGGGTTATCTTTCTTTGCTGCAAAAGTGACACTCAACAAGAACTGATATCTTTTGTTAAAAAGATGGAAGTACTGAATAATCTTACAGTTCGCTCAATAATAAGTTATAATGAAACTGAATTCAAAAATAGTTCCCAGAACAACGTCTTTGAGAGTAAGGGAATTTCTCACAATTTTTCCTCTGTAAGAACAACTCAACAGAACGGAGTCGCTAAAAGAAGAAATAGAACGATCATTGAAGTTGACCAAGATTCAGAAGGAAAACAGGTCTTCACAAATCTACTACATCTTCACTCATATTATTTAATGTATGAGTGGAAAGATAGGATCGTTGGATCAGGACAGCAAAATGCAGCTGCAAATGGGCTACTCAGTGATCGCCAGCAAGCACTACGACTACACTGGTGCAATCTTTGATGATCTCTTATCTCCATTTTCTCTACGCTGAGAAGTACCCCACTTCAAATGATGGTACTTTCTCAAAGGTGGGCCAACGAGCGTTGGAGATCAAGCCTGCTGACAATGAGGAAAGTCTCTCTACCTTACGTTCTCGCCTCTCTCTCTACCCTTCTACTTCAGCGGCCACGCCGGAGGTTCCTTTTTCTGTTACCCCTGACGTGACCACCCCTTCCAAACGTCAATGAACTATTCTCTCTGGCCCTTCTAAAAAGCCAGAAAGACGAAGGAGTCAACCCCATCGGGAACAATACCTGAAGTAGTTTCTCAACAAACTACTTTGGATGCTTTAGTGGGTATATCCTCCACATCAGCTGCTACAACAACCATGTCAGTGATGACGATTGCTGACACCGCACCTGTGACAATACCCATTTTCTCAGTTCCTCAAGCTCCACAAACTGAGGTAAATCTTACTATCACAAGTGCTATATTTACTTCTATCCCCATTACTCCTTCTTCTACTATCTCTTTGGTCTCTAACCCTACTTCTGCGTCCTTAGGACCTGATACTCAAACAACTCCTCAAAATTTTGAAGGAGATACGCAGTTCTACAACATGTTTGATCTATCTGGTAATCCTAAACCCATATACACATCTTTCATCTCTCCACATAAGCCTGAGCAACGTTTGGCTCAATCATTGACTTTTATTTCAGGTTCTAATTTGGGAACGGTTGACGTCAATGTCAACAAGCATGCTGAGAAAATGGAATCTCTTTCTACTTACCTCAACATCACCACCAGCGCTTTCAACCAAGTTGGTGAAGAGAGCTGAAAAGACTTACAACTACTTGTACTTCAAAAGCTGAAGCTTCTCAGGTCACTGCTCTTCAAGGAGAGATTGTAAAAATGAAGCAGGACATGGTTATAAACAATCAACATGTCCAACTTCTATAGGGACGTTTTGGCTCTTTGCAAACTGAGATTAGGGGTCTATCTTCAAAGTTCGATGCCTGGACAAACCTACTAACTCAGATCCTGTTCAAGCTGAAAGAACCAGCTCCACTACCGACGCCTTCCTTAATGGACACTGACAGGAATTCACTAAATATAGTCGTTAAGTTCATTCATTAGGCTACTTCAGAACTTACAGAAATAGAAGGACGTCTGGAAAAGTTAGAGGTTGATGCTCGTTCAACTCTTGCCGCTGATGCTGCCGCTACTAACGCTAACCTCCCTCACGCTGATAATGACAAAGAGGGGAGAGATCACTTGAAGAAATCACAACTGATGAACAGGAAGCGGAGGAAAATCCCTCTCAAGTTGATGGGGAGAAGATTTCTGAAATCTCAGCAGTTGATGATCAGGTCCATCCCTCTTCTTCCTTGGCTCTTGCTACTAAAGAAGAAGATAAGGAGGAGGAAGATGACGATGACGAAGACCTTGATCTCCCTGGTCAAGAGAAAGACAATGTTGCTGCTGATGATGAAGAGGATCAATCTCTTTGGTTCTCATCTACAAACATCACGTCAATGCAAGCTGCCAAAGGCGTTGTCATTCCTGAAGCAGGGGGAGAAAGGAAGTAGCTTCAGGTGATCCATCCCAAGGAAAGCAGAAGGGAATAGTTTCTGAGGGAAACCTGAAACTTGTTTCACCATCTGAGGGGGAGAATCCTTCTAAGGTATGCCTATCCATTGTACCTCTTTCCTTCTATACCTACCAAACCCCTATCTCATTCTAGCCTTTATCTTTCTTCTTCCATATAAGTAAACACTAGTTCCTTTCTTCTTTTTTGATCAGACAGTTCTCTCCCCTGCTTAAGGGAACTGAACTTCAAATACTCCCAGCTTCATTAGCTGAAGACCAAATAATCCCAACCTCCTTCAATGAGGTTGATCATGAAGAAGAAGAAGATGAAGAAGAAGAACAATCCCTGTTTCATCCAGGAAGGCCCTCACGACCAGCTTAATGGTCAGAGGATGAACTCACAAGAAGAACAAAGATGATCTATCACTTAGAGAGTTAGTGGAAAATTATCCTGTTAGAGCACAGTCTCATTGGATTCAAGATCATCTAATCTGAAGATCCAATCTGAAGCTACCGCTGAAAAGTCGCTCTCGATATTAAGTCTAATGTCGTTTGTAATAAATGTCGAAGTAAATTATTGTTTATTGTAATTTAGTATTTAGTTTAATTAGTTTTAATATCTAAGTTATTTAGATATTAGTTATTAGATATTAATTAGTTAGTTTTAGATATTATAGTGTTAATATCTAGATATTAGTTTTTGTTTAGATATTAGTGTTAGTGTGTTAGAGAAGCTAACACTCTAACAATCTAATACTCTCTCATCTCTCATATCGGTCTAAGAATCACAAGAAAAACATACAAAAGGTGAAAAACAGAGAAAACAGAGAGAAAGATTAAACTTCAAGAACTCAACCTTGTAATCCGCGTTTTGTAATAGAAACAGGTTGGTTTATATATATCTTGTTGTTGTTTGATTTATCTGGTAAACGATCACGGACTCACAATTGGTATCAGAGCTGATACCAGATTGAAAATCAAATTTCAAACTCTCTGTGTTCTTAAGTTTTTCAAGAACACTGTTCTATAGATCAAAATCTTCATTTTCTGGTTGTTTTCGAAATCATAGTGTTGGAACTTGTTAGAGTTGGTAAGTCGATCAAAGTGTCAAAATATTGGGCTGTAAATCGAATTCCAAGCAGGTCAATTTGGGAGTTGCAGGGCTGTTTTTCGGAGAAGAAACGATACCGGTCGAAGGTTCAATACCGGTTGACCGATATAAACATCCTTGTACCGGTCAATTAGTAACATACCGGTCCAATTATAAACATCCTTGTACCGGTAAAGTTTTATATCTTGTACCGGTCGACCGACTTCACTCACATGCATTCTATCGGTCGATTTGCAAGGTATCGGTCGATTTGCAAGGAAGGTCACACCATTTATCGGTCCAAAGCTAAGTACCGGTCCAAGCCTAAGTTATCCGATCGAATATAGATCAAAGTTTACTCTATACCGGTCGAACTCACATCCAAGGTACTGGTCGACTTAACCCCACAGCCCCGGTCGAACTGCTACTACATTGTACCAGTCGAAGAGAAAAGTCAATACCGGTCGAAGAGCAATCTACCGCTCATTACACTCATCATCCAGTCGACACACCTACAAACATTTTACCGGTACAAGGAATTCTTATCGGTTGATCATTTACATCTTACCGGTTCTTACAACTTATCGGTCGAGTAACCATCCGGTCGAACAGAATACCGGTCAAGTATCACTTTGCGCCACTCAAGGTTCATGCAAACTGAAGTTTGTGCGACCAATTACTAGTGCAAAGTCAGAAACGTGCCACTCAAGTGAAACACAAACCTCAAGTTTGCGCCACCCACTGCTCAAGCAAACCTCCATTTCGCACGACCTGCCTCTCGCACAAAGTCCAATTATACGCCAGTTCCTGACTTGGTCGTTTTCGAATTCTTTTAATCTGTATTCGTTTTATCTGAACTAATAATCGAAACAGGTTTTTATTTCACATTATCTAAAAGAATGACTTCAAGAGAAGCCCTTGCTATCAGAACTGACACCAAGCCACCAGTACTCTTTAGATGAGAATACGAACAGTGGAAAGATCGGTTCCTGAACTTTATTGAAAGACAAGATCTGGGTCATTACATCAGGCTATCCTTAGAAGAAGGACTTATGGAACCAACTTATAGGGAACCTACAGCGGGAAATAATGAGCAATGATTTGAAATTAAATATGAAGAGCTCGAATGTAAGCATCCTCCATGAGTTGAGGTTCTTCCATCGCCTCCCAAAGGGTGGAGGTCTTTGTTACACGCACCATCAACATCATGTCCGATGGGAGGCCCTTGATGTAAGCCTTGATCTTATCTTTCTTTGTCGGGACCAAGTGTCCCACAAAACCCATCTTGTCCATGAAGAAACGGTTGTACTCCCTCACAAACATACCCCCTTTCTTTAACTTCTGAAACTCCTCCATGATTTGGTCCAACGACCTCTCGTTACAGTACTCCTCTAGCAGCAGTTTTTCTTTGAAGGTAGACCAAGACTTTTGATCCAGAATAGTCGGCTCAAGCGAAGCATTCGGGAACCAAAAATAACCCTCTGCTCCTCCCCACATTCACTTGAGTGAAAAGCTTGCACCATCTCTCGAACCCAGCCCATACAACCTAGGGGATTGTTCGAGCCCTTAAATTCTTGCGGTCGGCAACCCAGAAAAGCTTTGAACGTGAAAGTTCGCGCCGCTCGTCTGACACCCAGAGCTGCAGTCAGCTCAGGGGAAATTACAGGTCCAATACCCCCAGATCCCGCAACGATCACATTCTCGCAAACCGTTTCGTGCCTACGGTTGTTGGCGTCTCGGTCCTCTAGAAGCTTCAAGAACACCTCCTGCTGTTGCGGCATGGCCCTGTTCATGGCCAACATCATACGGTCCATCATTCTCGTTTCTGCCGTCACTTCCTCAATAATAGGCTCTGCAGCATCCAAATTGCGTCGAGGAATGTGCTCGGGTCCTCCACCCAACACATTGTCCACACGCGCGGTTTCCCCCACTACAGTCACCAGCGGATGGTCGGCCGTAGGTATTTCGGCCTCCTGACCTTCCGGACGTTTCCTGGTATTAACCATGGTTCTGCTGAACGCAATCATGCACAAGAACGGGAAAAGGATTACGAAAAACACAAATAACGTACTACTACACTTATCAATTATTATAACAACAGTAATTTAAGTATGCCCATGTAAAACATTTTCATAACAACGTTAGCTAAGTGAAATTATGAACAAATAATTTGTGCAAGTTTCCGTTGACCCTAAGACCATCCTATCTTAGAAGGTCTACCCATCTTACGAGTCATAGCTTAATAGTCTCAGCTTAAGTCTAGGCATCTTGCAGCCATACCTAGTTCACTTAAACCAAGGCTCTGATACCAACTTGTAACACCCTAAAATATGCGGAAATAAAATTCGAAAATTCAGCAATAGACTAAGCTTGCGAAATGTATAAAAACAATTCCAAGATACAAAATCATCCCAAACGGGGTATAGGGTATACTTAACATGGTCAATAACGAAGCAGAAGACGACAACCTACTAATCTACAATTGATTAACTAGATTAGGGTCGGGTGTCGCTATCCTTCCAAAATGTGTATCTTCAAAAATCACTGTACGATGCTCTCTAGATATCCTCAAAAGACCACTCACGAACCCAAGGTCGTTCCCTCAGTCCCGGCGTGCCCCACTACTAAGATAACCTGCCAACAAGACAATCAAGAGCAAGTGTTAGGCTAAAGCCTAGTGAGAACAAGCCAATTAAAAAGGGAGTACGAAACCCAAATCGATGTCACGCCGTGAGTATAGCCACGAGCTAGGTCAAGAAATCAAATAAACGATTAGTGATTAAACATGGTACAAATAACACCAAATCACATAACGAGCTCAACCTATCTAGATCTATTGCTCAAAGCATGAAGTCAACCCCTCTGGATCTATCCTTGAGAGTTCCAAAACAAGGGAACTCAGCACACATTGGAATTACACCTTACTGCACCATGAGACGCTACCCGACCGTATAGGCCCACACCTTACTTATCATGGCAACCCGATGCCTATTCCGTGATAAAACGTGAACCAAATGCCCTAAACGGGGACATAGGAACACCGTGCCTATGGATCCATTGCACAAAGACTCAAATCCAAAGCATGTCATTTCATTACAATACTCATATTAAACCAAGTATATAGGCAATTCATATGAACAATGGTACCGTTCAATAAATCTTGATTCTTGTAAATAATGTTGTAAATGATGGGATTTAGAAAAGATTACCCAACAACAATATGCCATATTAAAGTCGTGATTTTCCACATTTAAACAAATTCATTTATCACATAGCTTTCGTAATACAGACGAATTTAGTTTAAAAGGCTCACCTCAGATTCCTTCCTGTTTAAAGTCCGCTTTGTACGATTGCTACCTACGACAACACCGATAAATCGGTAAGCCAAAACATCGATAACTCACTGACTTACTAATTTGAATACAAAACATAACACACTGCACACTCCGATCGAGACTGCCCCGGGCGCCATATCGTATCGGTCGACACAACTACCGGTCGACACAACTACCGGTCTATACAACATACCGGTCGACACAACTACCGGTCGAGACCACTACCGGTCGAGACCTTCTACCGATCGAGATCACTACCGGTCGAGACCTTCTACCCGTCGAGACCTTCTTCCCGGTCCTATTTGATGATTACCAAGAACACGTCGGAGACATTCTCAGAACCCAGATCCAAACTCAAAATACGTAAATCTCGAAATGAAACGGTTAAAAACCTTAACAACGAGATTCTATACGGCAGAATACACTTAGATCAAAGCTTTAAGCTAGATTCGTACCTTGATTTGTACTAAACGATCGATCCCCTTCTCTTCTCCCTACTTCCTTCTCTCTGACTCTCCCATAAACAAAATATAAGAAATGAGATATTTTGAAAATATCTCAGGGTTGATTTGTATTTATATAACCCAAGTTACATTTGACCCCCTTGAACTTTGGGTAAGGGTCAAATTTTCACCGAACTCCAAAATTAATTAAATTTTGAATCCGGATATTACAATATCCCCCCCTCAAGAGAATTCCGTCCCCGGAATTCCATTGTCGAAAAGATGGGGATACTATACTTTCACCAGTCGAATCTCCTTGTTTCTTAACTTCTTCACCTTGAGGTCCGTAATGGCTATTGGTTCCTCAACATAGTTCAATTTCTCATCCACTTGGATGTCGTCTAAAGAGATCACCACATCTTCTTCTGCCAAGCACTTTTTCAAATTTGACACATGAAAGGTGGGATGGATCCCACGCAAGTCCTCGGGTAGGTCAAGCATGTATGACACTTCACCAACACGCACTATAATTGTGAATGGTCCAATGAATCTCGGTCTCAACTTTCCGAAGCGGACTACCCCCTTCCAGGGCGATACTTTTAACATAACCTTGTCTCCGACTTGAAATACTATCGGTTTCCTCCGTTTATTTGCATACATCCTCTGACGATCTTGAGATGTTTTTAACCTTTCTCTAATCTGGTTGACCTTGTCGGCAGTTACTTGTACGATTTCGGGTACGGTAAATTGTTTCTCCCCCGCTTCGAGCCAACACACGGGAGTTTGACACTTGTGTCCATATAAAGCCTAATATGGTGCCATTCCAATACTTGAGTGGTAACTATTGTGTACGCGAACTCTACCAAAGGCAGGTGCGCATCCCAACTACCCCCAAAATCGATCACACACGATCTCAACATGCCTTCCAGAGTCTGTATTGTCCTCTCGCTTTGGCCGTCGGTTTGAGGATGGTAGGACGTGCTCAACTTCACACGTATACCTAATTCCTTTTGTAAACCGTCCCAAAAATGCGACGTGAAGCGACTATCCCGATCAGAGACAATAGATAGCGGCACACCATGTCGGGATAATACTTCATCGATGTACAACATTGCCAATTTATCCATTGGTAAGGTCTCTCGCATGGCCAAGAAATGAGCGCTTTTGGTCAAGCGGTCTACTATAACCCAAATGGTGTTGTGACCTTTCAAGGTCCTTGGCAGCGTCCAAATCCATCGTGATGTGTTCCCATTTACATTCCGGAATTTCCAAGGATTGCAAACTTCCGTAAGGTCTTCGGTGTTCAGCCTTCACTTGCAAGCAAGTTACACATTGCTCCACATAGTGCGCCACATCGAGCTTCATGATTGGCCACCATTAATGCAATTTCAAATCTCGATACATTTTCGTGCTTCCTGGGTGAATGGAGTATTTTGACTTGTGGGCATCCTCGAGAAGAAGTTCTCTATTACCCCCAATCTTAGGCACCCAAATTCGCCCATTGAAAAGTTTCACCCCTCGACTATCTTCAGTCAACAAAAGGTGTTGTTTTGCCAAGACTTCTCCTTTGAGATTTTCTTCGATCAAGGCTTCGACTTGCGATTTCTTGATTCAATCAATGAGTGTTGAAGTTAATTCAATCCGTGAAAAGGTAGCACGAGAATTTGCTCCGCAGATTTTCTGACACAAAGCGTCGGCAACAACGTTTTCCTTACCCAGATGGTAGAGCAACTCACAGTCATAATCCTTCAACAACTCCAACCATCTCCGCTGCCTCATATTTATCTCTTTCTGGTCAAAGATATGCCTCAAACTCTGTGATCGGTGTAAATAGTGCATTTAGTACCGTAAAGGTAGTGTCGCCACAATTTCAGTGCAAACACCACCGCTGCCAATTCCAAGTCATGAGTAGGGTAGTTGACTTCGTGCACTTTAAGTTGTCTTGATGCGTAAGCGATCACCTTCCCTCTTTGCATCAGGACACACCCCAAACCCATCTTCGACGCATCGCTGTACACCACAAAATCTTCCGTCCCGTCAGGTAAGGATAGGATAGGAGCTTCGCAAAGCTTCTTTTGTAAGGTGCGGAACGCCTCTTCTTGCCTCTCGGCCCACACAAATTTCACGTTCTTTCGGGTCAAGGCCGTCAATGACGAGGCTATCTTCGAGAAGTCTTGTATGAATCTCCGGTAGTACCCTGCCAAGCCTTGGAAACTTCGGATTTCAAACGGACTCATGGGAGGTTCCTAATTTGTCATCGCCTCAATCTTTGCGGGATCCACTTTTACTCCTTCTTTTGAAACCACATGCCCCAAAAACTATACCTCTGGGAGCCAAAAGTCGCACTTTGAAAACTTCGCGTAAAGTCATTATCGCCTTAACACATCCAATACTTCACGGAAATGTTGCTCATGCTCTTCTTCATTCTTGGAGTAAACTAGGATGTCGTCGATGAACACGATTACCGACTTGTCAAGGAACAGTCGGCACACACGGTTCATCGAGTCCATAAATATTGTCGGTGAATTGGGTAGGCCGAATGGCATCACCAGAAACTCGTAGTGTCCATAGCGTGTTCTAAATGTCGTCTTTGTGATGTCGCTCATTGCTACCTTCACTTGGTGATAACCCGATCGAAGGTCTATCTTTGAGAAACAACCTGCTCCCTGAAGTTGATCGAACAGATCGTCGATTCTCGGAAGCGGATACCTGTTCTTCACCGTCACTTTGTTCAGTTCCCTGTAGTTGATACACATTCTCATTGCACCGTCCTTCTTCTTGACGAACAGAACCGGAGATCCCCAAGGTGACGAGCTCAGTCGGATGAAACCTTTCTCAAGAAGGTCTTGGAGTTGAACCATCATTTCTTGCATTTCGGTAGGAGCCAAAGGATAGGGAGCTCGAGCAATTGGAGCTGCTCCAGGAATAAGGTCAATACGGAAGTCCACTACCCGATCGGGTGGCAAACCGGGCAAGTCTTCCGGAAACACATCGGGAAACTCACGCACCACCCTAACATCTTCTAGTTTCCGTTGTTCGAGTTTGGTATCGATAGCATAAGCCAGGAAAGATGAACATCCTTTCGCCAAACACTTCCTAGCTTTGATCACTGAAATAATCGCCACATCGCCTTTCCTTCTTTCTCCGTAGATTAATGTCGCTTCTCCGTTTGCCACGGGTAATCGGACCAGATTTTTGGAACATAAAATTTCGGCTTGGTTCTTTGATAACCAATCCATACCCACAACCACATCGAACCCGCCAATTTGCATAGGCAATAAGTTAATGGGAAATTTCTTCCCTTCAATCTCTAAGATGCAATCTCTAATGATATTATGGATTAGAATTTGACCTCCATTAGCTATTTCTACAACAATAGCATTCTCTAGCATACTCTTAGACATAGCAAGCCTTTGACAGAACAAATCGGATACAAACAAGTAGCTAGCACCAGAATCAAATAACACACGTGTAGGTACGAAATTTAGAAAGAACGTACCCGACACCACATCGGTCGATGCTTTAGCTTCCTCTGATGACATCTGAAAAGCCCTTACGGTCGACCGCGGGGGTTCCAACTTCTTCCCTCCATAACATGCGGTCTTGAGCTTCGGGCATTCCGCCCTTACGTGCCCCGGTTTCTTACATTCGAAACATATTTTCCCCTTAAGTGGGCAATCTCGAAACGTGTGACCCGTCTTTCCGCACTCGTAGCACACTCCGAGAACGAAGTTGCATTGGCCGAAATGTTTGCTTCGGCACTTGGAACACCACTTGGCATCACGTCTAGGATCGGCTCCCCGCTGAGCGTTGTTGTTGGCATAAAAAGGTTTCTTTGAGGGCATCGAGCTTCCCTCCCATTTTATCTTCTCGACTTGGCGACCACTTTAATCCCTGTCGAGACTGTAAGCATCCTCCATGAGTTGAGCTTCTTCCATCGCCTCCCGAAGGGTGGAGGTCTTTGTTACACGCACCATCGACATCATATCCGATGGGAGGCCCTTGATGTAAGCCTTGATCTTATCTTTCTCTGTTAGGACCAAGCGTCCCACAAAACCCAGCTTGTCCATGAAGAGACGGTTGTACTCCCTCACAGACATACCCCCTTTCTTTAAGTTCTGAAATTCCTCCATGATTCGGTACAACGACCTCTCGTTACAGTACTCCTCTAGCAGTTTTTCTTTGAAGGTAGACCAAGACAGTTGATCCAGAATAGTCGGCTCAAGCGAAACAGAGTACACGTCCCACCATGTAAGAGCCATACCCCGAAACATTCGGTAACCAAAGATAACCCTCAACTCCTCCCCACATTCACTTGAGCGAAAAGCTTGCTCCATCTCTCGAACCCAGCCCATACAATCTAGGGGATTGCCCGAGCCCTTAAATTCTGGCGGTCGGCAACCCAGAAAATATTTGAACGTGCAAGTCCACGCCGCTCGCCTGACACCCAGGGTTGCAGTCACCTTAGGGGAAATTACAGGACCAATACCCCCAGAACCCGCAACGATCACATTCTCGCCAACCGTTTCGTGCCTATGGTGGCTGGCGTCTTGGTCCTCTAGAAGCTTCAAGAACACCTCCTGCTGTTGCGGCATGGCCCTGTTCATGGCCAACATCATACGGTCCATCATTCTCGTTTCTGCCGTCACTTCCTCACTAATAGGCTTTGCAGCCTCCAAATTGCGTCGAGGAATGTGCGCGGGTCCTCCACCCAACACATTGTCCACACGCGCGGTTTCCCCCACTACAGTCACCAGCGGATGGTCGGCCGTAGGTATTTCGGCCTCCTGACCTTCCGGACGATTCCTGGTATTAACCATGGTTCTGCTGAACGCAATCATGCACAAGAACGGGATAAGGATTACGGAAAACACAAATAACGTACTAATACACTTATCAATTATTATAACAGCAGTAATTTAAGTATGCCCACGTAAAACATTTTCATAATAACGTTAGCTAAGTGAAATTATGAACACATAATACGTAAGAGTTCTTATTACCATCATAACAACTTTCAATTTGTGCAAGTTTCCGTTGACCCTAAGACCATCCTATCTTAGAAGGTCTACCCATCTTACGAGTCATAGCTTAATAGTCTCAGCTTAAGTCTAGGCATCTTGCAGCCATACCTAGTTCACTTAAACCAAGGCTCTGATACCAACTTGTAACACCCTAAAATATGCGGAAATAAAATTCGAAAATTCAGCAATAGACTAAGCTTGCGAAATGTATAAAAACAATTCCAAGATACAAAATCATCCCAAACGAGGTATAGGGTATACATAACATGGTCAATAATGAAGCATAAGACGACAACCTACTAATCTACAATTGATTAACTAGATTAGGGTCGGGTGTCGCTATCCTTCCAAAATGTGTGTCTTCAAAAATCACTGTACGATGGTCACTAGATATCCTCAAAAGACCACTCACGATCCCAAGGTCGTTCCCTCAGTCCCGGCGTGCCACACTGCTAAGATGACCTGCCAACAAGATAATCAAGAGCAAATGTTAGGATAAAGACTAGTGAGAACAAGCCAATTAAAAAGGGTGTACTAAACCCAAATCGATGTCACGCGGTGAGTATAGCCATAAGCTAAGTCAAGAAATCAAATAAACCTTTAGTGATTAAACATGGTACAAATAACACCAAATCACATAACGAGCTCAACCCCTCTAGATATATTGCTCAAAGCATCAAGTCAACCCTTCTGGACCTATTCTTGAGAGTTCCAAAACAGGGGAACTCAACACACATTGGAATTACACCTTACTGCACCATGAGACGCTGCCTGACCGTATGGGCCCAAACCTTACTTACGGGGACATAGGAACACCGTGCCTATGGATCCATTGCACAAAGACTCAAAGCCAAAGCATGCCATTTCATAACAATACTCATATTAAATCAAGTATATAGGCAATTCATAAGAACAATGGTTCCGTTCAATAAATCTTGATTCTTGTAAATAATGTTGTAAATGATGGGATTTAGAAAACATTACCCAACAACAATATGCCATATTAAAATCGTGATTTTCCACATTTAAACAAATTCATTTATCACATAGCTTTCGTAATACAGACAGATTTAGTTTAAAAGGCTCACCTCAGATTCCTTCCTGTTTAAAGTCCGCTTTCTACGATTGCTACCTACGACAACACCGATAAATCGGTAAGACAAAACATCGATAACTCACTGACTTACTAATTTGAATACAAAACACAACACACTGCACACTCCGGTCGAGACTGCCCCGGGCGCCATAGCGTACCGGTCGACACAACTATCGGTCAACACAACTACCAGTCGAAACAATATACCTGTCGAGACAACTACCGGTCGAGACCACTACCGGTCGAGACCTTCTACCGGTCGAGACCACTACCGGTCGAGACCTTCTACCGGTTGAGACCTTCTTCCCGGTCCTATTCGATGATTACCAAGAACAATCCGGAGACATTCTCATAACCCAGATGCAAACTCAAAATACGTAAATCTTGAAATGAAACGTTTAAAAACCTTAACAACGAGATTCTATACGGCAGAATACACTTAGATCAAAGCTTTAAGCTAGATTCGTACCTTGATTTGTACGAAACAATCGATCCCCTTTTCTTCTCCCTGTTTCCTTCTCTCTGACTCTCCCAGAAACAAAATATCAGAAATGAGATATTTTGAAAATATCTCAGGGTTGATTTGTATTTATATAACCCAAGTTACATTTGACCCCCTTGAACTTTGGGTAAAGGTCAACTTTTCACACAACTCCAAAATTAATTAAATTTTGAATCCGGATATTACATATTAGTTTTGAGTGACTTTTCTGTGATTTTAAGAGTTGATTTTTTCTGATTTTCTGACTAACGATCATTTCAAACTTATATTTTTACAGATTTCAAGATGCCTTACATTGACGAGAAAGGAAATGTTGTTTTGACAAAAAGAAACTGTGTTATCGCTTATATGCCTGAGATTCCAGTCCTTAAAGCTGAAAATAAGGATATGAAAATAAGAATCTGAAAATTCAAAATTCATCTCTTCTTGATTAGATTAATAAACTGAAAGAAAACTCTAAAGTTTTAGAGAAAAGTTTTATTTGCTCAAATTGCATTTCTAACTCCAAAATTAATTTTGCAGGAACAATTGAGTCAAAAGAAAAGGAGATTTCAAATCTTTAATCCATGTTGAAGAAGTCTGAAGGTCTTAATGCAAATTCCACATGGTATAAGAAGTAATTGATGCAAAAAGAGATTCATGGTCTCAGAAGAAGAGCAAATATTGCTGGAGAGACATGTGACAGACTAAAAAAGATAAACTCACAAATCTTTTCTAAACGAAATCAGTTAAGAGATAAAGTGTTTAGTCTTGAGGTTGAGATAAACATGTTGAAAGAAAAAGCTACAAAAGAGATAAACAACTCAAGAACTCAAGAGGAGATAAAGAAGATTGAAAAGAAAAAAAATGATTTGGAAAGAGATAATGATGTGTTTCAAAAGAGGATTGCTGAAATGAAAAAACAAATCTCTCAAGATGAAAAGAAGTTAAAGAAAGAAATAGAAGAGTTTGAAAGAGAAAGAAAAACTTTTGCACAAAAGTTTTCTGATTTCTCAAAAAGTCATTTGAAGAAAAGAAATCCATTGAACTAAAATGTGCTAAACTTTCCCAACAAGTGTTAGACTTTGAGAAGTTATTATCATGGAGAGAGAAATTTTTGACAAAGAGAAGAAGAAAATTGAGCAGAAGAATATTGGTGTGTTTAAGGAGATTTCTAAAAAGAGAAAGACTGTAGAGAAAGATTATGAAGAGGAAAGGAAAGTTTTTGAGACAGAGATTGCAAGCTTTCAAATAAGCTATCTGAACTATCTACAACTACATTGAAAATACAGGAGACGAAGTCTGAATTACAGAAGAAGCTTGATACATTGTCTGCAGAAAGAAACAGTTTGTCAAACAAGATTACATAAATTGATGAAATTGTGATCCTAGGTTTCAAGCAATCTTGATCTAACACAATGATAATCAAAGATCAAAGATGAGATGTAGAGAGAATTTAGTCACAAGATTAGTCGTATTCATATGTCTCACATTAACAGTACATGAATGAATGACACAATGACTTACATATTTGAATGAAAGTTCTACAAAGGCTTACAAAAACAAGACTAAAAAAGTTATCTATTGGGTCAAACATGCCTTGACCTTTATACAAGCATACAAGAAAAGTCAACAGAACTAAACAAACATACTTTACAAATTGACTCAAAACTATGATCTAACAATCTCCCCTTTTTGAGCAATTTGAAAGTCTTTAACTTGTCAACCTCTTCATGAAATTTCTCCTTATACCCATATAGCCCTCCAACCTTCTGATGGCTAGTCTGAATCTGATTCTATCTTTGATAGCATCAATGACATGTTCTGTCCAAATTCTTTCTAACCTTGGCATATGATCATTTTAACCTAATCTTTGTTTTTTACTCTCCTCATGCTTGGCTTTCAGCTTTTCCATAATATGTTTCAAATTTCCATCAGAATACTTTAGAATCTCTACAGCTCTTATAAATCTCTTCTCCTTCTTATCCACAAACTCATACACAACCCCATGTTCTGGCTCTCTTAAAACAGTGTAGAGTGGAGTTTCTTCAAATAGAGGATGAGTCATATCAGGCTTGAGCAAGTTGATTTTCTTCTAATTTGTCTCTATGCCCAACTGGAAGGCATAAAGATGTGTTGATAAGATATGCCTTTTGATAAACCTATTGATAGTATCTAGAGAAAATACTATTTCAGGGTGTCTGATGGTTCTATCTCTGAAATCATGGTACATGAATTCCATATCTCAGAAGTTTAGATTGGCAAAATCAGCTTCATTGAAGGTATAAGTCTTCAAATTCTTTCTCTGAACAATGAACTCAGGATACCAAATCTTCTTGTATTTCTTCATAGTCACTCTGAGAAATTCCAGAATTTATGATCTACTTCTGACATCTTTACATGTTATCCCCATAACTTACAACATCCTGATATAATGTTTTTGATACCCTGAAGACTTATCTTGAATTCTCAAGGGTTGAGCTTGATCAATCTTTCTTATGTAGCTCACAAAGATCTTTACCCCTTCTTCAAGATATGAAACTCTTAAGGCACTTCTTATCCTTTTTATCTCTGCCTCTGTTGGACCAAACTATCATAACTAGTAAAAGGAGTAGAACCCTCTACAATAGTACCAAAAGGACCTGTTTTTGGATCTGGAATGATTGGCACATGAAGAGGCTCTCTCACAAACTCCTCTTGATGAGTAGGACTACGAGGCTTCTTCTGATACGGTAGCTCTTCTTCAACATTAGCATCAGAATCCAGATTGACAGTATGTTCAGCATCATCAGGTTGTTGACTTGCATGGGCTTTAGGAAATTCAAACTCGCTGAATGAAGAAACAGTTGGAACAATACTGGGTTCAGGAAAATGAACATCAACAGGACTTAGATGAAGCTCATTTGTAGTACTTTGAGAAAACATTGCATTCAAAGCTTCTATGTATTTGTCCTCAAAAATATCATCCAGTACATTTTCACCATAAGCTGAAACTTCTTCAGCTCTTCTTACAATCTTAGTTACCTCCACTACTTCATCATCAGAGGCAATTTCAAAAATTCAATCTTTTGCACCTCCTCCTTGATTTTCCAATAAAGCTCATATTTTGCATTCACTTCAGCAAAAGTAGCATCTTCAAGAGCAATAACATCAGGATTAGGCAAACCTGTTATCTCCAAAATCTTCTGCCTTGTTGCAATCTTAGGCTTTTCAACCCTTGATTCAATACCTTCCCTAACATACAAAACCAACTCCAATCGATCATTTTTCTCAGAACCTTGATCAGTTCCCCTTCCCATACTTTCAACATTTTCAGCTATTTCTTCCACCAACACTGTTTCACCATAACCACCATCAGCTGTTTGTTTCTCCCTTATCTCCCCCTCATGATCATTATCTGGATCATGTTCATGGTCCTTTGTAGAAACAAATGCATGGTCTTTACAAGATGTTTGAACTACCTGTTTAAGATCAGATAGAGCAAACAAAATGTAATATTTAAAAGAATTGAACTTTGAGGCACTAACCAAATCTGCTGGATTTACAGATTGTGGCGGTTGATTGTCATGGTGGGATTGCAGAAGGGTTATAAGATCTGCATCTTGCTGAGTATCTAGAGATTGGGATAAAAGTTTTGCAAACATCAAAGACTTAAGCTCATCAATGGATAGGTCAACAGGTGGAGTGTTTGGAATTTGTTGGCTTTGTTGGGTAGGCTCATGTTGAGATACTTGGTCTTTCCCCTTCAATAGACGTTTTACTCCTCCAATCTCCTTCTCTATATTTTCAAACATTCGGGTTTCAACAACCTTTAAGGCGCCGTCAAAGAATTCCTTAGACATGAAGTTTGGATTAGTAACTCCGGTATCACTTAGATTAACCGTTTGCATGTCAGATATAGAAATAACTGCATGGCCGGTGTTCATTGTTGGCATAGACGTGGCAATGACAAGACTCTTGTTGGATCCCAGATTTAATCTCACAACAATGATATAAACAATAAGAGTAATAACAGCGGAAGCAATATAGTTTAATATCAAAGGAGATTCAAATATCACAGTTCATAAAGCAGATAATAGATAAACAAGATATTCTTGGAATAAAATATTCAACTTATATTATCAGATATAAGACTTCTTAAGCACACTTTGAACAATAAGGTGATGGTCCTATTTATAGGACCATAAAGTAAGCAGTGTACTTATCTGACAAATAGAAGCATGCTTGAACAGTGTCTTACCTAAAAGGTAAGATCAAGACATTCTTGAACAGTGACCTACTCTAGAAAGTAAATCTTATCACTAGGTGTCGTGTCATCTGTTCTTCTGTTAACACTTGTCATGAAATTCAGAGTGAACATCTTCAGAGCTCTGAAATAGGATCTCTGATGAGGAGCTCTCTGATGTCTTTCCGTGAGACTGTCTCTGAACTGACTTCAGAGACAGACTTGCTTTCTCCGAGACTGACCTTCAGAGTGAACATCTTCAGAGCTCTGAAATAGGAGCTCTGATAAGGAGCTCTCTGATGTCTTTCCGTGAGACTGTCTCGGAACTGACTTCAGAGACAAACTTGCTTTCTCCGAGACTGACTCTGACTTCATGATGAGCTCTCTGAAGTTAATCATTGAGCCAATTTCCATGTCTAGTTTTGCCAGTAGGTCTGCTCTGTGCTGTTCTTTCTTTACTTAAATCAACTTTTGTATGCCTTTCAAGGTTTCAGCAGAATACTTTTCTACTTGAGAAGCTAGAAACATTTTCTTCTCTTGGTTCACTCTGTAGATGAAACCCAGAGGTTCTTCAATAATTGATCTAGTCTTCTGTTTGTCCAGGTTTTCGATAGTTTCCACTGGTTCAGTCACTCCGAGCTTTTCTTCACCCAAGTTCATAGCAATCTGAAAGTCACGTTTGGCTTTGTGTTTGATATAAGCTTCCATTGCTGGTCTTACTTCAACCATGCTCATTCTTATCTCCCTTCTTTCTGAATCGTATCTCGCAGAGCAATAAGCATATAGATGAGTGAGATCATATGGATTTAGATTTACGAGATCATTATCATTGAACTCGTAAATCATCTGATCAGATCGAGTCAGCACATAATGTCTATATATGATTTTATTGTAGGCGAATATCTTTTCAGTGATTTTCTCAACTTTTATTATGGGAGCATCGTTGAGAACCGCCATTCTTGGTGATGTCTTTGCCTGTATATGGCATTTCCTCTCTGATTCTTGGATTCAGAAGGATTACTTGAGTGTCTCCCATATTGAACTCGCAGTAGATATGCCAAAAGTGATCCTCTATCGATGCTTCAGGAGTGGATTCTAAGAATGTGGGAGGTTGAGTGAATACCTTGGCTGGTAAACCGATGCTTGTCTTCTGAACAAGATTCTCTTGAAGAGCCTGTTCATCAACAACCATGGTTTCTTTGTCCTTGCACTGTGACTGAGTTATCTCTGAAGGCTGTTCAGAGATATATCCATCTATCTCTGGTGATTCTCTTAATTCTGAAGTTGTTGAGGTATGATGAGGTTGAGCGTGATTGAAAACATATTCTTCGACATCAATTTCTTCAATCTGATCTCCAACAGCTTCTTCCGTTCTGTCAGAATCTGAGTTCTGTTCTATCTCAGACTATGAGTTGAAGGCATCTCTTATCACTATTGGTCGTCTTTCGGGTGATGAGAATGCATCTTCAGAGGACGTAGAGAAGTCTACAAGTTATTCGTTTTCTTCCTCTTCCAGAGCTCCATATTTCTCTGGAGTTGTATTGGTTACTAGAGTGATTGGAACACCTGGTGTTGATGATGCAAAAAGTATTACCAGTGTTGTGAATGTTTGCAAAGTTTGGTTGTCATCAGAAGAGGTGATGTTCCTCTCTGTTTCCTTCTCTTGAACTCCTTTGGTTGGTGGAGAAGAGGCACTTTTATTTACTGGTGCAGAGGGAGCAGCTTTAGAGGTGTGTTTGGTTGTATCTCTGATCTCCCTACCGTGTGATTCAGAGGGTTCATCATCATCTGAGTCCTCAGAATCATTAAATCAGGCTTTCTTCGCTGCTTCGCTACAAGTCCCACCAGAAAACTTGCGTTTGTATTTAGGAGAGTCTGGTTCAGCGATTCCTTTTCCTTTGGGGTCAAGAAGAGCTTTCTTAATGGATTCAATTACTTTTGAAGCCATAGTTCTGATTTTAGCAACCTGGTCCTCTGATTTATAGTTATGAAGTTCCAGAGTAGCTTTGACCTACTTCTGAGAAATAGTAGAGATCTTGGAAGAACATGTTAGCATTCTGCTCATGATTGCAGATTTGAATGAGGCCAGATCACTTTTGGTGATGAGGTCTTCAGTAGTCCGGGGTGGTGGTTGTGGTGTTGCTGATGGTGCGCTGACTGCTGAAACAGAGGCTTGAATTGTTGTTTTGATGAGGTCAGATATAGAGGCTATTTGTTCTGATGAGAGTGAAGATGATCTGGTGGCTACTACCTCGTCCCTTAGTTCTTGCAGAGCCTTCTGAACATCAATGGTTGTAGTTGCTTGATTTTTAAGAGCAGCATTCTGAGCTTTAAGAGCGGCTACTTCCAGGGATGATTCAGCCTTCTGTTTGAACAATTCTTCTTCCAACTCTTGGGTTCTGTTTGAGGAGTCCAAAAGTTGGGTCTTCAGAGTGGAAAAATCTGCTCTAAGGTTGGTGTTTTCAGAACAAAGAGCAGAGGTCTCTGAACCGTCAATTCGCTGAAAGTTATGCTCTTTCATGGAACCTCTGACTTCCTTACATAATCTCTGGAACTCAGATTGTGTGAGAAGTTCAGAGAGGGGTACATTGGTTACAACACATGTAGCCAATTTTTCCTCCAGTTCAGAGGATCCTTCGTTCAGAGTTGTTTTGATGTTGTCTCTGGAAGGACTTCCACTCAATTCTTAATGTTCTGGAGAATCATCTCTGAGTGTTATTTTCCCAACCAAGTCCTCCTCAGATTCAGAGGACTGGAAGTGAATGTGTGAGTTGATCTTGCGATCCAGGCAAGTTAATCCTTGTTCTTGTAGGTCAATCCATTGTCCCTGAGTTGGACAGCTACTTCGGGATATCCTGAAGGGTGAGTGATGAGCCACAGAGGCATCATTATGTGTAGGAATTGTTGATGTACTCTGAGGCAACTGAGTACTGAATGTATTGGCTAAGTCCTGTGAAGAGGACTTATCTAGAAATTCAGTTTCCTCAGTTATGTGAACTTCAGAGGTGGAAAAATGTACCTCTGAAGTGGCTGGCTGGTTTGGGTCGAGGTGTGCACCTCTGATTCAATAACCATTACCTCTGGATCAGGTAGGTTAGATTGTGTGGTTGCACTGGGAGATGGGGTTGGTGTCCTAAAATATATGTGCCTTGGGGCATCTTTTTGTGTGGAAGGGGAAGAACTCTCAGGTTTCTCTAAGTCCTTAAAAGACTTGCTCTCTTCTCTCTGAGAATCTTCAGAGCTAGTCTATGAAGATTCATCCTCACTTTCCTCAGAGCTAGTAGAGCTATCCTTTTCACTAGCAGAAGAGGTTTCTTCCATAACTCGCTCATTGACAGCCCCTTCAAGTGCTCTGTCATCTCTCTCAACTTTGGTTTCTCTAGCAAGAGTACCCTCTGGTTCACTCTTGTGAGAGCTCTGAACTTCAGGGTCCTCAGATCCCTCTGAAGCTGAGTTGCTCTTACTCTCCATTCTAGGTTCAAGACCTAAGTGTGTTGGGGTTTCCAGAACTGGTTCTAGTCCTTGGGCAACACTGAGATAAGAAGTTAAGGCTAAAGATTGAGGATTTACCTGATTCAGCATGTGGTGAGGGATCCGCCTTGCTTCTGGATAGCCTTCAGAGAGAATCGTCGGTTTGAAGTTGTTCATTATGTAGAAAGGAGTTTTGGGTTGTTCAGTGGCGATCAAAATATGAAGCTTCTCGATCATCGCATGGATGATTAGAGACAGAAATCTAGGGAATGTTATTGAAGGAACTTTGGATGATTGGGTCATTTTTTCTGGGTCATTTGACAAGCATTTGTTCTTCTTCTCTATGGATGTCAGAATCATATCAAAAATTATGCCGGCCATGTCCAAGTTGCGATTGAAGAATAGGGCATACATGATTGACAGAATTTCGGGTGTTGCTTGATCCATGCTCCCAGTTTACAGGTGAGAGTGCGGTTTAGTACAGAGAACATGAATTTCCAGATTGGTGGTAGATGTTGTCGTCGGAAGTTACTCAATCTGGTGATTTCAGTGTCGTAACCTAGCATTCGAATGAACTGGAGTAGGGTTTTGGAAGTTGGGTGTTATTCAAAACGCATGATTTGAAGTTCCCCAGTTGTTAGGAGAGGGAGAACTTCTCGTAGAACAGTAGGAGTGATGAGTATTCGACATTTTACTACTTGAGATATGTCGAACTCGCCGATTATTCCGTTATGTTCATCGCTGTAGTGACTGGAAGAATACCATTCTTGAACAAACGAGAGCGGACATTCATTGGTAAAGGTAGTTAAGGCTTGAGTCAGTTCACAGTTGGAGAAGAACTCACAGATTATTCCGTATTGTTCCTCAAACTTGGGAGAATCAAGCTGAATCATGTGATTGTTTTCTTTGATTGGAAAACGATACAGTCTTGAAGATTCGCCAGATTTGGGAAAAAGCTTGCACCATTCATTTGAAGACGCCATTTTTGAGTTGAAGTGAAGAAGATGGAGTTCAAATTCTATTTAGAGAGAGAGATAGAGAGAGTGCTCGAGAGTAATTTGTAAAAATGAATATCCGGAAGTAAAATTGGTTTTGTATCCAAATTTAGAAAAAGATACACTTGATTGCATAAGGTGAAACGACAGTGATTTGACCCTTTTGATAAAGCCCTTTGACCTTTCACTCATCCCTCTTGTGACACGTGGCCTTGAAAACTGTTGTACCTACGCGTGTAGGTTCCAAGAAAATAGGAATGGGGCGCCATATTTCAATATTAAATTGAATAACTTCTTTTTGCTGACTAGACAAACCTTTCACCTTTAGAAGTAATTTAAGATATCACTTGTAATAAAAAGGTTCAGATAATCTGAAATTTTAATTTCAAATGATATCAAAAATTGCTAATTAATTAAAAAGTTCTTGTTTGAGGAATGACTGGTCTGAAAGTTGTTGACTCCCCCTTGACAGATAATTAGTGAGACAAAAAAAAATGAGAATCCTCAATTTCAGAGACTCTGAGATGAATTTCAGAGATTCTGAGATAAAGTTCAGAGACTCTGAGATGAATTTTAGATACATCAGATTTGGCTCTGATGAATTTTATCCATGTGAATCTGGAAAATTCATCAATCAGAACCAGAATGTATTTCTTACATGCTAGACTCTGTACAGAGATAGAACCATAGAGGTCCACAAGAAGCATGTGCAGAGGTCTAGGATAGTTGTTTTCACTTTTGGTTTTATGGGACGATCTTTTCATTTTTCCCATTTCACAAGCCGAACAAAGATGATCTTTGTTAAACTTCAGAGATGGTAATCCCTTAACCAAATTAAGTTTAACTAACTTATCAAGTGAGGAAAAGTTTAGATGTGAAAACTTTTTATGCCAGAGCCAGACTTCCTCACTATTCAGAGATAGAAGACAAAGTTTCTCTGAATCAGTGTCTTTGATTTTGGTAAAATTCATCCTGTAGAGGTTACCTTTTCTGTCTGCTCTGAGTAATTCTTGACCTGATTCTGAGTGAAGAAGTGAATAATATTTTCTTTGAAATTTCACATCAAAACCATGATCACAAAGTTGACTTATGCTGATCAGATTGTGTATTAATCCATCCACATAAGCAACCTTTGATACTAAAACATTTTCTCTTGATAACTCACCATATCCTTTAATCAGTCCTTGCATATTGTCTCCAAAAGTAACTGCTCCTCCAGATTTTGCTTTGAATAAGGATAGCAGTTCTTTATCTCTAGTCATATGCCCTGAACATCCAGAATCTAAGTACCAGATTGGCATTGACTGATTCTTCAAGACAGATTATTGTTTCTTAGGTACCCATCTCATTATGGGTCCTTTTATGTTAGACATTGGTGAATTTGTATGACTTTTTGGTATCTCATCTTTTGATGTCTTGCCTTTACTTGTCTTCTTTTGAAATTTTGTCTCTGAGATATTTTTCAGAGATTGATTCAAAAGGCAATTCGATCCTTTGAAATGATTTTTCAGTTTTATCAAGAGAATAATGCAGTTGCAATTAATAGAACAAGAAGAAGTAGGAGCAAAGTTTTTCTTTTTATTAAAAGCATTTGTTTACATTTTGGCTTCTTTTGAAACTAGCACTAGGAATATTACATGTATCCCTAACTACTTCTTTCCTTTTTGCTTGAAAGACAGTCTTCTTTTCAAGTTGCTTTTTCTTATTCAAAAACATCTTCTTTTCTTTGCTGCTTACTGCACAAACAGGATCAATATGGTTAATTTTTGTCCATTTTGCCTTTTTGTTCAGGAGAGAATTTTATTGTTTTATAGGTGTAAGATCCAGAAGTGTTTGTTTTATTCTTGTAACTCTTTTTCAAGTTCCAGAGCCGTTTTTGCTTGTAAACACATATTTGCAAAATCATGACTTATTGGTATTCTGGTTTTGGTTTTCAAAATTGAAATTGGAACATTCAAAATACCAGAGCCAACAGTTTCTATCTTTTTGTGAATTACATTCCCTGGTTTACAAAAAATCTTTTCATCAATCTCTTGATGAGATTCTGAATCAGAGTCAAGAAATTCTCTCTTAGTTTTAATAGAGATAGCTACCTCTATTGGTTTTTTAATTTCTTTTGTTCTTAGAGACTTTAATGATCCGTTTCATGCTTTCTTTTCTTTTTAAGTCCTCCATGACATTTTCTTTCCATATCTTTTTAACATCATCTTCAAATGTAGTTCTGATGTTTTCATCTGAACTTGGTGAATACAGAGGAGCATCCGGATTAAGTGAACTCTGAGAATCATTTTCAGAAGTACTTGTATCAGAGGTACTTGGTTCAGATGTCTCTGATTCATTTGAGATGAAAGCATCAAGTCTGAAAATTTCTTTGGGATCATTGCTTTGAGGTTTTGTGAAGATTACCTCTGAAGTTTCTCCTTTTATCTATAACACAGACTTTTGAAAGTTTTTTTACTTCAGAGTATGTAGTATTTTTTAAATTCAAAGCTCTTGTTTTTGATCCCTCTGATGTTTTCATTCTTTTGAAATTATTCAGAGATGGACCTTCAAAGCTTTGGACCTTTCCCATACAGAAAGTGGAAGAAAGTGAAGTTTTCACCAATTCAGTGAATGAATTTAACTCATTGAATCCCAGCCCTTGAGAGTCCATTTGAGTTTTTATTTTGTCGAAAACACCTTGTGCATTAACATAGCTTTTGATTCGAAGATTTTTTCTATCTAGAGATTGATGTAGGATTTCTCTTTCCTTTTGAAAAAATTTGGTTAAGGCAATAGAATTGAGCCTTTCATACTCAGATTTCTTTACTTCTTCTTCTTTTCGTTTTAAAACTTTCTCAATTTCTCTTATTGCTTCTGAAAATGATTTTTCTTTTTCCTTGTGAGTTTCTTCAAGTTTGGTTTTTTCAAGAAAAATTTCTTTCTTTTCTGATTCTAGAAGATTCTTTTCTCTTTTGAAAAAAAAATGAGCTCTTTCGTCACTTGCTGTCTTTTCCTTTTTTTCTTCAAGAAACTTTTTCTCTAGATCCTGAAGTTCATTAATTAGTTTAAAAGCATCTATTTCAGGATCACTGTCAGAGGTGTAAAGAGAGTTTACCTTTTCAGAGTTGTCTTCTGATGCTCCATCAGTTTGATTTCCATCTAAAAAACCCATACCACAGAGATTGGTAGGCTCTTCCTCACCGTCGCTTGTTGAGTCTGATAGCCAGTCTTCCATTTCTGCTACAAGAACTCTTTCTTTTACATTGTACTTGTATTTGTTCTTGTAGTAATCTTGATCTTTGACAAGTTTTCTTCTGCAGTTTGCAGAGAAATGGCCTAGTTTTCCACATCTGAAACATCTTCCATCATTTTGATTTGTTGGAAGAGTGGCAGTACTTGTCTCTGGCTTCTGTTCTTGAGGTTTGAAGTATCTCTGTGGTTGTGGATATCTTGGTTGAAATTGTTGTTGAGGTCTTGATTGTTGTGTTGCATCATAATTGTTGAAGTTTGTACCCTTTTGATCACTATATGGAGTGAATTTGGGTTCTTGTTGAAATCTTCTTTCAGGATTTCTTCTTCCTTCATTCTCTCTCCTTCCTTCAAATACTTTCTTGCCAAATTTCTTGTTAAATTGATGAGTGATTAATGCAAGAGATTTAGCGAAGGCAAATATATCTTCTTCTGAGTCTGAATCTGTACGATTTTCTTCTGCCATTAAGACCTTTTTGGATCTTCTTTTTGTTTCCAAACCTTTTTGTGACTCTTCACAGTTGTTTTCTTTCGATATTTGTTTTGAAACAAGAGCAAGGGGTCCACCTAAAGAGGTTTTTGATTTTTCTTCATAACCTCCTTTTCATGTGCAACAAGAGTACCATAAATGTCAGTTAATGACCATGACTCAAGAACTTGATTGTCTTGTATAGACATGGACAGTTGTGACCATTCTTCATTTAAGCTTTTTAAGAAAAGAACGTTGTTTTCCTCTTTTGTTCTTATCACTCCAAACATTCTGCATTTGTTGATAAGAATGTTGAATCTTGAGTAAGTTTGGTGTAATATTTCTTCTGGTAGAGCATGAAAATCATGATATTCATTGATGCATAGATTCCTTCTATTTTTCTGGGTTTGTAGGCCTCCTTCAAGTTGATTTAACAACTGATCCCATATCTCTTTTGCAGTTTTACAAGAATCAAGTTCTTGAAAGATATCATTGGGAATAGCCATTATTAGTAATCTAACAGCTTTTGAGTCATTATCCATCATATTAGTTTCTTCATCAGTGAAGTTTGTGGTTTTCTTTTCATAATATGCAGGTATTTCAGCAGTATCTGCTGTTGCAGGAACTCTTGGTACCAACACCATTGGAATGTGAGGTCCAACGTTCACTAATCTAAAAATATCCCTGTTCATACCTTCTAAGAAATTTACCATCCTTATCTTCCATTGGGGATATTCATCCCTTAAAAGTGTAGGAGGTTTTGTTAATGACCCAGCTGTATAAATGGCACTTATGCTTGAGTTTGCCATTTTTGAAGAAAAAGATGAAGATTTGAAGAAACTCAAGCTCATGATGATGTTGTTCTTACTAATGTTGTTGGTGATATAGGGAGAAATGAGGGAGAATTAGTTGAAAACTTGGAGAAATTGAGTGAGATTGAAGGAAAAGAATATGGTGAGCGTGTGATTACCTAAACTTACACTTCCAAAAGGGCAACCACATCTAATACTCCATCGCATGTGTTGCGTTCAGGTATTCAAGACATAAGTAGCCCACTTATGCAATCACACACCCAAGCCATCCACTCTATTTCTTCTCAACAAGAAATAGTTTCAACTTCTCACGGGGATATAACACAAAAAATACAGGGTTCTCATTAGGAGGATCAAGGTTTTGAAACAAGAGAACAACATCCCCCGTTGTTGACTTCACTTCCTGCACAATTGTGTCTAGTTTCATTTGAATTGCCAAATTTTGTTTCCAGGACATTCATTGAATCGGATACTATTGGTTGTCTAACTGACCCGATCGGAACATCCCGAGTAGATCCGAAATCCGCACTACGAGGACCGGATGGAAGTTGTTAGCCCTAAATCTGAACGATGAAAGTATTGAAAATAACTGTCTTCAACTAAAGACTTTCAGAGTCAGTCTCGGAGAAAGCAAGTCTGTCTCTGAAGTCAGTTCAGAGACAGTCTCACGGAAAGACATCAGAGAGCTCCTTATCAGAGATCCTATTTCAGAGCTCTGAAGATGTTCACTCTGAAGGTCAGTCTCGGAGAAAGCAAGTTTGTCTCTGAAGTCAGTTCAGAGACAGTCTCACGGAAAGACATCAGAGAGCTCCTCATCAGAGATCCTATTTCAGAGCTCTGAAGATGTTCACTCTGAATTTCATGACAAGTGTTAACAAAAGAACAAATGATACGGCACCTAGTGATAAGATTTACTTTCTATAGTAGGTAAGACACTGTTCAAGCATGTCTTGATTTTACCTTTTAGGTAAGACACTGTTCAAGCATGCTTCTATTTGTCAGATAAGTACACTACTTACTTTATGGTCCTATAAATAGGACCATCACCTTATTATTCAAAGTGTGCTTAAGAAGTCTTATATATGATAATATAAGTTGAATATTTTATTCCAAGAATATCTTGTTTATCTATTATCTGCTTTATGAACTGTGATATTTGAATCTCCTTTGATATTAAACTATATTGCTTCCGCTGTTATTACTCTTATTGTTTATATCATTGTTGTGAGATTAAATCTGGGATCCAACAATTGGTATCAAAGCCTCCTTTGTTTTCTAAACAAAGAAAGATCGCATCTGCTTACTCGGATAGATTTACATCTCATTCATTCTAACTTTCAATATTTGTGCATGTTCATATAAACCTGGTTTATTAAAGAACACCATATGCTCAAGATTTGATAGTAAATCACTGTTCAATACAAAAAGCAAGCATCTTTGTTTTTCTTTCTTCTTTCTACAGTATATTGTTCTTGAAGAGGTAAGCATAATTTAGGTTTGATTTTGATCATCTTGATAGTGCAGTTGCTGAAGTATGATCGATCTGTTGTTTGGTTAAGAGTTTCTTTCATTCTATTTTTCTACTTCCTCTTGTACACATATCTTATTTGGTTCTTGATTCTTGAACAGATACTTGATCAGCCTGTTGCAACCGGTCAAATTGAAGTTGGGTTTGACTTGTAGCTTGTAGCTGATAAGCAGAGTCTTTCTGAAGCTGTACTGAAATTTCTTCTTTTTTTGTTCCCTGTGAAGATCCTGAATCCATTGTCCTGTTTATTCACAGAAGCTTATTATCAATCAGAAAAGACTTGTTGATACAAAGGAAAATCTAACATAGCAGAAACTCACATTGAGATCATCATCTTTAGGGTGGAAACCCTTTGATAGTTTTGATGATTCTTGGCTCCATAGCAAGCAGGAATCAGGAAGGCGGCTTTGTGGATTCCAATTGTCGTCGTCACAAGTTCTTCTACCAATTCCTCCAAACCCGAGGTATGGTATTCCTTAACTTGAAGAACATAAAAAGTCTTGAAGTTTATTGTTTTTTAATGCAATAATAGAGATAGAGAGACAATGCAATGATAGAGAATGCTTTTAATGGATATTGCTTTATATGAGATGAGAGCCTGTTTTGTGAGTGTTGGTTGCTACAAAATGAAGTGTATTATACAAGACAAGAATGTTATAGTAATTAAGGTTTTGCATTGTGTTAAGAGGTAGGAATAGGATACCTCGTTTTTGTCGTATTGTTTTTGGATAATTACAAGATTGCCATGCGGATCGATGTTTTGATACTTTAAGAATGAGATGAGGTGGTTATGGAAGTTGAGATGGAAGAATTGATTGGAAAAGAAATGAGCATTTGGATATATCATTCATGTGGGAGGCTTTTGGCCACCACTTTTTTTTATAGTTATTATGAGAACAAATAATACATTTTTTTCCTTGCTTCATGTATCTTTTGTATTTTTACTTATTTTCTGTTTTTTTCTTATATATATATTCCGTTGTTGCTTTAATTTTTCCAAAAAAATAAATAATAATCCAGTAAGAAAATTTGTATTAGAAATATATATTGAGTGTGTAAAATAAACTGGAATTCTTTTTTATTTATACCTTTTCTTGGAAAAAAAATGTAATGTTTGATTCTTCCTTGAAGTCGTATTTTCTCTATTTAAGTAAATCAATTTCGAGGTCTTCTGCTTCGTTTATTGTGAGTAGCGATGATGTTTCATAGTTTTATGTTCCATAGTTTTATGTTCCTACAGTCCTACTGATTGATTTTTGGTGCTTTGGATGCTTTTTTGTATTAATTTTGGTTGTTGGTTCATTTCTGGTATGAGTGGTAGGATATACGGATATATAGAGGAAGTAGATTTTATAGGGATTAAAAAGGTGGTAGATATACAGAGGTTTGATAGGATACAACAATTAACTTATGGAGTTTTTTCTACATAACTAGCTATTCACTATTATAAAACAATATTTACACGGTATCGTAGGCAAAAGTTTTCCTTGTAAGCGGCTAAGCACTAACCGGGTAAGAGTCGTTGCCCTCACTTACCGGGTAAGACTTTCGACCATTGCTTTCGCTCTTACCGGGTAAGCTTATTGGTCATTGCCATATTCATCGGTTAAGGTAATATAACTGGATAAGCTTTGTAAGCGCTTACCCGGTTAAGGGGTGGTAAACGACCCCTTATTTAAACCGCCCTTATTTAAACCGCACTTTCCAGGTTAAAGCTTACTCGATTCAATATTTGTGACTGTCGATATCTATTCTTTATCCTCTTTGGGGTGATAAATCTTCTGGTTCACTTTCATGCTTTTATGGTAGCAGCTTGTGTTTGTATGCAGTGATGATGATTTTAAGAAGCCAACAATGGAAGATCTGAGCAAATACTTGAGGCTGTAAAATTTGCACATTTTTCTTGTAATTCAAAATTGGATGTGGTCCATCTTCTTTGTTGGTTTGTTGTAATAGAACTTGAAGGTTGATATCACCAAACATTTGCGCACATATATAAAATTTAAATGTCATATTAAAATGGAAAATCCCGAAAAACCCAAATGACTTTTCTATTTTGAATGATTAAGTCCTTGAACTTTTTTTGAATGAATAAAACCTTAAACTTTCTTATTTTAAATGGTCTACTCATTAAAAAAAAGGTTCAAAGACTTAGGGGGCGTTTACTAAATACTTATCTGGTAAGCGTTTGACGGTAAAATTCAACACTATATTTACTTACTGGGTAAGATTTTAGTTCACTAAAACGACATCATATGCAACAATTTACTCGGTAAGCCCTAACCATGTTAAGAGTAGTCGTCATCACTTATCCGGTAAGACTCTTCGTCATTGTCTCGCTCTTACCGGGTAAGATTCTTGGTCCTTCCCATATTTTTCCGATAACGTAATGTGACTGGGTAAGCGCTTACCCCGGTAAGAGTTTGGTAAATGGCCTCTTAGGCTTGTTTACCCAATACTTACCCGGTAAGCACTTACACTTAATTTACCAGGTAAGACTCTCGGTCATTGTCATCGATCTTACCGGGTAAGCTTTTCAATCCTTGTCATGTTCATCCGATAAGGTAAGTGACCCGATAAGCACTTAACATGTAAGCGTCGTATAAACAAACACTTAATCATTCTAAGTGGGAAAATTCACTTGGTTTTTTTGAACTTTTACTATTAAAATATGCATTTTCTCAACTTTTTGTATTAAAATAAATATTTTATAAAACCGATAATCTATAAAATTAATAACAACTAAGAGTTTTTCTTGCTTTTCCAGTTCTTGCACACAAAAAATTAAAAATCTAAATCTAAGTGGGACAAAAGTAAAACAAAGGAAGATTGAGGTTTCGAATTCTTAGATTTAGTCATGAATTCCAAGTTTTTAACGAGTATCAAATATATGTATTTGGAAACTCAACATTTTTGCAATTTTTTCTAGATATCTTGTCAAGAAATAATATTTATTTTAGTAATTTGTTGTAAATTAAACCAAACAAACCTATTATTATAAAATTGAGAGAGACGAAAAATAGAGCGAAACAAGAAAAATGATCGACAAATGAATAATTGGCCTCATAACTGTGATTTACCCACAACGCATTGCGCGGGTACACAACTAGTATATATATATATATATATATATATATATATATATATATATATATATAGGGAAGGGTTCAAATGAGAACGTCGTTATTTTACGAAAATGCGAGAACACTTCTAGACCTCCAAATCAATTACACATAATAAAATTTAAAACAGGTAAAATAAATTAGTATTTATTATTAAATTTCTCTTATTATGGATTTGTTCTTATCCATTAAATATTGTTGCAATCATCGGAGACTTCTGATGTCTCCGTTGTCGATAATGATGTGATAAGACATGATAATGCTATGATAATATTGTTATAATATTTTGATGAATTGAAGACTTCTTATGATGTGATTTTGTTGTGATAATGATACGGTAATTACGTGATTTTGCTGTAATAATCGAGAACCAGTAATGATCACGTTCACAATCATTATTCATCTTGTTCATCATGTGATTTTATTGTGATAATAATATGATAATGATTTGATACATTGTAATAGGTGATTATATTATTTATACGTGATTTTAGGGATAAGGAAATTACACCGTTGGTCCCTGTAATCACACCCTTCGTCTTTGTGGTTAGGGACCCAGAGTGCAACGAAATGCAAACCACAGGACCAGAGTGCAACGAAATGCAGACCATAAGGATCCCCGGTGTACTTATTTCAAAACAGGGACCATATCCAGATTTTGAGCAAACTACATAGACCAATGGTGTAATTTACTCAACTTACATTATTTTATTTTACACATAAATACACAATCACATAATTATCCTTAATTATTTATTTTATTTTAATTATGGGTTAATTAAGATGGGGCCCAAAACTGTTCTCGCATTTTCACAAACCAGAGGTGTTCTCGTTTGATCCCCCACCTGTGTGTATATATATATATATATATATATATATATATTTACACACACACACAGGGTCAGGTTAAGGGGAAAAACCTAAAAAACCCAGAAAACTTAGGAACACCCTGGTAGCTTTTGTTTGGATGGTATGCACTTGTGCATACAAGTAATTTGTAAAATGCACACATGCATATGTACAAGTGCATATCGTCCATATCAAATGCTAACAGGGTATTCTTCAATTTTCTATTTTTTTGAGATTTCCCTTGAACCTCCCTACACACACACACACACATATATATATATATATATATATATTTATATATATAATTCCATATATTATAAATATTTTTTTTTCGTAAAATGTCATAAAAGTTAATGTTTACAACTTATTATTGCATATATCCAACTTTTTTTTTTAAATTTCACATTTGATTCTCATAAGACTCATTGATAATTATATTCAAATATAAGATAGATATTGAGCCCTTACTAATATAGCACAATAATCCACAAAACTGATAACCAATTAAACAATTTCTCACAAAATTAAACCATTCAAAATCATA
Source organism: Arctium minus (assembly GCA_954870635.1). Lineage (NCBI taxonomy): Eukaryota > Viridiplantae > Streptophyta > Magnoliopsida > Asterales > Asteraceae > Arctium > Arctium minus. The sequence goes on along the minus strand of OX941080.1, from coordinate 100,580,566 downwards.
AAGTAAATTGAGAGTGGTTGAAAATAAAATAAATCATGAATAATGATGGAGGGCTCAAACTTTTTGTTTTCAAAATCGAGATACAATGTCTTTCATCACGGATACACTTCTAGACGTTTATAAATAAATAAAAACATATTATGTTTTCCAAAATAAAAACTCAAACGAGATACATTTATTTTAAACTATTAAAAATTAAAATATTCGTAATAAGATTGTTTGAAAAAGTCAGAATTGGAATTATCATGGGAGAATATCAAGATACTCAAACATTTAAAAGTTAGAAGCAATGAAGAAATGTTTGCTGCGAGAAAAGCAAGAAAGCAACGTTTTTGTCAGTTTAATAATACTTTCTAGAATCCATTTTTAGGATAAAGTTCTAGAACTTATTACAAACTTTTATTTTTATTTTAGAGTATATTAAACTTTTTATCCGAATCAAGGTTCTAAATGGCGTGAGGCGTGGCGTGACGGCGAGGCCAAGCCTCAAGCCTTAGGAGCCACGGCGAAGCCATAACTTAGTTTCTAATTCATATATAATATTATATAAAAAAAACGTATGTTTTGTAGTGTTAGTCAATGAGCCAATAGTAATATGAAATTTAAATTAGGTTATATATTAAAAATTTGCAAATAAGACATTAAAAACGTAAAGAAAAATCAAATATCTCATTACGATAATTGTGCATTAGGCCATGGCGCGTCATGGGCTTAACGTGGCGTGACACACAAGCCTTGGTGCCATGGCGCGACATGGCGGCTGTGCGGCGAGTTTTTTAGAACATTGATCCCAATGGATTGTTAAAAATTGTAATTTTTATAATTGTGATTTAGAAATTAATTTTTTTATTTTTATAATTTGTAATTTATGACTATTTTCGTCCTTATGATTTACAATTTATTATTGTTTCAATACCTGTAGTTTATAATTATTTACTGTTTTAATACTTTATATTTAAAGGTAGGAATTAATCCATTAACAAAAATAGAAATAAGTTGCAAATCATAAGAACAAAAATCTTAATTTTAAACCACAAGTATGAAAATCAAAATTATTAACGAACCATGGGGACGAAAATCGTAATTTACTCTTTAGTTTATAATGGTTTTTATAAGCTAGTTTATATGTATTTTTATTTTATGGGCTATTTTAAGATAAAAGGTAGAAAAAAGTTTCAATGATTCTGAATGAGCTTGAATTGAGGGAAAGGTGCTGAGTGTTTTCCTAGAATGAGGCTTTATAGACCATTCTTCCAAAGAAATTACTTGCTTGATTCGGACCTTACATAGTTAAGAATACATCCTTATACCATCTAAAATTCTGTAACTTCCTACAAGTTAGATTTAATAATATTTCAGAATTCCTATCTTGATAACCTTTCAGATTTCTAACATAATTTTTCATAATTGCAAATATAAGTGTATTTACCATATCATCTTCTTGAGTAGTTATTTGTTGATTATTTTATGTTTTTATTACAGTTTTCTTACAATTTACAATATGAATTTTATCTTCTTCTGTAACATAGTAATCCCACCAGCCTTTGAGAACACCAGTGAAGCCTGAAATTATCATTTGAATAACAGAAAGTCTTTCTTTTATAATTTTTATTTCTCCTTTTAACTCTTTTAATTCACCTTGTAAATCTTGAATAATAACTGTCTTAGAAGCTTTAATCGACAATTGAAACCATATGTTTATTCGAAATGTAAATAAATCATTATACATTTTATGGGCAAATTATACCAAAAGAAAGTGTAGAGTTAAATGCAAGTTTCTCTCCCTATGGTTTGCTGAAATTAACTATTAACATTCCTATTAAAAAGAAATTAATAAAAATTGTCCATATAAGTTGTGTCTGTCTTGCTAACGGTTGTTAAAAAGTCTGTTAGATCGAAAGCATTTTGGTCTTTTAATATTTCTTTTTATATTTTTCTTTAAAAACTAGTTGTTTATTGTTCCCAGATGTGCGCAAATCAAGATGAACAATCAAGAATCACAATCAAACGCTTCATATTATTGATCTTTGTTAAACCAAGATCAATCTAAACTTAGAGAGAGAAAGTAGAGAGAGAAAGTATGAAGTGCCAAAAGTAGTTCTATTCAGTTATGCAGTAATGAGTTACACAACACAAAGGCCACAAGGGACTTAAATACCCTTGGCCAATACAAGATATAAAAGCACTAAGTACACAGTATTAGCACAAGTCTATAAATACAATGATTACTATAAAATCTGACTTAACAATCTCCCCCTTAGTAATCATTGGCGCTCCGGTCTTCAATGTATGCTGAAATACCCATCTTCGAAATCAAAACAGACCTTCTAAGCGACTTAGCGATGCTTCTTGACTAAAAAAAAATTCTTCTCAGCATCTTTCAATCTATGTTGCCTTTGCTGCTTTGACAAGACTAGACCAGTTTGTAATAAGCTTGAAGGAACAATTGGTTCATCAGCTTGTGCTCTAGACGACGCACCTCTTTCAAATGTACTCGAATGAACTGTGGTGATCGGAGCTGAAACAACAAAAGGACAAGTATAGTTGAAGAAATAGAATCTTGAGCAGATAAACTTTGAACTCTTTGTCTCTTTAACTTCTCTTTAACTTCTCCCCTTCATGACCTTGATGATCTTAATCATCTTGGTCATGTCTATGCTAGAGAAGAGACAGCTTCAGATCTACAAGACTGAGTCGAAGAAGCTAGGAAATCTGATTTGGGACATGAAATGATTCCCCTGTACTCCCCCTACACAAATGCACTTTCCAATGTATTCACTTGAAGTACTCCCCCTCGAAATGAGATATGATCAGCTGTTCTTTCATAATTTTCTCCTTATGCACTCCCTCTCGAAATATGCACAGACCCACTTACACAGATATGAGAACACCAGTATCGAAACATCAATTTTAGAAAGAAAAATATACTGAATATAGATTTTGAAACAACTAAATATATAAAATTTTAAACACCATACAAATTAAATTCTACTCAGTAAAATATCACAGATTAATCGATCAGCTGAAATCAAGTGTATGTTTTTGGATACAGATACAAGTTTCATTGCATATCAAATTAATACATGTTCAGTTTCAAAAACTATCATTAATCTATTCAGTGTGCTAGCATGCGAACTTTGATTAGCTTCAAGAAAAAGAAATTCTAAAAATATAATAGAATACTTTGCATTTACTCACACTAAGCCGTCAAGAAATTAGACTTTCACAAATTTATAAGTTTATCGCAACTTAAACATATCACCAAGTATCATGAGATGTGTGCTCATTGGCATCTTTTAGCATTGTGCACATTGGCATCTTCACATGATTGTGCTCTTTGGCATCTTTCAAGCTTGTGCACATTGGCATCTTTTAATCAAGAAGTTTTGTAAGTAAAGAACATGTCGTAAACATAACTTTCTATCTGATTCTATTGCAGGATTTGGGTCATCCGCTCCCAGACCAGTTGGCCTTAGGGGACTAGGTGTCAAGCACCCCTTGAAACTTACTATCCTAGACCAGAAAGGCTACATCGACACATTCTAAACCCATTCATACCAGTAGAACATGACTTTCGATATGGTTCTATAGAAGGATTTGGGTTCGATCACTCCTAGACCAATTGACCTTAGGGGACCAGATGACAAGCATCCCACGGAACTTACTTTCCCAAACCAGAAAGGTCACAGGTACAATTTTTTAAACTTAATGATTTCTGTATTTTATATATATATAATATTCATCTCAATCACTCGGTTTTACATCTAAGTGCTTAGCCTATATTTCCATTACGATCCATAATTCTGACTTTTTAGGGTTTCAAATCATTGTAAACTATAAATATTCCAAATAACACAACTTGAAAGCAGTATCAAAAGTTTCAAACATGTTGCTGACCTTTCGATTTTTGTAAGACTTGAAATTTGAACATATAAAACTTAGATATAAACACAACAACTTGAAAATTTATCCTAGACAAACATTTTATTCAAAAGAAAGAAAAAATGTAACAATTTTACTTTATAGAATAAAATTTGTTTAGATTTAAACTTTTAAATTCAACATGCCGAGTTTTGAAAGCAGAAAATTAAATCGTTTTATGTTTAAGGCTTTTGTAAAAAAATCGACAAGTTAATATTCAGTTGGAACAAAATATAATTCAATAATACCTTCTTCCACATGATGTTTAATGAAATGGTACCGCATATCTATGTGTTTGATTTGCACTTATTTAGGTTCTGATCGAAAAAGCTCAAATTCTTGAATATCTTGATATAACTAGAACAACATCACTGTCAAAGATAGGTGTAGCAGAATTTGAAGTAGATGCAAATTCTCATATGCACAGAAGATAAACATATTGAAAGGCGAGTCCTTTGAAGGGCGAGTCCTGATCTGCTTTACTCACAAGTCATTAACCTTTGAAGAACGAGTCCTAAACTGATATGTTTAGAAGTCGAAGTTGATGTACGGGTTCTAAGCTGATTTACTTAGAAGCCTTAGTTGTCTTACTCCCCCTTGACAGTAAGTGCCTGCAACTCAGAATCAGTCTTTGGTTTTGGTACCCACTTGTATTTGGGTCCATGTTTGTTAGTTGCAGTTCTAATGGGAGAAAATTTGTTAGATTTGATAAACAAAGCATGAGAAAAATTATCAGAGTAGTGAACATATTTATCAGTAGAGGACGAAGCATAATCATCTGAACTAGAACTAGAGAAAGAATATGAGACATCTTTTGCAATTTGAATCATTTGCTTTATTGAATATTTTGTAAATTTATTACAATATGCAAATGTATCCTTATTACAAAGATTATCTACACATCGATTCTCAACAGTCACAGAGTCATCATATTTCTGCTTGACCCTCCATATCTGACTTGTAGACTTCTTCAAAGACCAATCTGAAACATTAGAATCAAAAGAATTAGATTTTTCAGAAATGACTGACTCTTTCCTCTTTGACTTCCTTGACCTTTTTATTTTATGCTTTGGTTTATAATAATCAACATTTACCGTAAAAGATTCATCAATAATTTCTGATTCAATATTTGAATTTGAAGAAGAGATTTTATCTAAAAAACCAAACTAATCATTCATCGATTTTGAACTAGCCTCGGAGTCATAATTTTCAGAAAAACACAAGTCAAGAGGAGATTTTCACGACCCATTAGAGGCGCAATACTGGTTTTGCGCTACCAGAGGATGGCACAAACTTTCATGTTGCGCTACCAATGGGTGGCGCAATTCTACAAACTTTGGAACGTCTTGAGTATTTTCCTTAGAATCAGTAGAAAATCCAAAATTCATTTTGTCTTCAAAAACTTGTTTTTGAGAAATTAATTTTTCTTCAAAACTTGATTTCATAATGAAAAGAAGTAAATCGTTTTGAAGTTCATTTTGAAGACTTTGATCTTCCATTTTAACTTCAAGATCAACAATTTTTCCTTCTAACACTAATGGAGGAATATATCTCTTAGAATCATAAGAAACCGGAGATATATTTTCCTTATTAGCATTAATAACATATATATCGAAATAATCGTTTGGTAATGAAGATTTAATGGAAGATTGAACATTTAAAATATTTTTAGATCTTCTGGACTTCTTTGATTTTTCAGGAAAATATTTTGCATTTTCGCTAGTATAAACAAACGGAAGTTCCATTTTTGGGTTGTTCATTCTTTTTCATTTTCGATTTCTAAAACTTGCTTTTCATTCATCCAATCAATTTTAAATTGAGGGGCATATCTAGCAAGATTTAGATAATCGAGTTTATATAAAGTGGGGGATTTTTCTATCGCATTGTCTAAACAATGTGGATTTTCAAAACCAAGTCCCCATCTTTCCTTTATAGACTTATAACTCCTCCGTTTATGCATATATATTGTTTGTTCAGTTTGATCTCTCAAATATAATTTTTCTTCCAACTCATTTATTTTATCAGAAAAACTATCTTTTAATTTGGTCATTTCCGTCAAAGAATCAAGATAAGTCTGATTTGAAATTTCTAAGTCAACCAATTTCTTTTGAAATATCTCTTTTGTACGAGTCAAAATGGATTTTTCATCTTTCAAAGAAATTTGCAATTTTTCAATCAAATTTGACTTTTCTTGATTAATATGCTTTTCAGATAAGAACTTTGAACGTATTTCATGTAAGGCATTGATAATGACGTTCATTTGAGATGAAATAAATTTGTAATCAAATTCAGAAGGTACCTCAGATTCGTCAGTTGAAGAATCTTCATCATCATCACTGTCATCATCTCCGATAAAGCACATAGCTGCAGTTTCCTCATTTTCTGCTTCGTTATCGGAGTGATCTTGCCAGTATTCGTCTTCAGCTAGCAGAACGATTCCATTCTCTCTCTTTTCGGCTAGTTCCATATTCTTCCGGTAGTATGCCGAATTCCGAACCACCTTTACTCGACACTCCTTTGCTATATGACCCGACTTTCCACAGTTGAAGCAAGCAGTAGCTTTCTTAGGCTCGGACACTTTGGCAGGCTCATTCTTTTTAGACCCCGAAGTGAATCTAAGGTTTTTGGAACCCGACCGAAGCTGGAACTTCTTGTTGTAGTGTTGAGAGAGAAGAATCATTGCTTTTTCTAGTGCCTCACCATCGTCATCAGTTGCCCCGTCATAAGCATTCTCAGACAATGCTTGTTCAGCCAATTTGCTCGCGAGAAGTGCAACCGGGTCCACTATTTTTGGTTTGTTTTTCTTATCAAGCTTTGCCTTCTTCTCCTTGACTATACTCTCATCTGTCATTAAAATCTCATAAAGCTCTTATATTTGCATTTTAGAGACCCGGACATCATTCCTCAATCAGTGACATGATTTGTTCCATTCCGGTTGAACAACGTTGAGGAACTTCAGATTAGTCTCTAACTCAGTCTTTTGCACTTTTATCTTTTGCAGATCGTTCAGCACTACCGAGAACTTGTCAAAGACACTCTTAAAAGACTCACCATCCTTTGCTTTAAACTCCTCAAAATTGTTCATGTAGTGCGTTTGTCGGAGTTGTGTTGCAACCGTTGACCCAAGCATGATCTTTTCTAACTGGGTTCACATCATCATCGGATTGTGCTTGAAACAATCAATTCGATTGTAGATGGAATTAGGCAACGCTAGCATCACGTTAGACTTTGCTTCGCGATCGACTTTTTCTCGTGAAAGCTCTTCGGCAGTGGTGGGAATATCGTTCTTAGGTTTGATGAATGGTCCTTCAGTGAATGACTTCATCATGCTTTCTCCATTTACTTGACGCTCGATGAAGTTAATGAACCGATCTTGCCATTAATTGAACTCATTCTCATTGATCAAAACTGGAGGACGAGTATCCGATCCCAATGACATCATAATGTCGTTCTTGTAAAACTGAGCTTGAAAAGAGAATTTTGACATATCCATAACTTCAGAAAAAACTTAGAAAAATGCCTAAGTCTTGAAACAGAGAGAGGCTGGCGCAAACAGGTGATTTGTGCTAACAGTAACTGGCGCAAACTTGTTTTGCGCGAGAAGAAGGTGGCGCAAAGAATGTTTTGCGCGAGACGTAGGTGGCGTAAATAATGCTTTGCGCGATAAACTGATGGCGAAAACAGTACTTTTCGCGAGAAGACAAGTCCTGAACTTGGCGAAAACTTGGCGAAAAACAGAAGAAGAACCCGGTGCAAAGTTGAGATTGCGTAAAGGAAGATGACGAAAATCAGACTTTTACTCTAGGAACTGAACCCCTGATGAACTGGCGCAAAGGTTGATGATCTGGTGCAAAGTGCAGATGAATTGGCGCCAACTTCAGATGAACTCGCCCAAAATATGAATCTGGCGAAAAACGTGAGAATCCTTCCAAAACTGAACACAAAATCAAATCTACTGATTTTTAACTACTCAGATATGATCGATTAGACTTTGCTAATCCAAATTTACAATCAATTACAAAAAAAAACGTAAAAATGAAGAACTCTTCGAACGAACAGTAACTTGAAGACGAACACACTAATATCTCGAAAATCTTGAAATCGACCTCCAAAAACTGATTTTCTTGCAAAATGATGTGAATCAACAACGATCTATCGATGAAAACGAATCCAACAAACCAATTTACAAGACAATTCGTTCAAAATTCAGTCTAATTTTGATGAAAACTCAAAAAATGAGATTTTATTGTTTCTCAAATTCAGAAACAAATCTTGTTTCTCTCAATCCTCTCAGATTCAGATTAGGCTCTGATACCAACTGTTAAACCAAGATCAATCTAAACTTAGAGAGAGAATGTATGAAGCGCCAAAAGTAGTTCTATTCAATTATGCAGTAATGAGTTACACAACACAAAGGCCACAAGGGACTTAAATACCCTTGGCCAATACAAGATATAAAAGCACTAAGTACACAATATTAGCACAAGTCTATAAATACAATGATTACTATAAAATCTGACTTAACAATCTTGAATAAAACGAATACAAATGCTCTCTCTCACAGAAATATTTCTCTTACTAAGTTCACTCAATAATAGTCTCATATGATTCTACAAACAAAAAAAAACTATTTATACCTATTAGTTTACAAAGACAAAACTAACAACTAAACTTAACACTTTGACTTTTACTTTCCTCTTTTAAGCTCTTTGACTTTGAGTTGGCAATGAGGCTTTGATTTGAGCAATTGACTTTCAATCTCCATGATCTTGGATCCAACATATTTGTGCACTAACAATCTCCCCCTTTGGATTCAAGATTATCTTCAAAACAATAAGATAATTATCTCCCCCTTTGTGAAACATGTAAAGATCTTTCTTTGAAAAGAAATTTTGTAATAACGAATAATATTCTCCTTTATTTGATCTTTGGCAAATTCAATCTCGCACTTTAGCATCTTCATGGATATAAGCGTTTCATCTCCCCTTTCTTTGAACTTTCTTCAGATTTTCAGTAATCTCCCCCAATGTCCGTGATTATCTTCTTCAAGAATCTTTAACAATCTTCCCTAAGGTCATAAAAAAACTCTTTCAGACTTTGGAAGCGAAATTATCTTCAGATTTAGCTCACTTTGCTTCAGCAAATAATCTTCAAAGAAAATTTCAGCAAATATTCAACTAACTTTCTGAACTTTTGAACTTTTTCTTTCTTTATGAATATTCTCCCCATATTTAGGAAATATAAACTTCAAATTCGTCATCTCTTGATCACTTTATCTTGGAACTTTCACAATCTGATCTTTAGACATCATTTGTTGAAATTAATTCTCCTATAACTTCTTACCCATTTCTTGACCTTCTCATTTCCTGAATATATTTCTCCCCCTTTTTGATGATGTAGAGCATATAAATGATCAAAACTTGTCCAAGAAATGTCATGAATCTTTTTCTAACCATCGATCTTTCTAAATTAGCTTCTGAACCATCCGTCAAATCATAATGTATTCATCTGAATCTTTTCAAATTCAGACAAATAAGAATGTACCCCTGAATCAACAAATGAATCAGTTATAATGGATGTAAGTATCACAAAGCCACTTTGTACAACAAATGTACATTGGAAATGAACTTTTTGATGTTCACTCCTCTAGGGCTTCCATTCAATCATCGAAAAATCACAAAGAAATTTTCTATGAATGTTAAGACAAGAAAACGTATTCCTTGTGTGTTCGTGCATAGTGTAGAAATAAATGAAGCTACATAGGCTTTTCAAATAGGCTCAAAATATGTAAACCATTGAAACAACAACAGTATTACATAGAATCAATTGTGCATGATCGAAATGTGAATGTGGGGCAGACTTCCTTCTATTTCAATATCCACATCTTCCAAATGAATACGAGATAGAATATGTGTTGTGTCCCCAAGAAAAGTTGAAACATATTTTTGTTGAGAAAGAAATGAGTAGTTGGTGGGGTTTAAAAGGCATTGTCTAGTGCTTGTTTCAATGTAGTTCACCAAAGAATTGTGAAACAATAGTAATATGGTTGCCCGACTTAGAAAAAGTTTTGGTGCAGAGTTTGATATTCTTTTACTCTGATCTCTCACTCTCTTTCTTTTTAACATTGAGCTCACTTCTAACCACTCTCTCTTTTCATTTTATCTCATCACACACCCACACTCAAATATTGACCCCTCGCCTCTCGATCACTCAATGATAACTTCTTGGGTAGGAAATACTAGTTATCGTGAATCCATAGAAGTTCATTAAAATCTCAAACAATGATCACATGTACTTTGTCCTAGAAGCAAAAAGTTGCTCAATAGTTTAACTTCAACAGTTAAATCACAATATGAAATATATGTCAGATATATGTATGCTCATAAAATAATCATGAAGATTTGAGCTTTTTAATCATGGAAGACTCTCTAAAAAACAAGTAGTTTGAAAGAATGAAATGAATACAAAAGACTTGTTTGAGAATCTGACATTGTATAGAAAAGATCAAATATGAATGATATATCAATAACAACTTAGGTCATGAAAAATTGGAATTTGTCTATACGAATCAAATATAGACATTCTTGAAAGAATGAATTTGAATGAATTCATGCTCAAATATCAATGAATTTCAAACGGGGTGTCTTACCATCCACTAGTACAAAAATGCTTTTTTGCCACGGTTTTGAAAATTTATGTTAGTCACGGTTGGGTTTAAAACCATGGTTGAAAGTCATAAATAAAATTTGAGTATTAGGTTAGCCACGATTTAACTCAATAAATGTGACCATTACAAATCATGTTTAAACATATGCCATGCATTAGACAAAAACGTGACTAAATGGTTCTTTTTGGTCACAATTTTTTTTCTGTGGCAAGTAACAACTAAAAACCGTGGCCATATATTGACATATAGTCACAATTTTTGTCTAAACCATGACTTTATGTTGTGACGGTTATTTTCCGTGGCCATAGACAGACATATGGCCACATGAAGCCAATTCTCTATGGCTAAAACCAAACTACATACAACCACGAAAACTTGTTAAACGTTGCTAAAAGTCATGGTGTTTATGGCCACGGTTTTAATTATCCTCTACCACGAAAAAGTGACCAATAGTCACGGTTTTACAAATTAAGCATAACTATAGGTCATGAATTGGCAACGATTAGTATATAATTTGTGTAAGCTAAAAGTATAGTTAAGGTCACATTTAAAATTATTCGGTGGCTAAAAGGAAACCAATAACCCACATTCTAAAAATTCAGTTCATGTGACTAATATGTAATTTCTGGCCACGATTTTTATTATTATGTGTGACAAAAAGTTAACCAATAGCCACGATTCTTAAAGTTAAGCGTAACTATATATCATGAATTGGTCACGGTTTTATTATTTTTGTGGCCAAAAGGTAACTATTAGCTACAGTTCAAAATTTTAAGTGTAACTATGTGTTACGATTTGATCACGAATAATATGAAATTTGTGTGGCTAAAAGCACAACTAAGATCACAGTTAAAATAAACGTTCGTGACTAAAAGGTAACTTGTAGTCACACTACTAACAATTTAATTCGTGTGGCTAATAAGTTGTTTAAGACCAAAATTATTGTTATTAATATGGGTGATAAAAATTTAACCAATAGCCACGGTTAACCATACACCATGAATTGGCCATGTTATTCTTTTATCATTTTGTGTGGCAAAAAAGTAAACAGTTGTCACGGTTATAAAAATTAATCATAACTATATAGTATGATTTGGCCACAGTAAATATAAAATTTGTGTAGCAACAAGTAGAGTTAAGGTCACAGTTAAAATAAGTTCAAATGGCGTTAGGATAATCAAAGGTCATGTCAAAGAAAATTTTTAGTGGCTATCAGTAGTTTATGGCCCCCGTTTATACTATATTTGAGTGTCCTAAAATGTAAGTAATAGTCACGGTGCTACAAATTCATCATAACTATATAACTACATATATATATATATATGTGTGTGTGTGTGTGTGTGTCTGTGTGTGAAGCGTGAGAAATTGAGGTTAGTGTGAGAAGTAGTTATCAACCGTTGGATGAGAAATGGATGCACATTAGGTTGAGATGCATCGAGACAAGATGCACCGAATCAATTCCCTTCTAAGTCGCACCTCATGGGAGGAAATTTGATTAAAAGTGATCAACGGTTTAGATCCTCTTCTCCGCCTCTCACGTTAACCTCAACTTCTCATACAATCATTCGCCTATATATATACTCGTTGTATACCTGCAACATTCTGCAGGAGGTGAAAGTATTATAAGGGATTATAAAAGTAAGCCAAGGAATGAAAAGGAATGAAAATGAATATGTTGCAGGTACGGAAATGTCTATATCGAAAATTAATTAGGTTCCATTTGAGACATGGTAAGAACATAGTCAACAAAAGATACTAAACCGGTGTGTGTGAATACTTGACAGTATATGGAAAAGATAATACACAAGTATTTATCTTTGGAAACACACGGTTAGTTAACAGTTAAGCTCGTAAAATGACAACATTTAAAATCACACTTCTGAATTCATGAAATCTTTTAAGAATCTAGAAGTGGTTTGAACATTTAAGCAAATATGTATGCATGTCTGAAAGTTTTCCATCTTTCAAACACAATGAGATTAAGAGTAGAATAATCCTTACGCTTAGCTTAAATCTCATAAAGTCAGCTCCAAAGTCATGAATGATATGATCATGTAAGCTCCCCCTCAAAATCTGCAAATAGTCAAAAAGACATCAAAGCAACAAAGTCTTATTGAAAAACAAAAACATTTATTTGAAAATTAAAAAAAACACGAAAGCAATAAAACTTGTTAAGAACGAGTTTTGATCTGATTTAGTCATAAATCAATGTCCTTACTCCCCCTAAACATATGCATCACAAAAAAAATTGTCAGTATAAAACTTATGCAATTTCTCATACTTCCCCTCGAATTTAGATCATCTAAACTTTTGTCTCACTCCCCCTGTAAACATGAACAGAACCTTTCAGTGCATATATCGTTCAGATTAAAAATAAGGAAATGAAGAAAAATAACAAAAATAAACTGTACTAGGTAACTACAGATTATGTCTTGAGGTTGAACATGCCAAGTTTCGAAATGAGAAAATTAAATCTCTTTTCGTCTAACGGCTTAGGAACAAAATCAGCAAGATGATAATCTGTGTTTACAAAGTAAAGTTCAATTGTACCTTTTTCGACATTATCTTTGATAAAATGATATTGTACATCAATGTGCTTGGTTTTCGTATGTTGAACTGGATTCGCAGATATAGCAATAAAGCTCTTGGAATCATAGTAAATCGGGATTTTGTTGTATTGAAACCCATAATCTCGGAGTTGTGTTCGCATCCATAGCACCTGAGAACAGCAACTAGCCGCAGTTATGTACTTTGCCTCGGTTGTTGAAGTAGATACACACAGTTGTTTATTCGAAGTCCAACTCACAAGCTTATCTCCCAAAAATTGTATATGTCCCGAAGTACTCTTCTTGTCTAGCATACAACCTGCATGATCTGCATCTGAATATGCTGTTAGCTCAAAACCTGTATCTTTAGGATACCACAAACCAAGATCTGCAGTCCCCTTCAGATATCTAAATATTCGCTATGCAGCTGAAAGATGGGATTCTTTAGGAGAAGCTTGATATCTAGCACATAAGCATGTTGAAAACATAATATCCGATCTACTAGCCGTTAAGAACATTAAAGAACCAATCATTCCTCTATAGGTTCTAAGATCAACAACTTTTCCAGAAAGATCTGCTCCGATCTTAATTCTTGGTGCCATCGGGGTACCAATTGGAGTATAATTTTCCATTTTAAATTTTCTCAAAAAATCAAAGATGTACTTCGCTTGATTAATGAAAATCCCCATTGAAAATTGTCTAGCTTGTAATCCGAGAAAGATATTCATCTCTCCCATCGTACTCATTTTAAATCTGGACACCTTTAGATTAGAAAAGTTCTTACAGTACTTCGGATTTGTTGAACCAAATATCATATCGTCCACATATATTTGAATTAAAATGATACCAACTTTCTCCTTTTTGATAAAGAGAGTGGTATCGATTTTACCTTTTGAGATGCCAGACTTGACTAAAAACTTGGATAGAACATTGTACCAGGCTCGAGGAGCTTGCTTTAAACCGTAGAATTCTTTGTCAAGAATATAAACATGATCCGATTTTTCAGCATTGACAAACCCTTCTCGCTATGAGACGTATACCTCCTTTTACAGTATGCCATTTAGAAAGGCAGTCTTCACGTCCATTTGGTAGACAATGAAGTTTTTGTGTGCAACTGTTAGACCATAGTCTCATTGGATTTAAGATCATCCAATCTGAAGATCCAATCTGAAGCTAATACCGGAAAGTCGACTCTCGATATAAAGTCTAATGTCGTTTGTAATAAATGTCGAAGAAAATTATTGTCAATTGTAATTTATTATTTAGTTTAACTTAGTTTAAATATCTAGTTATTAGATATTAGTTAGTTTTAGATATTAGTTAGTTAATATCTAAATTAGATATTTGTTTTAATATCTAAGTTTAGATATTATAGTAAAGTGTATTTGAGAAGCTAACACAAAAAGAAATCAGAAAACACACACAACACACACTCAAGGTGAAAAACAGAGAGAACACATCGAGAGCTTCAAACATCAATCCTGTAATCGTTTGTTATTAATCTAAACAGGTTGGTAATCGTTTAATGTGTTGTTGTCGATAAAACTTGATAGTATTGTGGACCGACAACAGCGTAGGCTAGAAACATTCTAATTGCCTCTATACGTGCCACTGGAGCGTATGTCTCATCATAGTCTATTCCTTCCTCTTGCCGATATCCTTTAGCAACAAGTCGAGCTTTATTTCTTACCACGATACCATCCTCATCTTTCTTGTTCTTGAATACCCATTTCGTGCCTATAATGGTTTTTCCTTCCGGTTGAGGCACGAGTTTCCAGACTTTAAGCGATTCAAATTAATTGAGCTCTTCTTGCATAGTTGTTATCCAATATGGATCTTTTGGAGCTTCAGATACTTGTATAGGCTTTATCTTGCTCAGAAAAGAATCAAACATGCATTCATTTGCAGTCGTAGACAAAGTTTGCACCGTCTTTGATGGATCTCCATTAATTTGATGAACCGGGTGCTCTTTGGTCCACTTATGTACATGAGGGAGTGGTATAGATGTAGACTGATCATGTTGATCATCTAAGTATCTAGTATGTTCTTCTTGTAGGTGTTCAGTTGAAGTAACTGGTGCAGAAGTTTCAGTGTATGGGACATTTGATGTTTGTTGGGTAGGCATGACAGTACATCCAATTGAATGTGCAACTTCTGGGTCTGCAGTTTCATGTGCAACTTCAACTGATTGAGTAGGTGTTTGACCTGGAGTTTCTTCTTGAATCGGGGATTTGATTCAGTCGATACATCTGATGTGATTAGATGATGCTTACTTGAATCTTCAAATATGTCAATCACAACAGGTTTAGTCACTTTTGTACCAAGAAACTCATCATAAAAATGTTCAAACAATAAATCTAATTCTTTTAAATGAGACGTATACTTTGACGCTTTATCAGAATTAGAAATATTAATCGCAGGTTCTGGACTAATTTGTCCAGAAGCTAATACTCCTGTTATTACGGGTTCTGAATCGAGTTGCTCAGAAGCCATCTCTTCATCAAATGTAACATTTACGCTCTCAACAACTATTTTAGAATTCTTCAACTAAAATCTGTATGCAGCAGATGTTTGAGAATATTCAATGAAAATGCCTTCATCAGCCTTGGGACTGAACTTGTTCAAGTACTCTTTATCATTCAACACAAAACACCTGCATCTAAATATGTGAAAATGTTTAATGCTAGGTACTCTATTGTTTATCAAAGCATATGGAGTTTTACCAAACCGGCGATGAATGATTGAACGATTTTGAGTATAACATGCAGTTGAGATAGCTTCGGCCCACAAAAATAAAGGTACATCGGATTGGCTCAGCATTGTTCGTGTAACCTCTACAAGAGTCCGATTTCTTTGTTCAACTACCCCACTTTGTTCCGGCGCTCTGGCTGTAGAAAACTGATAAGTTATCTTGACCGATTCGAGATAATCGTCAACTGTTTTGTTCTTTAATTATGTGCCATTATCAGTTCTAAGTAGCTTAACTGTCTTCTGCAAGTTCACTTGAACAGTCTTAAAAAATGAGATGATGACATCAGGCGTCTCATCTTTTGATCTTAGAAATTTGACCCAAATGTATCTTGAATAATCATTCACGATCACAAGAACGTATTTCTTGCCGTTTATGCTTTGCATTCGCATTGGACCACAAAGATCCATATGCAACAGTTCTAAAGGAGTACTTGTTCTAGGTTCAGGTTTAGGCTTGTGTGAGGCTCTTTTCATCTTACCTTTCTCACACCCGTAACAAATATGTTCTTTTTTGCATTTCAGCTCTGGAAGTCCTCTCACCAAAGTTACAGTCACCAACTTGTTATTGTATCTGAAGTTGAGATGAGATAGCCTTTGTAAGTCCCATACAAATAGATTTCATTCATGAATCACAAGTTTATTTCATTGATTCTTGACTTTCTCTCTCTACAAACAATTTCTCTATCTACAAACAATTTCTCTCTCTAGAAACTCTCTCAAACGTATATGACAATATCAAGGTTCCTTAACCTAATTACAAACTAAACGAACCCTATTTATACTCTAAGATTACAAAGCATTAAACTAAATACACTTTACCTTTCTAACTAAAACAACTTTGACTATTGTCGACTTTTGCTATTTTGACTATTACAAACAATTATACAAAGACCCTTTTAATCTAGAATACAATTTAGCTCTAACAGCCTTCTATGCCATAACCATCTCTGTTGCATAGAGGCCTTAGACAGTAGACAAATCGCATTATCAGTCTTGACATTTGACAGATTGATCGTGTAAAGGTTTGACTTTCGAGTCCCAACCAATACTTCTTTACCGTCTTCCGTTCTGACACAACATCTCTTGGCCTTGAAATTTACCTCTAAATCATTGTCACAGAACTAACCAATGCTGAACAGATTGTGTCTTAATCCTTGAACATAGCTCACTTTCTTAATCATTAACTGCTCTTGCACGACATCTCCATAACCAAGTATCGGTGAGAACTGGTCATTTCCAATTCTCACATTACCGTAAAATTTCTCTGTATAATTAGACAATATATCTTTCTGCCCTGTCATATGCTTCGAACAACTTGAATCCAAGTACCACATATGTCGGGTCTGCATAAGAGAAATCAAGCAACAACAGGTTTAGGTACCCATTTATAGATGGGTCCTTTCGTGTTAGCACAAGATATTGGCACCCATTTGAATTTGGGTTCTCTTTGTTTTTCAAAAACATTAGAATGATTTATATAATAAGTACCAAACCAACAACCAGAATTTTTTCGAGTCACAAAATCATTTCGACCGTATGTGGAACACTGACTAGACAAATGAGATAATTGGATCAACTGCTTTATTGTATAAAACTTGTAAAAATTTACAAGTTTTGTTTTATGAGAAGCATATTGATCAATTACATCAGAAAAACTAGAAGTAGTCCTATTATAATCTTATTCAGAAAATGATTTCGTAGACTCTTCAATCTTCCTTTTAGGTGTCCATTATAGTCTTGCTTATGACTTTTTTTTCTCAGTTCTGAAACACAAGATTTAGATTTGTTAGAAACATGAGATTTAAGAGTTTGTGTTTTCTTGTGCTTACCTGTGTTGGTCCGTTTCTGTGAGCACCTTTTCTTTTGCTTCTTACCATTAGAATAATAGGTACTCACAGGAACTGAATCATCAACCTTAGTTGATGTTTCACATTTCTCAAAACACTGGGTAAAACATCATTATTAATTACAAAAGAAGTATGATCTGGAAGTTTAGCATTGAAATCAAACTTATCAACACTTTCATCAAAACAACCATCAGAATTTAAAAAATCATTTTCATCCCCAAATAAGTCATCAACATCATCATCAAATTGTTGTTTTGGAAGAATTTGAAAAATTAAAATCATTTGTATTTTTAGAACACTTCTTTTGATAAGAGATTTTAGCACAATCTGAAGTTTTAGGATTAGTAAAAACATTTCCCATGAAAACTTTACAAGATGATGCATCTGAATCAGTGGAGTTGTTTACACTAACTCTTCCTGATTCAGAATTGTCATTTGTAACTTCAGATTTGAAATTTTTGTTCATCATAACAGTAGAGAATACAATTTTCTCAAGATCAACCAAGATTCTTTCTTCTATTAATGTGTTCTCATGCTCAAAAATTTTACTTTCCAAGATGAGTGGAGGTACATAAATATTTTCTTTAATAGGTTTTGCCTCCATCTCTTTAGTAGAATAGCTTTGGAAATAATCGTTTGACAGAAACTTTGGTTGCTCCAAAAGATAACTATCATTCAACTTTTTATAGCAAAATGGTAGTTGGATTTTGGTTGTGTTCTTTCTGTTCTCATCTTCCTTAGCCTCAACCTCATCAGATGATTTTGTAACAAAATTGGGTTTCAAATGAGGACATTTGTCATCCACTTATAAGAAATCAAAGTTATATATAGCTGACTGCTTTCTAATAGTTTTCTTCAGATAATGTGGGTTATCGTAACCAACACCCCAATTATCTTTGAAATCTGTAACTTCCTTTGGTTTGTTTAAATAAATGGTTTGATCAGTTTGACCTCGAGCATAAAGCTTTTCTTCCAAACCATTAATCTTTTTCAACAAAGATTTGTTTTCAAACATCAATTTATTATAATTCACAACAAACTCTTGCTTCTCAAGTTCAGACTTATTGAACTTAGAAACTGTTTCAGAAATTTTATTTTCAAAACAAGCTTTTTTGTTTTTCAAAACTAGTAGCAGATTTCTTCAAAGAGTCAATCAAGTTTTTATTCCCAGCAATTTACATGTTCAAATGAAAAATTGTTTGACGCTTTTTCGAAACTCTACTTTTATCCTTTTTGAGCTTAGCTTGTAAGCCTTGAAGCTCAACCATCATGGTTTTCATTTGCTTTAAGAAATCAGATACATAAAAAATATTTACCTCTTCGGAAGTTTCCTCATCAGATTCATCATATTTGACTTCTTTTCACATTAAGCACATATGAGTTGTCTCTTCTTTGTCATCCTCATAATCAGTATGATCCAACCACTAATCATCTTCGGCCATCAGTGCTTTATCTGCTTCTTTTTGCTTAGCCAGAAGCATCTTGTTCTTGTAGTACTCTCAATTTCTGACTTTTGGCTTTTGGCAATCCTAGGCAAAATGGCCAATCTTACCACACTTGTAGCATTTCACTGGCTCTTCTTCTTTCTTCTATACATACTGATTCACATACCATCTCTCTTCCGACTTCCTTTTCTCATGCCTTTTTCCTTCAGATTTCCTGTCCTCAAACCTTCTTCGTTCGACCCTTTCCTTGTGTTCATAGTTCCTTGACCCTGAAGAGTATCTTTGACTGTTGGAACCTGACTTCTTATAAAATTTCCTTTGGAAGGCTCGGGTAAGTAATATCATGGATTGCTTCAGATTTTCCCCATCATCAGAATCTGAACCGTCACTTTCAGTATCATCAAAACTAGAAACCACTATCTTCTTTTTCTTCTTTTTATCTTTATTCTCTTTCTTTTTCTTCTTTTCCACTACCAAGGCAACTTGATCATTTACAAGCTTCTCACTTTTCTTTTTCTCGTCTCTCTCCTCTTCTACCTCTTCTTCATTCCGTCTAAGAGTATCATAAACTTCATGTAAAGGAATCTCACTAAGATCTTTCATCTGTTTTATCCGTCTAGTATGTTTCTTCCACTCTGGCTGTAAAACACTGAGAAACTTAACATTATTCTCAATCTGCTTCTTTTTCACCATGTTCTTAGCCAACTCATTTAGTAGAGAAACAAATATTTCAAATGTCTCCTCTAGGCTTTCTCCAGATTTGGCCTTGAACTCTTCATAGTTATTAATACAGTTAGGCACCTTCATCTGATTACCAACCTTTGATCCCATCATCATTTTGTCCAACTGATCCCACATCTTCTTTGTTGTAGCCTTGTAGTTGTCAATCTTTATGTAGATCTCATTCGGTATGCTCTGCAGAAGTAGAGATCATGCCTATTTATCTGCCTTATATCTGCTTTTCTGTTCATCTGAATACTTGATAAAATCAAGTGGAACTTCCTTAGTTTTCTGCTCTCTTGGCTCATCCCCATCCTCACTATCAAAAGACTCATCATCAGGAATTCTTGTTGTAATGGGTATCATAGGACCTTCTTCAATTGAAATCTTAATGTTCTCTCTGTTTGCATGTCTATAAATGAAATCCAATAATCTGTCTTTCCACTGCTCGTACTCACCCTTGAAGAGAACAGGTGGTTTGACATCAGTACCAATTGAAAGATCATCCTTTGAAGTCATCTTGATTAACAACACAAATATTTACACACAGAATCAGAAAATATCAAAAACTCTGATAAACACAGTCAGAAAAATGACCAAGTATGGAATTCTCATGCCAAAGAAGAAACTTCTCGCACACAATGATGAAATTCGCACACCAAAGACTTAACCACCAAGCTTTTCGCACAAGGAAGAAATTCGCCCAAGGAAGAATGCGAATTGATAGAATTCGCACGCTGAAGGATATGAGTTCTGAGCTTTTGGCATATAGTTCGATGGAAATTTCAGACTTCTTGCATATAGAGATATGCGAATTTCGGACTTAGAATTTTTCACCAACTTGAATACTTTTCGCACGACCTTGTGATGCGAATTCTGGACTTAGAATAATTCTCAAACCCAAACTTTTCGTATCGATGCAAATTCTTGCCTTAGAAAATATTCCAGACTTGAGATGCGAATTCCTTAGAATTCGCACGTAATGGGATGTGAATTTCTCAGAATTCGTATGGTAAAGGATGCGAATTTCTCACTTTTCGCACACTTTGAGATGCAAATTATGTCCTTAGATTTTCTTTGACCACAGTGCGATGCGAATTTCCCTTACTTCTCGTATACAACACGATGCGAGTTTTGTACTTAACAAATTTCAAACTTCAATTTCATGCGAGTTCATCTTCATCATGCGAGCTCTTCACTTTTTCATGCGAATTTCTTAGATCTCGTCTCGAAAACTTCAATTTCAACCCAAAATCGATCCAATACTCCATATCCAACCAAGAAACTTTGTCAATTTGATTTAGATCACAATTGGAACTGATTACAATTGACCAATTACAATTGATCTAAAGAAACAGTGCGTGAACAATGTTCGAACAAAAATTCACTCAAATCCAAAATTCACACAAATATGTTGTGAATTGGATGAAGTGATTCAAAGAAAATGTGTTATAGTACATAAAACGAGTACAGTGCAATAGATAATACAATAAAAAATGTACAAATACAAGGATTCGAATCTGGAACAGTGAAGATGTGTGAGTTCTTGAAATTCCATCAAATCTGATTCAGTTCTTGCTCTAATACCTATTATTGTTCCCAGATGTGTGCAAATCAAGATGAACAATCAAGAATCACAATCAAATACTTCATATTATTGATCCTGAATAAAACAAATACAAATGATCTCTCTCACAGAAATATTTCTCTCACAAAGTTCACTCAGTAATAGGTTCATATGATTCTACAAACGAAAAAGACTATTTATACCTACTACTTTACAAAGACAAAACTAACAACTAAACTTAACACTTTGACTTTGAATTTCCTCTTTTAAGCTCTTTGACCTTGACTTTGCAATGAGGCTTTGACTTGAGCAATTGACTTTCAATCTCCATGATCTTGGATCCAACATATTTGTGCACTAACATTGTTAATTCTGGATTTCTATTTTGGAACTTACTTTTATAAACTTTATTTTATGGTGGTAAAAGTTTAGAAAAATCAAATGAACTTTCTTATTTTTAAATGATTAAATCCTTAAACCTTTTTTGAATACATAAATCCTTGAACTTTTTCATTTTAAATGATTAAGCCCTTGAATGTTTTTTAATAGATGAACCATTGAATTGTATTTTAACCAAAAGTACTTATTTGAAATTGAGAAAGCGAAATGATTTATGTCTATTGAAACTTGAGCACAAAACTCAAATATATACAGGAAGAGGAAACCTTAACAATAGTAACCTACACTAAATATAGTTAGGCCAAATGATAACAACTAATTAACACCAACTAAATAACAGAAAATGACAAATCGATCCTTGAACTTGAGATGATAATACCCCCCCTCAAGATGAGCATGAAGAATAAATGTTTTTAGTGCCTTCTTGGACACCGAAGGCTTTAATTTTGAAGCTAGCAAAGGTTTTGTGAATATATCTACAAGTTGATGCATAGATTGTATCGACATTAAACGAATGAAATTATCCTCCACCTTTTCTCAAACAATATGACAATCGATGTCAATATTTTTGGTACGCTCATGAAAAACAGAATTGGATGCGATCTGTAAAGCTGAATTGTTATCATAAAACAGGGATATTGCTTTTGGATGTTGAAGGTCTATATCTTTTAGAAGTTGTTTGATCCAAGTAAGCTCACATGTTGTAGAAGCCATTGCTCTATACTTGGCTTCAGTGGACAATCTTGAGACTGTTGGTTGTTTCTTTGATATCCAAGAAATCAATGATTGTCCTAAAATATGCGGAACCCAGATACAGATCTTCTCGAGTTTGTGCACTTGCCCTAGTCCGATTAGAATATGCTTGCAAAATACAATTGGACTTTGTAGAAAAGAATAACCCACGACCTGGTTGTTGATTGAGATACCTCACTACCCTATAAGGCTATAATTAAAAGAGATATATGGTTTGGTCACATTAAAATATAGTAGCCACCCTATCAACCTATGATATTGAGATGGATCATCAAAAACAACACCATCTTCATCATCCAACACAACAGTAGGATCAATCGGTGAATTTACTAGTTTACCTCCCATTAAACTTGTGTCTTCCAAGATCTGCAGTGCATATTGTCGTTGAGATATACAAATCCCCGTTGTTGACCGAGCTACCTCCTGACATAGGAAGTATTTTTATGAACGAAGATCCTTAAGTTTGAAGGCCTTGCTTAATTGTTCTTTAATAGACATAACTGCAAATTTGGATGCTCTTGTAATGATTATATCATTTATGTACACCAACAATTCTACATAAGTCTCTCCACTCCCCCTTCTAAAACAAGGAATACTCAACATAGAATTATTTAAATCAAACAGAGACCATAATATCTGAAAACTTGTTGTTCCATTGTCTAGAATCTTGCCTAAGGGGCTGCTTGTTTACCTCTTAATAGTTCCATTAAGAGGCAACCTCTGAATCGGTAAGAGGTTAATCTTGTTTCGCAAGAAAAAAAAGTTTGCCGCTTAATGGTTCCAAAACCCTCAGAATTATTTTGTCTCTTAGGTCTCCCTTAACCATTTAGCTCCCTAATTTCATTTTGAATTACCAAACAACCTTATTTCATTTTGCACTATATCATAAGAGCCTCATAATCATTCTGACCACTTAATCATTGTTGATCCAAACTCTCTCAGTGATTTGATAACGACCCTCTTCTATACTTAGTGAAAATTACATTTATTTATATGTATTAGTGTTTCACCATCAGCGATCAAGCCGAGTCTATTCAGTTGTCACTGATGATCTTTCTTATAAACGCTCATATGTATTAATGTTTCACTATCAGCGATCAGACTGAGTCTGTTCAGTTATCGCTGATATTCCCTGATGTAAACGTAATCCCTGAAGACAAGTTTCGCTTTAACAGATGTTCATAGCTGAATCGAAGACGAAGATGCTGAACAAAGACAAGTCTACTAGTGACCTGATGCAGATATCAGTGAAGGAAAGACGACTCTACTCATACGCGAAGAAACTTGAGGAAAAGATTTAGCGATAGCTGAACCTCTTTATATCTATGAAGGAAGAGATATTCAGCGATCGATGATCACTTAGCTTATGCCTCAAGTCTCTTTTGTCTTTCCCTGCACAACCAGTACGATGTCTAAGAACGGACATACCTCTGCCACAATTCGTACAACAACTCTGTCAACTACACTGTTCATGATACAGCCGAAAGCATGTCTCCCAAAGTCAGACCCTCTCAGCCAATCAATGAAGAACACGTGTAACGTGCTCTGCCATGCATTTTGTTAGGTCCGAGATCTGGATCATTTCATGTTTGTAACTAGGTAGGATAGGAGAAGGACTATTTATTCTAGAGAGAGAAAATTAAATCTAATCTAGAGACACCCAAGACTTTAAATCTGTCCATCTCTCTAATCCTATGAACAAAAATATTCTTCATCTCTTCTTCAAGAAATGGTTGCCTCAATCTATTCCTCAACAATCTGACTTGAGCATCAGTAAGAACAGGAGGTAAAAAGGATTGATCAGACGGATCGACAAGTTTCGCGTCAACAGATGTTCATAGCTGAATCGAAGACGAAGCTGCTGAACAAAGACAAGTCTACTAGTGACCTGATGCAGATATCAGTGAAGGAAAGACGACTCTACTCATACGCGAAGAAACCTGAGGAAAAGATTTAGCGATAGCTGAACCACTTTATATCTCTGAAGGAAGAGATATTCAGCGATCGATGATCACATAGCTTATGCCTCAAGTCTCTTTTGTCTTTCCCTACACAACCAGTACTGTTGGCCCCGAAGGTGCTTAACAAGTTTGTAGAAGGGGGGGGGGGGGTTGAATACAAACACAGAAATTAAAGTTTAATAAATTGTTTATTGATAAATAAAAATACAATTTACAAATTTGTTGCGGAATAAGATTAAGACAGACTCAATCTAAACAAACTTAAGAAACACTAAGATGGTTGCACAAGAAATTCAGAGAATGGGGGATTTTTAGAGAGATAGAAAACAAGGGTTTCTATTATGGAGTTCAAGGATTGAGCACACATTCAGATGAAGGGGTGAGCTTCCTATTTATACCCTATGCATTAAATGCATGGCAGGGTACTTTACACGTGGCATTCATAGATTGGCTTTGGGAGTCTTACTTTTGGAGACATGCTTTTGGCCGCTTTATGAACAGTGTAGTTGACAGAGTTGTTGTACGATTTGTAGCAGAGACTTGTCCGTTCTGACACATCGTACTGGTTGTGCAAGGTAAGACAAAAGAAAACTTGAGGCATAAGCTTTGTGATCGTTGATCGCTGAGTATCTCTTCTTCCAGAGATAAAGAAGTTCAGCTATCGCTGAAGCTTTTCCTCAGGCTTCTTCGCGTAAGTAGATTCGTCTGGTCTTCGCTGATATCCGCATCAGGTCATTAGTAGATTTATCTATTGTTCAGTGGCTTCGTCTTCGATTCAGCTATGAACTATGTTGACGCGAGACTTGTCTTCAGGGATTACGTTAACAGTGTTACATGGGAAACGATCAGCGATGACTGAACAGACTCAGTTTGATTGCTGAAAGTGAAACACATACATATTAATGTTTACAGAAAGGTCATCAGCGATAACTGATCAGACTCAGTCTGATCGCCGATGATGAAACACTAATACATATAATAACGTAATTTTCACTAAGTATAAAAGAGGGTCGTTATCAAATCACTGAGAGAGTTTGGATCAACAATCTCCCCCTATTTGTTAATGACAAAGTAACAAAAGAAAATTACTTTGATTCAAAATATAGGAATAAAAAGGACTCATAGAATGCATGTCCCAATTACTATTTTGAGGGATCTTTTACAGTACTGATAGGGTTAAGTACATCACTGCGATTTTCATTTAATTCAGGGATGGAATTACAAGATATGAAAAACATAAGTACAAGTGAGTAACTAACTACTGTAAGTATAACTAACAAATTACAGAGAAGGAAACTAATCTATCAGCTATTAAAAGAAGATTTAGGAGGATTGATCATATACTCAGGTATTTCTTCTCCTTTCTGTCTTCGTTCCAAAGATTCTTGACTTATAATTTCTTTAATTTCTTCAGCAGCAGGAAAGAAGTTACACCATAAGCATAAGAGATCCTTGAGATGATTCAGAGGACAGATAGGAATCTCAGAGATTCTTTGAAATCTGAGTTCCTCATCATCATCTCTGAAGAATATTCCATAAGGATTGTCAATTACTTGACCAGCTTGGAAAGGACCACCAGGAGGCAGAGATAAGTCCAGAACTGAAAGATCGGGAGGAGGACCAAACAGTGCATCTCTTGAAAATTTGATAGAAGTTTCATTCCTGATGATGGCGACATCTTCAGAGGAGGAGGACCCAATTTTTCTTTTGAGTTTCAAAGATTTGGGAGGAAGAGGAGATGGCAGCTTTAGTACAGAAACGACTCTATTTATGAGGGCTTCAAGAAGTCCTTCAACGTAGCCTCTGTATGTAGATTTGGATTTCTTCAGTTCATCCCAGAACTCTAACCATTCCGTAAATCCGAAGCTCTCAAGTTTTGATACGTACATTGCTTTTTGGGTTCCATCCTCTCTGGTAATCTCCATGGTCACTGAGAGTTGATTTTTCTTCTTACGACCAGAGATAGTCACGGCTGATATTGGAAGAAGATCAGAACGATAATCCATCTTTTGTTTGCACCATTCGATAGACTTATCGTTGATCTCTTGTTCTTTGGAGCGTTCCTCTTCAATTATTTTCAGTAGTGCAGCTTGAACTTCCACAGGTTTGTTTTTCAGCTTTTTGTCCTTGACTTGAGAAGATTGAATCTTTAAAGCGAGTTGGGCATCTCGTTTGCATTCAGCGATCAGCTTCTCAGCTTTGGCAGATTCTTCTCTTTCAGCTTCAGTGAGGAAGTCGAACTCTGTGGATGTTTGAAGAGGCATTTTCAGCCGTTGACTTTCTAGTTGAGCGATCATTTCAACTCTTTTCTTCACCACTTCCTCTGACCAATGAGATGGTCGAGAGGGCCTTCCTGGATGGACCAGGGAATCTTCTTCTTCTTCTTCTTCATCAATCTCAGCGATAGAGATTGGGATTAATTCTTCAGCGATAGAAGCTGGAATTATTTGTAGTTCAGAACCCTTAAGCAGGGGTGAAAACTGTCTGGATAGAAAAAGAGGGAAAGAAGGGATAAGTGTATTTTTAGAACGAGAGAGATAAAGGCTCGAAAGAAATAGGGGTTTGGAAAGAGTAGGAGAGTGGTACAATTGAAAGACATACCTGAGAAGGATGCTCCCCCTCAGATTGTTATCCAGTCCTCAAGCATTCTTCAGCGATTGGTTGCTTGTCTTTGCTTTGCGAAGGAACACTTGAAGATGTATCACCTCTCACCCCTGTTTTGACAACCTCTTGCGAAGTTGTCCCTGATGCGACGTTCGGCTTAGAGAACCACAGAGATTGGTCTTCATCGTCGTCGTCGTCATCGGAGGGCTGATCCTTTTCTTGATCATCAAGATCTAGATCATCTTCCTCTTCATCGTCTTCTTCCTCATCCTCTTCAAAGAGAATAGAGTGAATTGATGAGAATTCTTTTGCCTTCTCCCCCTCAGATTGAGAGGGAGGTTCTCTTGGAGTCTTAGCTTTCCCAGCAGCAGCAATAGAAGTTTCTTCAGTTTTCTCCCCCACTTTGTCATTATCAGCGGTAGGGGATTGTTCAGCTGCTGGAGTAGCTGTTGAAGCTTTTAGCACTTGAACGTCAGCCTCCAGACGCTTAATCCGGTCTTCAACCGCAGGGATGTCGCAAGTGGTATCATGAATGAATTCCACAGCGATGTTGAGGTTGGTACGATCATCTTCAGTGAAGGAGGGAGGCAGCGCTGGAGCTGGTGCATTCACTTTCTGTAGAATTTGCTGAAGAAGGGACGTGCAGAGGTCAACCTTTGAAGAGAGACCCTGAACTTCAGCGGTAAGAGACTCAAATCGCCCTTGAAAGAGTCGAGAGGACTCTCTGAGTTGGACGACTTGTTCTTCAACAGCTGAAAGTTGGGAGTTCTCAGCTTTAGATGAGCAAGTGGCGGTCAACTTCTTCAGCTCCTCACCAGCCTGATTGACGGCGCTGGTGGTTTCATTGATGGTGTTGGTGAGTGCGTCCACCTTTTCTCCCAGACTGTTGACATGCGTGTCAACAGACGCCAAGCTAGGACCTGAAAATAATGTTAGTTCAGATATGGGCTTATTTGGAGAGGGGGGGGGGAGAAGTGTTTAGGATTATAGGTGTACCTGACGTATCAAACATTTTGTAGAACTGCATAGATTCCTCAAAAGTTTGATGCTCAGGTCCTATAGGGAAAGAAGAGGTAGCGGGTTTAGAGACCAAATGAGGAGAAAAAGGAAGAGTTTTGGGGATAGAAGTAGGGATGGGGTTAATCTCAGTGAATGAGATAGTGGGTGGGGTTACTGATGATGTGACAGGGAGTGAGATCGCTGACACGGCAGTATGAGTGACTGCAGAAGTTGTGGAGGAAAGACCCACAAATGCATCTAAGGTAGCTTGTTGAGAAGCTCCCTCAGGTATAGTACTAGAGGGTGTACTTTCCTTAGTCTTTTTGGCCTTTTTGGAAGGACCAATCGGACTAGCTGATGGTCGTTTGGAAGTAGTGGTAGCGACAGGGATAGCAGACGAAGGAACCGTCTGCGTGGTCGCTGAAGATGAAGAAGAATGGAGAGAGAGACGAGAGCGAAGGAGAGAGATACTTACCTCGTCGGCGAGTGGCTTGACCTCCAGTGATCGTTGACCTACCCTGGCAAAGGTGCCATCATCTTTGGTGGGATAGGTGTTGGGATAGAGAAACTTGATATACGTACATATGAAACGTACGTACGAGATCTTGGGATCTCGTTCAGGCTTCTCTAATCTCGACCGCAGATCTTCAAAGATTGCTGTGGCGTAGTCAAATTTTTGACCAGCGATAACGGAGTAGGCCATCTGCAGTTGTGTTTTGGTGGCTTGATCCAGCGAACCACTCTTCCCACTCATGCACTGAATTATGTGCGAGAAGATAAAGTTCAGTTGTGATGGCATCTGAGCTTTTAGGATCTTGGTGAGCTTCTTGTTGGGAATAGAAGATCTTGGTTTGTTTTCCCAACAATAGCCCATTGCGTCCAGGAATGATATCAGCTCATCATCAGTGGGGAGTGCGTCGAACCCACTCTTTGGTTTGTCAGGGAATCTTAAAGATTTCCTGAGGCTAAGAGCGGTCATGCTCCCTGACCCCAATTCCGTGCTGAACGAGATAGCAGGGACTCGTTCACCTTTCCTGTTGGTGAGTTCAGTTGCATCAGCAGTGAACCAGAACTGCTGGAGTAGAGTCTTGGAGGGCTTAGGATCCACAGTGATCGCGTAAGCTATGCATGACTGCTTGAGGAATTCAGCAACTTCCACCAGATGTGGGTATTTATCAGCTTTGAACTCGAGTCTGGCCAAATGATTACATTTAGTAATCTCAACTTCAGTGAGAGCGAATCGTACATGCTTGGAAGCAACAATTGAAGACTGTGTCATTTCTGTTATGGAAAGAGGCATAATAGAAGAAATGATTTAGATTAAAAATAATATGATTACCAGTTTCCATAGAAGAAGGGAAACTGGAAAACTATCAAGTTATTTTTAGGAGAAAAATAGTGTTCTGGGTAGAAAGAATGAAGAACACTTTAAAACCAAAAGGTTTTTATTGAAAAACATAAAATCAGAAAGAATGATCTTTAGTTTTTGAAAAAAAAACGTTTTATAAAATCCATAGAAAACGAGTAGGATTTTAAAAAGAATAAAAAACATACGAACAAAGCATATAAACATGAAATAAACCTGTGTATCTTGAAGAAAAAGAGTTGCAGATTCAATATTCTGGGTTTACTTGCTTGAGTGTTCTTGAGAGAATGGTTCTTGCTTTGAGAGTTTTGAAAGCGTAAACCGTATAAAGGAGAGAAGAATTCCTTTTATACGAAGAGATGGAAGAGAGAGAATGAAGCGGGAAAAGAAAGGATCATCATGACATTGACACGTTCCACGAAGTTGATTGGATAGAAGGGCAACGGACGAACGTGTCAGAAAAGGCATGTCGTGGATTGTCGGTTCAAATGACGTCATAGAAGAGAGAGACTATACATTTGTCCGTTTTGAAATGATCACTGAAGAAAAGTCAGCGATAGATTTTCCTTTTTAAAAGTATCCCTTATAGTAAAGATAGGGATAGATTTTCCTTTTAAAGGATCACTGACTAGAAATATCAGTGATTAATGTATTTTTCAAAAAGCTTTTAATCATTTGAATAAAGTTCAGTGATTAAAGTTTATATTTTGAAGAAAAACATCTTTGAGGGAAAGGAGAGAACATACCTGAGAGTCAGAATGTTTATCAGAGAGAATGATGAGGGGAACTTTTGATTACTGACACAATACATGAACGCTGAAGAATTATTCTTCGAGGTTCAGCATTCCAAGCTCACTGATGAGAAAGTTGAACCTTGTCTCATCAAGAGGTTTGGTGAATATATCAGCAAGCTGAAAGTCAGTAGGGATAAAGTGAAGTTCAATATCACCATTCATCACATGATCTCTGATAAAGTGATATCTGATCTCTATGTGTTTTGTCTTTGAATGTAGCACTGGATTATTTGCTATAGCGATAGCACTAGTGCTGTCGCAATAGATAGGAATCTTTGACAGCTGAAGGTCATAATCTAATAGTTGATTTCTCATCCACAAGATTTGAGAACAACAGCTTCCAGCGGCTACGTATTCAGCTTCAGCTGTGGAAGTGGACATAGAATTTTGCTTCTTGCTTGTCCAGCTTACCAACTTTCCTCCCTAGAGTTGACATCCACCAGTGGTACTCTTTCTGTCAAGTTTACAGCCTGCAAAATCACTATCAGAATAACCAGTTAGATCGAACCCTGAGTCTTTGGGATACCAAAGACCGAGGTTAGGAGTTCCTTTCAGATTTCTGAAAATTCGCTTTACAGCGATCAGATGGGATTCCTTGGGTTCAGATTGATAGCGTGCACATAAACAAGTAGAGTACATGATGTCAGGTCGGCTTGCTGTAAGATACAGCAATGAGCCTATCATTCCTCTATAGGCAGTGACATTAACAGGTTTTCCAGATGGATCCTTGTTAAGTGTCAGCGGTGGTGCCATAGGAGTTTTCATCGCTGAAGTTTGTGTGAGATCAAACTTCTTTAGCATATATTTAACATACTTACCTTGGCAGATAAAAGTACCTTTGTCAGATTGTTTAATCTGAAGACCAAGAAAATATGTCAGCTCACCCATCATACTCATTTTATATTCTTTCTTCATTCTTTCAGCGAAGCGAGTACATAGAGATGGGTTAGTAGACCCAAATATTATGTCATCGACATATATTTGTACAAGAATTATATGACCCTTTATCTTCCTGAAAAATAACGTATTATCAATCTTGCCACGTTCAAAATTTTCAGAGATAAGAAAAGATGATAGAGTGTCATACCAAGCACGAGGGGCTTGTTTTAGACCATAGAGAGCCTTATCCAATTTATAAACATAATTTGGATGCTTAGGGTCATAGAACCCTGGTGGTTGTTCTACATAAACTTCTTCATTCAGCTTTCCATTCAGAAAAGCTGATTTTACGTCCATTTGATAAACGATGAAGTCTTTATAGACTGCATAAGCTAAGAATAGTCGAATTGCTTCGAGCCTGGCCACAGGGGCAAAGGTTTCATCATAGTCTATGCCTTCCTCTTGTCTGTATCCCTGAGCAACAAGTCGAGCCTTGTTGCGGGTTACAGTTCCATGTTCATCGAACTTGTTTCTAAACACCCTTTGGTGCCTATTACAGTTTTATCAGATGGTCTAGGAACAAGATTCCAAACTTTGTTTCGAGAAAATTCAGTCAGCTCTTCTTGCATAGCGCTGACCCAGTTTGGATCTCTGAGGGCATCATCAGTCTTCTTTGGTTCTATTACAAAGAGACAGATATTACCTGAGCTTCGTCGTGTCTGAATACCTGCATCTGGATCACCGAGAATTTGATCTATTGGGTGATCTCTTGTCCATCGCTGAGCAGGAGCATGATCGCTTAACTCAGAGGTTGGATCAACAATTGGGATGTTTACTGATGAGGACGTTTGAGGTTCATCAGCAATTAACTGTTGAGTAGGTTCACTAGAGAGGTTTCCATACGAAGGCAGATTTGATGGTGGTAATGTGTTTAGAGGTTCAGCTGAAACCCATGAGGTGGATTCAGCGGTGGGAGGTATGATACTTGGTTCTTCATCAGCAGCTGAAGTTTCAGTGTGCTGATGGTTTGAGAAAGGTTCAGTTTCTCTATAGTGAGAGATCATCCAAGTATTCAGTTCTTCATTGTCAGCGATTGGTTTAGAGTTCGCTGAGCGCGTTTCATCAAACGTGACATGAATGGTTTCTTCTACGGTTTGTCTTCTCTTGTTGAAGACTCTGTAGGCTTTGGAGATGGAGGAATATCCTAAAAATATTCCATCATCGGCTTTTGGGTCGAAATTTCCAAGTTGATCTTTGTTGTTTAAGATAAAGCACTGACAACCAAAGATATGAAGAAAGCTGATAGAAGGCTTCCTTCCAAGAAAGAGTTCATAAGCTGTCTTCCCAAATCGCTTTATTATCAGCGATCTGTTTTGAGTAAAACATGCAGTGTTTACAACTTCTGCCCAAAATTGAGTAGGGAGGTGAGAATCGTTGAGCATTGATCTAGCAGCTTCTATGATCGTTCTGTTTCTTCTTTCAGCGACTCCATTTTGCTGAGGTGTTCTCACTGAAGAGAAGTTGTGAGAGATTCCTTTGTTCTCAAAGAAATTGTCCAGGGAACTATTTTTGAATTCAGTTCCATGATCACTTCTTATTGATCGAACAGTAAGATTATTCAGCACTTCCATCTTTTTGACAAAAGATATTAGTTCTTCTGGAGTATCATTCTTACAGCGAAGAAAAATAACCCAGGTGTAGCGAGAATATTCATCTACAATGACAAGCGTATATTTCTTTCCAGCTATTGATTGGATGTTGACAGGGCCAAATAGATCCATATGCAAGAGCTGAAGAGGACTTGTTAATGAGGAAACTTGTTTCGACTTGAAACTAGCTTTTGTTTGTTTTCCTTTTTCACATGCTGAGCAGAGAGATTCTTTAGCATATGAGTGCTGAGGAAGACCAGAAACCAGTTCCTTAGATGAGAGAGAATTCAGGGTTTTGAAGTTTAGATGAGAGAGCCTTTTATGCCATAGCCAGTTGACATCAGAAGAGGCCTTAGAGAGAAAACATAAGTTATCAGTGATAGTAGAGTCCATATCTATTACATAGACATTTTCTCTTCTATAACCACTGAGAGCAAGTTTTCCTTTTTCATCTACCACTGAACATGCTTTCTTAGAAAAGCGAACTTCGTAGTCTTTGTCACATAGCTGACTGATGCTTAGAAGATTGTGCTTCAGTCCATCTACATAAGCGACTCTTCGAAAGGTAGTTGTCCCATTGCTGAGGACACCAAACCCTCGGGTAAATCCTTTTCCATTTCCACCAAAGGTAACAGAGGAGCCTTTCTCTTCCTTGTATTCAGTGAGCAGGTCTCTTTGTCCAGTCATATGACGAGAACATCCACTATCGAGATACCAGATGCCCTTTGATCCCTGCATACATAAGGAAGATTAAGCGTTGTTTGGTACCCACTTTTCAATGGGTCCTTCAGAGTTAGTGGATAAGGAAGATTCAGCAGTCTTCACCGCTGATGAAGATTCAGCTTCAGTGGTTATCTTCACTTTGGTTAATTTCTTAACCTTAGTGGTATTTTTCACTTTGGTTGATTTTTCAACTTTGGTGACTTTATTTGCCTTAGAGGCATTTTTCTTCACTTTGGCTGTTTTATCAGCTTCGGTGGTATTTGGACACTTGCTCGCAATATGGTCAGTAAATCCACAGTGATAACATTTTCTATATCTGATGATGGTTTTATAACCAAAAGGTTTTGAAAACTTAAGATGAGCAGGTCCAGCTCCAAGAATGCCTTTAGCACGAGATCTGGGAGGAATTTTTATTTCTTCAGGTCTCACGGGCTTTAGATCAACCTTCAGCTTTGGAGGACAGATATCAAAGATTTCTGTCACTGAGCTAGAAGGTTTATCCACTGAAGGTTTGGAAGGAACTTTCAGTTTGGTTTTCTTGGAAGCCTTCTGAGGAGGAAGAATAGACTTTTCTTTATCTGCAGACTTAGATCTTGCAGATATCTCCTCAGGGATGGGATTTGAAGAAGAGCAGGGATAGAATTGATTATAAGAAGTGTCGAAGAAAGATGTGACAAAAGTTCCAAACTTAAGCGAGGAACTTTCTTCTTTAGGATCATCCTGTGGTGTCCAAAAACCAAGACCAGTTCTATCACTTTCAGGAGTTTGAGCATTTATTATCTCAGAGATCTTTGTTGATGATTTGCACCATTTTTCAACATGAGCCTTTTCTGCTTTTAGAGCAGCGATGGCTTGTTCGCGTTCAATGCTGATGATTTCATTTATAATGACTTGATCTTTCAGCTTTTCTTCTAAAAGATTTAGTTCACTGATCTTTTCATGACATTTCTCTAGCTCTTGTGTTAAATAAACATTTTTATTTTCAGCTTGAGTTTTGTCATTTAGAGCATTATAAAGGTCAATCGTCAGCACATCAACAGCGCGACTTCTCTCAGCTTCAGGCAGAGAGGGATTTGTTGAGATAGATACCTGAGATGATATGTAGCTCATAGAAGGTTCAGATGGTTCTTCTACTTCTTCTTTAATCTCAGCCATGAGGCAAAGATTAGCGACTTCTTCTTCATCAGAAGATGATTCTTCTGATTCAGCCCAGTCATGTTCTTCAGCGATGAGACCTTTACCTTTTCGCTGATAGCTTTTCAGCTTTTGATATTTGTTCTTCAGCTTATGGTATTGGTCATCACTGGATCTTCTTGAGGTAGAAGGTTTGAAGACCTTTTTCGACCTGCACTCACTAGCAAAATGTCCAATTTTTTCGCAGTTATAGCAAGTGGCTGTAGCCTTATCAACCGGAGTTGATTTTGGCTTTTCAGTAAGAGAGAGAGGTTTACTTCTTCGGAAGTTATTCTTTCTTGCAAATCTCTTAAAAGAGTTTGTCAAGAGTGTTAAGGACTCATTAAACTCTGAAAGATCAGGGTCTGATAAATCCTCAGATTCAGAATCTAACTCAGTGATGGTGAGAGTAGATCGCTGGGATGGAATTATCTCTGATGAGACTAAAGCAACAGCAGTGCTTTTGGAGTCTTTAGAATCTTTTACAAGATTCTTCTTCAGGAGATTAGATTGCTCATAGTTGAGCAATATTCCATACAGAGTGCTTAGAGAGAGAGTATGTAAGTCTTTTGTCAGCTTAAGACATATTGAATAACTGTCCCAGCTTTCAGGAAGACTTTCCAAGAATTTTGTTAGGACCTCAGAATTAGAATAGGTCCTTCCAACAGTTCTTAGGTCAATGATCAGGCAGTTAAACCGCTGATGAATGTCAGAAAGAGATTCATTCTTACCAGCGATAAAACTTTCATACTGTCTTACCAAGTTAATCTTTCGGGTCTCTTGGATTTCAGTGGTGCCCTCATATTGAACACATATGGTTTCCCACATTTCTTTAGAATTTTGTAGATGCATGATGGAATGGAAAACTTCATCAGGCAGAGCCATTGATATAATGGTCTTTGCTCTTGCATCTATGCCTACCTTCTTTTTATCTTCATCACTCCACTGTCTTATTTCCTTAATGACATATCGTTCAGGGACAGCTTCAGTGGTGGCAGTAGCGGGAACCGCAGCTATAATTCTAACAGGTTCATAGGGTCCGTTTTCTATATATTCAGGTATAGTAGGATCCGCACCTTCAAGAAATAGCATCATTCGATTTTTCCATAGAGAAAAGTTATCTCTGCTAAATCGAGGAGGTTTAGAAAGTGAACCATTATCATAATAGTTTGTGTTTGTGTTTAGTGCCATTTTAGAATAGCAAGAAAGAGTATACAGCAAGATCTTGTTTATTAGATTAAACAAACTGCTCTGATACCACTTGTTGGTCCCGAAGGTGCTTAACAAGTTTGTAGAAGGGGGGGGGGGGTTGAATACAAACACAGAAATTAAAGTTTAATAAATTGTTTATTGATAAATCAAAATACAATTTACAAATTTGTTGAGGAATAAGATTAAGACAGACTCAATCTAAACAAACTTAACAAACACTAAGATGGTTGCACAAGAAATTCAGAGAATGGGGGATTTTTAGAGAGATAGAAAACAAGGGTTTCTATTATGGAGTTCAAGGATTGAGCACACATTCAGATGAAGGGGTGAGCTTCCTATTTATACCCTATGCATTAAATGCATGGCAGGGTACTTTACACGTGGCATTCATAGATTGGCTTTGGGAGTCTTACTTTTGGAGACATGCTTTTGGCCGCTTTATGAACAGTGTAGTTGACAGAGTTGTTATACGATTTGTAGCAGAGACTTGTCTGTTCTGACACATCGTACTGGTTGTGCAAGGTAAGACAAAAGAAAACTTGAGGCATAAGCTTTGTGATCGTTGATCGCTGAGTATCTCTTCTTCCAGAGATAAAGAAGTTCAGCTATCGCTGAAGCTTTTCCTCAGGCTTCTTCGCGTAAGTAGATTCGTCTGGTCTTCGCTGATATCCGCATCAGGTCATTAGTAGATTTATCTATTGTTCAGTGGCTTCGTCTTCGATTCAGCTATGAACTATGTTGACGCGAGACTTGTCTTCAGGGATTACGTTAACAGTGTTACATGGGAAACGATCAGCGATGACTGAACAGACTCAGTTTGATTGCTGAAAGTGAAACACATACATATTAATGTTTACAGAAAGGTCATCAGCGATAACTGATCAGACTCAGTCTGATCGCTGATGATGAAACACTAATACATATAATAACGTAATTTTCACTAAGTATAAAAGAGGGTCGTTATCAAATCACTGAGAGAGTTTAGATCAACAAGTACGATGTCTAAGAACGGACATACCTCTGCCACAATTCGTACAACAACTCTGTCAACTACACTGTTCATGATACAGCCGAAAGCATGTCTCCCAAAGTCAGACCCTCTCAGCCAATCAATGAAGAACACGTGTAACGTGCTCTGCCATGCATTTTGTTAGGTCCGAGATCTAGATCATTTCATGTTTGTAACTAGGTAGGATAGGAGAAGGACTATTTATTCTAGAGAGAGAAAATTAAATCTAATCTAGAGACACCCAAGACTTTAAATCTGTCCATCTCTCTAATCCTATGAACAAAAATATTCTTCATCTCTTCTTCAAGAAATGGTTGCCTCAATCTATTCCTCAACAATCTGACTTGAGCATCAGTAAGAACAGGAGGTAAAAAGGATTGATCAGACGGATCGACAAGTTTCGCGTGAACAGATGTTCATAGCTAAATCGAAGACGAAGCTGCTGAACAAAGACAAGTCTACTAGTGACCTGATGCAGATATCAGTGAAGGAAAGACGACTCTACTCATACGCGAAGAAACTGAGGAAAACATTTATCGATAGCTGAACCTCTTTATATCTCTGAAGGAAGAGATATTCAGCGATCGATGATCACTTAGCTTATGCCTCGAGTCTCTTTTGTCTTTCCCTGCACAACCAGTACGATGTCTAAGAACGGACATACCTCTGCCACAATTCGTACAACAACTCTGTCAACTACACTATTCATGATACAGCCGAAAGCATGTCTCCCAAAGTCAGACCCTCTCAGCCAATCAATGAAGAACATATGTAACGTGCTCTGCCATGCATTTTGTTAGGTCCGAGATCTGGATCATTTCATGTTTGTAACTAGGTAGGATAGGAGAAGGACTATTTATTCTAGAGAGAGAAAATTAAATATAATCTAGAGACACCCAAGACTTTAAATCTGTCCATCTCTCTAATCCTATGAACAAAAATATTCTTCATTTCTTCTTCAAGAAATGGTTGCCTCAATCTATTCCTCAACAATCTGACTTGAGCATCAGTAAGAACAGGAGGTAAAAAGGGTTGATCATACGGATCGACATGGCTATCAATAGGGTTAGAAGGAAAGAAAGGTTCATTTTCAGTTTCGGTATTAAGGTTGGGTAAGTTTTCAGATCTGGGTGGTTCATCTTGGTTTGGGCTTGGGAATCTTTGTGGGCTAGGTAAGTTTGTTTGGGTAAGTGTAATAGGCTGGCTAGAAGGGATTGATTGTGTTAAGGTTGGTTGGGTAGTTTGGATAGTTTGGGTAAGTTGGGTAGGTATATCAGGTTGAGTTGGTTGGATGATTTGGATTTCTGGGGTTGTTGTAGGTTGGTTTATTTGGCTAGGTAGGTTGGAAGGTTCAATGACAACCATTTCTTTAAACGAAAGAATTTCAGATTGTTGA
Source organism: Arctium minus (assembly GCA_954870635.1). NCBI lineage: Eukaryota > Viridiplantae > Streptophyta > Magnoliopsida > Asterales > Asteraceae > Arctium > Arctium minus. The sequence continues at coordinate 100,542,185 of OX941080.1, read as the reverse complement.
AGAGTGGTTTCTGGAAGATCTGTGTTCACAGGACTGAGCTGGATGTCTTCTTGAGAGCATGCAAGGATATCGAGAATGTTAGCTTCACCTTCTTCAAACAAATCTCTTTCTTCTTCCTTAATTTTCTAGAACATCTCATAGTTTTCTCCAAAAGATTCTTCATCATCAGAAGAAAGGTATATCGCATAAATCTCCACTAATCCAGTGAGCCTGATAATATCTTCTTTAGTAGCAATCACGGGCTTTTCAACCAATGGATCTACTTCTTCATTAACATATAAAATCAGCTCCATTCTTTGACCTTCACCCAAATCCATCTGATCATCACCAACTAGATCAATCATCTCAATGTCCTCACCCCTGTCTGAACCACCACCAGCAGGTTCAGATTCTGTAGCAGTTCGTTATCTCTTACTTATCTCCACCTCATGGTCATGATCTGAATCATGATCATGCCTTTTCTTCGAACTTGTTTGAGTCTTATAAGAATCTTGAACTTCTCTAGTCAATTCCTGGATATGCTGAACCATTTCTGTCTTGAATGCATTGAACTCTGTAATGGAAACAGCTTCAGTTTGTGCTTGAGGTTGGTGAGTTCTGAGTAATCCAATCAAATCAGCATCTGAATCCTCAGCGGGTGCCTGAGACAATAATTTGGCATAAAGTAGTGATTTCAGCTCCTCCACCGATAGATAAACGGGTGGTGGTGGAGGTGGCTGAACAAGCTCCTCCACCGCTGGGCCTTTACCCTTCAGTAAACTTTTCACCTTTGCAATCTCCTCCTGAATGTTTGTCGTTAAGCGCTCAGTGATACGGTTTTGAACAACCTTTAAGGCGCTGTCGAGATGTTCCTTTGACACGAAGTTGGGTAAAGTAACACCGGAGTCACTTAGACTTCCCGTTAACACAACTGTTGAGGATGCAACAGTGTGTCCTGTGTTCATCGCTGGCATGTCGTTAACAACGATAGGACTTCCACCTGATCCTTGTAGTCTGGACTGCGAATCTACTACAGGTGTTCCGACCGGATCTCTAAGACAATCGGTGGTGGCAGAAAGTATTGATTGTGTCCTAGGAATGAATAAAGATGTATCAATTGGTTATAAACTCAAATGTGCACTGAAAGAAGTCGAGCTCAGGGGAAGTTGAGCTCTTGTTTCAATACCTGCCATTTACGAGTGAACGAAAGATAGATTATGTGCTAATTCCCCGTGTAAAGATGAGACTACAACCTATTGAGAGGCAGTAGAATGGCTAGATGTGGTGTGCATTTGCATAAGTGGGCGACTTATGTCTTGTACTTCCGATTGCAACACATGCAACGGAGCACTTGATTTGGTTACCCGTCTAGAATGGTAGGTTATGTTACACTCATGCTCTCCATATTCTTTTGCTTCAATTTCTCTCAGTCTTACACTTTCAACATTTTCGACTATATCACCCTCTGATCTCCTTATATCTCTTACTACTTGAGAAATCTCAGTATCAGCAGTATCAATAACCATCTCCTCATGATGTAGAGAAACATTATCTAGGAAACCAAAACTATGCTAGAAATTCTCATTGTCAATGTTTGCTTCATGAAAAATAACATCTTCAGCTTGATGATCCGAAGTAGCTGAAAGAACATGATCTGATGAACTAATATGCCTATCCGACTCAGCATCAGAATTCACATCCTCATCAGCTATCCTTACCTGAGGCTTGATTGACTGATTAAATTCCTTTTAGGTTCGGATGTGGAAACCTCTAGACGTGTGGCAGCTTGTGTCGAGGTCCCCACAGCTTCAGATGTGATAATATGAACCCCACCAGTTCCCCTCTCTAAATTTTCTCTCCTCTCTCCCCGCTCCTGAACCCCCGTGGTTTCAAGAACCCTCACCGACTCCTCTCGCCTAAGGTTTGAGTCCTGGGTAGGGATTACCGGTGCTGGTATTCCCATAGACTCTCTATACTCAACTACGCACTCAGAGTTCGGATCGACATATGAGAGCAGAGCTTGTGGAACCGGCATGGAGTAAGGAAACTGCTTTTTCTGCTTTTGAATATATTTCGGAATGTCTCTATTCGATCGGATCATACTTCGGATTATCATCTATAAGAATATCTGATAAGGCACGTAGATAGGACGCTTAGATGTCCTTTTGCTGATAACTTTCTCATAAAGTCCCATCCAGAACACCACTGAATAATCGACGTGTAGATCGTACACGACTGCATGGAATAATCTCAGTGTATGCATGTTGGTGTTGTCTAGACTGGAATTCCTTGACGTAGATCATCGGTTGAAGACAGAGAACATTTGATATTAGAAGGGAGGAAGGTTGGTCTTCTTGAAGTCACTGATCTTGGTAAGTGAACCAGTGTAACGCAAGGCTAGAATGCTTGCAAAGACTTCGGAATCGACTGGGTATTGATCAAATCTGGTTCTTCCCTCTTTAGAATTAGCCTTCGGTAAGTTTAGAATCCATCTGAGTCTTTGATATGTAAGCACAAAAGTAAAGTTGTCAATTATGAGTCGAAAATACTTGTTGGTTACACTTTCAACAACATACGCGATTGTTTTCCAGACTTGCTGTAAGTAGATCAGTGGAACAACAACAGTGTCTGTTAGAGCATGGTGAAGTGGATGGCCTTTCAGAATCTCTACCACAAGTGGATTGATACTCAGACTGTCAAAGTCCACATGGTGGTTGTTATGATACAACAACAGGTACCCAGATTGATTGACAAGGGATTGATCAGGATCTTCACCAATCTCAAATTGAAAATGAGATCGTGAGGATGGCATAGGTGTTTCTTTAGAGCCATGTGGATCATGTTCATCCATATGGACACTTTGATCATCGATGTGTTCCTCCGCCATTGATTACCTAAAAATATAACAAGTATTGGATAAAATCCAATATGTTAGTCAAATAAGCTCAAAATATGTTTTTCAGAAAAATCTTATTAATACACAAAGTAACAAGTACAGAAACAATTGTACTTTAAAGATCATAACAGATAAGCACAGAAAGTTACAAGAATTCAAATTGTAACTTTGAACACAAAAAAATAACCAAAACACAAACTTGAACTAAACACTTGACATTTTGAATTTGTCCTGACAAAAAAACTGTTGTATTGCAAAAACACTTGAAATTTGAAATTTTGAAAAAAAATCTCTAAGGTTGGAACTCTCAAGACATTGTGATACAATGAACTTGCAAAGCAAAGGACTTTGCAAAATCTCTCAAAACATTTAGATCTTGAAACTCTCAAAACACAAAACTTGCAAAGTTACCAAAACTCTCAGACTCTGAAACTCTCATGAAACAAACATGGACTCTGACTAGAACTCTCATGACTTTGAATTTTCATAAACAGAAACTCTCAAGATAAAGAACTCTCACATACTATTCATGTGAAATTTTTGAATTTCAAAAACTTCAAAAAAATCCAACTTTGAATCCCAATAATCTAAATTAATGATTTCAATGTTTATTAAATGTTCAGATTTGGGTTCAAGATTACTTTTAAGTCCAAAATCATAAAAAATTCCAGTCCAACAATCCAACAATCCTGTTCATGAACTCGAAGTCCAAAAGTGTAACATTCCATTATATGAATCCAAGAGTTCAAATCTTGTTCAAAATCAAGTTTATCAGGTCTGTTCAAGATATTATATTCTAAAAAGATCAAAAAAAAACTTCAAGTCACAGATTCAACAGTTCAGTTCAACAGTCCATGTCAAGTCCAAGAATCCCAAACATTAAGGTAAACCTGCAAAGAAGATTATATCGATCCAAACCCATATGGAATCAAGTATTATTTACAACACAAACCATTATTTTGAAAGAACAAGATTCAAAAAGACCATTGTCATCGTTTAAAGATATGAACAGACACAAAAAAAACAGACAAGAAAATGAACCGACAGAACTGAAATCAAAACCCTAGATCTTGAAAACACATCTAAAAAACAAAACAAACAAACAAAATACAATAATCGAACAAACAATATTAACACCTACACTTGAATCTTCGTAAGTATGAAACTGAAATCGAGGAAGTCACAAAAGATCTTGAGAGAAAAAATTTGAAGTGTGAAACTCGCTAAAAATGATATGAGAGAAGTGACCTAAAATCTGGAAAACCATCGAATTTATACCCTGAGAGTAAGATGATACGTGGCACGATTTGATTGGATGGTCCACTTCTCGCATAACAAAGAAAAATGAGCTTGCCGCACGATAAATGGCAAGTTGTGTGTGCACTTCGCGCATGAACGATGTGCGCGAAGTGGTGAAACTCGCACGCCGAAGCTTGCACGAAAGAGATACTCGCATGACACTACATGCGCGAACTAGAATGAACAGTAACTACTCACAAGTAGTTATGTGCGCGAAGTACAAATGCGCATGACATAGCTTGCGAGTTTTGGACTTCGCGCAGCCTTTGTCATGCACGAAGTGAGAACTCGCACAATGAAGTGTGCGTGTTCTACACTTTGCGCACGCAATGATTTGCGCGAAGTGTAAACTCGCATAGTGCTATGCGCGTTCTACACTTAGAAATTTTTTTTTTTGAAAATTTTCCAAAAATGCATTAAGCCTCTTTCTAAAAACAAAAATTTTGTAAAAACACTTTTAAGCACAAAAATTAACTTTTTCTCTGAAAAATTCTTTCTTATTTCAAAACCATTTGAAAATACACACTCACACACTCACTTACAGACTCTCCATGATGCTCCCCCTTCATATGTGTAAGTTTGTATGTCTCTCCCCTTGATTTGACATTCTGCTCATCTGACTGAAGTACGAGTCCTAATCTGATGTGATCAGAAGTCATAGTTCAATACAATGAGGTCCAAGTTCTGATCTGACATAATTAGAAGCCATTGTATCTGCTCCCCCTAAACCTGTGCATCCTGCAAAACAAATTTACAGATTTTGGTACCCATTGATACTAGGGTCCTGGTTTGTTAGATTTGCGAATCCACTTCTCAATTGATTTATGCCTTTTAACTACATTATTCTGAGAAGTTATTCGATAAGAACCATACCAGTTGTAAGCAGATTCTTTATGTTCAAAATAATTCTCCCCACAGTAAGAACAACATATCCTCTTTTCAGCTAACCTGATCATATGATTAGTAGAGAAATACGTATCAGGTGTAGCAAAAGATTTACCTTTTCGAGCTCTGTTCTTTTTAACTTTTGATGTGGATGGAGATGATTTCTGATCCGCTTTTCCATCTAAAGAACATTTAACAACCCAAACCATCTGATCTGTCCTTGATGGTTTTCCAAGAATTTTACTGTTAGATTTAACTGTTCCATCAATACTATGATTATAAAACAGATTTGTAGGACGAATCTGACTTGTATTAACAGTTTTAGATTTTACACTATTCTTTTTGAAACATTTTCAGATATAAAACTGGAAGCAGTTTTTAAAAAAATTGATTCAGTTGTCTTGTGTGTGTCCCAATACGTAATCATTCAATCAAGTAAACATATATTCAACACAATAAATCAAACCTGATATGATTAATCAAACGATTCAACAAGTTACAAACTTGAACAGAAATCAATCTATCTTTCTCCTTCTCTCTTGTTCACGGCGCACCAAAACCAACAGCATCCTCTCAATATTAATTTTGCAATTAAGCTTCCCTTCTTTCCCCTAATTATGACACAACTAATCTAACTTATATTTAGGCTATATTAGCCTAATGGGCTTTGGCTATGCTTGGCCCAACAACTAAAACAGTTATAAACTAAATAACTAAAAACTAATAAATAAAATACGGAAACATACTTTGACTATTTATTACAAAAGGACCCTAGAATATTTGTTGAGACGACTTTATCAGCTTTACCTTCAGTTTTCCATCTTCAGATAATTATGATCTTGAATCCAATAAATATGTGCTTTAACAATCTCCCCCTTTGGATCAAGATCATTACTAAACAAATTCAGCAATTCAATCCTTCTCTTTTAAGCTCAGAAGATGTAACCTCCTTCTTTGTCTTCAGAATGTAGCAATCTCCCCAATAGTTGAAATCTCTTGGAAAGAAATTATCTCCAGTTTTAGCTCATAATGCTTTAGCAAATCATCTTCAGAATTTTTTTTCAATTCAGCAAGTCTTCAGAAACTTCCAATCTTCTCTCCATTTCTTGATTGACGCTTCTCCCCCTTTTTGATGAAAGGAACGAGAAGTTCATCAAAACTTTACGTCAAGAAATGTCGTCTAACACTGATCTTGTAAACAGAACCACTGATTATCCGTCAATTCATAAATATGTGTATCCAGATCTTTGCAAATCCAGAAAAAATAGATAGATATGAAAGGTAACACTTGAATCAACAAATGAACCAGTTAAAATTTCCTGTCAGTAACACAAAGTCATTGTGTGTAATGAATACACAATATAAAGGAGCTTTTATGATATTCACTCCCCCAGGGCTTCCATTCAATCATCGAAAAACCACAAAGGTAATTTCTATGAACGTTATGACAAAGAAACACATTCTTTGAGTGTTTGTGCAAGTGATAGAATAAATTAAGCATATGATGATTGCTTATAAGGCTCAAAATGTGTAAACCACTGAGACAACAGGTAGTTAAACACATACTCAATGTACATTAGTGAAGTGTGAAGGTGGGGCAAACTTCCTTCTTTTCAATATCCAGATTTTCCGAATGAAAATCAGATAGCATATGTGTTGCGTCCCCTTTGAAAACGAAACATTTTCTTGTTGAGAAGAAAATGAGTGGCTGGTGGGGTAATGTCAAGAGTTGGCATGGGCTAGGTGCCTGTTTCAATAATGTTCACCAAAGAAATGTGAAGCATTAGAAATGTGGCTTCCCGGCTTAGAAAGTAGTTGGTGCAGAGTTTGAAAATTCTTTTACTCTGATCGCACACCCTCTTTCTTTTAATCTTTAAGCTCACAGCTAACCGAACTCTCTTTTGACATATTCACTCATCACACATCCCACACTCATTTCTTTTGACTCCTTAAATGCAATCACTACAGGATTAACTTCTTGGGTAGGAAACACTGGTTAACGTGAATCCATAGAAGTTTCTTGTAAGTCCTAGCACACTGATCCCATATTTTCCTATGAAGCACATGATACTCAGATAGGTTAACTTTATCAGTTAAAGCTCAAAGATGAATCAGAAAACATTTAAAATCACACTTCCAAATCAAGAAATCTGTTTGAGAATCGGGAAGTGGTTTGAACATTTGAGAACATGTTTTCTTATGATTGAAAGTTGTCCTTCTTTCAACCATGAATGAGATGAAGAAAAGAAATTATACCTTTCGAGTACAGTCTCACATCTCACGAAGTCAAGCTTAAAGTCATAAAGATATGATCTTTGAAGCATCTCTCAACCTACAAAAGTCTAAAAGTCTAGTCAAAGTAACTTTATTCACAAAAATTGAAATGACAGAAAGCAGTAAAACACTTAGTGTACGAGTTCTGATCAGAAATAATCAGAAGTCATCGCTATACTCTTTTGACTTGAACGCTCCCCCTAAAATCATGCATCACTAACAAATTATCAGTAAGTACAATGCATTCAGTTTTGCTCCCCCTCAAAATAACATCGACCATCTATAAGATACTTCTCACACTCCCCCTGAGATCATGAACAAACTATTAAAGAGCAGGTATCATGCGGAAATAATAATAAAGATATGATATAGAGACACAATAAGAAACTTTAATAGGTAACCAACGATTAGGTCTTAAGATTTAGCATACCAAGTCTTGAGACAAGAAAATTAAATCTCTTTTCGTCTAAAGGTTTGGTAAACAAATCTGCAAGCTGATAATTGGTTTTTACAAAGTAAAGTTCAATTGTTCCCTTTTCTACATTATCTTTTATAAAATGATACCGAACATCTCTGTGTTTGGTCTTAGTATGCTGAACAGGGTTAGCGGTAATCGCAATAGCGCTCTTTGAATCATAATAGATCGGGATTCTATTGAAATGAAATCCATAGTCTCGCAGTTGTGTTCTCATCCACAAGACTTGAGAACAACAGCTAGCAGCAGCTACATATTCCGCTTCGGCCATTGATGTAGAGGCACATAATTGCTTCTTCGAAGCCCAACTGACGAGTTTATCTCCGACGAATTGTATATGACCTGAGGTACTCTTCCTGTCTAACATGCAACCAACATGATCTGCGTCTAAATAAGATGTTAGTTCAAAGCTTGTATCCTTAGGATACCACAGACCAAGATCTGCAGTCCCCTTCAGATACCTGAAGATCCGCTTTACAGCAGACAAATGGGATTCTTTAGGATTGGCCTGATATCTAGCACATAAGCATGTAGAAAACATTATATCCGGCCTACTAGAAGTAAGATACATTAAAGAACCTATAATCCCTCTATAAGTCCTAACATCAACAGCCTTTCCCGAAAGATCGGTGCCAATCTTAGTACCAGGTGCCATTAGGGTACCAATCGGTTTACAATTTTCGATTTTGAACTTCCGAAGAATATCCAGAATGTATTTAGATTGATTGATAAAAATCCCCATTGAAAATTGTTTGACTTGCAATCCGAGAAAGAAGTTCATCTCTCCCATCATGCTCATCTGAAAACGTGACACCATGAGGTTTGCAAAGTTCTTACAGTACTTAGGATTTGTAGAACCAAAAATAATATCATACACATATATTTGAATAAGAATGATATCGCCTTTATCCTTTTTAATAAAAAGAGTAGTATCAACCGTACCTTTTTTAAAACCTGACTTGACCAAGAACTGAGATAGAATATCATACCAGGCGTGAGGAGCTTGTTTCAGTCCATAAAGAGATTTATCCAAGATGTAGACGTGGTTCGGCTTATCTGTATTTACAAACCCTTCTGGTTGTGATACGTAGACTTCTTCCTTGAGTACTCCATTCAGAAAAGTTGTCTTCACGTCCATTTGATAGACGGTGAAGTTCTTATGGGCTGCGTAGGCTAAGAACATCTGAATCGCCTCTATACGTGCCACTGGAGCATAAGTCTCATCGTAGTCTATCCCTTCCTCTTGCCTATATCCCTTGGCAACAAGTCGTGCTTTGTTTCGGATAACGGTACCATCTTTATCTTTCTTGTTTTTGAACACCCATTTCGTACCAATGATAGTTTTACCTTGCGGTTTGGGTACGAGTCTCCAGACTTTCAGTGCTTCAAACTGATTCAGCTCATCTTGCATCGCAGTTACCCAATCTGAATCGGCAAGAGCCTCAGATACGCGAGTAGGCTCGATCTTGCTCAGAAAGGATTCATACATACATAGATTTGAAGATGCAGACCTAGTTTGCACCGGTGCAGAAGGATCTCCAATAATTTGATGTACCAGGTGCTCTTTGGTCCACTTATGTTCATGAGGGAGTGGATTAGATGTATGTTGATCATTGTCATCATCTAGGAATCCACTGTTATCGCCTTTAGATGGTTCAGAATTAACGGGGGATGCAGTTGAAGTAGTCGTTGCAGAAGTTGCAGTAGGTATAATTTGGGCAGTCTGTTGATCAGTCCTTACAGTTCATCCTACTGAGTCAGCTACTTCTGTCTCGGCGTTGTTGGTCACAACTTCAACTGTCAGAGTAGGCTTTTGAACTGGAACTTCTTGCCGAATCGGGGAATTTGATTCAGTAGAGATATCGGAAGTGGTCGGATGAGTAATCATCGAGTCTTCTATCCTGTCAACCACAACAGAGTTAGGCAACTTAGATCCAAGAAATTCATCATAGAATAGTTCAAATAATAAATCCAAATCAGATAAATTAGAAGTAGACGACGAAGCGCCATCTGATTTGTTCTATTGAGGTGCAGGTCCTGGACTGGTTGGTCCAGAAGCTAGTACTCCGGTAATGACGGGTTCTGAACTGATGTGCTCAGAAGCCATGTCCTCATCGAATGTAACATTGACGCTCTCGATCACAGTCTTCGACTTCTTCAAGTTAACTCGATATGCAGTAGATGTAGAAGAATAACCAACGAAGATGCCTTCATCTGCCTTAGCACTGAACTTGTTCATATTCCCTCTGTCGTTTAGAACAAAACACTTACAACCAAAAACATGAAAATATTTAATGGTTGGTGTTCGGTTGTTGATCAACGCATACGGAGTCTTTTGAAATCGGCGGTGTATCATGGAGCGATTCTGAGTGTGACACGCAGTCGATACAGCTTCAACCCACAAAAATAAAGGTAAGTCAGATTGGCTGAGCATTGTCCTAGCGGCCTCGACAAGTGTACGATTTCGCCTTTCGACGACTCCGTTCTGTTGAGGCGTGCGAGCAACAGAGTATTGATGTGATATCCCGACCGATTCGAGATATTCTTCAACTATCTTGTTCTTGAACTCTTTGCCGTTGTTAGTCCTGAGAATCTTGACTTGTTTTTGCAGATTGACTTGGGTCGTCTTCAGAAACGTAATGAGAACATCGGGAGTCTCATCTTTAGACCGTAGAAACTTAACCCAAGTGTATCGCGTATAGTCGTCCACGATAACTAGCACATACTTCTTTCCTCCTAAGCTTTGTGTTCGCATAGGACTACACAAGTCCATATGCAACAACTCTAAAAGAGAGCTGGTACTCGGTTCAGGCTTTGGTTTGTGTGGGGCTCTCTTCATCTTGCCCTTTTCACATGCTGCACACAAGTGTTCTCTTTCATACTTCAGCTCTGGAAGTCCTTTCACTAGCTTGCCACTGACCAGCTTGTTGATGTACCAAAAGTTGAGGTGAGAAAGTCGTCGATGCCATAACCAGCTTTGTTACATCGAGGCCTTTGATAGTAAGCAGACCTGATTGTCATCCTGGACCTTTGACAAGTTGATGGTGTAGAGGTTTGACTTGCGAGTACTGACCAAGAGTTTTTTTCCTTCTTCAGTGCGTACTGAACATGTCTTGGCCTTGAAATTAACCTCTAAATCTTTGTCGCAGAACTGGCCAATGCTGAATAGGTTGTGCCCTAAGCCTTCAACGTAGCTCACCTTCTTGATCGTGATATTTTCGTGTACAACATCACCATATCCCAGAATTGGTGAGAACTGATCATTCCCAAAACGAACGGTGCCGCAGTATTTATCCGTAAAATTAGACAACATACTCTTCTGCCCGGTCATATGCTTGGAACACCCGCTATCCAAGTACCACATATGACGGGTCTGCACAACACAAATCAAGAAAGAAGAGGTTTAGGAACCCATTTAAAAATGGGACCTCCACTGTTAGTACTTGATTTTGGCACCCATTTAAACTTGGGTCCGCTTTTTCTTTGAAAACCAGAAGCATATTAAAACAAATGATAATGATAAGATGAAACATTATATGAACCATACCAAGCATCAGAATATTTACGAGAAGCATAATCACATTCACCATAATTTAAAAACTTTTTATTTGATGGTGCTAACTGGAATAATTGCTTTATAGTGTACTTCTTGCGAGAATCAACAAGATTAGATTTAAAAGTAGCAACATTCACAATCACATCATCTTTACTAGAAGTCTTTTTATTCAAAATAAAACTAGAACTAGATTTAGCTTTCTCGTCTATCTTCTGTTTTGGTATCCAGGCAGTCTTAACTCCAACCCTTTGCTTTCTCAAATCTGAAACATTTGAAACTTTAAAGTTAGAATGATGAGAATTAAGAGAATGCTTCTTCTTTGGCTTACCAGTGGGGATCGGTTTATGTGAATGCTGAGATTTTCTTTTCATACTTTTCGCTTTCTTTGATTTCACAGAAACTGATTTATCAACTTTCGTTGATGTTTCACCTTTTTCAAACACACTGGGTAATCTAAAAGAATTAACAACATAAGATGAATGATCAGGAAGTTTAGATGTAAAATCAAATTGAGCAATACAATCATTCAAAATACCATCAGAGTTTAAGAAATTAAGATCATTCTCAAGTGAACTAGACCTGTCATCAGAATTTAAAGCCTTGGAAAATTTAGGAAAATAGTATTTTTGAACACTGTTGAAAATACAGTTTGTTCTAAATCCATCAAAATTCTTTCTTCTGTAAGAGTATTCTCGAGTTCAAAAATTTTACTTTCCAAAACTAGAGGAGGTACGTAAAGCTTACCTTCGATAGGTTTAGCCTCCAACTCTTTTACAGAATAACTCTCAAAATAATTATTTGAAAGAAATTTTGATTCATTAGAACTATAACTATTATTCAACTTCTCATAGCGAAATGGAAGTTGAACTTTAGCTGTGTTCTTTCTTTTATTATATTCCTTGGCTTTATCTTTTTCAGACAGACTAGTCCAAAAGGGTTTGAGTTCCTGATGCTGAGGAGCCAACAACATAAACCCAAAGTCATAAAGTGCAGGCACTTCAGATATACCCTTTTTAAGATGATGTGGGTTCTTGTAACCAAGTCCCCAAGTATCAGGTTTCTCTTTAGGTTTGTTCAAATGAATAGTGTGTTCAGTTTGACCTAAAGAATGTAATTTCTCTTCCAAAGCATTCAGCTTGTCTATTAAAGAATTCTTTTCTTTTGAAGTAGAAAAATACCTTTTAGAAATCTCTATAGACTTAAACTCACATTCTTTATATTTAGAAACAGTTTCAGATAACTCTTTATGAATTATAGTCTTTTCTTTAGCGCGGGTGTCTATATTTTTATGCAAAGTTTCAATTAATACATTTTTCTCAGCAATATCATTACTAAGTTTGTGTATAGATTGATTTTTCTCATTTATGACACCTTTCTCTCGCTTTAGTTTAGACTCTAATTCTTGGATTTTAGACATCATGGCATTCATTTGGTTCAGAAAATCAGATTCAGTTAAGTTACATACCTCATCATTGTCTCCATCATCAGAATCAGCTTCAGCTTCTGACTGGTTCTTCCCCATCAAGCACAGATGTGCTGTCTCATCCTTCTCTCCTTCTTCAGACTCTTGATCCGAATGGTCGAGCCAGTATTCATCCTCCGCCATTAATGCTTTTCCAACCTCTTGTTACTTGGCTAGAAGCATCTTATTCTTGTAATATTCGGAGTTTTGGACTTTAGGTTTTCGGCAGTCCTTGGCAAAAAATGAGTGAATCTGCCACAGTTGTAGCACTTCATTGGTTCTTCCTTCTTGAACTCATCAGCTCCATCCTTCTTCTTGTCTTCTGGTCTCTTTTCTTCAACTTTCTCTTTATGCTTGTTGTTATTCGGACAAGACGAGTACCTCTGACTGTTGGAGTTTGGCTTTTTATAGAACTTATTTTGGAAAGCCTTGGTTAACATTAGCATGGCTTCCTTCAGTTGTTCACAATCGTCAGAGTCAGACTTTGCCTCACTATCCGCTTCTTCAGACTCAGATACTATCACCTTCTTCTTCTTGTACTTTTTCTTGACAACAAGAGCAACTGGATCAACAACTTCTTTGTCATCTTTCTTCATCTCAGCCTTGATTTCATCCACCTCTTCCTCATTCTGTTTGAGGATTTCATAAACTTCATGAAGTGGAATGTCGTTCAGATCTTTCAACTGCCTCATCTGTCTTGTGAATCTCTTCCATTTTGGCTGAAGGTTGCTGAGAAATTTCACATTCATCTCAACTTGATATTTGTTGATCTTGTTCTTGCTGAGCTCATTCAGCAATGTGACAAATCTGTCGTAAGTGGCTTCAAGTGATTCTCCATCTTTGGCTTTGAATTCTTCATAGTTATTCAAGCAGTTGGAAACTTTAAGCTGGTTGCCGACTTTTGATCCAATCATCATCTTTTCCAATTGATCCCACATTTGCTTGCCAGTAGCATTGTAGCTATCAATCTTGACATATATTTCATTCGGTATGCCTTGGAGAATAAATGATCTTGCCAGCTTGTCACCCTTGTATCTCTTCAGCTGATCTTCCGTATATTCACCAATCGATAACTTATACTCTGTCTCTTCTTCTTCACCATTTTCTTCGGCTACAGTGAGAACCTTGGTTGGAGGTGTCATGATTCCTTCTTTCAGAGATTTTCTGATATAATCTCCTAAATCATGTCGATCGATGAAGTCCAAGAATCTGTCCTTCCACTACTCGTACTCCCCCTTGAAAAGTACTGGAGGCTTCACATCTGTTCCAATAGCAAGAGATTCCCGAGACATCTTTACTTATATGATTAGAAATCAAACTTATCTGATATGAACAATCAACTGGATGAGATCGTTAGAAGTCAAGATAAAATCACACAATACTGAAAATCTTAGAATGAAATTCAGAAAAATATGATCGTTAGTAGCAAGGTGAAGTTTGCGTATCAAGACCGGTGCGCAAAGTGGAGGTTTGCACGTCACGACCGATGCGCAAAGTGGAGGTTTGCGCGTCACGACCGAATCGCAAAGTGGAGGTTTGCGCGTCTCGACCGAAGCGCAAAGTGGAGGTTTGCGCGTCACGACCGAAGCGCAAAATAGAGGTTTGCGCGTCACGACCGAAGCGCAAAGTGGAGGTTTGCGCGTCACGACCGAAGCGCAAAATGGTGGTTTGCGGGTTTAGTTGGATGCGCAAAGTGAAGGTTCGACCGGAACTTGCTTCGATCGGTATGGAGTTCGACCGAGAACTTGCTTAGACCGGTATTACGTTCGATCGGGAACTTGCAAAGACCGAGAAGGATTAGACCGATATAGGGTTCGACCGGGATTGTGATAGGACCGATAGTGAGTTCGACTGAGGATGTGATAGGATCGGTAGTGATCTTAGACCGATAGTGTCAAAGACCGAAAGAGGTCTTCGACCGAAAGTAAGCTTTGACCGATAAAGGTCTTAGACCGGGGTGAGCTGTGAGTGTATCGGTCAAAAGCAATAGACCGATAATAGATGTTCGACCGGAAGAAATCAAAGACCAATATGTTCTTAAGTTCTTCGACCCAGAAACCAAAAATCAGCCCAGAAAACACATAATATCTCGAATTAAACAACCAAACTTTGCCAAAACAATCAAATAATCAAATTGAATAGATTCCAACCAATTAATTTCAATACGAATCACTTTAAGAACAAATTGATTGATGACATAGTGTGATACAAAACCGAACCCAAACTTTTCAAAAACACCAAATTGATAATAAAAAAGCATGCAATAATTAAATCTAACAATACCAAATGAATAGAATATGCATATCAATGACTACCCAATAAATAAACACTTGAATGAACAATCACACAATAAAAATTATTAATCTTTGACAGAAAACAGAACCGAACAACAAATATTCAATTCAATCTCTAACGTGCTCTGATACCAATTGTGTGTCCCAATACGTAATCATTCAATCAAGTAAACATATATTCAACACAATAAATCAAACCTGATATGATTAATCAAACGATTCAACAAGTTACAAGCTTGAACAAAAATCAATCTATCTTTCTCCTTCTCTCTTGTTCACGGCGCACCAAAACCAACAACACCCTCTCAATATTAATTTTGCAATTAAGCTTCCCTTCTTTCCCCTAATTATCACACAACTAATCTAACTTATATTTAGGCTATATTAGCCTAATGGGCTTTGGCTATGCTTGGCCCACCAACTAAAACAATTATAAACTAAATAACTAAAAACTAATAAATAAAATACGGAAACATACTTTGACTATTTATTACAGAAGGACCCTAGACTATTTGTTGAGACGACTTTATCAGCTTTAACTTCAGTTTTCTATCTTCAGATAATTATGATCTTGAATCCAATAAATATGTGCTTTAACATCTTGTTAATAGGTGATTGGTCTATCACATCCGCAGAAATCTTTTCTGACAACTGAATATTTGCAACTTCCAGATCTTTTATCTTTTTAGATAAAAGATTCTTTTTTTCAAGAATTGTGTCAAATTTCACTTGTAAGTCAGATCTGGCCTTCTGTTCTTTTGACATATCAGATATTAGACCAGTTAATCTTTTTGAGAGCTTAGAAATTTCATTTTTAAAATTTTGACGTTCAAACTCAAATTCCTTTTCCAAGGACTTGTTTTTAGCAGAAATTTCATTAAAGATCCCAACATTTCTCTTTTCAGATTTTTTCTTTTCAATCTCAAAAGACTTATTCTTTTCTTGAAGTAATTTCTTTCCTTTTTCAAGTAAGTCTTGTAAAACTGAGATTTGCTTGGGAAATTTAATTACTTTCTCATCAAGAACTTTTCTTTCCTTTGCAAATGTGTCTCTTTCTGTAATTAAAATTTTCTCAAACTCTGACACTTGCTTGGAAAGTTTCAAACATCTATGCTCTAAGTCTTTCTTTTCTTGAAGAGCCTTCTTGGAAAAATCAAACAGTTTCTGATTGTAAAGTTTCTCTATACTAGCTTTTTCTTCACCTTTCTCCTTTTCTTTATCCGTCGGAAGACTTTTCAATAATTCAGCATTCTTTGCTTCCATGGCAAAATCTTCTCTTCAAACTCCTTCAATTTGTTGAGTAGAACAACTGATTCCGCTTTAGTGACTAAAAAATTATTCTCAGTTGTCTTAAGTTTGGTTTGAAGAAGATGTATCTCTCTTTCTCTTAGTTTTAACTCTTTTTCTTTGGTCCTGAGAATACCTGCATAATCAGCTTTGGAATTATTAGTACATTTAGCACAAACAGAAGATTTGTCAGAATTTAACAATTTAGAATTAAAATCCTGAGTCTGCTTTTGAAGAGCTGCATTCTAAATTTTCAGCTTGTCTCGTTCAGCCTCAATTGCAGGTATTTTCGGCATGTACATGATTTCCACATCTCTCCCAGCTAAAACAGTTGACATCTTGAACAGATTTAAGAAATAATACTGATAATAAACTTGAAAACAGTAGATCTCCCAAAAGATTCAGAAACAGTTCACTAGAAGAGTCAAACCCAGATTATCACAAAAACAGATTTAAAAAAGTACAAGTATAGAACTCGCTGACTGAATAAACTCGCAAGTCACTATTCACTGGACTTCTCGCTAGATGCCTCGTGCGTGAATCAGAAACTCCCAGGACACTACTTGCGTGAAGTGAGGAACTCGCTAAAAAAGTTATGCGCGAAGTAACTTTTCGCAAGATGTCTTAT
This sequence comes from Arctium minus, assembly GCA_954870635.1. Taxonomy (NCBI): domain Eukaryota; kingdom Viridiplantae; phylum Streptophyta; class Magnoliopsida; order Asterales; family Asteraceae; genus Arctium; species Arctium minus. The sequence goes on along the minus strand of OX941080.1, from coordinate 100,525,150 downwards.
GCGCGAACCAGACATAGAAAAATTTCAAAAATTGAACTTCTCGCAGAAGAATCTAAACTCGCATGTCAGTGAAACTCGCAGAATCCTTTGCGTGAACCATACTTGGAAAAATTCTGATAAACTTGAAACACGCAAAATATAAACTCGCACTCAAAGAAACTCGCAGAAGGTACTTGCGCGATTCGAACATAGAGAATTTCTGGGATATCAAGAACTCTCAGAACAAAAATTTAAACCCTTTGCACGAACTGATTTCTCGCAAATAGAACTATGCGTGAACTGCTAAAATTTGCACAACACACATGAACAGTGTTTTGCGAGTTCTTCCTTAGCGCGAATCGTGGATCTTGCGAGTTCTTCCCTTTGCTTCTTGAAATCGATCCAAAAACTCAGAAAACCTGCAAATCGCTTTACAACCAATTCCAATAGGTTTGAAAACACAAATCGAACACTATTTGAACAAACAACTATGATCAAAAACGAAGATTGCAGTGCGAATTTAACAAAAATACAGACTCTGAGTTCGTGTATCCGAGATTCAAGAAAATTCAAAATTACATCAAATTCAGTGATTTAATCGTGAAAGTATGTGAATACAAAATGTTTTCTACTACCTTGAATGTGTTCTTGAAATTTCAAGAAATTAATCCACTTTGACAATCAAAACTCTCTGAAATCTTTTGGGTAGGCTCTGATACCAATTGTAATTGTCCAATTCAAGCTTTGATATCAATTAAACAACAATTAAGATCAAGATTTTAGAGAGAGAGTGTAGAGAGAGAAAGTCATATGTCATTCAATCACAAGTAATGAGCGTACAATTCAAGGTGTTACAAGCTTCTCTCAAGCTAAGCTATTTATACCAAGACTTTCTCTCACAACATTACAAAGCAAATCTCACTACAAGGTTCTCTTAAAAGCAATAAAATGAAACATAAAAGTCAAAAACATTGATCTTGTGAATGTAAAAATCCGAATCTAATTAAGCAATTCTCTAATAAGATGTGATAATGTCAAGAACTAGAGAGAGAAACTAGATCTGTAATCATATATCTCACTCATCAAAATATTACAATAACGTGCTTACAAGATTACAATGCTCTAAAGCTATTTATACCCACATCTAAAATACAAAGACTTAACAACATAGCAAACTAATACATCTTTGACTATCTTGACTTTGACATTGTTGACTTTACCACTTTGACTTTCCTATTAAATCTTGGATACAATATTTTGACTTAACAATCTACCCCTTTGTATTCAAGATTTAATAAAAATTTGACACTAGTCTTCAGCACTTGATTCTTCCGCTTTTATCTCATGAACTTTGAATCTTTGAGGCTTTAACAATCTTCAGTCTTTCAGCCTTTGAAGAATCTTGAAAAGTCTTTTTCACTTTGAAGCTTTGAAAGTCAACATGTCATGAACACGAAACAGAATTCTTGAAACTTTTGAAATTCTTTGAAAACTTTGAAACTTTGAGAAGTCTTTGAAAAATTGTATCTTCATCTATTGTGATCTCTGAACCGTCTTTGGAAAAACAAACTTTCACGAACCATTTTGATTTATCTTTGAATCATCTTCAAAACATTCTCGAATCATCTTTATTCGGAAATTGAATCATCTTGGGATGATTTCTTTTCACCAATCTTGAAAAACTTGAACTTTCTGAAATTTCTCCACCAATCTTTTCACAGAACCTTCTTTCTTTATAACTTTGAAATTGAATCTTTGTAAAATTCTCCCCCTTTTTGATGATTGTGAGCATCATGATCATCAAAACTTCTTCAACTTCAGCACTTTCTTCGAATTCCCCCTTTGTAATGACTAACAATCTCCCCTTCATAAAAATTTGACATTCTCCGCCCGTTGATCTGAATATCCGTCAATTCATGAAATGTATATATCTGAATCTTTTCAAATTCAGACATAATGTACAATGTAACCCTGATTCAACAAATGAAACAGTTAGCATGCCTGTAAGTAGCACGGAGCCACTTTGTACAATGAATGTACATTGGAAAGGAGCTTTTGTGATGATCACTCCCCCAGGGCTTCCATTCAATCATCGAAAAACCACGAAGGAATTTTCTATGAATGTTATGACAAGAAAACTTATTCCTTGTGTGTACGTTAAAGTGTAAGAATGATTGAATCTACTTAAGCTTTTTCAGGCTCAAATTGTGTAAACTATTGAGACAGCAACAGATATTACACGGACTCAATGTGCATGAAAGAGGTGCGAAGGTGGGGCAACTTTTCTTCTTTTTCAATATCTAAATCTTTCGAGTGAAGATCAGATAGCATATGTGTTGCGTCCCCAATGAAAATGAAACATTTCTTTGTTAAGAAAGAAATGAGTGGTTGGTGGGGTTAATGCAAGAGTTGGCATGGGCTCACTGCCTGTTTCAATGATGGTCACCAAAGAATGTGAACCAATAAGTAGATGTGGCTGCCCGACTCAGAACGTGGTTGGTGCAGAGTTCTGATATTTTTTTAACTCTGTTCTCACACACTCTTTCTTTTTATCATTATGCTCGCATCTAAAATAACTCTCTTTTCCATTTTTCCGCTCAGCATAATGAGAAAAACTCAACCGGATGAGTTTTCTCCTCCACTCTTTGATTTTGACCCCTCACCCCTCAATCACTCAAGGATAACTTCCTAAGTAGGAAACACAGGTTTATGTGAATCCATGGAAGTTCTGTTTAAGCTCACACACGAATCCCATGTAATTCATAAGAAGAATCGTTGCTCAACAGTTTAACTTGAACAGTTAAGCTCAAAAAATGTATGATAACACTGTCAAAAAAATGTATGCTCATGAGATTTGAGCAATTGAACTTTGAAGATTTCTTAAAACAAAGATATTGAATGAATGAAATGAAATCAAGAGAATTGTTTTGAGAATCTGACAATGTATCAATCAGATCAAATGAAATGATTAGGGTATCACAGAATTGGATAATTTGTTTATATGAGCGAATATAAAATTTTTTGCAATGAAAGCACAAGATTAGAAATGATGATTGAAGCTCAACAACATTGAATTTCAAACGAGGGTATTACCATCGAAAAATTGTTTTGTTATGAGACATGGTAATAACAATTTCAAATGAAATATTGAACCAGTATGTGTGAATACTTAACAGTATATGGACAAGATAATACACAAGTATTGATCTTTAGAAACACACGGTCAATTAAACATTAAAATCACACTTCTTAATTCATGAAATCTTTTGAGAATCAGAAGTGGTTTGAACATTTCAGAAACTGTTTTTCATGCTTGAAAGTTGTTCTTCTTTGAAACAATCAGAGATCTAGATCAGAAGATATTTACCTTTTAAGCTCCCCCTAAAATCATGATAGAAAGATATAATTCTATAAAGCTCCCCCTGGATATTAGCAAAATATCCTTATATGAACTTTGAAGAATGGGTCCTGATCTGTTGTAATCAGAGGCCATCACCTTTACTCCCCCTTAAATTAAGCATCTGAAATATGTCAGTTAAAACACAAGATATAGATCAATACAACTCCATTTTTAATTGTAGACCGTCATATCGTAAGTATATTGTCAATGAAAAAGCACAGGATAGAGATCAATACAACTCCCTTGTGAATTGTAGACCGTCATATCTTATCGGATGCAAAGTATTACCGGAGTAAGGTATTTTGATCACTGAAGTACGAGTCCTAAACTGTTGTGTTTAGAAGTCAACTTTCTTCTCGGATGCATGTACACATGACTTCTTACCTTTCAGCTCAACTTTCTTCTCATCTTCAACTAGTTTCTTCTTCCAGACCAGTTCCTCTTCCTTGTATCCCCTTCTTCGTCGATGTGTACCTGAACCATCTATATTTCTATCATAGAAAAGATTAGTACTACGAATCTGATCAAAAGATTTAACTGACCTCTTGGAAGAAACAATTTTCTGATTTGAACTTGATGTTGTCTTTTTAAGTTCTTTAATCTTTGAAGCAAGACTGTCTCTTTCTTTGACAAGAAGGTCAATCTTTGTCTCAAACTCAGACTTCGCTTTCTGCTATTTCAGTGCATTCTCAGATAGTTCAGATAACTTGGCAGTCAGCTTTTTAATCATTGTCTCAAACATGCTTCTTTCTTCTTCAAATCCTTTCTCAGCATCGTTTCTCTGAACGGATATTTCCTTAAAGAATCCAACGTTCTTCTGTTCAATGGCCTTCTTTTCCTTGTCAAACTTCTCTATTTCCAAGATAAGTACTTTCTCAAAATCAGAAACTTGTTGAGAATGTTTTATGCATTTAAGCTCAACAATCTTCTTTTCTTCAAAACACTTTCTTGAAAAATCTGAGAACTTCTTTGAAAATCCTTTCTTTTCATTCTCAAAATCAGACTTGTCTGTAGCAAGCTTATGCTCCAAATCAGATATTCTCTTTTGAAGATCAACATTAGCATCATTCAGACTCTTAATCTTCTCCTCAGAAGTTTCAACAGATGCTCTCTGAATTTGAATCATTTGATTTTCCATATCTGAGATCTTTTTCTTCATCTTTGTGTTCTCAGATTCCAAACTCAGTATTTTCTCATTATTCAGTTCAGAAATCTTTAATTTTCAGTAGATCTTTATTAGTTGTCTTTAATGCACTAACTTCTTCTTTCAGTATGATGATTTCAGCATAATATTCTTTTGACTTTTTCGAGTGAAAATCAACAGCATAACCAAGATTTACATTATCTAGTTTGAGCTTTGCAACCTTCACTTCAAGCTCAGCAAAATATCCCATAGATGTCATCTTTAATGAGTAATCAGCTTGATAATAATGATCGTTCCCAAACAATTCAGAAAAATTTGACTCAAAGTCAAACTTAGATCAGAAAGAAAATAATCTCAGAAAAAATTCTATTTCTGGAACTCTTCAAATCACTGAAACTTGCAGATCAAATTTATTCAAAACCTGCAAATCAGAAAGTCGAAAATCAGATCAATTGAAATCTGGCGCAAAAATATAAACTTGAATAACACTTGTTTTGCGCGAACTTATGGTGGCGCAAGAAAGAATTTTGCGCGAGAAACTTGTGGCGCAAAACTATTTTCAGATTATGAGTGTTGGATTTAAATCCTTGTTTTGCGTGAGAAGTATATGGAGCAAACTTGAATTGATGGCTGGCGCAAGAAAGAATTTTGCGCGATATGTGATTGGCGCAAAACAAAATAACAAGATGAATCTAGTGGTTTGCACAAATCTCAAATATAATATGCATCACCGTCCCATTTTACTTGTATCCTCCAATCAAGAATTTTGATTTCACTAGCATCCCACTAACTTATCTTGAATCTGGTGCAAATTCTAAAACCTGCAGATAAGAAAATCAAGTGGCGCAGAATGTAGTGTTGGTGGCGCAAATGATGAAGTTTGCGCTAGAAATGATTGGCACAAACTTCACCGTCCCATTATCTAATAATCAACGAAAGATGCAAAACAAATTCAACAAACCACAATCCCACTAACTTCAAAAAAATCCACCTGGCATGAAACACACAAACATGTAGGTAAATTCCACTAACTTCAATTGCAAAATTGTTGGCGTAAAAACATATTGATAGATTAAAAAAAATGTTGGTGGTGCAAAACAGAATTGAGTATGGCGCAAGATTTGGCTTTTGCGCAAGTAATGAGTGGCGCAAAACGCTGTCTTGAATGGCGCAAACCTGTTGACTCAACAAAACCTACAGCACCGATCATGTGATTTCCACATACTCACCACCCCACTAACATTAAAATGGCCAATCAAAATCATACTTAGATTTCAACTTGAAATCCAAATCTGTAGAACTTGCAGATAACTTGGAGAATAAAACTCGCAAACTTAATGGTGTTCTTGACCGAATCCACAGAATTGATTCTTGAAATCTGCAAATTAAATCTCAAAAGTGTATCAATACAATCGAAATTCAAGTCTAAACATAATTCTAATGGCAATTTCAGATTAAAATCAACATATCAAACAAATTTGATTCAACCAGTGAACATATGAGTCGACTTCTGTGTTCTTGAAAAATTTCCAGATTTTCAAAAATTAAAATTGAATAAATGATCAATCTGTGACAGAATTGAAACAAGTATCATTCTAAAATATTAATCGAACATTATACAATCAGATTCACACACATAAATTCAACGATTCAATACAAAACTTTCAGAAAAATTCAACAGTGAACTATTTTCAAGATCTTGAAATTTTTCAGAAAATTAACCCATTTTGATGAGATCCAATCTTTCTAAAATTGATTGGTACGGCTCTGATACCAATTGTGAATGTAAAAATCCCAATCTAATCAAGCAATTCTCTAATAAGATGTGACAATCTCAAGAACTAGAGAGAGAAACTAGAGAGAGAAAGTAGATCTGTAATCATATATCTCACTCATCAGAATATTACAATAACGTGCTTACAAGATTACAAGGCCCTAAAGCTATTTATACCCACATCTAAAATACAAAGACTTAACAACAAAGCAAACTAATACATCTTTGACTATCTTGACTTTGACATTGACTTTGACATTGTTGACTTTACCACTTTGACTTTCCTATTAAATCTTGGATACAATATTTTGACTTAACAGATCTAAACAAATACAATAACAATTTCATCAGGTGAGATATGTGGCACCATTAGACTTGTGACTAACAGGATCGATGTAATCTTTGATTAAATAAATACAAATCGATTCTTACTTGATTGTGTGTATATGTTGAGCTAGATACTGGGATTACATTTGGTATCAGAGCAAAATCGACAAATTGAATATTTGAGAGTTCGTATATTGTGTTTCTTGATTCTTGATTCGATTTATGAGATTAAAGGCGTTTTTGATAAAAAAAAAATTTGCTTGAAATATGTTTTGCATTAAGTTTGTGTGAGTGAATTGCATTGAAAAATCGATTTGCATCATCAAATGTTGGATTTTTTGAAAATATTGTTCGTACGAGTCTTGATCATTGTTTGATCAAATTTCTTGAAATTGATTTAATGATTGTACAAATTGATGGAATTTACAGCATCTGGATCGAAGATTTAAGTGGAAATTTGGACTAGAAAGTGATTTTTAGGACCGAAACTTCAAGAACTTGCAGGATCCATTCTTTTCGTATGAAGAACTCGCACAATTGAATTTCATTGAGAGAATCTGCATAAGTTTCCATAAAATTTGCGTAAGTACAGAATTCGTACAACTGAGTAGTACGAAAAGTGATAATTCGCATAAGTTTTTAATTAAAAATTTTGATAAGGGCAGAATTCGTATAAGCACATATACGAAAAGCAAGAATTCGCATATGTCCCTCGTGCGAAAAGTTTTGTTTTTAAAAATATAAGGAGAAAATTAGCACATGTCTCAGATGCGAATTGTGTAGAATTCATACATATGAGAGGAACGAATTGTAAGAATCCGCACATTGTTTTATACGAATTCCATAATATTTCGCATAATAGTTTGAAATTTTTTCTAAGTTCAGATTTCGTATGAGATGCGAAAAGTTTTTGAAATCTGAAATTTTTTAACAAGTAGAGAATTCACATCATCATCTTATACGAAATCTGTGTGCGAAAAGTTTTATGCGAAAAGTTTCAATCCTAAACTTTTTCAAGGATGGAATTCACATAAGAGAGGTGTACGAATTGTAAGGAATTCGCATAAAGCTATATACGAATTCTAAGAATTCGCATAAAAGCTCATGGAAATTGTGATTGTTTGAGTGTCTCTTTTGTGTGAATTGAGGACTTGTGGGAATTTTAAATTTGTCTATACGAATTCTTGTTCATATACGAATTATGTCATCATTTCATGTGAATTGCTCTTTGATCTCAAGCACACGAATTCTATACTTGGGAATTTTTGGAAAATTTCATTTTCTGAAAAATTTGAAGTCTTGCATCTATTGTCTCAATTTGTCGGACTAGCGATCAAATATAGCTAAGTTTTTCTTTGTGCAGATTATCAGACTTTTCAGAATGTCTAAAGATCTACTTTCTATGGGTTCTCAATCGAAGCCTCCGGTATTATCAATAGGAGAGTATGCTCAGTGGAAGAGAAGGATGGTTCAGTTCCTAAATCACAAGAACCGTGATTATATGAAGTCAATCATAGATGGTCTAGTTGAGCCTGTTGTCACTGTACCTGGACAAGCTGCCACAGATACTTCTCCTGAAAACCCAGTCAGAGATGTGCCAAAGCCATATCAGTATTTCAGTGAAAGGGAGAAGGAGTTGCATAAAATAGATGAAGAAGCTCTTATATATCTCACCATGGCTATTCCCAACGATATCTATAATCGGGTAGATAGTCGCAAATATGCAAAGGCCATGTGGGACGAGCTTGAAAGGCAGTTTCATGGCACAGAGAAGTCCATCCAAGCTGTTAATACTAATTTTGTAGTAATCGTTGTAATTATTTTCCTAGTCTATACTGTGCTTAGAGTACTTATCTGTGTTGTTAAGGCTAGGGGTATTTAAGTCTCCTTAGGCCTTTGTTTTTGTAACTTTGCTCTCATTTTGAATAGAACGTTTACATTTGGAGCTCTCTACTTTCTCTCTCTACTTTCTCTCTCTAGAGATTTAGTGATTCTTGGACTTTAAATTGGTATCAGAGCCTCCTGAATCTTGAGAGGACTGAGAGATTGTGTTTTAGATTCTGAATTTGTGGATTGAAGCAGAAAATTTGATCGATTTTCTTGATTTTTTCAAGAAAATCTCGTTTTTTGCTTTTTCATCAAATTTGGATAGGTTTCTGGTCGATTTTGTGTGAATTTCGTATCATTAGATTCGTTTTTAGTAATCAATCTTATTTGCTTCATATACTTTTGCATGAAATTCAGTATTTGATCTTCGAATTTGTGATTTTGTGATTTTCTGGAAAAACTCGTGTTCGGTACTGTTTCATCATCGAATTTGAGATTGTGTGGTTTTTAATCAAATTTCTTGTTGGAAATGTGTTAAAAAGTTGTTTTCGATAATTAGTGTGTGATTTTCTTGGTGTATTTTCATTGTTATTATCGATCTTGCGTGTTTTATTCGTCTTTTTACTGTTTGCGCAAATTCTTGTAGGTTTGCGCAAGTTCTTATTGGTTTGCGCAAGATTCATACTATTTTGTGCAAGTTCATATAGTACGAATCGTTGTGTTAGTGTATTTCAGGTTTGCGCATTGGTCTATTCACGCAAATTTATTTTGCTTATCCAGTGCCTTCCGAAAAGCTCAAGAGTTCAGTTTATTTTGCATATCAGAAATTCAGTTTGCGGTTTAAGTTTCTTACGCAAAGCTCAGATTGCGTATTCCTTGTATTACACAAAGAATCGTTTGCGTATCCTTCTGATTGAGAGAACTTCAGTTTGCGTAACATTTGACTTACGCAAAGTTCGTATTGCGTATCACTTGGCTTACGCAAAGCTCATTTTGCACAACCTTCTTGTTCCGAAAAGTTCAGTTCTAGCATCACTCGAGTTATGCAAAGTTCTGTTCGCGTATCATTTGGCTTACGCAAAGTTGAATTTGCGGATCTCACTACTTACGCAAACCATCTGTTTGCGTGTGTTCCAGACTTATCATTTTTTTCCGAACTTCTGATTTTCTCAAAATGTCTTTGCAAGCTTAAGTTTACAAGAATGACCTGATGATGTCATTGGGGTCTGACACACGTCCTCCCGTACTGATTAACGAGAATGAATTTGAACAGTGGCAGGACCGATTCATTAACTTCATAGAAAGACAACCGAATGGGGATAACATGATGAAATCTCTTACTGAGGGTCCTATGGAGAGTCCAATGAAAGTTATACCAGCTACTGCAACTACTCTGGATTCAACTGTAGAGAAGTCTCTGAGGGAGTATGATGCTGATGAATTGTTGAGATATCAAGCTGACAGTCAGGCAAAGTCCAATCTGATTCTTGCACTACCAAATTCGATCTACAAAAGAATTGATTGCTTCAAACAGAATCCTATGCTTATGTGGACTCAATTGGAAAAGATCATGCTTGGTACAGCTGTGTCAACTCAACTGCGTCAGACCAGATACATGAATAATTTTGAGGAGTTCAAAGCTAAGGATGGAGAAAGTCTGAAAAGCGTATTTGATAGATTTTGGGGAGTCATCAATTATCTGTATAAGATCAAAGTGACAAAGACTGAGTTAGAAGCCAATCTGAAGTTTCTGAATGCACTACAACCAGAGTTGAGTAAATCATGTCACAGGATGAGGAATGATGTAAGAATCTCCACTATGCCAATTCAAGAATTATATGAAATCCTGATGACTGATGAAAACATGGTTCTGGAGAAGAAAGCAAAGTTGGATAAAAAAATTAAGCTAAAGACCGTGGATCCAATTGCACTCTTAGCAAGTCAGTTAGCCGAACAAGCCTTGACAGATGATGCTTATGATGGTTCCACAGAAGATGATGGTGAAGCCTTGGAGAAAGCAATGATACTTCTCTCGCCACACTATCAGAAAAAGTTTCAACGTAGAACTGGATCCAACAATCTCTGTTTCACTTACGGCTCAAAGAAAGTTGAACATGGTGCACCATCAAAGGCATACACTCCAAAGTATGAACCGGTTAAGGTGGCTGAACCAAAAAAGGAAGAGAAAAAGGCGATGAACTGCTTCAATTGTGGCAAACCGGGTCATATAGCAAAGGATTGTAGAGTGAAGGTTGTTAAGGACTTAGCTTTCTACAGAAAGAAGATGGAACTGGCTGAGAAGAGAGAAAACGAAACTATTCTAATGGCTGAGGAGGAGTACTGGTTGGATCATTCAGATAACGAGGCTGAGAATGAAGAGACTGCAGCCATGTGCTACATAGGGGGTGACAAGAGTGATGATGAAGAAGATGACACCTCCACTGATGATTCTGAGGTAATTTCTGAGTTTCATGTTAACTTTGTTTATTCTCAATTGAACATTATTGTCAATGCTTTACATGATTTTCGTTCTAAGTTCATATCTGGAAAGCTTGAAAATCAAGAAAAGTTTGTTTTGATTGAAAAACTGAAGATTTCTCTGAAAGATGAAAAGATCATTTTAAATGACACAAAAGAGAAATTTCAAAAGAATTTGAATGACTTAGAATTATTAAATCAGACTTATCGTGATTCTTTGACTGAATTGACTGATTTGAACAAAAGTTTATCTGATAAAATAATTGTGTTAGAAGAAAATTTGTATAAGAGAAATCAAACTGAGCAGACTATATATATATATGAATAAGCCTAGGAGTGACGAGGCTATAAAAGAAAGGTGGGACTTGGTTTTGAAAATCCTCATTGTCTAAACAATGTTATTTCAAAAACCCCAACCTTATATAATTTTGATTATCTAACTCTTGCGAATTATGCTCCTCAATTTAAAATTGATTGGTTGAATGAAAAGCAAGTTTTAGAAATTGAAAATCAAAAGAGGATGCATAACAAGAAATTGGAAATGCCATTTGTTTATACGTCTGAAAATGCCAAGTATTTTCCTGAGAAATCGAACAAGTCTAGAATTTCCAAAAATGTTTTAAATGTAAAATCTTCCAATCAATCTTCATTACCAACTGATTTTGATATATATTCTAACACTGATAAGGAAAATGCATCTCCGGTGTCGTATGAATCTAGGAGATACATTCCCCCATTAGTGTTAAAAGGCAAAATAGTTGATCTTGAAGATAAATTGGAATAACAAAGTCTTCAAACCAATTTAGAAAACAATTTATTTCTTTTTATAATGAAAACAAGTTTTGAACACAAAATTTATTCTGGATTTTCTAAAGATTCTAAGGAAAATACTCAAGTTCTTAAAAAAATGTGCATTTGCACAACCAGTTGGTTACGCAAACCAACACTTTGCGCAAGCCATTGATCGCGCAAAGTTCAGTTTGCGCAACCAATGCATTGCGCAAACCTCCTCCTGACTTGTGCATTTTTCACAATTTTCACTCTAAGGCTAGTTCTTCAATGTCTAATGCTCAGGCTGATTTCTTAGAAAAAGTTTCTTCTTCTGATTCAATTATTGATGATTCTTTAACGCTAAATGTTCAATATTATAAAAAGAAGCGTAAAAGAAGAAGATCAAAGAACTCAAGGAAACATGATAGTGTGTTGTCTGAAAATTCTAATTCTTCTGATTTTTCTGTTTCAGATTGGACTGTGAAGAAATCTCCAAAGCTGATATGGAGGGTTAAACTGCAAACACTAGAATCTGACCTGTTAGGAGATAAATGTGTAGAAATTTTTTGTGATATTGATACATTTGCTTCTTGTAATAAAACCTCAAAATATTCAATTCAGCAAATGATTCACATAGCAAAGAATGTCTCATATGCTTCTTCTAGTTCTGATTCTGATGATTGTGTTTCTTCCTCTATTAATGATTGCTTTCATGTTTGTTTGAATAATAAATCTGTGAAAAATAAAAGATACAAATCTAACAAGAAGGGACACATAAGCATATGGGTACCTAAATTTGTGTAGTTTATGTTTGTGAAGCTCCGTCATTTATGGTATCTGGATTCGGGGTGTTCCAAACACATGACGGGCAACAAATCTCTTCTCTCAAATTTTAAAGAAAAATGTTGCGGTCGTGTTAAGTTTGGAAACTGTGAGACGGCTCCAATTCTTGGTTATGGTGATCTTGTTGTCAAGAGAGTCAGCTACGTCGAAGGTCTAAGTCACAACTTATTCAGCATCGGACAGTTTTGTGATAAAGATCTTGAAGTTAGCTTCAAATCTAAAAGAGTTGCTGTGAAGAATGATAGAGGCCAAGATCTACTAGTTGGAAAGAGAAGATCCAATCTGTATACTATTGATCTTTCCAAATTCAACATCTCATCAGACATCTGTCTACTTTCTAAAGCTTCAGTTCATGAAAGTTGGATTGGCATCGTCGACTAGCTCATCTCAACTTTAAGTACATGGATCGCTTGGTCAAGAATGATTCAGTGAGAGGTCTTCCAGTACTTCATTTTCAGAAAGACCACCTCTGTCAGGATTGTGAGAAAGGAAAGATGAAGAAAGCTCCTCACAAGCCAAAGCCTGAACCCTGCACCTCAGACATACTCGATTTACTGAATGTTGATTTATGTGGACCGATGAACACAAAGAGTATTGGTAAGAAGAGGTATGTATTGGTGGTTGTTGATGATTATTCAAGATATACATGGGTAAAGTTTCTCAAATCCTAAGATGAAACCCCAGACATTCTCATCAACCTCATCAAAACAATTCAGACCAACAAACAAAAGAAATGTTGTAAGATCAGACAATGGTACTGAATTCAAGAACAGTACTCTTCAAGTTTTTACGAGGATCAAGGAATTCAACAACAGTTTTTTGCTGCTAGAACACCGCAATAGAATGGGGTTGTTGAACGTCGCAATAGAACGCTTGTTGAGGCTGCAAGATCTATGCTTGCTTATTCTGGTCTTCCTTTGTCTCATTGGGTTGAAGCTGTTGCAACTGCATGTCATACTCAGAACCGATCGATTCTACATCGTCGATTCAACAAAACACCATATGAGCTGATGAATAGTATCAAACCGAATGTCAAATATTTCAAGTCTTTTGGATGTAAGTGCTATGTTCAGAATGATAGGGATAATCTGAACAAGTTTAGTCCGAAGGCAGATGAGGGTATTTTTCTGGGTTATTCTTCTAACTCTGCAGCTTACAGAGTCTTTCTAATCTCAACAAGAAAAGTGATAGAGTGTGTATGTTGGATCCCAGATTTAATCTTATAACAATAATGATATAAACAACAAGAGTATAAACAGCGGAAGCAATATAGTTTAATATCAAAAGTAGATTCAAATATCACAGTTCATATATAAAGCAAGTAGAAAGAACAAGATCTTCGTGAGATATGTTCAGTTGATTCTTCTTATACAAGATATCAAAAAAGCACACTTTTGTCAAAGGAGTGATGGTCCTATTTATAGGACCATAAAGTAAACAGTGTACTATTCTGACAAATAGAAGCATGCTTGAACAGTGTCATACCTAATAGGTAAACTCAATACATGCTTGAAAAGTAACCTACTCTATAAAGTAAATCTTATCACTAAGTGATTGGTTATTTGTTCTGATACTTCAGGAGTCTTCAGCGCCATCTTCAGAGAGAATGTCTTCAGAGCTCTGACGTTGCCATCTCTGATGTCTTCTGCTGAAAGTTGCAATCTCTGATTTCTTCGTCCTCTGAAGTCTATGCCATCTGAGGTCTATCTTTGGAAGTCCTCTGAAATAGGACTTGGGTATTTTCAACACTTTAACAAACATAAGATTTGGAGCTAACAATCTCCCCCTAAGTGTTGAAAATAAAAGATACAATAATAGCAGAGAATAGAAGATTTAAACTAGAAAGCGTAGAGGAGAAAAACATCCTCTTAAATATTACTTAAAACATTTGGAAGTTTTAATACAGAGAAAGTAATATTCAAAAATAAAGAAACAAACTAAAATTTGTCACTTGAACAGATTCCATGGAATTTATGATCAGAGCTCTGAAGTTGATCATCGAGTCAATCTCTAAGTCAAGCTTTGCAAGTAAATCTGCTCTGTGCCTTTCTTCCTTCACATGGATCATTTTCTTTATACCTCTCAAGGTTTCATCAGAGTACTTCGAAACTTTCGAAGCTAGAAATATCTTCTTTACTTGGTTTACTCTGTAGACAAAACCCAGAGGTTCTGCAACGATTGATCCAGTCTTCTGTTCCTCAAGTTTATCGAACGACTCCACAGGTTCAGTTACCTCCAACTTTTCTTCCCCTAGGTTCAGAGCAATTTGGAAGTCACGTTTTGCTCTGTGTTTGACATAGGCCTCCATTGCCCGTCTGACTTCAACCATGCCCATCCTGATTTCCCTTCTTCCATGATCATATCTGGCAGAGCAATAGGCATATAAATGTGGTAAATCATATGGATTTAGATTTATGAGATCATTATCATTGAACTCGTAAATCTTCTGATCAGATCGAGTTACCACATAGTGCCTATAGATGATCTTGTTGTAAGCAAAGGTCTTCTCTGAGATTTTGTTGATTTTGATGATTGGATCATCAAAGAGGACCTGTGCTCTTGGTCTGGTTTTATCTCTAACAAATCTTCGCTCATAGTCTGGCATGTTCTCTCTGATCCTTGGATTCAGAGGAATGACTAGAGTGTCTGCCATATTGAACTCACAGTAGATGTATCTGAAGTGGTCTTCTATGGAAGCTTCGGGATTTGATTCAAGGAATGTAGGAGGTTTAGTGAACACTTTGGCTGGTAGACCGATGCTTGCCTTCTGAACAGGATTCTCTGAAGGAGCCTGTTCATCAGCAACCATGGTTTCTGGTTCCTTCGTCTGTGGAGGATCTTCTGTTGTGGGTTCAGAGATGTAGCCATCTATCTCTGGTGATTCCCTCAGCTCTGTTGCTGTTGAAGTATGATGTGGTTGAGCATTCTTGAATACATACTCTTCAACATCAATTACTTCAATTTGTTCTTCAACAACTTCTTTTCCAGAATCTGATTTTTCTTCTTTTTCAGATTCTGGTTGTGCTCTTTCAGCCTCTGATTCGTAAGCATCTCTCATCACATAAGTTGGTCTTTCTAGTGATGAGAATGCATCTTCTGATGTAGAGAAGTCTACTAGCTGTTCGTCTTCATCTTCTTCCAGAGCTCCAATAGTTTCTAGAGTTGCAACTATTATTGGAACTATTGGAGCACTCGAAGTAGATGGTGCTAGAAAGATAATAGGTACTGGCGACTTTAGAGTGGTCTGGTTATCTTCAGCAGAAGTTGAGGTTGAACGTCTCTCTGTTCCTTTTTCCTTGCTTTGGTTTCTTGCAGAGGGAGTGGACTCCTTTTGTGTTTCAACAGTTTTTGGTGTAGAAGTCTTCTCCCCCTTAAGAAGATCGGATGACCCCTGAGGTTGGTCATCATGGTCATCAGAGTCTTCATACCTGGTTTTCTTCCGGGCCTCCTCAGAGCATGCGACCTCTGGTTCCTTCCACTTCAATGATCCCTGTGAAGATTTCATATCCTTTAGAAGGTCTTCAATCCTTTTGTTTTGCTGATTGGCTTTGGAGACGAACTTGCTGGAGATATTCATTACATTGTTGGTGATCTTCTTGGAGAAGTTATGGAGGTCAGGCTTTGTAATGAATTCAGAGGTAGCAGGAGCAGCAACAGAGGAGGTAGGGATCTTTGCAATCACTTCTGCCAAAGACTGCAAGACTTCCTTTTTGAATTGAGAGAAGTCTGCTTGTGTTGGAGTTGGGGCAGAAGGAGTTGGAATCATCTTGAGAATCTCTGTTGTGGATTTCTGAATTTCTCTAGATAAAACGAGTCATTTTTGATGACCAGGCTTTCTAGAGCATCCATTTTAGCATTCTGAGAGATAATGGTCGTGCGCAGCTCAAAGACCTCTGAAGTGAGCTTTGAGGTCTTCTCCATTTGACCTCTGAGGTCTTCTCCATTTGAAGTTTAATCTCCTTCAGAGATTCTCTGATTTCATCACCAAAGATTCTGAACTCCTCTTTGGTAACGTAATCAGAGGGGCTGACCTTAGGATCAACACATGATTCTAAATTTCCCTCGAGTTCAGAGGGGCCTTCTTTCGGAGTTGGCTTGATATTGACTCCAGAAGGACTTCCCATTAATCCTTGGGGACCCTTTTTTAAGGATTTCCCTATAATGGTTCTGATTGGTCTCTGATCATCAAAGTCAGAATCTGATGATGAGAAACGAATGTGGGTGGAAACCTTGCTGTCCAAGCTAAGGAGTCCATGTGCAAGAAGGTCATTCCATTCTTTTTCTGACAGGCAATCCTTACGAGAGATCGTAGGTCTCTTCTGATCTAAGGGACGGTCCAACTTTTTATGAGCCACAAAGGCATCATGTGTGTGTGGAGGTGACATTCTCTGGGGTGAATGAGTATTTTTATCTTGGTCTAAGTCCTGTTGGGAGGACTTAGCCGTATCAGAGGTTTCCCCTTTGGTGCATGCTTCAGAGGTAGAAGTAGATGCCTCTGAGCGGCTAGGATGGGAAGGGTTCGAGGTGTGCACCTCTATTTCAATGTCCACTGATGCTGGACCACCTTGGACAGTAAATGTGTTTGCACGGGGATTTGGGATTTGGAATCTCTCATGTGTGCTAACAAGGACATCTTTTTCTACCTCACCGCCCTCAGATTCTATGCTTAGAAACTCACCCTCTGGAATTCTCTCTTCCTCACCTTCCTCTGCTCTGACAGAGTTATTCTTTTCGTCATAGGGAGGGTTCTCTTGTTTTCTCTTCCTTACTCTCTCAGAGCCACCCTCTGGTTGCGCTCTGTTAACGTTTTGAGCAGTATCAGAGATATCACTCTCTGATTCAGGCTCAGAATCAGAACCTAAGTGTGTTGGGGATCCCATCATCGGTTAACGATGATTGGGCAACACGACTAAGTAGGAGGTGGGTAGTAGAGTCAGCAGGAATTATCTCAATCATGGTGTGTGGGAAACGTCGGTCATTTGGATAAGGAGGAACCTCTGCAGCTTTGAACGAGTTCATCATAAACAGAGGTGTCCTTGGGCCCTCCTCAGTGATGGAGAATTTCTCCATTGCTCGTTGAATGACCACAGAGATGAATCTGGGAAACAGTACCGAAATTGGTTGTTTTCCTTTGGCCAAGTCTTTGTTCTTCTTGTCCACTGCCGTCAGCATCTCACAGAAGAGAATGTGAGCCATATTTCTGCTTCTGTTCAAGAAGAGAGCATACATTATGGCTAGAATTGCTGGATGGGTCTTATCCTAGCTTCCAATCTTGCAGGTAATTGTTCGGTTGAGAACACTAAACATAAAGTTCCACTTGGGAGGCAGGTACTGACGTCTGAATTGACTTAGGCGTGTGATCTCCCTGTTGTAGCCTAAGTGGTGGAGGAACTGAAGAAGAACTTCTTGAGTTGGTGGTTTCTCAAAGGTTTCTATTTGAAGATCAGTTTTTGTGAGCAGGTTGAATCGGCGAGTTAGGGTTTGTGGGGTGATTCTTATGTTCATGCTTTGTTCACCTAGGTCAATGTACCCAACCAGTCCTTCCTTTTCATCATCGTATTCACTTGAATACCACCATTCTTGGACAAAGCGTAGAGGAATATCTGAGGCATGTTTGGTGAGGACATCGTTGAGTTCGCAGTTGGTCAAAAAGTCGAGGATTGGGCGAAACTGCTCATCGTATTTGGTTGGGGTGATGTCCAGAAAGTAGTTGTTACCTTTTACTGGAACATCGAACTGTGCCATATTCAAGCTTGGAACAAGTTTGCTGGAGTTATCTGAGGTTTGGGAATGAGCCTCCATTGTTGCAGGTTTTTGAGAAAGATGAGAGCTTGGAAAGAGAGATTTGGGATTTTTGGATTCTGAGAGCGTAAAGAATAATGAGAAGAGAAAAAGGGTTTTTATGGACAGAAAAAGAATGGTAGAGGGAGAGGTTATGGAAACGGCGATTGAGAGTTCCAATGTAAGAAAAGACGTTCCATCATCCCCTAATTAATAGGTGACACGTTGAGGTGTGTAGGGGAGAGCCGCTTGGTGTCAGAAAACCGCCAGTTGGGTTTTTGAAAATAAACGAATGGTTATCCAAAAGATTTATTATTAAAAGAATTTCCTGGAATATTCGTTTAATGAGAAAAGATCAGAGGCTTTGATATAAATATCAAAGTCAAGATCAGAGGCTCTGATATAAATATCAGAGACAAGATCAGAGTCTCTGATATGAGTATCAGAGAAGCTCACTTTCTCCCCCTTGAAAGATGAAAGGTTCTTTGTCTCCCCCTTGACCAAAGAATGAAGTCTTTATCTTCTCCCCCTTGACACATGCTTGGAGATACAAAAGAATGATTTTTACCATTTGTGAAAAAAAATCCAGAGGCTCTGATGAATGGATCAGAGACTCTGATGTTTTCCGGTGTTAGGCAGACATGTTCAACATACCCAACTTGCTAATTAAGATATTGAACCTTCGTTCATCTAAAGCTTTTGTGAAAATATCAGCAAGTTGAAGATCAGTTGGTACAAAATACATCTCTATTGTTCCCTTTTCAACATGATCTTTCAGAAAGTGGTACCTTACATCAATGTGCTTTGTTTTGGAGTGCTGTACTGGATTGGCAGAGATGGCTATGACACTTTTTGAATCACACAGAATTGGAATTCTGTCATATTGTAAGCCATAGTCTCAGAGCTGAGTTTGCATCCATATGACTTGAGAGCAACAACTAGCAGCAGCAACATATTCTGCCTCTGTTGTGGAAATTGAAACACAGTTTTGCTTCTTGGATGTCCAACTTACCAGTTTATTTCCCAATAACTGACAGCACTCAGAGGTACTTTTTCTGTCAAGCTTCCATCCTGCATGATCTGCATCAGTGTAAGCTGTTAAATCAAAACTAGAAAGTTTTGGATACCAGAGGCCTAATGAGGGTGACCCTCTCAGGTATCTGAAAATTCTTTTGACAGCAGATAAATGAGATTCTTTTGGATTTGCTTGATATCTAGCACAAAGACATGATGCAAACATTATGTCAGGCCTACTTGCAGTTAAGTATAATAGTGAACCTATCATGCCTCTGTAGGTTTTGACATCTACAGATTTTCCCGAAAGATCAGAGTCAAGCTTGACGCCTGTGGCAATAGGGGTTTTCATAGAGGTTGAATCATTGAGTCTGTATTTTTTCAAAATGTCAGAGACATACTTAGATTGAGTTATAAAAGTACCCTCTGATGTTTGCTTTACTTGTAAGCCTAGAAAGAATGTTAATTCTCCCATAAGACTCATCTCAAATTTACTCTTCATCAACTCTGAAAACTTATCACAATACTTTTGATTTGTAGAGCCAAATATAATGTCATCAACATATATCTGTACTAAGAGCATCTCATTTTTGTACCATTTTATGAACAAGGTTGTATCTATTGTACCTTTTTCAAAACCATTATTTATCAGAAATGTGGATAGAGTGCATACCATGCTCTTGGAGCTTGTTTAAGTCCATATAGAGCTTTATCAAGATAATAAACATGGTTTGGAAACTCTGTATTCTCAAAACCAGGTGGTTGCTGGACATAAACCTCTTCATTTAATTTACCATTCAGAAAGGCAAATTTAACATCCATCTGATATACTTTGAACCCTTTGTGTGCAGCATAGGCTAAGAAGATTCTAATTGCTTCTAGCCTAGCCACAGGTGCAAAGGTTTCATCATAATCAATGCCCTCTTCTTGGCAATATCCCTTAGCAACCAACCTAGCTTTGTTTCTGATTATAATGCCATCCTCATCCTTTTTATTTCTGAAGACCCATTTAGTTCCAATTGAAAATTTTCCTTTAGGAAGGGGAACTAAGGTCTAGACTTTGTTTCTTTCAAACTCTTGAAGCTCATTCTGCATTGCAGAGATCCAATGAGGATCTTGAAGAGCTTCATTTACCTTCTTTGGTTCAATGATGCTTAAAAAATTTACAAAAAAACATTCATTGATTGTGGCTGATCTGGTTTTGACACCCTCTGAAGGTGATCCAATAATCTGATCATGGGGATGATCCTTTGTCCATCTTGTGAGCGGAGCATGAACATGAGGTGGAGTTTGAGCTTCAGAGATGACAGTTGGAGACATCTCTGTTATGCTTAGCAGAGGCTCTGATGTTGATTCCAGAGGCTCATGATTTGATTCCAGAGACTCTGAAGTTGATTCCGGAGGCTCTGAAATTGATTCAGTTCTTGGACCTGCATTCAAGGAAGCAGAAGTTGTAACTTCAGAGGGACCAGAGAGATTTGTACCTGATGTTTGTGGTTCCTCTGAAGTTGCTCTATGAATATCTCTGAAAAAAAACTCTGAGTTTTCATCATCAAAGAAGTCTTCGAAAATTTTGTTGAGTTCGGATTCTCTTATCTTTGATGATTCAGAGATATTTTTGGCAATTTGATTGATATCTTTGTTGGTCAGACTTTTGTCATCATCAAAAAACACATTGATACTCTCTTGGATTGTTCTGGTTCTTTGATTGAACACTCTGAAAGCTTTTAAGACTAATGAATAGACAATGAATTTGCCTTCATCTCCTTTCTTGTCAAACTTTCCAAGAGACTCTCTATCATTTAGAATATAACATCTGCATCCAAAAACATGGAAATATTTAACATTAGGTTTCCTGTTGTTAATGAGTTCATAAGATGTTTTCTTGAATCTTTTGGCAATTGTAGCTCTGTTTTGCGTAAAACAGGTTGTTGCCACTGCTTCTGCCCAAAAGTTTGTGGGAAGTTCTGATCCTGCAAGCATAGTTCTTGCAGCTTCAACCAGTGTTCTGTTTTTCCTTCCAACAACACCATTTTGTTGAGGTGTTTTAGCTGCAGAGAAGTTCGGAGTTATGCCTTCCTCTGAAAGATATGAGTTGATTTTTGCATTTCTGAACTCTGTTCCATTATCACTTCTCAGTTTCTGAACTTTGGTATCAAACAGAACCTGCAATCTTTTTAACAATCTTATTAAAATATCAGGGACATCAGACTTGGCTCTGATGAATTCTATCCAAGTATATCTAGAGTATTCGTCAATCAAAACGAGGATATACTTTTTACCTGACAAGCTCTGTACAGAGATAGGACCACAGAGGTCCACATGAAGCATATGCAGAGGTTTTGGACAATTATTATCACTTTTGGTCTTGTGGGAAGATCTTTTCATTTTTCCCATTTCACAAGCAGAACAAAGATGATCTTTGTTAAACTTCAGAGATGGCAATCCCTTAACCAGATTTAGTTTGACCAATTTATCAAGTGAAGAAAAGTTCAGATGTGAGAACTTTTTATGCCAGAGCCAAACATCTTCACTGTTCAGAGATACTAGACAGAGTTTCTCTGAGTCAGTTTTTATGTGTTTGGAAAAATTCATTCTGTATAAATTTCCCTTTCTGTCAGCTCTGAGCATTTCTTGACCTGTTTTTGAGTGAAGTAGTGAACAATGTTTTTCTTGAAATTTCACATCAAAACCATGGTCACAAAGTTGACTTATGCTGATCAAGTTATGCTTTAACCCATCAACATAAGCAACCTTTGATACTGAAACATTACCTCTTGTAAGCTCACCATAACCCTTAATTTGTCCTTGCATATTGTCTCCAAAAGTTACTGCTCCTCCAGATTTAGCTTTGAAGGAGGATAGTAACTTTTTATCTCCAGTCATATGCCTTGAACACCCAGAATCTAAGTACCAGATCGGCATTGACTGTTTCTGCAAGACAAATTAGATTTTCTTAGGTACCCATCTCATTATGGGTCCTATTTTGTTAGACTTCTGATTATCGTTTTGAAATTTTGCCTTCTTATCTTTTGATGTTTTCGCAGAATTGTCCTTTTTCTTTTTGACGCGTTGTCTCTGAATTTTTATTCAGAGATTGATTAAGAAAACAGTGAGAACCTTTGAAGTGATTTTTTAGTTTCATCAAGAGTTGGATGCAATTGCACTTTACAGAACAAGAAGAAGTAGAAGCAAAGGATTTCATTTCATTAAATGCATTCGGTACATTATGATTCCTTTTTGAATTAGTACTAGGAATATTACAAGTATTCCTAACTACTGCTTTTCTTTTAGCTTGAGAGACAGCCTTCTTTTCAAGTTGCCTTCTCTTGTTCAGAAACATCCTCTTCTCTTTGTTGCTCACTGCACAAACAGGATCAGAATGGTTAATTTCTTACCATTTTGCTTTTTGTCCAGGAGTAAACTTGATTGGTTTATAAGTATAGAGTTGAGAAGTGATAGTTTTATTCTTTGCCTTTTCTTGTAATTCTTTTTCAAGTTCCAGAGAAGTTTTTGCTTGAAGACACATTTCTGCAAAGTCAGGACATATTGGTATTCTGGGTATAATTTTTAAAACAGAAATAGGAATGTTCAAAATTCCAGAACCAACGGTATCTATCTTTTTATGAATTACTTTCTCTGGTTTGTAGAAAATCTGTTCATCTACCTCTGGAGCAGATTCAGAATCAGAGTCAAGAAAGTCTCGTTCAGTCTTACCAGAGACAACTACCTCTAATGGTTTCTCAATTTTCTTAGGTTTGGAGACTTTGATGATTCTTTTCATGCTTTCTTTCTTCTCTAAATCAGCTATGATGTTTTCTTGATTTATTTTCTTGATGTCATCCGCAAATGTAGTTCTGATGCATTCATCAGAGATTGGTGAATACAGAGGGGCATCTGGATTAAGTGAACTCTGAGGTTCATCTTCAGAAGTACTTGCTTCAGAGGTACTTTGTTCAGATGTCTCAGATTCATCTTTGATGAATGCATTAAACTTAAAAATCTCTTTAGGATCATTGCTCTGAGGTTTTGTGAAAAATACCTCTGAAGTTTCCTTTTCTATTTTTAAGATGGAATTTGGAAAGCTTTGTACTTCAGAGTATGCTACATTTTTAAAGTTCAGAACCCTTATTTTTTATCTCTCTGAGGTTTTTATTCTTTTGAAATTGTTCAGTGATGGACAGTCAGGGCTCTGGACCTTTCCTTTACAGAAAGTGGAAGAAAGTGAAGTTTTCTTCAATCCAGTGAATCGATCCAATTCATTGAATCCAAGCCCTTGAGTATCCATTTGAGAGTTTATCTTTATATGAACATCCTGAGCATCAAGATAACTTTTGATTTGAAGTTCTTTCCTTTGCAGAGATTGATGTAAGATTTTCTCTTTCTTTTTGGAAAAAATTGGTTAAGACAACAGAATTGAGTTTTTCATACTCATATTTTTTTACTTCTTCTTCTTTAACTTTTAAAACTTTCTCAAGTTCTTTGAATTTTTCTGAAAATGATTTTTCCTTTTGTTTCTGAGCTTTTTCAAGATCAGATTTTTCAACAAGAATATCTCTCTTTTCTGATTCAAGAAGATCATTTTCCCTTTTGTAAAAATTAAGATCTTTTGTCATTTGTTTTGCTTTTTCTTTTTCCTCAACAAGTTTTTGCTTTAGGATTTGAAATTCATCTGTTAGTTTAATAACATCCAATTCAAGATCACTTTCAGAGGTGGAAGGAGAGTTTACCTTTTCAGAGTAGTCCTCTGATGATCCGTCACTTGATCATCTGTGAACGCCATACCGCAGAGATTGGTGGGTTCTTCCTCTCCATTGCTTGTTGAGTCTGACTACCAGTCTTCCATCTCTGCTACAAGTACTCTTTCTTTGACATTGTACTTGTACTTGTTTTTGTAGTAGTCTCCATCCTTGATGAGTCTACCTCTGCAGTTGGCGGAGTAATGACCTGGCTTTCCACATCTCAAACATCTTCCATCGTTTTGGTTTGATGGAAGAGCAGTGTCTGATTCTGTCTTCTGTGCTTGTACTTGTGGTTGTGGCTTGAAGTACCTCTGAGGTTGAGGATACCTCGGCTGAAATGATTGTTGAGATCTTGATTGTTGAGTAGAATCATGATTGGTGAAATGAACGCCCTTTTGATCACTATGCAGAGTAGATCTGGGCTCTTGTTGATATTCAGTTTTCTGAAATCTTCTTTCTGGATTTCCTCTTCTTTCTTCATCGTCTCTTCTTCCTTCAAAGACTTTCTTGCCAAATTTCTTGCTAAATTGATGGGTGATTAATGCAAGAGATTTGGCAAAGGCATTGATGTCATCATCTGAGTCAGAATCTGAGTGTTCAACTTCTTCAGACATCAGAACCTTTTTGGATTTTCTTTTAGATTCCCTTTTTGAACAATTGTCTTTTTATGCATTTCTGCATTCTTGTGATACACCCTTCTGTTTTGACATGAGTGCAAGTGGACCACCTAAAGAGGTTTTTTGATTTTTGTTTAACAACTTCTTTTTCCTGTGCTACCAAGGTACCATAAATGTCAGTTAATGACCATGATTCAAGATTTTGATTGGCTTGTATCGACATTGACAGTTGTGACCATTCTTCATTTAGACTTTTAAGAAAGAGAACATTGTTTCTTCTTTTGTTCTCATGACCCCAAATTTTTTGCATTTGTTGATGAGGATGTTAAACCTTGAGTATGTTTGATGTAAGGTTTCTTCGGGTAATGCACGAAAATCATGATATTCATTGATACAAAGATTTCTCCTGTTCTTTTGAGTTTGTAGGCCTCCTTCAAGTTGATTTAACAACTGATCCCATATCTCTTTTGCAGTTACGCAAGAATCAAGTTCTTGGAAGATATCATTGGGAATGGCCATTATAAGTAATCTAACATCTTTTGAATCATTATCCATCATGTTAGTTTCTTCATCCGTAAAGTTTGAAGTTTTCTTTTCATAGTAAGCAGGGATTTCAGCAGTATCTGCTGTTGCTGGAACTCTTGGTACCAACACCATTGGTTGGTGAGGTCCATCGTTCACTGATCTTAACAGATCCCTGTCCATGCCTTCTAAGAAATTTACCATCCTTATCTTCCATTGAGGATATTCATCCCTTAGAAGTGTAGGAGGTTTGGTTAATGATCTGGCTGTATAAATGGCACTTATGCTTGAGTTTGCCATTTTTGTGAAGAAAGGATGAAGATTTGAAGAACTGATGCTTTTCTATGAAGATCTTTCTATTAAATGATGTAACTGTGATTTACTTTTAAATCTGGATCATATGAAGTTTAATAAACCAGGGTTTACACAAACATGCACAGATAATAAAAGCTTGAATCAGTAAGAATTAAATCAATCCGAGTATGCAGATATGATCTTTCTTTGTTTTAGAAAACAAAGGAGGCTCTGATACCAATTGTTGGATCCCAGATTTAATCTTATAACAATAATGATATAAACAACAAGAGTATAAACAGCGGAAGCAATATAGTTTAATATCAAAAGCAGATTCAAATATCACAGTTCATATATAAAGCAAGTAGAAAGAACAAGATTTTCGTGAGATATATTCAGTTGATTCTTCTTATACAAGATATCAAAAAAGCACACTTTTGTCAAAGGAGTGATGGTCCTATTTATAGGACCATAAAGTAAACAATGTACTATTCTGACAAATAGAAGCATGCTTGAACAGTGTCTTACCTAATAGGTAAGCTCAATACATGCTTGAAAAGTAACCTACTCTATAAAGTAAATCTTATCACTAAGTTATTGGTTATCTGTTCTGATACTTCAGTAGTCTTTAGCGCCAATTTCAGAGAGAATGTCTTCAGAGCTCTGACGTTGTCTTCAGAGCCTCTGATGAAGCCATCTCTGATGTCTTCTGCTGATTTGGTTTCTGGTCAACCAGGCTCAGAACCTGTTCTTACAGGGAATTCAGCTTCTCAACAAAAGAGTTCAGAACCTTCGCCACAACCAACAAATCAGTATTCTTCTACTTCCTCACTTAATCTTTATGATCTTGATTTTCTGTTTGAAATTTTTTATGATGATGTGCCTAGATCTAATTCTGAAAATATTACAAATATTTTGAATCAGGAACCTGTGAGCACATCTGTTACAAATTCCACTGCATCTACCTCTGAAACTGATGCTGCTCCAGTTCCTCCTGTTGGTCAGACACAATCAGAATCTGAGCCTATTCAAGAAGAAACCATTCAAGAAGAATCTGTACAAGAACAACCTGTTCAAGAAGAATTAGTTCAGGAAGAAGATCAAACTGTTATTATTCAACCAACTCTTCTAGATTCTGATTTAGAGATTGTTGAGATACCTCCTCCTTCAGTTGAAACTGTTTATATCTCCTCAACTGACTTAGAAGCTACTGAACCTCCCTCACAACAATTAGAAGTCGTTCAAGATGTAATTGATCCTCTCCCTTATACCACAAAATGGACAAGATCTCATCCAATTCATCAAATTATTGGAGATCCTCAAGCCAGTGTGTCTACACGTTCCAGGACGGCTACTTCCAACGAATGTCTCTACACTTGCTTTCTAAGCAAGATTGAACCAACCAAAGTTTCTGAAGCGTTAGAGGATCCGGATTGGATTATAGCTATGCAAGAGGAGCTCAATCAATTTGACGCACTGAAAGTTTGGAGACTTGTACCACGACCAAAAGGAAAAAGTACAATTGGAACAAGTGGATATTCAAGAACAAGAAAGACAAAGATGGTATTGTTATTCGAAACAAAGCTAGATTGGTAGCCAAGGGATATCGACAAGAAGAAGGAATTGACTACGATGAAACTTTCGCGCCAGTTGCAATATTAGAAGCTATTTGCATGTTTCTCGCCTTTGCTGCTTATCGCAACTTTACCATGTATCAGATGGATGTCAAGACATCCTTCCTCAACGGGAAATTGAAAGAAGAAGTCTATGTATCTCAACCAGAGGGGTTTGTTGACAAAGACCGTCTTGATCATGTATACTTTCTCGATAAAGTATTGTATGGCCTAAAACAAGCATCGAGGGCGTGGTATGATGAGCTGTCAGCCTTCTTGATTAAATCTGGCTTCACCAAAGGATCCATCGATACCACTCTTTTCATTTATAGATCTAACTTGGATATTTGCTTAGTTCAAATATATGTAGATGATATTATTTTTGGTGCGACTAATAAATCTTTGTGTACTTGGTTTTCTGATCTTATGACTT
Source organism: Arctium minus (assembly GCA_954870635.1). Lineage (NCBI taxonomy): Eukaryota > Viridiplantae > Streptophyta > Magnoliopsida > Asterales > Asteraceae > Arctium > Arctium minus. The sequence continues at coordinate 100,497,591 of OX941080.1, read as the reverse complement.
CTAGATTTTAGATGAGCATGATGGGAGAAATCAATTTCTTCCTCGGCTTACAAGTGAAGCAGCTTCCAGATGGCATTTTTATCAACCAGTCGAAGTACGTGTTTGACATATTGAAGAAATTCAAGATGGACAAGTCGTCTTCAATTGGTACGCCTATGGAACATGGAGCCAAAATCGGACTTGATCCAGATGGAAAAGTTGTGGATCAAAAGACATATAGAGGGATGATCGGATCGTTGATGTATCTAACTGCCAGTCGCCCGAACATAATGTTCTCTACGTGCTTGTGTGCCAGATTCCAAGCCAAGCCTAAAGAATCTCATCTATTGACAGTCAAACGCATTTTTAGATACATTAAATGAACTCTTTATTTAGGTTTATGGTATCCTAAAAGTTCTGACTATAAGTTGATTGCTTATTCTGATGCAGATTTTGGTGGTAATCAATTGGACCGGAAGAGTACTTCAGGTCACCTTCAATTTTTGGGTGACAGACTGATAAGTTAGGCGTCGAAAAAGCAAAACTGGGTGTCTATATCAACAGCCGAAGCTGAATACGTCGCTGCAGCTAGTTGTTGTGCTCAAGTGCTTTGGATGAAAACGCAACTTCGCGATTACGGGATGCTATACAAGATAGTGCCAATCTATTGTGACAGCAAATCCGCGATCGCGATATCAGTCAATCTGGTCCAGCACACTAAGACCAAGCACATAGATATGCGGTTCCATTTCAATAAAGCATCATGTGGAAGAAGGTACTATTGAATTATATTTTGTACCAACTGAATATCAACTTGCTGATATCTTTACAAAAGCCTTACATGTAAAACGTTTTAACTTTCTGCTTTCAAAACTTGGATTGTTGAATTTAAAAGTATAAATCTTTACAAATTTTATTCTATAAAGTAGAATTTTACAGATTTTCTTTCTTTTGAATAAAATGCGTGTCTAGGATCTTTTACAAGTTCTTTGTTTATATTAAAGTTTTATATGTTCAAATTTTAAATCTTACAAAAGTCGAAAAGTCAGCAACATGTTTGTAGCTTTTGATACTGCTTTAAAGATATGTGAGTCGGAATTTTTATAATTTACTTTGCTTAGACTACCTAAATAATCAGAATTATAGATCGGAATGAAAATATGGGCTAAGCACTTAGATGTTGACCTGAGTGATTGAGATGAATTATAATTTCATAAAATACAGAAATCTCTGAGTTTAAAAGTTTGTACCTGTGACCTTTCTGGTTTGGAAAAGTAAGTTCCATGGGATGCTTGTCATCTGGTCCCCTAAGGTCAATTGGTCTGGGAGTGATCGAACCCAAATCCTTCTATAGAACCAGATTGAAAGTCATGTTCTACTGGTATGAATGGGTTTAGGATGTGTCGATGTAGCCTTTCTGATCCGGGAAAGTAAGTTCCAAGGGTTGCTTGACAGCTAGTCCCCTAAGACCAACTGGTCTGGGAGCGGCTGACCCAAATCCTGCAATAGGGTCACATAGAAAGTTACGTTTACGGCATGTTCTTTACTTACTGAACTTTTTGATTAAAAGATGCCAAAGTGCACACGATTAAAAGATGCCAAAGTGCACACGCTTAAAAGATGCCAAAGAGCACACTCATGTGAAGATGCCAATGTGCACAATGCTAAAAGATGCCAATGAGCACACATCTCATGATACTTGGTGTTATGCTTGAGTTGCGATAAACCTGTAAATTTGTGAAAGTCTTAATTTTTGATGGCTTAGTGTTAGTACATGCAAAGTTCTCTATAATATTTTCAGAATTGCATTTTTTTGAAGCTAATCGAAGTTCGCATGCGAGCACACTAAATAGATAGCTGGAAGTTTTTGAAACTGTACATGTCTTAACTTGATAGGCAATGAAACATGTTCTTGTATCCAACAACATATGCTTGATTTCAACTGATTGATAAATCTGTGAAATTTTACTGAGTAGACTTTAATTTGTTCAGTGTTTAAAATTTTATATGTTCAGTTGTTTCAAAATTTATATTCAGTATCATTTTCTTTTTACACTGATGTCTTAATGTTTGTGTATCAAAATTTTGTCAAATCTGGTCTGTGCAATTTTCGAGGGGGAGAGAACATTTAACTGCCAATTTGATCAATAGTCTGTTTTTTAGGGGAAGTGAAAATAGCTGATAAATTACTTCACGTGCTGATCAGAAATTCTTCAGGTAAGTATTTTCTGAAATTTCTAGGCAAATGCTGATCTAATTTGATAAATTTTGTGCATTTGTGTAGGGGGAGTAAAAGAGCTTGACAGGTATGTGTCTGATTTTTTTTATAGTAATAAGTTTTCTGATTTTTTTAGAGTATTTTTTTTAGTATTTTTTTTTAAGTTTAGTATATATAGGGTTAGATATGTTTCTTTCTAATTTTTCGCTCCATCTCATTTTTGAACAATTCACTGTTCATCTTCCTTTCACGTTTTTCACTCTCACGTTTCTCACTTGCGCCGATTTTCTTTGTGCTTTCAGCCTTGCATTTCGATCAGGTTTGTGTTCTCTTCTAGTTTACATTGTTGTTTTGTAGTTATATCTAGTTTAGAATTCTTTGTATTTGATTTTGATTTCATTCTTATTTCTTACTGTGCGTGTTCTTGCGATTCATTGTTCATCGTCATTTTTTCCTCAGATTGTGTTTTTCTCTTAAATCGAGTATAGGGTTTCATTTAGTTCGTAATTTCGAACTCCAGGTATGTCTTTTTACCTTTTAATTTGTTCTATAAGTGCCTTAATTACATGTTTGCGTGTTTTTCGGAACTGAACTCACGGAAACTAGGGTTTTCGTATCAAGTATGGTGTCCCGCAAAGCTCAGTTTGCGCAACCAACAGGACACGCATAGTTCAGTTTACGTATCCCGTTGGTCACGCAAAGTGTACTTTACGTATCATACTTGACACACAAACCTCGATGTTTTTGTGTTGTTTGTTTAGTTTGCGTATCATTCAGGACACGTAAAGTCTACTTTGCGTAACCTGTTGGTCACGCAAAGTCTACTTTGCGTAACCTATTTGACACGCAAACCTTGTTTTGTGCGTGTTTGTTGTTTTGTGTTGTTTGCGTAACACTTTGGACACGCAAAGTCTACTTTGCGTAACCTTCGTGACCCGCAAACCTTATGTTTCGTGTTGGAAAATTTTTCAGGTAAGGTTTTCGTACCAAGTTTATCACGCAAACCTCAGTTTGCGTTATGAACGTAATACGCAAACTTCAGTTTGCGTATCATGCCTGTTCCGCAAACTGTCCTTTTCGTATCACGCTCATTGCGCAAACCTCACTTTGTGTTTCTAACTTGTTGCGCAAACCAGACTTAGAAATTTTTTTCATTTTTTCATTTTATTATTTTGTCTAATTTTTCGTCGTTTTTGTTTTCCAGGTCTTTAAATGTCTTCTCATACCCAAACTGATCCAATGATACAAGATGAGAATGTGGTTCTCGATGATCCGTCTGATCAAGCTTCACACGAGACGCTGATACCGTCTGTTCCATCAGTGGGGCCAATCTATCTGCATCTCGTCGAACGCCGAACGATGTCTTTCCAATCATGCTGTATATTCTGCCATACAAGCCGAACAATTACTTTGTGGATTTTGACAGAATCAAGATACATCCGGTGATTCGAGAGATTCTCAGAGGTCATCCACTTGCACAGGCTCTTACTTCATGTGTTGACGTTCCTGAAGTCTATATTCAGCAGGTCTGGCATACAATTACAAAGAATGAGCTTGCTCGTCCGCACAGATTTGATATGCAGATTGATCAATACGATTCATTTCTTTCATACAAGCGTTTACGTCTCATTCTTGAGGTTCCTGAGCCCAACTGCAGACCAGGCAGAACTTCTTATGACAGCTTTCCTTCTAAAGAGGATGTTCTTGAAGGAATTAGAAATCTTGGATATACTGGCACATTGAACAGGGTTAGTGATTTTGACAAGTCACATCTTCCTCCAGTTTGGTATGCTCTCTTCTCTGTCCTCATCAGATGTCTCACGGCAAAGCATTCTAGAACGGACAGTGCTAGTCTTCTGTATCTTCGGTTGTTCCATGCAGTCATCTATTACTTGCATGTCGACTATACTTATATATTCTGGACTGAACTCTCGGAGAGGGTACAAGAAAAGCTTACAAACAAGAAGCGCAAGTTCATCCCATTTATCAGATTCTTGAAGCTGATCATTCGAAGTGTGCTCAGAAGCAATTTAGCTATTCCTCGCAGATTATCCTGGCCTCAGGTTCCAGATACAAAGATGACGTACATTCAGAAGTTGAAGCGGTCTTTCAACTATTCCATGCCTATTCCTTCCAATCTTATTACGACGTATGCGGATCCATCTGATCCAAGTATCATTGAATATTGTCTGGACAATGATATCTTTCTTGAAGTTGATCAAGTTGATCCGTCACATGTTGTTGATGTTCAAGAAGTTGAAGTTCAAGAAGCTGTTGCTGATAAAGAGATTGAAATTGAAACAGCTGTTGAGCAAGAAGTTGAAGTATCTGCAAAACAAGAAGCAGTTGCAACTCAACAAGTTGATGATGTTCTTGCTGATCTTGATCCTAAAGCTAGTACTGCTGCTGCTATTGACATTGAGGATAATGATGATGATAATGTTGATACTGCTATTGATGCTGATGTTATTGCTGATGAAGATGAAAATAGAGATGCTGATGATGATATTCATGATGATATTCCTGACAGTGAAGATGATGACAATGATGGTGATGGTGATGATGTTGATCAACCGAGTCTTCAAGTTTATGAAAAACAATTCAGGGAACCAGAAGTGATTGTTCAAGAAGAGGTTGAGTCTGAAGAAGAGTCTGTTCCGATTAACGCTTCAGTTTCCAATATTCATGTTGATGAACTTGACTTAGCATTTGTCAATGCTTCAACTTCTCATCAGGTTCAAGATACATCAGTTTCTCCTACTTCTAGTGTCGAGACTTCTTCAGTCGAGGTACGAGGTACAACGGCTAAATTCTCTACTCTGAATGAGATGATTCAAAAGATGAATGAGCAGTTTGAAGAGCACAAGCAAGCGGAAATTCAGAAATTGCGTGCTTTCTTCATGGGTAAAATGCCAGAAATTGATACATCTTCTATACGTGAAGTAATTCCTTTCAGACGCCCATCTGGGGTTGTTATTAGAGATCTGTCTTCTGCTGTTCAAACATCTGCTCCTGCAATAATGTCTATTCGTCTACCTCCACCGTTCACGCAATCTGTTGGTGTGTCTTCTTCAGTTCCTCCTGTATTAACTTCAAGTACTCAAGTATCCGATCTTCTGATATCCGAGTTATCAGATATGTTATACGCTCGACTTCTGTCTATGTCGTCGCCTGCTCAACAAGATTAAGACTTGCTTTCTCTTTTATGGACTTTTCAAACCACTCCAACTCCGACTCCGATTCCAGCTTCTACGTTTGCTTCTGCTCCTGACAGAGTCTCTGCATTATATGAAGAATTCACTTCTTTTCGGACTGAAGCTCGGACGAATTTCTCGGAGATCAAGGAAGGCATTTCTCTATTGACTCAAGCTCTTACATCTCTTTCTGACCGCTTTGATTGTCATTAACAAAATTGCAGAACTGAAGTTGGTTTGTCTCCTAAACGTCGACATGACGAGGATGATCCCAATCCTCAAGGTCATGAGGGGGAGATGCATAACAGACAGAGGATGGAGGTTTCGTTTGCTAGAGAGGATCAGTCACAAGAAGAGGCGGCTAGTACAGAAAAGAATGCTGACAATGTACAAGATTGCAGCATTGATGATCTTGTGAATGTGATGATTCAAAGTATAGTTTAATCTTCCATGGCAAATGTCTTGAATATTTCTGAACAAGATATTCAGAATGACATGCAGATTGTTGTTTACGAGGATCCAGACTCTTTTGTAAGAGCTCATGAGAAAGATGATTCGGAGATTGCTAATGATATGAGAAACTTATTTGCAAACTTCATTGAGATAAACTCAGATGACGACGATGATGTCGGATTCGAGAAGCTTTGTAAGGTGAAAGAAGAGGAATGTGATGACATCATCATCTTATCCGACACTAAAGATGATTATGTGTTTATGGATGCTAAGGATGAAGAGATTACAGATATGTTGTACATAGATCTTCCTTCTCAAGAAGAGGTTCCTAAATATACTACTGTTCCTGAAGCTACTCCTGATTTTTCTACTCCTGTTGCTGCTACTGCTCCGACTACCTCTGCTCCTTCTGGTACATTTGAAGTAGGTCAGTCGTCTAGATCACAAGTTGATGTTCCTCCTGCTGAACCTGTGGTTTCACCAAGCATTCAAGAAGAAGGACCAGCTTTGACCAGGCAGGAGAGACAAAGAAATCTTCATCAAAGATATATGGCTTCAAGGCAAAGATCAACTTTTCTAGAAGACACTTAGAGAAATATTTTCGTTTCTAGAAGAAGGCCTATCAACATTTATGCTATCCTTGGTGTTGAAAAGGAGGCAGAGGCATATCAATATGAATACTTGATGCTCATCAAGTGCCAGCGCCGTAGAGACAATAATGTTTCTTCTCCACATATGATTGTCCAAGTTATCTGCGTCACAATAAACAAGTTAATTAATCTCTGGTATCCGGAATTCGTAGTGGAAAGAAGAGATTGCAACCGATATACCTTCTCAGAGGCAGATTTTTCTGATCTTTCTATGGATGATATTGAGTTTCTATATGATCATTTCAGGAATCTTTATCATAGAACTCAGGATGTTTCTCAAGCACTTTTTTTCATCAAAAGATTCATTCGACGACAAATCAAATTCTTCAGAGTGTTTGATTTTCAGATGGCCGTTGAAAGCTTTCAGCCAGTTGTAAATCTTCTGAGGCCCAATCGAAGCTTTCCAGACTTAGATTCTTATCCTTTATTCACCATAGTTCATGATCCATATGGAGTTGTCTACAAGAATGGCTCCAGTCAAAAATGCTTTCTCATATTTGAAGAAATTGCTCATTACTTAGATGTAACTTTGAAGGTGATCAAGCTTCAATTGGAACAACGTCTGAAAGAAGCACAAAGAAGATTTTTGGAAACTAGAAGTAAAGCTTTTCTGGTTGATAATGACGAGATTCGACTTCTCAAGAGGACATTGAATACAATTCTTGAGAGATTGAACCTCCGCTCAACTCTAAGGCGACTGGAAGTTTTAGTTGGATTGAATAGACTTCGTCAAAGAGAAGAGCGTCAATGATTCTCCAAAGTCGCTTAGTTAGTCAATGTTGATTCAGAAGATTATCTTTTGAAGACCACTGCGCCAATGATTACTAAGGGGGAGATTGTTAATACTGATTTTGTAGTAATCATTTAATTATTTTCCTAGTCTATACTGTGCTTAGAGTGATTATCTGTGTTGTTAAGGCTAGGGGTATTTGAGTCTCCTTAGGCCTTTGTTTTTGTAACTTTCCTCTCATTTTGAATAAAACGTATACATTTGGAGCTCTCTACTTTCTCTCCCTACTTTCTCTCTCTAGAGATTTAGTGATTCTTGGACTTTCACAAGCAAAGCTTAACCAGAGCATTAATGCATATGAGGGATTTCATGCAAAAGAAGGAGAAGCTTTGATTGACACATACAACCGCTTCAATGTGATTCTGAATGATTTGAGGAGAAATAGGATGAACAAGTCTGTTTCCGAGATAAATTATAAGTTCATCAAGAATCTGAACCCATAATGGAAAAGCTACGCAATCAATATCCAAATGACCAAAAACATGGCTCAATAGGATGTAAATGACATCTTAACAACTCTCTCACAACATATGGATGAAGTCAAAATGTTAAATGAAGAGAAGAAGATTGTCAAAGATTCGCTAACTCTATTATCTTAGAGAAGGAAGGGTTCAAGTTCAAAGAATGCTTCTTCCTCCAAATTCAAATCAAAGAAGTCCAAAGCTTTCCTTACTGAGTTGACTGAATCCAGTTCTGAAGTGTCTTCTAAGGAAACTGAGCTACACTCTGATGATGATATTCAAAGATTTGCTGATAACCTTGCCCTCATCACAAAAATGTTTCAGAAAAGTTTTGGGAAGAAGAGATATGGTTCAAAACCAAAGTATGAAGGGTATAGGAAAGAAAGAGCTGAGATATACAAGCCCAGATATGGAAAGAAAGAAGAGAAAAGAGAAGAGAAAAGTGAAGAGAAGAAATATGAGAAGATAGATCCAAAATGTGGACGTTGCTTTAACTGTGGTCAGTAAGGCCATTTTTCAAAGGACTGCAAGGTCAAGAGAGTGAAGAATTCAGAATACTATGCCAAGAAGTCACTGCATGCTAAAAACCAGGAGGAGGGAAAATAGTTAATGGTTGAAGAAGAACAGGTTCTTTCAAAGTTCAGATGATGAATCAACTCATTTTACTCAAGTCTGCATGATGGCAGAGGTAGATGACAATGCAGAACCCTCTTCTGATCAATCCGACAGTGACTCTGAGGTAAGTATTACTTATGAAAACTCTGAACTTGTTGAATCATTGATGGCACAAATCCAGAACATGGAAAAAGAGTTTGAAACCTTAAAAGGCAAACTTAGAACTGAACGACAAACAATGATGAGTTTTCGTGATGAGAACGCATTATTGAAAGTTGTTGTTGAGGATAAGGAATCTAAAAAGGATGCCTTAAAGAAAGAACGAGAAGTTTTAAAAACAAAGATTTTGGAACTTGAGAGAAATTTTGTTAATTTAAATTCTGAAAAAGATGAATTTAAAATTAAATTTGAAACTTGCTTTCAAGAACGAAATGAAGCTTATTGCAAAATTAAACAACTTGAGGATTTAAATCTGAAAAGAGGACAGACTGAGCAGACATTAAATTTGTTAACTAACAGATTCCAAGATGAAAGATTTTATAATGCTAAGATGGGATTGGGTTTAACAGAAAATTATGTTTTGAAGAAAGCCCCTAAAAACTTATATAATTTTGACAAATTGCGGTCAAAAGTAAAGAAAATCCCGGATATTCATGACACGTTTGTTAAGGCTGAGACTCCTAAGTCTGATATTTCAGCTAAGGGTAAAGAGGTGATGGATGACAATACGTCTAGTTGTGCTGATTCACAATCTAGTTTTAAATTAGTTGGATTTCAATACAATGATTTGAACAAAAGTTATAAAAACAGAAAACTTGAATTTGTTGAGTTTCAATCACTGTTTTAAACACCATCTCCAACTGAATTAGCCAATGATGACACAGATATTCCTGAGACTGAATGTTAGTATGATGAATATGAATCAGATACTAATGTTGGTACTCAGACTCCTATATCTGAATCCGTTACTTCTGAATCTCCACATGAGTGCCCAAATTTCATAGATACTAGCATTCAAAAAGAGTTTGCAAACAAAATGACTAGGAGATTTTTGATGAAATGATTAATGCCTCAGATCCTGTTCCTATATTAGAAAAGCTTGACTCAAACTCAGTGATTGATCCAACATCATATATTGAAAAACAAATCAAAGATTTACAAAAAGCTCTTGAAGATTTAGAGGATGAAAACTATGATATTCGATTTAAAATGGATAAATCTTTTGAAGAAAACAAAGAGCTTTCCAAAGAGTTGAATGATCTGAAAACTGAATTGTTTAAAAAGAATTTATCTGATAAAAAGATGTTTGATGATCAAAAATGGAATATTCATTCTAATCCAGAGTTTGAGACTTCAGCTAAAACATCTGTTGTTGACTCTGAATGTCCTGAATATCTACCCAGTATTTTTGAAAAAGGCCAGATTTCAGGAATTTTAAAGAAAAATTCATCTTTGAAGAAGAAAAGTAAGAAAGTTTCCTTTCATGTTTCAGATTTGAGAAAGAGTGATGGTAAAGGAGAATGGAGGAAGAAAGAAAGTGAGAAAATAGTTGTCAAAAATGATTGTACTGTTACCGATAGTGTTGTTTTGTCATGTAAAAGTTCGACCGAAAATAAATGTGAAAGTTGTATGAATAAATGTACTCCTTTTGATAAATAAAAAAGTTGATATTTGCTCGTAAGAACTTTGTTAGTGCATTTATTGTATTCAAGATTTAATTGTAAAAGTCTTAAAAAGTCAATGTAAGTAGAAAAGTCAAAGAGTGTTAAAGTCATCAAAGTCAAGGTTATTGTTGTTTTAGCATTGTGAGTATTTCAAGTCTTTGAGAGTTTTGCTTCTTATATAAATAGCTTAGTAGTGTGAGAGTTTCTGGTACTCATTTATATTGATAATAATACGACTTGTAACTTTCTCTCTCTACACTCTCTCTCTAAGATCTTACATTGTCAAATCTTGATCTTGATTGAATTGTGCTAAATATCTGGGTGTTGGGTCAGAAATAACTAAGTCTGGTTAGTACTGCTAGGTGAAGAAAGATTACTACTGCTAGTAGAATTAATACTGCTTGAAGAGTTAGTGCTGCTACTTGAATAGTTAGTACTGCTTGGAGAGTTAGTACTGCTAGTAGTTAGTATTGTTGAAGATTACTACTGCAAGTGAAGAGTTAATACTGCAAGCCTGATTAGTACTGCCAGAACTGCTATTTAGTTAGTGCTGCTTATGAAGATAAAGATGACTTGGAGATAAAGATGAGCTGAAGATAAAGACGAAGATAATTAAGGAATTGATGCTGAAGATCAATTTTATTTTGATAATTATCTTGTAATTTGTTATGTATATATAGTCTAGATGTTTTAGATTATTGATAGAGCTTTTACATAGATACATTGATAGAGTTGTTTTTTTTAGAGAATTAACCTCAAGACTAGTATTGATCCTTTCTATAGAGAAGTATAGAACATCTGTTGAGTCTTGTTCAATAGATTAAGGTTGTGTTTGTAATCATTAAGTTTTATGCAATATAAAATTATGATTTGAGTTCATATTCTGTGTTTTTGATTATTTGTTAAAGTGTTATTCTGCGACTTCTTTAACATTGTTTCTGAGTTTCTATTAAATTCTTGTTTAGAATTTTCGATCTTGACAAGTGGTATCAGAGCTAGAAAATTCAGAAACCTATAATCATGGACAGTTCAAGCGAAAGCATTTTGGTATCAAAGGTTCCCATGCTCAAACCCAATGAGTTTGACATGTGGAAGATCAGAATCAAGCAGTACATTCTTCTCACAGACTTCTCAATGTGGGACATCATTGAGAATGGTCCCTCTGATGGAGGAAAGATGGATGCAGATGGCAAGAGACCTCCACCAAAGACTGATGGAGAGAGGAAGATGAGGCAGACAGAGATGAAAGCCTTGAGCACTCTGCTTTTGGCTATTCCTAATGAGTACCAACATCAATTCTGCAACTGTTCTGATGCACAAATTCTATGGAAAATGCACTGGAGCAAAGATTTTCTGGTACCAAAAGTACCAAGAGAAATCAGAAGGGCATCCTGAAGCAGCAATATGAAAACTTCATGTCTACAAAGAATGAGTCCATGACTCAAACTTTAGATAGATTTAATGAGTTAATTGGTGAATTGGCTACTGTTGGTGTTCAGATAGATCAAGATGATGTAAACAGAAAATTTTTAAGATCTCTTGGTGATGAATGGACTATGTACACTGTCTCCTTCAGACAGAATGACCAACTGGAGGACAAGGAACTGGATGACCTCTATAATGACCTTAGAGTGTTTGAAGCAGAGGTAGAAGCAAAGAAGAGGCCCTCTGGATACTCATACAATGCTGCTCTTTTATCATCTTCTACTCACCCTGCTGCTAATTCAAGATCAGTTCATGCTGCCCATGGATCAAAGCAAGATGGATCTAATGACTCAGTCTTAGAAGCTTTTCTAGCAAGTCATGCTAATTCCACTCTAATTAATGATGATTTAGAATAGATAAATGTTGATGATCTGGAAGAGATGGATATCAAGTGGCAGATGGCTATGCTCACAATGAGAGTAAAAAGATTCATCAAAAGGACTGAAAGGAACAACTTTGCTCATAAAAGAGAAGATGGAATTGGATTTGATAAATCCAAGGTTGAATGTTACGAGTGTCACAAGCTGGGACACTTTGCGAGAGAATGCAGAAGTGGAATGCCTCAACATCATACTAGCAACCATCAACCATCACAGTTCACTAGCTTCAACAACCAGAACTCTTTTCAAGCTCTTGTTTCCCAAGAAGGAATGGGATTTGATTGGAGTGACCAAGCAGAAGAAGCAGTTCAGAATCAAGCTTTAATGGCTAAAGTTTCAGAGTCAGCAAGCACTGATATTCCTACAGAGGTAACATCTAACCTATGCTCTAAAACCTATATTGAAACTGTTAAAAAGTATAGGGATCACAATCAAAGCATGTGTGATGACCTTAAACTGCTAGAGAAAGATAGAAGAGAGTATGTTCTGATTGTTGAGAGGTTTGAAGAACAAATTAAGTCATACTAGGCTAATGAACTTCAACACTCTTATGATACCAACTACTGGAAGTGGGAGAAGAATCAGTTAGAGACTGAACTAGAGAAGGTCAAAACAGAATGTGAGAAAATCAAGAGTGAGTTTGAGAAAGCCAAACTTGATATTGAGAAATATTCCAATGCCTCTAAAAACTCAAGTTCATGACAAACTGAGAAGAGGTATAGGCTATAACACCACCCCTCCACCATACAACAATAACTATATCCCTCCCACCTCAGATCTCTTAGAAAGACAGGACAAGAAGGAATTAACTAAAGGAGCCACTAAAGTAGATCCTTTAGACAAAGTAGTGGTTGAGGAAGATTCTGAAGAAGAGAACTCTGAGAGTAAGAATGAGAAAGACCACAAAGTTATTCCCTTAGAAAACCACATACTGTCAAATGAAAGGGGGGGTAAACCTTTTGTCAAGAGTGAGAAAGTGAAGTATGGGGAAGAGACTGTTAAGAATGAAAAAGCTGAGACCTCTAAGAGAGGGAAGGGAAAGGTACAGGGAGTCCATTACATGCAAACTACTGTTGTTAATCCCAGTACTTGTAAACAGAATCAACCCCAATAACATGATAAAACAAGGGGAAATCAAAGAAACAGAAATAATCAGTGGGCTTTAAAACAAGGAATTGATTTGAGAAAAATTAACAGACCAAAGCCGTGTTTTATCTGTGGTAAGTTAAATCATCTAGTCAAACACTGTTATTTCAATCCTATTAACCAAAGGATCACTTTTCAAAGAAATATACAAAATCCTGTTGGTTATAGGAAGCAAATAAGGAATCATATGGCTGAGAATGTGAGAAGGGCACCTATAAATTCTCATGCTCATAATAAGTTTGCTAATTCAAAGAAAAATACTCCAAATAAGCCAAGGAGTAACTTAAAGAAAAAGAAAGCAAACAACTTTGTTCAGGTTTGGGTTCCAAAAGTAAAGAAAGTTGTTAGTACTGCTACTGCAAATAGTACTGCTGACAAGAATAATGCTGCTGCAAGCAATACTACTGCTAACCCAGTTAGTACTGCTAACCCAGTTCATACTGCTAATGATGTTAGTGCTGCTAACAAAGTTAGTACTGCCAATCATGTTAGTACTGCTTCCAGTGAAAGACCCATTATTCTGACAAAGTATTCAAGCAAGAAGATTCCTCAGTTTGATAATCTCATCAAGTCTGAATATAAATATGTTGATGAGAATGGGAAACCCAAGACCACTTTGGCTTGGGTTCCTATTAAAAACTAACTGCTTTATTATATGTGCAGGGCAACCAACAACTCAAGGGAAGGAGCATTTGGCATGTTGATAGTGGTTGTTCCAAGCACATGACAGGTAACATGAACTGCCTTCGAAACTTCAAAAGAATTGATGGAGGACATGTTGCTTTTGGTGATAATCCAGCAGGTGGAAAGATAAGTGGAAAAGGTAATGTGTCAAAAGGTAAGATGATCTTTGAGGATGTATACTATGTTGATCAATTGAGATACAACCTGTTAAGTGTGTCACAGGTCTATGACAAGAAACATAGCATATTATTCGATGATACTGAATGTATTATCCTTGCTCCAGGGTTCAAGGTAGTTGATGAAAGCATGATACAACTTAAAACTCCTAGAAAAGACAATGTTTATTGCTTAGACTTGGAGAGTGTAGTTTCTGATTCATCTCTAAACTGTTTATTTTCAAAAGCTTCATTGGATGAATCATCTCTTTGGCACAGAAGGATGTGTCACATGAACTTTAAAACAATGAACAAACATGTGAAAAACAACCTTGTAAGAGGTTTGCCACAAAAGGTATTTTCATGTGATGATCATTGTGTTGCATGTCTTAAAGGCAAACAGCACAAAACTTCTCATAAGTCCAAAGAGATAAATACAATCTCTTCACCTCTAAATTTACTGCATATGGATCTGTTCGGTCCTACAAATGTGATGAGTATTGGTAAGAAATCCTACTGCTTGGTTATTGTTGATGATTTCTCTAGATTTACTTGGGTCTATTTTCTGAGAACTAAGGATGAGACATGTGGACTGATCAAATCCTTTGTTATTAGAGTTGAAAAACAAACAAATCTAAGAGTTAAAATCATCAGGTCTGATAATGGAACTAAATTTAAAAATAATGACCTAAACAACTTCTGTGAGGAAAAAGGCATTGAGAGACAATACAGTGCTCCTAGGACTCCTCAACAGAATGGTGTTGCTGAAAGGAGAAATAGGACTCTGATAGAAGCTGCTAGATCTCTGTTGGCAGATTCAAAACTTCCAATTACTTTTTGGGCAGAAGTAGTTAATATTGCCTGCTATGTTCAAAACAGAGTTCTAGTAGTGAAATCTCAAGACAAGACACCTTATGAGCTTTTTAAAAAGAAGAAACCTTTTATTGGATTTTTCAAACCATTTGGGTGTCCTTGCACAATTCTCAATACCAAAACTCACCTAGGCAAGTTTGATAGCAAAGTTGAGGATGGGTTTCTTGTTGGATATTCATCTCAAAGTAAGGCCTACAGAGTTTTCAACACCTCTTCTAGGATTATTGAGGAAAGTGACAATGTCAAATGCAATGAGAACACACCAAATCAACTTGGTTTAGGTCCTGATTGGCTATTTGACATTGATTCACTGACTAATTCTTTGGATTTCAGTAATGAGCATAATGCATGAACAGGGACAGAAAAGGTACAAGTACAAAGACAAGAGTTTCTGCTGTTCCCAACACCCACTGTTGATCCTGTTGAATTATGTGATCAAGATAAGAAAGATACTTCAGATTCAAAGGATACTGAACCAGCTCCGAATGAAGAGGACAGAGGTGAAAAGGAAGATCAACCCTCAGATTCAGGAATCAAAGGTCCTGAGATGCCATGTTTGGAAGAAGATGACACAGATGATGATAGCTTTTCAGTTTTTCATGGAAGCACTCCTGAAAAGAATGACTCTAATCTGGAAACAGATATTAATGAAGAGGTTGTTCATCAAACAAGAGTTCAGAAAAATCATCCTCCTCAATTGGTGATTGGTGACATCAATTCACCTATAATCACAAGGAATCAAAGTAAGTTGGGAGGATTGAAAGATATACAATCAGGTTTACTTTCTTGCTTTCTATCTCAGGTTGAACCCAAAAAGGCATTTGATGCAATGAAGGATCCAAGATGGATAGAATCAATGCAAGAGGAGCTACTGTAGTTTGTGCTGAAGGATGTATGGGATCTGGTGGATCTTCCAAAAGGACACAGAGCAATTGACACAAGATGGATCTTCAGGAACAAGAAAGATGAGAGAGGAATGGTAATAATGAACAAGGCTAGATTAGTGGCACAAGGGTATACTCAAGAAGAAGGAATTGATTATGAAAAGGGATTTGCACCAGTGGACAGGATTGAGGCAATCAGGCTATTCCTAGCCTATGCTTCTTTCATGAAGTTCAGGGTCTATCAGATGGATGTAAAGAGTGCTTTCCTATATGGGAGAATTGAAGAAGAAGTGTATGTCTGTCAGCCTCCAGGATTTGAGAATCCAAATTATCCTGATAGAGTATACAAATTGAAGAACGCACTCTATGGGTTACATCAAGCACCGAGGGCATGGTATGACACTTTGTCTACCTATCTCTTGGAAAATGGTTTTCAAAGAGGAATCATAGACAAGACTCTGTTCATTCAGAGGAAGAAGAAGGACATCCTAATAGTGCAAATCTATGTGGATGATATTATCTTTGGATCCACAAAAGATCAAATGTGCAGAGATTTTGAAGATTTGATGCACAAGAGATTCAAGATGAGTTCTATGGGTGAACTTACGTTCTTCCTTGGGCTACAAGTTAATCAGAAGAAAGATGGGATATTTATAAAACAATCCAAGTATGTGCAGGACATTCTTACTAAGTTTGGATTCTCAGATTCAAAGCCTGCAAGCACACCCATGGAGACACACAAACAGATCACTGCAGATCTTGAGGGGGAGGATGTGGATGTTCATCACTATAGATCCATGATTGGCTCCCTCATGTATCTCACTGCTTCAAGACCATATATCATGTTTCCTGTTTGTGTGTGTGCAAGATTTCAAGTAAGGCCTAAGCAGTCACACTTTCAAGCAGTCAAAAGGATATTCAGATATCTCAAAGGCCAACCTAGATTAGGTCTTTGGTATCCTCTTGACTCACCATTTGACCAACTGGCTTATTCAGACAGTGACTTGGGTGGTGCAAATTTGGATAGAAAGTCAACTTCAGGGGGATGTCAGTTTTTGGGTACAAGACTAGTGTCATGGCAGTACAAGAAACAAACCACAATGTCCACCTCTACAATAGAAGCAAAGTATATAGCTGCTGCAAGCTGCTGTTCACAAGTACTCTGGATTCAGAATCAAATGCTGGACTATGGTATGACATTTCTTCACACCCCAATCTTCATAGACAAACAGTGCTATTAGCATCATTAATAATCCAGTCAAGCACTCCAAAACAAAGCATATAGAAATCAGGTACCACTTTATGAGAGACTGTAATGAAAAGAAGCTCATTCAGGTTGTGAAAGTCCATACAAGTAACCAATTTGTTGATCTATTCACCAAAGATTTTGATGTGGGTAGATTCACATTCTTGGTCACAAGTGTGGGCATGATAAAAACTGAATAAGCCTCCTTTGATCTTCTTTATGTACCATTTCTGTATAGGCTCCTTCTTGTCTACTTTCTTTTATTGTTTTGTGCATGGTGCTGATAACCTTGTGTGTTTAAGTGTTTTAGATTGCTTAAATTGAATACTTGGTACTTCTAATTAAGTTAATACTACTCTCTATATTACTCATGTTGACAGTTCAAATATGGTTAAGTAGGGTTACTATTGCTAGGTAGTTTATACTGCCAGTGCAAAGTTACTACTGCTTACCTTGTTTCTACTGCTAATCAATATTACTACTGCTGGAATGTGTTAATACTGCTAGTCTGAGTTAATACTGGTAGTCTGTGTTAGTACTGACAGTATGTGTTACTAATGCTCATATGAGTTAATACTGCGAGTTGGTTAATACTGCTAGGGTACTTAGTACTGCTTCTAATTGAAACCCTCCACCTATAAATACCCTTTGTGATCGCCAAAATACAAACGGCTCTTTGAACTTCCATTGCTTCTCCGTCTTTCTTTCTCTCTTGATTTCTTGCGTATCAGTGTAAACCCTAGTGGTGAGTCAAACCCTAGAATCAATCAGAACGATGGCAGGACTACAATTCTTGGATGAACACAATGAGGTTGCTATGCTGTAGAAACCCAAACAGGCTGATGGTTTTCATCAGATTGTGGATTTCCTACAACCTCACACATCGCCCACGCATTAACTGTTAATCCCACAATCTATGTGGAACATCTACGACAATTCTGGGCAAATGCTTCAATACAGCTAGTGGAAGGAGGGCAGGTCATCCAATCAAGGGTTTGTGATAAACCCATTACCATATCAGAGGACAACATACGTGCACATCTAAGCTTAGATGATGCCTCAGGTATTACCTCTCTTCCTAAGGAAGATCTCTTCCATGCTCTTAGTCAAATGGGGTATGAAGGTCCCACTGATGTCTATAAGTTTTTCAAGAACAGATTTTCACCTCAGTGGAGATTTTTTGTTCATACCCTACAACATTGCATTTCACGAAAAACAACTGGATGGAGTGAGTTTAGCAGTACCTTAGCTTATGCTCTAGTCTGCCTAGCTACCTCCAGAAAGTTTAATTTTGCTCAAATGATTTTCAATGATTTAATGTCAAATCTGGATACCAAATCAAAAAGTTTTTTTTATGTATCCAAGGTTTGTACAAGAAGTTCTTGATAAGGAATTGACGGATTTACCTCTCTTCAAGGAGGTATATGTATCAAAACTCCCAAAGGGGATGGTGTTCTCAAATACGAAGAGGCCTAGTAAGGACTTCTTAGGTAGATACATTCCATTGTTCTCTACAATGATGGGTATGTCTCATTCCCATGGTGAGGCATCAGGGTCACAGCCCACATCTGACCACCCAACTGATGACCTACCCACACCACTCATTTCTAGTAATATCCCTCAGACTCCTATTGACAAGCCACAATCCCCCATCACCAAAACTTACACAAGGAAAAAGGTACAGAAGGTTCTTTCCCTTCTAGTATATTCACCCCCACAACCTTCAAGCCCTCTAATGGAGCATTCTTCATTAGAGAATATCTATAGGGAAACCACAGGGGTGTCTCCCAACCCCAAGAAGGTGCTCACTAAGAAGCAGGTTGAGCATGTGGGCAGTGAGGCTCACACTACTGACTTTACACAAAGTGCAGGGCAGGATAGTGTGAACATATCTAAGACCTTCCCCACGGAAACTTTAGATGAGCAATCATCTAAAGGTCCCATGTGCCAAGAAACCAAGGGTGTAGCAGGTGATTCTGCTAGGCAGAAGACCTCTACTAAAAGATCCAAGGATCCTTCAAGGGTGGTAAAAACACCTAAAGGAGGTGAGGACAGATATACTTGTGATGAATTGATGGATACTCATGGTACAATAAGTCTAGAAGTTCACAATCAATCATTGGAGATAAAAGAGATGAAACAGGTGATTATCTCTCAACAAGAACAGATAGTCAAGTTGAAGAAGATGGTACTCAAATTGGTGCACAAAAAGAAGAACACCAAATTTGTTTTGAAGAAGAGGAGCATTGATTATGATGCTTCCAAAAAGGGGGAGACTCAAGAGGATGAAACTGAAAAACAAAGTCCGGTTGGCATGGAATCTAAAGTTGAGGGGGAGTCAGGTACAAAAGCAGAATGTAGCAAAGCAACAGAAACTGAGAAGGCTGTAGTAGAAATAACACCAGCAGCAGTAACTTCACCAGCAGCAGAAACAGCAAAAGCAGCAGA
This sequence comes from Arctium minus, assembly GCA_954870635.1. Classification (NCBI taxonomy): domain Eukaryota; kingdom Viridiplantae; phylum Streptophyta; class Magnoliopsida; order Asterales; family Asteraceae; genus Arctium; species Arctium minus. The sequence continues at coordinate 100,478,266 of OX941080.1, read as the reverse complement.
AATAAGTAAAGCAGCAGTATCTGTGTCTGCAGCAGAAACAGTATTATCCAGGGAAGAGTTAGAAATTGCTGAAACATTGGTAAAGGCAAAGCATGACACTCCCAAAGCCACTCAAAAGGCTAAGGGAGTAATGATCAAAGAAGGAGGATTAGAGAAGAAAATAAAAGAGATCAGTGTGGAGGATGCAAAGAAGAAGGGAAAAGAGAAGATGGTTGAGTCTGAGCAACGACTGAAGAAGAAACAGATTGAATTGGATGAAGAAGTGGCCAAAAAGCTTCAAGAAGAGTTAGAAAAGCAGGAAGAAGTTCAATCTGCCAAAGACAAAGAGATTGCATTGGATATGGCTAAGAAGATCAATGAAGAATATCAAAAGAGTCTGAAGTCTGCAGCTGATGTTAACAAAGTCACAAAGAAGGCTTTAAGGCAAAGGCTAACAATGAAGACTAGACAAAGACAGCCTTCTAAGACATTTTTGGCTAATCAAGAAAGAAGGAAAATGATAAACTTCCTGAAAGGAGCTCTTGGAGTTCCTGAAGGAATGTTTATCAACATGCCTTATGGTAGGATAGAGGAACTATATAAGAAGGAGAATGCCAATCTGAAAGGGGACTTCACTCACAGGGTAGAGGTTAAAAGAAAGATGAAAGAGAGGCATGATCTCAACATACAACAACCCTTCCCTGACAGTGAAGAAGGCACTCCTAGCAAAGACAAGGAAGAGATGAAGCAAGAAGAGACATTAGCTCAAAAGTTTGGTGCCATTAAAATAAAGAAGTCCATTGCTACCAAACCAAAAGCAAAGAGGACTAGAAGTGAAGAAGCAGAAAAGGAAAGTGAAAGAAAGGAAGATGAATCTCCAGCAGAACAAAAGCAGAATCAAGATCATAAAAGTCTATCAAGACAAACTGATGTGGAATTTGAGTTGTACATGACAGTATCTGATGAAGAACCTATGAAGGTTGATCCTATTTCAGTGAATGCTCCTGAAATCATTCATTGGGATATTTTGAAAGATCAAGGCAAAGAATACTTCAGGATCAAAAGATTGGGAGATCACTATGAAGTGTATGCTACATGGGGTAAAATTAGCAGAAGCTGCTCCAAATCTGATTTGGAAGAAATGCACAAAGTTTGGATGAGCTTGTATGGTAAAGTATTGGAAGAAGCTGGAATGAGTCTAATCAAGTTAGCCATGGAGTACTTATGCATGATGTTTGATCCTAGTAAAGTTCAACATGTTGTCAGAGATCTACGTCTGGAGAATAAATTCCAAAGAATAGACAATTGAATGCTATTTGAAAGGTGTGGAGTCTATGTCATCACTATTGACAAATCTTATCATGAGTACTACCTGGTGAACAGAATTTATGATCACAACAAAGCCAAATTGCAAGGTATGTTGAATGCTAAGCTAGTGTGTTCAAAGGATTCAGAAATGGCCAAGATAGTAATCAGAAGAATTATCAATCAGAGTTTGGGTCTGGATCCTAATCTATGCAATTGAGAAGCAGTTTTGAAAGCATCATGTAGACAACAATTTTTGCTGAAGAACTTAACTTCTCAATTTGAAAAGTTAAGTTAGGGGAGATTGTTGGGTCAGAAATAACTAAGTCTGGTTAGTACTGCTAGGTGAAGAAAGATTACTACTGCTAGTAGAATTAATACTGCTTGAAGAGTTATTGCTGCTACTTGAATAGTTAGTACTGCTTGGAGAGTTAGAACTGCTAGTAGTTAGTACTGTTGAAGATTACTACTGCAAATGAAGAGTTAATACTGCAAGCATGATTAGTACTGCCAGAGACAAAGTTAATACTGCTATTGAGTTAGTGCTGTTTATGAAGATAAAGATGACTTGGAGATAAAGATGAGCTGAAGATAAAGACGAAGATAATTAAGGAATTGATGCTGAAGATCAATTTTATTTTGATAATTATCTTGTAATTTGTTATGTATATATAGTCTAGATGTTTTAGATTATTGATAGAGCTTTTACATAGATACATTGATAGAGTTGTTTTTTTAGAGAATTAACCTCAAGACTAGTATTGATCCTTTCTACAGAGAAGTATAGAACGACTGTTGAGTCTTGTTCAACAGATTGAGGTTGTGATTGTAATCATTAAGTTTTATGTAATATAAACTTATGATCTGAGTTCATATTCTGTGTTTTTGATTATTTGTTAAAGTGTTATTCTGCGACTTCTTTAACATTGTTTCTGAGTTTGTATTAAATTTTTGTTTAGAATTTTCGATCTTGACACTGGGAATCATAAATTTTCAATTGGTATCAGAGAAAACCCAAATCATATTTAGAAGGAATACATTACTTGGATTAGATCAAATTTTTTGATTTTTTCAAGAACTCGTACAATAATTTTTCAAGAACACTGTTAAATCAAATTCTTATTTGATTGTTGTTTTTAGATTGTAAAGATGATTTAATAGGATTCGTATTACGTCATAGATTCATTTTTGTTTACACAAATTCACAATTTAATCATTGTATCAGACTGAATTTTGTATTTGTTTGGTTCTCTTGAAAAACATTCTCGAACACTGTAAAATCTTGATGGGCACTGTAATTTCCTGTTTTTAGTTGTTAAAGTGTATTAGAAACTTGTTTGAAATATCAATTCGATCATATTGGTGCATTTTTAGAATCAATTTGTAGGCTTACAACAATTTTGATCAAATCCGTGAGTTTAAGTGTCGAACGCGCAAGATCTGTACTTCGCGCTAAGGAAGAACACGCTAGATTCTGAAGAACACGCACAATTATCTTTGCGAGTTTGTTGTTAGTTCGCGCATAAAGTGGTTGCGAGAAGTGATATGAACTGTAATCTGCGAGTTTCCTAGCCGTGCGAGTTTGCATTTAGAGAGTTCTTGTTTCATGAAAAATTGTCTAAGTATGGAACGTGCAAGGCTTATTTGATGTGCGAGTTTATGTTCGTTTGCGAGAAGTCTACTTGATCAATATTTTCTAAGTCCGAAACGCGCACAAAGTAGTGTGCGATAAGCTAAAATGCGCACATCGTTCTCTGCACGAACCTGAAACGCGCACGTAGTGTTCTGCGCGAAGTTGAAACACGCATAAGCCTGCTTGCGAGAAGTAGTGTCCACAGTGTTTTGCGAGTTTCTTTGGTCTGCGAGTTTTTGCCTTAGAAATTTTTCTGACCTTTTCAAGTCAAATTTTATCTGAATATTTTGGGAACGATCATTTTCAAGCATACATTCAATATGTCAGAAAATATTTTCTCTAGCAGGACCCCCGTGCTAAGTTTGCGGAGGGGGACATACTTCTAATAGTAATAAAAAATTTCTGATTTTTGTTAACGATCATTTTCAAGTAATTTTTTTTTCAGATATCAAGATGTCTACTGTATTGTCAGGGATAGATTGTGCTATCATGTACATGCCTGAGATACCGGCAATATAAGTTGAACGAGAAAAACTGAAAGATCATAATTCAGTTCTTCTAAAACAGATCAATGAGCATACATCTAAATTGTCAAATTCTGATAAAACTCCTGATTGTGCAAAATGTGCTAATCATTCTAAATCTGATTTTGCAGGTATCATCAGAGCAAGAGAGAAAGAAATTAAAGAGAAGGAGAAAAAATATTGCAATAAAAGATAATACTATTGAGACATGTGAGAAAGATATAAAGCTAAAAGAGAGAAATATAATGAATCTTCAAAGCCAACTGAAGACAACTGAGCAAAAATCATCATAACTGCAAGCTGAATTAGTTGAGATTCAACAAAAGTTTAAGGCTTTTGAAGAAAAGATATTTGCTTTGGAAACAAAGAATGCTCATTTGATAAAAAGCCTCCGAGCAGATAATGAAAAATCACATCTGAAGAAAGATTCTACTCAAAAGTTGCCTGACTTTTCAAAGAAAGCTATCCAAGAGAAAAAGGATCTTGAGCTAAGATGCATTAAACTCTCCAAACAAGTGTTAGCGTTTGAAAAAATCTTAATTACTGAAAGAGACATGTTTGCTAAAGAGAGAAAAGTTCTTGAAGACAAAACAGTCTAGGACTCGTACCTCAAAGAATTATGGCTCTTGAATAATTCAGTTCAAGACCCGAACTTCAAAGTTAAAGGACTATGACTTCTAGATAAAACAGTCTAGGACTTGGTGTTTAATGTTTAAAGATAAGGATATTTTGAAAATATCCAGGGGAAGCTTATCAGAATATAAATCATTTTATCATGATTTGAGGGGGAGCAAAATTGTAAGTATCTTCTGATCTAGATCTATGATTGTTTGAAAGAAGAACAACTTTCGAACATGAAAAATGTTTTCTGAAATGTTCAAACCACTTCTTATTCTCAAAAGATTTCATGAATTTTGAAGTGTGATTTTAATTGTTTTTCATTGTTGAACATTATGTTTAACTGACCTTGTGTTTCCAAAGATCAATACTTGTGTATTATCTTGTCTATATGCTGTCAAGTATTCACACACACCGGTTCAGTACTTCATTTGAAATTGTTATTACCATGTCTCTAAACGAAAGAACTTTTCGATGGTAATACTCCTATTTGTAATTAAATGTTGTTGAGCATCAATCATCATTTCAATATTTGTACGTTCATTGTGAAATTGTTTATATTCATTCAAATAAACAAATTGTCATGTTCTTTGATACCTCAACCTTTTCACGTTCATATTTTGTGATATTTGATCTGATTGATACATTGTCAGATTCTCAAAACAATTCTCTTGATTTCATTTCATTTATTCAATTTCTTTATTTTCAGAGATCTTCATTGTTCAAATGCTCAATTATCATTCATATCTTTTGGTGAGCTTACATTTTGACAATGTTATCATGTGCTTAACTGTTCAAGATAAATTTTTGAGCAACACAATCTTTTTAGGACAATTACATGGGATTCGTGTGAGAGCTTAAACAGAACTTCCATGGATTCACGTTAACCAGTGCTTCCTACCCAGGAAGTAATCCTAGAGTGATTGAGGGGTGAGAGATTTTTAAATCAAAGAGTGGAGGAGATAACTCATCCGGTTGAGTTTTTCTTAGTGTGTGGAGAAAAAAAATGTAAAAGAGAGTTTGGTTAGAAGTGACCTTTAACGTTCAAAAGAAAGAGGGTGTGAGAACAGAGTTAAAAGAATATGGAAACTCTGCACCAACCACTTTCTGAGTCGGGCAACCACATCTACTGATTGGTTCACATTCTTTGGTGACCATCATTGAAACAGGCAGTGAGCCCATGCCAACTCTTGCAATTACCCCACCAGCCACTCGTTTCTTTCCCGAAAAAGAAATGTTTCATTTTCTTTGGGGACGCAACACATCTGCTATCTAGTCTTCACTCGGAAGATTTAGATATTGAAATAGAAGGAAAGTTGCCCCACCTTCGCACCTCTTTCATGCACATGTAGTCCGTGTAATACTTGTTGTTGTCTCAACAGTTTACACAATTTGAGCTTGTTCAAGCTTAAGTAGCTTCATTCATTTCTTACACTTGCACGTACACACAAGGAACGAGTTTTCTTGTCATAACATTCATAGAAAATTCCTTTGTGGTTTTTCTATGATTGAATGGAAGCCCTGGAGGAGTGAACATAACAAAAGCTACTTTCCAATGTACATCCGTTGTACAAAGTGGCTTCGTGGTACTTACAGGAAATTCTAACTGTTTCATCCGTTGAATCATGGTTACAAAGTTCATTATATCTGAATTTGAAAAGATTCGGGTACACACTCATGAATTAATGGATACTTAGATCAGAGAGCGAAGATTGTCAAATTACTATAAAGGGGGAGATTGTTAGTGCATTTATTGTATTCAATATTTAGTTGTAAAAGTCTTGAAAAGTCAATGTAAGTTAAAAAGTCAAAGATAGTCATAGAATGTTAAAAGTCAAAAGTCAAGTTTTTTTAGTTAAAAAGTCAAATTAGATTACTTTGTTTAGTCTTTGTAATGGTGTTTGTGTTTGTAATTAGTTTGGAATATGAGTTAGCTTAGGGATTAAGCATTAGGTTAAGGAAGCTTTCATTGTCATATTTGTAGAGAGAGAAAGTTAGAGAGAGTTTAGAGAGAGAAAGCTTCAAATCTTGTAATTCATCAAAGATCAATGGAATTAATGTTTGTTACGAAATAGATCTGGGTGTTTTCAGAATCGCTTTTGGGAATCAGACAAGGAAGTTATTCAAGATGGGGCAGATAAAGTTTTATTATTTGATCTAAACGGGGGAGATATTTTGAAAGTTTCAATTTCCAAAGACAAAAGATTTGTCAAAGTTAAGAAGTTCGAGATATCATGATAAAGATGTTCCGAGATGACTCGAGATGATTCGTTGTTCAAAGACAAACAGTTCATAGATCAAAGAGATGAAGATACAAGCATTGAAAGATTCTTCAAAGTTCAAAGTTACAAAGATCAAAGTTTCAAAGATTTAATGTTCAAGACTTGATGACTTTTCAAAGACAAAGTGAAAGACTTTTCAAGTTCATTTGAAGATTCTTCAAAAGCCAAATGTTTGAAGATTGCCAAAGCATCAAAGTTCAAAGCTGTCAAAAATAATGTTTTGAAGAATCAAGAGCTGAAAACTATTGTCAAATTTTTATATCTTGAATCCAAAGGGGAGATTGTTAGTGCATTTATTGTATTCAAGATTTAATTGTAAAAGTCTTGAAAAGTCAATGTAAGTAGAAAAGTCAAAGAAAGTTAAAGTCATCAAAATCAAGGTTATTGTTGTTTTAGCATTGTGAGTATTTCAAGTCTTTGAGAGTTTTGCTTCTTATATAAATAGCTTAGTAGTGTGAGAGTTCCTGGTACTCATTCATATTGATAATAATACGACTTGTAACTTTCTCTCTCTACACTCTCTCTCCCTAAGATATTACATTGTCAAATCTTGATCTTGATTGAATTGTGTTTAATATCTGGGAATCATACATTTTCAAACTTCATATGTGTAATACCCGTAAATTCATAAGGTAAGTATTTTGTCTCCCTTAACGCTTTAATTTCGCTTAGGTGTGAATATGTGTCCTGGTGTGCACTTTATGACTATGAATTATGTTAAAATGTCATATATTATTTTACCATCTTTAATCGTTCAAACCTCGTGATCGCTATCGTTTTCGGTTGAGTTTTGGACTGTTTTGGAGTTCCTCGCGATTGTGCCCTTGGCACTATCGCGGAGGGCACTATCGCCGTATATGTACCGAGAGTTGGGGGATGTTCGCGATAGTGACACGCGAACGTGACAAATGTCACTTTCGCCGGGCATACTCGCGGAAGATGTACCGCGGGTGGGTGTGGGTCTACGATTATGACTTGCGATAGGTCCCTTGGCACTATCGCCGGGCACTATCGCCGTCGGGGTGCAGGGCCTTAAATGAACCCTTATCAGATTTTAATCTCATTTTCTCTCAAACCCTCTCTTCTCTTTGGCGATTTTGGAGACTTCCAAACCGAACTTTTCCTCTCAAAACCCTAACCCTCATAAATACAACTCTTCTTGGTGGTTGGATCTTCACTCTTGCAATAACTCTCCTCAAGGACAAACTCTAGGGTTCTTAAAGCTCACCTTCTCCACTTCAAGTCTCCTTTACTCAAATCTAGGGTTTTCATCTTTTCTAGGTTTTGGTACAAAACCTAGATTGTAAGTTTAGTAAACCTTTGTTAAAACTAGATACACATCATAATCTTCTATTTGATATTTCATTCTCTATGTGTTCAAGTATTTGGGATTTCTTGATGAAAATGATTGGAAATATGGATATTGGTGATATGTTATGTTTTATGTTATGTGTACCATTATTTGGGGCTTTTCCCATGGATATATATAAAATGGGTACCTTGATATCATAAATGTATGCATATATGTGTGTTATGATGGTTTTAGTTGGAATATCACTTTGGTGCCATATTTACATGCATGATGAGTATAATTGTCGTTTGGGACTTTTGTTGGACTCCATGAGGATAGGATGGTAACATTGTACCCGTAGTCGGTATGGAAATATGTTGGGTTGAAATATACCAAAGGACCTCCTATATGCATTATGTTGGATGAATCAGGCAAGTTCACTAGGAGGATGTAGTCTTGGGGCACCACCGGGATGGTATGTGCCTAGACCTCCGCCACTTGGAAAGTTTCCTTTACGGTCTGATCTCCGGGTGTTTCGGGCCTTTGGGGTGTTCCTTGTTAAGGGCATCAAGGTACATTGACTCTTTGGAGTGGAATTGATTGGTGCTTTGGGTCTCCCCTAATGACTCCACATATATTTGGACACTGGTTAACTGCTGATAAGAAATTGTGATTGTTCATGCATGCTTATTATTGTTCAACTCACTAGGCTTTTTGGCCTAACACTTGTTTGGTGTCGATGTGTATCTCAGGTGTTAGCGGCGCAGTTCCTAGGCAAGTTTAGATGCTTTGGGCAAGAGCTTGGGGATTTTGGCACTTGAACTATTCTTGGAACAATTTGGGATTATAGATGAGACCCCTTTTGTAATCTCTTTTCTAGATGTAGAAATTAGATTAGTTGGTTGTTGTTTATTTATCCGTTAAATTACAGATTTGTGATTAAACAGGTTGTTTGTATATTACCCCTTTTTGGGAGGCTCTTGCTATGGCAAACTTTATACCACTTCTCCATTTATGGAAAGTTTTTGTTATCCCGGTTTTTAGGGTGTTACAAGTTGGTATCAGAGCTTTAGTTTAAGTGAACTAGGTATTGTTGTAGCATATCTAGACTTAAGCTTTAGACTGTTTGACTTCACTGTCCTCTTGGGGTAAAAAAATCCTAGGTGGGAAGAGCGTTAGGATTACGGAATTACTGTAATTGAAGGTTATGATGATGGTCACAAGAATTCTTGTGTATGGTCCGTTCATAATTTCACTTAGCTACTGCTATTATGAATGCATTGTTACGTGAGCATACTTGGTTTACTATTATTATAATAATTGATGAAGGTATTAGTACGTACAATGAGTTAAACTCGCTTAGTCTTTTCTCAATCTCCTTCTCGTGCTTGTGTGGCAGTGATCAATGGTAAACACTCGAAGTAGATTACCGGACATGCCAGAGGGGCAACCAGAAGTGGAATCTGCAACAGTACGACCCCCGGTAGGGGCAACCTTCAATGACATCCCTATACCCAGAATCTTGGGAGGAGGGCCTGAGCATATTCCGTGCCGGAACCTCAACGCAGGTAACGCCATTATGGAGGAAGTTACCATGAGGAAGTTACGCAGGTAACGCCATTATGGACAAGTTGGAGCGGGAGCGGGAGTTCCGAGAGCTGAAGAAAGGGAACCTGTCTGTGGTTGTCTACTCCAAACTCTTTTTGGAGAAGATAAACTTGGTGGGACATCTAGTCCCCGATGAAAGGTCAAATATTAAAGCCTATCATCAAGGGTTACCGGCCGAGATGCGATCGGCGGTAAGGAATGCTAAGTGTTCAACGTTACAAGAGGTTATCGAGGAGTCTTTGCTCGTTGAGGACGACATCAATGCCGAAAGGGAAGAGAAGAGGTTAGTTGGTGAGAAGCGGAAGTGGGAAGGGCCATCTGGGCCCGTTCGCCAGTCAAGACCCTTTGTGAGTGGGAAAGCGGGTGATCAACGTCGTGAAGAACGGTGGTGTTCCAAGTGCAGGTCAAAGCACTCGGGGCTATGTGCTACAAGAACTTACTCTGGTCCAACCAGGTGCGCCAAGTGTGGTAAGAAGAACCATACGACTCGAGAATGTTCCATCCAGGGATCGGTATGTTTAGAGTGCGGAGAACCGGGGCATATGAAAAGATTCTGCCCAAATCTAGTTGGAGGAAATGGGGGAAATTCTGTGGGTTTGACGGCCAGATTTGAGCAACCACAAAGGGCACCAAGTCGAGCTTTCCGGATGTCTACCGAAGAGGCAAAGGAGAACGCAGATGTCGTTTCGGGTACGTTCCTAGTAAACTCCTTGCCAGCTCGTGTTTTGTGTGATTTGGGTGCTACGTGTTCTTTTGTGTCGGATACCTTCTGTAAGCAATTCTCTATTCCTATTAGTGTTCTTCCCGATGCGTTAGTAGTAGAAATAGCTAATGGAGATCAAGTGATCATTCGTGACCGTTTCTGTGATTGCACTCTAGAGATCGACGGAATTTCTTTCGGAGTAGATTTACTACCTATGGCTATAGGAGGGTTTGATGTAGTCATAGGCATGGATTGGTTAGTGAGGCAAAAGGCGGACATCTTTTGCTCCACAAAGATGATCCAAGTACCATTGCCGGAAAATGGGGTGGCAACCATTTATGGAGAGAAAGGAAAGAGGAATAATCCTATTATCTCATCTATTAAGGCTCGCAAGTTTTTAGCGAAAGGCTACCCTTTGTACTTGGCCTACGTTGTGGACGCAAAGAAAGAAAAGAAGTCGGTGGGAGATGTGGAAGTAGTGCAAGATTATCCGGACGTCTTTCCGGAAGACTTACCCTGTTTACCGCCGGAACGACAAGTGGAGTTTCAGATTGACCTCAGACCGGGAGCGGCTCTGATAGCTCATGCTCCATATCGTTTGGCACCGATAGAAATGAAGAAGATGATGACGCAACTTCAAGAGTTGTTGGAGAAGGCTTCATTCGACCAAGTTTGTCACCTTGGGGAGCACCGGTTTTGTTCGTGAAGAATAAAGATGGATCCATGCGAATGTGCATAGATTAACGTGAGTTAAAAAAAGTCACGGTGAAGAACAAGTACCCTGTACCTCGCATCAACGATCTCTTTGATCAACTCCAAGGGGCGGGATGTTTCTCGAAGATTGACCTTCGGTCCGGTTATCATCAAGTGAGAGTGAAGAACGAAGATATTCCGAAGACGGATTTCCGAACGAGATACGGTCACTATGAGTTCTTGGTGATGCCGTTTGGCTTAACCAACGCTCCGGCCGTATTCATGGATTTGATAAACCGTGTGTGTCGCCCATTTTTGGATAAATCCGTGATCGTCTTCATCGACGATATTTTAATATATTCAAGGGATGAGTCCGAACATGGAAGACACTTACGGGAAGTATTAGATGTTTTAAGAAGGGAGAAACTGTTCGCGAAGTTCTCGTAGTGCGAATTTTGGCTTCAAGAAGTGCAATTCTTGGGGCATGTGGTATCAAAGGACGGGGTAAAAGTGGATCCGGCAAAGATCGAAGCAATGATGAGTTGGGAACCCCCAACAAGTCCGACGGAGATCCGAAGCTTCTTGGGTTTAGTGGGTTACTACCGACGTTTCATACAGGATTTCTCAAAGACGGCTACACCACTCACTTCCCTTACAAGAAAGAACGTCAAGTTTTTTTGGACCGATGCTCAAGAGCAAGCGTTTCAGACGCTCAAGAGGAAGTTGTGCGAAGCCCCGATCTTGTCCTTATCCGAAGGATCGGAAGACTTTGTGGTGTATAGTGACGCTTCCAATATGGGACTTGGGTGCGTACTAATGCAAAGGGGGAAGGTAATAGCCTACGCGTCGCGACAATTAAAGGATCATGAGAAGAACTATCCGACTCATTATTTGGAGTTGGTGGCGTTAGTTTTTGCATTAAAGTTGCGGCGACACTAATTGTATTGGACCAAGTGTACTCTTTTCACGGATCACAAGAGTCTCAAGTACATCTTCGATCAAAAGGAACTCAACATGCGACAAACGAGATGGCTAGAGCTTTTGAAGGATTACGATTGTGACCTATTCTATCATCCCGGTAAGGCTAATGTGGTGGCGTATGCATTGAGCCGAAGGAATCATGGCGAAAGTATCAAAATGTCCCTTACCAGAATCGATGTGGTGTCGAGTTTGTTGGAAAGTATAAGAACGAGCCAAGCGGAAGCACTTAAAGAAGAGAACCTCAAGATCGAGGTTATGACCAAGCAAAAGGAACTCTTAACAGAAGATAGTCGTGGACTCAAACTCTTCCAAGGGCGAATTTGGGTGCCCAAGATTGGGGGAAAGCGTGGCTTGCTTCTCGAGGAAGCACATAAGTCGAAATATTCTATACATCCCGGTAGCACCAAGATGTATAGAGACTTAAAGTTAAATTATTGGTGGCCGGTGATGAAGTTAGATGTGGCAAGTTATGTGGAGAAGTGTGTCACGTGCCTTCAAGTCAAGTCGAAGCATCAAAGACCGTATGGAAGTTTGCAACCGTTGTCCATTCCCGAGTGGAAATGGGACAACATTACTATGGATTTGGGTAATTGTTGACCTTGCGTGGGCACGACACCGTTTGGGTAAGTGTTGACCACTTGACAAAAAGTGCGCATTTCCTTGCAATGCGGGAGACCTTGCCAATGGAAAAGTTGGCCAAGCTTTATATTGACGAGGTGGTGTCGAGACACGGAGTTCCGCAATCTATTGTATCGGATCGGGACAGCCGATTCACTTCAAACTTTTAGGCTAGTTTGTAAAAGGAGTTGGGTACTCGACTAAATTTGAGCACGTCGTATCATCCTCAAATGGATGGTCAAAGCGAGAGGACGATCCAGACATTAGAAGATATGTTGAGGTCGTGTGTAATAGACTTCGGGGGAAGTTGGGATTCACATCTACCCTTGGTAGAGTTCGCGTACAACAACAGTTACCATTCTAGCATTGGGATGGCACCGTTCGAGGCGTTGTACGGACGAAAGTTCCGAACTCCAGTTTGTTGGCTCGAGGTGGGCGAGAAGCAGTTTGCCGGACCGGAAATTGTCCAAGGAACGGCCGACAAAGTGAAGGAAATTTGTGAGAGACTAAAGGCGGCGCAAGACCAACAAAAGAGCTATGCGGACAAAAAGAGAAGACCGGTCGAATTTCAAGTGGGTGACTGCGTCATGCTAAAGGTGTCGCCATGGAAGGGGATAATCCGTTTCGGAAAACGCGGGAAGGTTAGCCCTCGTTTCCTTGGACCCTTCATTATTCTAGAAAGAATTGGACTTCAAACTTACCGGTTGGACTTACCGCCGGAAATGGATGGGATACATCCTACTTTTCACCTGTGCTACCTTCGGAAATGTCTAGCTGAGGAAGAGAGCGTGATTCCTTTGTCAGAGATTTTAGAGTCAAAGGTGAAGAAATTACGGCATAAAGATGTGGTAATGGTAAAGGTTCAATGGAAGCACCATCGGGGTGCTAACATTACTTGGGAATCCGAGGATGACATGAAGATGCGTTATCCTCACTTATTTGTTGTAGCATGAGATTTTGGGACGAAATCCTATTTAGGTGGGAAGGATTGTAACACCCGTAAATTCATAAGGTAAGTATTTTGTCTCCCTTAACGCTTTAATTTCGCTTAGGTGTGAATATGTGTCCTGGTGTGCACTTTATGATTATGAATTATGTTAAAATGTCATATATTAATTTACCATCTTTAATCGTTCAAACCTCGTGCTCGTTATCGTTTTCGGTTGAGTTTTGGACTGTTTTGGAGTTTCTCGCGATTATGCCCCGCGATTGTGCCCTTGGCACTATCGCGGAGGGCACTATCGTCGTATATGTACCGAGAGTTGGGGGATGTTCGCGATAGTGACACACGAAAGTGACAAATGTCACTTTCTCCGGGCATACTCGCGGAAGATGTACCGCGGGTGGGTGTGGGTCTGCGATTACGACTCGCGATAGTGCCCTTGGCACTATCGCCGGGCACTATCGCCGTCGGGGTGCAGGGCCTTAAATGAACCCTTATCAGATTTTAATCTCATTTTCTCTCAAACCCTCTCTTCTCTTTGGCGATTTTGGAGACTTCCAAACCGAACTTTTCCTCTCAAAACCCTAACCCTCATAAATACAACTCTTCTTGGTGGTTGGATCTTTACTCTTGCAATAACTCTCCTCAAGGACAAACTCTAGGCTTCTTAAAACTCAACTTCTCCACTTCAAGTCTCCTCTACTCAAATCTAGGGTTTTCATCTTTTCTAGGTTTTGGTACAAAACCTAGATTGTGAGTTTACTAAACCTTTGTTAAAACTAGATACACATCATAATCATCTATTTGATATTTCATTCTCTATCTGTTCAAGTATTTGGGATTTCTTGATGAAAATGATTGGAAATATGGATATTGGTGATATGTTATGTTTTATGTTATGTGTACCATTATTTGGGGCTTTTCCCATGGATATATATAAAATGGGTACCTTGATATGATAAATGTATGCATATATGTGTGTTATGATGGTTTTAGTTGGAATATCACTTTGGTTCCATATTTACATGTATGATGAGTATAATTGTCGTTTGGGACTTTTGTTGGACTCCATGAGGATAGGATGGTAACATTGTACCCGTAGTCGGTATGGAAATATGTTGGGTTGAAATATACCTAAGGACCTCCTATATGCATTATGTTGGATGAATCAAGGCAAGTTCACTAGGAGGATGCAGTCTTGGGGCACCACCGGGATGGTATGTGCCTAGACCTCCGCCACTTGGAAAGTTTCCTTTACGGTCTGATCTCCGGGTGTGCCGGGCCTTTGGGGTGTTCCTTGTTAAGGGCATCAAGGTGCATTGACTCTTTGGAGTGGAATTGATTGGTGCTTTGGGTCTCCCCTAATGACTCCACATATATTTGGACACTTGTTAACTGCTGATAAGAAATTGTGATTGTTCATGCATGCTTATTATTGTTCAACTCACTAGGATTTTTGGCCTAACACTTGTTTGGTGTTGATGTGTATCTCAGGTGTTAGCGGCGCGGTTCCTAGGCAAGTTTAGATGCTTTGGGCAAGAGTTTGGGGATTTTGGCACTTGGACTAATCTTGGAACAATTTGGGTTTATAGATGACACCCCTTTTGTAATCACTTTTCTAGATGTAGAAATTAGATTAGTTGGTTGTTGTTTATTTATCCGTTAAGTTACAGATTTGTGATTAAATAGGTTGTTTGTATATTACCCTTTTTTGGGAGGCTTTTGCTATGACAAACTTTATACCACTTCTCCATTTATGGAAAGTTTTTGTTATCCCTATTTTTAGGGTGTTACAATATGAAAATACTGTGGTGACAATGCTTTTTCATTTCACTCCATTCCTCCTAAGCCAAAATTTGTTGAAAAGGCATCTAGAGCTGAATCCAAATCCTCAACGCAACAAATCAAAGTGTTCATGCTAAGCCTGCTCATTTTTCTAAGAAAAAGAAATTTCATGATTTGAATGTTAAAATGGTTTGGAAATGGGTACCAAAGCCTAGATATGAATGAGAATTAAGGCTAAGGTAGATGATATCAAGAAATTTCATGAGGCTAACAAGAAATGACCTATCTGGATATGGGTACCTAAAAAGAAGTGATCTGTTCTTTGTGCATGCCTGTCATTTATGGTACGTTGACTTAGGATGTTCTAGATACATGATAGGATTTAAGCATTTACTGCACGATTACATTGAAGAACCTGCAGGAACAGTCGGCTTTGCAAATTCTGAGCTTCATGGAATCATCTGAGGACATGGTTCATTAAAGAATGGCACTGTAACTATAAAGAAAGTACGATATGTGGAAGGACTTGATCATAATCTATTCAGTACCAGTCAGTTCTGCGACAGTCAATATCAAGTTCGGTTTACACTCGATTGTTGTTTTATTGAAGATTCGGACGATAATGAGATTTTTAGAGCTGAACGCTATGGAAATCTTTATGCAGTAAACTTTCCAACGCTTTTGGTTACATGTTCTATATGCTTAATTGCCAAAGCATTGAAAGCTCAAAGTTGGATGTGGTATCGGCGCTTATCTCACCAGAACTTCAAAGCGATTGATCAGTTAGCGAGACAAAGAATTGTCAAAGGTCTACCTGAAATGAGGTTTGAGAAAGATTTGTTTGTCCTGCTTGCGAGATGGGAAAGTTTAAAAGGAGTTCACACAAAGCAAAGACTAAATCTTCGTGCTCAACACCTCTGGAACTAATTCATATGGACCTTTGCGGACCAATGCATACTCAGTCTATTAACGGTAAAAAGTACATTCTTGAGATGATAGACGAGTATTCGAGATACACTTGGTTGGAGTTTTTGCGAAACAAATCTGATGCAACCAATCTAATCATTGCCTTCATCAAGAAGATCCAAGTTCGACTTCAACTTCAACTGACAGTTAAAACTTTTCATAATGATAACGACACATAGTTCAAAAACGATACTCTTCAGAGTTATCTCGCATATGTTGGGATTTCTCACAACTTCTCTGCTACCTACACCTCGCAACAAAATGGCGTGGTCGAAAGGAAAAATCGAACCTTGGTTGAAGTTGCAAGGACGATGTTGGCGTATTCTGGTCTTCCAATATATCTCTGGGCTGAAACCGTTGTAGCCGCTTGCTTTACTCAGAACCGGACCATTGTGATTACAAGATACAATAAAACAGCGTATGAACTTATTAATAAAAGAAAGTCGAACATTAAATTTTTACGTGTCTTTGGTTGCAGGTGCTACATACTGAACGACCGTGATAACCTTGAAAAGTTTGACAAGAAAGCTGACGAAGGCTACTCTGTGGATTATTCTTTGATGTCTAAAGCCTATCGTGTATAAAACATACGGACCAAGAGTATCATGGAAAGTGTGAACTTGTCATTTGATGAGAATTCTACATTGACTATTGAACAAAACAGTTCAGAACTCAAGCTTAAGGACAAGGCTTCTATTCAAAGTAGAATAGAACCTAAATCTTCCCAGACTAAGCTTTGTAACTCATCAACTGTCACATCTGAGTTAGATTTATTATTTCTTGATGCTTTTATGGACATTTGTGCAGATTTTGACAAATCTGAACCGTCCGCATCAAATTCAGAGGTCCCAATCATTACTGAAGACATATTTGTACCATCTGAACCAGTCACTACAACAACCTCAGGTACATATACACCAAATATTTATGAAAATGCTAATACTGATTCTGCTTCTGCAGATACAAATTCTGGAAGAGAAGTCCCGAGTACTTCATCCGTTGCTCTAGAATTACCTGCCTCAGAAACAGATGTGCAAGATGTCCCGTCTACATCCGAGGTTGTGCCTGCTATTTATGATGAATACGATGAGCAAAACATGCAAGTATCTGTTCAACCACTTCCAAGCACAACACGTTGGATAAGTGATCACCCCCTACACAATATCATTTGTGACGTACACAAAGGTGTTCAAACGCAGGCAGCATCCGCAAATTTTTGGGTATATTCAAGTTTCCTTAGTTCCTTGGAACCTAAGAAAGTCTCAGAAGCCTTGCACGATCCCGATTGGATTCTAACTATGCAAGACGAGCTTCTAGAATTTGAAAGGAACAAGGTTTGGCGACTAATCCCACTACCTAAAGGTAAATCTGTGATAGGCACAAAGTGGGTTTTCAGGAACAAGAGGGATGAAGCTGGAGTTGTAGTAAGGAACAAAGCTCACCTAGTTGCAAAGGGTTACTGCCAACAGGAAGGCATCGACTACGACGAGACGTTTGCCCCTGTAGCAAGGATCGAAGCCATCAGAATCTTCTTATCCTATGCAGCCCATAAGAACTTTACTGTCTATCAAATGGACGTAAAGTTTGCGGTATTAAATGGGATTTTGCATGAGGTGGTTTATGTTGCTGAACCTGAAGGTTTTGTTGATCCGAAACACCCTGATCATGTCTACGTTCTTGACAAAGCGCTATATGGTTTGATACAGGCACTAAGAGCTTGGTATGAAACTTTAATTCATTTCCAAATCGCTTCTCGTTTCAAAAAAAGTACAATCAATACAATCCTGTTTCTAAAAAAGCAATGTGATGATTAATTCTAATATAGATTTATGTAGACAATATTATATTTGGGTCCACTAATCCAAAATTTTGTAAGAACTTTTCTAAAATCATGGAATCTCGTTTTGAAATGTCGATGATGGGTGAGTTAACATTTTTACTTGGACTTCAAGTCAAACAGTCACCCGAAGGCATTTTCATAAACCAATCAAAATACATTAGAGATATCCTGAAAAAGTTCAATATGACTGATAGTTCAGTAATGAAAACGCCGATGGCAACCGGAACACTTTTAGATGTTGATTTGTCTGGAAAATCTGTTGATCAAAAAGTGTACTGAAGCATGATTGGATCATTATTGTATCTAACAGATAGCAGACCTGATATAATGTTTGCTACATGCTTCTGTGCTATATACCAAGCGAATCCGAAGGAATCTCACCTGGTCGCTGTTAAAAGAACTCTTAGATACCTTAAAGGCACTCCCGAGTTAGGCCTTTGGTATCCTTAGGATTCTGGTTTTGATTTAATTGCCTATACAGATGCTGACCATGCAGGTTGCAAACTGGATCGAAAGAGCACATCTGGATCTTGTCAGTTTTTAGGAGACAAATTGGTTAGTTGGACTTCAAAGAAACAAAAATGCGTTTCTACATCCACTGCTGAGGCAGAATATGTAGCTGCGGCTAGTTGCTGTTCACAAGTCCTCTAGATGAAGATTCAATTAAAAATTTTTGGCTATTCCTACTAAAGAGTTCCTATTTACTGCGATTCCAAGAGCACGATCGCGATTGTTAAACCCAAAAAATTACAGATTTCAATCTCAAATCACAAGTTTATTGATTCTTGAACTTTCTCTATTTACATATTTTATCTCTCTAGAATCTCTCAAAATCACAAACGTATATGACAATGTAAAAGCTCTTACCTACAAATTATAAGACCAAACCTATTTATACCCTAATTATAAACCTAACTATTACAAGACTTTTAACACATTTGACTTTTGTTGACTTTGACCTTTTACAATTACATTGACTTTTCAAACAAGACCTTTTAACCTTTTAATCTTGAATACAATTCTTGTCTAACAATCTCCCCCTTTGGATTCTAGATTAAAAAAAATTTGACGATAATCTTCAGGTCTTCTTATCTTCAGAATAATCTTCAGCTTTGAAACTTTTTTAACTTTGACATCTTGAAAGCTTTGTCATCTTCAACAAACTTTGTCACATTGATCAAATTATCTTCCCTTTTTTCTTCTTTTCACGACTTTACTTTCTCTTCAATATATATCTTTCTTTCTTGAACTCTGAAATTTTAAACTTTTGAAACCTTTGACAGCTTTAGCACAATCTTCATTCTCTCTCTTTGTTTACAACAATACCATTCTCTTTACCATAATCTTTGCTTCAACTTTCAATCTGACTTTGAAAAACGTCTTTCCCCCTTTCTTAATACAAACTTTAATCATCCGAACTTGAACTCTGATTTACCTCCCCCTTTCTTAATACAAACTTTAATCATCTGAACTTGAACACTGATTTATCTCCCCCTTTTTAATGATTTGTGAGAATCAAAATCATAAAAACTTGTTCAAGGTCAGCTCGTTCTTTGAATGATCTCCCCCAAACAATCAAATAAGCACAATCTTTAAAATCTCCCCCTATGTGAAATATGAACAATCTCCCCTTTGACAATAAATGATCAATCTCCCCGAGATAGGAAAATTAGCAATCTCCCCCAATGAATGATATGAGAGAATTGTTCATCTGATCTGAATGAGCCGTCAATTCAAGAATGTGTTCATCTGAATCTTTTCAAATTCAAACAAATTAGGAGTGGTAACCCTGAATCAACAAATGAAACAGTTAGGAATGCATGTCAGTAGCACAAAGCCACTGTGTACAACGAATGTACAATTTAAGGAGCATGAAGTGATGTTCACTCCCCAGCCTTCCATTCAATCATTGAAAAACACAAGGTATTTTCTATTAATGTTATGACAGAAAAATAGATTTTCTGTGTGCTCGTGCATGTGTTATGAAAGAATTAAGCACAATGATTGTGTTTCATAAGGCTAAAAGTATGTAAACCATTGAGACAACAATGATTATACATAGGCTCAATTGTGCATGAAAAAGGATCGAAGGTGGGGCAACTTTCCTTCTTTTTCAATATCAGTATCTTCCAACTGAAGAACCAATAGATTATGTGTTGCATCCCCAGAAAATGTGAAACATTCTCTTTTTGAGAAAAGAATGAGTAGATGGTGGGGTTGTATGCAAGAGATGGCATGGGCTCACTGCCTTTTTCAATGACGGTTACCAAAGAATGTGAACCAATCAGTAATGGGGTTGCCCGACTCAGAAAGAAATTTGGTGCAGAGTTTGATATTCTTTTACTTTGTTCTCTCACCCTCCTTATTTTAAAACATTTAAGCTCACATCTAACCAATCTCTCATTTTCATTTTACCTCATCACACACCAACACTCAATCTTTTTAACCCTTCTCCCCTCCATCGCTCAGGGAATACTTCCTGGGTAGGAAACACTGGTTATCGTGAATCCATGGAAGTTCTTTTAAGCTCACACATTGAATCCCATGTATTTGTCCTAAAAGCATGGATTGCCTCAATGATTTTCTTGACATTAAAGCACAAGAAATCATTTATCGGTGTATGCATGCTCATAAAAATCAGAATGAAATTTGAGCATTTTAAGCATTTAAGATTTCTCAAAACTTTATATGAATGAATAATCATAAAAGAATATAAATGTTTTGAGAATCTGACAATGATTAAGATCAGATCAAAATTCATGAAGAATGATATTTTGGGAAATCAAAGACGAATGTTGTTTATATGAACAATATATAAACATTTTATCAATGAAAGCACATATAATAATGAAATGACGTTTGATTCAAACAACAGTGAATACAACCGGGAGTATTACCATAGAAAGATTTAACTTTTGATACATGGTAATAAAAAGTTCAAGAAAAATGTATTGAACCGATGTGTGTATGAATACTTGACAGTATATAGATATGACAATTACACAAGTATTTGTCATTAGAAACACATAGTCAGATAGTCATCAAAGTATCCAAAATAAAATAAGTGAAAGTCACACTTCTCAATTCATGAAAACATTTTAAGAATGTGAAGTGGTTTGAACGTTTAAGAAACCATTTTTCACAAGTGAAAGTTGTTCAACTTTCAACAAGTGATAGAGTATAAGGATTAGACATATATACCTTTAGATCAAAATCCTTAACTCCCCCTGAAATGAATATTTTCAGTTAAGTATCCATGACAAAAACATTAGATATCCTCCCTCTTGATACCTGTAAAAATTCAAATTATCAGAAAAATATGACAATGATATTATCTCCTCCTCTTAAAAGATTTAACAGTTAACTCCCCCTCAAATCAAAAAAACTTCTAGAAAAGATATTTTCAGATAAGCATCCATCAGAAGAAAAACTTTTGAGTACAGGTTCTGAACTAAGTATTCAAAACCCATGATTACTTATTCTCCGGTGAGAATAGTAATGGTCAGTTTTACCAATAAAGCACGGGTTCTGATCTGATATAATCAGAAGCCAAATTTTTGAAACACTGAGGAACGGGTCTTCGACTGTTTTATCCAAGAGCCATAGTTCTTTGAAGCATGTGTTCTGATCTGATTTATTCAGAAGCCTTGGGTCTTTCTCCCCCTTAAATATTGGGTGCCTGCAACACAGATTTAGCTTTTGGTATCTACTGGTATTTCGATCCAGATTTGTTAGTTGCAGTTTTAGTAGGAGAGATATATTAAGAACCATACCAGTAATTCACATAACTTTTACTTCCAAATTCATTTAAGCCACAATAAGAACAATTAATTTTCTTTTGTGCTAACATGATCAATTGATTGACAGTGTAGATCAGACCTGGTTTGCCAAAAGTTTTACCGTTCGGAACATTGTTCTTCTTTTCAATCGGTGTATGCACAAATGACGTTTCTTCCTTTTTCTCCTCCGAGGAACCTTTTACTCTCCAAATCCACTTTTCTTTGCTATTTGTCTTTTTAGATTTACTTGAACCATCAACATTTCGAACATAGAAAAGATTAGACGGACGAATTTGATCATTATGTTCATAAGTATGATTGTCATCTAAATCAAATAAAGGATTATTAGAAACATTCATAAAATGTGAACTCGAAGCTGTTTTAAATAAACATTCAGAATCAGCTTGATCATCTCTTGGTGATTGGAGAAATGATTTTGGCGTCTTTGGCTCAGTCAACTACACCTTGAACATGATCTCTTCAAGTTCCTTTATCTCTGAAGACAAACTGTTTCTTTCCTTTGAAATCAGATCAAACTTCGTTTGCAGTTCTGACTTCGTCTTCTGTTCTTTTAAAATAGTTGATGATAGCTGAGATAAGTTTCCATTCAGCTTCTCAATCTCAGTCTCAAGCACTCTTCTTTCTTCTTCAAACTCTTTTTCTACATCTTTTCTTTTATCAAATATTTCTCTGAATAATCCGACATTCATCTGTTCAACAATCTTCTTTTCCTTCTCAAACTTATCTCTTTCCAAGATAATAACTTTCTCAAAATCTAACACTTGTTGAGAAAGTTTTGTACATTTGAGTTCTAAGGATTTCTTCTCATCAAAAGACTTTCTTGAAAAGTTAGAAAACTTTTTAGCATAAGCTTTTCTTTCTCTTTCAAACTCTTCTCTTTCTTCTTGACAATCTTGAGACCTTGAGGAAATTTGTCTTTCATTTCAGTAATCTTTCTTTGAAGTTCAACATTTCTTTTTCAAACTTTTCTCTTTCCGCTATAAGATTGGGACTTTCAAATTTATCTGTCATACCTTTTATTTCTAATTCAAGAGCAGAGACTTTGATTTGCAATTAAGCCTTTTCAGCTTTAAGCTTTGAATTTTCTCTGTCACATTCAGTTGCCATTCTGGTGTATATCGATAATTGTCCAAGAAGATGTTTGATATTTGCTTTAGCCTCCAAAAGATTCATCCTGTCAAAATTAAAATTGAAACTTTGAGACATCTTGAAATCTGTAAGAATATGATCGTCAAATGAAAACTTCGATTAGAAGTACAATTATGTGCACACTTTCAAAAATGAATACAAGAATGATAATCAGAAAAAAATTCAGAAAATTAAAATCTGAGAAACAAATTAAAAATGTCTTCAAAAATTAATTCCGAAAAATCAGCGTGAAAATATCTCACTTGAAACCTTCAAACCTGCAAAAATAAGAAAGATATATCTTATATGCTCAAAAACAGTAAAAATGATCAAAAATAACACGAAACCAACTAATAATGAAAAGAAAATGTAAAACAGGGACTAAACACGACAAACATGAAAAATTAACAAAAAACGACTGAAATATGAAGAAAATACGAAAATAGGGACTGAAACCGACAAAAATACTAAGACACGACAAAAAAAACCAGATTAAAAAACGAGAAAAACACAAAAAATAAAGTCTAGGGACTAAAAATGTAAAAACACTAAACTTACAAACTAGAGGGACTAAAAATGACAAAAGAACATACTAAAAAACTAGAGGGACTAAAAGTGACAGCTTCTCAAACTTGTAACTTGAGGGGTCAAATCTGTCAAAACTAAAAACTAGTTAACAAAACTAACAAAATAAACGAAAAAGGACTAAAAATGAAAAGAAATTAACTAAACTCTAACAAACCTAACTACAGGGACCAGAACTGACAAATTCTAAAAGACGCTAACGGAGTTAATAAAGAACTGACGAAAAAGGACCAAAAATGTAACAAAATTAACACTACTAACGGAGTTGGGACCAGATTGTCAGAAATCTAACGGAGCTAACGAAGTTCCGTTAGGTATTGTTCATCATCTTCTAAAAAACGAACTGCACACTTCAAAACTTGAAATCTACTTCGTTTTTCGACCAAAATTGATGAAACAACTTGCAAAATGATCCTTGTACGAGCCACAATCGATTGCAACAAAAATAACTCGACCATGCAAAGATTTACGAGTTGTGGATCGTGTCAGGATCTGAATTCTTAACAAGAATAAACACACAACAACAATATTAAAGGAGTTTTCGGAATAACACGTTAATATTCAAAGATCAATGAAACAGTGAATCAGAATAACAACTTGTAAACTTTATTGAATGGTTATAAAGCTACAAGATTTCACACACAACCTCAATATTGATGAACAGGCTCACCAATACGAATTCTACTTCTCTAGAACTAGGATTATAAACCTTGAGGTTGATTCTCTCTAAGAAAACTAAAAACTCAGAATTAATTCTCTATTTCTAAAGATACAAACTATTCTATACATATACTGAAGATAAAAGATAATTACAAAGAATAAAAGATCTTCAGTATAATCTTCCAAAGTTATCTCCGAGCCTTCCATGATCTTCAATCAATACAGCTGTCATCCTTGCCATATGAAGTCTTCATCTCATAAGCAGTATTAAGTCTTCAGCCGCATTAATACTTTGAGCAGCATTAAGTTCAGCAATACTAACTACTAGCAGTACTAGAATTGCTTAGCAGTAGTAACTTCATTAAGCAGTATTAATCTTGACTAGCAGCATTAATCTTTCTCAGCGGTATTTACTTCAGAAGTAGTAACAATGTTGTGCTAGCAGTATTAACTGTACTTGAGCAATTCTTTCAGTTCCCAACAATCTCCCCCTAACTTGACTTTTAGGAAGAGAAGTCAAGTTCTTCAGATGCTCCCAAAACACCATTATTCATAGCCCTGTATTAGCATCCAACCCCAAACTTTGATTAATTGTCCTTTGGATCAAATACTTTGCCATTTCTGAATCTGGAACACATCCAAACTTCTTTTTCAACATTGCATGCAGCTTCAATCTACTGTGGTTGTACACTCTATCCATTAGGAAGTATTCTATGTGATTTGAATCCATAGTTAAAGCATATACTCCACTAGTTTCATATAGAGTCCAGTTGTTAACTGGTTGAAACACATTTCTGATAATGTCCTTCACTTCTTCAGGCTTGAACAATATACGAAGATACTCCATCACAAGTTTTGTGATTGGTATCCCTGGAGCTTTCAGTTGATCAGCATACAACTTCATTCTTACTTCAAACATCTCCTCTAGATCAGATCTGGAACATGTTCTGACAATCTTGGCCCAAGTATTATACACTTCATACTTCTCATATTTTCTTTTGAGCCTGGTATACTCTTTTCCATCAACTTCCAGTATATCCCAGTGAATGATCTCTGGAGGCTTAACACCAACAGGTTCAGCTGTAATAGGTTCAGGCACTTTGTCCATTACTACCATGTACAGATTCACATCATCAGTACTTCATGGTTCTTCCTGTTCAACTGACTTAGATGCCCCTTCTTCTTCAGCAACCTTCTCAGCTTCTTCTTTATCCACTCTAGGCTTCTTGGCTGATTTTCTTCTTGCCATCATTTTAGTTCTTTTTAAAGTCCTCAGACTTTCACCTAGAGTTGCTTCTTTCTTTGGTGTTTCTTGCTCATCAGGGAAAGGTTTTTCTATCAGAAAATCATTACTTTCTTTCATCCTCCTTTCCATTTCAACTCTGGCTATTTCATTCCCTTGAAGCTTTGTCATCTCTGAATCATACAACCCTTTGATCTGTTCAAAAGTCATCTTTGAGAACATCTCCTTTCTGACTCCCACAGGACCTTTGAGAAAAGTGACCATCTTCTTTCTCTCTTGAGTACCAAAGTAGGCTTTGAAGGTTGTCTCTTCTTTGCATCCATTTTGACCAACACAGACTTCTTTAGGGTTGCATCTTTCTTCTGTGCTATTTCAGTTGCCAAACTTTGTTGATAAGCTTCATTTAGCTCTGCAGCTAGAGCCTTAGCCATCTCTCTATCTTCGTCCACTTGAGACTTTTCTTCTTGCTCAAGTTCAGCCTGAATCTTTTTGGCCAAAGCTTCATCTGACTCAACCAACTTTTGCTTTTTAATTGGTTGATCAGATTCCACTAACTTTGCTTTGCCTTTGTCTTTGCTTACTACCTTCTCAATACTTGTTTTCTTGATCACTTCACCTTTTTCTTTGATGATAACTCCTTTGTCCTTTGAAGTGACCTTGGGAGTATCATGCTTAGCCTTGATTAAAGTTTCTGCTATCTCAAGGTCTGTTAATACTTCTTGCACCATTTCTGCTGCTTCATTCAATTCAGCAGTATTAACAGTTTCTGTTGCTTGTTCAAACACACTTTCTGTTTCTACTGCTTTCTCTTTTACTGCTGCTTGTACTTTATCTCCACTAACCCCATCAAACTCCCCCTCAACTTTAGCATCTTCCATGTTGGCATCAGCTTCTGACTCCCCCTTTTTGGGAGCATCAGTCACTGGTTTCCTTCTTCTGAGCACAAACTGTTTCTTCTTCTTTTTCTAAACCAATCTCTTCACCATTTTCTTCAGGTTGGTAATCTGTACTTGTTGAGACAGAATTATCAGTTTCAGCTCTTCTATGTCTTTTCCCTTCTTGATTACATCCATATTGATGTTGCCCATTGTTTCCATCAATTCAAGATAGTCATAACTGTCCTCACCTCCTCCAAGAGTGTGACCCCCTTTTGAAGGATCATGGGATCTTTTTGTAGTAAAGGTCTTCTGCCTAGCAGAAGCACCTGCTACCCCCTTGGTTTCATGGCACCTAGGACCTTTGGATGATTGCTCACCCAAAGTTTCCATGGGGGAGGTCTTATTTATGTTACCACTGTCCTCCTCTGTGGTAGTAGGAGTAGTGGCAGCCTGCTCATCCATATGCTCATACATCTCCTCATTGAGCACCTCCTTGGGGTTGGGTGACACCCCTTTGGTTTCCCTATAGATATTCTCTAATGGAGAATTCTCCATTAGAGGTCTTGAAGGCTTTGAGGGTGAAGGTACAAGAAGGGAATGAGCCTTCTTTACCTTTTTCCTGATGTATGTATTGGTGATTGGAGAAGTGGGTTTTTGAATAAGGGGCTGTGGGATTGATATGGTGATTGAAGGTTGGGATTGACTTTCAGTGGGATGGTCTAATGAGGGCCTTGACCCTGAAGCCATATCTTCTTCATTATGGGACACCACCATCATTGTAGAGAACAATGGGGTGTCAACTCCTTCCGAGTCTAATGGAGATCTCTTCATATTTGAAAAGACCTTACCTTTGGGGATTTTTGGTACATATACCTCATCAAAGTGAGGCATATCCGTCAATTCATTGGTTATAACTACCTGGACAAATCTTGGGTACATATAAAAACTCTTTTTGTTTCCCAAGTTTGACACAAGGTCATTGAAAATCATTCTTGAAAAATTGTACTTTCTGGTAGTGGCCAAGCAGACCAAAGCATAAGCAATGGTAATGCTGAACTCACTCCATCCAGTAGTCTTTTTAGAAATGCAATGCATAAGGGTATGAATAAGAAAACTCCATTGGGTATAAAATTTAGCTTTTGAGAATTTGAAACCACCCAATTGGTCTCCATACCCCATTCTTGAAAGATTTGAGAACAAGTCCTCATTAGGAATAGAAGTAATACCTGCAACAAGACGTAGACAGATGCGAATCACCTCTTCAGAAACTGACAAGGGTTTGTCACACACCCTTGTCTTGATTATCTGCACACCATTTTCTGTGTCTACAGTGGCATTTGCCCAAAATTGTCTTTCATGCTCTATGTAGATTGTTGGCGACACTGTAAGAGCATGAGCAATGTGGCTGGACATGAGAAAATCCACAATTTGATGGAATCCAGCAGCTTGTTTAGGCTTCTGTAGCATTGCAATCTCATTATGTTCATCAATGAACGCCATAGCTGCCATCGAGCTTGAGTATTATGGACTGAAACACTTGGTGCTTGAGAGAAAAGGGTTAGAGAGCAAATGAATAGAAATCAAAGAGTCGTTATGAACTTTTAGGCGGGCAAAAAGGGTATTTATACGATTCGGGACATAAGCAGTATTAACTAACTAGCAGTATTAACTGAGAGCAGTATTAACCACTAGCAGTATTAACTAACTAGCAGTATTAACTGAGAGCAGTATTAACCACTAGCAGTATTAACTAACTAGCAGTATTAACTTTGCACTGGCAGTATTAAAACTGCACTGGCAGCATTAACTATACTTACACTTTTTGAAGCTTGAGGTACTCTGAGCAAGGTAATAACTTCCTGAGAAAGAAGTTAGTAGCACCAAGGAATAAACCAATACCAGATATGTAAACACTTTTTAAAAACATGAGCTCATTCAGAGTTGATCATGCCCACATTTGTGACCAAGAAAGTGAATCTACCCACATCAAAAGCTTTAGTGAATAGATCAGCAAACTGGTTGTCAGTATGAATTTTAGCAACTTTAATTAGCTTCTTTTCATTACAATCTCTAATAAAGTGATACCTGATCTCAATGTGCTTTTTTTTGGAGTGCTTGACTGGATTGTTAACAATGCTTATAGCACTGCTATTGTCAATGAAGATTGGAGTGTGAAGAAAGGTTACCCCATAGTCCAACATTTGATTCTGAATCCATAGAACCTGAGAGAAGCAACTTACAACAGCAATATACTCAACTTCTGTTGTTGATAAGGACACTGTGGTTTGTTTCTTACACTGCCAAGATACTAGTCTTGCACCCAAAAGTTGACATCCACCTGAAGTAGACTTTCTATCCATATTAGCACCACCCAAGTCATTGTCTGAGTATGCAATCAAGTAAAAGTTGGATTCATAAGGATACCAAAGACCTAATCTAGGTTGCCCTCTTAAGTATCTGAAAATCCTTTTAACAGTTTGAAGATGTGATTGCTTTGGCTTGACTTGGAATCTGGCACACAAACACACTGGAAACATGATGTCTGGTCTTGAGGCTGTAAGATACATGAGAGATCCAATCATTGATCTATATAGATGGACATCAACATCCTCCCCCTCAAGATCAGCAGTGATCTGTTTATGAGTCTCCATAGGTGTGCTTGCTGGCTTTGAGTCTGGTAAACCATACTTATCCAGGATGTCTTTCACATATTTTGATTGACTTATGAAGATCCCATCTTTCTTCTGTTTCACTTGAAGCCCAAGGAAGAAGGTAAGTTCACCCTTTGAACTCATTTTAAAGCTCTTGTGCATCAACTTTTCAAAGTCTCTACACATCTGATCTTTTGTGGATCCAAAGATGATATCATCCACATAAATCTGAACAAGTAGGATGTCCTTCTTACTTCTTTTAATGAAGAGGGTCTTGTCAATTATTCCTCTTTCAAACCCATTCTCCAAGAGATAGGTAGACAGTATATCATACCATGCTCTTGGGGCTTGATGAAGACCATAAAGTGCTTTCTTCAGTTTGTATACTCTGTCTGGATATGATGGATTTTCAAATCCAGGGGGCTGACAGACATATACTTTTTCATCAATTGTACCATAAAGAAAGGCACTCTTCACATCCATTTGGTATACCTTGAACTTCATGTATGAGGCATAGGCTAGAAATAGCCTAATTCCCTCTACCCTTTCCACTGGAGCAAACACTTCTTCATAGTCTATGCCTTCTTCTTGTGTGTACCCTTGTACCACAAGCCTTGCTTTGTTTCTGATCACAATTCCTCTCTCATCCTTTTTATTCCTGAAAATCCACTTGGTGCCAATAGCTCTATGACCTTTTAGAAGGTCCACCAAGTCCCAAACTTCTTGCAATTTGAACTGTAGTAACTCTTCTTGCATAGCTTCTATCCAACTGGAATCTTTCATTGCATCATAAACCTTCTTAGGCTCAATCTGAGATAGAAAGCAAGAGAGTACTGTGTGTTGCTGATCCTGCAGCTCTTGAAGTCTGCTTTGATTCCTTGTTATCATAGGAGAAGAGATGTCTCCTATGACCAGCTCTGGAGGATGGTTCTTTTGAGTTCTAGTATGATGACTAGGTTCTTCATTGATTCCCACATCTAGATTAGAATCATTTAAGTCAGCTGAGGGGATCTCATCAGCTGCTTCTGGCTCTTCATGCACTTGATTCTCCTCATCTCTTCCTTCTTCTTCACTCTGAATTGGTTCAGTCATAGTTTCCTTTTCACAGAACTCAACAGGCTCTATTGTAGGTATGGGAAAGATCACAGACTGAGGAATAATGTCTTGTACTTGTACTTGTTCATCCCCTGATCCTCCACTTCCTGAACCTGCATGATAATCACTACTGAAACCCAAAGAGTTAGTTATTGAATCAATGTCAAATAACCACGGAGGACCAAACCCAATAGGATTTGGTGTGTTCTCATTGCATTTGACATTGTCACTTTCCTCAATTATTCTAGAAGAAGAATTAAAAACTCTGTAAGCCTTACTCTGAGATGAGTAACCAACAAGAAAACCATCATCTGTCTTGCTATCAAACTTTCCTAAGTGATTTTTGGTATTGAGAATGGTACAAGGACACCCAAAAGGTTTGAAAAATCCAATAAATGGTTTTCTTTTATTTAAAAGCTCATATGGTGTCTTGTTCTTAGGCTTAACTACTAGTACTCTGTTTTGGACATAGCAAGCACTATTAGCTACTTCAGCCCAGAAAGTAATTGAAAGTTTGGAATCAGCTAACAGAGATCTAGCAGCTTCAATCAGTGTCCTATTCCTTCTCTCAGCAACACCATTTTGTTGTGGAGTCCTAGGAGCACTGTATTGCCTCTCAATTCCTTTTTCCTCACAAAAGGTGTTTAGGTCATGATTTTTAAATTCAGTACCATTGTCTGACCTAATGACTTTTACCTTTTGATTTGTTTGGTTTTCAATTCTTAGGATAAAAGATTTGATCACTCCACTTGTCTCATCCTTAGTCCTTAGAAAATATACCCAAGTAAATCTAGAGTAATCATCAACAATAACTAGGCAATATGATTTCTTGCCTATACTCATAACATTTGTAGGACCAAACAGATCCATATGCAACAACTGAAGAGAACTAGAGATTGTGTTCAACTCTTTGGACTTATGAGAAGTTTTGTGTTGTTTGCATTTGAGACAGGCAACACAATGATCATCACATGAAAAGACTTTGGAAGGTAAACCTCTTACAAGGTTGTTTTTAACAAGATTATTCATTGTTTTAAAGTTCATGTGACACATCCTTCTGTGCAAAAGTGATGCTTCATCCAAAGAAGCTTTTGAAAAAAGACAGTTTAGGGATGAATCAGTTGAAACACTTTCCATATCTAAGCAATATACATTATCCTTTCTGGGAGTTCTTAGTAGTATCATCTTTTCATCAACTACCTTGAATCCAGGAGCAAGGATAATGCATTCAGAATCAGTAAATAATATACTATGCTGTTTGTCACAAACCTGTGATACACTTAACAGGTTGTATCTTAACTGTTCAACATAGAATACATCTTCAAAGGTCATTTTACCTTTGGTTACATCCCCCTTACCACTGATCTTACCTCCATCTCGAGTATTACCAAAGGCAACATGTCCACCATCAATTTTCTTGAAATTCTTGAGGCATGACATGTTCCCTGTCATGTGCCTAGAGCAACCACTATCAACATGCCAGATGCTCTTCCCCTTGAGCTGCTGGTTGCCCTGCACATAAGATTAAACAGTTAGTATTGATTGGGAACCCAAGCCAAAGTGGTCTTGGGTCTCCCTTTCTCATCAAAGTATTTACATTCCTTTTTGATGAGGTTTTTAAACTCAGAGCACTCTTTATTTGAGTACTTTGTCAAGATAATTGGCTTAGCAGCACAAACACTAGAAGCAGTACTAACCCTAGAAGTACTAACAGAGTTAGCAGCACTAACAGGTTTAGAAGTACTAATATTTGAAGAAGTACTAACCATGTTAGTTGTACTAACATTGGTAGCAGTAGTATTGCTTCTAGCAGCACTAACATTGTCAGCAGTACTATTTGAGGTAGCAGTACTAACAGTTTTAGTGCTTTTAGGAATCCACATCTTGACATTTTCTTTCACAGTCTTTTTCTTCATGTGGCTTTTAGATTTAATAGTTTTCTTAGCCACATGGTTCCTTTCCTTCTTCCTATAACCCAAGGGTTTTTGCATAGATCTTTGAAAATTCATCCTTTGGTTTATAGGAATGAAATAACAGTATTTGGCAAGATGATTCAATTTGCCACAGATAAAACAAGGTTTTGTTCTATTGATTTTATTCAAATCAACCCCTTGTTTTTGTGCCCACTGATTATTCCATTTTCTTTGATTTCCCCTCTTTTTATCATGTTTTAGGGGCTCAGGTTTCTTACATGCACATTGTTTGCAAGGAACAGGATTCAGAACTGTGGTCTGTTTGTAATGGACCTTACCAGACTTTCCCTCTGTATTCTCTATGTCCTTTGATTTGACCCAAATCTTTCCACACCCCTCATTGGTAATGATATGATTCTCTAGGGGAATCTCACCACTCACATTGTTCTCCTTACTCTTACCAACCTCTTTCTCAGTCTTATCCTCAACAACTACCTCATCTAAGGAATCTATCTTAGTGGCTCCCTCAGGCAAGTCCTTCCTATCTTTGGTTTCTAACAAATCTGATGTAGGAGGAATGTAGTTGTTGTTGTATGGTGGTGGTGTGGTATTGTACCCAATTCCTCTTCTTAATTTTTCATGAATCTGAGTTTGTAGTAAAGAGTCCATTGCTTTAGAAGCATTGGAAAACTTTTCCACATCAAGCTTAACCTTGGTTAGCTCCTCTCTCAACTTTTCACTCTCCTCTTTAGATTTGGTCAGTTGGAATTCTAGATACTTTTTCTCCCACTTCCAGTAATTGGTATCATATGAGTGTTGGATTTCATTGGCTTGAAAACCTTTAATCTGTTCCTCAAACCTCTCAACAATTCTCACATAGTCTTTTATATCTTTTGCTAACCTCTTAAGGTCATCACTCATGTTCTGGTTGTGATCTCTGTACCTTTTGACAGTGTCTATGCAAGTTTTAGAACAGAGAGTAGAACTTACCTCAGTTGGGAGATCAGATACTTCTGCCATAAGATCTTGATTGTGGATAGCCTCTTCTGCTTGATCACTCCAGTCAAACCCCATTCCTTGTTGAGAAACAAGGGCTTGAGCAGAGTTTCTGTTATGCTTAAGGTTTCCAGACTGTGCTTGTTGGTGGTTGTTGTTGTGAGACACTCCACTTCTGCATTCCCTGGCAAAGTTTCCCTTCAGATGACATTTATAGCATTCCACCTTTGATTTATCAAAGCCTGCTCCATCTTCTCTTCTTTGGGAGAAGTTGTTCCTCCCAGTCCTCTTTATGAACTTCTTTAAGCTCATGGAAAGCATGGTCATCTGCCATTTAATATCCATCTCTTCAAGATCATCAGGATGAAGTTGTT
Organism: Arctium minus; assembly: GCA_954870635.1. Classification (NCBI taxonomy): domain Eukaryota; kingdom Viridiplantae; phylum Streptophyta; class Magnoliopsida; order Asterales; family Asteraceae; genus Arctium; species Arctium minus. The sequence continues at coordinate 100,445,174 of OX941080.1, read as the reverse complement.
CCAAGTCATCATTAATTAAAGAGGAATTTCCATGGCTGGAAAGAAAGAATTCAAACACAGATTCAGTGCCTTTTTCTTGATTTGCTCCATTAGCAGCATTAACTGATTCAGGGTTAGCAGTAGAATCAATTGATGCTGATTGAAGTGCAGCATTATGAATATATCCAGAAGGTTTCTTCTTTTCCTCTACCTCAGCTTCAAATACTCTAAGGTCATTGTACAAATCATCAAGTTCTTTTTCTTCCAATTGTTCATTCTGTCTGAATGAAACAGTGTACATGGTCCATTCATCTCCAAGGGACCTTAAGAACTTTCTGTTTACATCATCTTGATCAATCTGTACTCCCATAGTAGCTAGTTCACCAATCAGCTTGTTAAACTTGTCAAAAGTTTGAGTCATGGACTCATTCTTAGTTGACATAAAGTTTTCATACTGTTGTTTCAAGATTGCCTTTTGATTTCTCTTGGTACTTTTGGTACCATAGAATTTCTTCTCTAGAGCATTCCAGAGCATCTGTGCAATTGCTGAATTGGTGTTGATATTCATTGGGAATAGCTAAGAGCAGTGTGCTCAAGGCTTTCATCTCTGTCTGTCTTGTCTTCCTTTCTGCATCTGTCTTTGGTGGGGTCCTTTTTCCATCTGCACCAATCTTTCCTGCATCAGATGGGCCATTCTCAATGATGTCCCACATTGGATCTGAGCATTGGAACCTTTGAGACAAGAGTACTATTTGATTCAACTATGTTTTCCATGATGAATAAGATTTCTGAGAATACTAGCTCTGATACCACTTGTCAAGATCTGAATTCTTAACAAAAATAAACACTCAGAAACAATATTAAAGGAGTTTGCGGAATAACAATTTAATATTCAAAGATCAATGAAACAGTGAATCAGAATAACAACTTGTAAACTTTATTGAATGGTTATAAAGCTACAAGATTTCACACACAACCTCAATATTGATGAACAGGCTCACCATTACGAATTCTACTTCTCTAGAACTAGGATTATAAACCTTGAGGTTGATTCTCTCTAAGAAAACTAAAAACTCAGAATTAATTCTCTATTTCTAAAGATACAAACTATTCTATACATATACTGAAGATAAAAGATAATTACAAAGAATAAAAGATCTTCAGTATAATCTTCCAAAGTTATCTCCGAGCCTTCCATGATCTTCAATCAATACAACTCTCATCCTTGCCATATGAAGTCTTCATCTCATAAGCAGTATTAAGTCTTCAGTTGCATTAATACTTTGAGCAGTATTAAGTTCAGCAGTACTAACTACTAGCAGTACTAAAATTGCTTAGCAGTAGTAACTTCATTAAGCAGTATTAATCTTGACTAGCAGCATTAATCTTTCTCAGCAGTATTTACTTCATAAGTAGTAACTATGTTGTGCTAGCAGTATTAACTGTACTTGAGCAATTCTTTCAGTTCCCAACAGATCGAGACAAAGTTACTCCGGCGAACAACATTTTTCCGACGAGTATCTTTCGATGTTTTAAAGGACTTACCAACCTGAGAAATGATAGAAATCAACTAAGGATCAAAATTAAAAGATAATGCATCGAAAAACACAACTCAAAAATCAGAAAAATTCATTTTCCGGCGAACCCGGTTTTCCGATGAACTTTCCGGCAATCCTTCAAACACGAATATCTCACTCGATAATGAACCAAAATCGATTATGAAAGTTGTTCTGAAGTCCTTATGACGAGAGGAACAAGTTAGAACCAATAAGATCGATTAACAATGATCGATACGAAGACCCACTTGAATGACTTTGAACAAAAAAAAATTGAAAAAAATTCTAACTTTTGAATTCGTAAATGTAACACCCTCAAATATGGAAATAGCAACTTATTTAAAATTTTCTAAATACATCAATAAATGAATCGCCTACAACCACGAATTTAGATTTAACTACAATACACATATACCATCTTATATATATGCAGACTATAAGGGATGGGTGCTACTAATACCCATGCATAGTCACTATCTCCATAGTGCGGAAGACTTCACCGAATACTTACTTTCAGATCTAGCTAAGGCTTTACTCTTCACAGGATTGCTAGAACCAACTCTCAACCTTTAAACCTGATGCACATGCCGACAAATAAAAAGGTTAATCTTAACGCCTAGTGAGCTCAAGAGTTTTAACATAATTATATATCTTTAAAAGAAAAGAATTCAATTTAAAGCAAGGTCCTTCGAAATATTACACTTAAAAATGGAAACGACACATTTTCCCATAATATGCACTTTTAAAGGCAAAGCTCCCAAAACACACATTTCTTATATAACGCGCAACGCATAACTCACCCAAACGGGATCATAGTTCGACACTTATTTGGTAAAAATATGAATAACCATTTATAACCCAAAGTACCCAAAACGCGGGCGGGACAGAATGCTCGACCCATGAATCGTTATCAAAACCACAAATACCGTACGTCCGAAAACATGGAAACTTGGTCCAATACTCATGCGACTGTAAGGAACCAATGACAATAAAATAAGACGTTCTTATATTTAATATACTGATAGCCAACAACGGGGGAAACCCGTATCCGTTGAGGGTGGAGGGAACACAAAAGTATACCACCCAACAACGTTAATCGCATGAAACCTCCCGACATCCCAGCCCGGTGTCCCTACGACTTCTTTACAAGTGTCTCCCCAAGTCAGTTAACCTTGATGGATCACTCCGAAGAATTCCATCCCGGAACCCGACACACTTAAAGACTACCTCCAAGGCATTACTTCAAGCGGCGGCGGTCCTAGCGCCTACTATTCCGGTAGCACTAGTAGACTCAACCCTCCTAGCGATCACTTATAAAGTTTCCAGTCATAAAACATAGGTACCGAAGTTAAACTCCGCAATACCCAATTGACCATCAAGACAGACTGACTCACGTGCCTATGGATCCATTACACACTGCCTAACATTACATGACTCCAATTGAAAGGCCAAAGCTCCCAAAACATGTAACTCACCAATGACACAAATTAAGTGTCATCATATCCAAAACCTACGACGGTTACAAATCCGGACAAATGTCCACACGAATCGTTTAAGCCAATACCGAACTAAAGAGCTAAAAATCCGTTTGACCAATAATTACCGGTCTCCAAAATAGCGAAATGTCTTTAAATAACGTTTATGAACACACGTACTTCAAAGACCAGATTTACCCAAAACTCCATACGAGATGGGACCCAAGATTTCCAACGTGTTTAAGAATGAAAATAAACCAAATGCATATAACACGAAATATTTGTACAAAATCGTCAAAGACGTATAACTCATAAAATAGACCTTACTTGTACAAAATCACCAAGAATACGTAATTCATGTTATTTAGTTGTTGGAAACGTTCAAAACCCAATAGAAGCATTTTAAGAGGTTAACACAACCGAAGTTTACTAAGTAAGAAAACTTATCAAAATACTCACACTTTGACAAATAACTAAGTAAAAAATATTTTACTTCTAAATACTCAAAACTTTTCAGCAGTTAACCATTTCATGCAAAACACTTTAAAATACACATTTTTTCATGTACACCGTTTTCACAAATCAACTTGAACTCACCTCGCTAGATTTAGGTTAAATCTAGATTTCACCCAACGAGCTCTTTTGAAGACCACTTGAATCCTCAAGCCGAGAGCTTCCAAAACCCTTTTTGATGATGAGACTTTCCGAGGACACCCAATCCAACTATTCAACTCGAGCTCCCAAAACCTAGATCCACACATTTTCAAACGTAAATAACCACATCCAACCATAAAGAAACATTCCCCAAACATAATACACCAAAATCCCTAACGAGATCAAAACCCTAGTTTCTCCCAAAACTAACAAGTCCGAGATTTGATAAGCCAAATACTAGGGAAACATCGATGGAGCAATTATAACTTATTACAAGGTTTGGAAATGGAAATAACATACTTACCACTTAGGTTTTGACGAACACCTAGGAAACCCAAAATGGACTTGAGATAGAAGGTGAAGATGAAACTTCTTGACCATAGCTTCCAATCTTTGATGGGTGGAAAGAGGAACACTTAGAACATAATAGATTTGGTGTCTTGGATGCATAAAACCGATTTTAGGGTTTGGGGTTCGGTTTCTAGAGAGAAAAAGGGTGAAAGGGGGTTGAGATAAAAGAAGAGGGGCTGCTCAAAGCTCCTTAAAAACGACCAGGGGCCGTTGGCGATAATGCCACGCGATTATGCCCTTGGCATAGTCGTCGGGCATAGTCGCCCGAAGGGGTAGGGTCGTGGTACATCTCCCGCGATTATGCCCCGCGAGAGTGACATTCTGTCACAATCGCGGGCATAGTCACCCAGGTCTCTCCGAAGGTCAAAATTCCGACTTTTTGACTCGACGTCCGCTCGGTCCGAAATTCAAAACCCACAAACACCCTTTGGATAAGATCTATAATCATGGCTTAATCGGATAAGGGTGAATTAAGGGTTAACCAAAATCACGGGTGTTACAATCCTCCCAACCTTAGAATGATTTTGTCCTCGAAATCTAGATTCCTGCGCAACCTTGTCTGCAGAGGGATTTCCCTCAACCCTTCTTCTTGAACTGTTATCATGCCCCTTGCACTGCTACACACGCCAACTGCCTTCGTGGGCACATCACACTCATGACCGAGCCGACACTTAACTCACCAGAGTAACCTTTACTCTCCAGGTTACGGTCGTCTCCCAACCTTGGATGACAATTACCACCTCCTGGTAATTTGTGACCCCAACTTCTCTCCGACTAATTCCCTTCGGATCTACACAATTCCGAACTCCAGGTCGAAGATCGAATACAAACTCCCATGAATCCTCAGATTCCTACTGATCCACTCCTAATACTGATCAAGATGCCCTTCCAAGGTGCACCAATGCGTCCTTCAAGTATCTGGTTAGTCCGACTTCGGCTATTACTCAAATCCGTTCTAACCCTGACCTTACAACATTCCTTCCATAAAAATTTTATCACCACGGAAATGCTTTTACACAACGGTACATAATCATCAATACTTAATCTTGCTTCTAAATTTCATCACCGAAAGGTCAATCATCCCACGATCCAATCGGGATACTTCAAAAACATTCCAATATCCAATGACCTCAAGAAAACAAGTTGACACCTAGGGCTAAGTGATGACCTCGAAAACATGGACATCCCGTCCCAAAATCCCCTTCCATATGGGTAGCCGCACTAAGGTCGACACTTAACCGAATACTAAAATCACAATCTCACATTTCCAACAAATAAACCGCCAGGAATTTCTTTGATTGCGGAAACCACCAATACGATATACCAACAACATATACCACAATGTCACACCGACGAGCAACCAACCAAGCCGAATCCAAATTTAAACACAGATTAACTCATAAAATCTCATCCCGCAGGATTTCCCAAGTATAAAATCATTCCTTAATTTTTCGGGGAGTCTTAAATCTACTACTTCCATAAAACAAACGCGCACAGATTCAAAACTGAAACCCAAGATCCAAGGCTGACCGCGAGTCGGATCATCCAATGCTTCAAATCCCAAGGACTCGCTCAGTCCTTAAATACTACTCCTTTCACGACGGGGTATAAATCTATAGGCCTAATGAGTTCAAGGTTTTTAAACCAGTATGCCCATTTGAAATATATAAAACTTTCAAATACATATGCTTTTTAACGATCAAACGTACGGTAAAAATACACTACCGATCATTCGATAGGTTTCAAAGTTTATCATTACTACTGCGCATATGAAACCGTTTTCCCAAATCCATTTGTTTGATACTTACGTAAATAAAGACAATAATAGAACATGCATAACAATTTACACTATAAACGTGAAAATAGGTTCATGCACAACGACGTGTGCAATAAAAGTTGTACAACTCCCAAAAGAGATATTCACAAATTAACTTTAAAGTTCTGACTTCTCAACCCAAGAGTCATTGCGACATAAAATTATTAACAACTCCATATGCAACAGTTTATTCCCCAAAGCTCGGTGAAATGATAAGAATGCAAATAATTCTCAAATTAAGTTTAAAACTTTAGTCGCATCAATGAAACACATTTGACCAAGATGGTAACTACAACGATATGCAATTCAAAACTTCATTTCATGTATTACGGAAAATTTATAACAGCAAGGTCAACAAGTGAAGCACAGTTAGATTAAAGTTTAACATGAGATAACATAAATATTTCACATATTTACTCACGCGAGTGAAAATCAGATCCAACCCAAAGTATGCACATATACCCGCGTGAAACTCAAGATGCAATCATGCGACAGTAAAATTTTCAAGGTGCCTTTTACGGAAGCAAAAATGTAGGTGCAAGACTCGCATGAGACAAAGTATTAAACAAAACTCGTAAATTAACGCACACAATAATGCAAGTCTACCCGTTCCAAAATTTCTTTTTATTACGCGGTTCTAAGGGACATAAAATAAAATGCCATAAACCCAACTATACTTTCATAAACTCATTGACGGTAAAATCAAACGGTGTGAAAATCCATGTTTCTCAACATAACAAGCGTAAAACGACAATAAGTCTAAAATGTCAAAACTCTAAAACCACCACGTAGGATAAAGTGACCCTTTTCTACAAAACTCACATTAGATACGTCACCCAAAAGCTCGTAATTTATATGCCATAAAAATTAAAACTCACGCATCTCAAAATATACCCACGAACTCAAAAGTTTGTAGGACTATACCCCGTAAAATTAAACACGACTCGTACTGACTAAAATTCTCTTGAAATTCCAACTCGAGAACAGTGGGACAACTCTTCCTTTAAAACCTTAACATACGTAGAGGAGATCCAATGTCAAGGTTAAAAATTCTACAGTCACTTGCCCAATACCACATGTGGCATTAAAACACGGATCTTAAGATGTCCAAAAATAGCGTTAAACACAAAACAGGGACGGGGAGATTTTTTCCATATAAATTGTAGTAACTTGCAACAAACAATTCCATGCATTCTTAAGCTCACAGTCTAAAAATCTGATAGGTGCTAAATGTTTTACCAAGACTTCAAAGTATAACACACTTTATGCTTTGAATACATGAGAAACAATTGATGCAAGCTTATTTTAGAAATAAATTTCGTGCATGAACTTGGTCGGCACTCAGCATCTCAGGACTACACTCCTCCATTTTCCCTACGTACTATTGCCATCCGGATACATCAAGCATCTTAGAGTCACGAACCCACTAATTGGGTTAACTTACAATTTCTCCTCAAAATAAAATTGGTCTAACGGACTTATAGTTCTAATCCAAACAATAATTCTTACTCAAGATGATCAACTTAATGCATTCAACGCATTTAACTATCACTTTAACGTCACATCGCTATAGACATCAACCTTTCCTTAGATTACTCGCTTATAAACTTTCTCACTACCCCAATGGTCATCATACTAAGGTAATTCAAGTATACACATGTGATATGTTGGTTCACCATAGCACTGGCCAGGTGCCATTATGAACGTACCATACATGATCATCCTTGCGACCATTGATGATTTTCCGTTTCTAGCGACCCGATCAACTCCAAGATATCTTATCTTAAGGCGCCTAATGTGCAACTTCACTTTCAATCGCTTATAAGAATGCTAGTTTGAGTCTAGGCATCCAAAAATCAATACCTAAATCTTTCAAACTTAAGCTCGGATACCAACTTGTAACACCCTCAAATATGGAAATAGCAACTTATTTAAAATTTTGTAAATACATCAATGAATGAATCGTCTACAACCACGAATTTAGATTTAACTACAATATACGTATACCATCTTATATATATATACAGACTATAAGGGATGGGTGTTACTAATACCCATGCATAGTCACTATCTCCATAGTGCGGAAGACTTCACTGAATACTTACTTTCGGATCTAGCTAAGGCTTTACTCTTCACAGGATTGCTATAACCAACTCTCAACCTTGAAACCTGATGCACATGCCGACAAATAAAAAGGTTAGACTTAACGTCTAGTGAACTCAAGAGTTTTAACATAAGTATATATATTTAAAAGAAAATAATTCAATTTAAAGCAAGGTCCTTCGAAATATTACACTTAAAAATGGAAACGACACATTTTCCCATAATATGCACTTTTAAAGGCAAAGCTCCCAAAACACACATTTCTTATATAACGCGCAACACATAACTCACCCAAACGGGATCATAGTTCGACACTTATTTGGTAAAAACATGAATAACCATTTATAACCCAAAGTACCCAAAACGCGGGCGGGACAGAATGCTCGACCCATGAATCGTTATCAAAACCACAAATACCGTACGTCCGAAAACATGGACACTTGGTCCAATACTCACGCGACTGTAAGGAACCAATGACAATAAAATAAGACGTTCTTATATTTAACATACTGATAGCCAACAACGGGGGAAACCCGTATCCGTTAAGGGTGGAGGTAACACAAAAGTATACCACCCAACAACGTTAATCGCATGACACCTCCCGACATCCCAGCCCGGTGTCCTTACGACTTCTTTACAAGTGTCACCCCAAGTCAGTTGACCTTGATGGATCATTCCGAAGAACTCCATCCTGAAGGCCCAGCACGCTTAAAGACTACCTCCCATCTTCAAGGGACGGAGGTCCTAGCGCCTACTATTCCGGTAGCACTAGCCGAATCAACCCTCCTAGCGATCACTTATAAAGTTTCCGGTCATAAAACATAGGTACCGAAGTTCAACTACGCAATACCCAATTGAACATCAAGACGTACTGACTCACGTGCCTATGGATCCATTACACACTGCCTAACATTACATGACTCCAATTGAAAGACCAAAGCTCCCAAAACATGTAACTCACCAATGACACAAATTAAGTGTCATCATATCCAAAACCCATGACGGGTAAAAATCCGGACAAATGTCCACACGAATCGTTTAAGCCAATACCGAACTAAAGAGCTCAAAATCCGTTTGCCAATAATTACCAGTCTCCAAAATAGCGAAATGTGTTTAAATAACGTTTATGAAAACACGTACTTCAAAGACCAGATTTACCCAAAACTCCATACGAGATGGGACCCAAGATTTCCAACGTGTTTATGAATGAAAATACACCAAATGCATATAACACGAAATAGACTTTATTTGTACAAAATCGTCAAAGACGTATAACTCATAAAATAGACCTTACTTGTACAAAATCACCAAGAATACGTAATTCATGTTATTTAGTTGTTGGAAACGTTTAAAACTCAATAGAAGCATTTTAAAAGGTTAACACAACCCAAGTTTACTAAGTAAGAAAACTTATCAAAATACTCACACTTTGACAAATAACTAAGTAAAACATATTTTACTTCTAAATACTCAAAACTTATCAGCAGTTAACCATTTCATGTAAAACACTTTAAAATACACATTTTGGCATGTACACCGTTTTCACAAATCAACTTGAACTCACCTCGCTAGATTTAGACTAAATCTAGATTTCACCCAACGAGCTCTTTTGAAGGCCACTTGAATCCTCAAGCCGAGAGCTTCCAAAACCCTTTTTGATGATGAGACTTTCCGAGGACACCCAATCCAACCCTTCAACTCGAGCTCCCAAAACCTAGATCCACACATTTTCAAACGTAAATAACCACATCCAACCATAAAGAAACATTCCCCAAACATAATACACCAAAATCCCTAACGAGATCAAAACCCTAGTTTCTCCCAAAACTAACAAGTCCGAGATTTGATAAGCCAAATACTAGGGAAACATCGATGGAGCAATTATAACTTATTACAAGGTTTGGAAATGGAAAGAACATACTTACCACTTAGGTTTTGGCGAACACCTAGGAAACCCAAAATGGACTAGAGGTTGAAGGTGAAAATGAAGCTTCTTGACCATAGCTTCCAATCTTTGATGGGTGGAAAGAGGAACACTTGGAACATAATAGATTTGGTGTCTTGGATGCATAAAACCGATTTTAGGGTTTGGGGTTCGGTTTCTAGAGAGAAAAAGGGTGAAAGGGAGTTGATATAAATGAAGAAGGGTGCTCAAAGCTGCTTAAAAACGACCAGGGGCCGTCGGCGATAGTGCTACGCGACTATGCCCTTGGCATAGTCGCCCGAAGGGGTAGGGCCGCGGTACATCTCCCGCAATTATGCCCCGCGAGAGTGACATTCTGTCACAATCACGGGCATAGTCGCCCAGGTTCCTCCGAAGGTCAAAATTCCGACTTTTCGACCCGACGTGCTCTCGGTCCAAAATTCAAAACCCACAAACACCCTTTGGATAAGATCTATAATCATGGGTTAACCGGATAAAGGTGAATTAAGGGTTAACCAAAATCACGGGTGTTACAGTAAAGCTATTTCATGCAAGAGACTAAGACAGGAATTCGTAAACAAGCAGATACGAAAAGTATGGAATTCGTGAATAGCTTCTTGCGAAATCTCGACGTGCACAGTAACCTGTGAATTTTATTTCTTCAGTCTCACTTGCGAGTTTTTTAGTCAATATTGTTTCTGCGAATTCTGTTATGTGAGAGACCTACGAAATCCTTGTAAACTTTTCTCAAAAACTAAGTAAACATTTCGTATATGCTTCCACTGTGATCTGCGAATTCCTTAGTCAACTGTTCATGCTAATTCCTTAAACAGTGAGGCATACGAATTCTTTGTCCAGTCATGCGAATTCTATGATTTTCTGCGAGTTCTTTAAGTTCTGAAGCGAGTTCTTCAATTCTGAAACGAGTTCTTTAAGTATATTCTTCCCGTTTTGATATAAATCTTTACAAATGCTTGCAAACTCTTATCCAAGTGATATGATCATCAATTAATATTGCCTTCAACAACTTCTCGACCATTTCAACAGATCTGTAAACCACAATTGTAGTTCTCAGCCTATTCACGAGTTCTTCACATTGTTAAAAAAATCAAAACAAAAAATTTAAAAATTTTTGATCAAGACTTTATAACCACAAATGATTAAGAACACAACAAATAAACTTGAAATCATGCCAAATGTAAAACCCAAACTTAACCATTTTCAAAAAAACAAACTTTCAGAAATCGTAATGAATAGTAACCTCGAAAAAAAACTTTCAAATCTGATGAGAATATATGAAATCTTTGAAAAGCAATCAACAAAAGAATATTGATTATTAAAATCGAACTCTATTGAACACAAATATTCATCAAATTGATATGAAATTGACAAAATCCAGAAAAATTTTCAAGAACAAATCTTAAAAAAAAATTAGAAAAAAAACACCCTGATTTTCTCAGATCTGGATGAATTCGTTGCAAATTTGTGCACAAAATCCTTTCTCCGAAGCTCTGATACCAATTGTTAAACCCAAAAAATTACATAATTGAATCTCAAATCACAAGTTTATTGATTCTTGAACATTCTCTCTCTACATATTTTTTCTCTCTACATATTTTCTCTTTCTAGAGTCTCTCTCAAAATCATAAACGTATATAACAATCTAAAAGCTCTTACCTACAAATTACAAGACCAAACCTATTTATACCCTAATTATAAACCTAACTAAACTTTGTTAGATTGATATTGTATTCAAGATTAAAAGTGAGGGTCTATTCTGTAATAGTTTGATAGTTTAAGTGTTTGATTGTAAAGTCAATTTAAGTAGACTTAGTATAAATAGTTTTAGTTCTTTTGTATTCTGTAGACACTAACGCACACATCAGACTTCAATAGAGATTGGTAAGAACACAGTGAACGTGAGACTTGTGATTACGTGTGAGATCTGTGGCTAATTGTAATATCATGATTTGATTAATAAACTTGTGTTCATAATCTGTGTTGTGTGATTAGAATGCTAGTATAAACTGGGTCACAATTGGTATCAGAGTCCAGAGCAGAATAATCAGAAAGATCGAATTTTCATTCTTGGAAAAGTCACTGTTGCATTGAAAGTGAATTTGTGAATTAGTGATGAATTGATTGCAAATTTGGTATCACTATGATCGCCAAATGAATTGATTGCAAATTGTTGCATTTTTTGAAAGTTTTTGGTCGTATACTGTTGAGAATCAATTGCCACATCTATGATTGTTTCTAGACAAATTCACTCCATAGGGTTGTTCTCGATGGTATAAAGATCGTTCCTACAAAGTTTCAGAGCCAAACATCAAGTTTTGGGTGGATTTCAAGAGAAAAGTTGCAAAATATCAACGAGATCTACAGAATTCGTAGACTTCATGAAGAACTCACAAGTAGAACTCGCAAAGTGAAAGAATTCGCAGACTACCTATTTCTATTGTTCTTAAGAAAAGAATTCGCAGAGTAAGAGAATTCGCAGACTAGGAATTCGCATCCACTGAGAAGAAAGTTGACTAAGTGAAGAATTCGCACAAGTCATCATACGAAAAGTGAAGAACTCGCAATGGTGAGAGACACGAATTTTGAAGAATTCGCAACTGTGTCTTATACGAACTCTAAGAACTCGCATAAGCTTTCTTGCGAAAAGTTTAAAACTCGCATGAGTCTTCTTGCGAAAAACTCACAATTTGTATCCTTCACTATATCCTTTTTACGAATTGATTTCTTACGAGTTCTATACTTGTAAATTTCTTTGTGTGTGCCTTGCGAATTGTGTTCATTGCGAATTGTGTAATACGAATTCTTGCTTACGAATTCTATGTTGTGAGTATCATACGAATTCTTAACTTGTTTTTCATTTTAAGTGATTTTTCTGTACTTTTACTTCAAGTTTTTCTGATTTTCTAATTAAAGATCATTTCTAGCATATTTTTTTGATATCAAGTTGCCCTATGAGATTTAACTGTCAAAAGTTTTTGATTTTTTAGTATTTCTTTTAGATATCATCATGCCTTACACAAATGAAAAAGGAAATCTGGTGCTAAGTAACAGAGATTGTGCTTTAGAGTATATGCCAGAGATTCCAGTTATGGAAGTTGAAATCAAGAATCTGAAGATTCAAAATTCATCTCTTCTTAATCAGATTACTAATTTGAAATATTCTAAAGATTTAAAGAAAGATTTTGTTTGTTCAGAATGTATCTCTAACTCAAAGATTAATTTTGCAGGAATTATTGAGTTGAAAGAAAATGAAATTTTAAATCTACAAGGCAAGCTGAAAAAGTTCTGAAAGTTTTAATTCTAGCTCTACATGGTCCAAGAAGGAATCAATGCAAATAGAGCTAGATGAACTGAGAAGAAGAGAAAACATTGCTAGTGAAACATGTGAAGAGCTGAGAAAGTCAAATATACAAATCTTTGCTGAAAGAGAATCCTTGAAAGATAAAGTCTTTAGTCTTGAGGTTGAAATCAACATGATGAAGGAGAAACCAACCCAAGACAAAGACAAAATAAAAGCACAAGATGAGATGAAGAAGATTGATAAAAAGAGAAAAGATTTTGAAAAAGAAAATGCTGATTTTCAGAAGAAGATGAATGAACTGAAAGAAAAGATCTCTCTAGATGAAAAGAAAATGGAGAAAGAAAGAGAAGAGTTTGCAAAGAAGTTTTCTGAATTCTCCAGAAAAGCTTTTGAAGAGAAGAAAATAGTAGAGCTTAAATGTGTTAAGCTTTCTCAACAAGTTTCTGACTTTGAGAAAGTAAACATAATGGAGAGAGACAAGTTTGAGAAAGAAAAGAAAAAGATAAATGAGCAAAAGTGTATAAGGAAAGATTTCGAGAAAGAAAAGAAAGCATTTGAAGCTGAGATAACGGAGTTGAATGGAAAACTATCTAAGCTGTCAACAAACACTCAGAAGGAGAAGAATGCCAAATCTGAGTTGCATAAGAAGTTTGATCAAATGTCAAAGGAGAGAAGCAGTTTGTCATCAAAGATAAAGGAACTTGAAGAGATCATGTTCAAAGTGAAGCTGACAGAGTCAAAAACTCTGGAATCAATTGTTCAATCACCAAGAGATGATCTAGCTGCATCCGAATGCTCATTCAAATCAGCAGCAAGTTCAATTTTCACTAATGTTTCTAATAATCCCTTGTTTGATTCTAATGATAATCATACTTATAAACTTAATGATAAAATTCATCCTTCTAATCTTTCCTATGATAAAAATGTTGATGATTCAGGTAACATTAAAAAGGACAAGTCTAAGAAGAAAACATTTTGGAGAAGGAAAGATGAGAAAGAAAAGTGGATTTGGTAAGTGAAAGGTTCCTCGGAGGAGAAGAAGGAACATAAATCATTTGTGCATACACTGAATGCTAAAAGGAACAATGCTCATAAAGGTAAAACTTTTGGCAAACCTAATCTGGTCTACACTATCAATCAACTGATCAGGTTAACTCAAAAGAAAATTAGTTTTTCCTATTGGGGTTCAAATGATTTTTGATCGGTCGTTTAATTCGAGATTATTTTATCGTCAATCACCCATCTTTAATGTGCTAAAATGATAAAACCGAACGATATTAATGTGTTTTTATATTTTTATAGGTGCGGAACACTTTGGAGATAAAAAGAGCAAAAAGAAGGAATTTTGACAGATTTGCGCGCCTGTAGCGTTTCGTCCGTATTTCACTCGTCCGATCTCCGATTTAAGCGATTACAGATGATCTGGAAACCCAACACATAGATATACAATGTTCGTGTTTTGAGTTTTTGGCGATTCGGAGTGGATCTGGACCGAAACAGGCGCCGAAGTTGAGTGAACAAAGTTGGACCAGAAACGAGAGATAAAATAGAAATGGTGCAGATCTAAACCAAAATCAAAGCTGCAGTGTGGTGGCAAGGCCGTGGGTTTGTGTGGCTTTGGTCGTGGGATCGAGTCTTGTTTGTTGCGAAAAGCATGTTTTTATATTTTTATTGAAATAACATGCTTAGCCCAAGTCTCTACAACCCAAGATGAAGTCAGCCCAGATTTGCATATTAAGCCCAACTCGTGAAAAAGGAAACTTAGGGCATATTTTCTATTATTAAAAAGGGAGGAATTACATGGGATTGGAGGCAATCGAGGGAGGCAGCAGCTCTACGCTGCTGTCTTTAATTTTTTTTATATTAAAATTTCTTTGTTGCATTTGATTGGATTGCGGGAATGATGATTAGAGATGGTTGATTTTAATGGTTGAAGATTGAAGATTATGATTCGTTAGTTGGTGGATTGATGACGATTGAAGTTGATGATTTCATTGGAGATGCAACAGAGGTTTGAGGTTTATTTCACGTAGTAATTTTTTTAGTAAATCGTTTTTATTAATTTTAGTTCGGTTTTAAAATTCTGTTTTTGATATTGTTGGTAATTTGAAGTATTGGATTAGATTTCTTGGATAAAGTTTGTGTTTTTTTTATTATAATTGAGAACGTTAAATGGTTGGTGATTATGATGATTTTGATGTTTTGTTTTTAATTAAGTTTCTACGAATTTTTCATTATGAACGATATGTGACAGGTATTGTTTCTTTTGAATGATTTCGTATTCGCGTTATTTTGTTAGTCATAAAGTTTTAATTGTTATTTGTTTAATAGTTTAATTCAACTCCCAATCCAACCCTTTTGAAGTAGTGTTATTTGTAATAATTAGATTTCGGTTTTAGTTAGATTATTTTGAGCTTAATTGATAAATTGGGTAGCCAATCTTTGTGACACATGTGCATTCAGTTTTAATACAAATCTTTAATTTAACCACTGACTCCCTGAGAAGAACGATACCCTACTTACCCTATCACTAGGTTTGAGTTAGGTTTATAAATTTAAACCTTGTTGTGCGTTTAACGACGCGTGCATCAAGTTTTTGGCGCCATTGCCGGGGAGTTGTGCGCTTAAATTAATTTGTTTGTGTTAATTTTTTTTGTTTGCATTACCATTTGAATAGATTGCTACTCGATATCTTCTAATAGTATTTTGCAGATTGTTTGCTTGATCTCTCCCGGATCAGGTAAATCTTCTTGTCTTTATTTTTAATATTTCTTTTAGTGTGTTTTTTTTTAGTGTTAGTCTTCTTTAAAAAAAAAAAGTAGTCTTGTTTAGCGTTTTTATTTTTAGTTTAGTCTTTACTTTATTATCTCTTTTTAGTTTAGTTGTTTATTAGGTTGCCTGTCACGTAGTTCTAAGTTTCGATCTGATTGAGGTCTAACTAGTTCTTTTAAGTTGCATGCACCACACTAGATCTAAGAAAGATTTGCCTGTATTTGGAGTGCATGAATTAGAAGAAACTGGAAGGCGAGCTAGAAATCAGAAATCTGTAATCAAGAAGCCTAAGACTGAGATCCACAAAAACTTAATGAGTGATAGCGAAGGAGAAATGGAAAATCCACCACCACCACCACCAAATCACCCTCCTCTGGAAACTTATTTCCAAACCGGCGCTTACGAGAACCCATCCCCGATATCCTTACCGGGTGATGATGACACTTACTATGAGATTCGTCCTCATCTCATTCAGTCACTTCCAAACTTCCATGGCTTATCCAAAGAAGAACCGTATAATCACTTATACGAATTCATTGCCATCTGCAATACCAACAATATTCGAGGTCTCACCCGAGATCACCTTAGGCTCATATTGTTTCCCTTTTCTCTGAAAGGGCGAGCAAAACAATGGTTTATATCACTTGAGCCAAGGAGCATCTCTACTTGGGATGACATGCAGAGGAAGTTTTTAGCCGAGTACTTCCCCATAAGGAAAACTGCGGAGATACGCCGTGCGATCTCCAATTTTCAGCAACAACCTGGGGAAGAGTTTCACGAGGCGTTTGATCGACTGAAAGAGCTTCTTCGTTCCTGCCCTCACCATGATACCCCAAAATGGATCTTGGTAAAAACATTCTTAGATGGCTTAGACCCGACTCACCGAGGTCTAGTTAATGCTGCAAGTGGGGGAACGATGATGACAAAGAGTGATGAGGAGGCATGGCAATTCTTAGAAACATACAGTAGAAGCCTTTCATCACATAATTTCTCATGGACGACTCATAGGTCAGTGTCATCAGTATCTAATGTTGAAGAGTTAAATGATTTGAGGAAAGAATTCAAGAGTGAGATTGGTGAGTTGTCTAAAAAGATGGATCTTGTTTTAGGTGGGATAGCCGGGAAGAAAAATGATGTTCTCCAGGTTCAAAATGCATGCACTCACTGTGGGGATTCTTCACATTCTGCAAGTGAGTGCATAGTTTTTTATTCTGAGAGCGTAAATCAATCCCAGGGGTTTGTGAATCATAATCAAGACCCATTTTCAAGCACTTATAATGCAGGTTGGCGAAAGCATCCCAATCTTTCTTGGAAAAACAATCAAGAGGGTCCTTCAAATCAACCACGGTTCCAAAACCACCATCATGAGGGTCAGTCGAGTCAACCTAAATTTCAAGGACAAAATCACAACCATTCTCACTCTGGAAATTACCACCATGGTAATCAAAGTCACAATCAAAACTTTGGTGGTAATAATAATAATTATAACAACAACAGACAAGGTTCAGCGCTAATTGAGAAGCAGCTGCAAGATATAATGGCAATGATGAATAACTATACTCAGTCTGCTGCTGCTACTAATCAGTCTGTTGCTGCTTTAGAAAAACAAGTCGGTCAACTGGCCGAACAGATGAATAGAAGGGATGGGGGTACGCTGCCAAGTATGACTAAGCCAAATCCTAGTCATGAACATGTAAACGAAATCACCTTGCGAAGTGGCCGTCAATTGGATCCCCTCCCTGAAAAAAATGATGAAAGCTCTCAAGCGAAAAAGGGAAAAGGGAAAGAGATTGAGCAGGGAGTAGAGTCTGAAGAGACAAATCAAGTTCCAATCACATCGGATGCCGATAAACCTCAAAATGGGGAGGGTTCAAGATTGCCTAATCAAGAACCCACTGTTCCATTCCCCACCGCTTTAAATGAATCTGCGGCATTTCCATTTAGAAAAAGAGGGCCGAAAAATGATGATATGATGGATGTCTTTCGCCAAGTAAAGATAAATCTACCATTACTAGACGCCATCAAACAAATCCCGGCTTATTCCAAATTCTTGAGAGAATTGTGCACTCAGAAGCGCAAACAAAAGACTTCAATCCCCAAAAAGATTGAAGTTACTGAACACGTCAGCACTATTCTATCTAGTTCTCTACCACAAAAATGCAAGGACCCTGGAGCTCCATTGATCCCTGTCATTATGGGAAATTCCGCTATAAAGAGTGCCTTGCTTGATTTAGGGGCTAGTGTGAATATCTTGCCAGGATCGGTGTATGATCAGTTTGAGTTTGGTGAACTCAAAGCAACAAGTGTGTTATTAAAACTCGCTGATCGATCTGTTAAGACACCGAGGGGAGTGCTTAAGGATGTGATTGTGAAGATTGAGGATTTCTACTATCCCGTGGATTTTCTTGTGTTAGATACCGAGGGCATTTGTAGAGATAAAAGCCCTACGATGATTCTCGGCCGACCCTTCTTGGCGACTGCAAACGCCACAATCAATTGCCGATCTGGACTGATGGACATTACCTTTGGTAATCGAAAACTGCGCATGAACATCTTTGCGCCATCCTCCTTCCCTCCGACTGAGACCGAGTGTTATTCCATAGACTTTGCAGATGAATGTACCCAAGAATACACTTCAAGCATACTGCAAGAGGATTTGTTCACTCGATACTTTTCTATCTCATCGGAAGATGATCTTGATCTAGTAGATTTACATGAGGTCCTGGCATTGCTTGCTGAGCCACTTGTGCCTAATCAACCACCCTGGTCTCATAAGGTTGAACCATTGCCAAGTCTAGCTCATGAACCTCCCAAGAGTTCACTTGAAAAGCCACCTGTGCTAGAGCTTAAGCAACTACCAGAGCACCTTAAGTATGTCTTCCTAGGAGACGATGGCACCCTACCAGCTATTATCTCATCATCACTCACACCTGATCAGGAAGATATGCTTATTTTTGTTCTAAAAGAACATAAGAAGGCAATTGGATGGTCGATAGCCGATTTGAGAGGGATCAGTCCTTCGGTATGCATGCATAGAATCCACACTAAGCCTAATGCCAGGCCCTTACGTGAATTTCAAATACGGCTGAACCCGAACATGAGGGATGTGGTGAAGAAAGAAGTTATCAAATGGTTGGATGCCGGGATCATATATCCCATTTCTGATAGCCCTTGGGTGAGCCCGAAACAAACGTTGCCCAAGAAATCTGGCATCACCATTGTGGAGAGAGGAGGGGAAAATATTCCTACTCGCCCCGTCACCGGATGGCGAGTCTGCATCGACCACAGAAAGTTGAATGCAGTCACATTGAAAGATCATTTCCCCTTACCTTTCATCGACCAAATACTGGAGAAGCTGGCAGGCCAGAAATTCTACTGCTTCCTGGATGGTTATTCAGGATACAATAAAGTGGCCATACACCCTGATGACCAAGAGAAGACGACATTTACATGTCCTTACGGCACTTTCGCTTTCCGTCAAATGCCATTTGGATTATGTAATGCGCCTGCGACATTCCAAAGGTGTATGATGCCAGTCTTCAGTGACATATTGGGAGAGTCATTGGAGGTCTTTATGGATGACTTCTCAGTATTTGGCGAGACGTTTGAAAGTTGTCTCCATAGTCTTGAGAGAGTGCTGAAGCGTTGTGAGGAGACTAACTTAGTGCTAAGCTGGGAGAAGAACCATTTCATGGTTCGAGAAGGAATTGTGGTTGGTCACGTGATTTCTGAACGTGGCATTGAAGTTGATCGATTAAAGGTCCAGGTAATCTCCACCCTACCTCCACCGACATCGGTGAAGGGTGTCCGCTCCTTTCTAGGACATGCAGGCTTCTATAGGCGATTTATCAAAGACTTCAGTGCCATTTCACGATCCTTGTGCAATCTACTTGCCAAGGATAATTCATTTGTCTTTGATAAAGCCTGTCTAGAGGCGTTTGAGACCATCAAGAAAAAGCTTGTCGAGGCACCCATCATGCAAAAACCAGACTGGTCGTTGCCATTTGAGTTAATGTGCGACGCAAGTAATGAAGCGATGGGAGTTGTACTTGGTCAACGGGTGAATAAAAAGCCCGTTGCCATCTACTATGCTAGTCGGACATTATCCGAAGCCCAGATGCATTACACGACCACCGAAAAAGAGTTACTTGCTGTCGTGTTTGCATTGGAAAAATTCCGCTCATATCTGTGGGGAGCGAAGGTGATCGTTTACTCAGATCATTCAACCCTTCGCCATCTGCTTGACAAGAAAGAAGCCAAACCTAGGCTCATTAGGTGGATTTTGCTATTACAAGAGTTCGACCTGGAAATTCGAGATAAGAAAGGGTGTGAAAATGTAGTAGCCGACCATTTGTCTCGAATCCCCATAGATCAGATCCCGACCAAGGAAGAGGTCCAGGGATCGTTCCCGGATGAGCAGTTATTTGCCATATCTAGACTTCCTTGGTTTGCACACATTGTTAATTACTTGGCTGCGAAGAAGTTGCCAGCTGACTGGACAACTCAACAGAAACGGTACTTCTTTTCGTAACTTAAGTACTATTACTGGGAGGATCCTGAGCTATTCAAATATTGCCCATATCAGATTGTACGGAAATGTGTCCCCGACAGTGATCACGAAGATATTTTAAAGCACGGTCACAGTTATGCATGTGGGGGACACTTCAGTGGAAAGAAGCCATGAATCAATGTACTTGAGTGTGGATTCTTTTGGCCTACCATATTTCGGGACGCTCAAAACTTTGCGAAATCCTGTCTTCGATGTCAAAGCCTGGGAAATATCTCACGAAAGAACATGATGCCTCTCAACCCTATCCTGACTGTCGAGATCTTTGAAGTATGGGGCATAGACTTCATGGGTCCCTTTCCATCATCCCAAGGTAATTTGTACATTCTGCTAGCTGTTGACTATGTCTCTAAGTGGGTGGAGGCTATCGCGACCAAAATGAACGATCATCGGGTAGTATGCAAGTTTGTCAAGAGCCACATTTTCACTCGACATGGGTATCCGAGAGTCATCATCAGTGATGGCGGAACCCACTTCCGTAATATGAAGTTTAGTGCTCTGGCAAAACACTACGGGATCACACACAGGATAGCTACACCATATCACCCACAGACTAGCGGACAGGTCGAGGTCTCGAATCGTGAAATTAAGCATATTTTGGAGAATACCGTGAGACCTGATAGAAAGGATTGGTCAAGTCGACTGGAAGATGCGTTATGGGCATATCGTACCGCATTCAAGACACCCATAGGCATGTCTCCATATCGACTCGTGTATGGAAAAGCTTGCCATCTACCAGTCGAGTTGAAGCACCGCGCTGCTTGGGCAATCAAGAAGCTGAATCTAGATTTGAAAGAAGCCGGTGACCATCGGAGACTCGAGTTAGATGAGTTAGAGGAATTGAGACGAGATGCATACGAGAGTTCCCGCATATACAAGGAACGAACTAAGGTTTTTCATGATAGACACATATCGCGAAAGTCGTTCCATGTAGGGATGAAAGTATGGCTCTATAATTCTCGTTTGAAGTTATTCCCAAGCAAGTTGAGGTCTAGATGGTATGGCCCATACATTGTGCAAGAAGTGTTCCCACATGGTGCTGTCATAATTCAGGATGAGAAAGGCGGGGCATCCTTCAAAGTAAATGGGCAAAGACTGAAGCCATACATCACTCCTAGAGATCACGATGGCTATATTTTGGAGACCACGGCTCTTGTCGAGCCGGTATATGACTCTTAGTCATGGTATCGGTTCCATTTATCTGTGTATTTTGTATATTTGTTTTATTTCTTTTTATTTATTTGCATGCTTTAATATCGAGTCAGTTAATTGAGTCGTAGTTAAATGAACTTTGTGGGTATGTTCACTGCAAACCCTCACGAGACTTCACTCGTCCACTAGGGGAACCTAGGGGTTTAAAAGGCTTGTTGCACATGCTAAGTGCAATCACATTTCTCTGCGAAAATGAGGATTAGTTAGTAAGTTTGTTTTGATTTATCTCTTTGTTCTTGTTTATCTGTCTTGGAGCCGGATATCCCTTTTGATTGAGTCTCACTTCCCAGCATTGAGGACAATGCATATCTTTAAGTTGGGGAGGGGGAAATTTTGGAATTTTCTGATTAATTGCTATTGAATTTGTATTGTGCTTTAACGAAGTTGGTCCGAGCTTTTGTGTTTTAACAGGAAAGTACTGATAAATCACTGAAGGCTGATATTCCCATATAGGTCGGAGCTTACATGGATTGATCAACATTGCACCAGTCATGCATTGGAACAACATCTAGGGGAGTTTTCTGTTCCTCTCATCTTTATTCATTTTCTTTAGCACAAGGGCATACATTGGGGACAATGCATGATAAAGTGTGGGGTGTTAAAAAACTTAAAGAATTGATTTGTTCTTGGGCAGTAATTCTTTTACATACATGAGCACAATGAAAAGTTCTTGTTAGACTCTAAGGAACATATAGCACTATTGAAATGGTCGATTGGTCCCTAAGACTACTTGGTGTGTCTTGCTATTTGAAACTAGCTTTGATTGATTGGGTGAGCATATCTAACCTGTGAGACATTTGAGCCTTATGACTAAAACATCCAAATTAGTCTCATTTCACTTCATGTGTGTATTACACCTCATGTGCATTGGTCTCTCTAGAACTTGCATCTATTCTCTTCAAGATTGCATTTAAGTCATGCTTGCATACAAAAGTGATAAAGGCCATCTTTGATGTGATTGTTACCCACTTTTAGCCAAAAAGCCTACCCTGAAAATGCAATCCACTTGATCAACCATGTTGAGCCTATAAACCCGTTCGTTTGACACACCTAAGCTACAAGCCACAAAAGCCAAACACTTCCTACCCAACCTTAAAACTTGGGGTGTGACATTAAACCAATGAGCTAAATTGTTAATATTTTGAAGTTGTGGTCTCAAAAGAAGAAAAGAGTAGAAAGCAAAGCCTCAGAAAAAAAGAGAGAGAAAAGAAAGAAAGAAAAAAAATAATAAAAAAAAACAAAGAATCAGTAAAAAAAAAAAAAAAAAAAAAGAGAAAAAAAAAAAGAAAAAAAAAAAAGAAAGGAAGTGGCACAAAGAAGGGGTGTAAAAGTCATATCGGGTATCGTCATTAAAAAAAATGAATAGTAAGTGGTTTTTTTAAGGAAGCTGATGAATAGTAGAATTAACGGACTCTGTTAGTCCAGTTAGTTTTTCTAACATTTTTGGTCCAAAAGTCAGTTAAATTGGCCAAGTTTTGTTCCTCATCCCTTGGTGCACGATCCATCGTTCCCTCTTTGAGCGACAAGTTTACGACTCTCAAACGAAAATTCCTAATCGATTCGCGTTTTAACGACGAATTTGTGGTTAAAAACTAAGTTTTGCACCGGTTCGTCACGTAAAATCCTCTTGTTGTCATTCTTGTGGTCTTAACGTAACAAGTTGGATTTCAACATTTTAAGATGCTTCGAAGTGCACTTAGTCGAGCTTATAGACTACCTCGAATTCGGTTTTAAAATCGAAACTGCAAGAGTGAGAGCAATAACAAAGGGGGATCCGAGCCTTTGATTGTCAAAGTTGTGCCAAAGTTCGTCAAGTAAATCAAGGGGGAGAGAATTTAAAGCATCAAGAAGGAAGATTTACTTTCACAAACTTTAGGGGGAGAATGTTAGTGCATTGAAATTTTGGAAAGTAAATGTATTATAAAGTGTAATTGTATAGAGCTTAAAGTGTAAGGGTTTGTGCTTATATGTTGTAGAAAAGGTGGTAGGTAGGATTAGTGTCTCTATAAATAGATGGTTAAGGCCTTGTAATCATTTCATAATTCAAATTTACAAAATGTAGTCTTCTAAGAATTCTCTCTCTCTCATTAGTGTAGTTTTCCATTTCTAATAAATGTTCTAATAAATCCTACTCCTATCCTATCTTACCTAAACTATTACAAAAGCTTGAATGTCCAGATCTAGGGTCCTACAGACCCACCACCACCCATATGGTATCGTGTCCTCTAAGAGTCTTCGGTAGCTTGGTTACAAAATCCATGGTGATGTGCTCCCACTTCCAATCCGGTATTTTCAAGGATTGGAGACTCCTGTACGGTCGTTGGTGTTCGTCTTTGACTTAATGGCAAGTCACACATCGTTCCATGAAATTTGCCACGTCCAACATCATGACGGGCCACCAATAATTGATTTTCAAATCCCGGTACATCTTTGTACTCCCCAGGTGGATAGAAAACTTAGATTTGTGGGCGTCTTCGAGAAGTGATTCCCGATTGCCCATGACTTTGGGCGCACAAACTTCAGTCAAGAGAAGATGTTGCTTCACCATAACTTCGTTCTTGAGGTTCTCTTCCCGAAGAGCTTCGGTTTGAGACTCCTTGATCTTCTCGATCAAACTTGATACCAATTCGATTCGAGAGAGAGAAGCTCGCAGGCTCCCACTATACACTTTTCTACTCAGCGCGTCCGCCACCACGTTTACCTTGCCGAGGTAGTAGAGTAATTCACAGTTATAGTATTTTTGGAGTTCTAGCCACCTCCTTTGCCTCATATTCAACTCCTTCTGGTCGAATATGTGCTTTAGAATCTTGTGATCAGTATAGAGGGTACACTTAGTACCATAGAGATAGTGCCGCCAAAGCTTCAGTGCAAAAACAACCGTTGCTAGCTCTAAGTCGTGACAAGGGTAATTCTTTTCGTGCACCATGAGTTGTATCGACGCATAGGCAATCACCTTACCACATTGCATCAAGACACAACCCAACCCCTTCTTCGAGGCATGACTAAAGACCACAAAATCCTCGCGTTAGTCATAGATTCAAGCTCAATACTGATCAATCAACAAACAATTGAATCACAAGTCATTTGTATTTGATAAACTTTGATTACAAATGCTTTCTCTCAATATTTCCATCACAATACGTATTGTGTAGGTTTCTATCTCAGTTCGTGTCTACTAAACTAACAAAGAGACAAGGTATTTATACCTAGTCAACACAGGTTGACTTTACAACTCAAACACTCAGACTTTTCAAACATTTACACAAAAGACCCTCATTTAATCTTGAATACAATATAGATCTAACAATCTCCCCCTTTGGACTCATGATTAAAAAAATATTTGACACTAAACTTCAGGTCTTCTTTCACTTGAAAAATCTTCAGCATTTTCATCTTTGTCAGCTATAAATCTTAAACAATTTGACCTTCTTCACAAATCTTTAACAACTTTAACAATCTCCCCATTTGTTACAACTATGCAACAAGTTCTTAGAAAATTTCTTAAATACAACAATAGTCTGAACTTGCTTTGACTTGAAGTACAAACATCTTTAGCTTTTCAACTTTCTCTTGACTTTGATCTCTTCTTAGAATCATCACTTCGACAAACTTTCCTCCCTTTATCACTCTCACTTGACTTTGCTTTCTCTTTGAAATTAATCATTGAAAACTCTCTCCCTCTTTGTTGAATTTTGAGAATCAAAATCATCAAAAAATTATCAATTTCAGTTTTGTCTTTGAAATTATCTCCCCCAAAATAGCAATGTAGGCACAGTCTTCATGAAAAACACGATATTCTCCCCCTTTGGAAAAATATGAACAATCTCCACCAAAGAAAATAATCTCCGTCTGATCTGATTTGAAATTTCTGCCGTCAATTCAAAAATGTATTTATCCGAATCTTTTCAAATTCAGACAAATTATGAGTGGTAACCCTGAATCAACATATGAAACAGTTAATCTGTCTGTCAGTAGCACGGAGCCACTGTGTGTAACAGATACACATTAGAAAGGAGCTTTTTGATGTTCATTCCCACAGGGCTTCCATTCAATCATTGAAAAACCACAAGGGAATTTTCTATGAATGTTAAGACAAGAAAACTTATTCCTTGTGTACTCGTGCAAGTGTAACAATGATTGAAGCAATTAAAGCGTAAACAGGATCAAAGTATGTAAATCGTTGAGACAACAACAAATATTACATAGACTCATTGTGCATGAGAAAGGGTCGAAGGTGGGGCAACTTTCCTTCTTTTTCAATATCATCATCTTCCGAATGAAGATCTGATAGAGTATGTGTTGCTTCCCCAGAAAATATGAAACATTCTATTGTTGAGAAAAGAATGAGTAGCTGGTGGGGTTTTAAGGCAAGATTTGGCATGGGCTAGTTTCCATTTTCAATGAAGGTCACCAAAGAATTTGAACCAACAGATTATGCAGCTGCCCGACTCAGAAAAAGTTTGGTGTAGAGTTTGATATTATTTTACTCTGATATCTCACCCTCTTTCTTTTAAACATTTGAGCTCCCTTCTAACAAATCTCTCTTTTACATTTTACCTCTATTCACCCTCCCACACTCTGATCTTTTGACCTCTCTCCCCTCAATCACTCAAGGATTACTTCCAGGGTAGGAAACACTGGTTAATGTGAATCCATGGAAGTCTTTTAAGCACTCACACCGAATCCCATGCTGTTAAGTCTGATTTTGTAGTAATCATTGTATTTATAGACTTGGTCTTATACTGTGCTTTGAGTGCATATCTATTGTGTATAAGCCTTGGGTATTTAAGTCCCTTTGGCCTTGGTCTTTGTAAGGATTCACGCTATTATCAATATCAATTCTACTTTGTGCTTACTCTCTCTCTCCCTCTACTTTCTCTCTCTAAGATTTAGAGGATTCTAGGATTATCAATTGGTATCAAAGCCAAGCTAGATCTTGAGATTTTTGAGAGAATTGATTTTCGTATCTGAATTTGTACATTAATCCGAAAATTGGATTGATTTTCTTGAATTTTTTCAAGAAAATATCGTTTTTGGATTTCTCATCAAATTAGGACTTGTTTTTGACTGAATTTTTGTGAAAATTGGTTTGTTGGATTCGATTTTGGTTGTTAAACACTTTTAATTCACATCACTTTGCAAGAAATTCACGTTTTGATAATCAATTTTGAGAATTTTCGAATTTTTTGAAAACTCGTTTTTACATACTGTTGGTTTCTTAGTTCATCGTTTTTGTAGTTTTTGATCGAAATTTTTTATTACAAAGTGTTATAAAGTTGTTTTCGATCATATCTGTGAAAGGAATTGTCATTATTTTCTAATCTGTAATCGATTTTATTGATTTTTTCATGATTTTCAGCGGTTTGCGCGAGATCTGAACTTTGCGCGAGTTCTTCATGGTTTGCGCGAGTTCATCAGGGACTTTGCGCTAGTTCATATCAAGGTGTTCTCGCCATCTTCTTGTCTCTTAAAAGATCAGTTTGCGTTACCTTCTACTCACGCACAGTAACATTTGCGTCACAAGTTGTTCACGCAAAGCTATCTTTGCGCCATCCAAGTATCGCGAAAAGTGCAGTTATCATCATCAACAATTCGCGTAAATCCTCAGTTCTCAAGTTTAGTAGTTCAAGAGAAGTTCATTTTGCGTCTTACTCGGCTCACGCAAATCTTAGTTTGCGTCTTCAGTGTATCACGCAAAGTCAAGTTTTCGCCAGCTTCAGCTCACGCAAATCTAAGTTTGCGTCTCCAACTGCTCGCGACTATCTTTGTTTGCGCTCTCGGCTTCTAACGCAAACCTCTAGTTTGCCTCTAGTTTGCGCTAACTCTTCTGCATTCCAGACTTAGAAATTTTCTAACGATATGGATTCTGCAAAGTTTGCGTATCAAGCTCAGTTTTACAAAAAATGATCTCATGATGTCATTGGGTACAGAAAATCGTCCTCCGGTGCTGATTGATGAAAACGAGTTTACTCAGTGGCAAGATCGGTTCCTAAACTTCATAGAGCGTCACAAGAATGGAAATGACACGATGAACATTCTAAATGAAGGACCTTTTGAAAAACCCAAGTTGGCTTCTGGATTATATAAGACTACCAAAGAATATACACCTGATGAGTTATCGCAGTATCAAGTTGATCGTGATATAAAGGCAAATCTGATGCTAACATTGCCAAATTCTATCTACAACAGGATTGATTGTTTCAAAAATCATCCTAATCTTATGTGGCAACAACTAGAAAAGATTATGCTTGGTTGTTCAGTTGCTACTTAACTCTGACATACTCGTTACATGAACAACTTTGAAGAATTCAAAGCCAAGCATGGGATGTCATTGAAAACTGTGTATGACATATTATGTGTCGTGATAAATGATTTGAGAAAAATAAAAGTGGAAAATACTAAGCTTGAGACAAATTTGAAATTCGTCAATGCACTTCAACCAGAATGGAATAAATCTTACCATCGCTTGAGGAATGATGTCAGAATTTCTACAATGCAAATCCAAGAGATGTTTGAGATCTTGCTGATAGATGATTGCATTGTCATAGAGAAGAAGGCCAAACTGGAGAAGAAGAACAAGAAGTCAGTAGACCCGGTTGCTCTTCTCACGAAACAACTGGCAGAACAAGCATTGTCTGAAAATGCTTATAACAAGGCTACATCATGATGGCGAGGCGCTCGAGAAAGCAATGATCCTTCTCTCACAACATTATCAAAAAAAGTTCCAACCTCGGTCGGTTCCAACAATCTGCGCTTCACTTCTGGGTCAAAGAATGTCCAAGTGCCTGAGGCAAAGAAAGATGCCGCATGTTACAACTGTGGAAATCCGGGTCATTTTTCAAAGGAGTGTAGAGTGAAGAAGGTTCGGGATTCGACATACTATCGAAAGAAAATGGAACTTGCCGACAAAAGAGAGAACATGTCAGCTTTGCTTGTAGAAGAGGAGTATTGGCTGGATCACTCCGATGATGAAGCTGCAAATGTGGAAACTGCTCACATGTGTTTCGTCGGAGATGATTAAAATGATGATGATTCTGATACTGATGAAGATGAGGTAATTTCTGAATTTGATTTCACATTCATTGCCTCACAAATGAATATCATCATATCTGTTTTACATGATCTTCGCTTAAAGTTATTATCTGAAAAGAACTTAAATGCAGAAAAGTCAGATTTGATTGACAAATTGAAAATTTCTTTGAAAGATGAAAAATCTATTTTGGAAAATACAAAACACATCTTTCAAACGAAATTAGATGATTTGGAAAAATCAAATTAGTCTTATCTTGAATCTTTGACTGAAATGACCTTTTTAAAAGACAGTTTTTCAGATAAAATAAATAAGTTAGATGAAAAGTTATATCGAAGGAACCAATCTGAACAAACTATTTATTTGAACAAACCGAGGAGTTATGAGTCTATAAAAGAAAAATGGGGACGTGGTTTTGAAAATCCTCATTGTTTAAACAATGCAATTGAAAATTCCCCAATTTTATATAAATACGATTATCCAACTCTTGCTCAATATGCTCCTCAATTTAAAATTGATTGGATGAATGAAAAGCAAGTGTTAGAAATCGAAAATGAGAAAAGGACGAATAACAAGAAAAAGGAAATTTCTTTTGTTTATATGAACGAAAATGCTAAATATTTTCCTGAAAAATTAAGGAAAGGCCGAAAAAGCTTAAATGATATGTTAAGTCTAAATATTGTATCCAAGATTTAATAGGAAAGTCAAATATGTAAAAGTCAACTTTGACATTGTAATAGTTAGTCAAAGTAAGTTTACTTTCCTTAGTAGTTAAGTCTTTGTTAGTTTTGTAGGTATATATAGGTTTGCCTTTGTAATCTTGTGGAAACGAACTAGAGAATGCATTGTTTGTAATAATCTAGAGTGTATGAAATACAAGATCTACTTTCTCTCTCTAGACTTTCTCTCTCTAGTTCTTGAGCATATTAGATAAATCTTGAGTAATTAGCTTGATAGATTGGGATTTATGATTAACATGATATATCTCCCATTAAGTCTTCAATGTCTGATGATTTTTTTGATGTTTATGCTACTAAATCTGATAAGGAAAATATCTCTCCAATTATTTATGATTCTAAGAGATATACTCCTCCATTAGTATTAGAAGGCAAAATCATTGATCTTGAAGATAAAATGGAAGATCAAAATATTTTAAAAGAAATTGAATCTGATGTTATTCTTTCTTTCATTACGTCAAGTCTTGAAGAACATTTATTTTTCCAAAATCAAGATTCTGTTTCTAGCCATTTTTCTGTTTTTCATGAAAACAAAAAGAAATTTCCAAAATCTGAAAACCTTTCTCAAAATTTTTCTGACTCCGAGGTTAGTTCAGATTTATTGGTTGATCAGTTGGATGCATTAGGTAAAATAGTTTTTCTGATTCCGATCTTAAAACGAAAATTCTTGATGAATCTTTTACGCTAAATGATGATTATTACAAACCTAAGCGTAAAAGAAGAAGGTCAAAGAAGTCAAAGAAACAAGAGTCAGTCATTTCTGATAATTCTAATTCTTGTACTTCAATGATTTCAGATAGGACTTTGAGCACTCATTCCAAGCAGATATGGAGAGCCAAGCGGACATCAGATGATTCTCAGACTGATGAGGATAGATATGTTGACAAACAATATAAAAGTGATTCATTTTCTGTTTGTAATAAAGTTTCAAAATACTCTATAAAGCAAATGATTCAAATTTCCAAAAATGTCTCATATTCTTCTTCTGATTCTAGTTCAGATGATTATGCTTTCTCTTCTTCTGATTCCTCTGTTCATTCTTGTGATTATCTCTCTCGTGCTTTATATGTTAAATTTAACAAGTTTATCCCCATAAGAACTGCAACTAACAAACATGGGCCCAAATTCAAGTGGGTACCAAAATCTCAAATTGCTTCTAAGTTGCAGGCATCTCATGTCAAGGGGGAGTAAGAACCCGTGCTTCATAGAACTATGACTTCTAAACAATTCAGTTTAGAACTCGTTCTTCAAATATTTAGCTTCTGAATAATGAGAAACTGTGAGTACATCTACTTAATTCCGCTGCATTTATCTCTGATAATGATGTTGTTCCAGTTTTCTAATATTTTTTTTTAAAAGAATCTGAGCAGTTTTATTCAAACCCTGATTTTGTTCAACCCAAATTTTTTCAAAAGAGGTACAATTTTTTTTTACATTATATGAAAGATAATATTTTTGAATTATATTTTGTTTCAACTGAATATAAACTTGCCGATTCAATGTTTCTATTTTCAAATCTTGGCATGTTGATTTTAAAAGTTTAAACCTTCCTAAATTTTATTCTATAAAGTAAAAGTTTTACAATTTTTCTTTCTTTTGAATAAAATGTGTGTCTAGGATAAATTTTCAAGTTGCTTTGTTTATATTAAAGTTTTTATATGTTCAAATTTCAAGTCTAATAAAAGTCGAAAAGTCAGCAACATGTTTGTAGATTTTGATAATGTTTTAAAGTTGTGTGATTCGGAATATTTATATTCTACAATGCTTAGAAAACCTAAAAAGTCAGAATTTTCGATCGTAATGAAAATATGGGCTAAGCACTTAGATGTAAAACCTTGTGTTTGAGATGATTATTAAATTCTTATAAATCAGAAATCTCTAAGTTTAAAAGTTTGTACCTGTGACCTTTCTTGTTTGGGAAAGTATGTTCTGTGGGATGCTTGTTATCTGGTCCCCTAAGGTCAATTGATCTGGGAGTGATCGAACCCAAATCCTTCTATAGAATCAGATCGAAAGTCATGTTCTACTGGTATGAATGGGTTTAGGATGTGTCGATGTAGCCTTTCTGATCTGGGAAAGTAAGTTCAAAGGGGTGCTTGACACCTAGTCCCCTAAGGCCAACTGGTCTGGGAGCGGCTGACCTAAATCCTACAATAGGGTCAGATAGAAAGTTACGTTTAAGGCATGTTTTTTACTTAATAAACTTGTTGATTAAAAAGATGCCAAAAAGTGCACAAGCCTAAAAGATGCCAAAGATCACACTCATGTGAAGATGCCATAGTGCACAATGCTAAAAGATGCCAATGAGCACACATCTCATGATACTTGGTGATATGTTTGAGTTGCAATAAACCTGTAAATTTGTGAAAGTCTGAATTCTTGATGGATTAGTGTGATTACATGCAAAGTTCTCTATTATATTTTTAGAATTGCATTTTCTTGAAGCTAATCGGAGTACACATGCGAGCACACTGAATAGATTGATGAAAGTTTTTGAAACCGAACTTGTCTTAACTTGATACGCAATAAAACTTGTTTCTGTATCCAAATATATACATTTGATTTCATCTGATGGATTTTATTGTGATATTTTACTAAGTAGAATTTTATTTGTTTCTGTTTAAATTTTTATATATTTAGTCGTTTCAAAATACATATTCAGTATATTTTTCTTTCTATATTGATGTTTACATGTTTGTGTTCTCATATCTTTCTAAATGGGTTTGTTCATTATTCAAGGGGGAGTGAATAAGGAGAGTTTTCTGAAAAGATAATATCTATTTTCGAGGGGGAGTATCTGGTTTTCTATACAAATGCTAACTTGAATTGTCATATTTTAGTGCATTTGTGTATGAGGAGTCAAAGAGCTTATCAGGTAAAATTTCTGAGTTTAAGTCCGCTTTGCGCCAATAGTTGGTACCGCAAACCTCACTTTGCACCACCTTCGTCTAGCACAAACTTCACTTTGCGCCACCAACGTGTAGCGCAAACCCTTCTTTTTCTTCTTTTTCTCTGATTTTGCAGATCTTAAGTTGTCTCGTCTCCAACATTTGCATGACCAAGTTGATCCAGATCATCAAGGTCATGAGGGGGAGGAGTTAAGGAGATGATAAAGAGACAAAAAGCTCAAAAGTTTATCTGATGATCAAGATGCGCTCAAGATTCTATTTTTCTCAGCCATACTACTCTTTTGCTGTTCCAGCTCCGATCACCACAATTCATTCAAGTTTATTTGAAAGAGGTGAATTGACTAGAGCACAAGCTGATGAACCGATTGTTCTTTCAAGCTAATTAAAAACAGGTCCAGTCTTTTCAAGACAACAAAAGCATTTGAGACTGAAAGATACTGAGAAGAATTTTTTTTTAAGTCAAGAAGTTTCTTCACAAAGTCGCTTAGATGGTCTGAGCTGATTTAGAAGATTGTTTTGGAAGACCACAGCGCCAATGATTACTAAGGGGGAGTTTGTTAAGTCTGATTTTATAATAATCATTGTATTTATAGACTTGATCTTATACTGTGCTTTGAGTGCATATCTGTTGTGTATAAGCCTTGGGTATTTAAGTCCCTTTGGGCTTTGGTCTTTGTAAGGATTCACGCTATTATCAATATCAATTCTACTTTGCGCTTACTCTCTCTCTCTCTCTCTACTTTCTCTCTCTAAGATTTAGAGGATTCTTGGATTATCACATGTATTTTGTCCTAAAAGAAATGTGTTGCTCAACAGTTATCTTGACATTTAAGCACAAGATATCATTATCAGAGAATGTATGCTTATAAAAGATAAGAATGAAATTTGAGCATTTTAAACATTTAACATCTCTCAAAATAATGAAATTGAATGAAGGAAATGAAGCCAAGGTAAGTGTTTTGAGAATCTGACAATGATTCAATCAGATCAAATATCATGAATTTTTTTTGGGATATCAAAGAATGGTTATTTGTTTATATGAACAAGACATAAACAAATTATCAATGAAAGCGCATTATAAAGAAAAGACCCATATGTCAAATAACAATGAATTTCAAATGGGAGTATTACCATCGAAAGATTTAACTTTTGAGACATGATAATGACAAAGTCAGTAAAAATGTACTGAACCGATGTGTGTAAGAATACTTGACAGTATATAGACAAGATAATACACAAGTATTAATCTTTGACAAACACACAGTCAGATAAACGTGAAAGTATCGATATGAAAAACATTTAAAATCACACTTCGAAACTCATAAAATCTTTTTTAGAACATGAAGTGGTTTGAACATTTTAGAAAACATGTTTTTCACATCTGAAAGTCGTTCATCTTTCAAATATGATAGATTTTAAGATTCAGAATAATATACTGTAGAGGTCCAAGAGATCATAATTGATTGATTAAACAAGATAAACAAAAGAATTGGGGATTGAATCTGTAGTTTTATTGAACACAAACAGTAAACTAAAAACTACAAAGAGCGGGAATTCGTATGGGCTACATTGTTACAAAGTTAAAAGTTACAAACTAAACACACTAATAGATCCTATTTATATGCCCAATACCCTTGTACACATTAAAGCCTAAACCCAAGTACAAGGCCCAATACAATTACAAATGGATTACTTTACTAAACTTCCTAAATAGAACATTTATGTTCTAACATTCTCCCCATATGTTTTATAAAGTAATCATCCATTTCAGCTCATCTTCAGCTTCTCTCCCCCTTAATTTCTTAAGAAAACTTAGCGTTGCATAAAGTTCAAAGCTCCTCTAGCTCCCCCTTGAAAGTAGCTCTTATCCTTGAAGTTTCAACTATAATACCATATCTGATGTAGACCATAGCCTCGACGGAGTGCACATAAAGAAAGATTTTGACTCTTGTAAAAGCAACACATTCCTTATACCTACAAGAATGATATGTGTTGAATTATGGAATGACAACCAAGTGCATCTCCAGTGTATAATATCGGATCTGTCTTTGAACCTCGAGTTGAATAAGAATTCAACTTAAGAACTTAATCTGGTCAGCTCAGAGGAGGTAGCATCTGGTTGCAACACTACAAGGCAAGGGTTAGAAAGCAATTACTATTCAACAACTGATGAAAGTTGCTCATTTTCTAACTGCTTTCAAGAACACTGAACAATCAAACTCAGAACTCTTTTCTTCACAAATCAGTTGGATGATTATAAGCACTAAGGATTCTGAATCACAACTCATGCATGAGAACAATGATTGCAATCGCTCACACTACTGATTGACCAGGTTAGAAGAATGATAAAGAGCACTCAACGGTCTAACAACAAAAAGAGCACTCCAGACTGATGATTACAAATGCTCAGGTAGCTAATTCAATCCAATCAAAGATTAAATCCTCAAATCTAATATCTAAAAATCTTGACAAACATGAGCACTCGTGAAAATTAGATCAGTTGCTAAGGATATGTGACCAACATATGATAAGAGTGATGTCACATATGCATTACACGTAAAAAGCTCAGGAACAGGGCAAACTTGTAGAAAATTGGGTTCGGAACTGTCACTTTTCTCAAAAAGTCACAAGTTTTCGCATAACTTCAACAATTCGCAGATCACTATTCAATTTAGCATAATTCGCATGAGGCTTAGCCTAAAAACCTCAGAATTCGCATAGGCATATGTGCGAATTCTAGCTTCTCGCACGCGCCTATGTGCGAAATCCTCATTTCTCGCATATCACTCTTAAGTGAATTCTCCCTTTTCGCATCACTCTGGCATGTGAAATCTTGACTTCTCGCATATGTCTCCATGCAAATTCTACACTTAAAATTTTCTTTAACCATATAGAATTCATATAAACATTTCGCATCAGACTGGCATGCGAATTCTACACTTTTCACATCTCTCTGATATGCGAATTCTATACTTGAAAATTTTCATCTTCAATGTCCTTCAATGTGCGAATTCTAATCATGCAAAGTCTTCCAAAAATTTACCATGCGAGTTCTTTCCATGCGAATTCTTCAATGTAATGCGAATTCTGTGGATCTCAATTGTTTTCAACTGAAATCTTCAAATTCACCTTCTATACTTCGAATTTTGAGATTAAACTTTGTGAGTAGGTTCGAAAACTACAATAGAACACATTTGTAGTTGATGAGCTAGTCCAAAAACGTCTCTAAAGCTCAACCGATCTCAACCATAGTGACAAACATTTTCGAACAAAAGTTCTCAAAAATCGATCCAATTCGACTAGAATTGATGAAATTACACAAAGTAATTGATTCCTTAAGACTCGACAATAACCACAGAATCAACTAAGCATCAAAGAACATCCAATTAATCATCAAATTCCAGAATTCAAAATTTCTTCCAGCGACTCTTCTTCAATTCAATCTGATCTCGATCGTACGTAGAAAGATTTATTCGTTAGGCTCTGATACCACTTGTGAGGTCCAAGAGATCATAATTGATTGATTAAACAAGATAAACAGGAGAATTGGGGATTAAATCTATAGTTTTATTGAACACAAACAGTAGACTAAAAACTAAAGAGAGTGGAAATTCATATGGGCTACATTGTTACAAAGTTAAAAGTTACAAACTAAACACACTAACATATCCTATTTATATGCCCAATACCCTTGTACACATTAAAGCCCAAACCCAAGTACAAGGCCCAATACAATTACAAATGGATTACCTTACTAAACTTCCTAAATAGAACAT
The DNA here is from genome assembly GCA_954870635.1 of Arctium minus. NCBI lineage: Eukaryota > Viridiplantae > Streptophyta > Magnoliopsida > Asterales > Asteraceae > Arctium > Arctium minus. The sequence goes on along the minus strand of OX941080.1, from coordinate 100,408,991 downwards.
TTATGTTCTAACATATACCATTAGTGTATAAATCTTAACTCTCCCTGAAATGAATATTATCATTTAAGCATCCTTTGACAAAACTTCGGATACTCGCCCTCGATATCTGTAAAAAGTCAAATTATTAGTAGAGAACAATATTAATATAACAATTAACAACATTTCTCTTTTCTTCTATCTCCCCATCAAAAATATGAAAGTGAAAATTGTAAGCAAACTCCCCCTCAAACAAACATTAAAAACTCCTTAAAAAGATGTATCATATCATCATCCTTAAGAAGTTAATCCTTAAAGTCCGGGTTCTGAATAGAAAAAACTAGAATCCATAGTCACGTATTCTCCGGTGAGAATAGTAACTGTTCATATTTATCATTGAAGACCGGGTCTTGAACTTTGTTTTTCAAAAGCCATACATCTTAAACATTTAAGACCGGGTTCTAATCTGGTGTAATAAAAAATTATTATTCCATAATTCCAGGATCTAATTGCAATTCAATTAACAAAATAACAACAATTCAAATTAACAATCAACCTGTTTTCAATTTCAAATTAGATTTCGTATACAGAATCTGTCTCAAACTTTCTCTCTCTAGAAAATAGTTTACAACTTCTAACTTCTTGAAACTAGACGCTTACACTAGTCATATCCCTATTTAAGACAAGGCTACAACAAGAAAGACTTTGACTTTATTACAAAATAGACTTTGACTTTCTTTGAGAATTGACTTGAGCTTTGACTTGGTTGACTTTCAGCTTTCTATCTTCATGATCTTGTATCCAACAAATATATGCTCTAACAATCTCCCCCTTTGGATTCAAGATCATCTCTAAAAAGATTTTGCAATTCAATCTCCCTCTTTGATAAAACTTTAACAACATTATCTCCCCATTATAGACTTCTTGTCAACTCTAATCATCTTAAGAAAAAAACATAAGCATTGAAGTACAATCTCCCATTTATCTTCAAAAACAATTATGTATTCTCCCCAAAGTCTTTGAACAACATCTTTTGCAAACAACTTTAACATTATCCCCCAAGGTTATAAGAAATCTTTTTCAGACTTTAGATAAAAAATATCTTCAGATTCAGCTCGGTTTGCTTCAGCAAATTGTCTTCAAAGAAAATTTCAGTAAAATTTGCTTGCTTCTGGAATTCTTTAATTTGATCTTTCTACTTTCAACAAACTTTCCTCAAATTAAACGTCTTGACATAAATTTCTTTTTTAAGCTCCAACTTTTCTTTATCAAAACCAACATTGTTTCAAAACTCTTGTTATTCCCAATATTCAAGTTCTAATCGATCACAAACACAATCAAGATGAGAAATCCATACTCATATGTATTGATCAATCACAACAATTACAAACTTACAACTTTCTCACTCTACAAGATACTCTCTCTCTAGAATGATATGAATTATGCTCTTCTCTCATTCGTGTACATTTACTTCTGATTTATAACTAATTTCAACAACAAGAAAACAAGGTATTTATACCCTTGACAATTACAAAGGAAAAACAAAAATACAATATGTTGACTTTGACTTTATTAACAAAAGACTTTGACTTTCAATGAGAGTTGATTTTCAGCCTTTGACTTCTTGAACTTTTGTCTTCAATCTTTATGATCTTGAATCCAACAATTCTGTGCTCCAACAATCTCCCCCTTTGGATCAAGATCATTACTAAAAGATTTAGCAATGCGATCTTCTCTCTTTATGCTCGATTTGATTAAGCTCCCCCTTTGAACAATTTTTATCTTCTTTTGTAATCTCCCCTTTGATACAAACATGATTTACAAACTCCCCCTTAACACGATGAAATTCTTCTTTTATAAACATTATCTTCAAAAATATTCAGCAATCTCCTAAACGTCTGATCTTTAAACAGAGTAGCATTCTCTCCCAAACGTTGTAACCAAACCTCTCTCAGACACCAATCTGATTGCTTCAGCAAATTATCTTCAACAAAAATTATCTTCAACAAACTGAACTCTTTGAACTCTTTTCGTCTTTGAACAACAATCTTCCTTAAACAATCAATTCTTGAACATTTTTCACTCAACTTTAAAATATCTGACTCAAAACATTTCATGTATTCTTCTCCCCCTTTTTGATGATAAGAGCATCAATATCATCAAAACTTTCTCCAAGAAATGTCTGTGACCAATATGATCTGTCAAGAGCCTCTGATTCATTGATCCGTAACCAAGATATTCATCTAGATCTTTTCAAATCTAGACAAAGTAAGAAAGGTAACTTCTGAATCAAGAAATGAATCAGTTAATATGCCTGTCAGTAACACAATACACAATATAAAGGAGCTTTTTGATGTTCACTCCCCCAGGGCTTCCATCCAAACATCGAAACACCACAAAGGCAATTTCTATGAATGTTATGACAAGAAAACAAATTCCTTGTGTGCTCGTGCAAGTGTAGAAAGAATTAAGCACGAATAATTGCTTTTTAAGGCTCAACATAGTGTAAACCACTGAGACAACAGTAGATAAACACAGACTCAATGTGCATGATTGAAGTGCGAAGGTGGGGCAGACTTCCTTCTTTTTCAATATCCAGATTTTCCAAATGAAAACCAGATAGATTATATGCTGCGTCCCCTTGAAGAATATGAAACATTTTTTTTTTGAGAAGAAAATGAGTAGCTGGTGGGGTAGTAAGCAAGAGTTGGCATGGGCTAGTAGCCAGTTTCAATAATGTTCACCAAAGAATTGTGAAACATTAGTATTGTGGCTACCCGGCTCAGAAAGTAGTTGGTGCAAAGTTTGATAATCTTTAACTCTGATCGCACACCCTCTTTCTTTTAATCATTATGCTCACTTCTAACCAAACTCTCATTTCCATTTTCCCTCAACACACAACCCACACTCATTTCTTTTAGACTTCTCACACTCAATCTCTATGGATTAACTTCTTGGGTAGAAATCACTGGTTAACGTGATTCCATAGAAGTTCAGTTAATTCTTAGCACAAAGAACCCATGTATGATCCTAAAAGAACGTGTTGCTCATAATGATTTAACTTTATCAGTTAAATCTCATATACAAATGTCAGACGGATGTATGCTCATAAAATATAAGCATGAAGATTAATGAAATGATATAACAATTTAGGCTTATGGTCAAGAATAACAGATATATGTGTCTATACGAAACAAAATATAGACATTCTTGAAAAACCGTTTCGAAATGAATTAATGCTCAAAATTCATTGAAGTACAAGCGGAGTGTCTTACCATCGAAAAATTTATTACAATATGAGACATGGTAAGAACGATTTGAACAAAAATTCAAACCGGTGTGTGTGAATACTTGAAAGTATATAGAAAAGACAATACACAAGTATTTATATTTGGAAACAAACGGTTTGTAATCATTTAAGCACAAATAAAATGAAAACATTTAAAATCACACTTCCAATTCATGAAAACTGTTTAAGAATCGGGATGTGGTTTGAACATTTAAGAACATATTTTCTATATCTGAAAGTTGTCCTTCTTTCAGATACTTTTGAGATTAAGATAAGAAATTTACCTTTTCGCTCAATCTTAATTCTCAGAAAGGCAGCTGAAAAATCATAATGATATGATCTTGTAAACTTCTCTCATCCTGCAAAAATCTCAAAGTCTAGTCAAAGCAACTTTTATGCACAAAGATTTATTCAAAATGAAAAGACATAAAGCAATAAAACGATTAAAGTACGATTTCTAATCAGAAATAATCAGAAATCCTAATCCTTTTACTCCACCTGAAATTATGCATCTAAAATATGTCAGTTATAAAGCATATTATAAAGATCTACAACTCCTTTTGGAATGTAGTTCGTCATATCTATCGGATGCAAACAATTTCAGAAAAATATGTACTCCCCCTAGAAGGTTGATATCCTCGTTGGAGTATCGGAGTACAATCTCTTATATCAGCCCGGGAGTATCATTTATTTTATCGTTGAAATACGAGTCCTAAACTGTTGTTTTTAGAAGTCAATCTTCGTTGAAGTACGGGTCCTAAGCTGATTTACTTAGAAGCCTTGGTTCTCTTACTCCCCTTGACTGTAGGTGCCTGCAACACAGATTCACTTTTCGGCTTTGGTACCCACTGGTATTTGAGTCCATAATTGTTGGTTGCAGTTCTTATTGGAGTAACTGAATAAGAACCATACCAATAATGATCACTAGCTTTATGAACAAAATCATATGTATGACAATAATAACAAAACCTCTTTTTAGATAACTTGATCAATTGATCTCTCGAATAAGCAAGATCAGGTTTACTTTTCAGCACTTTGTTCTTCTTTGCATTTGAGGTAGATACAAATGATTTGTTACATGTCTTCTCTTCCTTCTTTCCTTTCTTTTCTTCAACTGGTTTTATCTTCCAAACCAGCTTCTCTTTTTCATATATTTTTCTTCTCCTTCTATGTGTACCTGAACCATCTATTTTCCAATCATAGAAAATGTTAGTTGTACGAATCTGATCAAATGAATTAACTAACCTTCTTGAAGAAACAATTTTCTGATGTGAGCTTGCAGCTGTCTTGAAAGAACCAACTGAACTATTTCTAGGTGAGTGGATTTTGGACTCTGGAGTCGTATGCTCAGTCACCACCACCTTTAAAATAATCTTTTCAAGCTCTTTTATCTTTAAAGATAAACTGTCTTTCTTCAATGAGTAAATCAATCTTCTTCTTAAATTCAGACTTTGTTATCTGCTCTTTCAGTGCAATCTCAGACAGTTCAGATAACTTCTTAGTAAGCTTCTTGATTTCTTCCTCAAATATATTTCTTTCTTCTTCAAAATCTTTTTCCACATTCTTTTGTCCATCAGATATCTCTTTAAAAAATCCAACGTTCTTTTGTTCAATTTCCTTTTTATCCTTTGCAAACTTTTCTCTTTCAATAATGATCACTTTCTCAAAATCAGAAATTTGTTGAGAAAGCTTAATCCATTTAAGCTCAACCATCTTCTTCTCATCAGCACATTTTCTGGAAAAATCTGAAAATTTCTTAGCAAACTCTTTCTTTTATTTCTCAAAAACTGATATGTCTTCAACAATTTGAAATTGTTAGGATCAAGCGCTTACCACTACGCCAAAAGCAATTGCTGATGGTGAAGGCGCAACTTTATTTCCTTATAGCGTAGCAGCCAGCGCCACATTTCAATTTAGGAAGATGCTGGTCAATGACCCAACAATCCCCCCCCCCCAGCATCTGCCAGCACTAACAAGAGCTTCGCTAGAAGTCAATGGCTGCACAGCATGCCTTTGGCATTTTTATGCACTCCATGGGATTCGAACCCGTGACCTGCTCTGATACCACTTGTTAGGATCAAGCGCTTACCACTACGCCAAAGTCAATTGTTGATGGTGAAGGCGCAACTTTATTTCCTTATAGCGTAGCAGCCAGCGCCACGTTTCGATTTAGGAAGATGCTGGTCAATGACCCAACAATAATTCTAATTCAAAGATTTTCTTTTCCTTAGCACACCCTGTTTGCTGAAACTTGACAATGTGATCTTCTAATTCTGAAATCTTGTTCTTTACTTCAGTGTTTTCAGCTTCCAAAAACAAGACCTTTTCTTCATTAAGCCCAGAAGTCTGTTTCAGAAGATCTTCATTAAGCCCAGAAGTCTGTTTCAAAAGATCTGTTGGGAACTGAAGAAAAACTCAAGTATGGTTAATGCTGCTGGTTCAGAGTTAATACTGCTAGAAGACTTTAAGGTTAATACTGCTGAGTATTACTACTGCTAGTACTATTAATACTGCTAGTCAAAGTTAGTGCTGCTTGAACAAAGTTAGTACTGCTTAGCTAGTTAGTACTGCTAGTAGTTAGTGCTGCTTAGTAGTTAATGCTGCTAGAAGAAGTTAATGCTGCTGATCATGGTTAGTGCTGCTTAAGAGATTCGGATGGAAAGAATGACAGCTGGATAATCTGAAGATTATGGAAGCTTTGAGATATACATGGAAGATATACTGAAGATTTGTTTAATTATTGTAATTATCTTTTGACTAGTATATGTATAGAATGTATAGAATAGATAGAACAGAGAGTTTTTGTTTTTCATTCTATCAAAGAGAAAATCAACCTCAAGGCATAGATCCTAATTCTAGAGAAGTAGAATTCGTATTGGTGAGCCTGTTCATCAATATTGAGGTTGAGTGTGTAATCTTGTAACTTCAAAGCATTCAATACAAGTTTACAGTTTGTTCTTCATATCTACTGTGATTTACTGTTTTGATTAAATATCAAAGTGTTATTCCGCAAACTTATTTGATATTGTTTCTGAGAATTAATTCTTGTTGAGAATTCGATCCTGACAAGTGGTATCAGAGCCTAACTCTCTCAGAAACAGTTATTCATCATGGAAAATCTTACAGAATCAAGCAGTACTTTGGTTTCTAAGGTTCCAATGCTCAAACCAAGTGAGTTTGACATGTGGAAGATCAGAATCAGACAATATATTCTTCTCACTGACTACTCAATGTGGGATATCATTGAGAATGGTCCTTCTGAAGCTGGAAGGATAGGACCAGATGGGAAAAGACCTCCACCAAAGACAGATGGTGAGAGGAAGATCAGACAGACAGAGATGAAGGCCTTGAGCACTCTGCTCTTGGCCATTCCCAATGAATATCAGCATCAATTTTGCAACTGCACTGATGCTCAGATTCTCTGGAATGCTCTAGAGAAAAGATTTGCTGGAACTAAGAGCATCAAAAGAAATCAAAGAGATGTTCTAAAGCAGCAGTATGAGAACTTCACTTCCACAAAGAATGAGTCTATGACTCAAACTTTTGATAGGTTCAATAAACTCATAGGTGAACTGGCTACTATAGGGGTGAAGATGGAACAAGATGATATCAACAGAAAGTTCCTCAGATCTCTTGGGGATGAATGGAATATGTACACTGTCTCATATAGACAGAGTGACAATCTGGAAGAGAAAGAACTTGATGATCTATACAATGATCTAAGAGTTTTTGAAACTGAGGTAGAAACCAAGAAGAAGCCCTCTGGTTATATTCACAATGCTGCACTTCTTTCAGCATCCACTGATACTACTGCCAACCCTGAAGCAGTTAGTACTGCCAGTGGAGTAAGTTCAGAAAAAGGCACTGAAACTATCTTTGAAGCCTTTTTGTCCAGTCATAGCAGCAATTCTCTGATTAATGATGATCTTGATCAAATTCACCCTGATGATCTGGAGGAGATGGATATTAAATGGCAGATGGCCATGTTATCCATGAGGGTGAAAAAGTTCATTAAAAGAACTGGAAGAAATAACTTCTCTCAAAGAAGAGAAGATGGAGCTGGTTTTGACAAAACCAAGGTGGAATGTTATGAGTGTCACAAGAAAGGACACTTTGCTAGAGAATGCAGGAGTGTTGTTCCAAACAACAACCATCAACAAGCTCAGAATGGAGGATACAATCTGAACAAGAATCCTGCTCAAGCCCTTGTTTCTCAACAAGGAATGGGATTTGACTGGAGTGATCAAGCTGAGGAAGTCATTCAGAACCAAGCTCTTATGGCAGAAGTGTCTGATCTCCCCACTGAGGTAAGTTCTAATCTTTGCACTAAATCTTGCATTGACACTGTTACAAGATACAGGGATCACAATCAAAGTATGTGTGATGACCTCAAAAGATTAGAAAAGGACAGAAGAGATTATGTGTTGATAGTAGAGAGATTTGAAGAGCAAATCAAAGGCTTTCAAGCTAATGAACTTCAACACTCTTATGACACAAACTATTGGAAGTGGGAAAAGAATGAGTTAGAAACCAAACTGTCTAAGTCATTAGAAGAGAATGATAGGCTGAAAGAGGAACTGTCAAAAGTTAAGCTTGACATAGAAAAGTTTTCTTATGCTTCAAAAGCAATGGATTCTCTTCTAAAGGCTCAGATACATGATAAGATGAAGCCTGGTATTGGATACAACAATACACCCCCTCCTTACAATAACAACTATATTTCTCCTACATCAGACTTGTTAGAAACTAAGGAGAAAAAGGACTTGTCTGAAGAAGCTTTTAAGATAGATCCTTTGAATGAGGTAGTAGTTAAGGATTTGACTGAGAAAGAAGCCAGTGAGAACAGGGATAATACTGTGAGTAAAAAGATACCATTAGAAAACAATATTATCACCAATGAGGGATGTGGGAAAATCTGGGTCAAATCCAAGGAGATAGAGAAGACTAAAGGAAAGGATAACAAGGTTCATTACAAACAAACCACAGTTGTGAATCCTGGAACTTGTAAACAGTGTGATTGCAATAAAGCCAAGAGCCTAAATTCTGGTTTAAAAAGAGGAAATCAAAGAAACTGGAATAATCAATGGGCTCAGAAACAAGGAGTTGATCTGAATAAAATCAATAGACCAAAACCTTGTTTTATATATGGCAAGTTGAATCATTTGGCTAAGTATTGTTACTTTAACCCTATTAACCAACAGATGAACTTTCAAAGATTTGTGCAAAAACCTGTTGGTTATAGGAAGGCTGGAAAGAAACATGTGATTAAGAAATCTGTGGAAAGTAAAGGCACTTTAAAGAAAAAGATTTTAAAGGAAAGTGTCAAAATATGGGTACCTAGAAGTACTAACAGTGTTAGTACTGCTAACAATATTAGTACTGCTAACACAGTTACTACTGCTAACAGTGTTAGTACTACCGAAAATATTAATGCTGCTAATACTGTTAATACCTCTTCAAAGGTTAATACTGCCAACACAGTTACTGCTGCTAACACAGTTACTACTGCTAACAAGGTTAGTACTGCTAAGCATGCAAGTGCTGCCAAGGCAGTTAGTACTTCTAAAATCAGTACTGATTCTAGCAAAAATATTTCCAAGCCTATTATTGTAACAAAGTATTCCAAGAATGAGGAGTTAAAGTTCAAAAATCTTGTCAAGAAAGAATGCAAGTATTTTGATGAGAAAGGGGTACCCAAGACTACTTTGGCTTGGGTTCCTAATTCATACAAATTGATTTATCTAATGTGCAGGGCAACCAACAGCTCAAGGGAAAGAGCATTTGGCATGTTGATAGTGGTTGCTCTAGGCACATGACAGGCAACATGTCATGCCTTCAGGATTTCAAGCATATCAATGGAGGACATGTTGCATTTGGAGATAATCTTACTGGTGGTAAGATAAGTGGAAAAGGTAATGTCACCAAAGGTAAGATGACATTTGAGGATGTCTACTATGTTGATCAATTAAAGTACAATCTGTTAAGTGTATCACAGGTTTGTGACAAACAACATAGTATATTATTTACTAATAATGAGTGTATGATCCTTGCTCCAGGGTTCAAGGTAGTTGATGAAAGCATGATACTACTTAGAACTCCAAGAAAGGACAATGTTTACTGTCTGGATATGGACAATGTTGATAGTGATTCATCTCTAAATTGTCTTGTTTCAAAAGCCTCTGTAGATGAATCCTCTCTATGGAACAGAAGGATGTGTCACATGAATTTCAAGACTATGAACAATCTTGTTAAAAACAACCTTGTAAGAGGTTTACCTTCAAAAGTCTTTTCATGTGATGATCATTGTGTTGCTTGTCTTAAAGGCAAACAGCACAAAACTTCTCATAAGACCAAAGAGTTAAATTTTGTTTCTTCTTGTCTCCAGTTACTGCATATGGATCTGTTTGGTCCTACAAATGTTATGAGTATAGGAAAGAAATCTTACTGCTTGGTTATTATTGATGATTACTCTAGATTTACTTGGGTATATTTTCTAAGGACTAAGGATGAGACAAGTGGACTTATCAAATCCTTTATTCTAAGAATTGAAAACCAAACTAATCAAAGAGTAAAAGTCATTAGATCAGATAATGGAACTGAGTTTAAAAATCATGATCTAAACTCCTTTTGTGAAGAAAAAGGTATTGAGAGGCAATATAGTGCTCCTAGGACTCCTCAACAGAATGGTATTGCTGAAAGGAGAAATAGAACACTAATAGAGGCTGCTAGATCTCTGTTGGCTGATTCAAAATTGCCAATTACCTTCTGGGCTGAAACAGTTAATACTGCTTGTTATGTCCAAAACAGAGTTCTAGTGGTCAAGCAAAAGAACAAGACCTCATATGAGCTTTTAAATAAAAGAAAACCTTTCATTGGTTTCTTCAAACCTTTTGGGTGTCCTTGTACAATTCTAAATACCAAATCTCACTTAGGTAAGTTTGATAGCAAAGCAGATGATGGATTTCTTGTTGGATATTCATCTCAGAGTAAGGCCTATAGAGTTTTTAACTCATCTTCTAGAATAATTGAAGAAAGTGACAATGTCAAATGCAATGAGAACACACCAAATCCTGTTGGGTCTGGACCTCAGTGGCTATTTGACATTGATTCACTAACTAACTCTTTTGGTTTCAGTAATGAGAATGCAGGTTCAGGATCAGGGATCACACAAGTTCAAGAAAGTATATCTAAATCTGTGATTTTTCCCATACCCACAGTAAATTCTGCTGAAGACTGTGAAAAGGAATCATTTACTGGACCAAGTCAGAGTGAAGAAGAAACTAGAGATGAGGAGACTCAACAAAATAATGAAGTGGCCTCTGAAAACACTTCAGTTGAGTTGCATGACTCTAATCTAGAAGCTGGACTGAATGAAGAACCTAGTCATAACATCAGAGTTCAAAAGAATCATCCTCCACAGCTGGTAATAGGAGATATCTCTTCTCCTATGATGACTAGACATCAAAGCAGGCTTCAGGAAATGCAAGATCAACAGCATACAGTGCTTTCTTGTTTTCTATCTCAGCTTGAGCCTAAAAAGGCACATGATGCTATGAAAGAATCTAGCTGGATAGAAGCAATGCAAGAAGAACTGTTACAGTTCAAGCTACAAGATGTATGGGATCTAGTAGACCTTCCTAAAGGTCACAGAGCAATTGGCACAAAATGGATTTTCAGAAACAAGAGAGATGAAAGAGGTATTGTCATAAGAAACAAAGCAAGGCTGGTGGCTCAGGGATATACTCAAGAAGAGGGTATAGATTATGAAGAAGTTTTTGCACCTGTGGCTATGATAGAAGCAATCAGACTATTCCTAGCCTATGCTTCTTACATGAATTTCAAAGTCTATCAAATGGATGTAAAAAGTGCTTTTCTCTATGGCTCAATTGAAGAAGAAGTATATGTCTGTCAACCACCAGGGTTTGAAAACCCAAGCTATCCAGACAGGATATACAAATTAAAGAAAGCACTTTATGGACTACATCAAGCTCCAAGAGCATGGTATGACACTCTGTCATCCTATCTCTTGGAAAATGACTTTGAAAGAGGAGTCATTGATAAGACTCTATTTATCAAGAGAAAGAAGAAGGATATCTTGCTGGTCCAAATCTATGTTGATGACATTATCTTTGGATCTACAAGAAACAACATGTGCAAGGAGTTTGAGGATTTAATGCATCAAAGGTTCAAAATGAGTTCCATGGGGGAACTTACTTTCTTCCTTGGACTCCAAGTTCAACAGAAGTCAGATGGCATTTTCATCTGTCAATCCAAGTATGTGCAGGATATTCTAACCAAGTTTGGTTTCTCAGAATCAAAACCTGCCAGCACACCTATGGAAACACACAAGCAAATCACAGCAGATCTTGAGGGGGAGGATATAGATGTGCATCATTACAGATCCATGATTGGCTCTCTCATGTATCTCACAGCATCAAGGCCAGATATAATGTTTCCAGTCTGTGTATGTGCAAGATTCCAAGTTAGGCCAAAGCAATCTCACTTGCAAGCTGTTAAGAGGATATTCAGATATCTCAAAGGGCAACCCAGATTGGGACTTTGGTATCCTCATGACTCACCTTTTGACCTAATAGCATACTCAGACAGTGATCTAGGTGGGGCAAACTTGGACAGAAAATCTACTTCTGGAGGATGTCAGTTTTTGGGTACTAGACTAGTCTCATGGCAGTGCAAGAAACAAACCACAGTATCCACATCTACAACAGAGGCAGAGTACATAGCAGCTGCAAGTTGCTGTTCTCAAGTCTTATGGATTCAGAATCAAATGTTGGATTATGGGGTAACCTTTCTACACACTCCAATCTTTATTGACAACAGCAGTGCTATTAGCATTGTGAATAATCCAGTCAAGCACTCAAAAACAAAGCACATTGAGATCAGGTATCACTTTATAAGAGATTGTAATGAAAAGAAACTTATTCAAGTTGTCAAAGTTCACACTGATAATCAGTTTGCTGATCTATTCACTAAAGCTTTTGATGTGGGTAGATTCACTTTCTTGGTAACAAGTGTGGGAATGATCAACTCTGAATAATCCCCTTCTCAAAAAGTGGTTTTATACCTGTATATTATTCTTGGAGTTACTAATCTTCTTTTTCAGGATATGCATAGCAGTACTCAGTGTTTAGCAAGTTTAAAAGGAGTAAGTTAGTTAATACTGCTAGTAGTTACTACTGCTTTCAGTTAATACTGCTAGTGGTTAATACTGCTTTCAGTGGTTAATACTGCTTTCAGTTAATACTGCTAGTAGTTAATACTGCTTTCAGTTAATACTGCTAGTAGTTAATACTGCTAGTAGTTAATACTGCTAGTAGTTAATACTGCTTTCAGTTAATACTGCTAGTTAGTTAATACTGCTTTCAGTTAATACTGCTAGTGGTTAATACTGCTTTCAGTTAATACTGCTAGTTAGTTAATACTGCTAGTAGTTAATACTGCTTTCAGTTAATACTGCTAGTAGTTAATACTGCTAGTAGTTAATACTGCTCTAGGTTAATACTGCTTATGTTCCGAATACTATAAATACTCTTTGCCTGCCTAAAAGTTCATAACGACTCCTTGCATACTGTTCTCTTGCGCTCTAAACCTGTTCTCTCTCAAGTTCGAAGTCTTCAGGCAAGCTTTTCACTAAGATCAATGGCATCAATGACTTTCATTGACGAGCACAATGAGATTGCGATGCTACAAGCTGCAGGATTTCATCAGATTGTGGATTTCCTCAAGTCAAGCCACATTGCTCATGCTCTTATTGTATCCGCTACAATCTATATCGAGCATCAAAGGCAGTTCTGGGCTAATGCAACCATTGTTGTTGAGAATGGTGTGCAGATGATCAAGACAAGAATCTGTGATCAATCACTAACGGTTACTGAAGAGGTTATTCGCATCAGTCTACGTCTAGACGATGCCTCTGGTATAACCTCTATCCCAAACGATGAACTGTTTTCAAATCTTACAAGAATGGGGTATGGAGGCCCATTGGGAGTTTTCAAATTCTCTAAAGCAAAATTTTCACCCCAATGGCGTTTCTTTGTCCATACTCTTATGCATTGTATCTCCAAAAAGACTACTGGATGGAGTGAGTTCAGCAGCACTATTGCTTATGCTTTGGTGTGCTTGGCCACTGCCAGAAAGTATAATTTTTCTAAAATGATTTTCAGTTATCTTGTCTCAAACATGGGAAACAAAAAGAGCTTCTTTATGTATCCCAGGTTTGTTCAAGAAGTTATTACTCATGAATTGACGGATATACCTCAACCTGTTGGGGTATATGTACCTAAACCCCCCAAAGGCAAGGTTTTCTCAAATATGAGAAGATCTGCTGGGGACTCTGAAGGAGTTGACACCCCATTGTTCTCTACAATGATGGTGGTGTCCCAAACCAATGAAGGTATGGCAGCAGGGTCAAGGCCCCCATTAGACCAACCCACTGCTAGCCAAGCCCAACCTTCCCTCTCAAAATCAATTCCCCAGTCCCTTCTTGAAAAACCAACCTCTCCTATCACCCAAACTTACAAGAGGAAACAGGTAAAGAAGGCTCCTTCCCTTCTTGTACCATTACCCACTCAGCCTTTAAGCCCTCTAAGGGAGAATTCTCCCCTAGAGAATATCCAAAGGGAAACCACAAGGGTGTCTCCCAACCCAAAGGAGGTGCTCTCTGAGGATGAGGTAGAGCATATGGGTGATGAGGCTGCCACTACTCCTGCTAGCACAGAGGAGGAAAGTGGTAACATCAATAAGACCTCCCCCATGGCAACTTTAAATGAGCAATCATTTGAAGGTCCCTGGTGCCAAGAAACCACAGGGGTGGATAGTGCTTCTGCTAGGCAGAAGACTTCCACTAATAAAAGATCCCATGATCCTTCAATAGGGGGTAACACTCCTGGAGAAGGTGAGGACAGATATAACTATGATGAATTGATGGAGACAATGGGTAACATCAACCTAGATGTTCTGAAACAAGGAAAAGAAATAGAGGAGATGAAGCTGGTGATCCTGTCACAACAAGTCCAGATTGCAAAACTAAAGAAGATGGTGACAAGGCTGATTCAAAAGAAGAAAAGGAAACAATTTGTGCTAAAGAGAAGGGAACCAGTGTCTGATGCTCCCAAAAAGGGGGAGTCAGAGGCTGAAGTAAACCTGAATGAGGAAAAAGAAAAAGTTGAGGGGGAGCATGATGGGGAGAAGAACAGTATTGAGGGGGAGTTAGAAGCAGAAACTGTTAGTGCTGCTGAAACTTCAGAAGCAGTAGTAACAAAGTTATCTCCAACAAAAATTGAAGTAGCTGAAATGCTCATCAAAGCAAAGAATGACACTCTCAAAACAAAGGGAGTGGTCATAAATGAAGGGGGAGAAAAAGGAGAAGTGAGCAAGAAAGATAACAGTAAGAAGCCAATGAACAAAGACAAAGGAAAAGCAAAGATGGTGGAATCTGATCAACCAGTCAAGAAGCAAAGGTTGGTTGAATCAGATGAAGCTCTAGCCCGGAAGATGCAGGAGGATATTGAAAAAGAAGAAAGAGTTCAGGTTGAAAAAGACAGGGAGATGGCAAAGGCTTTAGCTGCTGAATTAAATGAAGCTTATCAGAAAGGGCTTGAAACAGAGAAAGCTAAGCAAAGGGCAATAAGCTTGAGAAAGGCCATGATAGTCAAATCAAGTGCAAAGAAAAGAAGACCTTCACAAACTTACCTTGCCACTCAGGAAAGAAACAAAATGATAACTTTCTTGAGGAGTGCAATTGGGGTAAAGAAAGAAATGTTTGTGAAGATGACTTTTGATCAAATCAGGGATCTTTATGAGAAAGAAATGGGGAAGCTGAAAAATAATGAAAAGGATAGAGTGGAGATTGAAAAGAAGGCAAAGGAGAGACATGATGTGAATATGCATCAACCATTCCCTGAAAGTGAAGAGGGAACTCCTATCAAAGAAAAGGCAGAGAACAAGGAAGAAAAGAAGAAGGAAGCTACTTTAGTGCAGGTTCAAAAGACTCTGAAAAGAACCAAAATGATGGCTAAAAGAAAGAAAAGTGTAAAGAAGCCTAGAGTAGAAGAAGAGCAAAAGGTTACTGAAGAAGAAGAGGCACCTCAGAATGAAGCTAAAACTCAGGAAGAAATACCACAGAGTTCAGATGTAAACATGTACATGGTGGTAATGGATAAAATTCCAAAGCCTATTTCAGTTGAACCTGTTGGATTTAAACCTCCTGAAGTTATCCATTGGGATATTATGGAGGTGGATGGCAAAGAATACATCAGATTGAAAAGAAATGATGAGAAGTATGATGTATACAACACCTGGAACAAAATTGTCAGAGAGTGTTCAAGATCTGATTTGGAAGAAATGTTTGAAGTGGGGATGAAAATTTATGCAGATCAGTTGACAGCTCCAGGGTTACCTATAGTGAAACTGGTCATGGAATACTTGTGCATGTTATTCAATCCAGAAGTAGTGAAGCACTTAATCAGAGATGTGTTCAAAACTGTTAGAGGATGGACTCTCTATGAAAGGAGTGGAGTCTATGAACTAGCATTGGATACTTTCCACATGGAGTACTACTTGGTGGATAGGGTCTACAAGCATACAAATCTTAAGCTTCATGCCATGTTGAATAAGAAGTTGGGTTGTGCACCAAATTCAGAAATGGCAAAGTATCTAATTCAGAGGACTATCAATCAGAGTATGGGACTGGATCCTAATATTGGAGTAGATCAATGAAGATTTTGGGAGCATCTGAAGAACTTGACTTCTTTTCCTAAAAGTCAAGTTAGGGGGAGATTGTTGGGAACTGAAGAAAAACTCAAGTATGGTTAATGCTGCTGGTTCAGAGTGAATACTGCTAGAAGACTTTAAGGTTAATACTGCTGAGTATTACTACTGCTAGTACTATTAATACTGCTAGTCAAAGTTAGTGCTGCTTGAACAAAGTTAGTACTGCTTAGCTAGTTAGTACTGCTAGTAGTTAGTGCTGCTTAGTAGTTAATGCTGCTAGAAGAAGTTAATGCTGCTGATCATGGTTAGTGCTGCTTAAGAGATTCGGATGGAAAGAATGACAGCTGGATAATCTGAAGATTATGGAAGCTTTGAGATATACATGGAAGATATACTGAAGATTTGTTTAATTATTGTAATTATCTTTTGACTAGTATATGTATAGAATGTATAGAATAGATAGAACAGAGAGTTTTTGTTTTTCATTCTATCAAAGAGAAAATCAACCTCAAGGCATAGATCCTAATTCTAGAGAAGTAGAATTCGTATTGGTGAGCCTGTTCATCAATATTGAGGTTGAGTGTGTAATCTTGTAACTTCAAAGCATTCAATACAAGTTTACAGTTTGTTCTTCATATCTACTGTGATTTACTGTTTTGATTAAATATCAAAGTGTTATTCCACAAACTTCTTTGATATTGTTTCTGAGAATTAATTCTTATTGAGAATTCGATCCTGACAAGATCTTCATTAAAAATCTTTAAAGCACTAACTTCTTCTCTCAGTATCTTCCTTTCATCATTGTATCTCTTTGATCTCTTTGAGTAGTAGTCAACTGAGGAAGCAAGATTTTTGTTCTCTAATTTGAGCTTTTCAATCTTCTTTTCATCATCATCAAAAGAATATCCCATCTTGAATTATCTGTTACAAAAAGAACTTGATGAAAATGATCATTAATCCAATATGAAATCACAAGAATACAGAAAAACTTAAAATAAAAATTCAGAAACTTTGATCACAAACAGAACTATGTCCCCCTCCGCAGACTTAGCACGGGGGTCCCGCTAGAGAAAATTTTTTCACTATTGAAGGCCATATTACAGTTTTGAAAATTTCTCAGAAAATATACTAAGTATGGAAACTCGCAGACTCCTAAACTCGCAAAACACTATTCACAGAAAAACTCCCAGGCAAAGGGTTTGCGTGTTTGTGAAACTCGCACGCAAAGGGTTGCGTGTTTTGATAAACTCGCTAGTTGCTGAAACTCGCTAATCATTGAAACTCGCAATATACTATTCTCGATGAGACTCGCTAATGCCTAAACACACAAGTAACTATTCACGTTGAAACGTGCTAATAGAGATGTGGGCGTTCCCAAAACTCTCTAGGCACTACTTGCGCGTTTGAGCAAACTCGCTAACCATGGCTTGCGCGTTCCAACACTTAGAAAATTTTCCCAATCTTCAAAATCGCAAACTTCAATCAGCGAGTTTCTAGAACGCGCTAATAACGCCTTGCGTGTTTTGACCGAAAATGAAATTCTTCAGCTTGCGTGTTTCGCCTACCTAGCTCGTTCTTCAGACTGTCGGCACAAAATTTGATTTTTCCATCTGTTTTCGACTCAAATCTTCTTCAATTGTTTCGAAACTTTGCAGAAATCCTCGAATTCAACTTTAGAACAGATTACAATTCAAGAATTTCAAAAACAAACACAAAATGATACACTTTGACTCGATTTATAGTGAATTTGAAACTCGTGAATTCGAAACATACAAAATCACCAAATCAAGATCAAATACAGTGCAATTTCCAAATTAAACTATACAGACTCGATCGAATTTACTCAACATACAAATTCTAATCGTTTACAACTCAAAAATTGCACAAAACTCATAAATCTGATCTGGACTTCGACGAACACAGTGTCGACATGTTTCTTGATCTAATTTCACTTTTGGATCTGCTCTGATGCCAATTGTGATTCCCTATTTCAAGTTCTAATTGCTACACACAAACACAATCAAGATGAGAAATCCATAGTCATATGTATTGATCAACCGCAACAATTACAAACTTACAACTTTCTCACTCTACAAGATACTCTCTCTGTAGAATGATATGAATTATGCTCTTCTCTCATTCGTGTACATTTACTTCTGATTGATAACTAATTTCAACAACAAGAAAACAAGGTATTTATACCCTTGACAATTACAAAGGAAAAACAAAAATACAATATGTTGACTTTGACTTTATTAACAAAAGACTTTGACTTTCAATGAGAGTTGATTTTCAGCCTTTGACTTCTTGAACTTTTGTCTTCAATCTTTATGATCTTGAATCCAACAATTCTGTTCTCTAACAACTCTTCTTCAGTCAACATTTCTTGCCAAATAACTTCTCCCCCTTTTTGATGATAGTAGCACTAAAATCATCAAAACTGTACAAGAAATGTCCGATCTTTCATGACCACTGATCTTTTACAAGAGCCTCTGATTATCTCTCAATCCAACAGATATTCATCCGAATGTTTTCAAATTCAGACAAATTATGAGTGTAACACCTGAATCAACAAATGAATCAGTTAAAGTGTCTGTCAGTAACACGAAGTCACTATGTGTAACGAAGACACATTGGAAAGGAACTTTTTGATGTTCACTCCCCTAGGTCTTCCATTCAATCATCGAATAACACAAGTTTATTCTATGAACGTTTAGACAGAAAAACGAATTTCCCGTGTGTTCATGCTTGTGTTTGAAAGAATTAAGCACTGATGAATGCTTTTGTTAGGCTAAAAAATTGTGTAAACCATTGAGACAACAACCGTATAACACTGACTCAATTGTGCATGATCGAAGTGAGATGGTGGGGCAGACTTCCTTCTTTTTCAATATCCAAATTTTCCAAATGAAAACCAAATATCATATGTGTTGCATCCCCTTTAAAAATTGAAATAACTTCTTGTTGAGAAGAATATGAGTAGCTGGTGGAGTTTTAAATCAAGAGTTGGCATGCTTTAGTTGCCTTTTTCAATGACGTTCACCAAAGAGATATGAAACAATTAGAAAAGCGGTTGCCCGGCTCAGAAAAAGTTGGTGCAGAGTTTGATATTCTCTTACTCTGTTCTTGGTCCCTCTTTCTTTTTATCATTAAGCTCGCTTCTAACCAAACTCTCATTTTCATTTTACGTCATCACACCCACACTCATATATTGACTCCTCACACTTGATCACTCAAGGATTAACTTCCTGGCTAGGAAACACTGTTTAACGTGAATCCATAGAAGTTCTCTTAAGCTCTCACACAATGAACCCATGTATTCCTAAAAGCATAATGTTGCTCAAACGGTTTAACTTTGCAGTTAAAGCACAAAATACATGTCAGATTGTATGCTCAGAAAGATAATCATGAAGATTTAAGCATTTTTAAACATTGAAGATATTTCAAAACAAGTATATTGAATGAATGAAATGAATATAAGAACTTGTTTGAAAATCTGACATTGTATTAAAAAAATCAAATATGAATGATTTATCATAAAAAGCGTAGGTCAAGAAAAATTGGAGTATGTCTATACGAATCAAAATATAGACATTCTTGAAAGAAATGTTTTGAAATCAAATCAACGCTCAACACACATTGAATATCAAGCAGGGTGTCTTACCATCGAAAATTTGTTTCAATATGAGACATGGTAAGAACATTTACAACAAAAAGTGTAAACAGTGTACGTGAATACTTGAAAGTAAATAGAAAAGATAATACGCAAGTATTTATCTTTGAAAACATACGATTTGTATATCAATTAAGCATAAAAATGAGAACATTTTTTTAAAAAAAAATCATACTTCTAAATTCATGAAATCAGTTTAAGAAAAAGAAGTGGTTTGAACATTTAAGAACATGTTTTCATATCTGAAAGTTGTCCTTCTTTCAGACACGTATGAGATTAAGATTAGAAATAAACCTTTTGCTCAGTCTTAAATCTCATCAAGTCAGCTCTAAGTCTTATATGATATGATCATGTAAGTTCTCTCTCAAATCTGCAAAAATCACAAGTCTGTCAAAGTACAAAGATTTATTCACAAAATTTATTGAAAATAAAATGACATAAAGCAATAAAACGTTAAAAATACGAGTTCTGCTCAGATGTAATCAGAAATCATCTTCCGTACTCCTTAACTCTTACTCCCCCAGAAAATAAGCATCAGAAAAGTTATCAATGATAAACATATGCAAAATTTATAAACTCTCCCTCAAATGTATGTAGATCATCTTATCTTGAATCATCTCACACTCCCCCTGTGATCATGAACAAACTTAAGTGCAGATATCTTTCAGATTAAAAATAAAGAAAATGAATAAAAATAACAATAACAGAACTTTAATAGGTAATCACAGATTAAGTCTTGAGATTTAACATACCAAGTTTAGAAATGAGAAAATTAAATCTCTTTTCGTCAAGCGGCTTAGTAAATAAATCAACAAGTTGATAATATATGTTTACAAAATAAAGTTGGGTTGTACCTTTTTCCACATTGTCTTTGATAAAATGATATCTGACGTCGATATGCTTGGCCTTTGTATGTTGAACAGGATTCACAGATATGCCAATTGCGCTCTTCGAATCACAGTAGATCGGGA
The DNA here is from genome assembly GCA_954870635.1 of Arctium minus. NCBI lineage: Eukaryota > Viridiplantae > Streptophyta > Magnoliopsida > Asterales > Asteraceae > Arctium > Arctium minus. The sequence goes on along the minus strand of OX941080.1, from coordinate 100,388,353 downwards.
TCTTGTTTTATTTGAAGCCATAGTCTCGGAGTTGTATTCTTATCCACAACACTTGAGAATAACAGCTCGCCGCAGCGACGTACTCTGCCTCAGTTGTTGATGTAGATACATAGAGTTGTTTCTTTGAAGCCCAACTCACGAGTTTATCACTAAGAAATTGTATGTGACCCGACGTACTTTTCCTGTCAAGAATAAAACTTGCATGGCTTGCATCTAAATATGCTGTCAGTTCAAAACATGTATCCTTAGGATACCACAGACAAGATCTGCAATGCTCTTACTCCCCCTAAACCTGTGGTACCTGTAAATTAGATTTGGAAGGATCTGGTACCCACCGGTATTTGGGTCCAGAGTGGTTAGATTTTGGAATCCACTTCTCATTAGATTTAAACCTTTTAAGTTCATTTTGCTGAGAAGTGATTCTGTAAGTTCCATACCAATTTTGAGCATAATATTTATTAACAAAATCATCAATTCCACAGTAAGAACAACAAAGTTTCTTTTGTGCAAGTCTGATTAAATAATTTACAGAATATGAAGAATCAGACTTACCAAAAAATTTACATTTCGGAGCATTGTTTTTTTTTGTTCACATGAGGTGTATAAACAAATGACTTTCAATTGTCTTTCTCATCTTTCCTTCTCCAAACCATTTTCTATTGAGGCTTGTTCTTGTTACCTGAACCATCAAAAGATTTAACATAAAAAAGGTTAGTATGACGAATCTGATCTTCATGACTTGATACAATATCATCTGAATCAACAAATTAAGGATTGTTAGAAACATTTGCAAAAATTGAACTTGTAGCTGATTTGAATGAATATTCTGATGCAGCTGACTCATTCATGGGTAATTGAGCAATTGTATCTAAACTTCTTTTTGTTCTCAATTCATCCTTGAAAATGATTCCTGTTAGATCATAGTTTTGAGTCAATTTGTAAAGTATGTTTGTTTAGTTGTGTTGACTTTTCTTGTACGCTTTATAGAGGTCAAGGCATGTTTGACCCTATATATAGCTTTCTTTAGTCTTGTTTTTGTAACCCTTTGTAGAACTTTCATTCAAGCATGGAAGTCGTTGTGTCATTCATTCATGTACTGTTAATGTGAGACATGAATACGACTAATCTTGTGACTAAATTCTCTCTACATCTCATCTTTTATCTTCGATTATCATTGTGTTTGATCAACATTGCTTGAAACCTGGGATCACAATTGGTATCAGATCTAGATCATATTATTCAGAAAATATTAACATCATGATTTGAAGCAGAAATATACGAATTTTCATGTTTTGGAAACTTACTGTTCCATTGAAATCAAGATTTTGATTGAAGGATGTTTTGGAAAGTTTTGGAATGTTACAGTGATCGTCTAATGAAGTAGAACAAATCTTGTTTGAAGTGGAAATCCAATTGACCAACAGATGGATTGAATTTAATCAATCTTTCAAGTTTTAGAAAGTTTCCATTCACGGACTGTCAAGATTTGATTCCCACAACTATGTTTGATCTTGATGAAATTCACTCCACATGGTTGTTTTCGATGGTTTAGAGAGTGATTCTACAAAGTTTCAGAGTCAAACTGCAAGATTTGGGTAGATTTCTGTTGAAAAGTTGGAATATATTTTCAAGATTCAAAGAATTCGCAAACTAGATGAAGAACTTGCACAAAGAACTCGCAGGGCTAAGGAATTCGCAGATTGATTGTGTATATTGTTCTTTAGGGAAGAATTCACACATCACAAAGGACAAAAGTGTTGAAGGAAGGAATTCGCACAAGGAAGTGTACGAAAAGCAAAGGATTTGCACAAGAGCTATACGAGAAGTATAGAATTCACACAAGAGACATATACGAAATGTGTGGAATTCGCATTTGAGTCGTACACGAATTTCAAAGAATTCGCAGACTCTTTCATGCGAAAAGCTCAGAATTCGCACATAGTTATATGCGACAAGCTCAGATTTCGTATCCTTTTCATATCCTTTTCATGCGAATTGTGTTCATACGAATTCTAATACTTACGAATTCTTACTTGTGAGTGTTATACGAATTGCATTTCTTATACGAATTATGTACTTATAATCATTTTTGAGTGATTTTTCTGTATTTTTACTCTTAATTTTTTCTGATTTTCTGACTAACGATCTTTTCAAGTAATATTTTTCAGAGAAATACTAATCATTCCTTACATAAATGAGAAGGGAAATCTGTTTCTCACTAACACAGACTGTGCATTGTCATACATGCCAGAAATACCAAAGATTGAGGCTGAGAATGAAAAGCTCAAAGTTCAAAATTCAAAGCTAAAAGCAGAAATTGATACTTTGAATGTCAAACTGACAAAGGCTGAGACACAAGTATCAACATATCTAGAAAAAGGCAAAGAATGGCTGAAGAAAGTAGATGAGAGACACAAGAATGAGAAAGTTGAACTTGAGAAATATTTCAACCGAAAGTTATCTGAACTTTCAAAGAGAGCTGAGTCAGAGAAGAAAGAGTTAGAAATCAAGTGTGCCAAACTTTTTAAACAAGTTTCTGAATTTGAGAAAATTGTCATTACTGAAAGAGATGTCTTTGATAACGAATGAAAAAGTAATGAAAAGAAAAATACTTTGATTTTCAAAGAGATTTCAGAGAAAAATCAGAACCTGGAAAAAGAGTTTGGAACTAAAAGAAAACATTTTGAATCTAAGATTTCTAAACTCACTGACAAGTTAGCTATCTCATCTTCAGATATACAGAAGGGAAAGAAGAGTAAATCTGATCTAGAAATTAAATTTGATAAACTTTGTAAATGAGAAATCCAAGTTGAATGTCAAGATCAATCAACTTGAGAAAGCTAATGATGATCTATCTGAAAAGTTAGCATCTGAAACACCTAAATTATCTTCTTATGATAATGATGCAAGTGAATCAGTTTGCTCATTTCAATCAGTAACTAGCTTATTTCAAAAGATGGTTTCCAAGAAAAAGACTGTTAAACCTGAAATCTTGAAAACAAATCAGAGTAAATCTTCTAGTTCATTTTATCTAAAATCTGCTGATAAATATGCTGCTTATTCTGGACTTATAGCTTCTAAGAAAGAGAAGATGATTTGGGTTGTGAAGCGATCTCTTAAGTCAGTAAAATACTAGAAATCATCTGCACAAGTTAAACAGAGAAAGAAGAACATAACTCAAAAAGGTAAAGCTTTTACACCTGATGCTGTCAAGTCAACCAAACATCTGATCAGGTTAGCTAGAAGCAAACTTTGCTGTTCTTATTGCTGGAATGATGATTTTGTACACAAAGCACATATCCACAAAAGGTATTATTCTCATAAGAACTTTAATGATACTGCATATCACAGAGGTGGAAATAACTCAAAGAAGTTTTCACATACTAACTAGACTGGACCCAAATACATCTGTGTACGAAAACCTGATCAACCTGTGATGCAGAAATCTGAACTCAAGAAGGAGTAAGAAAGATTATGGATTCTAGACACTGCAATTTTGGACCCAATCCTCAATATTCAAGATTATGACTTTTGAGTAAATCAACTCAGGACTCAGACTTCAATGGCAAAGGATTGTGACTTCTAAGTACAACAACTTAGGACTCAATCTTCAATGTTCAAGTGATGATTCTTGAATGTCAAGTCATAACAAGGAGTTTTTCTTAAAATTGTCATCAATTGAAGTTGAGAGAATATTAATTATTATATCTTATATAGGGGGAAATTGTTTTTAGAAAAGAGTGAAACTGATCTAAATTGTTATATTTTACCTGTATGCAGATATGAAGGTGGAGCATATCCATACAGTGATGATAAGTGTTATTGCATTGAAAGTATTGGAAAGTAAATCTATTTTACATGTATTGTAAATGTATTGTAAAGAGCTTAAAGTGTAAGGGCTTGTGCTTACATGTTGTAGAAAAGGTGGTAGGTAGGATTAATGAAACTATAAATAGATGGTTAAGGCCTTGTAATAGTTTCATAATTGCAATTTACAAAATGTAGCCTTTTAAGAATTCTTTCTCTCATTAGTGTAGTTTTCCATTTCTAATAAATGTTCAATAAATCCTAATCCTATCTCATCCTACTTAATCAATTACAAACACTTGAGATGTGAGAGATCATGGACCTACAATTGGTATTAGAGCCTCACGAAGAAAATTTTCTCGTAACGATCGGATCTCGACATTTTCAAGCGTTTTGAGCCCGATCTATTCGTAAGTTCATCGAATTCTTAAATCCTCTTGAAGTATTGTTCTTAATTGTATTCCAGATCTATCTCAATTCGTAGAATCGCATTTCGATAATTTTTTAGATTTTTCGATATTTTCGGTATCGTTTTTCGCATCAAATCTATCGATCCGAAATCCTAACCTTAGTTACAAACATGAAATGCTCCAGATCTCGGACCTAACAATAAGATCAACAACATGTCAAGGGGGAGCTAGCAAAGAAAGCATAGCAAGATACATCAAGACAAAACAAATTAATGACAAGAATCAGACAAGTCAAGGGGGAGCTCAACAGATAAATTTGAAAAAGGGTTGCAAGTGTGTACCGTGTGTAAAATATTTTGGAACTTAAAATTAAGTGAAAAATGTCATTTTTGGAAAATTTCCATTTATCGAAAGTTTCTATTTTTGGCAAGATTTAGAAAAGTGTCCAAAAATAGAAAATTTCCATGTTTAGAATGTTTTTCAAAAGATGGAAAGGTTGCTAAGTCCATAATTCACATTACACTATCATGCGAAATCTTCAGAATTCGCATGTGTGTGTTACACGAATTCCTGTAATTCGCATGTGTGTCTCATACGAATTCTAGCATTTCGCATAAGCCTTTATGAGAAAAGTGAAGAATTCGCATAAGACTGTCATACGAATTCTTATGTTTCACATAGAATTCGCATATTGAGTCATGCGAATTCTCACACACTTTGTCTAATTCTTTCATTGACAATTCATATACATGTGTCATCTGCGAAAAGTGAGTGGTCCAGTAAACTCGTGCCACATGTCTTATTCAATCCTGAGTATAAATAGGAGTGTTTTCATATGAAACCCTCACTTTCCATATTTTCTTGAGTGTACGAGTTCTTTCAGTGCACGAAATCCTTAAACCCTTCCTTGCGACTTTCTTTTGTTCTTCAATTTCTATCTGATTTCTTTGATCAAAAGGTGTTCATTTGTTCTTGTTATTTGTATTTTGTTTGTTTATATTGTTCACTCTAGAAACACATACAAAGCTTTAAGGCTACATTGTGAAAGCTGAAAGTTATAAACAAACTACAAACACTCCTTATTTATACCCCAATCACCCATGTTACACAATTTAGCCCAACCCATTATGCTAATGACAAAGCCTATTGAACTAAGGATGACTTTACCAAACTTTCTAAATACAGTAGATTAACATTCTCCCCCTAAAGTTTTGTAAAGGATTCATTCTTTATCAGCTTCAGCTCTTCTCCCCCTTGATTTCTTTCAAGAACTTTAGCGTTGCTTAAACTTCAAACAACTCTGGTTCTCCCTTGAAAGTAGCTCTTATCCTTTGAAGTATCAACTGAAATATCAGATCTGATGTGGACAGTAACCTCGATTGAGTGCACATAAAGACAACTTTTAACTTTAGTAAATCCAACACATTCCTTAACGCCCACAAGAATGATATGTGTGGATTATGACATGCATCCGAAGTGCATCTTCAATATATAACATCAAATCTGTCTTTGACCACGAGTTGAATAGGAATTCAGCTTAAGAACTTAATCTGGTAAGCTTGTTGGAGGATGCAACTTGTAGAAAACATTACTAAGCAGGGTAGAAGATTTATCTGAGAAAAAAATTTGACAGTTAAATCTCACAAGGCAACTTGTCGCAAAAATGGATGTGAACAGTAACTTTGTCACAAAAGCTCGGAAATCGCAGAACAAATACACTCGTAAAGCACTGTTCAACAAAATTCACGCTAAATGTTATGTGCGCGAACTCAAAACTCGCAAGACACTGCTTGCGTGAATTGAACAAACTCGCTAGAGGGATGTGCGCGAAGATGCTTCGTGCGCGAAGTAGACTTAGAATAAATTTGAACTTTGAGCTTCTCGCAAAGAAATGCAAACTCGCACGACACTAGAACCTTGCGTGTTCCATACTTAGAAAAAATTTGACAATCTGCTTCTCGCTAAGTGGAAACTCGCAACTCAAAGACACTCGCAAGTCACTGTTCACCGAGCTTCACGCTAAGAGTGTTGTGCGTGAACGATGAACTCGCAAGTTTCTTGTGCGCATTTTATCCACTTCTCGCAAACCCTTTATGCGCGAATACACTTAACATTCTGACAATCAACGTGCGTGTTCTTGGTAGTTTGCGCGAACTTCAGCGTGCGTGTTCTTCATTTGAACTTGCGCGTTCTACGGATCTAGAGCAAAGTCGAGTCTGAAATCTTGAAAACACTAAATCTTTCACATTTCTTCGAATTTTGAGATGAAACATTGTGAGCATGTTAGAAAGATATTTCTAAACAACTTTGTAGTTGATGATCTTGTCTAAAAACATCTTGAAACCAGAATTCGATCACAACTTCAGTAAAAAAAAAAAATCGAACCAAATGAATCTCAAAATCGAAAAATTCTTCTAAACAGATTGAAATCACACAAAGTGATTGATTACAAATGATTTGACTCTATACATATAATCAATCTAGCATTAAATCTCGATCAATTCAGATCCGAAATGAAGAATTTGAAATCACAGTTACTGTTCATGCGACTACAATCAATGTTCCATCGAAAAATTGAGAATTCGATCGTTTCGATGAATGATTTCTTCGATTAGGCTCTGATACCACATGTTAGGTCATGAATTCACAATTAAAAAAAGTATAAAGATTGAGCAAAAGGTAGATTGGGAAGGAAATGATTGTATTATTCACAATCTAGAGAGAGAAAGAGTTTCTCACTCTAGAAACACATACAAAGCTTTAAGGCTACATTGTGAAAGTTGAAAGTTACAAACAAACTACAAACACTCCCTATTTATACCCCAATCACCCATGTTATACAATTTAGCCCAACCCATTATGCTAATGACAAAGCCTATTGAACTAAGGATGACTTCACAAAACTTTCTACATACAGTACATTAACAGTTTGTATTGTTTAATTTCTTAGCATGGTTACCCTATCTGGATTAGATTTAGGGTTTGAATCTGTGGACTGTTCATCTTCAAGAACTCGTATAGACTTTGAATTTTTTGATCTAATTTTTGATCTTCATTAATTTTTGAATGTTAACATGAACTGAAAAAGGATGTTAACATAAACAAATCGAACCCTACTAATCTCGAAAATTTCTAACCTAAATCTATGTTGTTGGGATTGGATTTATGAATCTGACTTTTCAACTTATTGAATGTTGTTGGTGTTCTTGGTTAAAATCAAGATTAAGGGTTGATTAGTTGATTAATCTCAGATTTGTTTTGAATAAAAAGTGTTTCTAATCAAAATCGATCCTAACAAAATTCAAATATTGGGTTAAAATTTTAAAATTTAAATTTTCATAATTTGGGTTTGGTTTGAATATTTGAAGATGTTCATAAAATATTCTTGATGTTCATGTAAACACTTAAAAATTTTCAAGACTTTTAAAGTTGATGTGAATTCTTGATATAACAGTTCATACGAATTATTGGATTCAAGTGTCAAATCATTCTAAGTGAACAATTCATATATTGTTTATACGAATTCTTGGGTTTGTTTTGATAAAATTCCAAGTGAGGAATTCATATAATGCTTCATACGAATTCCATGTCATACGAATTCTGTGGTTGGTTTTCATGTCTTAAGTGCAGAATTCGCATACCCCTGTCATGCGAATTCTACACTTGTCATTTTTCAAAAATGCATTTTCAAGTTTTAAAACCTCATTTTTCACTAACCAATTGGACCCTGTCCAACATTGCTTATCTTTTCAGGTACCAATGGCCGAACCATCAGCTGACCAACATGTTCAGACCGGTGAAAATTCGCCCATGAAGCTTCTGAGCAATTTCCAATGCCATCATATAGATCTGATTTTCAAGTGCCAAAAGATGCCAATCCAATTCTTTTTCTGATATCACCAACTGAGATGAAACCCCAACAACCTAAAAATCATCATCTCCAATTCAACATCCGAATTGATCCCTTGGTACTGGACATTCTTAGGAACCATCCTCTCAGGAATGCTCTAACAACAGTAGTAGTAGTTCCTGAACTTTATGTACAACAAGCCTGGAAGACCATCCGGTTTAGTCATATGAAGGAGAAAGGAGAGAGAATACCTATATTCAAGCTAGAAATAGATCATTTCACATCTTTTTTGACCCAAGAAAGACTGAGATTCATCTTAAGTCTACCTTCTGCAAATGCAATAGAGGGAAGAACTTCTTATGATGTGCTACCGTCAGACAATGAAGTGTTCAAAGGAATTAGAGATATGGGGTATCTTGGCCAGATGACTCAAGTCAGTCACTTCAAGAAGAACAATCTGCCACCGTTCTACTATACCTTATTATCTGTCATCAACAGATGTCTGACAGCAAAGATCTATGGAACAGATAATGCCAGCATTCATATCCTCAAGTTATTCTACTCCATTGTACATGACCTGCACATTGACTATGCCCGTATCTTCTGGACCGAGCCTTATGAGAAGGTAGTTTCAAAGAAAACTTCAAAGGCACCAAACTACATACCGTAGCATAGATTCTTGGCTCTTATTGTCAGAAGTATGCTGAAGAGCAATTCAAAGATACCATAAATGGGCAATCATCCTCATGCTCCATTCAGTGAGATGAGATATCTCATGAAGCAGAAAAGAGAATTTTCATACTCTATGCATGTGCCTGAGAGCTTGTTAGACTATGTAGATCTAGAGTGCGATGGTGTAGTAGATTATAGAGAGTCTATGGGACGACCAGAACCGGTTATCCCTACCCAGGACTCAATCCCTAGGAGAGTGGAGTCAGTAAGGGTTTCTAATACCACGGGGGTATAAAAATGGGGAGAGAAGAGAAAAAAATACTGAGAGGGGCTCTGAAGGGGGTCGGAGACCATGACTAGAGGCATCAGGGTCACGGGAAAATATCCCACGTTCATTGACACCTCTTGCCGATGAAGGTCATGGATCTGATAATGAACTGGATCTTGCAGAATAGGCAGGCAATGAATCTGAAACAAGTGAATTTAAAGCAAAAACACTGAGTTAAAGCGAAAGATCTCAGAATTAGAAGATCACATTGTCAAGTTTCAGCAAACAGGGTGTGCTAATGATAAGAAGATCTTTGAATTAGAATTGCAAATTATTGAAGAAAGATCAGTTTTTGATAAAGAAAAGAAAGAGTTTGCTAAGAAATTCTCCGAGTTTTCCAGAAAATGTGCTGACGAGAAGAAGATAGTTGAGCTGAAATGTTTAAAGCTTTCTCAACAAGTTTCTGATTTTGAGAAAGTGATCATTATTGAAAGAGAAAAGTTTGCAAAGGATAAAAAGGAGATTTAGCAAAAGAATGTTAGATTCTTTAAGGAGATATCAGATGGAAGAAAGGATGCTGAGAAGAGTTTTGAAGATGAAAGAACTATTTTTATGGAGGAGATAAGGAAATTAACTGCAAAGCTATCCGAGCTATCTACAAGTGCACTGAAAGAGCAGATAACGAAGTATGAATTCAAGAAGAACATTGACCTACTCAATGAAGAAAGAGACAGTTTATCTTTAAAGATAAAAGAGCTTGAAAAGATTGTTTCCAAGGTGGTGGTGACTGAGCATACGACTCCAGAGTCCAAAATTCACTCACCTAGAAATAGTTCAGTTGGTTCTTTCAAGACAGCTGCAAGCTCACATCAGAAAACTATTTCTTCAAGAAGGTTAGTTAATTCATTTGATCAGATTCGTACAACTAACATTTTCTATGATTGGAAAATAGATGGTTCAGGTACACATAGAAGGAGAAGAAAAAGATATGAAAAAGAGAAGCTGGTTTGGAAGGTAAAACTAGTTGAAGATGAGAAGAATGATGAGAAGAAGGAAGAAAAGAAAGGAAAAAAGAAAGAGAAGAAAGGTAACAAATCATTTGTTTCTGCCTCAAATACAAAGAAGAACAAAGTGCTGAAAGGTAAATCTGATCTTGCTTATTCGAGAGATCAATTGATCAGGTTATCTAAAAAGAGGTATTGTTCTTATTGTTATACATATGATTTTGTTCATAAAGCTAGTGATCATTACTGGTATGGTTCTTATTCAGTTACACCCATAAGAACTGAAACTAACAATTATGGACCCAAATACCAGTGGGTACCAAAGCCGAAAAGTGAATCTGTGTTGCAGGCATCTACAGTCAAGGGGGAGTAAGAGAACCAAGGCTTCTAAGTACATCATCTTAGAACCCGTGCTTCAACGGAGTTTGACTTCTAAACATAACAGTTTAGGACTCGTACTTCAATGATGAAAAAGATATGCTACTCCCTGGCTGATAAGAGATTGTACTCAGATACTCAAATGAGGAAATAAACCTTCAAGGGGGAGTACATAATTTTTTCTGGAAATATGTATTCGGAAGATATGATGAACTACACTTCAAATGGAGTTGTAGATCTCTATCATGTGCCTTTTACTGATAAATTTTAGATGCATAATTTCAGGGGGAGTAAAAGGATTATGATTTCTGATTACTTCTGATCAGAACTCGTACAATCAACGTTTTATTGCTTTATGTCTTTTACATTTGAATAAATTTGTGAATAAAGTTGCTTTGACATGACTTTGAGACTTATGCAGGATGAGAGAAGCTTACACGATCATATCTTATTGACTACAACTGACTTTATGAGAATTAAGATTGAGCAAAAAGGTAAATTTCTTATCTTAATCTCAAATGTATCTGAAAGAAGAACAACTTTCAGATATAGAAAACATGTTCTTAAATGTTCAAACCACTTCCCGATTTTTAAATCGATTTTATAATTTGGAAGTGTGATTTTAAATGTTTTCATTTTATTTGGGCTTAAATGTTTTTAAAACCGTGTGTTTCCAAAGATAAATACTTGCGTATTGTCTTTTCCATATACTTTCAAATATTCACACACACCAGTTTGACTTTTTGTTCAAATTGTTCTTACCATGTCTCTAAATTGAAACAATTTTTCGATGGTAAGACACCCCACTTGTACTTTAAATAATTTTGAGTGATATTTCATTTCGAAACGTCATTTCAAGAATGTCTATATTTTTGTTTCGTATAGACAATATCCGTTATTTTTGACCATAAGCCTTAATTGCTATATCATTTCATTTCTGATCATTTTCATAAAATGTCAGATTTTCAAACAAGTCTTTTGCATTCATGTTCATTCATTTCGTATACTTGTTTGAAAATGCTTCCATGTTTAAAAATGCTCATATCTTCATGATTATATTTTGAGCATACATTCATCTGACATTTGTATTATTGAGCTTTAACTGATAAAGTTAAACCATTTTGAGCAACATTATGCTTTCATAGGATTATATGGGTTCTTTGTGCTAGGACTTACATGAACTTCTATGAAATCACGTTAACCAGTGATTTCTACCCAAGAAGTTAATCCTTAGTGATTGAGTGTGAGGAGTCTATAAAGAAATGAGTGTGGGTGTGTTGAGGTAAAATGTAAAAGAGAGTTTGGTTAGTAGTGAGCTTAATGATCAAAAGAAAGAGGGTTTGAGAACAGAGTAAAAGAATATCAAACTCTGCACCAACTATTTTCTGAGCCGGGCAGCCACATTACTAGCGTTTCACAACACTTTGGTGAACGTTATTGAAACAGGCAACTAGCCCATGCCAACTCTTGACTAAACCCCACCAGCTACTCATTTTCTTCTCAAAAAGAAAATGTTTCACATTTTCAAGGGGACGCAACATATAATATATCTGGTTTTCATTTGGAAAATTTGGATATTGAAAAAGAAGGAAGTCTGCCCCACCTTCGCACTTCAATCATGCACATTGAGTCTGTGTTTATACTACTGTTGTCTCAGTGGTTTACACTATGTTGAGCTTTAAAAAGCAAGTATTCGTGCTTAATTCTTTCTACACGTGCACGAACACACAAAGAATTTGTTTCTTTGTCATAACATTCATAGAAATTGCCTTTGTGGTAATTCGATGATGGATGGAAGCCCTGGGGGAGTGAACATCAAAAAGCCCCTTTATATTATGTATCCGTTACACACAGTGACTTCGTGTTACTGACAGGCATATTAACTGATTCATTTGTTGATTCAGGTGTTACACGATTATTTTGTCTAGATTTGAAAAGATCTGGAAGAATACATTGTTCGGATTGACGGTGAATAAGAGGCTCAGTTTGAAAGATCAATGGCCAGAAAGTTTTCAAAGACATTTCTTGGTGAAAAGTTTTGATGATATTGATGCTATAATCATCAAAAAGGGGGAGAAGAATACAAGAAATGTTTGAGTAAGATATATTAAAGTTGAGAAAAAAAATGTTCAAGAATTGATTGTTAAAGGAAGATTGTTGTTCAAAGACGTAAAGAGTTCAAAGATTTCAGTTTGTTGAAGATAATTTGTGTGTTGAAGATAATTTGCTGAAGCAATCAGATTGGTGTCTGAAAGAGATTTGGTTACAATATTTGGGAGAGAATCCTACTCTATTTAAAGATCAGATGTTTAGAAGATTGATGAATGTTTTTGAAGACAAAGTTTATCAATGAAGAATTTCATCGTGTTAAGGGGGAGTTTGTATATCATGTTTGTATCAAAGGGGAGATTACAAGAGAAGATAAAGATTGTTTAAAGGGGGAGCTTAATCAAATCGAGCTTCAAGAGAAAAGATCGCATTGCTAAATCTTTTAGTAATGATCTTGATCCAAAGGGGGAGATTGTTAGAGCACATAATTTTTGAATTCAAGATCATAAAGATTTGAAGACCAAAAGTCAAGAAGCCAAGAGCTGAAAAGTCAACTCTCATTAAAGTCAAAGTCTATTTGTAATAAAAGTCAAAGTCAACATTTGTATTTTGTTTTCTTGTATTTGTATGTGAGGTATAAATACCTTGTGTCCTTGTCTTTGTAATGAGATGTACACGAATCAGAGAAGGAGCAAATTAGAGAAGAGCTAATTGAATATGTTTCTAGTGAGGGAGTTTAGAGAGAGAAAGTTGTGAATTTGTAATCTTTGTTGTTTTATTCAATGACATATAATTTAGAATCTCATCTTGATTGTTTGTTGCAATTAGAACTTGAATCTAGGACTAACAAGTTCCTTCTACTTCTAGTTCTAAAGATGATGAGGAGACATATACTGAGGAAGCTGGAAATGGTGAATCAGATGATGATAATGATGATGATGGTGGTGTTGTTCAAGTTCATTCTGATACTCATGTGGATGTTCATTCTGATGATCAATCTGACTTATTTGCACCATTTTATGGTACTGAAGCTATGATATAAAAGAAAAATGGGGACTTGGTTTTGAAAATCCACATTGTTTAAACAATGCGATAGAAAAATCCCCAACTTTATATAAATTCGATTATCTAACTCTTGCTAAATATGCTCCTCAATTTAAAATTGATTGGATGAATGAAAAGCAAGTGTTAGAAATCGAAAATGAGAAAAGGATGAATAACAAGAAAAATGAAATTTCTTTTGTTTACACGAACGAAAATGCCAAATATTTTCCTGACAAATCAAAGAAGGGCCGAAAAAGTTTAAATGACATATCTCCCATCAAGTCTTCGGTGTCTGATGATTATGTTGATATATATGCCACTAAATCTGATAAGAAAAATATCTCTCCAATCTTTTATGATACTAAGAGATATACTCCTCCATTAGTATTAGAAGGCAAAATCATTGACCTTGAAAATAAAAAGGAAGATCAAAATATTCAAAGTGTAATTGAAACAGATGTTATTTTTTCTTTTATGACTTCAAGTCTTGAAGAAAAATTAATTTCTCAAAAACAAGATTCTGTTTCTAGCCTTTCTTCAAATTTTAAAGAAAACAAAAAGTAATTTCTAAAATCTGAAATTTTTTCTCAAAATTTTTCTGACTCCGAGGCAACTTCAGATTTATTAACTGATCAGTTGGGTTTCTTAGGTAAAATTGCTTCTTCTGATTCAAATCTTAAATCAAAAATTCTTGATGAATCTTTTACGCTAAATGATGATTATTATAAACCAAAGCGTAAAAGAAGAAGGTCAAAGAAGTCAAAGAAACAAGCTAAAGTCATTTCTGACAGTTCTAATTCTTCTGATTCAAAATTTTCAGATAGGACTTTCAGCACACCTTCAAAGCAGATATGGAGGGTCAAGCGGACATAGGATGAATCTGCGACTAGTGAGGATCAAAATGTAGACAAACTTTGTAGAAATGATTCATTTGCTACTTGTAATAAAATTTTCAAATATTCAATAAAGCAAATGATTCACATTTCAAAAGTTGTCTTCTATTCCTCCTCTGGTTCAAGTTCAGATGATCATGCTTCGTCCTCTACTGATGTTTTTGTTAATTCTTTTGATTATTTTTCTCGTGCTTTCTATGTCAAATCTAACAAATGTTCTCCCATAAGAACTGCAACTAACAAACATGGACCCAAATATAAGTGGGTTCCAAAACCAAAGATTGATTCTGAGTTGCAGGCACCTAAAGTCAAGGGGGAGTAAGAGAAAATTGGCTTCTAAGTACATCAGCTTAGAACCCGTACTTCAATGGACTTCGACTTCTAAACATGTCAGTTTAGGACTCGTTCTTCAATGCATATAGCTTCTGGACTAATGAGAAACTGTGAGTACATCTACTTAATTCCGCTGCATATATCTCTGACTATGATGTTGTTCCAGTTTTCTCATGTTTTTTTATGAATCTGAGCAAGTTCATCTAACTCTTGTTTTGTACAACCCAAATCTTTCATTTGAGACACAAATTCTTTATACATTATGTGGAAGATAATATTATTGAATTTTATTTTGTTTCGACTAAATATCAATTTGCCAATATTTTTACAAAAGCCTTTCATGAAAATTGTTTTATTTTTTATGCTTTCAAAACTTGGCATATTGAATTTAAAAATTTTAATCTTTACAAATTTTATTCTATAAAGTAAAAGATTTACAGGTTTTCTTTCTTTTGAATAAAATGTGTGTCTAGTATAAATTTTCAAGTTGCTTTGTTTATATCGAAGTTTATATGTTCAACTTTCAAGTCTTACAAAAGTCGAAAGGTCAGCAACATGTTTGAAACTTTTGCATTCTGCTTTAAAGTTGTGTGATTCGGAATATTTATAGTTTACAATGCTTCGAAATCCTAAAAAGTCAGAATTATGGATTGTAATGAAAATATGGGCTAAGCACTTAGATGTAAAACTGGGTGATTGAGATGAATTATATATATAAAATACAGAAATCTCTAAGTTTAAAAGTTTGTACCTGTGACCTTTCTGGTTTGGGAAAGTAAGTTCCGTGGGATGCTTGTCATCTGGTCCCCTAAGGTCAATTGGTCTGGGAGTGATCGAACCCAAATCCTTCTATAGAATCAGATCGAAAGTCATGTTCTACTGGTATGAATGGGTTTAGGATGTGTCGATGTAGCCTTTCTGATCTGGGAGAGTAATTTCCAAGGGGTGCTTGACACCTAGTCCCCTAAGGCCAACTGGTCTGGGAGCGGCTGACCCAAATCCTACAATAGGATCAGATAGAAAGTTATGTTTACGACATGTTCTTTACTTACCAAACTTTTTGATTAAAAGATGCCAAAGTGCACAAGCTTAAAAGATGCCAAAGAGCACACTCATGTGAAGATGCCAATGTGCACAATGCTAAAAGATGCCATTGAGCACACATCTCATGATATTTGGTGATATGTTTGAGTTGCGATAAACCTATAAATTTGTGAAAATCTTAAATTTTGATGGCTTAGTGTGAGTACATGCAAAGTTTTCTATTATATTTTTAGAATTACATTTTCTTGAAGCTAATCGAAGTTCGCATGCGAGCACACTGAATAGATTGATGAAAGTTTTTGAAACTGAACATGTCTTAACTTGATATACAATGAAACTTGTATCTGTATCCAACAACATACACTTGACTTCATCTGATGGATTAATCTGTCATATTTTACTAAGTAGAATTTAATTTGTTTAGTGTTTAAAATTTAATATATTTAGTTGTTTTAAAATACATATTCAGTATATTTTTCTTTCTACATTGATGTTTCAATTTTTGTGTTCTCATATTTTTTGTAAATGGGTTTGTGCATTATTCGAGGGGGAGTCAATAACGAGAATTTTTTTAAAAAGATCATATCTGATTTCGAGGGGGAGTATCTGATTTTCTATACAAATGCTAATTTGAATTGTCATATTTAGTGCATTTGTGTAGGGGGAGTCAAAGAGCTTAACAGGTAAAATTTTCAGATTTCAAGTCAGCTTTACGCCAACAGTTGGTAGCGCAAAACTCAACTTTGCGCCACCTTCAGCTAGCGCAAAACAATCTTTGCGCCACCAACATGTAGCGCAAAACTTCCCTCTTTCTCCTTTATTCTGATTTTGCAGATCTTAAGCTGTCTCGTCTCCAACATTTGCATGACCAAGTTGATCCTGATCATCAAGGTCATGAGGGGGAGAAGTTAAGGAGAAGTTAAAGAGACAAAGAGTTCGAACGTTTATCTGCTGCTCAAGATTCTCTTAAGATTCTATTCTCTCAGTTACTAATTCTTTTGCTATTCAAGCATCGATCACCAAAGTTCATTCGAGTATACTTAAAAGAGGTGTGTCGTCTAGAGTACAAGCTGATGAACCGATTGTTCTTTCAAGCTAATTACAAACAGGTCCAGTCTTGTCAAGGCAGCAAAGGCAACATAGATTGAAAGATGCTGAGAAGATTTTTTTTTAAAAAGTCAATAAGCTTCGCTAAGTCGCTTAGATGGTCCGAGTTGATTTAGAAGATGAATATTGAATACCACAGCAACAATGATTACTAAGGGGGAGATTGTTAAGTTAGATTTTATAGTAATCATTGTATTTATAGACTTGGTCTAATACTGTGTTTAGGTTGCATATTCTGTGTAGTATTGGTCAGGGTATTTAAGTCCCTTGTGGCTTTAGTGTTTGTAAGGAACCTCACGCACAACTAATAGAACTTCATATCTTGCGCTTCAAACTCTCTCTCTACTTTCTCTCTCTAAAGATTTAGTTGATTTTGGGATTATCAGTAGGGCCTGGAGAGGAGTGGCAGCTATAGGAGCAGAGCCTACCATAGTCGATGATTTGTCCTTCTCCCCTTCATGATGGCCAAGACCAGATGCATCTGGGTCCTGATCATCATGGTGAGCCCTCTTCTGTGCCGCTTATGCTTGGCAAGACGCAAGTGCCTTCCTTTTCCTTCTGCAGAGATGTGTGTTAGTATGTTTCATGATTTTGTTCATCACATCCTCAGCAGCAAGGCCAAGTTTGTTCACTTCATAGTCAGACTTGAACTTGATGGTCGCGACCATTTTCTTCAGATCCTCTGCTAAGGTCTTCCCTTCTTTGGAGATATCCTTTCCCATGAGGTTCAGGGTCCTCAGAAGCATCCGACCCATGGCTTGTAATTCTTCTTTTGTGTCCAGGTCGGAGGTGTTTGTGGCAGAGGGTGGTGGTGGAGTGGCAGAGGTTGAGGCTTTTGGCTGAACAGGGACCATGACACTGCGAGTCATGTCCTTGATCTCCTCTTTCAATTTGGTCAAATCATCCACCCCTGATGCAGTGATTGTGGTTGCAAACTTTCCCATTTATTCCATGCAGATATCCCCAAGGACCTTGATGGCATCAGTTTGGATATTGATGGATTTGGCACAGTTATTGAAGTCGTTTTTAGTGGCGTTTGAAGATGAGGCATCCAGCAATATCTTGAGATCTGTAGAATTCTGATTTGAAATTTGCTGAAGTACCTTTAGAGCTTCTGTCTGAGCTTCTATGGCAACGATGAGTTTGCCAAAGTCTTCCTTGGCGACAGAGGATTCTTTGAGTTTTGACAAGTCTAGAGCATGTGCCAAGGAGACATTTTTGCAGGTTTGGCAATCTTCTTGGATGGTATGTAGAGTCATGTAAGATACGTCAGGGGTTTGATTGATCAGTGCCTCCAGTCTATCGGACACTTGGTCAACAAAGATTTGAAACTCCTCCTTTGTGACGTAAGTGCCCGGGGTAACCTCTGGATCAACAGATGATCCAGATTTAGCCAAGGAGAATTTGGCACCTACAGAGCTTGTGGTGATGATGGGTTCTGTATGATTTCCCTTCAATCCTCGACACTCCTTAGAGGAGTCGTTTATGAAGGTTCTGTCAATGAGTCTCTTAGGAGAGGATTCAGAGTCTTTCCTAAGATTCTTATCGAGTGAACTCTGTGGACGTACTAGGTCCACAGAGTTATCGTGTGTACATACCACCATCTATGAAATGGTTTTGGTTGATCGCTCAGGTGGAGCAGAGGAAACACATGCCTCTGCAGGGATGAGTGACGTGTTCTGGGGTGAATGAACACTTATCTCAGCACATCCATCCTTTTGAGAGGGTGGAGTGGATTGGGCTTCCCCTGTTAAAATTGGCACAGAGGATAAAGAAATATCCTCTGTCCGGCTAGTTGGGTCAGGGTTCGTACTGTGCGGTCCTTTTTCAATATTCTTCTGCACTAGTACTGCAGGAATAGACATGTGGCTTGCACTGGGAGTTGGGTTGGGTTGTGTGCCAAAGGCATCTTTTCCTCCTGTCTCCTCCTTCGAATTTTTCTTTTTCTTTTCAATTACCTCATCACTAGAGCTAGAGAGCCCTGTGATGTCCTTTATTTCTATATTGACTTGCTCCCCTATGTCCTCAGAGTATAGCACCGCCACTTCTTTGGCTATCTCTGTGGTCACTTATAGAGGACTGGGGAGTTTTTCTTTCAGAGCTCTCTGTGATTTGGGCTTTCCTCCTTCTCCTCTGCAGAGGTTCTTCTGAAACCTCTGCAGGTCTTTCCATTTCATGTTGCACTATTGGTTCAGAAGTTGTTGCCTTAGTTAGTTTCTTCTTTGTATGTTTCTGAGGGACTTCTGTAGAGGTTGCTTCTGTGGCTTTAGTCACAATTCCCTTAGAGCCCATTTTGTCCTTCTTCTTTTTGGGCTTGGCAGTCTCTGTGGGTGATTTTGGAGCCTTTTCCACTTCGACTCTCTTTTTGGGTTTTTTTTCTTTTTCTCCTTTTTGGTTCTCTCACCCCCATCCCATTCTCGGCATTTAATTTCTCTATTCTATCTTAGGCTTCTTCATCCACCTCTACTTCTTCGCCCTCAGCTATCTCATTTCTAAGGTAAAGAGCGATTTCTCCCACTTGGAATGCCAACACGTGGGGGGGGGGGGTTGCAGGACTCGGTGCAGGAGTCTTGTGCCCACGAATGTAAGTCCTAACACCTTCTTCACTACCCAAATATGCTAGGATACGGACCGACAGAGGTCTTGCTGCAGGATAACCAGTCTTCAGTACGGTGGGTTTGTGCGACTTCATGTCGTTTATTTTAATCGTATTTCCCTCTGCAGGTAGTTTTCCTTCCCCTACCAGAGCATCCCCTAGTAGAATAGAAAATAATCTGTTGGGTTTGTGCGACTTCATGTCGTATATTTTGATCGTATTTCCCACTGCAGGTAGTTTTCCTTCCCCTACCAGAGCATCCCCTAGTAGAATAGAAAATAATTTGTTGAACACCAGATCCTTGGGTTCTGTGCCTCTGGCCTGATCTACTTGCTTGGCGATAACAACATTTCGGATCTCTCTGAAGATTAGGCCAGCATAGTCCAGAGGCAAATCATAGTACATACCATACATGATTGCGAGTATGGTATGGCTAGATTGATCTGGGCTTCCAACTTTGTAGGTCAGGCAACGATTAAGGATCGAAAAGAGAACAAGGTTTTGGCGTCTGAATTCAATTCTCTTGGTAATTGGTGCTGCATACCCAATGAATTTGAGAAATTCTACAACTTCATCATCAGTTGGTTCGTCTGAGAATCTCTCCAGGTTGAGTTGGGTCTTAGTTGGGAGACCAAAAGCCTCTGAGACTTTCCTTCTGTTTATGCCTAGATCCAGTATTTCGGTAGTTGAAGGATGGGTGGCATAACCCATGACACAGTACCCGTATTTGTCCAATTTTTCGTGCCTAGCACTCAACCAGAATTGTTGAATGTAAGTTTCAGGTATGTCAGTCCTTTTTGGGGTTAGGGCTTTGGTTAGGAAGTGGTTTTTCAAAATCTGGATTAAAGGAGCAGCTTCTTCAGGGTAACCCTTAGGATCAAGACTGCGTAATGATTGTTTGTCTTTAGGTTGAGATGCTTGGAGTGGTAGTCATGGTGGGTGAATGAAAGCATCCTGCTGGTTAGGGGTTGTTCTTGTTCCATTATTTTACAATTTTGCCTTTCGGCAGAGGCACTAGGGTTGTGACCCAGTATACTAGCATTTAATCACAACACAGAGTATGAAAAACAACTTTATTGATCTAATCTCTTGAGATACAATTAATCACAGATCTAACAAAGTGCCATAAATCTAACGTGTGTTTGTTGATCTTACCAACCCTGATTTCGTATCATTATGTGCATACTTGTCTTATTACAAATCTAAAAACAAGACCACTATTTATACTAAGTCAACTTGAGTTGACTTTACAACCAAACACTTGAACTATACAACATTTACACAATAGACCCTCACTTTTAATCTTGAATACAATATTAGTCTAACAATCTCCACCTTTGGATTCAAGATTAAAATTTTTTTGACAATAATCTTCAGGTCTTCTTATCTTCAGAATATTTTGGAACATCTCCCCCAAATCATTAAAACTCTTCAAGTTTAGATCCGGCTTTGGAACATCTCCCCCAAATGAGTAATTTAGCATAGGCTTCATGATCTCCCCCTTTGATAAAATGTGAACAATCTCCCCTTGTGTAGAGAAATGAACAATCTCCCCAGATAGAAAAATTATCAATCTCTCCCAATGAATAATATGAGAGAATCGTCCATCTGATCTGAATAAGCCGTCAATTCATGAATGTATTCATCTGAATCTTTTCAAATTCAGACAAATTAAGAGTTGTAACCCTGAATCAACATATGAAACAGTTAGGAATGCCTGTCAGTAGCACAAAGCCACTGTGTACAACGAATGTACAATTTAAGGAGCTTGAAGTGATTTACACTCCCCAGGACTTCCATTCAATCATTGAAAAAACACAAGGTATTTTCTATGAATGTTCTGACAGAAAAACACATTTTCTGTGGGCTTGTGCTTGTGTTATGAAAGAATTAAGCACAATGATTGTTGTTTAGGCTCAAAATTATGTAAACCAATGAGACAACAAAGGTTATACATAGACTCAAATGTGCATGATAAAGGGTCGAAGGTGGGGCAACTTTTCTTCTTTTTCAATATCAGTATCTTCCAAGTGAAGAACCAATAGCGTATATGCTGCGTCCCCAGAAAATGTGAAACATTCTCTTTTTGAGAAAAGAATGAATAGCTGGTGGGGTTGTATGCAAGAGATGGCATGGGCTCACTGCCTATTTCAATGATGGTCACCAAAGAATGTGAACCAATCAGTAGATGTGGCTGCCCGACTCAGAAAGATTTTGGTGCAGAGTCTGATATTCTTTTACTCTGTTCTCACACCTTCTTTCTTTTAATCTTTTAAGCTCACTTCTAACCAATCTCTCATTTCTATTTTACCTCTTCACTCACCACTCTCAATCTTTTGACCCCTCTCCCCTCAATCACTCAAAGGATTACTTCCGGGGTAGGAAACACTGGTTATCGTGAATCCATGGAAGTTCTGTTAAGCTCTCACACTGAATCCCATGTATTTTCCTAAAAGCATGTACTGCCTCAATGATTTTCTTGACATTTAAAGCACAATAAATCATTTGTCAGTGTATGTATGCTCATACAGATAAGAATGAAATTTGAGCATTTTAAGCATTTAAGATTTCTCAAAACTTTTTATGAATGAATAATCATGAAAGAATAGAAATGTTCTAAGAATCTGACAATGATTAAGATCAGATCAAAATTCATGAAGAAAAATATTTTTGGGAAATCAAAGACGAATGTTGTTTATATGAACAATATATAAACATTTTAACAATGAAAGCACATTTCAGTATAGAAATGATGTCTGATTCAAACAACATAGAATATAAACGGGAGTATTACCATCGAAAGATTAAACTTTTGAGACGTGGTAATATCAAAGTTCAAGAAATGTACTGAACCATGTGTGTAGGAATACTTGACAAAGTATATGAAAAGAAAATACACAATCATTTTTCTTTAAGAACACACGGTCAGATAATCATCAAAGTATGCATATGAAAATCATTTAAAATCTCACTTCGAAATTCATAAAACATTTGAGAACGCGAAGTGGTTTGAACATTTAAGAAACCATTTTGCACAAGTGAATGTTGTTCATCTTTCAACAAGTGATAGAGTATAAGGATTAGAAATATATACCTTTAGATCAAAATCCTTAACTCCCCCTGAAATGAATATATTTAGTGAAGTATCCTTGAGAAAAACTCAGATATCCTTCATCTTGATATCTGTAAAAAAAATCAAGTTATTAGAAAAATATAAAACAATGAAAGTATAACCAACTATTATCTCCTCCCCCTAAAAGATATAACAGTTAACTCCCCCTCAAATCAAAAACTTATAGAAAAGATGTTATCATTTAAGCATCCATCAGAAGAAAAACATTTGAGTGCGGGTTCTGAATTGAGTATTCAGAAACCATAATTACATATTCTCTGGTGAAAATAGTAATATACAATTTACCAAATAAGAACAGGTCCTGATTTGATGTAACCAGAAACCATTGTCACTTGAAACATTGAGAAACGAGTCTTGAACTGTTTTATCCAAGAGCCATTGTTCTTTCTCCCCCATAAACCTTAGCTGCCTGCAACACAAATTTAGCTTTTGGTACCCACTGGTATTTGGGTCCTGATATGTTAGTTGCAGTTCTATTAGGAGAGATATAATAAGAACCATACCAGTTATTTTCATAATTTTTATTTACAAAATCATTTGAACCGCAGTAAGAACAACTAATTTTCTTTTGTGATAACTTGATCAATTGATTGATAGTGTAAACCAAATTACGTTTTGCCAAAAGTTTTTCCTTTCGAAGCATAGTTCCTTTTTGCTTTGAATGTATGTACAAATGATTTATCTTCTTTCTTCTTCTCCTCTGAAGATCCTTTAACTTTCCAAATCCAATTTTCTTTTTCTCTCTTTTCTTTTCTTCAAGTCATTTTCTTCTGAGACTTGTTCTTCTTGAAGTTACCTGAACCATCAACATTTTTGTCATAGAAAAGATTAGAAGGACGAATCTGATCATTTGATTTAGAAGTACGATTGTCAGTTGAATCAAATAAAGGATTAATAGAAACATGTGTGAAGATTGAACTTGCAGCTGATTTGAATGAGCATTTGGATGTAGCTGGATCATCTCTTGGTGATTGAGCAATTGATACTGGCGTCTTGTGCTCAGTCAGCTTCACCTTGAGCATGACCTCCTCAAGTTCTTTGATCTTTGTAGACAAACAGTTTCTTTCCTTTGACAATATGACAAACTTCTTATGCAATTCAGATTTGGCATTCTTCTCCTTCTGAATGTTTGTTGACAGCTCAGATAGCTTTCCATTCAGCTCCTTTATCTCAGCTTCAAATTCTTTCTTTTCTTTCTCAAAATATTTCTTTATACACTTTTGCTCAACTATCATTTTCTCCTTTTCAAACTTATCTCTCTCCATTATGATTACTTTCTCAAAGTCTGAGACTTGTTGAGAAAGCTTAACACATTTAAGCTCTACTGTTTTCTTCTCTTCAAAAGATTTTCTGGAGAATTCAGAAAACTTCTTTGCAAACTATTTTCTTTCTTTCTCCATTTTCTTTTCATCTAGAGAGATCTTTTCTTTCAGTTCATTCATCTTCTTCTGAAAATCATCATTTTCTTTTTCAAAATCTCTTCTCTTTTTATCAATCTTCTTCATCTCATCTTGTGCTTTTATGTTGTCTCTGTCTTGGGTTGCTTTCTCCTTCATCATGTTGATTTCAACCTCAAGACTGAAAACTTTATCTTTTAAAGAATCTCTTTCAACAAATATTTGTATATTTGACTTTCTCAGCTCTTCACAAGTTTCACTTGAGATGTTTGCTCTTCTTCTCAGCTCATGTAGTTATCTTTGCATTGAATCCTTATTGGACTAGCTTGAGCTAGATTAAGACTTTCAGATCTTTTCAGCTTGACTTGCAGATTTGAAATCTCTTTTTCTTTTGCTTCAATAATTCCTGCAAAATTAGTCTTTGAATTAGAAATACATTCTGAGCAAACAAAATCTTTCTTTAAAGATTTATCATCTTTCAATTTATTAATTTGTTCAATAAGAGATGAATTATGAATCTTCAGATTCTTGTTCTCAGTTTCCAGTGCTGGAATCTCTGGCATGTACGCTAAAGCACAATCTCTGTTGGTTTGCACCAGATTTCCTTTTTCATCTGTGTAAGGCATGATGATATCTGAAAAAAAAATACTAAAAAATCAGAAACTTTAATCATACTAAGAAATATGTACCCCTACGCAGAATTAGCACGGGGGTCCCACTACCAGGTTAGCGGGTGGGGTCAAGGGGTAACGCCCTTGCGGGGTCTGGGGGCAGCGCCCCAGAGAAAATTTTTTGACAATTAAATCTCATACTGCAACTTGATATCAATTTTTTTGCTAGAAATGATCTTTAATCAAAAAATCAAAAAAATTTACAGTAAAAATCACAGAAAATCACTCAAAAATATTCACATGTATAGAATTCGTATACTATTCACAAAATTTATATACAAGAGTTCGTATGTGAGAATTCGCAAGTCACTCACAACACAATTCGCAAGCAACAATTCGTAAGCAATCAAGAATTCGTATAAAGAACACAATTCGTAAGCAAAAGGATACGAATTCAAAGCTTTTCGCATATCACTGTAATGCGAATTCTGAACTTTTCGTAGATCACTCAGATGCGAATTCTGCACAATTCGTACATGTATCTTCTGCGAATTCTTGACTTTTCGTATGATACCCTCTGCGAATTCTTTACTTCTCAAAAATAACTTTTGTGCGAATTCTTGATACTCTGTGAATTATGTCCTTAGAATTAACAACATAAACTCATCTGTGATTTCCTTGACTCTGCGAATTCTTCTTGTGAGTTCTTCATCATCTCTGCGAATTCTTTGAATCTCGACAATATTTTCACAAAAATCCACCAATTTCCATTCAAACCTTGAAATTAGATTATGAAACTTTGTACAAATGATCTCTATATCATTGTGAACAGCCCTACAGAGTGAATTTCATCAAGAACAATCACAGATGTGGAAATCGATCCATGGCAGTTCGCGAAAAACAATTTTCTGGAAATGTACAAATCGATCAAATTCTTGCAATCTGTTGATCAATTGATTAATCAACCAACACAAGAATTGTTCCTCTACTATGTGCGATCACAGTGATACTAATTTCACATCAAAAACACCATAAAATCAAAAACTTGATTTCAATGCAACAGTGACTTTCTTCTTGGACATTCGTATCTTTCTGAATTTTCTGATCTAAGCTCTGATACCAATTGTGACCCAGTATACTAGCATTTAATCACAACACAGATTATGAAAAACAACTTTATTGATCTAATCTCTTGATATACAATTAATCACAGATCTAACAAAGTGCCACAGATCTAACGTGTGTGTGTTTACTGTGTGTGTGTTGATCTTACCAACTCTAATTTCGTATGAATATGTGCGTACTTGTCTTCTTACAAATCTAACAACAAGACCACTATTTATACTAAGTCAACTTGAGTTGACTTTACAACCAAACACTTGAACTATACAACATTTACACAACAGACCCTCACTTTTAATCTTGAATACAATATTAGTCTAACAAGGGTCTATACTTCGTTTCTTTCAAACTGTAGAAGCTCCTCTTGCATTGCTTCTACCCAGTTTGGGTCTTCAAGAGCTTCAGAGACCTTTTTGGGCTCGATAATACTTACAAAATTTGTATAGTAACAAAAGTTTGCAGTACAGGATCGAGTCCTCACTTTGTCAGAGGGGTCACCTATGATTTGGCTCTGTGGGTGACTTATGGTCCATTTTGTCATGCGAGGTAGGTGACATTGGAACCTTTTGTGAGTATTTCTGGAGCATGTTCATCTTGATGTTCATCACCCTCTGTTGGAGAGAGATGATCATTTGTACTTGCCACAGGGCTTGATTGATCATTCTGAGTTGATGTGTTGAGCTCTGTTGTGCCTTGTTCAGAGTTCTCTGATTGTTCTGGTGTTGACCCTTCACAAGTGTCTTAAAGATGATCTTGATCTTGATTGAGCTTGGAGCCTTGTTCAATGTTATCCTCTGGGTGCTCCCCCTCGACATTTGTACCTACAAAAGTAGTGGAAGAGGGTGAAGTATTGCTAGGACCAGTTAGAGAAGTACCTGTTTGGTCTTCAGAGGCTTCAGCTCTAGAGGATCTGTGGTCATCCTCAGAGGGTCCATCATCATTGAACATCTCTTCAAACAGGTGATGAAGATCATTTTCTATTGATGAATTACCAGATTATTTATCATGAAGTTTGAGTCCTGAGCCGATTTGCTCATAAGTCATCTGAAAAGAGTCATCAAAGGAAACATTAATACTTTCAAGTATATGTTTTGATTTAAGTACGTAGACTCTGTATGCCTTGGAGTTTGATGAATAACCAACAAATTTGGCTTCATCAGCTTTAGGGCTGAATTTCCCTATTTGCTCTCTGTCGTTCAACACGAAACATCTGCAGCTGAAGACGTGAAAGTACTTGATATTTGGCTTCCTCTGGTTGAGCAGGTGGTAAGGGGTCTTTGTGTGCCTCTTCACTATCAAAGATCGATTTTGAGTGAAGCATTCCGTTGAAATAGCTTATGCCCAAAAAGAAATCGGGAGTCCTGAGGTAGTGAGCATAGTTCTGGCGGCTTCCACTAGTGTTCTGTTCTTGCGTTCGACAACACCATTTTGTTGTGGAGTCCTTGCAGCAGAGAAGTTCTGTGAGATGCCCTCTGTCGTAAGATAGGCTTCGATGGTTGAGTTTTTGAACTCTGTGCCATTGTCACTTTGAATTCTCTTAAGGAGATTGATTAGTACCTCAGGAACATCTGATTTCTTTCGAACAAATTCCACCCAAGTATATCTAGAAAATTCATCTATGAGTACAAGGATGTACTTCTTGCCACCTAGACTCTGCACAGATATAGGACCACAGAGGTCTACATGAAGCATTTGCAAAGGTCTAGTGCAAGATATGTCTGATTTGGTCTTATGGACATCCCTTCTAAGTTTGCCCATTTCACATGCAGAGCATAGATGATCTCTGTCAAACCTAATACTTGGTAGCCCACTTACCAGGTCTAATTTAACAAGTTTGCTTAGAGTATGAAAATTTAAGTGACAAAACCTGTTATACCAGAGCCAAGCTTCCTCGTTCTTACTTGAGACCAGACAAAGCTTTTCATCTTTGTTGATTGACTTGAAGTCCATGAGGTACAGATCACCTCGTCTTTTGGCTCACAGAAGTTCTGTTGTTGTATCTTCCTTCAACAGAGAGCAATATTGTTTCTTAAACATCACATCTAGTCCATTATCACAGAGTTGGCTAACACTTAGTAGGTTGTGCTTGAGGCCATCCACATAAGCCTCTGTTGACATCGATGTCTCCATTGACAATGACTCCTGTTAATGCTTTGTTTAGATCAAGTTGTTTGACTTTTGTAATGTCTTTACTTGGACTTTGTATTAGTGTTTTGAGAGAACTAGTGGTGTGAGAGAAGTTGTTTGAGAGAAGTTGTTTGAGAGAAGTGTGCTAGTATATATAGCTTTGCCTTGTGAGAGTTTTGTAACCCTTGAGAGATGTGCGCATACTTCTTGTAATCTTGTGACATTAGTATACATATGATTTTCTCTCTCTAAATTCTCTCTCTAGAATTCTTGTTTGATTGTGTTTGAATTGATGAACATGGATTGAATTGGACATTTAGATTTGGTATCAGAGCCAACCCAATTAGAATCAGATTGTTTGGATTAGTTTCTTGGATCGATTTTCTGGAAATTTCAAGAACACGCAGAACGTCGTCTGGAACATCACTATTTGATCGAATTTTCTTTGATTAGTTGTGTTTTTGGTGTAAAAATGGTTTAGTGTTGTTCGATTTCATGTTTTAATCATTTCTTATTCACATTATTTCACGATTTACTCACAAATTCAGATTGAATTTCTGAATTTTTGGATTTTCTTGAAAAACATATTGAACAATGTAATCCTGATTGATGCACTGTAATTTTTGGTTTTTGATCATTTCTATGTGTTCAAAAAGTGTTTGATTTCACTTTTCGAACCTATTGGATTTGTTTGTGAAGCAATTTGCAGGATATTTGAGTTTTTGGATCGAATCCGTGAGGTGTTAGTCAAGAACACGCTAGATCTAAAGTTCGCGCTAAGGAAGAACGTGTAAGATACTGTTGATTAAGCTTTCTGCGAGTTCTCATTGGTTCGCGCATAGTTCGGTTTGCGAGAAGTTGGTTCGCGCAAAGGATTTCTTTTCTTGTTGTGCGAGTTCTTGAAGTCTTGCGAGTTAATATTTTGCGAGTTCTAAGATCCTCAAATTTTTCTAAGTATGGTTCACACAAAGGATCGTGCGAGTTGTCCCTGACGCTCGAGTTTATATTCGTCTGCGAGAAGTTCAAGTGTTCAAATTTTTCTAAGTCTGAAATGCGCATAAAGTACCTTGCGAGAAGATACTTCGCGCACAACGCTACTTGCGAGTTTCTCACTTCACGCATCAAGTGATCTGCGAATTTATCGTTCGCGCATAAAGCCTCTAGCGTGAAGCCCAGTGAATAGTGACTTGCGAGTTTTATACTTGTCATTTTTCAGAGATCGATTTCAAGTGGTTTTCCAGATTTGACTTTTCAAGTCAACTGTTTCTGATTCATTTGGGAGATCTTGTATATCAAGCCTATCATCAGTATTCTTTTTCAATCTGTTCAAGATGCCTACTACAAACGAAAGAGGAAATACTGTATTATCATCACGAGATGTTGCAATCATGTACATGCCAGAAATACCTGCAATAGAGGCTGAACATGATAAACTGAAGAATCAGAATTCAGCCCTATTAAAACAGATTCAGGATTTTAATTCTAAATTGTTAAAATCTGACAAAGCCTCTGTTTGTGCTAAATGTACTAATAATTCAAAATCTGATTTTGCAGGTATTCTTAGCACAAAAGAGAAAGAAATCAAATTGAGAGAAAGAGAGATACATCTTCTTCAAACCAAACTAAAGACAACTGAGAATAATTTTTCAGTAACTAAAGATTAATCAATTTCTCTACTCAACAAGTTAAAAGAATTTGAAGAGAATATTTCTTCCATGGAAGCAAAGAATGCCGATTTGATGAAAAGTCTTCCGGCAGATAAAGAAAAGGAGAAAGCTGAAGAAAAAGCTAATCTGGAGAAACTTTACAACCAGAAATTGTCTGATTTTTCCAAGAAGGCTCTCCAAGAAAAGAAAGATTTAGAGCACAGATGTTTGAAACTTTCCAAGCAAGTGTCTGATTTTGAAAAAATTTTAATCACCGAAAGAGACACATTTGCAAAGGAAATAAAAGTTCTTGATAATCAAATAATTGAATTTCCCAAGCAAATCTCAGTTCTACAAGACTTACTTGAAAAAGAAAAGAAATTATTTCAAGAAAAGAAATTATTTCAAGAAAAGAAGTCGTCTTTTAAGATTGAAAAGAAGAAATCTGAAAAGAGAAATGTTGGGATTTTCAATGAAATTTCTGCTAAAAACAAGAACTTGGAAAAGGAATTTGAGCTTGAACGTCAAAATTTTGAAAATGAAATTTCTAAGCTCTCAAAAAGATTAACTGGTCTATCATCTGATATGTCAAAAGAACAGAAGGCCAGACTCTGACTTACAGGTAAAATTTGACACAATTCTTGAAGAAAAGAATCTTTTATCTAAAAAGATAAAAGATCTGGAAGATGCAAACATTGAGTTGTCAGAAAAGATTTCTGCGGATGTGATAAATCAATCACCTCTTAACAAGTCAACTGAATCAGTTTGCTCTTTTAAAACGGCTTCCGATTTTATTTCTGAAAAAGTTTCAAGAAATAATAGTGTCAAACCTAAAACTATTGATACAAGTCAGATTCGTCCTATAAATCTGTTCTATAATCATACTATTGATGGCACAGTTAAATCTAACAGTAAAATTCTTGGAAAGCAATCAAGGATAGATCAGATGGTTTGGGTTGTTAAAAGCTCTTTAGATGGACAAGCTGTTCAGAAATAATCTCCATTCACATCCAAAGTTAAACAGAACAGAACTCGAAAAGGTAAATCTTTTGCTACACCTGATATGTATTATTCTACTAATCATATTATCAGGTTAGCTGAAAAGAGGATATGTTGTTCTTACTGTGGGGAGAATGATTTTGTGCATAGAGAATCTGCTCACAACTGGTATGGTACTTACCGAATAACTTCTCAGACTAATGTAGTTAAAAGGCATAAACCAATTGAGAAGTGGATTCGCAAATCTAACAAACCCGGACCCCAGTATCAATGGGTACCAAAACCTGTGAAATCTGTTTTGTAGGATGCACAGGTTTAGGGGGAGCAAATACTTTGGCTTCTGATTACATCAGATCAGAACCCGACCATCAATGTCAATGAATATGACTTCTGATCATATCAGATCAGGACTCATACTTCAGTATGCTAAACAGAATGACATATCAAGGGGGAGTACACAGACATGCACATATCAAGGGGAAGCAATAATGGAATGTTTGTAAGTGAGTGTGTGACTTGGTACTGATAAATATTTTTCAGAGAAAAAGTTTCATTATAGTGCTTAAAAAAGTGATTTTATAAAACTTGCTAATTTTGGAAAGAAAATCAAAGCATTTTTGGAAAGTTTCCATTTATGGAAATTTCTCAAAAATTTTCTAAGTGTAGAACGCGCATAGCACTATGCGAGTTTCTACTTTGCGCAAACCATTTCATGCGCAAAGTGTAGAACGCGCACACTAAGTCGTGCGAGTTCTCACTTCGCGCATAGCAAAGGTTGTGCGAAGTACAAAACTCGCAAGCTATGTCATGCGCGTTTCTACTTCGCGCACATAACAGCGTGCGAGTTTGCATTGTTCATCATTCTTCGCGCATGTAAGGCTATGCGAGTTTCTTCTTCGCACAAGCTTCATCGTGGGAGTTTTTACACTTCGCACACATCATTCATGCGCGAAGTCCACACACAAACTTGCTCTTCTTTGTGCGGCAAGTACATGTTATTCAATCTGCAAGAAGTATGTCATCCACTCACATCGTGCCACGTGTCAACTCACTCCCAGAGTATATATATGCGAGTTTTCCCTTTTTCAGACCACTTCTCTCAGAAATCCTTTGCGAGTATTCACACTTAGCTTATTTTCTCTCAAGTTTTTTCTGCGAACTTATGATTTCAGAGATCTTTCATCAAAAATCAGTGTAGGTGTTTGGATTAATTTTGTTTGTTTAATGATTCTATGATGTTTTCGTATCTTTGTTTGAAGTTTATAAGATTCTATTTTAAATTTTCTAGGGTTTTCTCATTCGTATTTTTTTTTGAATATGTGTGTCGGTTCATCTTGTGACCGAAATTTTTGAACTTTGATTTTGGATTCATCTTTGTTATGGATGTCTGATGTGTCGAAATACATTTGTGTCTGAGTTTCGATTGTTGTTTTGCAGGGATACCATAACTTTGGATTTGTACTCGAATGTTTTTGGACTCTTGATTTGACATTGAACTCGTGAACTGAACTCATGACCTGTTTCATTGGACAAATAGAACTCATGAACTGACTTTTTGATCTTAACATAATCTAAAATTGAACACTAAATGGTTAAAACAAGAACAATATGTCAGATTAAGACATAATTTCTTGGATACAAAGATTAAATTTTTGAATTTATGAAGAACACTGTTCTTGTGTGTTCTTGACTCAACAATATGGTCATGCGAGTTTTGGTTTTTGATCAAATACTTGCAAGTTTTTTTAAACATCATGAGAGTCTTTGCGAGTTCTTGGTTCAAACTCAGTGCCATGCGAGTTAACAGTCTATCAATGCCTTGAGTGTTCTATCCTTAGCAATTTTTTTTTTTGTGTTTTGTGTTTGAAATTCTTTGAAATTTTCAGATCCTTATGTGCTCAAACACTTCTACTGCTATTTTAAGAACAAAATCAAAACTTCAAAAGTTT
This sequence comes from Arctium minus, assembly GCA_954870635.1. NCBI lineage: Eukaryota > Viridiplantae > Streptophyta > Magnoliopsida > Asterales > Asteraceae > Arctium > Arctium minus. The sequence goes on along the minus strand of OX941080.1, from coordinate 100,355,914 downwards.
TTGGTCAGAATTGAGTCATTTTTTTTTTAATTTTGTTCAAGTTACATTTTGTTTCTTGTAACATTTTGTTTCTTGTAACTTTCTGTGCTTATCATTTTGAGCCTCAAAGTACAATCTTTCTGTACTTGATACTCTGTGTATCAAAATGTTTTCTAAAAACAAAGTTTTGATCTTATTGACTAATATATTGGATTCTATCCAATACTTGTTATCTTTTTCAGGTAAACAATGGCGGAAGAAATCTCACATAATCCAAGTGTCCATATGGATGAACATGATCCAAATGTCTCTAAGGCAACTCCTATGCCTTCTTCCAGATCTCATTTCCAGTCAGAATTCGGAGTAGATCCTGATCTTGCCTTGATACAACAGTCTGAGTATCTGTTATCATATCCGAACAACCACCATGTGGACTTTGACTCACTAAATGTCAATCCACTTGTAGTGGAAATTCTGAAGGGACATCCACTGAATCATGCTCTGACAGACACTGCTGCCATTCCGATGATCTACTTGCAGCAAGCCTGGAAAACAATTTAGTATGTGGTTGAAAGTGAAAAGGTCAAATACTTCAAGATCCGGATTGACAACTTCACATCCATATTGACCTACCAAAGACTCAGATTGATACTTGTTCTACCAGAGGCAGACTCTAGACCAGGCATAACATCTTTTGACTCATATATGGTGGATTCAGAAGTATTTGAAGGCATCAAAGCCTTGGGATATGATGGTCCACTTACAAAGATTAGTGAATTGAAGAAGACTAATCTTCCTCCATTCTACTATCAGATGTTTTCTGTATTCAACAAATGCTTCACTTCAAGAAATTCTGGTCTGGACAATACATATATGCACACACTGAGGTTATTTCATGCAGTCGTGTACGATCTACACGTCGATTACTCAGTGATCTTCTGGACGGAACTATATGAGAAAGTGATAAGTAAGAGGACTTCTAAGAGACCGATCTATGTGCCTTACCAGATATTTCTCCAGCTGATAATCCGAAGCATGATCCGCTCAAACCGAGATATTCCAAAAAGATCTCAACGTGAACTTGCTTCATAATTTGAAATGAAATGTCTTCATAAACAAGAGAAGTAGTTCACTTACTCTATGCCAGTTCCACAAGCTCTACTCTCATACCATAATCCGACCTCTGAGTGTGTAATAGAGTATAGAGAGTCTGTGGGATTACCAACACCGGTTATCGCTACCCAAGACTCAACCCTTAGGCGAGAGGAGTCGGTAAGGGTTCCTGAGATCATGGGGGTCCAGGAACGGGGAGAGATGAGGAAAAATCTAGAGAGGGTAACAGGTGGGGTTCATAATTTCATATCTGAAGCTGTGGGGACCTTGGCACAAGATGCCACACGTCTAGAGGTTTCCACATCCGAACCTGAAAGGACTTTTATCCGTCACTCAAGTCCTCAGGTAAGGATAGCTGATGAAGATGTGAATTCTGATACTGAGTCGGATCAGCGTGCCAGCTCTACAGAGACAATTCCTTCGGCAACTTCAGATCATCAAGCTGAGGAAATTATACATGATGCTGATGTTGAAGATGAAAATCTCTAACGCAGCTTTGGTTTTTTAGAAGATGTCTCTCTAAAACATGATGATATGGAGATCGACACTGCTGGTACTGAAATTGCTCAAGTTTTGGGAGATATAAGGAGATCTGAGGGAGGTATAGTTGAAAATATTGATATTGTGAGGCAAAGAGAGATTGCAGAAAAAGAATATAGTGAGCGTGAGTGCAACATAACCTACCGTTTCAGAAGGGTAACCAAATCTAGTGCTCCATTGCATGTGTTGCAATCGGAAGCACAAGTCATAAGTTGCCTGCTTATGCAACTGCATACCTTAGCCAGCCATTCTACTGCCTCTCAACTGGCTATAGTCTCATCTTTTCACGGGGATTTAGTACAAACTCTATCTGCATTTCACTCGGAAATGGCATGTATTGAAACCAGAGCTCAGTTACCCCGGAGATCAACTTCTTTCATTGCAGCATTGAGTCTAGAGCCCATTGGTCTATCATCATTCATTCCTAGGACACAATCTATTACTTCTGCTATTACCGGTCGTCTAAGTGACCCGGTCGGAACATCTGTAGTAGCTCCGCATTCCGGACTACGAGGATCAGATGGAATTCCTGTCATTGCTACCGAGATTCTAGCTTTGAACACAGGCCACACTGTTGGATCCTCAACAGTTGTGACAACGGGAAGTCTAAGTGACCTCGGAGTTATCTTACCTAACTTTGTGTCAAAGGAATACCTTGAAGGTGCCTTAAAGACTGTTGAGAAACATGTTACTGAGACACTATCTGCAAAGTTTGAGGAGGATATTGCCAAAGTTAAGATCTTATTGAAAGGGAAAGGCCCAGCGGTAGAGGAGCCTGTTCAGCCACCTCCACCACCACCAATTCAGCTAGTTGATCTCTCGGTGGAGGAGCTGAAATCTCTATTATATGCCAAACTTATATCCCAGGCACCCGCTGAGGAATCTGATGCTGATCTCATTGGCTTACTGAGAACTCAACAACCTCATGTACAGACTGACGCTGTTTCCATATCTGAGTTTCAATCTTTCAAGTCAGAAATGGTTCAGCACATTCAGGAGTTAACCAAAGCAGTTCAGGATTCGTGTAAAGCTCAAGCAGGTTCTACGAAAAGGCATGATTGAAAATGAAATTAACTCCCAATTCAAGCTAACTATTCAAACAAGATTTGACAATATATGATTCTAGAGAGAGAGTAGTGAGAGAAAGTGACTCTGTCATTTATCTAACAAAACTGAATATTACAATTAAAGTTCATACAACACTCACAAAGCATAAGGCTATTTATACCAAGAACTAAAACACTCACATACAAACTCTCAAAGACTATTTTGACTTACATTGACTTTGACTTTTCGACACTTAAATCTTGGATACAATAAAATACACTAACAATCTCCTCCTTTGTATTCAAGATTTAATAAAAATTTGACAATCGTCTTCATCGCTTGATTCTTCAATCTTTAACTTTGACAACTTTAAACTTTGAAGCTTTAACGATCTTCAATCTTTCATCTTTTGAGGAATCTTGAAAAGTCTTTAGCAATTATCATCTTTGAAAATCAACAAGTCTCGAAAACGAATCTGAAGTCTTGAAATTCCTTTTGAAATTTCAGAAATCTTTCAACTTTTGAAGAATCTTTAATCTCATATCTACATCTTTGAAATTTGAAACATCTTTGAGGAATCTCTGATCTTATATCTTAATTTCTCTGTTCTCTGGATCGTTTTCCGAAAAACAAACTTTCTCAATCATCTTGATTTGTCTTCAGACTCTCTCAGAATGATTTCTTTTTATCAGACTTGAATGAATTGAATTTTCTGGATTTCTCCACAAGTCTTTGAATTTGAACTTTGAACTTTCTTCAACCTTTTTTTTATATCTCTATTTAACTCTGAAATTGATCTTTGTAAATTTCTCCCCCTTTTTGATGATTGTGAGAATCATGATCATCAAAACTCATTTCAATTTCAGCTTAGTCTTTGAAATTTCTCCCCCTTTTAAACAATGTAGTACAATCTTCATGAACTTAACATTTTCCCCCTTTGTGATAAACTATCAATCTCCTTCTTTAAAAATTGACAATCTTCACTCTTTTGGAGCTGCCTTTGACAAAGTAGGAACGTTCTCCCCCAATTGATCTGATACAGAGCTGTCAATTCATGAATGTATTTATCTGAAACTTTTCAAATTCAGACAAATTAGGAGTTGTAACCTTGAATCAACACATGAAACAGTTAGGAATGCCTGTCAGTAACACTAAGTTACTGTATACAACGAATGTACTATTTAAGGAGTTGGTTTGATGTTGACTCCCCAGGACTTCCATTCAATCATTGAAAAAACACAAGGTATTTTCTATGAATGTTCTGACAGAAAAACGGATTTTCTGTGTGCTCGTGCTTGTGTTATGAAAGAATTAGCACAATGATTGTGTTTCATAAGGCTCAAAGTATGTAAACCATTGAGACAACAATGATTATACATAGACTCAAATGTGCATGAGAAAGTGTCGAAGGTGGGACAACTTTCCTTCTTGTTCAATATCAGTAACTTCCGAGTGAAGTACCAATAGATTATATGCTGCTTCCCCAGAAAATGTAAAACATTCTCTTTTTGAGAAAAGAATGAGTAGCTGGTGGGGTGTTTGCAAGAGATGGCATGGGCTAGGTGCCTTTTTCAATGTCGTTCACGAAGAAATGTGAAACAACAGTTTATGTGGCTGCCCGACTCAGAAAGAAGTTTGGTGCCGAGTGTAATATTCTTTTACTCTGATCTCTCACCCTCTTTCTTTTAAATATTACAGCTCACTTCTAACCAATCTCTCATTTCCATTTTACCTCTTCACACACAAACACTCAAATCTTTTGACCCCTCTCCCCTCAATCACTCTATGGAATACTTCCGGGGCAGGAAACACTGGTTATTGTGAATCCATGGAAGTTCTTTTAAGCACTAACACTGAATCCCATGTATTTGTCCTAAAAACATGCATATCTCAATGATTTTCTTGACAATTTAAGCACAAGAAATCATCTATCAGTGTATGTATGCTTATAAAGATAAGAATGAAATTTTGAGCATGTTAAGCATTTAAGATTTCTCAAAACTTTGTATGAATGAATGAACATGAAAGAATAGAAATGTTTTGAGAATCTGACAATGATTAAAATCAGATCAAAATTCATGAAGAATAATATTTCAAGAAATCAAAGACGTAAGATGTTTATATGAACAATATATAAACATATTAACAATGAAAGCACATTTAATGATGAAATGATGTTTGATTCAAACAATAATGAATAACAAATGACGAGAGTATTACCATAGAAATATTTATCATTTGATACATGGTAATAACAAAATCAATATGAAGTACTGAACCAGTGTGTGTGAATACTTGACAGTATATAGACAAGATAATACACAAGTATTAATATTTGGAAACACACGGTCAGTTAAACTTTAAAGCTCAATAATGAAAAACCTTTAAAATCACACTTCTAGATTCATAAAATCTTTTCAGAATAGAGAAGTGGTTTGAACATTTAAGAAAACATCTTTCATGTTCGAAAGTTGTTCTTCTTTCAAACAATCAGAGATCAAGATCAGAAGATATTTACCTTTCAGTTCCCCCTCAAATCATGATAGAATGATTTTATTCATTTGAGCTCCCCCTGGATATTTTAGAACTCGATCTTTAATGTTTAGAGTTAAGGACATTTTCAAAATATCCTTAACTCTAAACATTAAAGATCGAGTTCTAAGTTGTTTTACTTAGAAGTCATAGTCCTTAAACATTGAAGTGCGGGTCTTGAACTGATTTATTCAAGAGCCATTGTTCTTTGAGATACGAGTCCTAGACTGATTTGTCTAGAAGTCAATCATCTTGCTCCCCCTAAACCTGTGGTACCTGCGAAACAGATTTAACAGGTTTTGGTACCCACTGGTATTTGGGTCCTGGTATGTTAGATTTAGAAATCCACTTCTCATTAGACTTATATCTTTTAAATCCAGAATTCTGAGAAGTAATTATGTAAAAACCGTACCAGTTATAAGCAGTTTCTCTCTGAACGAAGTCATTCTCTCCACAGTAAGAACAACAGATTTTCTTTCGAGCAATCCTGATCAAATGATTAGTCGAGTAATATATATCAGAATTACCAAAAGATTTACCTTTATATGTACTGTTCTTTTTGGCATTTGTTGTGGATTTGAATGATCTTGCATTCATCTTCTCATCCTCTGAAATATCTTTAACCCTCCAGACCATCTGTTGTTTCTTTGATTGCTTCCCAAGAGATTTTATATAAAAGCTTGCTGTACCATCAACAGATTTGTCATAAAATAGATTTGATGGTCTTATCTGATTTGATTTGACAGTTTGTGATTTGACACTTTTCTTTTTCAAAACATTTTTCTCATGAATAGAATTTGAAGCTGTTTTGAAAGAACAGACTGATTCTGTTGAATTATCAATAGGTGATTGATCAATCACATCAGCTGTAATCTTTTCTGACAATTTACAGTTTACAGCTTCTAAATTCTTTATCTTTTCGGATAAAATGTTTCTTTCAGAAGTCAATGTGTCAAACTTTTGTTTCAAATCAGATCTTGCCATTTGTTCTTTTTGGACATTTGATGACAGAACAATTATCTTGGACATGAGCTTAGATATTTCAAATTCAAAATTTTGACGTTCAAGCTCAAAATATTTTTCCAAGTTCTTGGTTTTATCAGAAATTTCATTGAAAATCCCAGTATTTCTCTTTTCAGTATTTTTCTTTTCAAGCTCATAAGACTTTTTCTTTTCTTTGAAAATTTGTCTTTCTTTTTCAAGTAATTCTTGTAGATTAGAAATCTGTTTGGGAAGTTCAGTAATTTTATCTTCAAGAACTTGTCTTTCTTTCGCAAAAGTGTCTCTTTCAGTAATCAGAATTTTCTCAAATTCAGACACTTGCTTTGAAAGTTTTAAATATCTTAGATCAAGATCCTTTTTCTCTTGGTCAGCTTTCTTTGAAATATCAGACAATTTTTGAGCAGCAGATTTCTCTAAATCAGATTTAACTTTATCTGCTTGGAGTCTTTTCTTCAGTTCAACATTCTGTATCTCCAAGGCAGATATCTTGTCTTCAAAAGCCTTAAACTTCTGTTGAAGCTTAACTGATTCATCTTGATGTTCTGATGATTTCTGTTCAGTTTTCTTCAGTTGGATTTGAAGATTCGTAATATTAGACTCTTTGATCTTGATAACTTTCTCAAGAGTCTGAATTGAATTTTCTTTTATTGCAATCATTTTCTCTCTATCTTTAATCTCTTTCTCTCTTTCACTGATGATACCTGCAAAATCAAATTTAGCATCATCAGTACATTTTGCACAAACAGGAGTTTTATCAGAATTTGACAATTTAGACTTCAACTCCTGAATCTGATTGAGAAGCTTGGAATTCTGATTTTTCAGTTTCTCTCTTTCTGCTTCTATTTCCTTTTCATGAACAGAAATTTTATCTAAAGCTGCTTGATATTCAAGATCAAAACTCTTTGAAGTCATTTTTGAAAAAGATTTATTTAAAATTTGAGACTTTTCATTTCCATCCACTATAATAGGACATGTAACTATTATTTCAGATGAACCATCTTTAATAATAGTTTCTGTTTCTATTTTAGTTGATGTATCTGAAGTAGTCTCTGTTTTAACAGATGTCTCAATGATATGTGGGATTAAAACAATAGGCTCCAAATCTTTGTTTTTTAACTTGTAAACCGGAGACTTAGACTTTGATCCCATACTGAAAATATCTCTAGACATGATTGCAGACTGAGAAAGATTACTGAAAGACAGCTTGAATGAATGATCGTTCCCAAACAATTCAGAAAAATTTGACTGAAGGTCAAAATCAGATCACCACTTGAAAAAAAAATTCTCAGAAAAATTCTATCTCTAAAACTTTCAAAGTATTGGAACTCGCAGACCAAGTGAATTGAAACTCGCAGACTACTTGAACTAAAACTCGCAGATCACATGAACTGAAACTCGCAAACACTTAAAACTCGCAAAGCTCAGAAAACTCGCTAGTTACTGTTCATACTACTTCACACTAACAAGCACGTGCGCGTTTATGGTTCGCGCAGAGCACTACTTGCGCGTTTTGAAGTTCGTGCAAACAATGATATGCGCGTTTTGGCTTCTCGTAAGATTAGATTTGCGCGTTTTGATTCCTTTGCGCATTATGTCCTTAGAAAAATTTTGACAACTTTAGAACTTGCTAAATAGAAACTCGCAAACCTTATTTTGCGTGTTTCTGAAACTCGCAGACAATGATTTGCGTGTTTATGAAACTCGCATATCACGTTTTGCGTGTTTCAAGAACTCGCAAGACTTGAATTGCGCGAACCAACATAAAAAATTCAAACATCATCGTGCGCGTTCTTGAGTTATTGCGTGTTCTTCAGATGAATGTTGCGCGTTTGACAGATCTAGCGCGTTTTACACTCTGAGTTCTCGAATTCGATCTAAATCTTTATAAACCTGCAAATTGATTCTCAAACATTTACCATTATGATCGAAAAGACAATTAGAACACTTTTCGAAACGTCAACTTCAGATTAAGAACAAGAAAACACACTAATTTGATTCAAACAGTGTTCGAATGTATTTTTCAAGAAAATCCAAAAATTTCAGAAATTCAATTTGTATTTATGATTAAATTGTGAATCTTTGTAAACCAAATTGAATCTATTACATCAAACGAGTCCAATGAAATAATTTTCTACTATTAATTTCAACAATCAAATGTGAATTTGATCTAACAGTGAAAAACCAAAAACCGTTTACGAGTTCTTGAAAATTTCAAGAAATTAATCCAAATCAGATGATCCAATCTCTCTGAATTAATTTGGTACGGCTCTGATACCAATTGAAAATGTAATTAACTCCCAATTCAAGCTAACTATTGAAACAAGATTTGACAATATATGATTCTAGAGAGAGAGAGAGTAGTGAGAGAAAGTGACTTTGTCATTTATCTAACAAAACTGAATATTACAATTAATGTTCATACAACACTCACAAAACATAAGGCTATTTATACCAAGAACTAAAACACTTACATACAAACTCTCAAAGACTATTTTGACTTACATTGACTTTGACTTTTCGACACTGAAATCTTGGATACAAGAAAATACAGTAACAATGATCATGATTCGAATCATGACCATGAGGGGGGGAAAAGAAAACGCCAAAGAACTGCTATAGAGTCTGAACGTGCTATTGTTGGTGGATCAGATAGAGGAGAGGATACATAAATGGTTGATCTTGAAAGAGAGGAGCAGATGAATAAGGGTGAAGGTGAGGGTATGGAGTTGATCTTAAACGTTAATGAAGATGTAGAACCATTGGTTGAAAAGCCCGTGGTTGCTACAATAGAAGATATCATAGGCTTACTGGTTTGGAGGAGATTTATGCTATTGGTTTATCTTCCGATGACGAAGAAACATCTGTTGAGAAGTATAACAATTTTTGGAAGATAAAGGAGGAGGAAAGAGATGTGATTGATGAAGTAGAAGAAAGTATTCTGGACGTCCTTGCTTTCTCTCAAGAAGACATCCTACTGAGTCCTGTGCACACAGAACTTCCAGAAACCACCCTTCAACAACCTGATATCCTATCCTTTAAAGATATAAATCTTGTTAAACCTTCCAACCAACCTATAAGCCCAGAAAATCAACCTACCCAACCTACCCAAACCACTGCACCTAGCCAAACTACCCAAACTACTCAACCTATCCCATCTAGACAACCTATTCCATCTACCCAAACAAATTTACCTAGACCACAAAGATTTCCAAGCCCAAATCATGATGAACCACCTAGATTTGAAAACATACCCAACCTAAACACTGAAACTGAACCTAAACCTTTCTTTCCTTCTAACCCAGCTGAAGCCTAAGCCGGTCCCTCAGACCAACCTCAAGTACCTTTTGCCCCTACTGAAGATCAAATCAGGCAAATGAGGAATACTTTGAGGCAACCGTTTTTAGAAGAGGAAATGAAAAGCATATTTGTTCACAGGATCAGAGAAATGGATAAATTCAAATTCTTGGGTGTCTCAGATCAACCTTTGAAGTATCAAGAAGAGTATCCAAGGATTATGAACTGGGTAAGAAATCCTGAAAATGTGGTGAAAAATAAGTCAGGTATAGTGACTGTAAAGCAAGTGAGACTTGTTCTGTTTGTTCATATTTGGTATCCAATATTCCATGTGCAGAGGAGAGACTTGTCTGAATGTACATTTTCTGAAGCCGATTTCTGTTTTCTAAATGTGGACGACATCGAGTATCTCTACCATCTTTTCAGAAATATGACTATCAGGAAAGATAATATTCTTGCTGCCTTGGATGCTGTGAAAAGGTTTATGAGAAGACAGGTGAACTACACTTACTGCTAGGACTTTCAACTCGGTATAGAGACGAATCAAAGGAAATTCAACATGAAGAAACCTGGTCTTAGCTTGGAGAATATTGATGATTACAATCTGTTCACTGTGCTAGACAAGCCTGAACTTGGTGTAGTTCACAAGACTTCTGAGAACAAAAAGAGGTTCTTCAGATTATCCGAAATCGCCAAGTTTTCAGATGGAACCCTGAAAGTGATCAAGATGCAATTGGAGAGAAAGCTTAAGGAAAACAAGGAGAATTTGAAACAAGGAGAAAAAGGGATGAACAAGCTTATCAAGATTCCTACAGAAAGAATTGTAGATGCCACTTATGATCGTTTCAATTTCAGATGTGGAATCAGAAACTTTGAGTCACTGCTTTGTATACGTCAAGGGAGACTATCTCGGTGGGAAAGACCAAATATCAACACTTGATCTAAAAGGAGGAGATTGTTAATGCTTTGTTTAGATCAAGTTGTTTGACTTTTGTAATGTCTTTACTTTGACTTTGTATTAGTGGTTTGAGAGAACTAGTGGTGTGAGAGAAGTTGTTTGAGAGAAGTGTGCTAGTATATATAGCTTTGCCTTGTGAGAGTTTTGTAACCCTTGAGATATGTGTGCATACTTCTTGTAATCTCGTGACATTAATATACATATGACTTTCTCTCTCTAAATTCTCTCTCTAGAATTCTTGTTTGATTGTGTTTGAATTGATGAACATGGCTTGAATTAGACATTTACAACTCCATAGCCTTTTATTTGACCCTTCTTGTTGTCTCCGAAGGTCACAGATCCACCTCCATGTTTTTCTTTATAGGAGGAGAGTAATCCTCTGTCGCCAGTCATGTGCCTTGAACACCCGGAGGCTAGGTACCAAATGGGCACATGTTGTTTCTTCTGCGGACAGATCAAGAGGATTTAGGTACCCATTTCCAAATGGGGCCAGGTTTGTTAGAATTCTTTAAAGATGCCTTAGAACCTTTGGTTTTGGCTTTATCCTCTTTAACAGAGGTACCCGTTTGTCCTTTCTCACCCTTGAATATGACATTCTTGGGTTTCGGGTGAGATATAAGACAGGAAAGCCTTGAGAAATGTTGATTAAGAGCATGCATAAGATCAAAACATTTACAATGAGAGATTCCAGAGGCAAACTTCTTAAACATTTCATTAAATTTGTCAAAGGAGGGTACAGAGAAATTTTTACAACAACCCATTTTAGATTTGGGTTTCTTTTTACAGAAAGTTTTGTCTAATCTAGGTTGAGTTTTGTTAAAAACTCCTCTTGGATGGCTTTTTGATTGTACTATCCCTTGATGACTTGCCTTTCTTGCTTTCACTGTAACAGAATGTGACCCAGATTATACTAGCATATTAATCACATCACAGATTACAAACATATTTATGAAGATCAAATCATATTATTTAAATTAATCACATATCTAACAATGTGCCACAAATCTCACGTTCACTGTGTGTGTGCGTACAAGGCTTACCAACTCTGAATTCGTATCAAGTATGCGTGCGTGTCTACAAATCTAACAGGATCCAAAACTATTTATACTAAGTCAACTCATGTTGACTTTACAACAAAACCCTTAAACTATTACATAAATACAAACTAGACCCTCACTTTTAATCTTGAATACAATATTGATCTAACAATCTCCCCCTTTGGATTCAAGATTAAATTTTTTTTTGACAATAATCTTCAGGTCTTCTTATCTTTAGAATAATCTTCAGCTTTGACTTCTTTTTCAGCATTAGCTCTTTAAAACTTGGACACTCATCTTCCTAATCAAACAAGTCTTCAAACATTGACTTTGAAATCACTTGATTTAAACAACCATTAACTTTAATCTTCCCCTTACAACAATCGTTACTTCAACTTTCAACCTTCAGCTTTCAACCTGACATTGAAAATCAACTGTCACTCTTTCTTGATACAAGTTTTAATCATCTGATCTTGAACACTGATTTATCTCCCCAATTCTGATGTAAACTTTTCATCTGAACTTGAACTTTGATACATCTCCCCCTTTTTGATGAATTATTAGAATCAAAATAATCAAAACTCTTCAAGTTTAGATCGGTCTTTGGAACATCTTCCCCAAATGAACATTTTAGCACTGTCTTCACAATCTCTCCCTTTGATTTATCTGATCTGAAAGAGCCGTCAATTCATAAATGTATTCATCTGAATCTTTTCAAATTCAAACAAATTAGGAATGGTAACCCTGAATCAACATATGAAACAGTTAGGAATGCCTGTTAGTAGCACAAAGCCACTGTGTACAACGAATGTACAATGTAAGGAGCTGGTTTGATGATGACTCCCCAGGACTTCCATTCAATCATTGAAAAACACAAGGTATTTTCTATGAATGTTCTGACAGAAATTTTTTTTTCTGTGTGCTCGTGCTCGTGTTATGAAAGAATTAGCACAATGATTGTGTTTCATAAGGCTCAAAGTATGTAAACCATTGAGACAACAATGGTATACACAGACTCAATGTGCATGATGAAGGGTCGAAGGTGGGGTAACTTTCCTTCTTTTTCAATATTAGTATCTTCCGAGTGAAGAACCAATAGAGTATGTGCCGCTTCCCCAGAAAATGTGAAACATTCTCTTTTTAAGAAAAGAATGAGTAGCTGGTGGGGTTGTATGCAGGAGATGGCATGGGCTCACTGCCTTTTTCAATGATGGTCACCAAAGAATGTGAGCCAATCAGATTATGCTGCTGCCTGACTCAGAAAGAAGTTTGGTGCAGAGTCTGATATTCATTTACTCTGTTCTCTCACCCTCTTTCTTTTAATCTTTTAAGCTCACTTCTAACCAATCTCTCATTTCCATTTTACCTCTTCACACACCAACACTCAATCTCTTTACCCCTCTCCCCCAATCACTCAGGGAATACTTCCTGGGTAGGAAACACTGGTTATCGTGAATCCATGGAAGTTCTATTAAGCTCACACATTGAATCCCATGTATTTTCCTAAAAGCATATATTGCCTCAATGATTTTCTTGACAATTTAAGCACAAGAAATCATTTGTCAATATGTGTATGTTCATTAAAAATCAGAATGAAATTTGAGCACTTTAAGCATTTAAGATTTCTCAAAACTTTATAAGAATGAATAATCATAAAAGAATAGAAATGTTTTGAGAATCTGGCAAAGATTAAGAGCAGATCAAATTATCATGAAGAATAATATTTTGGGAAATCAAAGACGTAGTATGTTTATATGAACAATATATAAACATTTTAACAATGAAAGCACATAATAGTATAGAAATGACGTTTGATTCAAGCAACAGTGAATAGCAAACGACGGGAGTATTACGGATTACCATAGAAAGATTTAACTTTTGATACATGGTAATAACAAATTCAAGAAAAATGTACCGAACCGATGTGTGTATGAATACTTGACAAAGTATATGGAAAGAAAATACACAAGTATTTTTCTTGAAGAACAAATGGTCAGATAAGCTTTATAGTATCCAACTAAAAATCGTTTAGAATTGCACTTCTCAATTCATGAAAATACTTTAAGAATGTGAAGTGGTTTGAACATTTAATCCAAAAATGATTTTCACAAGTGAAAGTTGTTCGTCTTTCAACAAGTGACAGAGTATAAGGTAAAGAAAAATATACCTGGAAATCAGAATCCTGTACTCCCCCTGGAATGAATATAATCTTTTAAGGATCCAAGACAAAAACTCAGATATCCTCCCCCTCGATACCTGTAATAAGTCAATTTATCTAGAAAAAAATATGACAATGATAGTTTAAAACATTTATATCTCCTCCCCCTAAAAGATATAACAATTAATTTCTCTAACTCCCCCTCAAATAAAAAAACTTCTAGAAAAAATTTTATCTGATTAGCATCCTTCAGAAGAAAAACATTTGAGTACGGGTTTTGAACATAAGTATTAAAAAACCATGATTACTTATTCTCCGGTGAGAATAGTAATGGTCAGTGTTACCAATAAAGCACGGGTTTTGTTCTGATCTGATGTAATCATAAGCCAATGTCACAAGAATGATAACCTGCAAGATAAAAGATTTTGGTAATCATTTAAAAATGATTCCTCCTTTGTCAGTAAATGATGATAAAAAAATAGACACTGTTCATAATTTCCAAGACATAAACCATTAAAGCACAAAACAAGATATACTCCCCCTTGAATCATGTAGTGGCATTTAACATACCTATTTTGCTGACTAGAAAGGTAAACCTTTTTTCATCCAACGGCTTGGTGAACAGGTCAGCTAACTGGTAGTCAGTTTGCACGGAGTGGATCTCTATATGACCCTTCTCCACATGATTCTTGATGAAATGATATCTCACATCGATATGTTTTGTCTTTGAGTGTTGCACTCGATTAGCTGTTATAGCTATTGCGCTCTTTGAATCGCAATAGATAGGAACTCGTTGGTAGGAATATCTGAAATCCTTTAATTGTGTCCGCATCCAAAGGACTTGTGAACAACAGCTCGCGGCAACTACATATTCAGCCTCGGCAGTAGAAGTGGATACACAAATCTGTTTCTTTGACGTCCAGCTTACCAACTTGTCACCTAAAAATTAACACGATCCAGAGGTGCTCTTACGATCCAACTTACACCCTGCATGATCAGCATCTGTATATGTAGTTAGATCAAAACTCGAACCCTTAGGATACCAAAGGCCTAACTCAGGAGTGCTTTTAAGGTACCTAAGTATTCGTTTCACAACGACTAGGTGTGATTCCTTCGGGTTAGCCTGATACCTAGCACAGAAACATGTGGAAAACATAATATCCGGTTATACTCGCTGTTAAGTACAGTAATGAACCAATCATGCTACGGTACATCTTTTGATCTACTGATTTACCAGATAAATCAGCATCTAATAGTGTACCCGTTGCCATTGGTGTTTTCATCACTGAACTTTCAGTCATGTTAAACTTTTTCAGGATATCTCTGATATATTTTGATTGATTAATGAAAATGCCGTCAGGTAACTGTTTCACTTGAAAACCAAGAAAGAAAGTCAGTTCGCCCATCATCGACATTTCGAATCGAGATTCCATGATTTTTGAAAAGTTTTTACAAAATTTAAGATTTGTAGAACCGAAAATAATGTCATCCACATAGATCTGAATTAGGATCATATCCTTACCTTGTTTCTTCAGAAAGAGAGTAGTATCGATAGTACCTTTCTTGAATCTGGAAGAAAGTAGAAATTGGGTTAGCGTTTCGTACCAAGCTCTCGGTGCCTGTTTGAGTCCATATAAAGCCTTGTCTAGTACGTAGACGTAGTCTGGGTGTTTTGGATCAATAAATCCTTCGGGTTGAGCAACATAGACTTCTTCATGAAGAATCCCATTCAAGAAAGCAGATTTTACGTCCATTTGATAGACTGTAAAATTCTTGTGGCCTGCGTATGAAAGAAATATCCGAATAGCTTCAATCCTTGCAACAGGAGCAAATATTTCATCATAATCAATCCCCTTCTGTTGACAATACCCTCTTGCAACCAGGTGAGCTTTATTTCGAAACACAACTCCTGCTTCATCTCTCTTATTTCTGAAGACCCACTTTGTTCCAATAACAGATTTTCCTTTCGGTAGCGGTATAAGTCGCCATACCTTGTTCCGTTCAAATTGTAGAAGCCCATCTTGCATGGTAATATCCAATCAGGATCACGCAAGGCTTCTGATGCTTTCTTCGGCTCAAGGGAACTAAGGAAACTCGAGTAAAGACAGAAATTAGCAGATGCCACCCGCGTTTTCACACCACTGTGAATATCACCGATTATGTTGTGTAGGGGATGATCTCGTGTCCACCTTGTAGTACTTGGAATTAGGTAAACAGTGATCTTCATGTTCTCTTCATCATTTTCATCGTATACAACAGGTAAGTTCAAATCAACCTCAAATGTACTCGGGACATCTTGTACAGTTTCTGAAGTAAATAGTTCTGGAGCCATTGAAGAAGTGCTTGGGACTTCTTTTCCAGAAGTTGTATCCGCAAGAACAGATTCAATATTAGTATCTTCAGAAATAACAGGTGTAGTTGTACCTGATGAGGTTGTTGTGACATTCTCAGAGGGTCCTGAAATATCTTCAGTTACGGGTGAAACCTCTGAACTTGATGCGGATATATTTGATTTGTCAAAATCTGCACAAATATCCATAAAAGCATCAAAGAAAAGTAAGTCTAACTCAAATGTTACATTTGATGAGTTAGAGGACTTAATCTGTGACGATTCGGGTTCTATTCCGTCTTGAATAGAAGCCTTCGTTTTCAGCTTGAGTTTGGAACTGCTGTGTTCAAAAGTCAACGTTGATGTTTCATCAAAAGACACATTCACACTCTCCATAATCATCTTGGTTCTTCGATTATAGATCCGATAGGCTTTTGACGTCAAGGAATATCCGATAAAGTAGCCTTCGTCTGCATTCTTGTCAAATTTCCCAAGATTATCACGATCATTGAGTACATAACACCTGTAACCAAAAGTGCGAAGAAATTTAATATTCGTTTTTCTACGGTTTATAAGCTCATATGCTGTCTTTTTATGTCTTTTAATGATAATTGTACGATTTTGCGTGAAACAAGCAGTAGCTACGACTTCAGCCCATAGATACAATGGCAGACCAGAATAAGCTAACATCGTCCTTGCTGCTTCAACCAGTGTTCAATTTTTCCTTTCGACCACACCGTTTTATTGAGGAGTATAGGCGGCAGAAAAATTGTGAGAGATCCCGACTGATACGAGATAACTCTAAAGAGTAGAATTCTTAAATTCTGTGCCATTGTCACTTCTCAAAGACTTTACCGGCAATTGAAGTCGAACCTGGATTTTCTTGAGAAAAGCAATGATTAACTCTGATGCATCTGATTTGCTTCGCAGAAATTCCATCCATGTGTATCTGGAGTACTCATCGATCATAACTAAGATGTATTTCTTTCCATTGATTGACTGAGTCCTCATCGGGCCGCAAAGGTCCATATGGATAAGTTCAAGAGGTGTTGAGCAGGAGAATTCTGTCTTTGCTTTATGAGAACTTCGTTTCATCTTTTCCATTTCACAAGTGGGGCAAAAAGAATTCTTCTCAAACCGTAATTCTGGAAGACCCTTGACTATGCCATGTCTTGCCAATTGATTTATTGTATTAAAGTTATGGTGAGACAGACGGCGATGCCAAATCCAACTTTCAGCTTTTGAAGCTTTAGCAATCAGACAAACAGATCTGGTTGTAGAAAGTGTTGGAAAATGGACTGCATATAAATTTCCATGTCTTTTTGCTTTGAAAATCGCACAACCATCTTTATCTTCAATATAACAGCAATCAGAAGTAAACCGAACTTCGAAGTGACTATCGCATAATTGACTTGTGCTGAAAAGATTATGATCAAGTCCTTCTACAAATAGTACTCTTTTGATTGTCATAGTGCCATTCTTTAAAGATCCATATCCTCTGATGAATCCGGTAAGCTCATAATTTGCAAAATTTACAGTTCCGGCAGGTTCCTCAACATAGTTGTGTAGAAGATGCTTAAATCCTGTCATATGGCGCGAGCATCCTGAATCTATGTACCACAGATGTGAGGCCTGCAAAAAGAACAAATTACTTCTTCTTAGGTACCCATATCCAAATGGGTCTTTTTTGGTTAGCTTTTTGCAATTTATCTAAATCATCTACCTTAGCCTTTATACGCCATTCATAGCGAGGCTTAGGTATCCATTTCCATACCATTTTGACATTAAGCTCATGAAACTTTTGATTTTTAGAGTGAAAATCATTCTTAGCACGAAAGACATTGGCATGTTGTGTTGACGATTTTGAAACATGTTTAGCACGAGATGTTTTTCTAGCAACTTTAGTTTTAGGAGGAATGGTGTGAGCTGTAAATGAATTGTCATGACAGTGTTTGCAAATAAAATTCTTACGAAAAAATGTCAAAAGTTTTGATTTATCCATAGAAGTACAATCAGTCATACATCTTTGACATTTGCGAACGTTCGAATTTGTACATGACAAACTACCACTATCACTGACAGTACATTTATTATCAACAACTTTATTTTCACAAACTATTTTCTCCACCCATTCTCCTTTAACTGTTTCCTTTTTCACATCTGAAACAGAAAACGAAATCTTGTCAGTTTTCTTCTTAGAAGATGATTTTAGCTTTGAAGTATTAGAAGCTTCTCCTTTTTCAAAAATGCTAGGATGATATTCAGGAGTACTAGTGTAAACAAAAGAGGTTGTAGAAGTAACGGTCTCAAACTCCGGGTTAGAATGAACATTCCAGTTCTGAGACTTAAACATCATTTTCTCTTTTAAGTTTTGTTTAAACAAATCATCTTTCAACGCATTTAACTCTTTAAAGAGTTCTTTGTTTTCTTCAAAAGACTTGTCAAGTTTGAATCTGAGATCATTGTTCTCATCTTCCAAATCTTTAATCATCTTTTGAAGATCTGTTATTTGTTTCTCAAAATTAGATGTTTGATTCAGCTCAGAGTTTATTCCAACTTCTCTATAATAGGTACAGGGTCTGAAGCATTCATCATATCTATAAAAATCTCCTCAGTCATATTCTTTGAAAAATCAGATTTAATGCTTTGATTCGTGATATTTTCATACTCATCAGTCTTAGTCTCTTTTGGTGATTCAGAAGTGACTGATTCAGATATTAGGGTCGGATTCTCAACATCAGTTTCTGAGTCAGACTCATCATACTGACACTGAGTTTCCTGAATATCTGTCTCAACGTTGGCTGATTCTGTTGGTGAACAAGTTGAAAACAGAGATTGAAATTCAACAAATTCAGGTTTTCTAGTTTTGTAACTCTTGTTCAATTCTTTATATGAAAAACCAACCGATTTAAAACTTGATACCGAATCAGCACAACTTGATATATCATCATCAATCACCTCTTTATCTTTTAAAGAAATGTTAGACATAGGAGTTTCTCCTTTAATGAAAGTAATAAAATTATCATGAATATCCGGGTTTTTCTTAGGAGTTGAGCCCAGTTTATCGAAGTTATACAAATTTTCTGGCGCTCTTTTCAATACATCGTTTTCCTCAAAACCTAAACCCGTTTTAGCATTGTAGAAACAGACATCTTGGAGTTTATTTGTTAAAAGATTTAATGTTTGTTCAGTCTGTGCTCTTTTCATATTTAAATCCTCCAGTTGCTTAATTTTGCAATAAGCCTCGTTGCGTTCCTGAAAACAAGCTTCAAATTTGATCTTAAAATCACCTTTTTCAGCATTTAAATTAACAAGATCTCTTTCAAGCTCAGTTATCTTTGATTTTAAAACATCTTTGTCCTTTTTTAAAACATCTTTTTCAGATTCTTTCTCGTTAACGACAACTTTCAATAATGCATTTTCATCACGAAAATTCATCATTGTTTGTCTTTCAGTACTAAGTTTGACTTTCAAACTCTTTTTCCATAAAATTGATCTGCGCCAGTAAATATTGAACAAGTTCAGAGTTTGATTGAGTACTTACCTCGGAATCACATTCAGATTGGTCACAAGATGATTCAGCTTCTTCATTGACTTTGGCCATCATGCATACTTGAGTGAAATGCGTTGTTTCATCATCAGAACTCTGGAAGAACCACTTTTCCTCCTCGGCCATCAGTTCTTTTCCATCTTCTACCTTCTTGGCGATCAGTGATTTCTTAGCGTAGTAATCTGAGTTCTTTGTACGCTTGAACTTGCATTCCTTAGAGAAATGGGCAGGTTTCCCACAATTATAGCACCTGCCATACTTTGGCTCAGTTTCTTCTTTCTTTCCTTCTCTCTTCTCTTCTCTTCTCTTTTCTCTTCTTTCTTCTCATCTCTTTTCTCATCTTTCTTTCCAAATTTCTTCTCGTACCTTGGCTTGTACTTGTCTTTCTTGCATCCCTCATACTTTGGCTTTGAGAATCTTTTCTTTCCAAAGCTTCTTTGAAACTGCTTTGTGATGAGAGCAAGATTATCAGCAATCCTCTGAATGTTTTCATCAGAATGTTCTTCAGCTTCAGAGGAGGAGTCATCAGAACTTGACTCTGTAATTTCTGTAAGGAGAGCTCTGGATTTTCTCGACTTAGATTTGTACTTGAATGAAGAACTGGGCTTAGAACTTGATCCTTTCTTCTTTTCAGATAACAAGGCTAAAGATTCTTTGACTATCTTCTTCTTTTCATTGAGTTGCTTGACTTCATCCTCGTGTTGAGATAAAGTAGTGAAGATGTCATTCACGTCTTCCTATGCCATGGCTTTTGTCATCTGAATGTTAATTGCATAACTTTTCCCTTCAGGATTCAAGTTCTTGATGAACTTGTAGTTTATCTCTGATACAGTCTTGTTCATTCCATTCCTTCTCAAATCATTTAGGATAACATTGAAGCGAGTATACGTATCCAGAAGAGTCTCTCATTCCTTTGAATGAAAGCCTTCATAAGCGTTTATGCTCTGGTTCAGCTTTGCTTGTATGGACTTCTCAGTACCCTGGAACTGTCTTTCCAATTCATCCCACAAAGTTTTAGCAGACTCCCTACTATCTACATAGTTGTAGATGTCATTCGGGATAGCCATGGTCAGATAAATCAGGGCCTCTTCATCAATTTTATGCAATTCTTTCTCTCGTTTGCTGTAATATTGATAGGGCCTTGGGACATAACGAACTGGAATTTCAGGTGATGTCTCAGTTGCAGCCTGTCCAGGTACTGCTACTACTGGTTGTACTGGACCATCGATGATATACTTCATGTAATCCATGTTCTTATGGTTTAAGAAATGGGTCATCCTCCGCTTCCACTGAGAATATTCTCCTATTGATAAGACAGGAGGCTTTGACTGTGATCCCATTGAGAGCAATTCTTTCGACATGATGAGAAGATGTATTAGTCTGCGCACAAGAAAGATATTAGCTAGTAAAGATCTTTGAACCCAACAATTTGAGAAAAACTTGAAAATATTCAGAAAATGAAATTTCTAAAAATTCCAAGTTCAGAATTCGCAAGCAGTTATAAATCAAGAACAATTCGCAACAATTCACAATTTAAAGTAAAACAAGTTCAGAATTCGTAAAACTCATGAAAATCGCAACACAAAGCTGAGAAATTCGCAAAGTCAGGAATTCGTAAGCAAGAGAGAATAAATAATGAACAATTCCCAAACCCCTCTTCTGCGAATTATATACTTAAGAACTTTTTCAAAAACACAATTCGCAAAACAATCAAGAATTCGTAAGAGAAATTCGTAAAGCTACAAAGACACAAATCCTTTACTTAGAAAAATTTTGCAATTTCAGAAAAAAACTTTTCGTAACACATACGAATTATTGACTTCGAAGAATTTTAAAATGCTGCGAAATCCTTAGAATTCGTTACACTCAGTGATGCGAAATCCAACTTTTCGCTATAGACACAGAAGCGAATTCTTCAGAATTCGTAATAGACAAAATAGCGAATTATTCACTTAAACTTTTAAAAACACAACTTTTCACAAATTGACTTTCACGAATTCTAGCTTTTTGTTATAGAGAGAGATACAAATTCTATCCTTTAAGATTTTTATCAGAAAATTATGCGAATTCTTATAGATTTCGTAAGATGCACTGTTGCGAATTCTTTACTTAAAAATTCAGAAATGAATTTATGCGAAATCTGTATGCGAAGTCTGTCAAGTTAGCGAGTTCTTCATACGAATCCTATAAATCATGCGAGTTCTTGGTTACTTAGTCCAAAAATATCGATTTTTGATCCAGAAATCGATCCAGAACTCCAAATCCAAGGCTATAAGTTCACATAATCAACAAGATTATTCCAAAGAACAATCCAATGCAATCTTATAATCCAATTTACACATTTACAGAAGCAATTCAATCAAACAGTGACTCGACACATGTTCGACCAAAAACCAAGAACAATCTCAAATTCATGACTAAATGATGTTTTTATTTGAAATTCAGTCTGATACAAATGTTCTAAAACACTATTCGACCACTAATCCATCATCAATTTCAATAAAAACTCACTTTTTGTGCAAAAATCGATCAAGAACTTCTTTGACAGAAAACAACTTTTCGTAAAACTCAAATTGTTAGATTTCTAGCTCTGATACCAATTGTGACCCAAATTATACTAGCATATTAATCACAACATATATTACAAACATATTTATGAAAATCAAATCATATTATTTCAATTAATCACAAATCTAACAATGTGCCACAGATCTCATGTTCACTGTGTGTGCGTACAAGGCTTACCAACTCTGAATTCGTATCAAGTGTGCGTGCGTGTCTACAAATCTAACAGGAACCAAAACTATTTATACTAAGTCAACTCATGTTGACTTTACAAGAAAACCCTTAAACTATTACACAAATACAAACTAGACCCTCACTTCTAATCTTGAATACAATATTGATCTAACACAGAAGCATTAGTTTTATCATATTTGGGCCATTTCCCCTTATGTTGCCAAGTGAGTTTTTCTTGAAATGGTTTTATGGGTTTTGGAGCTTTGGAAACTTGAGGAATCTTGATCTTTTCACTGTTTAATTTTTCGAGCTCAAGAGAAGTCTTTGTTGGCAGACACATATCCAAAAAGTCATGGCAGATGGGTATGCCTGTAGTTCTCCTTTTGGGAGTGACTATTCTGTTAAGAATACAAGAGGGAAGCTCATTTTCCACTAGACCATAAGGGACTCTCTCAAGTTCCACATAACTTATCTCAATATCGATAGAGGAGGACTCAGACTCAAAAATCTGAATGTAGAAAGTCTCTGCGAATGAGAGCATGACCTTCTGGAAGTGCATTTCTTTGTCCATTGGTAGTGTCCTTGGAAATATTTAGATCTTTTGAAATGCATGGGATCACCATAGGAACACTTAGACAATTGAGAAGATCTTGCTCAAAGATCTCTCCTACTTCAGAGGCTACATCAGGATGACTAAGAAAGTGATTTTCGTAGGCTTTTCTCAAGTCACTTTCCAAAAATCTTTTGAACAACTTTTCTTCCACAGAGTCTGGAACAAACTCTGGTGCATCAGAGGACAGTTCCTTTTCAGGAATCATTATGCACACAAAATCCATTTGAGTTTGTGTTTCTGGATGACCAAATATGAAGATCCCTATCTGCTTTTGAGACAGATATTTCCTTGGAGAGGATTTTCTCTTTGAAGAGGCTGTAGATGGTAAATCATTGTTTTTATACCATACATTTGCCATCTGCAGAGGTT
Organism: Arctium minus; assembly: GCA_954870635.1. NCBI lineage: Eukaryota > Viridiplantae > Streptophyta > Magnoliopsida > Asterales > Asteraceae > Arctium > Arctium minus. Next base: position 100,332,654 of record OX941080.1, on the reverse strand, counting down.
TCCTCATATGTGGTCCTTTAGAGGTTCTGCGCCTCTTAAATGTGGACAATAGGTTTGGAAGACTTGGTTTTAGAAATTGTCCAGGGTAGAAGATGTTTGCTAAATATTTGTTTCTTTTATTTCCAGTATAGGGGTCTGTGTCATCGAACCCTATACCTCTTCTGCCAATCTGGGTATTAACTTTCTCATTCACTTTCTGTGCATCCTGGTATCTCCTAATCAGAAGTTCTCTGTCGAGCAGATCTTGATGAAGTACTTCTCTTTCTTTTTGGAATTTTTTTCAAAGAAATAGCATTTAGGCGATCACTCTAACTGTTCTTTAGCTCCTTAACCTTTTCTTTTAGAGCTTGATCAAGTTTGGAAACCTTCTCTTTTAAACCCTTCTTTTCAAAAATATGCTCAGAGACAAGTGATTTTCTTTCAAAATAAAGTTTGTCCTTCTCTTGAGTGAGAAGTTTTGTTTCTCTCTCAAAGAAGGCTAATTTCTTCTCTAGCTCTGAGCATGTGTTTTTGTAAGCAAGAAACTCCTTCTGTCATTCAAGAAGTTTGTTTTCAGAGTCTACGTTAGATGAATCAGAAGTAGATACCTCACTATCGCTGTCAGAGGTGTGGACTTCTGTCATTCCAAAGAATAGTGCATTGTTGTCCCCTTCATTAGAGGATTCACCAGTCACAAGATTTTCTTGTTCTACCATCAGGGATATTTGAGTGTAGTACTCTGCTTTCTTTTTATAGAAAGCAACATCTTTGATAGGTTTCCCTTTGATGGCATTTGACCTGCACTCTGCTGCAAAGTGTCCCGACTTCCCGCATTTGAAGCATCCTTCATTTTGTTGAGGGGCTTTGTCTGCACCTCTGTCGTCCATCTTCTGACCATTTCTTCTCTCATCATGCCTCTGATCACCGAACTCTTCTCTCCCAAACATTCTCATTTCACCGTATCCACTTCCTCTGTTGTCTCTTTCCTCTCTTCCACTATATTCTGGATTTTTCTTAAGACCCCTGTTGAATTGTCGGGTTATAAGAACAAGCGTTTTGGCCAGATCAACCATGTCGATCTCTTATTCTTCTTCTTCTTCTTCTTCTTCTTCTTCTTCTTCTTCTTCTGTGCATCCTCTGTCACCTACTCCTTTCCTTTTTCTTGACCTTCTATGGCACTTCCTACCAACGCCAGAGGTCCACCGACAGGGGTTGCCAACTTTGAAATTCGGTTCTCTTGGCTAATTAATGTCCCAAAAAGGTAGGAGATAGACCAGACATCAAGATCTAGGGTTGCTTGCATGGAGATTGTCAGATGAAGCCATTCGTCATTGAGGCTCTGAAGAAATCTGACATTGTTCTCCTCAGAGGTTCTGTGGATGCCATACACTTTGCACTTGTTGATCAAGGAATTGTATCTGTTGTAGGTGCTCTGAATGGATTCACCTGGCAGAGCCTTAAATGCAAAGTATTCGTTAATGCATAAAACTCTGTTGTTCTTTATGGTTTTGGCACTACCCTCAAGCTGTTTCTCAATCTCCAATCACAGATCTTTTGATGTTTCACAGGAGTCAAGGGACTGAAAGATGTCATTTGGAATGGCCATTATGAATAGCCTTTTGGCTTTCTTTGCAAGTTCATTCAGGGCACTCTCTTGTTCAGTCCACTCGTTAATAGGTTTGGGATGCTGATATTCAGGTATTTCTGGGGTATTAGCAGTAGCAGGAACACGAGGGACAATGGTCATTTGAATGTAAGGAGGATTGTGAAGAAACTCGACCTGTCCAGGATCCACACCTTCAAGAAAGTGTACCATACTGATTTTCCACTGAAGGATATTCGTCCCTCAGTAGAGTAGGAGGTTTTGATTGAGATCCTGCACTGAAATAGTTGACTGTGTTCGCCATTTTCAGATGGAGAGAGTAGGACAGAAAAACAGAGTATGAGATGAACTGTAGAAAGGAACAAGAATGTGCTCAAGAATGATGAGTATTTGGTATGAGAGATTTAATAACCAACAAATAAGCTTTGAATCTGTCTTTAGCGGGTCAAGAATACTTGCCTTTGAATCTATATCAAACTGGTTGAAATAGTTTCAGAAAACAGAGTATGTTTTTGAATGGAGTTCAAAGTAAAGAACAGACACAAAGTACTACCTAGAACACAAGAATCAAGTATAGAACATGATCCTTTGATATTAATATTCAAAGTCTGCTCTGGTACCAATTGTTGATCCCAAGTATGATGTTCTTAACTTGATAAACTTTTCCCTACACACAAAGTAACAACTAAGAGTGTGGAAGCGTTTTTTATATGTAGAGAAAATAGAACTTGTAAGGTAGTAGACACACTAGCAAATAATGAACAATAACATAAAATGTAACAAGATGATTACTGAAGAAACTGTTTCATTGATTTGCTCAAGAACACCAAGAACACACACTGGTATGTGCAAATATGCTTAGGGAAAATACAATCTTCTCTCAGAAAAGTGTGTGCTCGCATGATTCAAACAAAGGTAGTGCTCCTATAATATATAAGGAGGATTCACCCCGTATTACAAGACAAAGGCTCACATTCCATAAACGGAATGTCACCTAGAAAGGTAAACAATCGTGCACCGCGTAAATGATCTTGAAAATCTTCGTACAACAGGCTTCACGTGTTCTGTACGTGACCTTGTCTTGAACTGTAGCCACGAAATCTTCAAACTTTAGTCTCTAGAAGTTAGCCATCACAGAGGCTCTATGAGTGATCACAGAGGCTCTGTGATCTGAAAATCATCTTCAGGTTACGAGTCCTCTGGCAGAAAGTCGACAGAGTCTTCTTAGCTTGTGGCTTCTGTGGTGAGCTTGGTTGATCTGAGCAGTCTTCAGCAGTTCCTACACTTAGCCTATTTTTCAATACTTCTATACATGTGAGTTGGAGCTAACAAAACCATTAAATCACCATTTCTTTAACTTCAAAAATCAGAGTTACATCTCTATTTCTTCAACTTTGAAAATGAAAACCCTAAATCGCCACATCAAAATCTTTCACAATCAACTAAAAACTATACATACACAAAATCAATGGATGTAACAGATATGGTTAAATCTAGAAAACACACACAAGAATATAAATCAAAAACCTGAAGCCTTACTTTTTTTATCTGGATTTGGAGAACCCATTGCCAAGGTCGTGTTTTTATTGAATGTTCAGTGGTTGTTGAATCCACCTTTGATTAATCTCTATCCAAACTCGACGATTCTCGATCCAGATCTTCTTCTATCAGTTCCACACTCGATGAATCTCGATCCATATCCAAACTCGATGATTCTCAATCCTCTTCTCTTGGTTCCACACTTGATGAATCTCGATCCAGATCCAAACTTGAAGAATGCTAGATGCAGACTCGACAAGTGCTCGAACGACCTACTTATGTCTATTATATAGGAAAGTTGATAAATCTGCACCGACAAAAGATCTGTTGCACTCATTGTGGAAAAAGTGACTTTGTCCATCCAAGGTACGTAAATAGTTGGTATGGTACTTATAGCATCCCCAATCCTCAGCTTTATAGCTTCAAAGCTAAGACATCTAACCGTCAAGGATCCATCACAGCATGGATACCAAAACCAAAATCTTCTTAATATGTTTTGCAGGAATGTCTGGTGTGATTTAATTCAGATTATTCACATCACATGACTACAATCAAGGGTTATGCCATCTTTTAAGGGGGAGTACCATGTTGTATATTTTTGTTAGAACATAAATATGTTCTATTTAGAAGTTTAGTAAAGTAATCAATATAAATGTATTGGGCCTTGTATTGGGTTTGGGCTTTATTGTATACAAGGGCTTGGGGGTATATATAGGAATCTTGTAGCTTAGTTTAGGTTAAGCTTTCATTTCACAATGTAATCATACGTCTTCTTGCTCTCTTAGTAGTTGTAGTTTTACATTTTCTGCATTCAATAAATCTACTGATTTCTATCCCAATATCTTGTTTATCTTTATGAATCAATAGCAATCATGATCTAAATGGACCCAACAATTGGTATCAGAGCTAAACAGAGATATATTTTTCTGCACGATCGAGATCTGATTGGTTTTGAAAGAATAGGTGTTTTGTACTGAATGACAAGGAGAACTTAAACAAGTTCAGTCCGAAGGCAGAAGAAGACATCTTTATCGGATACTCTCAAACATCTACAACTTACAGAGTTTATCTGAAGACGTCAAAGATCGTCGTAGAGAGCGTAAACGTCATATTTGATGAGAATATGGCTTCTATTCAAGACAGTTCAGAACCCGTTATCACTGGTGTATTAGCTTCTGGGCAGATCAGTCCAAAACCTATGTCTAATGCTACTAAATCAGATGAAGCGTCATCGTCTACTTCACATTTATCTGATTTAGATTTATTGTTTGAATTGTTTTATGATAAATTTCTTGGAACTAAAGTGTCTAAACCTATTGTGGTTGACAGATCAGAAGATTCACAAAGAAATCAACCAACCACTTCTTATATATATACTGAATCAAATTCCCCGATTCAATAAGAGATTCCAATTCAATCGCCTACTCCAACAGTTGAAGCAATGAACATTCATGATGAGTCAGAAGTTGTTGAGTCAGTTGGTTGCACTATAACGACTAATCAACAGCCAGATACTGCTGTACCAACTGAAGCTTCTGCACAAGATACTTCAACTGTACCCCTATCAAATACTGAGCAAACTGATGAAGTTGACAGTGGATTTCTTGATGAAAATCATGATCAATCTACATCAAATCCACTCCCTCATGAACATAAGTGGACCAAAGAGCACCCGATAAGCCAGATCATTGGAGATCCATCTAAACCGGTGCAAACTAGGTCTGCAACATTAAACATGTGTATGCATGAATCATTCCTGAGTAAGATAGAGCTAATACGCATATCTGAAGCTCTAGCTGACTCAGATTGGGTAACTGCAATGCAAGATGAGCTGAATCAGTTTGAAGCATTAAATGTATGGAGACTCGTGCCTAAGCCAGAAGGGAAAACCATTATCGGCACGAAATGGGTATTTAAGAACAAAAAGGACGAAGATGGTATCGTGATCAGAAATAAAGCAAGACTAGTGGCAAAAAGATATAGGCAAGAGGAAGGTGTTAGAGCATAAATCTGTTGGATACAAGATCAAGAAATCTGAAAATAGAAGTCAAAGCTGGAAAGTCAACTCTCATCAAAAGTCAAAGTATAGTGTAATAAAAGTCAAAGTCAATATTTGTAATTTTTCTGTTTTTAGCTGTTTGCGCGTTTCTGTGTGCGTGAACAGTGTTTAGCAAGAAGTAGTTATGTTGTATAAATAGTTGTTTGCGTGTTTTATTCGTAAGTGTAACAGAGTTTAGAAAGATTGAGTTGTGCGTGTTCTTGAGAGTTAGAGAGAGAGTTTGTACTGTTGAATCTGAATTCAATATAAGAGTGTTTCAATTGATAAATTGTTGTTATAATCTTGATATATACTGATTGTGGGACACACAATTGGTATCAGAGCAAATCAGAATTCAGAAACAAGGATCTAATTTCGATTTTTGATTCATTTTTTGTCGAACTCGTTTATATGGACTGTTACGTGTGATATCTAGTGTTGTTTTGATCATAATTTTGATTGTAATTGAATCGATTGGGTAATTAGAACAGTTTGTATTCAGGTCATTTAGGCTAATTCACTCAGATTAAGGGTGAATTTTGGATTTAGAAAGTATTTTTGTTTGAAGTTTTTAAAGCACTGTAAATCGAATCAAAATGTATCAATTTGTGTTTTTTTTGATAGTTCATGTATTGTAATCGACTCGTATATTGATTTCGAGGATCCTTGCAAAGAATCGAGTCAATTGATCAAGATTTCAATCGAATCAGAGAAGAAAAATCGAACAAAGTGAAGAACTCGCTAGATCGGAGTTTCGCGCAAAGGAAGAACTCGCAAGCTACTGTGTTTTTGACATTGAAGTGTACAACTCGCAAAAAGTGTCGTGCGAGAAGATAATACTCGCATAACCCTAGGTGCGAGTTGTTACTGTTCCTGTTCTTCATCGTGCGCGAAGTAAAAAGTTGCGAGAAGTGTGTCGTGCGCGTTTTGATTTAGCGCGAAGTGTTTTTGTTGAAATTTTTTCTAATTCCAAAACTCGCAAGACCCTGTGCTTGCGCGTTTGCATTTAGCGAGTTTCTCTTTTTCGAATTTTTTCTAAGTCTCGAACTCGCAAGGTCGTACACGAAGTGATAAAACGCGCAAGCTTTGGTGTGCGCGAATCTCAAACTCGCATAACCCATCTTGCGCGAAGTGAAGTTCACGCTAGCTTCTTTGTGCGCGAAGCATAAATTCTCACATCTCTTTGTGTAAAAAGCTTCTTTGTCGTGTGCGTTCCTCAAACTCGCACACAAGCTTTAGCTAGTTTCTTTCGGTTTCTTTGTTATGCGAGTTTCATACTTAGAATTTTTCTGAACTTTTCTGAAATTTAACTGAGTTTGATTTTTGTAGATCCAGTTTGTGTTTTTCTGAATTTTGACGATCAGTAAGCAGTATATTTCAAGATGACCTCAAAGGACGCTCTTTCTATCGGGACAGATGTCAAGCCCCCCGTTTTGTTCAAAGGGAGTACGAACAGTGGAAAGATCGTTTCCTTGACTTTGTGGACCGGCATGTCAACGGAGAAAACATTCTTTTGTCTATTACAAAAGGACCAATGAAAGTTCCTAGTGAGGAGATTCCTGCTGAAGGTTATGACTCAGATGGAGTTCAGAACTCACAGAGAGAAAATAAAGAGTATGCCCAATTTACTGAAGATCAGAAGAAACGGTTTGATGTTGATAAATAAGCTAGATCTTTGCTTTTACAAAGAATGACCAATGAGATATATGTGAAAATAGACAACTACAAGGAAAGTGCCAAATCTATGTGGGATCAACTTCAAAAGATGATGATGGGTTCAAAGGTTGGAAACCAAATGAAGGTAGCTAACTATATCAATAGGTATGAAGAGTTCAAAGCAAAAGACAATGAAAGCTTGGAAGAGACTTATGAAAGATTTGTTCCACTCTTGAATGAACTCTCGAAGAATAAGGTCAAGAAGGATCAAATAGAGCACAACGTCAAGTTTCTTAGCATCTTGCAACCGGAATGGAAAAAGCACACTCGCCGAATGAAACAAATGAAGGATCTGAGTGACATTCTGTTACATGAGGTTTATGAGACGTTGAGACAGAATGAAGAAGAGGTAGAAGAGAAAAGAAGTGAGAAGAATAAAGTTGAAAAGGTTACTGATCCCATTGCACTTGTGGCTGGAGAAAAAGAGAAAGAAAAGAAAGAAAAGAAAAAGAGGAAAAAAGTCATTACCAGTTCTGAATCAGAATCTGAATCTGATGGAGATGATGGAGAGAGTCTTAAGCAAGCAATGTTGTTACTGACTCGAGCATTCCAGAAGAAGTTCTACAAGAAGCCGGGATCAAATTCTCAGAGGTATTCTTCATCAAGCTCAAAGAACCACGAGCATAGAGAAAGAGTTGAAGGAAATAAAATTGTTGAGAAGAAGCAGGAAGAAAAGAAGAAATATGTGAATGATTACACCAGTACTGAGAAGCCAGCTAATGATCTGATTAAATGCTACAACTGTGGCAAGATTGGACATTATACTAAAGATTGTCGAAAGCCGAAGGTTCGCAACTCAGAGTACTATAAGAACAAAATGCTATTGGCCAAGCAACAGGAAGCAGGCAAAACATTAGTGGCAGAAGACGAATTCTGGTTGGATCATTCTGATGTGGAGAAAGAACAAGACGAGTCAGCTCACTTATGCTTGATTGGTAAGGAAGTGAAAGATTATGATTCTGATGATGAGACTGCTGATATATTGGAGGCCAAACAGATCAAACGATTTTCTTGAATACACCTAATGAAGAAGCTGATTTTAAAGAAAAATGGGGACTCGGTTATGATAATCCTCATTACTTAGAAAAAGCTATCAGAAAATAGCCAGCATTATATAATGCAAATTATATGTATGCTGCTAATAAATATCATCATTTGAAACCCAAATTTATCACCAAATCATCAAAAGAAGTTGAGGACAAAGAAGATGAGAAAAGAATGAATTTAAAGAAAATGCAACTACCATTTTGTTATGAAAGACTGAATGATAGTTATATTTCTAAAACATCAAAATTTCTTTCAAATGATTATTTTGCTAGCTATTCTTCTACTGAGATGGAGGAAAAACCTGTTCAAGCTAATATTTATGTACCTCCACTCATCTTAGAAAGCAAAATAATTGAGTTAGAAAATATTTTATCTGATGAAAGAACTTTGAATGATATAACACAAGATGTATTTTCTATTGTGTTGAAGAACACATATTTTCATTATAAATCTAAAGAGTATTCTCCATCTTCTAAAGTACTTCAAACTTCTGAGACTGATTTTGATGATTTATTTGAGTCTGCAAATGATTTCCTAAATTCTGATGAAGGGTGTATAAAGGAAATTGATATGTTTGACTTTAATGCTCCACTTCCAAATCATTCTACTTTTGTGATAAATGGAAAAGCTTTACCTAGTGTTCATGAAAAAGGCGAATCATCAACTAAGGTTGGTGAATCAGTTTCTGTAACTGCTGATTACTATGCTCATGGTAAGAAACATAAGAAACAGCGATTACAGAAACAGAATAACACTGGTAAACACAAGAAAAATCAATTTCAGAAATATGATTTTCATAATAAATCTAAATCTTCTGTTTTAGATATAAGAAAGAAAAGGTCAGAAGCAAGATTTGAATGGCGACCAAAAAGGAAGAATGATGAGACAGCTGAATCTTTTACTGATAATTCTTGTAATAGATCTGATAGTAGTATTACTGAAGTAATTGGTTCTGTTGCTTCTTATAATAAAAACCTTGTAAATTCTTACAGGAGATACTCAATAAAGCAATTGTTCCAATTATCTCGACCTACTACCACATCTTATTCTTATTAGTGGAATGATTTTGCTTATCATTATAATTCTAATGATTGGTTTGGATCTTATCATGTTAATTCTTCAAAAGCAAATATTTTTAAAGGTTTTCAAAGGAAAAGAGGATCCATATTCAAATAGATGCCAAAATCATGTGCTAATCTGTTAGCACCCGTTTTTAAATGGGTACCTAAAGTTGTTGTTTCCTGATTTCTCTTGCAGACCCGACATATGTACATAGCGGCTGTTCCAAGCATATGACAGGGCAGAAAGCTTTATTGTCTAATTATACAAAGAAATTCAGTGGTAATGTTCATTTTGGCAACGACCAGTTTTCATCGATCTTAGGATATGGTGACATCATATGCACTTTAACATGTTGTTCATGTTCTCAGGGGGAGTGAGACAAGATTCTAAGATGATCAATATTATTTTGAGGGGGGGGTTTATAGAATTTTATTGCTAAATTTTTGTGATGCATGAATTTAGGGGGAGTTTATGCGTACAATAAAAGGAGTAAGGATATGATTTCTGATTATTTCAGATCAGAACTCGTATTTTAATCGTTTTACTGCTTTATGTCTTTTAATTTTCAATAAGTTTGTGAATAAAGTTGTTTTGACTAGACTTTGAGACTTGTGCAGAATGAGAGAAGCTGTCAAGAGCACATCTTTATAACTTCAGCTGACTTCATGAGATTTAAGACGAAGCGAAAAGGTTAATTTCTTATCTTAATCTCATATATGGTTGAAAGAAGGACAACTTTCAATCATAGAAAAACATGTTCTTAAATGTTCAAACCACTTCCCGGTTTGTAAACAGATTTCATGAATTGGAAGTGTGATTTTTAATGTTTTCAAGATTTATTTGTGCTTACATAATTACAAACCCTGTGTTTCCAAAGATAAATACTTGTGTATTGTTTTTTCTATATACTTTCAAGTATTCATACACACCGGTTTGATTTCTTGTTCAACTTGTTCTTACCATGTCTCAAATTTGAAATATATTTTTCAATGGTAAGACACCCCGCTTGCACTTCAATGAATTTTGTACGTTTTTTTCATTTCGAAGCGTTCATTTCAAGAATGTCTGTATTTTGATTCATATAGACAATATCTATTATTCTTGACCATAAGCTTTTACTGATATATCATTTCATTTCTGATCATTTTCATACAATGTCAAATTTTCAAACAAGTTTTTTGCATTCATATTTACTCATTCAATATACTTGTTTGGAAATACTTTAACGTCTAAAAATGTTCATATCTTCATGATTATATCTCTGAGCAAATTTACATCTGAAATTTGTATATGAGCTTTAACTTATAAAGTTAAATCATCTGAGCAACACATGCTTTCTAGGAAAAATATGGGTTCTTTGTGCTAGGACTTAAATGCAACTTCTATGGATTCACGATTACCAGTGTCTCCTACCTAAGAAGTTAATCATTAGTGATTGAGTGTGAGGAGTCTAAAAGAAATGAGTGTGGGATGTGTGACAAGGTAAAATGGAAATGAGAGTTTGGTTAGATGTGAGCTTAAATGATAAAAAGAAAGAGGGTGTGAGATAAGAGTTAAAGAATATCAAACTCTGTACCAACTACTTTCTGAGCCGGCCAGCCACATTACTATTGTTTCACGATTCTTTGGTGAACATTATTGAAACAGGCAAATAGCCCATGCCAACTCTTGATAAAACCCCACTAGACACTCATTTTCTTCTTAAAAAGAAAATGTTTCATATTTTTCTGGGGACGCAACACATTATCTATCTGGTTTTCATTTGGAAAATCTGGATATTGAAAAAGAAGGAAGTCTGCCCCACATTCACACTTCAATCATGCACATTGAGTTTGTGTTTATCTACTATTGTCTTAGTGGTTTACACAACTTTGATCCTTTATAAGCAATCATCATATGCTTAATTCTTTCTATCAATTGCACGAACACACAAGTAATTTGTTTTCTTGTTATAACGTTCATAGAAATTGCCTTTGTGGTGTTTCGATGATTGGATGGAAGCCCTGGTGAGTGAACATCAAAAAGCTCCTTTACTATGTGTATTTGTTACACATAGTGACTTTGTGTTACTGACAGGCATGTTAACTGATTCATATGTTGATTCAGGTGTTACATTCCTATTTTGTCTAGATTTGAAAAGATCTGGATGAATACATTATTCGAATTGACAACGAATCAGAGGCTCAGTTTGACAGATCAGTGGTCAGAACAGAATTTCAGTGACATTTATTGACAAAGTTTTGATGAACCAGATGCTCTATTCATCAAAAAAGGGGAGATCAAGAAATCTGAAGGTATAAGTCAAAGCTGGAAAGTCAACTCTCATCAAAAGTCAAAGTATAGTGTAATAAAAGTCAAAGTCAACATTTGTAATTTTTCTGTTTTTAGTTGTTTGCACGTTTCTGTGTGCGTGAACAGTGTTTAGCGAGAAGTAGTTCTGTTGTATAAATAGTTGTTTGCGTGTTTTAGTCGTAAGTGTAACAGAGTTTAGAAAGATTGAGTTGTGCGTGTTCTTGAGAGTTAGAGAGAGAGAGTTTGTACTGTTGAATCTGTATTCAATATAAGAGTGTTTCAATTGATAAATTGTTGTTATAATCTTGATATATACTGATTTTGGGACACACATAAGGTAATGACTATGACGAGACTTATGTCCAGTGGCACGCATCGAGGTTATCTGCATGTTTCTTGCTTATGTTGCCGACAAGAACTTCACCGTCTATCAAATGGACGTGAAGACTGCCTTTCTCAGAGGCATTCTAAAGGAGGAAGTCTACGTTTCTCAGCCTGAAGGCTTTGTCAATCCAGAGAAACCGAATCATGTTTACATTCTGGACAAAGCACTTTACGGTCTGAAGCAAGCCCCTCGAGCCTGGTACGAAGTATTATCGAAATTCCTAGTCAAGTCTGGCTTCTCTAAAGGTAAGATCGATACTACTTTGTTTATTAAAATGGAAAAAACGATATCATATTAATTCAGATTTATGTCGATGACATCATATTTGGCTCAACAAATCCAAAATACTGTATGATGGGAGAGATGAATTTCTTTCTTGGATTATAAGTCAAACAATTTTTAACGGGGACTTTTATTAATTAATCAAAGTACATTTTCGATATTCTTAGAAAATTCAAAATGGAAAATTGTACACCTATTGGAACCCCGATGGCACAAGGAACTAAGATTGACACTGATCCTTCGGGAAAAGCTGTTGATGTTAGAACCTACTGAGGGATGATTGGTTCTTTGATGTATTTACCTTCTAGTAGGCCAAATATAATGTTCTCTACATATTTATGTGCTCGATATCAGGCTACTCCAAAAGAATCTCATTTGTCTGCAGTCAAAAGAATTTTTAGATATCTGAAGGGCACTGTAGATCTTGGTCTGTGGTATCCTAAGGATACAAGTTTTGAACTTACAACATATTCGGATGCAGACCATGCAGGTTGCGTGCTTGACAGGAAAAGTACATCGGGTCACATACAATTTCTGGGCGATAAACTCGTGAGTCGGGCTTCAAAGAAACAACTATGTGCTTCCACATCAACAACTGAGGCAGAGTACGTCGCTGCGGCGAGCTGCTATTCTCAAGTGTTGTGGATGAGAACACAACTCCGAGATTATGGCTTTCAATACAATAAGATCCCAATATACTGTGATTCGAAGAGCGCCATTGTGTGAGATCCCACATCGGCTAGGAGGGAGAACAAAGTCCTCCTTATAAGGGTGGATGGATACCTTACTTACATGAGGCCTTTTGCCTGTCACATGGTGCGGTCTGGGTGCGTCCCGCGTATACGTGTGCGGGCAGGAACAAAACCGTGAGTGGTACCGGCATGCTTATGCAGAGGGTATCCACAAAGCGGACAATATCATGTACGGTGGACTGGGATGTTACAGAATGGTATCAGAGCCAGTCACCGGGTCGATGTGTCAACGAGGACGCTGATCCCACTTAGGTGGGTGGATTGTGAGATCCCACATCGGCTAGGAGGGAGAATAAAGTCCTCCTTATAAGGGTGGATGGATACCTTCCTTACATGAGGCCTTTTTCCTGTCACAGGGTGCGGTTTGGGTGCGTCCCGCGTATGCCTGTACGGGTAGGAACAAAACTGTGAGTGGTGCCAGCATGCTTATGCAGAGGGTATCCACAAAGCGGACAATATCATGTACGGTGGACTGGGATGTTACACATTGCTATATTTGCGAATCCTGTTCAACATACAAAGACCAAACACATCGATGTACGATATCACTTTATCGAAGATAATGTCGAAAAAGGTACAATAGAACTTTATTTTGTAAACACCGATTACCAACTTGCTGATTTATTTGCCAAGCCTCTGGATGAAAATTTATTTAATTTTCTCCTTTCAAAACTTGGTATGTTAAATCTCAAGACTTAATCTGTGATTACCTACTAAAGTTTTAGTTATTGTTATTTTTTTTCATTTCTTTATTTTTAATCTGAATGATATCTGCACTTAACATTTGTTCATGATCTCAGGGGGAGTGAGAGGAGAAATTTAAGATGATCTACATACATTTGAGGGGGAGTTCATATTTCTGCATATGTTTATCACTGATAAATTTTTCTGATGCATAATTGAAGGGGGAGTAAAAGATAAGGAGTATGGTATATGATTTCTGATTATTTCTGATCAGAACTCGTACATTCAAAGTTTTATTGCTTTCTGTCATTTTATTTTTCAATAAATGTTGTGAATAAAGCTTTGTACTTTGACGATTTTTTTGATTTTTTTAGAATTGAGAGAGAGCTTAAACGATCATATCATATATGATTTATAGCTGACTTGATGAGATTTAAGACTGAGCGAAAAGGTTTATTTCTAATCTTAATCTCATACGTGTCTGAAAGAAGGACAACTTTCAGATATGAAAACATGTTCTTAAATGTTCAAACCACTTCTGATTCTTAAACAAATTTCATGAGTATAGAAGTGTGATTTTAAATGTTTTCATGTTATATGTGCTTAAATGATTAATGAACTCTGTGTTTCCAAAGATAAATACTTGCGTATTATCTTTTCCATATACTTTCAAGTATTCATACACACCGGTTTAACTTTTTGTTGAATATGTTATCACCATGTCTCAAACTGAACACATTTTTCGATGGTGATACACCACCCCGATTGAACTTCAAAATTTTGAGCGTTGATTTCATTTCAAAACGTTTCTTTCGAGAATGTCTATATATTGTTTAGTATAGACAATATTCAATTTTTTCTGACCTAAGCCTTAATTGATAAATCATTCTATTTGATCTTGTCATACAATGTCAGATTTTCAAACAAGTTTCTTGTATTTATTTCATTCATTCAATATACTTGTTTTGAAACATCTTCAATGTTTAAAATGCTCAAATCTTCATGATTATCTCATTGAGCATACAGACATCTGACTTGTATATATGTGATTTGTTATTCCCAAATTTGATGAAGTTCTTATCATAACAAAAGAATCAAGATGATTCAATAATCGTAATCACATGCCATTGATACAAATCTCACAATTACAAATCTCACTTTCTCTCTCTACATTCATTCTCTCTCTCTGTAGAATAATGTTCTAATATGCTTTTCTCTCATATGCTTTATGAATGATCTTACTTCGTGATTGTTACCAAGACTTACAAAGACAAGGGACCTATTTATACCTACAAACAACTACAAAGAAACAAAATACAAACTTTGACTTTGACATTTATTACAAAGACTTTGACTTTGATGCTTGAGAGTTGACCTTTGATCTTTGACTTTAATCTTCATTCTTTATGATCTTGAATCCAAAACATATGTGCTCTAACATTCTCCCCCTTTGGATCAAGATCATCTCTAAAAGATTTTGCAATGCGATCTTCTCTCTTTAAGCTCAATTTGAATTTTCTCTCCCTTTCTGTACAAACAATACAATCTCCCTCTTTGTAGTAAAAATGATCTTCTCAATCAATCAACATTCTCCTCCTATCCATTTGACAATTTTGACATACTCCCCTTTCTTTGATAAACACAATATCTTCAAAAACTTTCAGCAATCTTCCCAAAATATGATTTTCAAGAATAATAGCATTCTCTCCTAAGGTTATAAACAAACCTCTTTCAGACTTTGAACAACAATCTTTCTTTAACAATCAATTCTTGAACAATTTCTCCCATCTTTAACATTTCTTGATACCATCTCCCCCGTTTTGATGATTTGAGCAACGATATCATCAAAACTTTCTCCAAGAAATGTCATTATCAATTCTGACCACTGATCTTACATACGGAGCCTCTGATTCAACAACGATCTAAAATAAGATATTCATCCAGATCTTTTCAAATCCAGACAAATTAGAATGTAACACCAGAATCAACTAATGGATCAGTTAATATGACTGTCAGTAACACTAAGTCACTGTGTGTAACGAATATACATTAGAAAGGAGATTTTTGATGTTCGCTCCCCCAGGGCTTCCATCCAATCATCGAAACACCACAAAGGCAATATCTATGAATGTTATGACAAGAAAACAAATTCCTTGTGTGCTCGTGCATGTGTAGCAAGAATTAAGCACATGATGATTGCTTTGTAAAAGGCTCAATATTGTGTAAACCACTCATACAACAGTAGTATAACACAGACTCAATGTGCATGATCGAAGTGCGAAGGTGGGGCAAACTTCCTTCTTTTTCAATATCCAAATTTTCCAAATGAAAACCAGATAGTATATATGCTGCGTCCCCTTAAAAAAATATGAAACATTTTCTTTTTGAGAAGAAAATGAGTGGCTGGTGGGGTTTTGTCAAGAGTTGGCATGGGCTATTTGCCTATTTCAATAATGTTCACGAAGAATTGTGAATCATTAGTAATATGGCTGCCCGACTCAGAAAAAGTTGGTGTAGAGTCTGATATTCTTTTACTCTGTTGTCACACCCTCTTTCTTTTAATCATTAAACTCACATCCAACCAAACTCTCTTTTCCATTTTATCTCAACGCACAACCCACACTCATTTCTTTTCGACTCCTCACACTCAATCACTATGGATTAACTTCTTGGGTAGGAAACACTGATTAACGTGAATCCATAGAAGTTCATTTAAGTCCTAGCACAAAGAACCCATATTTTCCTATGAAGCATATGTTGCTCAAAATGGTTTAACCTGAACAATTAAAGCTCAAATACAAGTCAGATGTTTGTATGCTCAGAATATAACCTTGAAGATATGAGCATTTTAAACATTGAAGATATTTCAAACAAGTAAATTGAATGAATAGCCATGAATGCAAGAGACTTGTTTGACAATCTGACATTGTTTGAAAATGATCAAAAAGAAATGATATATCTGTTTAGGTTTATGGTCAAAAATAATGGATATTGTCTATATGAAACAAAATATAGACATTCTTTAAATGAAACGTTTTAGAAATGAAATAACACTCAATATTCATTGAAGTTCAAGCGGGGTGTCTTACCATCGAAAAATATGTTTCAAATTTGAGACATGGTAAGAACATTTTAAACAAGAAGTCAAACCGGTGTGTGTGAATACTTAAAAGTATATAGAAAAGACAATACACAAGTATTTATCTTTGGAAACATACGGTTTGTAAAACATTAAACTGAAATAAAATGAAAACATTTAAAATCACACTTCCAATACATAAAATCTGTTTAAGAATCAGGAAGTGGTTTGAACATTTAAGAATATGTTTTCTATGATTGAAAGTCTTCCTTCTTTCAACCATATATGAGATTAAAATAAGAAATTTAACATTTGTCGTTCAGTCTTAAATCGCATGAAGTCAAACTTAAAATCATAATGATATGATCTTGATAGCTTCTCTCAATCTGCAAAAGTCTCAAAGTCATGTCAAAGCAACTTTATTCACAAATCTTTATTGGAAAATAAAAATGACATAAAGTAGTAAAACGTTGAATGTACGAGTTCTGATTAGAAGTAATCAGAAGTCATAATTCATACTCCCCCTAAAAATATGCATCTAAAATATGTCAGTGAAAAAGCACATGATAGAGATCTACAACTTCCCCTGAAGTGTAGTTCGTCATATCTTCCGAATACATATTTTCAAAAAAATTATGTACTCACCCTTGAAGGTTGATTTCCTCATTTGAGTATCTGAGTACAATCTCTTATTAGCCCGGGAGTAGCATCTCTTTTTCATTGTTGAAGTACGAGTCCTAAACTGTTGTGTTTAGAAGTCAAACTCTGTTGAAGTACAGGTCCTGAACTGTATTATTCAGAAGCCTCACATCGGTTCTCTTACTCCCCCTTGACTGTAGGTGCATGCAACACAGATTCACTTTTCGACTTTGGTACCCACTGGTATTTGGGTCCATGTTTGTTAGTTGCAGTTCTATTAGGAGTAATAGAGTAAGAACCATACCAGAAATGATCACTAGACTTATGAACATAATCATATGTATGACAGTAAGAACAATACCTTTTTCTAGACAACCTGATCAATTGATCTCTCGAATAAGAAAAATCAGGTTTACCTTTTCGCACTTTGTTCTTCTTGGCTGTTGATGCATGTACACATGATTTGTTTTCTTTCTTCTCTTCCTTATTTCCTTTCTTTTCTTCCTTCTTCTCATCATCAAGTGGTTTCACCTTACAAACCAGCTTCTCTACTTCATATCTCCTTCTTCTTCTTCTTCTATATGTATCTGAAGCATCTACATTTTCATCAAAGAAAATGTTAGTAGTACAAATCTGATCATATGATTTAACTGACCTTCTTGTAGAAACAATTTTCTTGTGTGAGCTTGCAGCTGTCTTAAATGAACATTCAGAATCAGCTGAATCATCTCGAGGTGTGTGGATTTGTGACTCTAGAGTCGTGTGCTCAGTCACCACCACCTCTGAAATAATGTCCTCAAGCTCTTTTATCTTTGAAGATAAATTGTCTCTTTCTTGAACAAGCAGGTCAATCTCTTTCTTAAACTCAGGCTTCGCTTTTTGATCTTTCAGTGCACTTTCAGATAACTCAGATAGCTTCGCAGTAAGCTTCTGGATCTCTGCTTCAAACAAGCTTCTTTCTTCCTCAAAGCCCTTTTCAGCATTTGTTCTCTGACCAGATATCTCTTTGAAGATTCCAACATTCTTCTGTTCTATGGTCTTTCTTTCCTTTGCAAACTTTTCTCTTTCCAAAATGATTACTTTCTCAAAGTCTGAAATCTGTTGAGAAAGCTTTATACATTTCAGCTCAAACTGTCTTCTTCTCGTCAGCACATTTTCGTGAAAAATCTGAGAACTTTTTAGCAAACTCTTTCTTCTCACTCTCAAAAACATCCTTTTCTTTGACCATCTTTTGTTCCAAATCAGATATTTTCTTTATAAGCTCAACATTAGCATCTTCCAAACTTTTAATCTTCTCCTTATAACTTTCAACAGATGCTACTTGCTGGAATTGCACAATCTGATTTTCAAAGTCAGAGATCTTTCTTTCCAGCTTAGAATTCTCATATTCTAAAATCTTTACTTTTTCTCTTTAAGACAACTTTGATCTAAATTCAAGTTGATCCCACAACTGTTTTGCTGTAGCCTTTTTGCTATCTAAATTGATAGAAATTTCATCTGAAATTCCTTGTAAAATAAAAACTTTGGCTAATTTATCAGCTTCAAATCTCTTTCTTTGCTCATCTGAGTATTCTTTAAGTGGTAATACACACTCTCCTATTTCTGTGAATCCATATGCTCCCGAATAATAGTAAATCTTTGTTGGAGTTTTCATCTTTTCTTCCTGCAAAGATAGTCTGATATATTTTCCCAACTCATGTTTATCTATGAAATCTAGAAAACTAATATTCCATGACTCAAACTCTCATTTGACTAAAACAGAAGGTTTCACATATGTTTCAATTGTGAAAGCTTCTTTGGAAGTAGAAATCTGGTCTACTTTATGTTGTTCTTGAAATTCTGAAATTTTCTGTTCCAGACTTTTCTCTTTACGCCTTTCAGTAGTGTATTCCTCAATAAAGAAATAATCATCATCCATGATTCCTGTAACAAAAAGAACTTGAATTTGATCGTTAGTCCAAATATGAAATCAAGCTTAGAAAAATACAGAAATGAAATTTTCAAAATGCACTACGTTTAGAATTCGCAAATTATTGTGAAAACACTTCAGAATTCGCAAGCTGCAAAAAAAAATCACAAGAAATTCGCAAGTTACAAAGATAACCACATAATTCGTAAGCAAACAACTCAGAATTCGCAAGTCACACACCTACGAATCCTAATTTTTTGCAATACTCACACTAGCGAATTCTACACTTAGAATAATGAGGAATTCGTAAGACTCAGGCCTGCGAATTATGTCCTTTGTATTTTTCAAACAAAATAAGACTTTTCGCAAACTTTAGACTGTGAATCCTTTGCAATTCGCAATGCACACATATAAGAATTCTAAGTAATTCGCAATATAACCATCTGCGAATTCTATCCTTGTGTTTTCAGAAAATCAACAATGCGAAATTTGATAAATCTACGAATTCTTGGAAGTTTCTGCGAATTCTTCGACACTCTACGAGTTCTTCATGCTTTTGCGAGTTCTTGGATGAATCTTGCGAGTTCTTCATGTATTCTGTGAGTTCTTGAGATTTGGGATGAAAAACACCTGAATCAACTCAAAAACACATCAAGACTTCAAATTTTGATTTGAAACTTTGATATATCGATCACTTATACACCTAGAACAAAAATCTAACAATGAATTTCAATCTAAGACACATACTAATACAAATTGATTCAATGAACAATGTGTCGACTCATGAACTCAGAACATCGATAAAATCCAAAAATTCATGAAAAATATAATACAAAACTCGAATTAAACTAAGACATTCGACCTAAAACACTTTTCGATCACTAACCAATCAATTACAAACCGAAAAATACACACAAACTCAAAATCGAATCTGGACTTCAATGAAACAATGTCGATAACATTTCTTGATTTGATTTCAATCTGGATCTGCTCTGATACCAATTGTTATTCCCAAATTTGATCAAGTTCTTATCGTAACAAAACAATCAAGATGATTCAACAATCGTAATCACATGTCATTGATCCAAATCTCACAATTACAAATCTCACAATTACAAATCTCACAATTACAAATCTCATTTTCTCTCTCTACATTCATTCTCTCTCTCTAGATTAATGTTGTAATATGCTCTTCTCTCATATGCTTTGTGAATGATCCTACTTCGTGATTGTTACCAAGACTTACAAAGACAAGGGACCTATTTATACCTACAAACAATTACAAAGAAACAAAATACAAACTTTGACTTTGACATTTATTACAAAGACTTTGACTTTGATGCTTGAGAGTTGACCTTTGAACTTTGAACTTTGACTTTAATCTTCATTCTTTATGATCTTGAATCCAACAAATATGTGTTCTAACATGATTTAACTACAAAGTTAAACTATTTTGAGCAACATGTTCTTATAGGATTACATGGGTTCATTGTGTGAGGAATTAACTGAAACTTCTATGGATTCACGTTAACCAGTTTTTCCTACCCAAGAAGTTAATCCTTAAGTGATTGCATGTGTGAGGTGTCAAAATAACTGGGTGTGGGTTGTGTGATGAGGTAAAATGTGAACGAGAGTTTGGTTAGAAGCGAGCTTAAAGATTAAGAGAAAGA
Source organism: Arctium minus (assembly GCA_954870635.1). NCBI lineage: Eukaryota > Viridiplantae > Streptophyta > Magnoliopsida > Asterales > Asteraceae > Arctium > Arctium minus. The sequence goes on along the minus strand of OX941080.1, from coordinate 100,311,978 downwards.
GGGTGTGAGAACAGAGTAAAAGAATATCAAACTCTGCACCAACTTTTTCTTAGTTGGGCAGCCACATTTCTAGTGTTTCATAATTCTTCGTGAACATTATTGAAACAGGCAACTAGCCCATGCCAACTCTTGATTAAAACCCCACCAGCTACCCATTTTCTTCTCAACAAGAAAATGTTTCATATTTTAAAGGGAACACAACACATAATCTATCTGGTTTTCATTTGGAAAATCTGGATATTGAAAAAGAAGGAAGTCTGCCCCACATTCGCACTTCGATCATGCACAATCGAGTCTGTGTTTAACTGTTGTTGTTTCAATGGTTTACACAATTTGGAGTCCATAAAAATCAATCATCAGTGCTTAATTCTTTCAAACACAAGCACGTACACACAGAGAATTTGTTTTTCTGTCAAAACGTTCATAGAATAAACTTGTGTTATTCGATGATTGAATGGAAGACCTGGGGAAGTGAACATCACAAAAGCTCCTTTCCATTATGTATTCGTTACACACAGTGACTTCGTGTTACTGATAGGCAATTTAACTGATTCATATGTTGATTCAGGTGTTACACTCATAATTTGTCTGAATTTGCAAAGATTCGGATGGATATCTTTTTGGATCAATGAATAATCGGAGGCTTAGTGTTGAAAAATCAGTGGTCAGGACAAATCAAAGACATTTCTTGTGAAAGTTTTGATGATCTTATTCTTCATTCATCAAAAAGGGGGAGAGATAATAAATAAATGTTAAAGATGAGAGAGAAGATTAAGCACTGTTTGAAAAGTGATCAAGAATTGTGGATTTTGATAAAGTAAAGTTGAAGCTGAAAAGAGAAAAGTTCAAAGATTTCGGAATATGAGCAAAGTTTAATGAAATTTTCTTTGAAGACATTTTGTTGAAGCAAACCGAGCTGAAACTGATGATAATTTCTTTTCGATGTCTGAAAGAGGTTTTTACAACCTTGGAAGAGATTGTTACTATTCTTGAAGACAGACTTTGGAGAGATTACAAAAGTTTTCTGAAGACAGAATGTTTAAAGATTGCTAAGCAAAGAGGGAGATTACACAGATTGAGCTTAAAGGGGATATAAATTCTTAAAGTTCTTCAATGCAACGAAAGGGGGAGATTGTATTGCAAAATCTTTTAGAGATGATCTTGAATCCAAAGGGGGAGATTGTTAGAGCATATTTGTTGGATACAAGATCATGAATACTGAAGGTCAAAGTCAAGCCAAGTCAAAGCTCAAAAGTCAACTCTCAAGTGAAAGTTAAAGTCAATGTAATAAAGTCAAAGTCTTTGTAAAGTGTTTGTAAGCGTGTGTTTCTGTTTTGTCTTTAATAGACTTGAGGCTAGTAGTTGTGTTTAGAACAAGTTAGAACAAGCGTGTAACAGTTTCAAGTTAGAGAGAGAGAGTGCGTTGAGTTTGTAGAGAGAGAAAGTGATCTGAAAAGCTTGTACACGAATTCATCAATTGAATTGAAACAGGTTGAGTAATCAAATTGTGATAATCTTGTTTGTGATTCGTTTTGTAATTAGAACATGACATAATTGGTAAATAACAATTGTCCTAAAAGCAAAATGTTGCTCAATTGGTTTAACATTTAAGTTAAAGCACAATATAAAATACATGTCAGAGATATGTATGCTCAGCAAAATTGTGAGTCCAAGATCAATGAATCCTAGAGAGAGAAAGTAGAGAGAGAGAGACAGGAAGTGCAAAGTAGATGTATATTGAATGTGTGCGTGAAGTTATTACAAGGAACAAGACCAAAGGGACTTAAATACCCTTGGTCAATACAACACAGAATATGACTATAGACAAAGTATTTGACCAAGCCCTATAAATACAATGATTACTATAAAATCAGACCTAACAATCTCCCCCTTAGTAATCATTGGCGCTTTGGTCTTCAAAAATCATCTTCTAAAACAACACGGACCATAAAAGCGACTTTGTGAAGCTTTCTGACTTTTAAAGAAAAATTCTTCTCAGCATCTTTCAGTTTAATTTGTCTTTGCTTCCTTTGACAAGTCTGAACCAGATTGAAATAAACTTGAAAGAACAGTCGGTTCATCAACTTGTGATCTATACGACACACCTCTTTTGAAAAACCTTGAATGAACTATGGTGGTCGGAGCAGGAACAACAAAAGAATTAATTGAAGCTGATAGAATAGAATCTTTGAGCGAATCTTGATCAGCAGATAACCATTTGAGCTCTTTGTCTCTTAATCATCTCCTTGACTTCTCCCCCTCATGACCTTGATGATTTTGATCAACTTGGTCATGCAAATGTTGGAAACGGGAGAACTTAAGATCTGCAAAATCAAAGAAACAGAGAAAATAGGGGAGGTTTGCGCTTCACGTTGGTTGCGCAAATTGAGGTTTGCGTTACACGCAGGTTGCGTAAAGCAAGGTTTGCGTTACACGCAGGTTGCGCAAAGAAAGGTTTGCGTTACACGCAGGTTCGCAAAGCGAGGTTTGCGCGACCAACTGATTGCGCAAATAAGACTTTTGAAGCTCTTTGACTCCCCCTACACAAATGCACTAGATATGACAATTCAAATTAGCATTCACATAAAGAAAATCAGATACTCCCCCTCAAAAACAGATATTATCATTTAGAAAATTCTCCTTTTTCACTCCCCCTTGAATAATGCTCAAACCCATTTGAAATATATTTATGAGAACACAATGAATGTAAACATCAATGTAAAAAAAAATATACTGAATATGAAATTTGAAACAACTAAAACATGTAAAAATTTAAACACTAAACAAATAAAATTCTACTTAGTAAAATATCACAGATTTATCAATCAGTTGAAATCAAATATATGTTGTTGGATACATAAACAAGTTTCATTGCATATCAAGTTAAAACATGTTCAGTTTCAAAAACTTTCATCAATCTATTCAGTGTGCAATCATGCGAACTTCGATTAGCTTCAAGAAAATGCAATACTAAAAATATAACAGAGAACTTTGCATTTAATCACATTAAGCCATCAAGAATTAAGATTTTCACAAATTTACAGGTTTATCGCAACTCAGAAATATCACCAAGTATCATGAGATGTGTGCTCATTGGCATCTTTTAGCAGTGTGCTCATTGGCATCTTGACATGAGTGTGCTCTTTGACATCTTTTAAGCATGTGCACTTTGGCAACTTTTGAATCAAAAAGTTTATTAAGTAAAGAACATGTCATAAACGTAACTTTCTATCTGACCCTATTGCAGAATTTGGGTCAGCCGCTCCCAGACCAGTTGGCCTTAGGGGACTACGTGTCAAGCACCCCTTGGAACTTACTTTCCCGGATCAGAAAGGCTACATCGACACATCCTAAACCCATTCATACCAGTAGAACATGACTTTCGATCTGGTTCTATTGAAGGATTTGGGTTCGATCACTCCCAGATCAAATGACCTTAGGGGACCAGATGACAAGCATCCCACATAACTTACTTTCCCAAACTAGAAAGGTCACAGGTACAAACTTTTAAACTAAGAGATTTCTAATTTATAAGAATTTAATAATAATCTCAAACACAAGGTTTTACGTCTAAGAGCTTAGCCCATATTTTCATTACGATCTAAAATTCCGACTTTTTACGTTTTCTAAGCATTGTAAACTATAAATATTCCGAATCACACAACTTTAAAACAGTAACAAAAGTTACAAACATGTTGCTGACTTTTCGACTTTTGTTAGAACTGAAATTTGAACATATAAAAACTTTAATATAAACAAACAACTTGAAAATTTATCCTAAACACACATTTTATCCAAAAGAAAAAAAATTGTAAACCTTTTACTTTATAGAATAAAATTTGTAAAGATTTAAACTTTTAAAACTGAAAAGTTTTTTTTTAAATGAGTGTCTCAAAAGAAATATTGGGATGATCAAAATCCAAACGAGATTGAAAATGCTCAGATTCATGAAAAATAGTTGAGAAAACAAGAATAACATCATAAAAAGAGATATATGCAGCGGAAAGAAATTAGATGTACTCACTGATTCTCATTGGTCAGAAGCTTACCAACATTGAAGACCGAGTCCTAGACTGATATGTCTAGAAGTCATAGTCCATGAAGTACGGGTTCTGAGCTGAAGTACTCAGAAGCCAAATTTCTCTTATTCCCCCTTAACGTGAGATGCCTGCAACTTAGAATCAGATTTAGACTTGGGTACCGATTTGAATTTGGGTCCGTCAAAGTTAGTTGCAGTTCTTATGGAGAAATATTTGTAATATTTGACATTAGAAGCACGAGAAATATGATCACAAGAATGATAAGCACAATCATCAGAAGAGAAAGCATAATCATCTGAACTAGAATCAGAAGAAGAATATGAGACATTTTTGGAAATTCGAATCATTTTCTTTATTGAGTATTTGGAAATTTTATTACACAAAGCAAATGAATCACTTTTATAATGTTTGTCTACATATCTATTCTCCTTAGACATAGAATCATCTGATGTCCGCTTTTCTCGCCAAATCTGCTTCCTTGACTTGCTCAAAGTTCTATCTGAAAGATTAGCATCGGAAGAATTAGAACTGTCAGAAATAACTATATCTTGTTTCTTCGACTTCTTTGACCGTCTTCTTTTACACTTAGGTTTATATTATTGATCATTGAGCGTAAAAGAATCATCAAGAATTTTAGACTTAATATTTAAATCAGAAGGAATAATTTTATCCAAGCAACCAATCTAATCAACTAATAAATCTGAATTTTCCTCGGAGTCTGAAGAATTTTGAGAAAAGTTTTTAAAATTAGAAACTTCACTTTTGTTTACTTGAGAATCAGAAGAAAGGCTAGAAATAGAATCTGATTTTGGAGAAAATAATTTTTTTTCAAGACTAGAAGTCATGAAAGAAAGAAAGATATCAGATTCTATTTCCTTTAAAATATTTTGATCTTCTATCTTATATTCAAGATCGATGATTTTGTTTTCTAATACTAACGGAGGAGTATATTTCTTAGAATCATAAATGATTGGAGAAATATTTTCCTTATCAGAATCAGAAGCATAAGGATCAATAAAATCATTAGACATTGAAGATTTGATAGGAGATATATCATTTAAAATTCTTCTGCCCCTCCTTGATTTTTCAGGGAAATATTTTGCATTTTCATATGTATAAACAAAAGGAATTTCATTTTTGTTGTTATTCATCCTTTTCTCATTTTCCATATCGAACACTTGCTTCTCATTCATCCAATCAATTTTAAATTGAGGAGCATAATGAGCAAGAGTCAGATAATCGTATTTATATAAAGTTGGGGATTTCTCCATCACATTGTTTAAACAGTGAGGATTTTCAAAACCAAGTCCCCACCTTTGTTTTAAAGCTTCCTCACTCCTCGGTTTGTTCATAAAAATTGTTTGTTCAGATTGATTTCTTCGATAAAGCTTTTCTTCTAACTTATTTATTTTATCTGAAAATTCATCTTTTAAATTAGTCATAGCCGTCAAAGATTCAAGATAAGTCTTATTTGAATTTTCCAAATCATTCAATTTCTTTTGAAAGATGTCTTTTGTATTTTTCAAAATAGATTTTTCATCTTTCAAAGAAATCTTCAATTTGTCAATCAAATCTGACTTTTCAGCATTTAAATTTTTTTCAGATATTAACTTAGAACGCAAATCAGATAAAGCAGTAATTATGATTTTCATCTGAGAGGTAATAAAATTGTAATAAAAATCAGTATCTACCTCATCTTCATCAGTATCAGAATTGTCTGACTGATCATCTACGATTAAGCACATCTGAGCGATATCTACGTTTGCAGCTTCGTTGTCAGAGTGATTCAGCCATAATTCTTCTTCAGCTAGCAAAGCTAATCCACTCTCTCTTTTCTCGGCCAGTTCCATTTTCTTTCTGTAATAAGCTGAGTTTCTGACCTTCTTCACTCAACACTCCTTTGAAATGTGACCCGACTTTCCACAGTTGTAGCAAGCAGCAGTCTTTGGCTCGGGTACTTTGGCTCTAGACACATAAGTGAAACGAGAAGAGTTGGAACCCGACTTTGGTTGGAATTTTTTCTGGTAATGCTGAGATAGAAGGATCATCGCTTTCTGCAAAGCCTCACCATTGTCATCAGTTGACCCGTTGTAAGTGTTATCACACAACGCTTGTTCAGCCAGTTGGCTCGTGAGAAATGCAACTGGGTCTACTGACTTCTTGTTCTTTTTCTCCAGTTTGGCCTTCTTCTCTAGCACCAAACTCTCATCAATCACCAGAATCTCATATAATTCCTGGATTTGCATAGTAGAGATTCTGACATCGTTCCTCAGTCTATGGCATGATTTATTCCATTCTGGTTGCAATGTGTTGAGGAACTTCAGATTTGTCTCAAGCTCGGTCTTTTCAACTTTAATCTTCCTCAGATCATTGATAATGGCAAAGAAACGATCATACACAGTCTTTAGTGCCTCCCCGTCCTTGCCTTTGAATTCTTCAAAATTATTCATGTAACGTGTGTGTCGAGGTTGAGTTGCAACAGAAGATCCAAGCATAATCTTTTCCAGTTGTTGCCACATTAGATTAGGATGAGTTTTAAAACAATCAATCCTGTTGTATACAGAGTTTGGCAATGCCAGCATCAGATTTGCCTTAATGTCACGATCAGCTTGATATGCAGACAACTCATCATGTGAATACTCTTTAGTGGGCTTATATAATCCAGAAGCCAATTTGGTTTTTTCGAACAGTCCTTCAGATAAAATAATCATCATGTCATTTCCATTCTTTTGTCATTCAATGAAGTTTAGGAACCAATCTTGCCACTGTGTAAATTCATTTTCATCAATTAGAACTGGTGGACGATTTTCTGTACCCAGAGACATCATAAGATCACTTTTGTAAAACTGAGCTTGATAGGCTAACTTGTCAGAATCCATGTTTCAGAATAATCCATAAAAAATGCTAAGTCTGAGGCTTGCGCAAACTTAAGCTTTTCGCAAGCAGTGGGAAACGCAAACTGGAGCTTTGCGTAAGAATGCGATTGCGCAAACTAGGCTTTGCGTGAGAAGGCTGAAACGCAAACAAGGCTTTGCGTGAGCAGGCTGTAACGCAAAGTAAGCTTTGCGTGAGTCAGGTGTAACGTAAACTGAGCTTTGCGTTTGTTGTTGATGACGCAAACTGGACTTTGCGTGTTATGTTGAATGCGCATATTGAGCTTTGCGTGAGTCGAGAGATACGCAAAATAGCTTTTCGGGATCCACTGGATACGCAAACTATGCTTTGCATGAGAAGACCAATGCGCAAACCTGAAACACAGATTAGATCACAATATAAGCTTGCGCAAAGTAGTAAGAACTTGCGCAAACCACTATGAACTTGCACAAACTTTAAATCTAGCGCAAACCACCTGAGAATCAATAAAAAAACCACAAAATCGATTATAACATTATGACACTTTTCAATTAACAAACTCGTTCAAAAACCATGAAATCAAAAATTCAAGAATGAAACAGTACGATAACACGAATTTTCAGAAAAGCATTAAAACTCAAAATTGATGATCAAAACTTGAATTTCTTGAAATTTGATGTGAATTAAAAGTGTTCTACTTGTAAAATCGAATTCAACAAACCAAAATTCAACAAAAAAACAATCACAAACAGGGCCGAATTTGATGAAAAATCTAAAAACGAGATTTTCTTGAAAAAATCAAGAAAATCGATCAAATTTTCAGATTTAAACTACAAATTCAAAAACTAAATCAGATCTCTCAATCCTCTCAAGATTCAAATTGGCTTTAAGATCAATGAATCCTAGAGAGAGAAAGTAGAGAGAGAGAGAGAAAGTAGAGAGAGAGAGAGAAGAAGTGCAAAGTAGATGTATATTGAATGTGTGGGTGAAGTTCTTACAAGGAACAAGACCAAAGAGACTTAAATATCCTTGGTCAATACAACACAGAATATGACTATAGACACAGTATTTGACCAAGCTTTATAAATACAATGATTACTATAAAATCAGACCTAACAAAGATAATCATGAAGATTTGAGCATTTTAATCTAGAAATATTCTCTAAGAACAAGTAAATTTGAATGAATGAAATGAATACAAAAGACTTGTTTCAGAATCTGACAATGTATCGAAAGATCAAATATGAATGATTTATCAATAAAATCTTAGGTCATGAAAAATTGCATGTTATCTATAAGAACAAGTATAGACATTCTAGAAAGAAACGTTTTGAATGAAATAACGCTTAACAAACATTGAAAGTATAAAAGGAGTGTCTTACCATCGAAAATTAGTTTCAATTTTGAGACATGGTAAGAACATAGTTAACAAAAATACTAAACCGGTGTGTGTGAATACTTGACAACATATAGAAAAGGTAATACACAACTATGTATCCAAAATAAAGCTTTATGTTTAAATCTCAAAAAGTCGGCTCCAAAGTCATGATATATATGATCATGTAAGCTCCCCCTCAAAATCTGCATTTAGTCAAAAAGTTGTCAAAGTACAAAGTCTTATTCACAAACTTTATTGAAAAGTAAAGACATGAAAACAATAAAACTTATATGAACGAGTTCTGATCAGATGTAATCAGAAGTTGTTAAGACTAATTTTATAGTAATCATTGTATTTATTATCAGTGGTCTTAACTGTGTTTAGCATGCTTATCTGTATTGGTTTAGGCCCTGGGTATTTAAGTCCCATAGGTGCCTTTGTTTTGTAACTTTTGGAACTCATTTGAATACATTGTTTACATTTGGTGCATTCTCTCTCTCTAAGATTTGGTGATCTTGGACTTCCAATTGGTATCAGAGCTATTCTGAATCTGAGAGGATTGAGAGAAACAAGTTTTCGTTTCTGAATTTGTGTTTAAATCAGGATATTTGATCGATTTTCTTGATTTTTTCAAGAAAATCTCATATTTTGATTTGTCATCAAATTCAAACTGGTTTGTGATCGAATTTTCTTGAAATTTGGTTTGCTGAATTCGTTTTTGATAGTAGAACACTTTTGATTCACATCATTTTTCAAGAAAATGAGTTTTTGATAATCGATTTTGAGGTTTTTTTCATTTTCTGGAAAAGTCGTTTTTACGAACTGTTCTTTACACGAATTCACGATTTTGTGGTTTTTGATCGATCTTATTGGTTGAAAGTTGTTTTAAAACTGTTTTCGATCACTTCTGATTTAGAAAGTTTCATCAATTTCGTTTTTGTAAATCAAAATTTGGAGGTTTTTATTGTTTTTCAGAGTTTGCTCCAGATCTTAACTTTGCGCCAGTTCATCTCAGGTTTGCGCCAGTTCATCAGGATTCATCTGGAACTTTGCGCCAGTTCATAGAGCTTTGCGCCAGTTCATCGTGTTTTGCGTTTGTTTCTTCAGAAAAGTACAAGTTTTCGATCAGTACAAGTTCTCGCCAGTTACATATCACGCAAAGTAAACTTTGCGTCATTCTCAGTTCACGAGAAATCCAGTTGTGTGCAGTTTATTTTGCGCCATCTTTACCTCGCGCCAACTTCTAGTTTGCGCTATATACAGCTCGCGCAAAGTTACATTTGCGCCTTCAGCATCTCACGCAAAGTTTGATTTGCGTCATCAACACTTCACGCAAATCAAGTTTGCGTCATCAACACTTCACGCAAATCAAGTTTGCGTCATCCACAGCTCACGCAAATCTCATTTGCGCTACATACTGATCACGCAAACCTTCAGTTTGCGCCATTTTACTAGATATCAGACTTAGAACTTTCTGACTTTATGATTCTGTCAAGATGTCTCTACAAACTCAGTTTTACAAGAACGACATAATGATGTCTTTGGGATCAGACACTAGCCCTCCAGTTCTGATAAATGAAAACGAATTTCAGCAGTGGCAAGACAGATTCATCAATTTCATAGAGCGACAACCAAATAGGGACAATATGATGAAGTCTCTAACTGAAGGTTCTATGGAAAGGCTATTGAAAGAAATACCAGCTATTGCAAGTACTCTGGCTACAAGAGTTGAGAAGCCTATAAGGCAGTATGATGCTGAAGAGCTTTTGAGATATCAAGCTGATAACCAGGTAAAATCTAATCTGATTTTTGCACTACCCAATTCAATATACAACAGAATTAACTGTTTCAAGCAGAATCCGATGCTAATGTGGACTCAGCTAGAAAATATAATGCTTGGATCAGCGGTGGCTACTCAACTCCGTCATACTCGATACATGAATAACTTTGAGGAGTTTAAAGCAAAAGATGGAGAGAGTCTGAAAAGTGTGTTTGACAAATTTTAGTTAGTAATCAATGATTTGTACAAGATAAAGGTGACAAAGACTGAACTGGAAGCCAATCTGGAATTCTTTAATGCTCTTCAACCAGATTGGAGCAAATCTTGTCATAGGATGAGGAATGATGTACGGATGTCCACAATGCCAATTCAGGAACTGTATGAGATCTTAATGGCTGATGAGAATTTGGTGCTGGAAAAGAAAGCTAAGATGGACAAGAAAAATAAGCCAAAGACTGTTGATCCGATTGCTCTCCTGGCTAGTCAATTGGCAGAACAAGCTTTATCTGAAAATGCCTATGATGGTTCAACTGAAGATGATGGTGAGGCTCTAGAAAAAGCTATGATACTTCTTTCTCAACATTATCATAAAAAGTTCCAACACAAATCAGGATCAAACAACCTCCGCTTCACTTCTGGTTCAAAGAAAGTGGAACCCGGTACGCCCTCAAAGCCATTTATTCCAAAGTATGGGACTGTTAAAGTGGCAGAACCGAAAAAGGAAGATAAGAGGGTTGTAAACTGCTTCAATTGTGGAAAACCCGGACACATTGCGAAAGAGTGTCGAGTGAAGGTTGTCAAGGACTCTACTTTCTACAGGAAAAAGCTGGAATTGGCAGAAAAGAGAAAACATGGAACAATTCTGCTTGCTGAGGAGGAATATTGGCTTGATCATTCCGACAATGAAGCTGAAAACGAGGAAACAACGGCTATGTGTTTCATTGGGGATGATAACAGTGATGATGAAGATGAGGACACTTCAACTGATGAATCTGAGGTACCTACTGAGTTTGATTACAATTTCATTTCATCACAAATGAACGTCATAATAACTGCTTTACATGATTTACGTTCGAAGTTCCTATCTGAAAAGAACATAAATCAAGAAAAATCTGTCATGATTGAAAAATTGCAAATTTCATTGAAAGATGAAAAATTGATTTTGACAAATACAAAAGAAAAGTTTCAAAAGAAATTGGATGAATTAGAAAATTTGAACAAGACTAATCTTGAATCTTTGAGAGAAATGACCAACTTGAATAAAAATTTTTCTGATAAAATAATTGTTTTAGAAGAAAAATTATATAAGAGAGAACAAACTGAGCAGACCATATATATGAATAAACCAAGGAGTGATGAGGCAATCAAAGAAAGATGGGGACTTGGTTTTGAAAATCCACATTGTTTAAACAATGTTATAACAAAAACCCCTACTTTATATAATTTTGATTATCTAAGTCTTGCAAAATATGCTCCTCAATTTAAAATTGAGTGGATGAATGAGAAGCAAGAATTAGAAATCGAAAATCATAAAAGAATGGACAATAAGAAAATGGAAATGCCATTTGTTTATACTAGTGAAAATGCCAAGTATTTTCCTGAACAATCAAAGAAATTCAGAAAATCTCAAAATGGTTTAAATGTCAATACTTCCATTAAATCTTCAATATCAAACGATTATTTTGATATATATGCTAATAACACTAATAAGGAAAATATATCTCCGGTTTCTTATGATTCTATGAGATATATTCCCCCATTAGTGTTAGAAAACAAAATCGTTGATCTTGAAGATAAAATGGAAGAACAAAGTCTTCAAACTGATTTTGAAAACAGTTTATTTCTTTTTATCATGAAATCAAGTCTTGAAGATAAAATTACTTCTGGATTTTTTACTGACTCTAAGGAAAATAAGCAACAAGTACAAAACAGTGTGCATTTGCGCCAACCGTTGGTTGCGCAAACTGAAAGCTTGCGCAAGCCGTTGAAAGCGCAAAGTTCAGTATGCGCCACCAGTGGGTCGCGCAAACCTCTTCCAGACTTGTGTTGTTCTGAAAGTTCTCACTCCGAAGCTGGTTCTTTAATGTTAAATGCTATGTTTGATTTCTTAGATAAAAATTTTTCTTCTAATTCAATTGTTGATGATTCTTTTATGCTAAATGATCAATTTTATAAACCAAAGCGTAAAAGAAGAAGGTCAAAGAAGTCCAAGAAACAAGATAATGTCATGTCTGAAAATTCTAATTCTTCTAATTCTACTGTTTCAGATTGGACTTTGAAGAAGTCATCAAGGCAGATATGGAGGATCAAACAGAAGTCAAATCAATCTGCAGCTTTAGAGGATAAATGTGTAGATCGTCTTTGTAAAACGGATACATTTGCATTTTGTAATAAAAACACAAAATATTCAATAAAGCAAATGATTCAAATTGCAAAGAATGTCTCATATTTTTCTTCTACTTCTACTTCTGATTCAGATGATTATGATTCTTCCTCCATGAATGATTGTATTCATATTTTTTCTAAAAAGAGAGTTATGAAAAATAAATGGCAAAGGACTAACAAGAAGGGACCCATAAGCATATGGGTACCTAAATCTGTGTAATTTTTGTATGTGCAACTTAGTCAATTATGGTATCTGGATTCGGGGTGTTCCAAACACATGATGGGCAACAAATCTCTGCTTTCAAAATTTAAAGAAAAATGTTGCGGTCGTGTTAAGTTTGGAAACTGTGAGACAGCTCCCATTCTAGGTTATGGTGATCTTGTTCAAGGTAATATAACCTTAAAACGAGTTAGCTATGTTGAAGGTCTAAGCCACAATCTATTCAGCATCGGGCAATTTTGCGACAAAGATCTTGAAGTTAGCTTCAAATCCAAAAGAGTTGCTGTAAACAATGACAGTGGCAAGGATTTACTAGTTGGAAAGAGAAGATCCAATTTATATACTATTGATCTTTCCAACGTTAAAATTCCATCAGATATCTGTCTGCTTTCTAAAGCCTCTATTCATGAATGATGGATTTGGCACCGACGACTAGCTCATCTCAACTTTAAATACATGGATCGCCTTGTCAAGAATGATTCAGTTCGAGGTCTCCCCGTACTCTGATTTCAGAAAGACCACCTCTGTCAAGATTGTGAGAAAGGAAAGATGAAGAATGTTCCTCATAAACCAAAGCTTGAACCCTGCACTTCAGACATACTTGATTTGTTACATGTTGATTTATGCGGACCGATGAAGACAAAGAGTATCGGAAAGAAAAGATATGTCTTGGTGGTTGTTGATGATTACTCACGCTATACATGGGTTAAGTTTCTCATGTCCAAAGATGAAACTCCAGACATTCTCATCAACCTCATAAAAACAATTCAAACCAACAAGCAAAAGGCGGTCAAAGTTGTCAGATCAGACAATGGTACAGAATTCAAGAACAACACTCTTCAAGCTTTCTACGAAGATCAAGGCATTCAACAACAGTTTTCTGCTGCTCGAACACTCCAACAGAATGGGGTTGTAGAACGAAGAAATAGAACGCTTGTCGAGGCTGCCAGATCGATGCTTGCTTTTTCTGGTCTTCCTTTGTCTCATTGGGCCAAAGCGGTTTCTACTGCGTGTCATACTCAGAACAGATCTATTCTATATCGCCGATTCAACAAAACACCACATGATCTTATGAACGGTATCAAATCGAATGTCAAATATTTCAAATCATTTGGGTGTAAGTGTTATGTTCTGAATGACCACAACAATCTCAACAAGTTTAGTCTAAAGGCAGACGATGGTATATTTCTGGGTTATTCTTCTACTTCAGCGGCTTACAGAGTCTTTCTTATCTCATCCAGAAAGGTGATAGAGAGTGTAAATGTCAAATTTGATGAAGCTGCAAATTTGGTTTCTGGTCAATCAGGCTCAGAACCCGCTCTTACAGGGAATTTAGCTTCTGGACAAAACAGTTCAGAACCTGCACTACAGTCGTCAAATCAGGATCCTTCTTCTTCCTTGCTTAATCTTACTGATCTTGATTTTCTTTTTGAGCATTTTTATGATGATGTTCCTAAATCTAATATTGAAAATGCTTCAAATGTTTTGAATCAGGAAACTGTGAGCGCATCTACTCCAAATTCCACTGCATCTATCTCTGAAAATGATGTTGTTTCAGTCACTTCTGTTTCTCAAAACATATTCTCTGAATCTCAATCAGAATCTGAACAAATGAACACAGATTTAGTTCAAGAAGAAATTATTCAAGAACAACCTGTTCAAGAAGAATCCGTTCAGGAAGAAGAACAAACTGCTGATATTCAACCACCAATTCCAGAATCTGATTCAGAAGTTGTTGAAATACCTCCTCCTCCAGTTGAAACTATTGATGTCTCTTCATCTGACATAGACATAACTGAAGCTCTCTATCAACAACTAGAAGTTATTCAAGAAGTTATAGATCCTCTCCCTCACACCACCAAATGGACAAAATCTCATCCTATTCATCAGATTATTGGTGATCCTCAAGCAAGTGTATCTACACGTTCCAAGACGGCAACTCCAAATGAATGTCTATTCACTTGTTTTCTAAGCAAGATTGAACCAACCAAAGTTTCTGAAGCATTGGAGGATCCGGATTGGATAATAGCGATGCAAGAGGAGCTCAATCAATTTGATGCTTTAAAAGTTTGGAGACTTGTACGACGACCAAAAGGAAAGAGCATAATTGGCACAAAGTGGATATTCAATAACAAGAAAGACAAAGATGGTATAGTTGTTCGTAACAAAGCTAGACTGGTTGCCAAGGGTTATCAACAAGAAGAAGGAATCGACTACGATGAAACTTTCACGCTGGTTGCAAGATTAGAAGCTATTCGAATGTTTCTCGCTTTTGATGCTTATCGCAATTTTACTATGTATCAGATGGATGTAAAAACAACCTTTCTCAACGGGAAACTGAAAGAAGAAGTCTATGTTTCTCAACCTGAGGGGTTTGTTGACAAAGAACATCATGATCATGTCTACTTTCTCGATAAAGCACTGTATGGCCTGAAACAAGCACCAAGGGCGTGGTATGATGAGTTGTCGGCCTTCTTGATCAAATCCGGGTTTACCAAAGGATCTATCGATACCACTCTTTTTATTTACCATTCTAACTTGGATATCTGTTTAGTTCAAATATACGTAGATGATATTATATTTGGTGCGACTAATAAATCTTTATGTACTTGGTTTTCTGATCTTATGACCTCCAGGTTTCAAATGAGAATGATGGGAGAAATTAATTTCTTCCTCGGCTTACAAGAGAAACAACTTCCAGATGGAATCTTCATCAATCAGTCAAAGTATGTGTTTGACATCTTGAAGAAATTCAAGATGGACAAATTTTCTTCAATCGACACGCCTATGGATCATGGTGCTAAAATTGGACTCGATCCAGATAGAAAAGTTGTGGACATCAAGACTTATCGAGGAATGATTGGATCACTAATGTATCTAACTGCAAGTCGGCCGGATATCAAGTTTTCTACTTGCTTATGTGCCAGATTTCAAGCCAAGCCAAATGAATCACATCTCTTAGCAGTTAAAAGAATATTTCGCTACATCAAAGGAACTCCGTACTTAGGTTTGTGGTATCCTAAGAGTTCTGACTATAAACTAATTGCTTATTCTGATGCAGATTTTGATGGAAATCAGTTAGACCAGAAAAGTACTTCAGGTCATCTTCAATTTCTTGGTGATAGAATGATAAGTTGGGCGTCGAAGAAGCAGAATTGTGTTTCTATCTCAACTGCAAAAGCAGAATACGTCGCCGCAGCTAGTTGTTATGCTCAAGTGCTATGGATGAAGACACAACTTCGTGACTACGGGATGTTGTACAAAACTGTTCCTATCTATTGTGACAGCAAATTTGCGATCGCGATATCAGTCAATCCGGTCCAGCACACAAAGACCAAACACATAGATATGTGGTACCATTTCATAAAGCATCATGTGGAAGAAGGTACTATTGAATTATATTTTTTACCAACTGAATATCAATTTGCTGATATTTTTACAAAAGCTTTAGATGAAAAACGTTTTAATTTTCTGCTTTCAAAACTTGGCATGTTGAATTTAAAAGTTTAAATCTTTACAAATTTTATTCTATAAAGTAAAAGATTTACAGGTTTTCTTACTTTTGAATAAAATGTGTGTCAAGGATAAATTTTCATGTTGTTTTGTTTATATTGAAGTTTTATATGTTCAACTTTCAAGTCTTTTACAAGTCGAAAAGTCAGCAACATGTTTGTAGCTTTTACATTTTGCTTTAAAGATATGTGATTCGGAATATTTATAGTTTACAATGCTTGGAAATCCTAAAAAGTCTGAATTATGGACCGTAATGAAAATATGGGCTAAGCACTTAGATGTAAAACCGAGTGATTGAGATGAAAAATTTATATTTCTAAAATACATAAATCTCTAAGTTTAAAAGTTTGTACCTGTGACCTTTCTGGTTTGGGAAACTAAGTTCCGTGGGATGCTTGTGATCTGGTCCCCTAAGGTCAAATGGTCTGGGAGTGATCGAACCCAAATCCTTCTATAGAACCAGATCGAAAGTCATGTTATACTGGTATGAATGGGTTTAGGATGTGTCGATGTAGCCTTTCTGATCTAGGAGAGTAAGTTCCAAGGGGTGCTTGACACCTAGTCCCCTAAGGCCAACTGGTCTGGGAGCGGCTGACCCAAATCCTGCAATAGGGTCAGATAGAAAGTTATGTTTACGGCATGTTCTTTACTTACCAAATTTTTTTTATTAAAAGATGCCAAAGTGCACAAGCTTAAAAGATGCCTAAGAGCACAATCATGTGAAGATGCCAATGTGCACAATGCTAAAAGATGCCAATGAGCACACATCTCATGATACTTGGTGATATGTTTGAGTTGCGATAAACCTGTAAATTCGTGAAAGTCTTAATTTTTGATGGCTTAGTGTGAGTACATGCAAAGTTCTCTATTATATTTTTAGAATTGCATTTTCTTGAAGCTAATCGAAGTTCGCATGCTAGCATACTGAATAAATTGATGGGAGTTTTTGAAACTGAACATGTCTTAACTTGATATGCAATGAAAATTGTCTCTGTATCCGACAACTCACATATGATTTCAACTGATTGATAAACCTGTGATATTTTACTGAGTAGAATTTAATTTGTTTAGTGTTTAAAATTTTATATGTTCAGTTGTTTCAAAATTTATATTCAGTATAAATTTTTTTTACACTGATGTCTCTATGTTTGTGTATCCATATTTTTTGTAAATTGGTATGTGCATTTTTCAAGGGGGAGAGACTATCTGAATGAGAATTTGTCAACATTCTGTTTTTGAGGGGGAGTGCATAAATTGATCAGGTACATAACAGATAAAATGGTTAAAGTTCAGATCTGCAGTTCATCAGGTAAGTTTTTCTGAAATTACTACACAAATGCTATTTTGATATGTTAAATTTAGTGCATTTGTGTAGGGGGAGTAAAAATGCTTTGCAGGTAATCTTTCAATTTTATGTGCTATTTTTTTGTATTTTTTTTAAGAGTGTTATTTTTTTTAGTGTTATTTTTTTTATAAACAGTAATAGTCCTATTCATTTTTTTTTCTCGCTCCATTTCTTTTTTCGAACTCAGTATTGTTTTCCCTCTCTCTATGTGCGATTTTTGATTTGATTTTAGATTTGTTCTTCGGTTCAGGTTTGTTTCAATCTCTTTTTATTGTTGATTTGTGGTTATGTTTAGTATAACATTGTTTTTATAGCTCTTTCAATTTCATTTTTGTCATCTCACTGTGCGATTTCTTTCTTTGCACTGTTTATCATCTTCTTCTTACAGATTGAGAGCTTAGTTGTTAAAATTGTTTGTTGGGTTTGTATTAGATACTATTTTCGTATCTCAGGTATGTGTTTTATTCTCTTCTTTCGTTGTATTTCTCTTCGTTTTGGGTTTGTTTGTTTGCGTCTGTTCATCTTTGGGTTTTCAAAATTTTCAAATCTTTGAACTGAATACTGATTTTAATCAGTATTATAGTGGTTGAAATATGCTTTTAGTCATTCCTTAATGAATTTCGAACACTCATCTAGTTTTAAAATCGATTTCCTTGAAATTTTTGACAAATCAGAGATGAACTCACGCAAATGCTCAAGTTTTCTAGGGTTTTGCGTATTGTTGTTAACGTAAGTTAACTTTGCGCTACTCATAGGTCACGCAAAAGTTAAGTTTGCGTTACCTGTTGGTCACGCAAAGTTAAGTTTGCGTTACCAGTTGGTCACGCAAAGTTCACTTTGCGCTACCAGTTGGTCACGCAAAGTTTCTTTTGCGTTACCTTCGAGTCACGCAAACCTATGTGTTCTTTTCTGTTAATGGAATTTTTTCCAAGTCAGGTTTACTTCACAAGTGTATCGCACAAACTTTGTTTTGCGCCATGTACTTGATACACAAACTTTGTTTTGCGCCAATCGTTGGTCGCGCAAACCTTTCTTTGCGCTACTATTTCAAAGCGCAAACCTTAGTTTGCGTCTCACACTTGTCGCGTAAACCTGACTTAGAAACTTATTCATTTTTTTTGTGTTTTTCATTTTTTTTCTTGTCTAATTTTCATTGTTTTCTGTTTCATAGGTTCTAAAATGGCTTCTCAAACCAACACTGATCCAATGATTCAAGACGAGAATGTCCTTCACGATGATCCATCTGATCGTGCATCGCGCAAAACGCCCATGACGTCTGTACCTTCCACGGGTGCAAATATTTCAGCTCAGAGGCGCACACCGAATGATGTGTTTCCAACTATGATGTATATGTTTCCTTACAAGGCTAACAATTATTTCATGGATTTTGACAAGATAAAGATTCATCCTGTTATTCGAGCAATTCTCAGTGGACATCCGCTTGCTCCAGCTCTCACTTCTTGTGCCGATGTTCCTGAAGTGTATCTCCAACAGTCCTGGCATTCAATTTCAAAGAATGAGCTCCTTCGTCCTCATCGATTCGATTTACATATCAACCAGTTTGATTCTTTTCTATCATACAAACGTCTTCGGCTGATTTTAGAACTCCCTGAACCTAATTCACGACCGGGCCGCACTTCCTATGACAACTATCCTTCTGAATTGGATGTGTTAGAGGGTATTCAGAATCTGGGCTATGTTGGTGATTTGGATCGAGTGAGTCAGTTTGATAAATCTAACCTGCCTCTGGTTTGGTATGCTTTATTCTCTGTCCTTAACAGATGCCTCACATCGAAACATTCTGACACGGATAATGCTAGTCTTCACTATCTCAGACTGTTCCATGCAGTTGTCTATGACCTGCATATCGACTACACGTACATCTTTTGGACTGAACTTTCTGAGAGAGTGCAAGAAAAATTGACTCATAAGAAGCGAAAGTTTATTCCTTTTGCTCGGTTGATGAAGCTAATTGTTCGAAGTATGCTACGGAGTAACTCTGCTATTCCTCGTCGTCTGTCTTGGCCTCAAGTTTCGGATACTGAGATGACATACATTCAGAAACAGAAGCGAACTTTTGAATACTCAACGCCGATTCCTCATGAGCTTATTGTGAATTATGCTAATCCATCTGATGACAACATAATTCAATACTGTCTGGAGCATGATCTTTCTTTGGCAGTTGACCAAGCTGAACCTTCTCATGATGAACTAGCTGAATCTTTTCATGCTGAACAAGCAGTTCAAGCAGATGTTGTTGATCAATAAATAGGTGATGTACTTGCTGCTATTGATAGTGAACCTGTTAATACTGTCCATGATGATGAAGCTGCTACTGCTGATGATGTTGATGATGATGTTGCTACTGCTGATGATGTTAATGAAGGAGATGGAGATGGAGATAGAGATGTTGATGTTGATAATGATGGTGATTATGATATTGATAGTGATGATGATGGTGATGATGCAGATGTTGATCAACCAGCTATTCGTGTCTTACATAAGGAGATTAGAGCACTAGACTTGAATGAACCAGTGGTTGTGATGTCTGATGAAGAATCTGTACCTATCAATACAACAGTTGCTAACATTCAGGTTGATGAATTAGATTTAGATTTTGCTAATGCCTCAGCTCAGATACAGAGTCAAGGTCCAGCCACTTCTCTCTCTGTTATTCCTTCTTCAGCTTCATCTACTTCAGTTGTTGAGCCTTCTTCCATTCAAGATCGAGATCCAACAGGAAAGTTTATGACTTTGAATGAAGTCATCAATCAAATGAGCGAACGGTTTGAAGAACAAAAGAATGAAGAAATTCAGAAGATGCGGGCTCTTATCAAAGGCAAGATGTCAGATATTGATACTACTTTGATTCTGCCAGAGATTCCGTTTAGACGCCCATCTGGGGTGGTTATCCGTGAAACGTCTACTACTGTTTCTACTATGGCTCCTGCGATAGTATCCATTCCCCTTCCTCCACCATTTACTCAATCAGTTGGTGTCTCTGCATCTACTCGTCCTCCGGTTTCTTCCATCATTCAAGTTCAAGATCTTTCGATTTCAGAATTGACAGATATGCTCTATGCTCGTCTTCTTTCTATGTCACCGCCAAAACAACAAGACAAAGACTTGATCTCTCTATTACGGAATTTTCAACCGACTCCGCCTCCAGCTTCTACTTCTGCGTCAGACAGGGTTTCATCGTTGTATGTGGAATTTATTTCTTTTCGATCTGAAGCTCGGTCTAATTTTTCTGAACTCAAGGAAGGCATCTCTCTAATGACTCAGGCATTAACAGCTCTCTCTGACAAGGTTGATCGTCATGAACAGAGTTGCAGATCTGACACAGGCTTGTCTCATAAAAGGAGACATGACCAAGATGATCCCGATCATCAAGGTCATGAGGGGGAGATGACGAAGAGACAAAGGATAGAGGGTTCTTCAGATAGAGAAGTTCAATCTCAAGAAGAGGCGGATGTCAGAGAAAAGAATACTGATAATGTTCAAGACAGTTGTGTTGAAGATCTTGTGAAAAAAATGATAGAATGTGTTGATTTATCTGCTATGTCTAATGTGCTAAGCATTTCTGAACAGAATATAGAGAATAACATGCAAATAGTCGTTTATGTTGATCCAGACACTGCAACAAGGTCAATTGACTTGGTTGATTATGAAGCAGCAAACGACATGAGATCTTTCTTCGCAAACTTCATAGAGATAAATTCAGATGATAACGATGACATCAGATATGAGAAGCTTTGCAAAGTCAAAGAAGAGGACTGCGATGATATAATCATCATTTCTAATACTGAAGATAATACTTTCTATCTTGATGCAAAGGATGAAGAGGTAGCAAACACTTTGTATGGAGATCTTCCTTCACAAGATGAGATTCCTGAAACTACTCCTGATACTTCTAGTCCTGTTGCTGATCAAGCTCCGACTACCACTGCTCCTTCTAGTACATTTGAAGTTGGTCAGTAGTCCAGAGCTCAAGCTGATGTTCCTCCTTCTGATCCTGTGATTCCATCGACTATTTTAGAAGAAGGTCCAACATTGACTAGGCAGCAGAGACAAAGAAGTTTGCAACAACGGCATATGGCTTCAAGGCTAAGATATGATTTTCTAGAAGACTCTCAAAGCAATATTTTTGTTTCTAGAAGAAGACAGATCAACATTCATGCAATTCTTGGGGTTGAAAAGGAGTCTGCTGATTATCAGTATGAATACTTGATGTTTATCAAATGCCAACACCGTGGAAAGCATCTCATTTCTTCTCCTCATCTGATAGTACGGGTTATCAGCGTGTCAATAAAGAAGTTTGTTAATATCTGTTATCCTGTATTTGAAGTGGAAAGAAGAGATTGCAACTTGTATACTTTCTCGGAGGCTGATTTTAATGATCTATCCATTGATGACGTTGAGTTTCTGTATAATCATTTCAGGAATCTTTATCACAGAACTGAAGATATCTCTCAAGCATTGTTTGTGATTAAAAGATTCATTCGACGCCAAATCAGATTCTACAGAGTTTTTGACTTTCAAATGGCTGTTGAAAGCTTTCAGCCAGTGGTAAACCTTCAAAGACCTGACCGTAGCTTGCCGAACTTAGACTATTATCCACTATTCACCATTCTTCAAGATCCATATGGAGTTATCTACAGGAATGGTTCAAGTCAAAAAATTTTCCTTATATTAGAATAGATCAATCATTACTCAGATGGAACCTTGAAGGTGATCAAGCTACAGTTGGAGCAACGTTTAAAAGCCGCTGTAAGAAGCTTTTTGGAATCAAGAAGTGAACTGTATCAGATCGAGAATGAAGAGATTCAACTTCTCAAGAAAGTATTGACTATCATTGATGAGAGGTTAATCTTCCGTTCAACTCTAAGACGTTTAGAAGTTTTGCTTGGTTTAAATCGATTTCGTCAAAGAGAAGAACGCCAATGATTACTAAGGGGGAGATTGTTAAGACTGGTTTTATAGTGATCATTGTATTTATTATCAGTGGTCTTAACTGTGTTTAGCATGCTTATCTGTATTGGTTTAGGCCCTGGGTATTTAAGTCCCATAGGTGCCTTTGTTTTGTAACTTTTGGAACTCATTTGAATACATCGTTTACATTTGGCGCATTCTCTCTCTCTCTCTCTCTCTACTTTCTCTCTCTAAGATTTGGTGATCTTGGACTTTCAGAAGTCAATTACTCCCCCTGAAAATATGCATTCACAATATTATCAGTAGAGGTAATATGTATACTCCCCCTTGAAGGTTGATCATCTCTTTTATGCATTGGAGTACACTTTCTTTTGATCGTTGAAGTATGAGTTCTAAATTGTTTTGTTTAGAAGTCGAACTTTATCTTTGAGATACGAGTCCTAGACTGCTTTGTCTAGAAGTCAAACTTCTCAACATTGAAGAACGGGTCGTGAACTGTGTTATCCAAGAGCCATGGTTTCTTTACTCCCCCTAGACTTAAGATGCCTGCAATATAGATGAATCCTTTGGCTTTGGTACCCACTGGTATTTGGGTTCATGTTTGTTAGTTGCAGTTCTATTAGGATTAATATAATAAGAACCATACTAGTAATGATCAGAAGTTTTATGAACTAAATCATTTGCACGACAATAAGAACAATAACTCTTCTTTTTAGATAACCTGATTAATTGATTTATCGAATAAACAAGATCATGTTTACCTTTATGCACAATGTTCTTTTTGGCAGTGATTGTATGCACAAATGATTTCTTACCGTTCTTCTCATCAGAATCTTCTTTCACTCTCCATACTAACTTCTCATTTACTTTTCTTCTTCTTTTGTATGTACCTGAACCATCCACATTCCGATCATAGAAAAGGTTAGTAGTATGAATCTGATCTTTTGAATTGACTGACCTTATTGTGGAAACAATTTTATGAGGTGAACTTGACGTTGTTTCATCTCTAGGTGTTTTAATAATTGAATCTGGAGTCTTCTGCACAGTCAAAACAACCTTAGAGACAATATCTTCAAGTTCTGTTATCTTGGGAGATAAACTGTTCCTTTCCTTGTTTAGCAGGTCAATCTTTTCCTGAATTCAGACTTCGTATTTTGCTCTTTCATTGCCTTTGTTGACAGCTCAGATAAAGACTTTGTAAGCTTCTCAATCTCAGTCTCAAATATCTTTCTTTCTTCTTCAAAATCCTTCTCCACATTCTTTCTTTGATCAGATATCTCTTTGAAAAATCCCACATTTTTCTGTTCAATTAACTTCTTCTCCTTTGCATACTTGTCCTTTTCCATAATGATCACTTTCTCAAAATCTAATACTTGTTGAGAAAGTTTTACACATTTAATTAAGTTCAACAACTTTCTTCTCTTCAAATGATTTCCTTGAAAATTCAGAGAACTTCTGTGCAAACCTTTTCCTTTCCTTCTCAATTTCATCTTTGTCTTTCGTAATCTTCATTTCCAAATCTGAAATCTTCTTTTTCATCTCCATA
Organism: Arctium minus; assembly: GCA_954870635.1. Taxonomy (NCBI): domain Eukaryota; kingdom Viridiplantae; phylum Streptophyta; class Magnoliopsida; order Asterales; family Asteraceae; genus Arctium; species Arctium minus. The sequence continues at coordinate 100,287,986 of OX941080.1, read as the reverse complement.
TTATAACTTTCCAAACTCTTAGCTGTCTTCTCATTCTTACTGACAGAATCTTCTTGCTGGATTTTGACAATTTGAGCTTCCAGACCTGAAATCTTACTTTTCAACTCAATATTTTCTTTTTCCAAAGCCTTTGCTTTCTCTTCATTGCTCTTACCATCTTTTAATTGTTGAAAATCAGAAATCTGCGTCTGAAGATCCTCATTTATCTTCTTTAACTCATTTACTTCTTCACGTGGCAATTTCTTTTCAGCATGATATTTCTTTAATCTCTTTGAATAATAATCAACAAATGATTTAAGTAGTTCAATCTCCTTTTTGAGTTTTTCTTTTTGTAAGTTTGTGTAAAAAGTAAGTCGTGTGGTATCTTAGACAATACGAAGAAAGAGAGGATCTTAGAGAGAGAAAGCATCTTTATATGAATTGTAAATTGTAGATTGAGATTAATGACATATGACGATTTGGATTGAATTTCTTGTTGTTGATCTTGAATTTCTGTTGGTCACATATTTTTAGCAACTGATCTAGATTTTCATGAGTGCTCATGCCAGTCAAGATTTTCAGATACTGGATGTTTGGATTTAGTCTCTAATTGGATTAGAATAGAAGCCTGAGTATTTGCAATCATCAGTCTGGAGTCCTTCTCTACGATGTTATACCTTTGAGTGCTCTTAATCATTCTTCTGACTTGATCAATTAGAAGTGTGAGTGACTACAATCATTGTTCTGATGCTTTGGTTGTGATTCAGAATTTTGAGTGCTTATAATCATCCAGCTGATTCGTGAAGAAAGGATTTCTGAGTTCGTTCGTTCAGTGTTCTGAAAAGAAATTAGAAAATGAGCGTCTTTCGTCAATTGTTGAAAAGATTTCAGAATTTTTTCTTCTAACCCTTGCATTGTAGTGTTTGCTACAAGTTGCTTCCTCCTGCAAGCTGAGCAGAATAAGTTCTTAAGCTGAATTTTTATTCAACTCGTGGTTCAAAGACAGATCTGATGTTATAAATTGAAGATGCACTTTGATTGTCACGTCAAAATTCACACATTTCTTTCTTGTGGGAATAACGAATGTGTTTAATTTACAAGAGTTAAAAGTTGTCTTTGTGTGCACTCAGTCGAGGTTATTGTCTACATCAGATCTGGTATTAAATTTGAAACATCAAGGATAAGAGCTATTTTCAAGGGGGAACCGGAGCTGTTTTGAAGTTTAAGCAACGCTATGTTTTCTAAAGAAATCAAGGGTGAGAAAAGCTGAAGCTTGAAGAGGATGATTCATTTACAAAACTTAGGGGAAGAATGTAAGAACATAAAATGTTCTATGTTTAGATGTTTTGTAAAGTCATCATTTAATTGTATTTTGGGCCTTGTATTTAGCTTTGGGTTTGGGCTTAATTGTATACAAGGGTGATAGGGGTATAAGTAGGATTTGTTTGTAATTGTGTTTGTAACTTCACTTTCACAATGTAGCCATACGTGTACTGTATGTTTCTAGAGAGAGAAACATTATGCTCTATCTAGATTTGTGAATAAAACAAACATTTTCCTCCCAATTCTCTTGTTAATCCTTCATATATTGAATTAATTGTGATCTATGGACCTCACAACAATTATCTTCAAAATTTAAGAGATCTAACTCATTATGCTTAAAGTACAACTTTTGAAGATATACAACCTCCCACAATCCCATGATTTTGAAAATTAAATTATTTTTAATTTTTAAATTACACTTTATATCCTTATAATTAGTTATTTAATGTACTTTATATCACTTGCTTTTTAATTTTTCATTTTATAAAATTATCATATTAACACATATATGGACCAAAATATTTTTAAAAAATACGTTTTTTCTTTACAAATTTAACCATTATAATCATGTCGTCAAAACCTTTAAAATTAGCTTAATATTGAATATTTTTTTATTTAATATTATTATTAAAAATCATAAATACGTATTAAATTATTTTTAGAACTTTTATATTTTATACCTCATAGTTATTTATTTAATTTATTTTATATTTTCATCTATATCCATACTCCTTTAAAAAAATGGTATTGTGATTATCTTGAAATTTTTTAGAGGTATCCATGTTTTATACATGATGTTGAAGTTTTGAAGCTAAAAAACCTCCATGAAACTTCTATGTTCCAAAGATGATATTAAAATCAAATTATTTTTAATTTGTAAGTTACACTTTATACCTTATAATTAGTTATTTGATTTGTTTTATACACCTTATTTTTTCATTTTTCAATTTTCATTTTACACCTGTATCATAGTTATTTAGTTAATTTGTTTTATATTCCTTAATTTTTCATTTTCTATTTTAGACCTTTATCTATTTGTATCTATAAGAGGTATAACTTCTTATGCATTAGGTATAAAATTTAAAGCTACATTTCACCCTTCCTTTCGGCCTCTTCTCCACGTTCTCTCATAATCCTCTCATTCTCTCTGAAACCCCTAAAGCATTGTTTACAAGCTATGCATCCCACCACCCCCACTTCTCTTCTATTGTCTAAACCACCATCTTGCCTTCAATTTGTTTCAACTTATGCATTTTCTCCATCGCTTAGAATCTCTAATCCAATAAATGTCCATGATACGGTGGAGGAAATCCGTTTCATCCTGGATAATGAGGACGAAAGGAGGATCTACAATTTCATCATCCCTAGAATTGGTGTATGCTCGTTATCTCGATATTTGGTAAATGGATGTTTGTTTTTTTATTAATTTGATCGCATCTGGAGTTAGGGGTTTTTAGGATATTCAAAATTACAGATGGCTTTTCTCTGTTTATCAACTCTTATGATTCCTTGTAACACCCCTAAAAATAGGAGTAAATTTAAACCTGGAAATAATAAATGAAGGACTACTGTATAAATGGGATCACCCAAATCGGGGAAATTGTAAAAACGTTTACATATAAATAAATGGAAATTAACAATGACTACTCACTAATCTAGACTACCACTATCTAGATTAAAACAATTGTCACCGACATTTCCCAAAAGGAGTCTATCCCAAACTATACGCCATACTTCCAAATGTCTACTTCCCAAAATTCGCCACCCTTGGCTCAAACCCTCATCTCTCAAACCTTGTGATCCCCGCCACTAAAGGAACCTGTTATATATGTCATTTAAGAAAACAAGTATTAGGCTTTATGCCTAGTGAGGACAAACATTTTATAAATGAATAAATATAAAGTGATATAAACATTTTTCATAAAAGAAAGTAGAGGATTCATCTTTCCAATTATGTGGAGAACATAAGGTTGAAGAAACATCTTGCGATGACGGGGGAGACCCGATTTTCATGAAAGGTATTAAAACACAAAAGTAGGCTACCGTTCATGTTAGCTAGCTCATACTAGGATCAATGGCCACGAGCTCGTCGACTTGCACTTTAGATGTGGATATGGGCCCTCGATGATCCTAATCATACTCATACACTAGATGTGTATTCACGGCCAATGGCTAGTAACCGACTTCACATAACCATACGAAGTTGCCCTCAATGACCCAATACGACAACTAGTTACAACGAGAATCATCCCAACAAATAAGCCAACTCTAATACCTATGGATCCAATGGTAACAGGCTAAGGCTTGTCATAATTACATCTATGACAAAACTATAATCAATCATATAGTTCCCAATAATATAATTCTTCATGAAACAATTTACATATATGACTCATCTTATATTTAAAACCAATTTGTAACCCATAGATGAACATTTCCATTTTTCCAAATAGAAGGCCTCCAAAATGAGGTATCTAGCAATTAGAAATCTCTTTATCCCAATATTATCACAAATCCCAAATACCATTTTCTCAAGTGAAATATCTTCATTTTAAAGAAGAATCCAAATAGATACAATGAGATGAATGTACTCACAATCTAAATCATAAAATGTAGATGAACACATTTTATGTCACATCAATGGTTTCTAGCAACATATTTCAAATGTAGGTAAAACCCTAGAATCTTCTAAAAATCCATTTTTTGGTCAAAACTTCCAGTAAATGAAAATGTGAGTTGTTAGATCATGTTTAATCAAGTTGTAATAGTTAGTCCTTTGTTACATTTTGTTATGTATTTTGTTAAGTTTGACTTGTGTAGGAGTCAAGTTAATTGACCCTATATATAGTCCCTTGTTATTTCCTTTTTAGGTTAACTCTTAGAAATTATCTCATTCATACTATTGTAGCAGCCTCCTTTTGTGAGATATATGAATACAGTATTTTCCCAATCAATGATCTCTTTCCTTTGATTAATGTCTGATATTACTCTGATTATTGTTGTGTGTGCTTGATTCTGGAACAACAATTGGTATCAGAGCTTCCTCAGAAATTCAGATTCAACCAATTTGTGCAAAAATCAGTTCTAGTTTTACATTTTCGGAAACTTCACTGTTCCATTAGTGATTTTGTGATTCAGTAGTTATTTTGATGCAATCTTAGGCTCAATAGATACGTATGATGAATATGAACATGTTTCATGTTGGTTAGAAATAGATTTGATCAAGTTTGATTAGTCTATTTGATCAATCTTTGGGTTTTTAGAAATACTCATCTGTGAACTATCAAGAATCACAAAGTCAGATTTATTGAAGTTTTTGGAAATTAAGTGATTAGGGTTTGCTCATGATCAATCATAGAGCATACTATCAAAATTTGGTATTGATTGAACAAGTATTGCTTTGGATTTGGTGAAAAGTTGAAGAAAAGGCTTAAAACATAGAGTTTTCGCAATACATGGTGAAGAACTCGCAAAACTCCTAGAACTCGCAGGACAAAGGCTAGAACTCGCAAGATTAAGGATTCTCAAGATTGAAGTTGAAAATACTCTAAGTACAAGATTCGCAGAAGTGTTCCCTGCGAAAGTCAAAAGATTCGCAGACTGCTTGCTTAGGAATTCTTGAGAATTCGCAGAGTATAGCTTACGAAAGTTTCAAAATTCTCAGACAACTATCTTGTGAATTTCACAACTTTCTCAACCCTCTTGACTGCGAATCTTGGTTGAAATCCTTTGGTTTGCGAAAGTTATATCCTTTGAGTATCCTTTGCTTGTTGTTTGCGAACTCTTGCCTTATTATTCACATTTTTGCATACTTGTCGATTTTCTGTACTTCAATATCTAGTTTTCTGACTAAAGATCACTTCAAGCACATATTTCAGACACAGGAAAGATGCCATACACAGATGATAAGGGAATTACTGTACTCACTCCAAGAGACTGTGCATTATCTTACATGCCAAAGATAACCAAAATGGAAGCTGAGCTTGAAACTCTCAGATGTCAAAACAAGAAATTGAGAGATGATATGGATGATTTAAATGTCAAAGTGACAAAGGTTGAAGTTCAAGTGAAGCTGTATCAAGACAAAGGTCATGACTGGCTTAAGAGAGTGGATGAGAGAATGAACCAAGAAATAGTTGAATTGGAAAAGACTTTTAACCAGAGACTGTCTAATATTTCCATGAAGTCTGAGTCTGAGATGAAACAATTAGAGATTAAAGTCTCAAATCTTTTAAAACAAGTTTCTGACTTTGAACAACTCATTATATCTGAAAGGAAATCCTTTGATGATGCGATAAAAGGTTTTGAAAACAAAAATGTTAATTTGTTCAAAGAAATTTCAGATAAAATCCAGTTTTTAGAAAAAGATTTTGAGGAAGAGAGAAAGATTTTTGAAGAAGAAATCTCAAAGATAACCAGTAAATTGGAAAACTTATCTACTGAGATTATGAAAGAGAAGAGGAGTAAATCTGGAATTCATATCAAATTTGATAAACTCTGCAATGAGAGATCCAAGTTGTGTGATAAAATTCAACAACTTGAGATTGATAATACTGACTTATCTAACAAGTTAACAACCGATACAACTATTTCATCTTCCTATGATGATGATTCTGCTGAATCAGTGTGTTCTTTTCAGTCAGTATCAAGCATGTTATGAAACAAACTGTGAAATCTAATGTTTCTAAACCAGATCAGATTAACACTCCAAAGTCCTTTTATGTAAAATCAGTTAATAGAGTGCTAATCTTTTTCAAAAATCTCCAACTCAATCTCCAAGCAAAGATAAAATGGTCTGGGTAGTAAAGGGTTCTCCAGAAGCAGCAAAACTTCACAGAGCTAAAAGAAGAAGAATAGAGCTTCAAGAGGTAAGTCTTTTGCAACTGACTTTGTCAAATCAGTAACTCATTTGATCAGGATTGCAAAAAGAAAACTATGTTGCTCTTATTGTTATGATAAGTTCACTCACAAAGCACAAGCATATAATAGATCTTATCATCAAAGTGCTTATCACAGGTATGACAATCACTCAAAGAAATTCTCAAATACTGACCAAACTGGACCCAAGTTTATCTGGGTACCAAAACCTAAACCCGTGTTGCCGGTAGAGGAAAAAGGAAAAGAGATAATAGAAGATGTCCCAGTCAAGAAGGACTAAAGGAACGATGACTTCTGATTACTATAGATCAGGACTCTTGCCTCATTGTCAAAACTATGAATTCTAAGTAGAACAACTTAGGACTCATATTCAACTGTCAAAAGTTCGTGATCTTTTGGAATACTAGGAGTTTCTCTTACTCTCACTCTCTATCTCACAATGTTTGGTATTTTCAACAATTAATATCAACAATTGGTATTTTCAATGTCATATCTTTATCTTGAAGGTATAGGAGGAAAATGAGCTTAATTGCTATATCTTACATGCAGATATGAAGGGGGAGCATGTCTGCACAAACCTTAACAAATATCCACAATATGTTAAGGGGGATCTGCAAGAAGCAATCACAAACATCAATGAATATCAGATATTTGACAACAACAAATTGTGTTAAACAAGATCAACCAGATATCAAATCAAGGGGGAGTATCTGATGAAATCAAGGGAGTACTACACTGCTACATCAAGGGGGAGTAAAGATGTGTTGTAAGTGGTGTGTGTGTAAAATCTTTTCTAAATTAAAATTGGTTAAAATGCCATTTTTAGAAAGTTACTTTAAATAGAAAGTTTCTATTTTTGGCAAGTTCTATGAAAAGTTTCCAAAAATAGCAAATTTCTCAATTTGGAATGTTTTTTGAAAAATGGAAATTGTGCTAAGTCTAGAATTCGCAACCTAGTAGTTTGAGAAAGCTTCAGGTTTCGCAGAGTGAACACTTGCGAAAACTGAAGAATTCGCAAACTAACGACTTACGAATTTTAGATATTCGCAGAAGTGCTATCTACGAATCCTTAAGAATTCAAAACCTTCTTGCTTGCGAAAGCTTCGGAATTCGTAGATAGCTTGCTTGCGAAAGTTGTCTCTCTTACACAGGATTCGTAAATTTGTTCCTTGCGAATCCTCACACACGTTGCTTGCGAATTCTTCAGTAAGCAACACATCAGCTTGCGAAAGTTTGAGGTCCATTCCACTTTTGCCACATGTTTGAGTCTTTCTGAGTATAAATACGACACTTGGTATATTTTTAACCTCACTTTTCAAGTTCGCAACCTTCAGAGAGCTAAAACCCTTCCAAAAACCCTTTTTCACGAGTTCTTCATTCAACCCCTCTAATTCCATCTTCGTTTTTCAAATCGGGTTGATTGGTTGTTTAAATCTTGTTCGTTTTATGTTGCCATTATCAATGTGATTGTTTAATGCAGGTTTCCTCGACTTGGATTAGATTTAGGGTATGATTTTGAATTTTTTGGACCTACGGACTTCGAACAGACACATGATGAACTCTTAAGTTTTTGGAACTTAATATCTGGAACTTGATGTTATTATAACCTCAAAACCCTCGCAATACTGTTTAAAAACATTTTGATTACTTGTTAAATCAAAAACTTAAACATTGGACTCATAAAATCAATTTTTGTCGATTGAACTTCTCGACTGTTCTTGTTAAGTCAGATTTTATAGTAATCATTGTATTTATAGGCTTGGTCTAATACTGTGTTTTAGAGAGCTTGTATGTCGTGTATTGGCCAAGGGTATTTAAGTCCCTTGTGGCCTTAGCTTTGTAGAACACTTACTGCATATTTTGAATACAAGTGATATTGGCGCATTCCTCTCTCTCTCTTCTTTCTCTCTCTAAGATTTCAAAATACAAGTGATATTTTGAATACAAGTGGTATTTAAGTGATATTTCGCTTCACTTCAGGGTCTAAGAAGAACGAGAATGTCCAAGTGCCCGAGGTTAAGAAACCTGCAACATGCTTTAACTGTGGAAAGTCGGGTCATATTTCAAAGGAGTGTCGAGCAAAGGTGGTTCGGGATTTTGCTTATTACCGGAAGAAATTGTAACTAGCCGAAAAGAGAGAGAATGGAACTGCTTTGTTGGTTGAAGAAGAATTCTGGCTAGATCACTCTGACGATGAAGCTGACAATGTGGAAACTGCTCAGATGTGCCTCATAGGAGATGATCAGAGTGATGATGATGATGATGATTCAACTGATGAATCTGGGTACCTTCTGAATTCGACTTCAAATTTATATCCTCACAGATGAATATCATTATAACTGTTTTACATGATCTTCGCTCAAAGTTATTATCTGAAAAACAATTAAATTCAGAAAAGTCAAATTTGATTGAAAAATTACAAATTTCTTTGAAAGATGAAAATTCTATTTTGACTCGTACAAAAGAAATCTTTCAAAAGAAATTAGATGATTTAGAAAAATCAAATATGACTTATCTTGCTTCTTTGACAGAAATGACCAATCAAAAATAAAGTTTTTCGAATAAAATAAATAAGTTGGAAGAAAAATTATATTTGAGAAATCAAACTGAACAAACTATTTACTTGAATAAACCACGGAGTTATGAGTCTATCAAAGAAAAATGGGGACTTGGCTTTGAAAATCCGCATTTTTTAGACAAAGCTAAAACAGAAGTTCCTACTTTATATGAATACGATTATCTAACTCTTGGAAGATATGCTCCTCAGTTCAAATTTAATTTGACTAGTGAAAAGCAAAATTTAGAAATCGAAAATGAGAAAAGATTGAACAACTCGAAAAAGGAAATTCCTTTTGTTTACACGCGCGAAAATGCCAAATATTTTCCCGAAAAAGCAAAGAAGAGCAGAAACAGTTTAAATGTTATATCTCCCATTAAATCTTCATTGTCTGATGATTATTTTGATATCTGTGCCACTAACACTGATAAAGAAAATATATCTCCAGTTTCTTATGATTCTAAGAGATATATTCCTCTATTAGTGTTAGAAAGCAAAATCATTAATCTTGAAGATAAAATGGAAGAACAAAATATTCAAAGAGATATTGAATCAGATGTAATTCTTTCTTTCATGACGTCAAGTCTTAAAGAAAAATTAATTTCTCAAAAACAAGATTATGTTTCTGGTCTTTCTTCTGATTTTAAAGAAAACAAAAAGGAAGTTCTAAAAACTGAAAATTTTTCTGACTCCGAGGTAAGTTCAGGTTTATTGTCTGATCAGTTGGGCTTCTTAGGTAAAATTGTTTCTTCAGACTCTATTCTTAAATCGAAAATTCTTGATGAATTTTTTACGCTAAATGATGATTATTATAAACCAAAGCGTAAAAGAAGAAGGTCAAAAAAGTCAAAGAAACAAGATATTGTTATTTCTGAAAATTCTAATTCTTGTGATTCAAATATTTCAGATAGGACTTTGAGGGCTCCTACAAGGCAGATATGGAGGATCAAGCTGAAATCTGATGAATATGCGACTGATGAGGACCAAAATGTAGACAAACTTTGTAGAAATGATTCATTTGCTACTTGTAATAAAATTTTCAAATATTCAATAAAGCAAATGATTCAAATTGCAAAAGATGTCTCCTATTCTTCCTCTGGTTCAAGTTCAGATGATTATGCTTCGTCCTCTACTGATGATTCTGTTCATTCATCTGATTATTTTTCTCGTGCTTTCTATTGCAAATCTAATAAGATTACTCCCATTAGAACTGCAATTAACAAATATGGACCCAAATACAAGTGGGTTCCAAAACAAAAGATTAATTCTGAGTTGCAGGCACCTAATGTCAAGGGGGAGTAAGAGAAAGATGGCTTCTAAGTAAATCAGCTCAGAACCCATACTTCAATGGACCTCGACTTCTAAACATATCAGTTTAGGACTCGTTCTTCAATGCATTTAGCTTATGGACAAATGAGAAACTGTGAGTGCATCTACTTTATTCTGCTGCATTTATCTCTGATTGTGATGTTGTTCTAGTTATCTCAAATTTTTTCAAGAATTTGAGCAAGTTCGACCAGATCCAAAATTTTGATATGAGACACCAATTCATTCTACATTATGTGGAAGAAGGTATTATTGAATTTTATTTTGTTCCGACTATATATCAATTTGCCTAATTCTTTACAATTGTCTTAAATGAAAAATGTTTTTTCAAACTCGGCATGTTGAATTTAAAAGTTTAAATCTTTACAAATTTTATTCTATAAAGTAAAAGTTTTACAGTTTTTCTTTCTTTTGAATAAAATGTGTGTCTAGGATAAATTTTCTAGTTGCTTTGTTTATATCGAAGTTTTTTATGTTCAACTTTCAAATCTTACAAAAGTCGAAAGATCAGCAACATGTTTGAAACTTTTGATACTGCTTTAAAGTTATGTGATTTGGAATATTTATAGTTTACAATGCTTAGAAATACTAAAAAGTCAGAATTATGGATTGTAATGAAAATATGGGCTAAGCACTTAGATGTAAAACTGAGTGATTGAGATGAAAATTTATATATATAAAATACTGCAATCTCTAAGTTTAAAAGTTTGTACCTGTGACCTTTCTGGTTTGGGAAAGTAAGTTCCGTATGATGCTTGTCATCTGGTCCCCTAAGGTCAATTGGTCTGGGAGTGATCGAACCTAAATCTGTCAGGATCGAATTCTCAACAAGAATTAATTCTCAGAAACAATATCAAAGAAGTTTGCGGAATAACACTTTGATATTCAATTAAACAGTAAATCAACACAGAAAATATGAATAACAAACTGTAAACTTTTATTGAATGCTTTGAAGTTACAAGATTACTCACTCAACCTCAATATTGATGAACAGGCTCACCAATACGAATTCTACTTCTCTAGAATTAGGATCTATACCTTGAGGTTGATTTTCTCTAAAAGAATGAAAACTAGAAGTTTTCTAACTATTCTAAACAATACAATATATATACTGAATACAAAGATAATTACAATAAATAAAATATCTTCAGTATATCTTCTATATATATCTCTAAGCTTCCATGTATATCCTTTCATACGAATCTTCATCATATAAGCAGTATTAATCTTCAGCAGCATTAACTTCCTTCTAGCAGCATTAACTACTAAGCAGTACTAACCACTAGCAGTACTAACTAGCTAAGCAGTACTAACTTTGTTCAAGCAGCACTAACTTTGACTAGCAGTATTAATAGTACTAGCAGTAGTAACACTCAGCAGTATTAACATTTAAGTCTTCTAGCAGTAGTAACTTTGAACTAGCAGCATTAACCATACTTGAGTTTTTCTTCAGTTCCCAACAATCTCCCCCTAACTTGACTTTTAGGAAAAGAAGTCAAGTTCTTCAGATCTTCTTCAAGATGCTCCCAAAACTCCATCATGACCTAAATTCCAGTATTTGCATCCAATCCCAAACTTTGATTAATTGTTCTTTGGATCAAATATTTAGCCATTTCTGAATTTTCACCACATCCAAGCTTCTTCTTCAACATTAAATGAAGTTTCAATCTGCTATGGTTGTATACTTTATCCACTAGGAAGTATTCAATGTGATTTCTATCCAAAGTCACAGAATATACACCACTAGTTTCATACAAAGTCCAATTGGTAACTGCTTGAAAAACACTCCTTATGATCTCCTCCACTTCATCAGGTTTGAACATCATACACAGATACTCCATCACCAGTTTTGTAATTGAAATCCCTGGAGCTTTCAACTGATCTGCATACAACTTCATCCCTATATCAAACATTTCTTCAATATCAGACCTTGAGCATGTTCTGACAATTTTAGCCCAAGTACTGTAGACTTCATACTTTTCATCTTTTCTCTTCAGTCTGATATACTCCTTACCATCTACTTCCAAAACATCCCAGTGAATGACTTCAGGAGGTTTAACTCCTACAGGTTCTGCTGCAATTGGTTCAGGCACTTTGTCCATCACAACCATGTACATCTTGACATCCTCAGTACTTGCAGGTTCTTTCATTGTAGATGACTCAGGTGCCTCTTCTTCTTCAGCAACCTTTTCAGCCTCTTCTTCCACTAATCTAGGCTTCTTTGTAGGCTTTCTCCTGGCAATCATCTTTGTTCTTTTTAAAGTCCTTAGACTTTCACCAATTGTTGTTTCCTTCTCTGGAGTTTCTTGCTCATCAGGGAATGGTTTTTGTAAGAAATCATTGCTTTCTTTCATTCTTTTCTCCATTTCAACCCTTGCAAGATCATCCCCTTGAAGCTTTATCATCTCAGCATCATACATCTTCTTGAGCTTCTCAAAAGACATCTTTGAAAACATTTCTACCTTGACACCTACTGCACCCTTGAGGAAAGTAATCATTTTCTTTCTCTCTTGAGCACCCAGGTATGTCTTTGAAGGTTGTCTTTTCCTTGCAGCCATTTTGATCTTAGCAGGCTTCCTCAAAGATGTGGCTTTCTGCTTGGCTTGTTCTGTTGCTAAGCTTTGTTGATAGGCTTTGTTTAACTCTGCAGCCATTGCTTTAGCTATCTCTCTATCCTTTTGCACTTGCATGGTTTCTGCTTCTTCAAGTTCAGCCTGTATCTTCCTAGCTTGAGCTTCATCTGATTCAATCAGCTTCTGCTTTTTCATTGGTTTATCAGATTCAACTAGCTTTGCCTTACCTTTCTCTTTACCCATCACCTTCTCAATGCTAGAGTTCTTTGCTGCATCACCTCTTTCTTTTATGACAACTCCTTTGGCCTTTGAGGTGACCTTGGGAGTATCATGTTTGGCTTTGATGAGTGTTTCTGCAATCTCAAGCTCTGTAAGGACCTCTTTTACTGTTTCTGCTGCTTCTTTCAGCTCAGCAGTATTAACCATTTCTGCTTCTTTACTTGAACTGGCAGTATTAATGGTTTCTGCTGCTGGCTCTGTTTCTGCTGCTTGCTCATTCTCCCCCTCAACATCATGTTTTTCCTCTTGCTCCCCTTAGTTTTGGCATCAGCTTCTGACTCCACCTTTTTGGGAGCATCAGTCACTGGTTTCCTCCTTCTGAGCACAAATTGTTTCTTCTTCCTTTGCAGAATCAGTTTCCTTACCATTTGCTTCAATTTGATGATTTGTTCTTGTTGTGACAGGATCACCAGCTTCATCTCCTCTATTTCTTTTCCTTGTTTCAGAACATCTAGATTGATGTTACCCATTGCCTCCATCAATTCATCATAGTTATATTTGTCCTCACCTTCTCCAGGAGTGTTACCCCCTATTGAAGGATCATTGGATCTTTTAGTAGTGGAAGTCTTCTGCCTAGCAGAAGCACTATCCACCCCTGTGGTTTCTTGGCACCAGGGACCTTCAAATGATTGCTCATTCAAAGTTGCCATGGGGGAGGTCTTATTGATGTTACCACTTTCCTCCTCTGTGCTAGCAGGAGTAGTGGCAGCCTCATCACCCATATGCTCTACCTCCTCCTCAGAGAGCACCTCCTTTGGGTTGGGAGACACCCTTGTGGTTTCCCTTTGGATATTCTCTAGGGGAGAATTCTCCCTTAGAGGGCTTATAGGCTTAGTGGGTAATGGTACAAGAAGGGAAGGAGCCTTCTTTACCTGTTTTCTCTTGTAGGTTTGGGTGATGGGAGAAGTTGGTTTTTCAAGAAGGGACTGGGGAATTGATTTTGAGAGGGAAGGTTGGGCTTGGCTAGCAGTGGGTTGGTCTAATGGGGGCCTTGACCCTGCTGCCATACCTTCATTGGTTTGGGACACCACCATCATTGTAGAGAACAATGGGGTGTCAACTCCTTCAGAGTCCCCAGCAGATCTTCTCATATTTGAGAAAACCTTGCCTTTGGGGGGTTTAGGTACATATACCCCAACAGGTTGAGGTATATCCGTCAATTGATTAGTAATAACTTCTTGAACAAACCTGGGATACATAAAGAAGCTCTTTTTGTTTCCCATGTTTGAGACAAGATCATTGAAAATCATTTTAGAAAAATTGTACTTTCTGGCAGTGGCCAAGCACACCAAAGCATAAGCAATAGTGCTGCTGAACTCACTCCATCCAGTAGTCTTTTTGGATATACAATGCATAAGAGTATGGACAAAGAAACGCCATTGGGGTGAGAATTTTGCTTTAGAAAATTTGAAAACACCCAATGGGCCTCCATACCCCATTCTTGTAAGATTTGAAAACAGTTCATCGTTTGGGATAGAAGTTATACCAGAGGCATCGTCTAGACGTAGACTGATGCGAATAACCTCTTCAGTAACTGTTAGTGATTGATCACAGATTCTGGTCTTGATCATTTGCACACCATTTTCCACAACAATGGTTGCATTGGCCCAGAACTGCCTTTGATGCTCAATGTAGATTGTAGGTGATACCATAAGAGCATGAGCAATGTGGCTTGACTTGAGGAAATCCACAATCTGATGAAATCCTGAAGCTTGCTTTGGCTTTTGTAGCATCGCAATCTCGTTGTGCTCGTCGATGAACGTCATGGATGCCATTGATCATAGTAAAAACTTGCCTGAAAACTTCGAACTTGAGAGAGAAAAGGTTTTGAGCGCAAGAGAACAGTATGCAAAGAGTCGTTATGAACTTTTAGGCGGGCAAAAAGTATTTATAGTATTCGGAATATAAGCAGTATTAACCTAGAGCAGTATTAACTACTAGCAGTAGTAACGGCTAGCAGTATTAACTAACTAGCAGTATTAACTGAAAGCAGTATTAACCACTAGCAGTATTAACTGAAAGCAGTATTAACCACTAGCAGTATTAACTGAAAGCAGTATTAACCACTAGCAGTATTAACTGAAAGCAGTATTAACCACTAGCAGTATTAACTGAAAGCAGTATTAACCACTAGCAGTATTAACTGAAAGCAGTATTAACCACTAGCAGTATTAACTATACTTACTCCTTTTAAACTTGCTAAACACTGAGTACTGCTATGCATATCCTGAAAAAGAAGATTAGTAACACCAAGAATAAAAATATACAG
Source organism: Arctium minus (assembly GCA_954870635.1). Classification (NCBI taxonomy): domain Eukaryota; kingdom Viridiplantae; phylum Streptophyta; class Magnoliopsida; order Asterales; family Asteraceae; genus Arctium; species Arctium minus. Next base: position 100,272,802 of record OX941080.1, on the reverse strand, counting down.
GTATAAAACCACTTTTTGAGAAGAAGATTATTCAGAGTTTATCATTCCCACACTTGTTACCAAGAAAGTGAATCTACCCACATCAAAAGCTTTAGTGAATAGATCAGCAAACTGATTATCAGTGTGAACTTTGACAACTTGAATAAGTTTCTTTTCATTACAATCTCTTATAAAGTGATACCTGATTTCAATGTGCTTTGTCTTTGAGTGCTTGACTGGATTATTTACAATGCTAATAGCACTGCTGTTGTCAATAAAGATTGGAGTGTGTAGAAAGGTTACCCCATAATCCAACATTTGATTCTGAATCCATAAGACTTGAGAACAGCAACTTGCAGCTTCTATGTACTCTGCCTCTGTTGTAGATGTGGATACTGTGGTTTGTTTCTTGCACTGCCATGAGACTAGTCTAGCACCCAAAAACTGACATCCTCCAGAAGTAGATTTTCTGTCCAAGTTTGCCCCACCTAGATCACTGTCTGAGTATGCTGTTAGGTCAAAAGGTGAGTTATGAGGATACCAAAGTCCCAATCTGGGTTGCCCTTTGAGATATCTGAATATCCTCTTAACAGCTTGAAAGTGAGATTGCTTTGGCCTAACTTGAAATCTTGCACATACACAGACTGGAAACATTATATCTGGCCTTGATGCTGTGAGATACATGAGAGAGCCAATCATGGATCTATAATGATGCACATCCATATCCTCCCCCTCAAGATCTGCTGTGATCTGCTTGTGTGTTTCCATAGGTGTGCTGGCAGGTTTTGATTCTGAGAAACCAAACTTGGTTAGAATATCCTGCACATACTTGGATTGACATATGAAAATGCCATCTGACTTCTGTTGAACTTGGAGTCCAAGGAAGAAAGTAAGTTCCCCCATGGAACTCATTTTGAACCTTTGATGCATTAAATCCTCAAACTCCTTGCACATGTTGTTTCTTGTAGATCCAAAGATAATGTCATCAACATAGATTTGGACCAGCAAGATATCCTTCTTCTTTCTTTTGATAAATAGAGTCTTATCAATGACTCCTCTTTCAAAGTCATTTTCCAAGAGATAGGATGACAGAGTGTCATACCATGCTCTTGGGGCTTGATGTAGTCCATAAAGTGCTTTCTTTAATTTGTATACCCTGTCTGGATAGCTTGGGTTTTCAAACCCTGGTGGTTGACAGACATATACCTCTTCTTCAATTGATCCATAGAGAAAAGCACTTTTTACATCCATTTGATAGACTTTGAAGTTCATGTAAGAAGCATAGGCTAGGAATAGTCTGATTGCTTCTATCCTAGCTACAGGTGCAAAAACTTCTTCATAATCTATACCCTCTTCTTGAGTATAGCCTTGAGCCACCAGCCTTGCTTTGTTTCTTATAACAATACCTCTTTCATCTCTCTTGTTTCTGAAGATCCATTTTGTGCCTATTGCTCTGTGACCTTTAGGAAGGTCTACTAGATCCCACACATCTTGTAGCTTGAACTGTAACAGTTCTTCTTGCATTGCTTCTATCCAGCTAGATTCTTTCATAGCATCATGTGCCTTTTTAGGCTCAAGCTGGGATAGAAAACAAGAAAGGACTGTATGCTGTTGATCTTGCATTTCTTGAAGCCTGCTTTGATGTCTAGTCATCATAGGAGAAGAGATATCTCCTATTACCAGCTGTGGAGGATGATTCTTTTGAACTCTTGTGTTATGACTAGGTTCTTCGTTCAGTCCAGCCTCTAGATTAGAGTCATGCAACTCAACTGAAGTGTTTTCAGATGCCACTTCTGATTCTTTACTTTCTTGAGTCTCCTCATCTTCACTCTGATTTGGTCCAGTAAATGATTCCTTTTCACAGTCTTCAACAGAATTCACTGTGGGTATGGGAAATATCACAGATTTAGATATACTTTCTGAGACTTGTGTGATCCCTGATCCTCCACATCCTGTTCCTGTAGAATCATCACTACTGAAACCAAAAGAATTAGTTAGTGAATCAATGTCAAATAGCCACTGAGGTCCAGACCCAACAGGATTTGGGGTGTTCTCATTGCATTTGACATTGTCACTTTCTTCAATTATTCTAGAAGAAGAGTTAAAAACTCTGTAGGCCTTACTCTGAGATGAATATCCCACAAGAAATCCATCATCTGCTTTGCTATCAAACTTACCTAAGTGAGATTTGGTATTTAGAATTGTACAAGGACACCCAAAAGGTTTGAAGAAACCAATAAAAGGTTTTCTTTTATTTAAAAGCTCATATGGGGTCTTGTTCTTTTGCTTGACCACTAGAACTCTGTTTTGGACATAACAAGCAGTATTAACTGCTTCAGCCCAGAAGGTAATTGGCAATTTTGAATCAGCCAACAGAGATCTAGCAGCCTCTATTAGTGTTCTATTCCTCCTTTCAGCAATACCATTCTGTTGAGGAGTCCTAGGAGCACTATATTGCCTCTCAATACCTTTCTCTTCACAAAAGGTGTTTAGATCATGATTTTTAAACTCAGTTCCATTATCTGATCTAATGACTTTTACTCTTTGATTAGTTTGGTTTTCAATTCTTAGAATAAAGGATTTGATAAGACCACTTGTTTCATCCTTAGTCCTTAGAAAATATACCCAAGTAAATCTGGAGTAATCATCAACAATAACCAAGCAGTAAGATTTCTTGCCTATACTCATAACATTTGTAGGACCAAACAGATCCATATGCAATAACTGGAGACAAGTAGAAACAGAATTTAACTCTTTGGTCTTATGAGAAGTTTTGTGTTGTTTGCCTTTAAGACAAGCAACACAATGATCATCACATGAAAAGACTTTTGAAGGTAACCCTCTTACAAGGTTATTTTTAACAAGATTGTTCATAGTCTTGAAATTCATGTGACACATCCTTCTGTGCCAAAGGGAGGATTCATCTACAGAAGCTTTTGAAACAAGACAATTTAGAGATGAATCACTATCAACATTGTCCATATCAAGACAGTAAACATTGTCCTTCCTTGGAGTTCTAAGTAGTATCATGCTTTCATCAACTACCTTGAACTCTGGAGCAAGGATCATACACTCAGTATTTGTAAATAATATACTATGTTGTTTGTCACAAACCTGTGATACACTTAACAGGTTGTACTTTAATTGATCAACATAGTAGACATCCTCAAATGTCATCTTACCTTTGGTGACATTACCTTTTCCACTTATCTTACCACCAGTAAGATTGTCTCCAAATGCAACATGTCCTCCATTGATATACTTGAAATCCTGAAGGCATGACATGTTGCCTGTCATGTGCCTAGAGCAACCACTATCAACATGCCAAATGCTCTTTCCCTTGAGCTGTTGGTTGCCCTGCACATTAAATAAATCAATTAGTATGATTGGGGACCCAAGCAAAAGTGGTCTTGGGTCTCCCTTTCTCATCAAAGTATTTACATTCCTTTTTAATGAGGTTTTTAAACTCAGAGCACTCTTTATTAGAGTACTTTGTCAATATGATTGGCTTAGCAGAACCAACACTAGAAGCAGTACTAACCTTAGAAGTACTAACAGAGTTAGCAGTACTAACAGGTTTAGCAGTACTAACAGGTTTAGCAGTACTAACCTTGTTAGCAGCATTAACATTGTTAGCAGTAGTATTACTTCTAGCAGCACTATCATTGTCAGCAACACTATTTGTGGTAGCAGTACTAACAGTTTTAGTGCTTTTAGGAATCCACATATTGACACTTTCTTTAACAGACTTTTTCTTCATGTGGCTTTTAGTTTTAACAGTTTTCTTAGCCACATGATTCTTTTCAATTTTCTTATAACCAAAGGGTTTTTGCATGGATCTTTGGAAATTCATCCTTTGTTTCATAGGATTGAAATAACAGAATTTTTCAAGATGATTCAATTTGCCACAGATAAAACAAGGTTTTGGTCTATTGATTTTACTCAGATCAACCCCTTGTTTTTGTGCCCACTGATTATTCCAGTTTCTTTGATTTCCCCTCTTTTTGTCCTGCTTTTGGGGCTCATTCTTCTTACATGCACACTGTTTGCAAGGACCTGGATTCACAACTGTGGTCTGTTTGTAATGGACCTTACCAGACTTTCCCTCTGTCTTCTCTATGTCCTTGGATTTGATCTAAGCCCTTCCACAATCATCATTGGTGATAATGTTATTCTTTAGAGGAATCTCATCACTCACCTTGTTCTCCTTACTCTTGCCAACCTCTTTCTCAGTCTTATCCTCAACATCTACCTCATCTAAGGGATCTATTTCAGTGGCTCCCTCAGGTAAGTCCTTCCTATCTTTGGTGTCTAACAGGTCTGAAGTAGGAGGAATGTAATTATTGTTATATGGTGGAGGTGTTGCATTGTACCCAATTCCTCCTCTCAGCTTATCATGAATCTGATTTTGTAGTAAAGAGTCCATTGCTTTAGAAGCATTGGAAAACTTTTCTACATCAAGCTTAACCTTGGTTAGCTCCTCTTTCAGTTTTTCACTCTCCTCTTTAGATTTGGTCAGTTTAAGTTCTAAATCCTTTTTCTCCCACTGCCAGTAATTGGTGTCATATGAGTGTTGTAGTTCATTGGCTTGAAAACCTTTGATCTGATCTTCAAATCTCTCTACAATCCTTACATAGTCTTTTATATCTTTTTCTAATCTCTTAAGGTCATCACTCATCTTCTGATTGTGATCCCTGTACCTTTTAACAGTGTCTATGCAAGTTTTAGAACAGAGATTAGAACTTACCTCAGATGGGAGATCAGATACTTTAGCCATAAGAGCTTGATTCTGAATAGCCTCTTCAGCTTGATCACTCCAATCAAACCCCATACCTTGTTGAGAGACAAGGGCTTGTGCAGAGTTTCTGTTGAAGCTTCCAGATTGAGCTTGTTGGTGGTTGTTATTCTGAGACATTCCACTTCTGCATTCTCTAGCAAAGTGTCCCTTTTGATGGCATTTGTAACATTCCACCTTGGACTTGTCAAATCCTGCTCCATCTTCTCTTCTTTGGGAGAAGTTGTTCCTCCCAGTTCTTTTGATGAACTTTTTAACTCTCATGGAGAGCATGGCCATCTGCCATTTAATATCCATCTCTTCAAGATCATCTGGATTGAGTTGTTCCAAGTCATCATTAATGAGAGAAGAGTTTCCATGACTTGCCAGAAAGGCCTCAAACACAGTTTCAGTGCCTTTCTCTTGGTTTGTTCCATTGGCAGTACTAACTGATTCAAGGTTGGAAGTAGAATCAGTTGATGCTGAAAGGAGTGCAGCATTGTGAACATACCCAGAAGGCCTCTTTTTAGCCTCTACCTCAGATTCAAAAACTCTTAGATCATTATAAAGATCATCAAGTTCCTTTTCTTCCAGTTGATCATTCTGTCTGAAAGACACAGTATACATGGTCCATTCATCACTCAAGGACCTTAGAAACTTTCTGTTCAGATCATCTTGATCAATTTGTACTCCCACTGTAGCTAGTTCACCAATAAGTTTGTTGAACCTGTCAAAAGTTTGAGTCATGGACTCATTCTTGGTTGACATAAAGTTCTCATATTGTTGCTTCAGAATGGCTTTCTGATTTCTCTTGGTACTTTTGGTACCAGAGAATCTCTTCTCTAGGGCATTCCAGAGCATCTGTGCATCAGTGCAATTGCAGAATTGGTGTTGATACTCATTTGGAATGGCCAAGAGCAGTGTGCTCAAGGCTTTCATCTCTGTCTGCCTTGTCTTCCTGTCTGCATCTGTCTTTGGAGGGGTTCTTTTGCCATCTTCACCAATCTTTCCTTCATCAGATGGGCCATTCTCAATGATGTCCCACATAGAGTAATCTGTGAGGAGAATATATTGCTTGATTCTGATCTTCCACATGTCAAATTCATTGGATCTAAGCATTGGAACTTTTGAGACCAAAGTACTGCTTGATTCTGTAAGATTTTCCATGATGAATAACTGTTTCTGAGAGAGTTTAGCTCTGATACCACTTGTCAGGATCGAATTCTCAACAAGAATTAATTCTCAGAAACAATATCAAAGAAGTTTGCGGAATAACACTTTGATATTCAATTAAACAGTAAATCAACACAGAAAATATGAATAACAAACTGTAAACTTTTATTGAATGCTTTGAAGTTACAAGATTACTCACTCAACCTCAATATTGATGAACAGGCTCACCAATACGAATTCTACTTCTCTAGAATTAGGATCTATACCTTGAGGTTGATTTTCTCTAAAAGAATGAAAACTAGAAGTTTTCTAACTATTCTAAACAATACAATATATATACTGAATACAAAGATAATTACAATAAATAAAATATCTTCAGTATATCTTCTATATATATCTCTAAGCTTCCATGTATATCCTTTCATACGAATCTTCATCATATAAGCAGTATTAATCTTCAGCAGCATTAACTTCCTTCTAGCAGCATTAACTACTAAGCAGTACTAACCACTAGCAGTACTAACTAGCTAAGCAGTACTAACTTTGTTCAAGCAGCACTAACTTTGACTAGCAGTATTAATAGTACTAGCAGTAGTAACACTCAGCAGTATTAACATTTAAGTCTTCTAGCAGTAGTAACTTTGAACTAGCAACATTAACCATACTTGAGTTTTTCTTCAGTTCCCAACAAAATCCTTCTATAGAATCAGATCGAAAGTCATGTTCTACTGGTATGAATGGGTTTAGGATGTGTCGATGTAGCCTTTCTGGTCTGGGAGAGTAAGTTTCAAGGGGTGCTTGACACCTAGTCCCCTAAGGCTAACTGGTCTGGGAGCGGCTGACCCAAATCCTGCAATAGGATCAGATAGAAAGTTACGTTTACGACATGTTCTTTACTTTCCAAACTTCTTGATTAAAAGATGCCAATGTGCACAAGCCTAAAAGATGCCAAAGAGCACACTCATGTGAAGATGCCAATGTGCACAATGCTAAAAGATGCCAATGAGCACACATCTCATGATACTTGGTGATATGTTTGAGTTGCGATAAACCTATAAATTTGTGAAAGTCTTAATTCTTGACAACTTAGTGTGAGTAAATGCAAAGTTCTCTATTATAATAGAATTGCATTTTCTTGAAGCTAATCGAAGTTCGCATGCTAGCACACTGAATAGATTGATGCAAGTTTTTGAAACTGAACATGTCTTAACTTGATATGCAATGAAACTTGTATCTGTATCCAACAACATACACTTGACTTCAACTGATGGATTAATCTGTGATATTTTACTAAGTAGAATTTAATTTGTATAGTGTTTAAAATTTTATATATTTAGTTGTTTCAAAATACATATTCAGTATATTTTTCTTTCTACATTGATGTTTCGATCCTTGTGTTCTCATATCTGTATCAATGGGTCTGTGCATTATTCGAGGGGGAGTGAATAAGGAAAATATTCTGAATGATCATATCTCATTTCGAGGGTGAGTGTCTGATTTTCTATACGAATGCTAACTTGAATTGTCATATTTAGTGCATTTGTGTAGGGGGAGTAAAAGAGCTCAACAGGTGATTATTTTCTGAGTTTAAGTCAGAATTGCACCAACAGTTGGTAGCGCAAAACTCAACTTTGTGCCTCCTTCAGGTAGCGCAAAACTAAGTTTGCGCCATCAACATGTAGCGCAAACCTTCACTTTTCTCCTTTATTCTGAATTTTACAGATCTGAAGTTGTCTCGTCTCCAAAGTAGGCATGACCAAGTTAATCCAGATCATCAAGGTCATGAGGGGGAGAAGTTAAGAAGAAGTTAAAGAGACAAAGAATTCAAACGTTTATCTTCTGCTCAAGATTCGCTCAAAATTCTATTTTCTCAGCTATACTAGTCCTTCTACTTTTCCAGCTCCGACCATCACAGCTTATTCGAGTACATTTGAAAGAGGTGTGTCGTTTAGAGCACAAGCTGATGAATCGATTTTCATTCAAGTTTATTAAAAACTGGTCCAGTTTTGTCAATGCAGGAAAGGTGTAGGTCCATGATCTCTCACATGTCAAGTGTTTGTGTAACAAGTTTAGGATAGAAGAAGGCTTATTTATTTATTAGAAATGAAAACCTATTCTAGAGAGAACACAAGAGAATTAGGGAGCTACATCTTGAATTATAAAATGATAATATGAATTATTACAACTCAATATTCCAATTTATAGCCCACAACTACCACTACCCTTGTTACAACATGAAAGCCCAAGCCCATTTACTCACTAAAGCCCAATAGGCCCAATTACAATTACAAACACATTTACTTTCCTAAACTTTCTATAATTCATACACTAACATTCTCCCCCTAAAGTTTTGGAAAGTAATCATCTTCAAGCTCTAGTCTCCTCTCCCCCTTGATTTGCTTGAAAAAACTTTAGTGCATGTATCTTGAATTGTAGGCTTGGCTCCCCCTTGAAAGTTGCTCTCATTCTTCGTTTTCGACTTTAAACCCGGATCCGATGTACACCGTAAGATCGACTAAGTGCACGATAACACATCTTGAAATGTTGAAATCTAACTCGTTCCGATAAGCCCACAAGAAAGATAACGAGTGAATTTGACGTGACAAACCGTGTGCAATCTTAGTTTATAACAACGAAACCGTCGTTAACCGCGAGTCGAATAGGAATTCGTCTTGAGAGTCGTAACCGAGATGCTCAAAGGAAGAACGATAAATGTTACACACTATAAAGTAGGGTCGAGGAACAGTTTTTGGCCAAATTAACTGAAGTTGGACCAAAAATGTTAGAAAAAATAACTGGACTAACAGAAGTCCGTAAGTTTACTATTCACTGTCTCTTTAAAAAAAAACTTGCGATCAGCATCTTTTTTTTTCTTTTGCTTCAAGTAATAACAATCAAGCAATCTGTTTATTGAATCTAATAGCTTCACCAAACATTAGATAAACGTTTTTCAGTAAACAAACATCTCCATGCAATCGTGAAATGAAGACCGGCGATGTAACAGTTTATTTCCGGTCAAATAACAAACTTTTCCGACGACTTCTTCCAACAGCCAAAAATCACGAAATCTTGCTGGAAGTCTTTGTAGTTTAGTTACAAACTGATCAAAATCAGAAAACAAACAGATCTGGACGAATTGACATACAATCTCCGGCGAGAACAGTCCAATTTCCGGCAGCTGCGTTTTTCCGGTGAGATGTTTTCAACAAATCAAAAGGTTCTCGATTTCATGCTCAAATTCCAGCAAACAAATGAAACTAAATCGAGATAAACATTAAGTATCGATTTTTGACGAAGATCTGACAATATTCCAGCTCAAACCTCGAATTTCCGACAATAACCAGTGAATATTCCGGCAATTTCGTTTTTCCGATCAGCCTACTTCCAGCTCATCTTTCTACCTCATTTCTCAACCAAAATTTATAAGGAAACTTTCTGTATGCTCAATAAACATATTCAAATCGATTTGAGGTATAAAAACATCACATATCCGGCTGGAAGTCGGTTTTCCGGTGGAGCTCCGGTGACATGCGTTTTTCCGGCGAACACACTTTCAGAACTGATATCTCAATGAATTTTCAACGAATTTTGATTCTAAAAGATGTAGAATGCTCGAAATTCAAAAAGTAACAGATCTGAGCAACTTGAATCATCTCATGCACAAAAAAAAATTCAGATCTAAGAATGATAACGAAGAACACCGAAAATTTCGAAATTTTTTTCGAAAAACATTAAAACTCGTCGAACTTCGATTCTAAAAATTGTAGGTGATCTGAAATTACATAACGATCAAATCTTCAAGAGCATGAGAGATTTGAACACACTTACATCTAGATCGGGCAAAAATACTTGAAATGTCGAGATCCGAAAATCGTATCGAGAAAAATATCATCGATTCTAGCTCGGATACCACTTGTAGGTCCATGATCTCTCACATCTCAAGTGTTTGTGTAACAAGTTTAGGATAGAAGAAGGCTTATTTATTTATTAGAAATGAAAACCTATTCTAGAGAGAACACAAGAGAATTAGGGAGCTACATCTTGAATTATAAAATGATAATATGAATTATTACAACTCAATACTCCTATTTATAGCCCACAACTACCACTACCCCTTGTTACAACATGTAATCCCAAGCCCATCTACTCACTACAACCCAATAGGCCCAATTACAATTACAAACACATTTACTTTTCTAAACTTTCTATAATTCATACACTAACATTTTTTTTCCTATGAAAGTAAGAATCATAGCATGGAAACATAAAAGAACATTTGGATTGTTTTAGATCTGATTTTATAGTAATCATTGTATTTATTTCCTTTATCTGTCAGTGCTTATTGTTCTTTTCTGTCTTATAAGTGCCTTGAGGTATTTAAGTCCTCTTGGCTTGTTTGCTTGTAAGAACTTTCACTTTTTGAATTCAATATACTGTTACTTTTGAGCGCACACTTTCTCTCTCTAGATTCTCTCTCTACAGATCTTGTGATCTTGGCTTATCAATTGGTATCAGAGCCTTCAAGATCTTGAGAGGATTGAGATTAGTGTATTTTTGTTCCTGATTTGTGTGGTTAATTCGAAAATTTGATTGATTTTTTTTTGTTTTTCAAGAAAAATCTCGTTTTCTGGATTTTAACCAATTTCAGTCAATTTAGTGATCGAATTGCTATGAATTTGATATTATTAGATTCATTTTAGATAGTCGATCGAGTTTGATTCTTGTTGTTTTGCATAAAAACGTGATTTGGAGCTTCGATTTTGAGTTTGAATATTTTCTGAAAAAGTCGAGTTCTGTTTTCTGTTCTTTTTGATTTTTTTGAGATTTGGAGTGTTTTGATCGAAATTGTCAATAGGATTGTATTAAAAAAATTTGTTTTCGATCAATTGTGTGCAATTTGGTTGGATTTAATTTCATTGTTATGATTGATATTGCAGATTTATCTTCGAGTGTTAGTTTGCGTATGTTCATGATATCTTGCGGGTCATTCATCTTACTTTGCGTGTTATTCATATGTTGTGCGGGTTGTTATTATAGTTTGCATGTTATTCATAGGTTTTGAAGTATGCGTGTGATTCAAGAAGTATGCGGGTTATTCATATTCTTTGCGTGTGTTTAATGAAATCGTGTGTGTTCATCTTATTAGTATGCGCCTCTATCATATATTCATTGTGTAACTAACTTTTGGGTGTTAGTGTTTTTCTCAGGTTATCGGTTCTCTCTTGGAAACGCAAAACTCTCTTGCGTATCTGTCGACACACGCAGATCACCAAGTGCGTGTCATTCTGCACACGCATAACATCAAGTGCGTCCCCCGTTGAACACGCGTAGCATATCTTGCGTGTCTCCCTGAACACGCATTGCATTAAGTGCGTTTCTTTCTGGACCCGCAAAGCATCAAGTGCGTATTTCTTAGAACACGCATAGTCCTTATTTGCGTATCTCAAGTCACTCGTAAAATTCAGTGTGCGCTCCTCCTATCACCCGAGAAGTCCTTGTTTGCGTATCTACAAGGACCCGAAAAGTTTCTTTTGTGATTCAAGCCAGAAACGCAAACCTTGGGTTTGCGGGTCTTCAAGACTTGGTTATTTTTTTTAATACCAGATTTCTTCAAAAATGTCTCTACAAGCTCAACTTTACAAGAATGACCTCATGATGTCGTTAGGGTCTGATACTCGTCCACCTGTTCTGATAAATGAGAACGAATTTGAACAATGGCAGGACCGGTTTATTAATTTCTTCGAAAGGCAATCAAATGGGGAAAATATGATGAAAGCTTTGACTGAAGGTCCCATGGTCAGGCTAATGAAAGTGATACCAGCTATTGGAAACACTCCAGCTACTACTGTAGAAAAAGCCCTGAGAGAATATGAGGTTGATGAACTTTTAAGATACCAAGCTGACAATCAAGCCAAGTCGAATTTGATTCTTGCTCTACTAAATTCCATCTATAATAGAATCGATTGTTTCAAACATAATCCTATGTTGATGTGGACACAACTGGAGAAAATCATGCTTGGTACTGCAATGTCTACCCAGCTTCGTCAGACAAGATACATGAACAACTTTGAAGAATTCAAGGCTAAGGATGGGGAAAGTCTGAAAAGTGTCTTCGACAGGTTTTGGACTGTTATTAATGATCTGTATAAGATCAAGGTAACAAAGAATGAGCTGGAGACATATCTGAAGTTCCTCAATGAACTCAAACCTGAATGGGAAAAATCCTGTCATCGGATGAGGAATGATCCCAGAATTTCCAAAATGCCCATTCAGGAAATGTTTGAAATTCTGATGTCTGATGAAGCCATGGTTCTGAAGAAGAAAGCTAAGCTGGATAAGCAGAAGCCAAAGACTGTGGATCCAATCGCTCTTTTAGCTAGCCAAATGGCTGAGCAAACCTTGACCGAGTCTACTTACGACGGGTCAACAGATGACGATGGAGAAGCATTGGAAAAAGCCATGATTCTTCTAAGTCAGCACTATCAAAAGAAATATCAGAAACGGTAAGGTTCAAACAATCTTCGTTTCTCATCTGGATCAAAGAAGGTAGAACCCGATACTACATCAAAGCCTTTCTTTCCCAAATATGAGTCTGCTATAGCAGTTGAACCAAAGAAAGAAGATAAGAAGGCTGTGACTTGCTACAACTGTGGCAAACCCGGGCATATTTCAAAGGACTGCAGAACGAAGATTGTGAAAGATGTTGATTTCTATAAGAAGAAATTAGCTTTGGTTGAGAAGAAAGCAAGTGGAACAATTCTGCTGGCCGAGGAGGAATACTGGTTGGATCACTCAGACAACGAAGCTGATAATGTAGAGACTGCTGCTATGTGTTTTATTGGAGACGACAACAGTGATGATGAGGATGAGGAGACTTCAACCGATGAATCTGAGGTACCATCTGAGTTTGATTTTAATTTCATTTCATCGCAAATGAATGTCATTACAAATGCTTTACATGACTTTCGTTCAAAGCTTCTATCCGAAAAACGTGAAAATCAAGAAAAGTCTGTTCAAACTGAAAAATTGAAGATTTCTCTGAGAGATGAAAAAGCTATTTTAAAATTTACAAAAGAGAAATTTCAAGAAAGAATAGAAGATTTAGAAATTGAAAATCAGACTTCTCATGATTCTTTGTCTGAATTGTCAACTTTAAATCAAGAGTTTTCGGATAAAATAATTGAATTAGAAGAAAAGTTATATAAACAAAAACAAACTGAACAAACAATTCATATGCATAAACCAAGGAGCTATGAGTCGTTAAAAGAAAATTGGGGTCTTGGAGTTAAAAATCCTCAGTTTTTAAAGAAAGCTAAATTTGAGATTCCCAATTTTTATGATTACGACTGTCTTGGTCTTTCACAATATGGTTCTCAATACAAACCTCTTTGGACAAGCGCTAAAGAAACTACAATTGAGGAAGATAAAAAACGGATAAACAACAAGAGAATGGAAGTTTCTTTTGTTTACACTCAAGAAAATGCAAAATATTTTCCTGAAAAAGTAAAGAAGAGAAGACAAAAGTTAAACATTGTTTCTTCTACTAAATCTTCTATATCTAATGACTTCTTTGATTTAAATGCAGCTAATCCTAATAAGGACAATATATCTCCAGTACCTTATGATACTAAGAGATATATACCTCAATTAGTATTAGAATGCCAAATCTTTGATCTAGAAGAACAAATGGAAGAACAAGAGATTTTCAGAAAAATTGAAAACGATGTTATTTTTTCTTTTATGACATCGAGTTTTAAAGAAAATAATTCTGGTCTTCTCAAATCTTCCATCATTTTGTGTTCATCTGATGTTTCTTGCTCTGAGGTTTATCCAAATAAATTAACTGATCAGTTTGGTTTTATTGATAAATCTTCCTCTTCTCAGTCAAATATTATATCTGAAATTGTTGATGACACTTTTACGTTAAATAATTATTTCTATAAAACAAAGCGTAAAAGAAGAAGGTCAAAGAAGAAAAAGAAGAAAGAGTTTGATATTTCTGAAAATACTAACTTTTCTGATTCCTCTATTTCAGATAGGCCTTTGAAGAAGTCTGTGAAGTCTGTTTGGCTAAAGAAACAGAGATCTGAAGAATTTGTTTCTGTAGAGGATAAGTGTGTAGATCTTCTTTGTAAACAAGACTCATTTGCCTTTTGTAATAAAACTACAAAATATTCTGTAGAGCAAATGTTTCAAATTTCAAAGAATATCTCATATTGTCTCTCTAATTCTGATTCTGATGATTGTGTTTCTTCCTTAATATGTGATGATGTTCATGCTTTATTTGATCAGTCTCAGATGTTTTGGAAAAATAAATTTTTGAAAAAGAAAAAGGAAAGGACTAACAAGAAGGGACCCATATTCATATGGGTACCTAAATCTGAGTAATTTTTGATGGTGCAGCTAAATCAATTATGGTATCTGGATTCGGGGTGTTCCAAACACATGACTGGCAACAAATCTCTGCTTTCAAATTTTAAAGAAAAATGTTGCGGTCATGTCAAATTTGGAAACTGCGAGACGGCTCCCATTTTTGGTTATGGTGATCTTGTTCAAGGTAATTTAACTGTCAAAAGAGTAAGCTATGTCGAAGGTTTAAGTCACAATCTATTCAGCATCGGAAAGTTCTGCGATAAAGATCTTGAAGTCAGTTTCAAGTCTAAAAGAGTTGTTGTAAAGAATAATAGCGGCATGGACTTACTTGTTGGAAAGAGACGATCAAATCTTTATACCATTAATCTTTCCGAAGTAAAGGTTCCATCAGATATTTGTCTTCTATCAAAAGCCTCTATTCATGAAAGTTGGGTGTGGCACCGACGACTAGCTCATCTCAATTTCAAATATATGGATCGCTTGGTCAAGAATGATTCCGTGAGAGGTCTTCCGATCCTCCGTTTCTAGAAAGACCATCTCTGTCAGGACTGGGAGAAAGGAAAGATGAAGAAAGCATCTCATAAGCCTAAGCCTGAACATTGCACTGCGGATATCCTAGATCTAATTCACGTTGATTTGTGCGGACCAATGAAGACAAAGAGTATTGGAATCTGTGAGTGCATCTAATCCTACTTCCGCTGCATCAACCTCTGAACCTGATGCTGCTTCAGTACCTCCTGAAATTCAAGACATACCTTTTGAACATCATCCGGATCAATTCATACATGAACCAGAAATTGATGAACCTGTTCATGAGGAGTCTGTAGAAGATGAAGCTGTTCCAAAAGAAATTGTTCAACAAGAAGTACAAGTTGCGTCTGGTCAACAAGAGCCTAAATCTGATGTCATGGAAATACCTCCTTCTCCAGTTGAAACCATATCTGTGTCATCTTCTGACATTATTTCATCTGAAGATCCTCCTCAAAAATTAGAAGTGGTTCAAGAAGTTATTGATCCTCTCCCTCATACAACAAAATGGACAAGATCTCATCCAATCCATCAAATTATTGGAGATCCTCAAGCAAGTGTTTCTACTCGCTTCAGAACAGCTTCTTCCAACGAATGTTTGTACACTTGCTTCCTAAGCAAGATTGAACCTACCAAAGTATCTGAAGCGTTGGAAGACCCAGACTGGATTTTAGCAATGCAAGAGGAACTCAATCAGTTTGACGCACTAAAAGTTTGGAGACTTGTTCCACGGCCAAAGGGTAAAAGCATCATAGGAACCAAGTGGATATTCAAGAATAAAAAGGACAAAGATGGTATCGTTGTTCGCAACAAAGCCAGATTGGTAGCCAAAGGATATCGACAGCAAGAAGGGATTGACTATGGCGAAACCTTTGCACCGGTTGCTAGATTAGAAGCTATCAGGATGTTTCTCGCATTCGCGGCTTATCGAAACTTCACCGTATATCAAATGGATGTCAAGACTGCCTTCCTCAATGGTAAACTGAAAGAAGAAGTATATGTATCTCAACCACAGGGGTTTGTGGACAAAGATCATCCCGATTACGTATATTTACTCGATAAAGCTTTATACGGGTTGAAACAAGCACCTCGAGCATGGTACGAAGAGCTGACTGCCTTTCTACTCAAATTCGGCTTCACCAAAGGAACCATCGACACCACTTTGTTTATATATCGTTCTAACTTGGATATCTACTTAGTTCAAATTTATGTAGATGACATAATATTTGGTGCTACTAATCAATCTCTATGTACTTGGTTTTCTGATCTAATGACCTCCAGGTTTCAAATGAGCATGATGGGAGTAATCAACTTCTTCCTCGGCTTACAAGTAAAGCAGCTTCCAGATGGTATTTTTATCAACCAGTCGAAGTACATATTTGACCTTTTGAAGAAATTCAATTTGGACAAATCATCTTCGATTGGCACGCCCATGGCTCATGGAACTAAGATCGGACTTGATACAGATGGAAAAGCTGTCGATGTCAAGACATATCGACGGATGATCGGATCGCTAATGTATCTGACAGCAAGTAGACCAGATATCATGTTCTCCACATGCCTTTATGACCGATTTCAAGCAAATCCTAAGGAATCGCATCTACTAGCAGTCAAACGCGTATTCAGATATATCAAAGGAACTCCTTATTTAGGATTATGGTATCCTAAAAGTTCTGATTATAGTTTGATTGCTTACTCTGATGCAGATTATGGTGGTAATCAAATGGACAGGAAAAGTACTTCTGGTCATCTTCAGTTTTTGGGTGACAGACTGATAAGTTGGGCGTCGAAAAAGCAAAACTGCGTGTCAATATCAAAAATCGAAGCTAAATATGTCGCTGTAGCTAGTTGTTGTGCTCAAGTGCTGTGGATGAAAACGCAACTTCGTGATTACGGAATGCTATACAAGACGGTGCCAATCTATTGTGACAGCAAGTCCGCGATTACGATATCGGTCAATCCTGTCCAGCATACCAAGACCAAGCACATAGACATGCGATATCATTTTATAAAGCATCACGTGGAAGAATGTACTATTGAGTTATATTTTGTCCCAACTGAATATCAACTTGCTGATATATTTACAAAAGCTTTGGATGAAAAACGTTTTAATTTTTTGCTTTCCAAAATCGGCATGTTGAACTTAAAAGTTTAAATCTTTACAAATTTTACTCTATAAAGTAAAATCTTTCAGATTTTCTTTCTTTTGAATAGAATGTGTTTCTAGGATCTTTTACAAGTCGCTTTGTTTATAATTAAAGTTTTATATGTTCAATTTTCAAATCTTACAAACATCAAAAAAAAGTCAGCAACATGCTTGACGCTTTAGATACTGCTTTAAAGATATGTAAGTCAGCATATTTATGGTTTACTTTGCATGAACATCCTAAGTGATCAGAATTGTAGATCGTAATGAAAATATGGGCTAAGTTATTCGATATAGATCTGAGTTATTGAGATGATTTTATTTTTAAGCATTTAAAATACAGAAATCCTTGAGTTTAAAAGTTTGTACCTGTGACCTTTCTGGTTTGGGAAAATAAGTTCCGAGGGATGCTCGACATCTGGTCCCCTAAGGTCAATTGATCTGGGAGTGATCGAACAGAAATCCTGCTATAGAACCAGATCGAAAGTCATGTTTTACTGGTATGAATGGGTTTAGGATATGTCGATGTAGCCCTTTTGATCCGGAAGAGTAAGTTCCAAGGGGTGCTTGACACCTAGTCCCCTAAGGCTAACTGGTCTGGGAGCGGCTAACCCAAATCCTGCAATAGGGTCAGATAGAAAGTTACGTTTACGGCATGTTCTTTACTTAATAAACTCTTTGATTAAAAGATGCCAAAGTGCACAACGCTTAAAAGATGCCAAAGAGCACACTCATGTGAAGATGCCAATGAGCACACTGCTAAAAGATGCCAATGAGCACACATCTCTTGATACTTGGTGATATATTTTGAGCTGCGATAAATCTGTAACTTTATGAAAATCTTAATTCTTGATGTCTTAGTGTATGTAAATGCAAAGTTCTCCATTTTATGTTTAGAATTGCATTTTTCTTGAAGCTAATCCAAGATCGCATGCGAGCACACTGAATAGATACCTGCATGTGTTTGAAGCTGAACATGTCTTAACTTGATATGCAATGAAACTTGTTTCTGTATCCAACAACTCATGTTTGATTTCAACTGATTGATAAATCTGAGAAATTTTACTGAGTAGACTTTAATTTGTTTAGTGTTTAAAATTTTATATATTCAGTTGTTACAAAATTTATATTCCATATGATCATCTTTCATATTGATGTCTTTATGTTTGCTATCTGTGTTTTTGTTATATGGTCTGTGCATTTTTCGAGGGGGAGTGTATATCTGGGTTCCATATCTGCTAATATTCTGTTTTTTAAGGGGGAGTGAATGTTGCTGATTAATTACTTCTTGTGATGATCAGAAATTCATAAGGTAAGTATTTCTGAAATTACTATGCAAATGCTAAACTAATTTGATAAATTTTGTGCATTTGTGTAGGGGGAATAATAGGGGCTTATCAGGTAATTTTCTCATAGTTATTTTTTTTAAGTGTTCTTTGTTTTTAGAATATATAGAAGTAAGAGTGTGTTTTTATTCCCTTTGAAATTGTTTGACTATTCATCTTCCCTCCATTCTCTCTGTGTTTTCTTCTTGCATTCTCATCTAATTCATTTCAGATTGTGACTTTGGAATTTCAGGTATGTTTTTGTTTTTCGTTCTATGTTTGTAGTTTGATTAGTGTTACATTACTTTGTTTCGATTTCATTCTTGGTCTCTTATTGTGTGTTTTATCTGACTTGCGATTTTTCACTCTTCATCGATCTCTAAAAACTCAGATTCGAGTTGATTTTGATCGATTTACGTATTGGGATTTGTTTAGATCTTATAATCGACAATCAGGTATGTTTTGTTTTGGTTTAATTTCGTTGTTTTGTGCTTAGATTTTTTGTTTTGTGGTTTTCGGGTTCGAACAAACGATTTCTAGGGTTTTTGTTCAAGTCTTTGAGACACGCAAAGGCTACTTTGGGTGTCCTGTTAGAATAGCAAAGTGTTCTTTGCGTGTCTTACTAGACCCGTAAAGTATACTGTGCGTTTCTAACAAGAAACGCAAAGTGCGCTTTACGTGTCCCTTTAGACCCGCATAGTGAACTATGCGTTTCACCCGTGACCCGCATTCTTCTAGTTTGTTTGTTTCGTTTTCTATGTAGTTTACGTCTCACTAAGAACACGCAAAGTCTATCTTGTGTCTCCTTAGTGACACGCAAACTCATTGTGTTTCGATGTTTCAAAGTATGCTTTGCGTTCCATTAAGGACACGCATTCCTTCGTATGCGTTCCCTTCAGGTCACGCATTTCTTCCTTTGCGTTCTCTTAAGGACCCGCAAACCATACTTGGAATATTTTTTTTTTCGTGTTTTCTGTTGGATGTTTAACTTTGTTTTGTTTTTTTTTTGTGTTTCAGGTTATCATGTCTTCTTGAACAAATACTGATCCAATGATTCAAGACGAGAATGTCGTTCTTGAGGATCCGGTTGATCAGGCATCTCATGATACACCTATGCCGTCTGTTTCGTCTGTTGGGGTTGATCTTTCTATATCTAGGCGAACTCCAAATAATGTGTTTCCTAACATCATGTACATGCCTTATAAGCCTAACAACTACTTTGTTGACTTTGATCGCATCAAGATTCATCCTGTCATACGCTCCATTCTTCGTAGACATCCGCTCTCTCAAGCTCTCTGTTCAGTTGCTGATGTTCCGGAAGTCTACGTTCAGCAAGTCTGGCACACCATCACTAAGAACGAACTGGCACGTCCTCATCGATTTGATCTCAAAATTGATCAATTTGATTCATATCTTTCTTACAAGCGTTTACGGTTGATTCTTGAGCTTCCTGAGCCTACTTCTAGACCTGGAAGGACAACGTATGATAACTTTCCATCCGAATAGGAAGTTTTTGAGGGCATCAAACGACTAGGCTATGTTGGTTCACTGAAAAAGGTTGTAGACTTTGACAAGTCTAATCTTCCTCCTGTCTGGTATTCTTTATTCTCTGTCATCAACAGGTGCTTAACTTCTAAACATACCGGCACGGATAGGTCTAGTCTTCACTATCTTCGACTGTTCCATGCAGTAGTCTATGACCTGCATGTCGACTATACGATTATTTTCTGGACCGAGCTTTCTGAAGTAGTGAAAGACAAGTTAACCAACAAGCGACGAAAGTTCATTCCTTTTATCAGGTTTCTCAAGCTGATTATTAGAAGCATGTTTCGAAGCAATCCGGCCATTCCACGAAGATTATCTTGGCCGCAAGTTCAGGATTCCGAGATGCTTTATCTTCAGAAACAGAAGAAGTCCTTCACTTTTTCTATGACCATTCCTTATGGTCTTATTGCCAATTATGCTGACATGACCAATTACAGTGTCATCGATTATTGTTTAGAAAATGAATTTGTAGAAGCTGAACAGGAAGAACCTTCTCATGGCACTCCATCTGGTACTACTCATGAAGAGCAAGTTGAAGCAACTACTCAGAAAATAGTTACTGCCGTTGAAACTACACTAGAGACAGATGTTGATCTTTCTACAACACCACAAGACGTTGCTACTCATCACGTGGAATCTGTCATTGCTGCTATTGAAGCTGAAGTCACTACTGTTACTGCTGATGTTAGAGAAGATGCTAATCCTGATGAAACTGGAGTTGCTAATGATGATGCAACAAATGCTGATCTTTCTGATGATGGTGAAAATACAACAAGTGATTCAGACGATGGTGATGATGATACCGATCAACCCAACATGAAAGTGTATGAACGGAAAATAAGAACACCGGAAGTGGTTGTTGTCCGAGAAGATGTTTCAGAAGATGAATCGGTATCTATTGATTCCTCTGCTGCCCGTCTAAACGTTGATGAACTGGATATCTCATTTGCTCAAATCTCCACTCAAATACAGAGTCAAGCTCCTGCTTCTTTTACTGTTGATGTTACTGCTACCACTGTTTCTGTTGTTGAGCTTTCTATGGTTCCTGCACGTGTCTCTTCGGAGAAATTTACAACTCTGAATGAGGTAATTCGTCAGTTCTCAGAAAGGGTGGATGCTCAAAAGGATGAAGATATTAACAAGCTGAAGTCGTTTTTCAAAGGGAAAATGCCAGAGATAGATACTTCGGTTATTCCTCCTGAGATTTTTTTCCGCCGTCCTTCAGGGGTGATTCTTCGGGAACCTTCTTCTGCGGTGTCTTCATCTACATCACCGATTGTATCTCTTCCTTTTTCGTCAATATTCACTCAGTCTGCGGATATTTCCAGGGCTTCTATTCATGATTCTCCGATTTTTGAGCTATCTGATCTTCTTTATGCGCGTCTTCTATCTATGTCTCCGCTACAACATCAAGATCAATATTTGATCTCTCTTCTGAGGAACTTCCAGCCAACGCCGCCTCCAGTTTCTTCCTCTTCCGACTCTGATCGCATTAATGCTTTATCTCATGAATTCAGATCAGGAATTCAGATCAGAAGATTGATCATCTAGAGCAATCATGCAGGACTGAGGCTGGCCCGTCTCTTAAACGCCGACATGACCAAGATGATCCCGATCATCAAGGCCATGAGGGGGAGATGGCAAAGAGACAAAGAACAGAAGGGTCCTCTGAAGCACGAGAAGTTGTTCAAAAAGAAGTGGCTGGAGATAGAGAAAAGACTGCTGATACAGTTCAAGATTGCAGTATCCAAGATTTAGTGAATGTCATGGTTGACAATGCTGATGTAACTGCTTTGCATAATGAATTTAATATGTCTGAAGCAAATATTAATAATATGCAAATTGTAGTTTATGTGGATCCAGATGTCTCAGGTAGAGCTCATGAAGTTGAAGAGTCAGAAGCAGCAAATGACATGAGATCTTTCTTCGCGAACTTCATAGAGATAACTTCAGATGATGATGAAGAAGTTAGATTTGAGAAAGTTGCTCAAGTTAAAGAAGAAGATTGCAACAATATCATCATCTTATCTGATACAGAGGATGATACTGTTTTCATGGATGCATCAGATACAAAAGAGGCTGAATTGCTATATGGTGATCTTCCGAGTCAAGGTGAGATTCCAGAAGATGATCAACCTTCATCTACTCCAGTAAATAGTTCTGCTCCGACAACCAATATTCCGTCAAGTGCATTTGAAGTCGGTCAGTAATCTAGAGCTCAAGCAGATATTCCTTCTTCCGAACCAGTAATTCCTCCATCTCTTCTAGAAGAAGGAGAAGCTGTAACTAGGCAGCAAAGGCAGAGAAATCTACAGCAGAGATATATGGCTTCTAGACTCAGAACAGCTTTTCTTGAAGATATCCAAAGCAACATCTTTGTTTCTAGAAGAAGGACAATCAATATATATGCCATACTTGGAGTAGAGAAAGAATCAGAAGCTTATCAGCATGAATACTTAGCGTTTATCAAGTGCCAGCGCAAAAAGAATAACACCGTTGCTTCTCCTCATCTAATAGTTCGAGTTCTCAGTGTCACATTTAATAAGTTTTTGAATATCTGGTATCCAGACCTTGAAGTGGAAAGAAGAGACTGCAAGCGGTACAACTTTTCAGAGGCTGATTTCACTAATCTTTCAATTGATGATGTTGAATTCTTATATGATCACTTCAGGAATCTTTATCACCGGACTCAGGATGTGTCTCAAACTCTTTTTGTTATTAAACGATTCATTCGACGACAGATCCGATTTTATCGTGTTTTTGACTTCCAGATGGCCGTCGAAAGCTTTCAGCCTGTGGTTAATCTTGAAAGTCCCAACCGGAGTTTGCAGAATCTAGAGTCTTATCCGTTATTCACCATTATCGAAGATCCATATGGAGTAGTATATAAGAACAGCTCAAGTGAAAAATGCTTTCTACGATTTGATGAGATTGGATATTACTCTGATGGAACTCTAAAGGTGATCAAACTTCAGTTGGAGAATCGTCTACAAGAGGCTAGAAGAAAGTTTTTGGAAACAAGAAGAGAGTCATATCTTTTTGAAAATGATGAAATTCGTCTGATCCGTAGATCTTTGGTCACTATTCAAGATAGACTGAATCTCCCTTCAACTCTGCGACGATTGGAAGTGTTAGTTGGGCTGAACAGACTACGTCAACGAGAAGAACGTCAATGATCCTTCAAAGTCGCCTAGATGGTTAATGCTGTTTTTTAAGATTTTTTTTTGAAGACCTCGGCGCCAATGATTACTAAGGGGGAGATTGTTAGATCTGATTTTATAGTAATCATTGTATTTATTTCCTTTATCTGTCAGTGCTTATTGTTCTTTTCTGTCTTATAAGTGCCTTGAGGTATTTAAGTCCTCTTGGCTTGTTTGCTTGTAAGAACTTTCACTTTTTGAATTCAATATACTGTTACTTTTGAGCGCACACTTTCTCTCTCTAGATTCTCTCTCTACAGATCTTGTGATCTTGGCTTATCAGATTGTCCACCAAATATAAGTTATAATTTAGATAACTATGGAAAAATGGATTTGGGTTTTGAAGCAAATAATGTTTTGAAAAGAGCACCAGAAAATTTGTATAATTTGATAAGATGGGATCTACTCCTACAAAACCTGATATTCGTGATACTTTTGTTACTTTTCTTAAAGGTAATGTCGTGAATGATGATGACATTTCATCTTGTGGTGATTCAATTTCAAGTTTTAAATCTGTTGGTTTTTCTTATAAAGATTTGAACGAAAGTTATAAAACAAGAATGCCGGAATTTAGTGAATTTTCTTCACTATTTTCTCCTTGTTTACCAACAGAGTCAGCGAAAGTTGAAGCAAATAGTACTGAATCTCAGTGTCAGTATGATGAATCTGATTCAGAAACTGATGTTGAGAATCAAATTCCTTTATCTGATTCATTCACTTCTAATTCCTCAAAAGAATCAAAAAATGAAAATATCATGAATCAAAACCTTAATTCTGATTTTTCAAAAATTATGACTGAGGAGATATTTACAGAAATGATGAATGCTTCAGATCCTGTTCCTATAATAGAAAAGATGGAATCAAACTCTGAGGTGAATCAAGCATCTATCTTTGAGAAACAAATCACAGATCTTCAAAAGACAATTGAAGAGTTAGAAGATGAGAACATTGATCTCAAATTCAAACTTGACAAGTCTTCTGAAGAAAACAAAGAACTCTCTAGAGAGTTAACTATTTTAAAAGATGATTTATTTAAACAAAATCTAAAAGAGAAAAAGATGTTTGAGTCTCCAAACTTGAATATTCATTCTAATCCAGAGTTTGAAACTATTAATTCTAAAACTTCAGTTGTTTGTACTACTACTCCTGAATATCCTCCGAGTATTTTTGAAAAGGGAGAAGCTTCTTGTACTTCAAAGTCAAAATCATCTTCTACAAAAAAAGCTAACAAGATTCTATTTCCTGTTTCAGATATAAAAAGGCAGAATGATAAAGGAGAATGGATGAATATTGTGGAAGAAAATAAAGTTGCTAAAAATAAATGTAGTATCAGTGATAGTGATAGTTTGATTTGTAAAAATTCAAATGTTTCCAAATGTCAAAGTTGTATGAATGCTTGTACTTCATTGGATAAATCTAAGCTTTTGACATTTGCACGTAAGAATTTTATCTGCAAACACTGTCATGATAATGCATTTATCATTCCTTCCATTTATTCTAAATCTAAAGTTGCCAGAAAAACATCTCTTGTCAAATCAGTTTCCAAATTCTTAACACATCAGGCTAAAGTTTTTCATGCTAAGATTGATCATTTTTCTCAAAAGAAAAGATTTCATGAGCTTAATGTGCAAATGACATGGAAATGGGTACCTAAGCCTCGCTATGAGTGGCGAATTAAGGCTAAGGTAAATGATATTGATAAACTACAAAAAGCTAACAAGAAAGGACCCATCTGGATATGGGTACCTAAGCAGAAGTAATTTGCTCTTTTTGCAGGCCTCACATACATGGTATATAGATTCGGGATGCTCGCGCCATATGACAGGATTTAAGCATCTACTTCACAATTATGTTGAGGAACCTGCCGGTACTGTAAGTTATGCAAATTATGAGCTTACTGGACATATTCGAGGACACGGATCTTTAACAAATGGCATCGTGACGATCAAGAGAGTACTATACGTAGAAGGACTTGATCATAATCGCTTTAGCACAAGTCAGTTCTGCGATAGTAAATTCCAAGTTCGGTTTACTGATAAATGCTGTTATATTGAAGATAAAGATGGTCGTGCAATTTTTAAAGCTAAGCAGAATGCAAATCTTTATTCTGTGAATTTTCCAACTCTTTATGCATCAAGATCTGTTTGTCTGATTGCAAAAGCTTCACGAGCTGAAGTTGGATATGGCATCGGCGCCTGTCTCATCAAAACTTTGATGCGATGAATCAATTGGCGAGACAAGGTATTGTCAAAGGTCTACCTGAAATAAGGTTTGAGAAAAATTTTCTTGTCCCGCTTGTGAAATGGGAAAGATGAAGCGAAGCTCTCATAAAGCAAAGAAAGAATTCTCATCCTCAACACCTCTTAAATTAATACATATGGATCTTTGCGGCCCGATGAGGACTCAGTCTATCAACGGCAAAAGATATATTTTGGTCATGATAGATGAGTACTCCGAATACACTTGGCTGGAATTTCTAAGGAACAAATCAGATGCAACAGAGCTGATCATTGCGTTCATAAAGAAAATCCAGGTTCGACTACAATTGCCGGTTAAATCTTTGAGAAGTGACAATGGCACGGAATTCAAGAATGAAAAGCTTCAGAGTTATCTCATATCTGTTGGGATCTCTCACAACTTTTATGTTGCCTACACTCCTCAGCAAAACGGCGTAGTTGAAAGGAAAAATCGAACACTAGTGGAAGTTGCGAGGACAATGTTAGCCTATTCTGAGTTGCCAATGTTTCTGTGGGCTGAAGCCGTTGCCACTGCGTGTTTCACACAAAACCGCACGATTGTCATCAAAAGACATAGAAAGACAGCGTATGAACTTATTAATCGTCAAAAACCGAATATTAAATTTTTTCGTACTTTTGGTTGCAGGTGTTATATTCTCAATGATCGCGACAATCTTGGAAAATTTGACAAGAAGGCTGGCGAAGGATATTTCATTGGTTATTCGTTATTGTGTAAAGCCTATCGGGTCTACAATAGACGAACCAAGACGATCATGGAGAGCATTATTGTGTCTTTCGATGAATCATCAAAGTTGACTTCTGAACACAGCAGTTCAGAACTCAAGCTTAAGTAGAACGTTTCTATTCAAGACGGAATAGAACCCGCAATCAAACAGACTAAGTCTTCTGATCCAAATAAAATTACATCTGAATTAGACTTATTATTTTTTGATGCTTTTATGGATATCTGTGCAGATTTTGAAAAATCAAGCATATCCGCATCAACTTCAGAGGTTCCAGTTATAATAGATGACATTTCAGGACCTTCTGACAATGTTACAATACCAACCTCATCAGGTACATCTCCACATATATCTTCTGAAGGTACTAATGTTGATTCTGTGAATGCAGATCCAAATTCTGGAACAAAAGTCCCAAGCACTTCTTCTATTGCTTCGGAAATTTTTACTTCAGAAGAGGCTGTACAAGATGTCCCGAGCACATCTGGGTTGATCAAGACTTACCTGCAGTCTATGACGAATATGAGGAAGATAATACTCAAGCTGATGTTCATCCACTTCCAAGTACAATGAGATGGACACGAGCTCAGCCACTTCATAATATTATTGGTAATGCACAGTCTGGTGTACAAACGCGGGCAGCATCTGCTAATTTTTGTCTATATTCAAGCTTTTTAAGTTCCCTCGAGCCGAAGAAAGCTTCAGAAGCCTTGCGTGATCCAAATTGGATACTGGAGATGCAAGATAAACTTCTGCAATTTGAGAGGAATAAAGTTTGGCGACTTATACCATTTCCAGAAGGAAAATCCGTTATTGAAACAAAGTGGGTTTTCAGAAATAAGAGAGACGAGTCTGGAGTTGTAGTTCGAAACAAAGCTCGTCTTGTTGCAAAGGGTTATTGTCAACAGGAGGGGATTGATTATGAAGAAACTTTTGCTCCTGTGGCACGACTAGAAGCTATAAGAATCTTCTTATCTTATGCAACTCATAAAAATTTTACGGTCTTTCAAATGTACGTAAAATCTGTATTTTTGAATGGGATATTGCATGAAGAAGTATACGTTGCTCAACCAGAAGGATTCGTTAATTCAAAAACCCTGATCATGTCTATGTCTTAGATAAAGCCTTATATGGACTCAAACAGGCACCAAGAGCTTGGTACGATACTCTAACACAATTCTTACTCGCTTCAGGATTCAAGAAAGGTACAATTGATACTACTCTCTTTCTGAAAAAGCAAGGTGATGATATGATTCTAATACAGAATTATGTAGATGACATAATTTTTGGTTCTACAAATCCAAAGTTTTGTAAAAACTTTTCAAGAATAATTGAATCTCGCTTTGAAATGTCAATGATGGGCGAACTAAATTTTTTTTTTCCTTGGTCTTCAAGTGAAACAGTTACCCGAAGGCATTTTCATTAATCAATCAAAATATATTCGAGATACTTTAAAGAAATTTAACATGACTGACAGTTCAGTGATGAAAACAGATCTTTCTGGCACATCTTTTGGATGCAGATCTTTCTGGCACATCAGTAGATCAAAAAGTGTACCGTAGTATGATTGGTTCACTACTGTACTTAACTGCAAGTAGACCAGATATTATGTTTGCTACATATTTCTGTGCTAGATATCAGGCCAACCCGAAGGAATCACACCTCGTCGCTATTAAACGGATTCTTAGGTATCTTAAAGGTACTATCGAGTTAGGCCTTTGGTATCCTAAGGGTTCGTCTTTTGATCTAACCGCCTATACAGATGCTGATCACGCAGGATGTAAGCTGGATAGAAAGAGCACCTCTGGTTCATGTCAGTTCTTAGGTGATAAGTTGGTTAGCTGGACGTCTAAGAAACAAAATTGTGTTTCTACATCCACTGCCGAGGCTTAATATGTAGCTGCCGCAAGCTGCTATTCACAAGTCCTCTAGATGAGAACACAGTTAAAAGATTTCGGATATACTTACCAACGAGTCCCTATCTACTGCGACTCCAAGAGTGCCATTGCGATAACAGCTAATCCAGTGCAACATTCTAAGACGAAACACATCGACGTAGGTTATCATTTTATAAAGGATCATGTCGAGAAGGGCGATATCGAGATGCACTTCGTGACTACAGATTACCAGTTGGCTGACCTTTTCACCAAGCCGTTGGATGAGAAGAGGTTTAACTTTTTAGTTAGCAAACTTGGATATTTTATGTGACAACGACTTTTGGACAATTCAGTTCAAAACCCGTATTCAAATGTTTTCTTCTGAAGGATGCTTTCATGATTATATCTCTTCAGGAAGTTTTTCGTTTGAAAGAGTGTTTAGAAATTATATTGTTATATTTTTTTTGATAAGTTGACTGTTTCAGATATCAAGGGGGAGGATATCTATTATTTGTCAAGGATGCTTTAACTACTATATTCATTCCAAGGGGAGTTATTGATTATGCAGTACAAGTATAAATTTCTAATCCTTATACTCTAACACTTGTGAAAGAAGAACAACTTTCATCTGTGAAAAATGTTTTTAAAATGTTCAAACCACTTCACAATCTTAAATTGTTCTTTATGATTTGAGAAGTGTGAATTTTAAATGATTTTTGGATACTTAACTGTCTATCTGACCGTGTGTTCTTTAAATAATAATACTTGTGTATTTTCTTTTCTATATACTTTGTCAAGTATTCATACACACACTGTTCAGTACATTCTTTTGACTTTGTTATTACCATGTATCAAATGCTTAATCTTTCTATGGTAATACTCCCGTTTGATATTCACAGTTGTTTGAATCAAACGTCATTTCATCTTTAATGTGCTTTCATTGATAATATGTTTATATATTGTTCATATAAACAACATACGTCTTTGAATTCCTATATTTTTTTTCCTTCATGATAATTTGATCTGATCTTAATCATTGTCAGATTCTCAAAACATTTCTATTCTTTCTTGATTATTCATTCATATAAAGTTTTGAGATATCTTAAATGTTTAAAATGCTCAAATTTCATTTTTGATTTTTGATGAGCATACATACACTGACATATGATTTCTTGTGCTTTACATATCAAGAAAATCATTGCCTAGCATGTACTTTTAGGAACATGGGATTTAGTGTGAGTGCTTAATAGATCTTCCATGGATTCACAATAACCAGTGTTTCCTACCCCGGAAGAAATCCTTTAAGTGATTCAGGGGAGAGGGGTCTAAAAGAATTGAGTGTGGGAGTGATCTAAGGTAAAATGGAAATGAGAGATTGGTTAGATGTGAGCTTATATGTTTAAAAGAAAGAGGGTGTGAGATCAGAGTTAAAAGAATATCAGAACTCTGCACCAAACACCTTTCTGAGTCGGGCAGCCACATTACTGATTGGTTCACATTTCTTTCGTGACCATCATTGAAATAGGAAAATAGCCCATGCCATCTTTTGCATACAACCCCACTAGATATTCATTCTTTTCTTAAAAAGAGAATGTTTCACATTTTCTGGGGAAGCAACACATAATCTATCGGATCTTCTCTTGGAAGATACTGATATTGAAAAAGAAGGAAAGTTGCCCCACCTTCGACCCTTTCTCATGCACATTGAGTCCATGTACAATCATTGTTGTCTCAGTGATTTACATACTTTGAGCCTTATGAAACACAATCATTGTGCTAATTCTTCCAAACACAAGCACGAGCACATAGAGAATTTGTTTTTCTGTCAGAACATTCATAGAATTACCTTGTGTTTTTCAATGATTGAATGGAAGTCCTATGGAGTCAACATCAAACCAGCTCCTTAAATTGTACATTCGTTGTACACAGTAACTTCGTGTTACTGACAGGCATTTCTAACTATTTCATTTGTTGATTCAGGGTTACAACTCATATTCGTTTGAATTTGAAAAGATTCAGATGAATACATTTGTGAATCAAAGGCCAAAATACATCAGTTGTTAGATTGTCTATTTCTTCACAAAGGGGGAATTTGTTCTCATATTATCATAAGGGGGAGATGAAAGCTCATGAAGACTGTACTCATTGGTTATATGGGGGAGATCATTCAATGACAGATCTGACCTTGAAGTGTTTTAATGATTTTGATTCTTACAAATCATTAAAAAGGGGGAGATTAATCAAAGTTCAAGATCATATTGAAGTTTTAAAGATTTCAGGGGAGATAAATATTTTTCAGATGATCAAAGTCAAAGGTTAAAGAAAGCTTGTAAAAGAGAAAGTAAAAGAAAGTCTGAGTTTGTAAGTAAAGATGACTATTCAGAGTATTCAAAAGCTTATTCAAAGGAAGAGACGAGTTTGAAGAATTGTCAAAGATCATACAAAGTGTAAAAAGACTTAAAGATGTCAAAGTTATGGAAGAGCAAAAGCTGAAAGCTGAAGACATTTCTGAAGATAAGAAGACCTGAAGATTATTGCCAAATTTTTTTTAATCTTGAATCCAAAGGGGGAGATTGTTAGACTGAAATTGTATTCAAGATTAAATGAGGGTCTTTATTGTATTTGTTGTTTGTGTGTGTGTTGTAATTGTGCTTAGAAGGTTTGACCTTGCTTGGTCATGTTGACCTATATATAAGCAAGTCTTTGTGTTAGTAGTAGTTGTGGTAAAAGTTGTAGAAACAGTTTGAAGTCTTTTAAGTAGTTGTAGTAGTGATTGAGAGAGGTATAGAACACATAGTTGTACACCGTGAGAACACACACAAACACTCTGTATTGAAAGGTTTATCACAAATAAGTATATGACATGATGTAATATGTGTGATTAAATAAACAAAAAGTGTTTTGTGTAAATTTATATGTGTTTATGCTAGTATGTCTTGGGCTACAAAAGGCAACATAGATTGAAAGATGCTGAAAAGAAATTTTTTTTAGTCAAGAAGCTTCACTAAGACGCTTAGCAGGTCTGATTAGAGTTCGAAGTTGGATATATCAGTTTACATTAAAGACCGGAGCGCCAATGATTACTTAGGGGGAGATTGTTAAGTCAGATTTTATAGTAATCATTGTATTTATAGGCTTGGTCTAATACTGTGTTTTAGAGAGCTTGTATGTCGTGTATTGACCAAGGGTATTTAAGTCCCTTGTGGCCTTAGCTTTGTAGAACACTTACTGCATATTTTGAATACAAGTGATATTGGCGCATTCCTCTCTCTCTCTCTTCTTTCTCTCTCTAAGATTAGTTGATCTTGGATTATCAGTTCTTAGTCGATTTTCAAAATAAGTATTTAAATATGAGGATAAATGTCAAATTAAAGGTTAAATGACTGTTTGAAACACTCCATCGATTACATTAATGCAAAACTTATGGTCCAATCATCGATTTTCATGATTTTTGTAATCTGGGTTTTAAGACAATGTTCTTGAGGATACTTTGAATAGTCAAGAAAAGTGTTAAGTCTCTCAAATTTTTGAAAGATTCATGTGTTTTACGAATTCTTGAGGTGTTTGATTGTTCACGAATCCTTCATTTTCTATCTTAGAAAAACCCTAAGGACAAGATTCGCTAACCCTAACCATGCGAATCCTGAGTGTTCTTAATTGTCAAATTCTTCTAAGTGAAGAATTCGCAGATTAACTTCTTGCGAATTTTGTGTCATGTATAATTTTCTTAAGTGTAGGATTCGTAGAATGCTTCCTTGTGAATCCTGAAAACTTTCTTTGTTATTCCATTCCTAAGTCTAGGGATTCGCAACTCTGTGTCCTGGGAATCCAATACTTGGTGAATTTCAGAAAATTTCTTTTCAAATGTCAAAATTTTCAAATATTGTTTCTGATAGTTTGGACCTTGTCCAAACTTTGCTATCTCATCTTTCAGGTCAAATGGCAACCAACAATTCTCCAAATGTGCAAATGGATGAAAACTTTGTCCATGAGGCTCTTTAGGAGCACTTCATTCCCTCAAGTAGAACAACTGTTCATCCACCACCAAATATCAATTCTGACACGTTACTCATCCTACTTTCTGACATGGTGCCTCAAACTGCAAACAACTACAAGTTTGAATTCAAGTTGAACATCAATCCATTGGTGAACCACATCCTTCAGAATCATCCTTTGAACAAAGCACTGTCTGATAGTGCTGATGTACCAGAAATATATGTTCAACAGGCATGGAAGACCATCCATCTCACTCACATCACAGTTGGTCAAATCAGATGTCCAGTTCTCAGAGTCAATGTTGACTTCTACTCTGCTGATATTTCTCTTGAATTGTTCAGAAGATCCCTTCAATTGCCAGAAGCTAATTCAAGGGAGAACAGAACAGAATTTGATGATTTACCCACTGAAGAGACTGCTCTTACTGGAATTAGAGAAATGGGCTATATTGGTGAACTAATGAAAGTCATCCAATTCAAGAAGAACAATCTGCCACCCTTCTACTATGCATTGTTCTCAGTTATCAACCGATGCTTAATAGCAAAAACATATGGAACTGATAATGCCAGCAGCCATATACTGAAGCTCTTCTATTCCATAGTGCATGACTTGCACATAGACTATGCTTTAGTATTTTGAACTGAACTGCTTGAGAAGATATCTGCTAAGAGCAACTCTGTCAAAGTCCTCAATTATTTGCCATATCAGAGGTTCATGACTATCTTGGTCAGGAGTGTACTGAATGGGAACAGGCAGATCCCGAGAAGGAGTTCTCATGAAGCGGCTGTGGTGCATGAAACGAAGTTCTTGGTTAAGCAGAAGAAACAGTATGCTTACTCCATGCCCATCCCAGAAGTGTTACTTAGATATGTTGATCCAGAGGCCGAGTGTCTTCTTGAGTATAGAGAATCTATGGCACAGCCAGAAACGGCTGTACCTACCTAAGGTTCAATACCTAGGTGAGTGGAGTCTGAGAGGGTACCTGTAACTCAGGGAGTTCGGGTACGGGGTGTGAAAAGAAAAAATACAGAGAGGGGAACCGGAGAGGGTCGGAGACCAAGACTTGAGACTTCAGGGTCACGGGTTCTTACCCCACCTCATGTGACACCTGTAGTCAATTAAGGTCTAGGCTCTGAAAATGCCTTAGATCAACAAGAATAGCAACAACAACATATCACTGAACAACATGAAACTCAAGTTCTTGACTTGGTAGATCAAAGCAGTGTTGAAGAAGTGCATTCTGATACCAGTACACCGGACAAAATCACTGAAAATGTTGACTTGGAAAGAGATGACACAGATTCTGAGAAAACCATAACTTAAAGAAGAGATGATGATGATGGAAATGATGTGGATGAATCAGACGATGAGAATGATGACAATGTTAGAGCAGAAATATGTTGGATACAAGATCATGAAGAGCAGAGGTCAAAGTTCAAGAAGTCAAAAGATGGAAAGTCAACTCTCAGTGAAAGTCAAAGTCAAAGTCAAAGTGTAATAAATTGTCAAAGTCAATGTATTTTTTTGTTTGTTTTAGTTTTTGTCTTGTTAGACTTGTAGGTATAAATAGCTTTTTTTTGTTTTAATAGATAGATGACTAGACGAACATACGTTTTCTGAGAGAACTTTTAGAGAGAGAAAGTTGTAAACAGTTTGATTCTTGAATTGAATTGAAACAGGTAGTTTTGATAATCTTGTTTGTGTGTGATTAATTGTGATTAGAAACTTGAATAAGGGACACACAATTAGTATCAGAGCATAAGAGATTCAGAAAAATGGATTAAAATTTCAAGATTTGGTCGACATTTTTCAAGAACTAGTTAATCACTGTTCATAGTCGAATTTGTTGCTACAGTGATGTTTTTGATCTATGTTTGGTATCATTGTGGTCGATTTCATGTATAGAACAAGTCTTATGTGTATCGATTAGCATAATTCACATCAGAATCATGTGAATTTTGGATTTTTGCAATTTTAGTTCGAGTTTTTGAAGTTTACTGTATTAAGATTGAATCTGAATTTTTAGTGTTTTAGTTTGAAATCTTTGTACTGTAATCTGTTCGTAGCATGTATTAGATGTGATCTGCAAAGTTTCAAGACAATTGAAGAAGGATTGATTTGATTTTTGTGCGAAAAATCAAGTTTTTGTTCGACAAAGTGAAGAACTCGCAAGATCTAAGGAACTCGCAAAATCAAGAACTCGCAAGGATTGAAGAACACGCACGTCAAAAGATCAAGTAAAGAAATGAAGAACTCTCAAGTTGTGTCATGCGCGAAGTAGAAACGCGCAAAGCATTATATGTGTGTTTCTACTATTCATTTTGTTTGTTGTGCGTGAACAGTGACATGCGAGAAGTATTGTTGTGCGTGAAATGGATTTTGAGAGAAGTGCTCATTGTGCACGTTTAAATTTAGCGCGAAGTCAAATTCGAAAATATTTCTAAGTCACGAACGCGCAAACACATAGCGAGAAGTACAGTGCGCGAAGTATCAAGAACTCGCATGTAGTTACTTGCGCGAACCAGAAACTCGCACGAGCCTATTAGCGCGAACCTCATAACTCGGATCATTCTTTGTGAGCGAAGTTCAAACGCGCAAGTTACTATTTTTGCGCGAAGTCTGTATCCTTTGTTATGCGAGTTCCATACTTAGAATTTTTCTGATTTTTTCCAGATTTGGACAAAATTTTCAAACTTGAATAAGGGACCCCCGTGCTAAGTCTCCGGAGGGGGGAACAAATTTCTGATTGTTATCTATTTTTTCTGAATTTCTAAAATCAAATTCAAGTTCTTTTTTAACAGAATGACTTCCAGTGAAGCTCCTGCAATCAGTATGGATGAGAAGCCACCAGTACTTTTCAGAGGAGAGTATGAACAATGGAAAAATAATTTTATGGACTTTATTGACCAACATGAATTGGGAAAATATATCAAAATATCTTTGAAGAATGGAAATATGAAAACCCCAACAACGATTTATTCTTTTACGGGAGCAGATGGGTACACAGAAAGAAAAGAGTCTCCAATACCACGTAAGGAATACTCAGATGAGCAAAGAAAAAGATATGAAGCGGATAAATTGGCCAAAGTGTTTATCTTGCAAGGAATTTCAGATGAGATTTCTATCCATTTAGATAGCAAAAAGGCTACAACAAAACAGTTGTGGGATGAGCTTGAACTTAGATCAAAGTTGTCATCAAGAGAAAAAGTAAAGATTTTGGAATCTGAGAATTCTGAGCTAAAAAGAAAGATCTCTAAATTTGAAAATCAGAATATCCAAATTCAGCAAACAACATCTCGTGAAAGTTATGAGGAGAAGATTAAGAGTCTGGAAGATGATAATGCTGAGCTTCAAAAGAAAATATCTGATTTGGATCAAAAGATGGTCAAAGAAAAAGATGTTTTTGAGAGTGAGAAGAAAGAGTTTGCTAAAAAGTTCTCAGATTTTTCACGAAAATGTGTTGACGAGAAGAAGACAGTTGAGCTAAAATATATAAAGCTTTCTCAACAGATTTCAGACCTTGAGAAAGTAATCATTTTGGAAAGAGAAAAGTTTGCAAAGGAAAGAAAGACCATAGAACAGAAGAATGTTGGAATCTTCACGGAGATATCTGGTCAGAGAACAAATGCTGAAAAGGGCTTTGAGGAAGAAAGAAGCTTGTTTAAAGCAGAGATCCAGAAGCTTACTGCGAAGCTATCTGAGCTATCTGAAAGTGCACTGAAAGAGCGAAAAGCGAAGTCTGAATTCAAGAAAGAGATTGGCCTGCTTGTCCGAGAAAGAGACACTTTATCTTCAAAGATAAAAGAGCTTCAAGACATTGTTTCAAAGGTGGTGGTGACTGAGCAAATGACTCCAGAGTCACAAATCCACATACCTCGAGATGATTCAGATGATTCTGAATGTTCATTCAAGACAGCTGCAAGCTCACATAAGAAACCTGTTTCTACAAAAAGGTTAGTCAATTCATTTGATCAGATTCGTACAACTAACATTTTCTTTGATAGAAATGTAGATGGTTCAGGTACACAAAGAAGAAGGAGAAGAAGGGGATATGAAGAAGAAAAGTTGGTTTGGAAGGTAAAACCAGTAGATGAAGAAAATAAGGATGAGAAGAAGGAAGAAAAGAAAGGAAAGAAGAAAGAAAACAAATCATTTGTACATGTATCAAATGCAAAGAAGAACAAAGTGCTGAAAGGTAGACCTAATTTTTCTTATTCGAGAGATCAAATGATCAGGTTATCTATCAAATGGTATTGTTATTACTGTCATACATATGATTTTGTTCATAAGTCTAGTGATCATTACTGGTATGGTTCTTACTCTATTACTCCCAATAGAACTGTAACTCACAAATATGGACCCAAATACCAGTGGGTACCAAAACCAAAAAGTGAATTTGTGTTGCAGGCACCTATAATCTCAGGGGGAGTAAGACAAGACTTTAAGATGATCAACATTATTTTGAGGGGGAGTTTATAGAACTTTTGCATTTACTTAACTGCTAAATTTTTATGATGCATGAATTTAGGGGGAGTCTATAAATACAAAAAAAGGAGTAAGGTTATGATTTCTGGTTACTTCAGATCAGAACTCGTTCACTCAGTGTTTTACTGCTTTATGTTCTTTACTTTACAATAAGTTTTTGTGAATAAAGTTGCTTCGACATGACTTTGAAACTTTTGCAGATTGAGAGGATGCTTACAAGATCATATCATTATGATTTTAAGCTTGACTTCATGAGATTTAAGACTGCACGACAAAGGTAAAATTTCTTATCTTAATCTCATATATGGTTAAAAGAAGGACGGTTTTCAATCATAGAAAACATATTCTTAAATGTTCAAACCACTTCCCGATTCTTAAACAGATTTCATGAATTGGAAGTGTGATTTTAAATGTTTTCATTTTATTTGAGTTTGAATGTTTTACAAACCGTGTGTATCCAAAGATAAATACTTGCGTATTGTCTTTTCTATATACTTTCAAGTATTCACACCCACCGGTTTGACTTCTTGTTTAAAATGTTCTTACCATGTCTCAAATTTGAAACATATTTTTCGATGGTAAGACACCCCGCTTGAACTTCAACGACTATTGAGCGTTAATTCATTTCTAAACGTTTCATTCAATAATGTCTATATTTTTTTCATATAGACAATATCCATTATTTTTTACCATAAGCCTTGATTGCTATATCATTTGTTTCTGATCATTTTCATACAATGTCAGATTTTCAAACAAGTCTCTTGCATTCATGTTTATTCATTCAATTTACTTGTTTGAAAATACTTCAATGTTTAAAAATGCTCAAATCTTCATGATTATATATTTTGAGCATATACACATTTGCCTTGTATTTGAGCTTTAACTGTTAAAGATAAACCATTTTGTGCAACATATGCTTCATAGGAAATTATGGGTTCTTTGTGCTAGGACTTAAATGAACTTCTATGGATTCACGTTAACCAGTGTTTCCTACCCAAGAAATTAATCCATAGTGATTGAGTGTGAGGAGTTGAAAAGAAATGAGTGTGGGTTGTGCATTGAGGTAAAATGGAAAAGAGAGTTTGGTTAGATGTGAGCTTAATGATTAAAAGAAAGAGGGTCTGAGAACAGAGTAAAAGAATATTACACTCTGCACCAACTACTTTCTGAGCGGGGCAGCCACATTACTAATGTTTCACAATTCATGGTGAACATTATTGAAATAGGAAAATAGCCCATGCCAACTCTTGCTAAAACCCCACCAACTACTCATTTTCTTCTCAAAAAGAAAAATGTTTCATATTTTCTGGGGACGCAACATATAATCTATCTAGTTTTCATTTGGAAAATCTGGATATTGAAAAAGAAGGAAGTATGCCCCCACCTTCGCACTTCAATCATGCACATTGAGTTTGTGTTTATCTACTGTTGTCTCAGTGATTTACACAATGTTGAGCCTTTTATAAAAGCAATCATCATATGCTTAATTCTTTCTACACTTGCACGAACACACAAGGAATTTGTTTTCTTGTCCTAACATTCATAGAAATTTCCTTTATGGTGTTTTGATGATTGGATGGAAGCCCTGGGGGAGTAAACATCAAATAGCTCCTTTCCTATGTGTATCAGTTACACACAGTAACTTCGTGTTATTGACAGGCATATTAACTGATTCATTTGTTGATTCAGGTGTTACACGAATAGTTTGTCTGGATTTGTAAAGATCTAGATGAATACTTTGTTCGAATTGGCAACGAATCAGAGGCTCCGTTTTGTAAGATCAGTGGTCAGAACATATAAAGACATTTCTTGTGAAAGTTTTGATGCTATAGATGCTCTATTTATCAAAAAGGGGGAGATGAATTAAAGAAATGTCCGTGTCAGAAATTTCAAAGTTAAAGAATTGTTCGAGATCAAAGGATAATTGTGAAAGAAGGATGCAAAGTTGAAGATTTCTAAAGATGTGCTGATTTTACTGAAATTTTCTTTGATGGTTACTTTGCTAAAGCAATCCGAGCTAATTCTAAAGATAATTTCTTTCCGAAGTCTGAAAGAGTTTTGTGATAGTTTTGGGGAGATTGTTGAAGAGCATTTCTATCATATTTGGGGAAGACTGTTAATATTCTTTTCAGAAACATACTTGGGAATCAAAGAAATGAGTGTTTACAATGTTTGTGTTTAAAGAAGAAATTTGTTACAAAAGAAAGAGATTGTCCAGATTGAACAAAAAGGGGGAGATTGATTTGCTAAATCATTTTTAAGATGATCTTGAATCCAAAGGGGGAGATTGTTAGAGCAGAAATATGTTGGATACAAGATCATGAAGATCAGAGGTCAAAGTTCAAGAAGTCAAAAGCTGGAAAGTCAACTCTCAGTGAAAGTCAAAGTCATAGTGTAATAAATTGTCATAGTCAATGTATTTTTTTGTTTGTTTTAGTTTTTGTCTTGTTAGACTTGTAGGTATAAATAGCTTTGTTTTGTTTTAATAGATAGATGACTAGAGGAACATACGTTTTCTGAGAGAACTTTTAGAGAGAGAAAGTTGTAAACAGTTTGATTCTTGAATTGAATTGAAACAGGTAGTTTTGATAATCTTTTTTGTGTTTGAGTAATTGTGATTAGAAACTTGAATAAGGGACACACAGACAACAATAATGATGGTGGAGCAGGAATTCTAAATGCTGAGGATGATAAACAAATAGATGCCTTTGCAGGTTTCTATAATATGGAAATGGACACCAATACTGTTGAACTTAATACTACCACTACTTATGTAGTCATTGATAATGTCATTGGAGGAATAAGGAGAATTGAGGGAAATACAGTAGAAGACGAAAGTGAGATTTTGAGAGAAAGGAAGAGAAAAGAAATAGAAGAGAGAGAGAGAGATCCACAACCCACTATTCCCGAAGATCAACCAAATCAAACACCTAGGTGCATTTGTTGCCTGAAGCTGTAGACATGTGAAGATCACTCATGAAATTGCACGCCCAAACCAGCCACTCTAATTCCTCTCAATAGGCGTTAGTTTTATTTTCTCACGGGGATTTAACACACAATCTATCAATATCTCATTTGGAGACATCTGATATTGAAAATAGAGATCAGTTGCCCCTGATCTCAATTTCTTTGAATGCACAAGTCCTAGAGCCACTTGTTAGAGAACTAATTTTTGTAAATAGGACACTTTTTGCAGGTTTTGATCTCAGTCATTTTCGTGACCTGAGCGGAACATCCCGAGTAGATCTGCAATCCGGACTACGACGACCGGATGGAAATCCTATTACAGCTAACTCCATGCCAACTATGAGCACAGGTCACATAGTAGAATCATCTACTGTTGTGCAAACGGGAAATCTAAGTGATCCCAGTGTTAGCTCACTCGACTATGTGTCAAAGGAATATTTCGATAGCGCCCTAAAGGCTGTTGAGACTAGGTGGTCAGAGAAATATGATCGAGTTGAGAAGGAGTTGGGGGATATAAATAGAATGTTAAAGGGGAAGCAAGTTGCTGAACCTTAGCCCACAAGGAGAGAACCAGTAGTACCTACTTCGTTACCAAATACACCAAACCCTATTGACTTATCCATTGATGAACTCAAGTCTTTGCTTCTCGCAAAACATTTATCTGAAGCTCCGGATAACCAACAAGATGCAGATCTTTTTTCACTTCTGCAGTCCCACCACCACCAACAACAACCAATATCTGTGCAACCAACAGGTATAGGTAGAACCACAGAGTCAAATTTTTCTGATGCAAATGTACTGAAAACTTTCACTCTTTTAAATCAAGCTTTTTAGTTATCTTGCCAAACCCATGCAACTGTTCAGATCAGAAGGCATGATCATGATCATGATCATGAGAGGGAGACAAGGAGAGAACAGTCTGCCTCTGGAAGACAATTGGTTGTGGTGGAGAATGTTGTGCCCATGAGTACTGTATCTGGAAGAGAAATATCTAGCAATCAAGGTGAAGGTACAAGTACAAGTCAGAGAGTTGAACAAGACATGGTACAGAACATTAGTGATGATGAAGAAGATTTAGAAGAAGGAAAGTCAAGAAGCCTAGTTGTTTATGTTGCTAATGATGAGTCAAGGGTTGAAAAGCCTATGACAGCTACTTGTGAAGAAGTGATGGAGGCTATGGGAATCACAACTTGCAACTTTATTGATGTAGATGAGCTAGACACAGATGAGCATGTTGAAGCTAAATATGAAATATTTTGGGAGGTAGATGAAGAAGGTGAAAAGGAAATAGATTTTGGTCTTCAATGTGCAAGTCTTCCAGAAAACTCTGTCAATGCTGAAGAATTTGTCAAAAATGCATATGAAGCAGAAATTCCTAGAAGTGTTCTAAATGAAAGTGTCTTTGATGACATATTTGGTGATGATTTTGGAAGAGATGATCAAGAAGATGATCAAGAAGATGAACCAGTACAGATTGTTGAACCAGTACAAGTGAATGTGGTTGTACAAGAAAATGAGCCCTACATTCCAACTGGCATTCCAATAGTTTCTCCTGACAGAAACTGTGTTTTTCCAACAGCTAGTGAAGCCTCTGTTCCTAATGCTCAGAATGTTGCCGTACCATTGACCAAGTCTGTAGAAAGGGTTTTTAGATCAAGTGTCTCAGATCCTACTGCTCCTATATTGATTGACATGGAAAAGTTGAGAAGATCTCTGAGTAAAGAAAGGAGGAGAATGGAAAGAGAAGACAAAAGAAGAAAGAGGGAAGCCAGAGAAAAAGCAAAGAAAGAGAAAGCTGACAAAGAAAAAGCTGATGCTGAAGCTTTACCCTACATAAGAAACCCTGATAGTCCAAGAATTTTGAGTGCGGCTGAAAGACCAAAGCCTGTGTTCGTAACTCCTATGGAAGCATAATTTCTTGCAAAGAAACAACAGGATGCTGAAGATGGTCCCTCTGTTCCAGTCAAAGGTGGATCTATACCTTTTACAGGTTATGATGAACAGGGCACTTCTCTAGAGTTTATTAAGCTGATCAGAAAGTCTCTCAGAGTTCCATTCCTTGAAGAATCCATCAAGATTATTGTGAAAGAATTGATAAAGATTGATCCTTGCAAACTGTATGGAATGATTGACAGACCTCTAGACTACCAAAGAAATTATCCAAAGTTTATTGAGAACTTTTCAAGAACAAAAGGATATGCTAACAGAGCTGGAATTCTTCAGATAAAGGAAGTCAGAATAAAGAATTACTTTGTTGTCTAGTATCCAAAGTTTGATGTTCAGAGGAGAGATCTACAGGAATCAACCTTCAGTGAAGCTGACTTTGAACACCTGAACATAACAGACATGGAGTTCATTTACCATGAATTCAGAAGCAGAGTGGTTAGACCTAGAGCTGTAGTTTTTGCTCTTGAAGTTGTGAATAGGTATATGAGGTGTCTGGTCAATAATTCATACATTATTGATTTTCAGTTGGGAGCAGAGACAAATCAAAATAGTATAAACCTGATTGCCCCTAACTTCAATCACTACTTGATGAGAGATTTGGAATTCTTCACTGCAGTTGTAACTCCTGAACTTGGAGTTATATATGTCAACACTGAAACTCACAAGAAACAATTCATGCGAGCAAGTGAAGTAGAAAAATTCTCAGATGGAACCTTAAAGATGGTGCTGAGAGAGCTAGAAGAAAGGCATAGACAATCAGAAATGAGAAGACTTGAAATGGGAGATCATATGCCTAAATCTGACAGAATTGCTATGGAAAGAATGATTCAAGCAATCATAGATAGAATTGAATTCAGAGAAGGCATCAAAAGATTTGAAAGTTTCCTAGCTATGAGGAAAACTAGTTTCAGCTGGTGGAACCGTTGAAGATTACAACCTTGATTAAAAGGGGGAGAATGTTAGATCATGTTTAATCAAGTTTTAATAGTTAGTCTTTTGTTACATTTTGTTATGTATTTTGTTAAGTTTGACTTGTGTAGGAGTCAAGTTAATTGACCCTATAAATAGTCCCTTGTTATTTCCTTTTTAGGTTAACTCTTAAAAATTATCTCATTCATACTATTGTAGCAGCCTCCTTTTGTGAGATATATGAATAAAGTATTTTCCCAATCAATGATCTCTTTCCTTTGATCAATGTCTGATATTACTCTAATTATTGTTGTGTGTGCTTGATTCTGGAACAACATAAGCAAAGTAGAAGATTCTAGGTTTAAAAGATAAAGCTTTGACATGTATAAAGTTTTAAAAACAAGAATGTACTCACAATGTTTGGTCTAGGAGCAAACCCTAAAAGCAAGAAATCTCTTGAGAAGGATGGAAACACTTAGTCTTGAACTCTAGATGGATGAACCTGGATTGATGATGGAGGAACACTTAAATATGAGTATTAAATGCTTAAATGAAGTCTAGGGTTTGATAATAAATGAGAGAAATCGGTGGAAGAAAGATGATAGTGGTGGATGAGAGTGATAAATGAGAGGAGGAGGTATAAAAGAGCATTTATGGCACTAAACCCCATCGGTTATTGTGCCAAGCGATTATGCCATTGGCTCTCTCTAATAAGGTACTCTCGCATTGTAACACCCCGATTTTTGAAAAGGTATCATTTAAAATTAATACAGAAACCGATATATTAAAGAAAAAATAAGATATATGATTTTGTACTTGAATCTTAGATTTTATAGGCTTGTTGGATAAAGGATTCAATTACGATTCCAACGGTTCCTTCCGGAGTGAAATCAGAGCTAAAACGAGGAAGTTATGGCCAAAACAGCGTTCGGTACCCTCTTGGCTATTGTGACAGCGATTATGACAATGTCACTATAGCCGTCACAATAGCCAAAGCTGGCAATTGTGCCAGCGATTGTGCCACTGGCACAATAGCCTGGCACTATAGCCTACGGGTACCAGAGTGTTAAAAGTTGCGATTTTCAGCCCCCTATCCCATTTTCTCACTTACACTCTCTTCCCTATCTCTCCCAAACCGATTCCTATCATATTGGTTCGAATATCAAACATTTCCATGGCCATATACTTTGATCTTGAAGCATTCCAACATCATTTAAGGTCTTGGAAGTCTAGGATTCAAGGAGCTACCATCTCATCATCTCCATTGTTGTCTTCTTCAAGAAACTCCTAGGGTTTTGAGTTTTATCAAAACCCACCAATATGAGTTCATCCCTCCTTCTTTCTGACACTTTAATCTAGTTGTAAATGCTTCAATCATAGTTTCTAAGTACTCCATCTCTCAAGTTTTTGGTTGGGTGATTTTGGAGAAATTAGGGTTTTGATCTCGTTTGGGGATTTGGTATAAAATGTTTGGGGAATGATTCTAAGTGTTTGGTTATGTGTTTTGATGGTTGGAGCTTATGGATTTAGGTTTTTGGAAGTCTTGACCTTGAAGATTCAAGTTTCTTCAAAGGAGCTCAAAGTGGGGTAAAATCTAGATTTAGCCTAAATCTAGCAAGGTGAGTTCAAGTTGATTTGTGAAAACGGTGTACATGCCAAAATGTTTATTTTACGGCGTTTTGTGTTTTACATGAAATTGTTAACCGCTGATAAGTTTTGTGTATTTTGAAGTAAAAATATATTTTTCTTGGTAACTGTCAAAGTGTGAGTATTTTGATAAGTTTTCTTATTTGATAAACATGGGTTATTTTAATCTCATGAAATGTTCCTATTCAGATATTGAATATTTCAACAAGTAAATAATATGAACTATGTATTCTTGGTGATCTTGTACAAATAAAGTCCATCTTATGATTTATGCATCTTCGGTGATCTTTGTACAAATGAAGACTAATTCATGATGCTTGGTATTTTGGCGTATTTGAGTTCATAAACCTTTTGGGAAAATCCTTGGTTCCAATACGTGACGAGTTTTGGGTTAATCACATCTTTGGGTTATGTGTATGCATAAACGTCGTTTAAAGTCACTTCATTATTTGAGGGTCCATTATTTATTGGTCAAATGGATTTTGAGCATTTTAGCTCGGCGTTGACTTAAAATAGTATTGAGGACGTTGGTCCGATTTTAATTGCTCGATGTAGAGTCCAATCTATGATTTACATCTTAATGCATTTTAATGCATATTCATTATAATTACATACTTGAGTGCTTTAGTCATTCATGGGTAGTCATGTAATGTTTAGACTGTATTGCATTGGATCAATAGGCACATATGTCAGTCTTATTTGATGGTCAATTGGGTGGTACGGGGTTGGACTCCGGGACTCATGTTTTATGACCAAAACTTGACAAGTAGGCACTAGGAGGATGTAGTCTTGGGCGCCACTGTGTGGGTGTGTGCCTAGACCTCCGCAGTCGGGGAATTTCCTCAGTTGTAGTCCCCGGGTATGCCGAGCCTTTTGGGTGTCTTTTTGGCATCAAGGTACCTCGTCTCTTTGGGTGAAACTTGTCAAGGATTTGTAGGGACACTTGGGCTTTCATGTCGTTAGGTGTCATACGATGAACGTTGTAGGAGTGGCATACTTTGTGTTCTTCCGCTCTCAACGAATACAGGTATCCCCCGTTGTCGGCCGCTGTATTTTGGATATTTAATTGTCCATACTTTAATATTTGGA
Organism: Arctium minus; assembly: GCA_954870635.1. Lineage (NCBI taxonomy): Eukaryota > Viridiplantae > Streptophyta > Magnoliopsida > Asterales > Asteraceae > Arctium > Arctium minus. The sequence continues at coordinate 100,227,865 of OX941080.1, read as the reverse complement.
TTTCATTCCATTTTTGGTCGCGTGAGTATTAATTCGAGTATCATGTTCTCAATGAAGTACCATATCTTTATGAATTGTTTATCCTTTATTTATGGGTCGAGTATTATGCTCCACTCCCGACTTGTGTGAGTTATGGGTTGCATCGTTTTATAAAGAATGTTGTTTTGGAGCATTGTCTTTAAAGATGCATATTATTGGAAAATGAGTCGTTCTTATATGTAAGGCATATCAAATTGAAAGATTATGATGTTAATTGCATTCTTTCTTTTAAACAATTAATTTATATATGTTGAAAACTCTTGAGCTCACTAGGCGTTAAGCCTAACCCTTTTTATTTGTCGGCATGTGAATCAGGTTCCAGATGGGGGTTTGGTTATAGCAGTCCTATGAAGAGATGTGCTTAGTTTTTCACAAGTGTAATTATTTGGTGAAGTTTTCCGCAGTTTAGAGATAGCGACTATTATTGGGTTTTAGTAACACCTGTCCATATTATAGATTGTGTATATGGAATGAAAGTGTATATTGAGGTTAAATCTTAATTTGTGATTGTAGATGAAACATTTATCGATGTGTTTAGAAAATTTTAAATTAGTTGTTATTCTTTAAATTGAGGGTGTTTAACGCATAAATGGTACCGCGCCTCAAATCCCCATCGCGATTATGCCTTGGCGATAGTGACCCTGGCATTCTCTCCGGGCACTATCGCCCAAAGTGTACCGCGGGTAGTCTCCCCACCACAATTGTGACATGGCGATAGTGACCTGGCATTGTCGCCGAACATCGAAATTCAACTTTTTACTCGCGATAACTTCAAGATTTGAACTAAACCTTCTGGATTAAAGATGACATAATTAAATTTACCATCTACAAGCAACTCTCAGATATATGGGGATATTTACCTTACCCAAAATTCCGGGTGTTACAATCTTCCCCACCATGAAATTGATTTTGTCCTCGAAATCTTCACTATACGAACAAATTGGGATATCTTCTCTTCATATCTTCTTCATCTTCCCACGTCACATTGGTGCCATGATGATGTTTACATTGCACCTTGACCATCATGACTTCTTTGTGATGGAGTTTCTTTAACTTCCTCTCCAAAATTGCCTCGGGTTCCTCAACACATCGGTTACCTTGGTCCACTCTTACCTCTGATAGTGTGATGACACTCTCATCCTCCGCCAAACATTTCTGAAGGTAATAAAATATGGAACGTGTTATGAATCCCGTGCATTTCCGGTGGCAATTCAAGCTGGTAGGCATGAAGTTCTACACGCTTGATCATGGTGAACGGTCCAAGGAATCGGGGATTTAACTTCCCGTGCTTTTTGAACCGGATAATGCCCTTCCAAGGGGAAACCTTAAACATTACTCGATCCCCCACTTGGAACTCCATTGGTCAGATTTTCTTATCAGTGTATCTCTTCTTACGATCCTGAGCTGCCTTCAAACATTCTCGGATACCTTTAACTTTGTCGATCGTCTCTTACACGATTTTGGGATCGACAAATTGCTTCTCTCCCGCTTCTAGCCAACTACGAAAGTTCTACATTTCCTTCCGTACAAGGCTTCAAACGGTGTCATTCTGATACTGGAGTGGTAGCTCTTATTGTAGGCAAACTCCACCAAAGGTAGGTGAGAGTCCCAACTACCGCCAAAATCGATCACACACGATCTTAAGCGCGACACCCATTTTTGGCCGATCCGTTTGAGGGTGATAGGCCATACTCAACTTCACTTTTGTACCCAATTCATTCTGTAGGCCATCCCAAAAGTTCAAAGTGAAACGACTATCATGATCCGAGACAATTGCTAGGGGTACCCCATTCCTAGAAATCGCCTCATCAATCTATAATTTCAGCAACTTGTCCATGGGTAAAGTTTCACGCATGGCCAGGAAATGAGCACTCTTGGTTAAGTGATCTACAATCACCCAAATGGTATCGTGGCCTCTTAGGGTCTTCGGTAACTTGGTCACGAAATCCATTGTGATGTGCTCCTACTTCCACTCCGGTATTTCTAGACTCAAGACTTCCGTAGGGTTGCTGGTGTCCGACCTTCACCTGCAGGCATGTCACGCAACACTCCACATAACTTGCTACATCTAGTTTCATAACCTGCCACCAATAGTTCAACTTCAAGTCTATATACATCTTCGTACTTCCTGGGTGGATGGAGTACTTGGTCTTGTGAGCCTCTTCTAGGAGTAAGGCTCGGTTACCACCTATCTTGGGCACCCAAACGCGCCCCTTGAACAACTTTACCCCACTACTATCTTTCGTTAGGAGTAGATGTTACTTCGTCATCACCTGTTCCTTAAGATTTTCTTCCAATAAGGCTTCGACTTGTGATGTCTTGATCCTTTTGATAAGGCTTGAAACTAGCTCGTTTCTCGATAGGGGGTGTGGATTCTCCCGCTATAATTTTTACGACTCAAAGCGTCGGCCACCACATTACACAGTCGTAATCTTTAAGCAACTCGAGCCATGACCTTTGCCTCATGTTCAACTATTTTTGATCAAAGATATTCTTCAAACTCTTATGGTCTGTATAAAGAGTACACTTCGTGCCATAAAGGTAATGTCGCCACAACTTCAATACGAACACTACCGCCACTAGATCCAAGTCATGAGTGGGGTAGTTCTTATCGTGAATTTTGAGTTGCCTTGATGCGTAGGCGATTACCTTGCCCCTTTGCATCAAAACGCGACCTAAGCCCATTTTAGAAGCGTCTCTATAGACCACAAAGTCTTCGGATACCTCGGGAAAGGACAATATTGGCGCTTTACAAAGTTTCTTCTGTAGTGTTCGAAACGTTTTCTCTTGCGTCTCCGTCCACACAAACATCACATTCTTCTGTGTCAAGGCTGTCAAAGAGGAAGCGATCTTGGAAAATTCTTGTATGAACCTCCGGTAATAACCTGCCAAGCCCAAGAAACTTCGGAGTTCTGATGGACTCTTGGGAGGTTCCTAATTCATCATGGTCTTGATTTGGGAGGGGTCCACCTTAACTCCGTCTCGAGTCACCACATGACCCAAAACTGGACCTCTTCCAACCAAAATCACATTTGGAGAACTTCACATACAACTTCTCCTTCCTCAGCACCTCTAGGATTTCCCGTAGGTGTTGCTCGTGATCTGACTTTCTCTTGGAGTAAACGAGTATGTCTTCAATGAACACGATTACTGACTTATCAAGAAACGGGTGGCACACCCAGTTTATTGAGTCCATAAACACCGTTGGTGCGTTGGTCAAGCCAAACAGCATTACTAGGAACTCGTAATGACTGTAATGCATCCTGAAAGTTGTTTTGGGAATATCATCCTTCTTCGCCCTCATTTGATGATGTCCCGAGCGGAGATCTATCTTCAAAAAGCATCCTGCATCTTGCAGTTGGTCGAAAAAGTCATCGATCCTTGGAAGTGGATACTTGTTCTTCACAGTTTCCTTATTCAATTCTCGGTAATCGATGCACATTCTCATTGTGCCATCCTTTTTCTTAACGAATAAGACCAGAGCTCCCAAAGGTGACGATCTCGGCCTCACAAATATTTTCTTGAGAAGGTCTTGCAATTGCGCCATCATTTCCTTCATCTCGGATGGAGGTAATCGGTAAGGATCTCTAGCTATGGTTGCTACTCCCAGGACTAGATCTATCTGAAATTCCACTTGCCGGTCGGACGGTAGACCAGGCAAGTCATCTAGAAAAACATCCGGAAACTCGCAAACTACTTTTACGTCTTCTAGCTTCTTCTTCTTGAGTTTGGCGTATATCACATAAAACCAAAAAGGATGAGCATCCTTTTGCCATGCATTTGCGTGCCTTGGCCATGGTGATATTGCGACGTCTCCTCTCTTCTTCTCCCCATAACAAGATTTTCTTCCTCCCCCACGCATAAACCTCCTCCATGATCAGGGCTTCTTCGATGATCTCACGAAGAGTAATAGATTTGGAATTTCTCACCATCTCCATCATGTCGGCCGAAAGGCCCTTGAGATAGACCTTGACCTTCTCCTTCTATGTCGGGGCCACATGCCCCACCAAGCCCAGTTTTTCCATGAAACAGCGGGTATAATCACTCACCGACATGTTCCCCTTTTTTAAGAGCTCATAACTCTTCTTCGATGCGATCCATAGCTCGATCGCTGCAGTACTCCTCCATAACCTTTTCTTTCAAAGAGTCCTCAGACAACTGAGCCAAAGCAAAGGTCGAGAGGGTGGATTTGGTGACATTCCATCAAATAAGAGCGGGCCCCCGCAACTTTCTGGCCTTCTTCACATTCGTTGGCGTTGAAGGCTTTCTCTATTTCGTGGATCCAGTTCATGCAAGCAACTGGGTCGCTGATCCGGCAAACTCGGGCGGCTTGCTACACAAGAAGGACTTGTAAGATCAAGCCCTCCTACCTTTCCTTACGTCCACCGGTGTAGGATCCTTAGTTGGAATCACATTTCCGGTACCCCCGGATCCAGCCACCATCACATTTTTTGCAACCGTTTCATTCCGGCGGTTGCTCACATCACGGTCTTTGATTATCTTAAGCAGAAATTCCTATTGTTTGGCCATGGCTTCGTTCATCATCAACATTAAGCCAACCATCATTTCTAACTAAGGTGTCACCTCTCGGATAACCGGGTTGATGATGCCAATTCAACCCTGGGATTCACCTCGGTCCTCCGCCCAATAATGGCAGAATGGGTAGACGTGTAGTGACCTCAACCCTCTCCGGTTGATCAACCGTCGAAGAGGTTTCCTCTTCTCCATCAATACACGTACGCGGTCTATCGCGCGTACTTACTATTCTTAATTTTTCACACACATACGAGAATGGTGGTAAGAATAGGTTACAAGGATTAAACACGAAGAAACGTACTACTACATTCATCAGTTGTCATAACAATAGCAAATCAAGTATGCTCACGTAAAACATCTTCATAATAACATTAGCTAAGTGAAATTATGAACATATGATACGTAAGAATTCTCGTTACCATTACCACAACTCTCAATTAGTTTATGTTTCGTCAACTCTAAGGCCATCCTATCTTAAGAGTTCTACCCAATCTCACAAGTCATAACTTAATGATCTCAGCTTAAGGAGTCTATCCCAAACTGTACGCCATACTTCCAAAAGTCTACTTCCAAAAATTCGCCACCCTTGGCTCAAACCCTCATCTCTCAAACCTTGCGATCCCTGCCACTAAAGGAACCTGTTAAACATGTCATTTAAGAAAACAAGTGTTAGGCTTTACGCCTAGTGAGGACAAACATTTTATAAATGAATAAATATAAAGTGTTATAAACATATTTCATAAAAGTAATTTGAGGATTCATCTTTCCAATTATGTGCAGAACATAAGGTTGAAGAAACATCATGCGATGACGGGGGAGACCCGATTTCCATGAAAGGTAGCGGAACACAAAAGTAGGCTACTGATAGAAGGTTTATGCACCCTCCAAATCTACCGCAAGAGTACGGTGTCAATTAAGTAATACGTACTAAGTATGAGTATCGATCCAAGGAACTACGAGTTTAAGTACCACAAAGGCTACCACAATTTCTAAATGGACCGCTGATAAAATGATTTGAATATGATAATTAACTATTTATCCAGAGAATTGGAAGCAAGCACGGAAATATGATTTAAACAATGATTCAAGCACCACAAAGAGAATACTTAATTGATTAGGAAAGTCTAGGGGTTGGATTTCATTTGGATTCCACCAACAAATAAACAACATACATTCAATAAATCAATACACAAGGTCAAATTTAGCAAATTCCAAAAATACTTACTACTCTCTCTCAAGTAATAGCAAGAATGTATCATGTAATGTATATTAAAGTATGTCAACCAATAAACATAAACATTCAACTCATTAAGCAAAAAACTCACAAACACAAAACTAGGGTTTACTTGGTATATCTCTATCTAATATCTCACCCAAGGTTTATCTAACTTTTATCAAGTTATAAAACCAATTTCTCAAGAGGAAATACAACCAAAAGACGAATAAGATGGCCAATCTCATAAACAATAAGAACAAGGAAGATAAACTTCAATCAACAAGTGTAATGAATAAATAAATGCAATAATCATATATTAACTGTATAAAACCAAAATCCATCCTTCCCCCAACCTCAAAGTGTTTAGCACATGTTACTAGTAGCAAATTACATCATAGAATAGAAGATGACAACACCCAAATACATTGTTTCTAAACAAAATATCAATAAAATGATAAACTCCCTCAACGACTGATACCAACTACCAATTTGTAGCTCCAAATGTTGATTCCACCTTCCCTATCAATGCAAGCTCTCTTTTCAGTTTCAAAAACGGGTTAAAACAGCTCTCCTAGAGCCTAGCCTCCAACAATCCCGAGATAACCTTAAACTTTATGTTTCTGCAACTTTTTATACACTCAGCCCCCGACCACAAGAGTGACATGTGAGAGTGACATGTGTCACTTTCACCAGGTACTTTCGCTCAGAATCCCCATCCTTGCGGTTCGTTTGGTGCGATTGTACCAGGGAGAGTGACACTTGGCACTTTCGCATGACACTTTAGCCAAGACCAAATTTTCTGATTTTCTTCGCCCGTTCACTTGGTTCGATGCTTTCTTCCTCCTGGATGTCAAAATGGAGTAATAATATGCAACTTTTCTTCCACTTGACATCTTGTATATCTACACACAACTTGCACATAAATATTAGTCCGAAATGTCAATTCTTAGTTGAAGACAAGCCGTAAACTTATGATTTAGAGGGTAAAAACTGTCAGATAACAAAGTTATCAACAACTCCAAATATAGCTTTTGTTTGTCCTCAAGCAAAAATTGGCGTAAGGAAAAGTAAAATGACATAATAGGCAAGATAACAAAAGTGATGGGTTTTCGAAAGGGGTCAGTGTGAACAACCATTTTAGTCATTGAAAATGAGGGAGTACTAATACACAGTTAATAAGAACCAACATACATTCCTTAGGTTCTTGATTAAACTAAGCATAGACAAAACTATTATAGACATGAAACTATTATCAAGTAAATGCTCGTTGAGATCTATTTCATCATGTACACAACTAGTGGAGGATTTCGCTTTGACCCTAGCCTTACGGGATGCTCTCTTAACACTTGAGTCCTAGGTTCACACTTATCACAAACACATGCGGGAGAGTTAATGTACAACAAAATAGCAAGGTCATCCGCATGTGATAGTATAGAAAGGAATTGAGTACTAAGATACGAATTAAACATGTATTATTTACAAAATCGCATTTTCCAAAAGATTATTCGGGTCTTAAATGGATGTAGCATGGTTTAGGGTAGTGGAATGGAAAGAATGGTCAAGGCACAATTAGTCCTAAGTGCATCAAAACTAATAGTGCCTCTACAAGTTTCGTCTTCCTTTCTACGCTTTGCAAATATTTTATCATCCACACATCTAATAAAAGATCTTCGTCTATCATAGCTATACATCAACTTTCTTACAACAGAGGCAAGTTTTATTCTGAATTTTGATTTTTGATTTTTTTTACTATAAACTCTTTCATGCTTTCATCGATTCACCCCTAAAATTGTTTCTTGCGTCATTGGTTACCTCTCTCAATCCATGATGCACTTAGACTACGGGTAGGTAAATGTATCTGGCTAAATTAGGGTATTTAGGCTTTAGTAATGGTCACAAAGTGGGTCGAGTAACACATCAACAAAGGGCAAGGAGGGAAGATAGATGATAGACTAAAGAAAGTGCACACATAGCTCGATATCATACCTCAAGGTCCACAAAACTTTGCAAATATTACACATATAAAACTTGAAGATTAATCTTTACTACTCAATGAAAAAATGAATGAGATCAAACTATCAAAGTTGAAAGAATTGAAATGTGTATGAACATGGTGAACAAAGTTAAAACTTCACTCAGAATTGAAGGCATTAAAGCTCAAAACTCACTAGGGTGATCTCTACTAATGTCCACAGTTAGTGTACACAACCACACTATCTCTCTACAAACATAACTCAACAACAGGCTTTCATGTCAAGAAAAGTTTTTCTAACTCACCTAACCAATCATTTCCAACATATGTATTCATTCCGATTAAGTAAGCTTTATACAACCAATGCATTTCAATTAATCAAAATAAAAGTTCATACAAGTTAACCCACTAAAAATAAAAAAAAAAACAACTCCAAACCTTTGGAACACATTGTCCCCAATGTGCCCCAATAGTTACAAAGTAGTGTTTGTAGAATTTAACCATCATAGTTGAAGTGTGTAAAAATACATACAATAACAGATAAGCATTATGAACAAAGTGAAAAGAAAAGCAAACCAATCAATCATCGTCCTCTTGATGTTGTGAAGAGGATGGATCGTAAATGACATTTCGGGGGCCCCGGGTATAACTCACATTGGTGAATCGCCAATCAACAAGTTGGGAAATTTTTTCTAGGTGCTGATTAGCGCGACCCTGTCCAACCCTCACCTCATCCAATATCGCTCATTGATCCGCCTGTCCGAGTCGTAGTTTATCCAAGGACTCTTGAATATGTGCCGCTCAAGGGGGTGGGATTTTCGAATGACCACGAACTAGAGGTGGTGGTGGTGGTTTTACATCCTGAAATGGTGCCTCCTTGTTGGTTCCTAGATTTTACTTGGATTCAATAAATAAAGAGTGTATGAGCGGAAACTTTGAATGTTTAACAAACAAGATCAATCACAGTAGAGAATGAAATACAAATGAACAAGAATGATACTTTAAGAAGAGTCGTCATATATATTTCAATATATCAAGAGATGTACATGAACACCAGGAACACACAGTATGTGTGTGAAAATATCTCACTGAAATAATTCTCTCTCAAGATAGTACAATAGCACGGCAATATGGTAGTGGAATTTTTGTGTGCGCTCGCATACTATTATGGCAGTCTTGTCCCCTATATATAGCCTAAATACAGGAGCTTACAAATGGTACTACCCAGTCCTGAGGTGCTAGGTGTAAAGGTAAAGTGGCCGCTTTTAGTGCTGACGTGGCATGTTGGAGGGAAGACTCCATAATTGAGAGAATTAAGTTGTTGAACTTCAGAGCAGAGATCAGAGGGGGCCTTGTTGCACTGTCATTGGATAATCCTCTGGTTAGGTGTCCTCTAATGTATGGTCTCTAAAGAAGCGGTCTATGAAGTTTGTGTGTTCCAATTATATGAAATCAAATCAAGATGAACAACGAATTTCAATTTCAATTGTCATATTTATTGATCTTCAATTAAACAGTATACAAGATGCTCTCTGCGAAATATTTCACTCACTACAATCTTCTCTCACACAGTTCTAAAATGCTCTCTCTGATTGCAAAGAAAAGAAAACCTTTTTATACCTACAACAATTACAAAAGAAACTAAACTAGACGTTGACTTTTAACACTTTGACTTTGACTTTTGATTTAAGAGGCTTTGACTTGAGCTTTTGACTTTGACATTCAATCTTCATAATCTTGGATCCAACATAACTATGCACTAACAATCTCCCCCTTTGGATTCTAGATCATCTTCAAAAAGAATAAGCAATGTGTTAATGCTTTGTTTAGATCATTTGTATTTAGTAAATGTTGACTTTTGTATGTTTGACTTGTATTGAGGTCAAGGAATGTTTGACCCTTTATAAGATCTTGTCATTGTACCTTTTGTAAGAGTGTCTTTCCATTCAAGCTTGTAACTCTAAAGTGAGACTTGTGACATCAATACATATGACTTTCTTTCTCTAGATTCTCTCTAAATCTTGTGCGTATTTTGTGATCTTAATTACATGTCTTGCTTAAATCTTAGACTAACAATTAGTATCAGAGCAAACCAACGAATTCAGAACATGGATTGATTGCAAACTTTGGCCGAATTCATTGGAATCTTTCCAAATTTGGAAGAACTCACAAACAACATCTAAAGTTACTATTTGATTCAAAAATTCTTGATCGATCGTTTTTTATGAAAGAAAATGGTTCCACGGTAATCGTATAGTGTTTTGGGATGTTTCTTGTTTGAATTCCATCTTCAAATTCACACTGTATCCTTTTCAATTTTGGATTTTTGCGTATTTTTGTTGAAAAAGTTCGAACACTGTATTTTGGATCGAATCACTGTAATTTTGTTGTTTTTAATCGATTTGATGTATTAGAAACTTGTTCTATTTGTAAAATCGATCAACCCTGTGAAGTTTCAAGCTGTGATTGCAGGTTTTGAGATTAATGGCCGAAAATTTGCAAGTTCAGTGAAGAACTTGCAAGATTCAAAGTTGTCGCAAGTTCATCTGAAGAACACGCAAATCAAAGAACATGCAGAATTGAAGAATGCGCAGACCGAAGAACGTTTGGTTTTTCTTGTGTTTGGGACTTCTTGACAAGAACACGCAGAACTCTTGAAATTTTCTTAAGTACAGAACGCGCAGAGTGCTTCTTGCGACAAGCCAGAACGCACAAAGCACTACTTACGACTTGTTAGTGCGTTATCGTATTCAAGATTTAGTGTTAAAGTCATTGTAAATGAGAAGTCAAAGATGTTAAAAGTCAAAGTAGTTTACTTTGTTTAGTCTTTGTAATGGTCAATGTAATTGTAATTAGGAGGTATAAGTGTTTGCTTAGGGGTTAAGCTTTAGGTTAAGGGAACTACATTGTCATACTTGTAGAGAGAGAAAGTGAGAGAGAGAGAGAGAGAGAGAAAGAGAAAGCTCAATTCTTGTAATTCAATGAAAGATCAATGAAATTCAAGTTTGTTACCTAATAGATCTGGGGTTTACAAATGAATATACCTCTGTCAGATTGCTTGATCTGAAGTCCAAGGAAGTAAGTTAGTTCACCCATCATACTCATTTTATATTCTTTCTTCATTATTTCTGCGAAAGGAGTATACAGACATGTATTAGTAGAACCAAATATAATGTCATCAACATATATTTCTACAAGAATAATATGACCTTTTATCTTTCTGAAAAAATAAGGTGTTATCAATTTTACTAAGCTCAAAATTTTCAGAGATAAGAAAAGAATAGAGGGTGCCATATCAAGCACGAGGAGCTTGTTTTAACCCATAGAAAGCCCTATCTAATTTATATACATAATTTGGATGCTTAGGGTCATAGAACCCTGGGGGTTCAACACATACTTCTTCATTCAACTTTCCATTTAGGAATGCTGATTTGACATCCATTTGATATACTTTGAAGTCTTTGTAAACTTCATAGGCTAAGAATATTCAAATTGCTTCGAGTCTAGCCACAGGGGCAAAGGTTTAATCATAGTCTATGACTTCCTCTTGTCTGTATCCGTGAGAAACTAGTCTAGCTTTGTTGCGAGTTACAGTCCCATGTTCATCTAATTTGTTTTTAAACACCCATTTAGTGCTTATAACAGATTTATCAGATGGTCGGGGAATGAGATTCCAAACTTGGTTTCTAGCAAACTCAGTTTGCTCTTCTTGCATATCGCTGACCCAGTTTGGATCTCTAAGGGCATCATCAGTCTTCTTTGGTTCTGTTAGAGAAAGAAAATTAACAAATAGATAAATGTTACATAAACTTCGTCGTGTTTGAATAGCTGCATCAGGATCACCAAGAATTTGATCTATGGGGTGATCTCTAGTCCATCACTGAGTTGGGGCATGATCTCTTACCTCAGGAGTTGGATCATTAATAGAAGTGTTCACTGATGAGGAAACTTGTGGTTCTTCAACGATCAGATGTTGAGTGTCAGATAGACCATTATTTACTGAAAGGTTTTCAGATGATGAAAGATCTGATGGAGGAAGTGAGTTAAGTGGAACAGCTGAAACCCAAGAGGTGGATTCAGCGTTAGTAGGTATGATGTTTGGATCATCATTAGTATTAGGAGGATCTGTATACTGATGTGACTTAAAGAGAGGTTATGTTTCCCTGTAGTGAGAGAACATCCAAGCATTCAGTTCATCATTGTCAGCGATAGGTTTAGAGTTTGCTGATCTGGATTCGTTAAAGGTGACATGAATTGTTTCTTCTACTGTTTGTCTTCTCTTGTTGAAGACTCTGTAGGTTTTGGAAATTGAGGAGTATCCAAGAGAGATTCCATCATCAGCTTTTGGGTCGAACTTTCCAAGAGCATCTTTGTTATTTAAGATGAAACATTGACAACCAAAGATGTGAAGAAACTGATAGAAGGTTTTCTTCCATGAAAGAGTTCATAGGGTATTTTGCTGAAACGTTTTACTATCAGAGACCTGTTTTGAGTAAAAAAAGGCGTGTTGACAGCTTCTGCCCAAAACTGAGTTGATCTTGCAGCTTCAATGATCGTTCGGTTTCTTCTTTCAGCGACACCGTTTTGCTGAGGAGTTCTTACTGATTAGAAATTGTCAGAGATTCCTTTTCTCTCAAAGAAATTGTTCAGGGAACTATTTTTGAATTCAGTTCCATGATCACTTCTTATTGAACGAACAATTAGATTATTCAGCACTTCCATCTTTCTAACAAAAGATATCAGTTCTTCTGGAGTGTCACTTTTACATTGAAGAAAGATTACCCTGGTGCAGCAAGAATATTCATCTACAATGACAAGTGTGTATTTCTTTCCAGCTACGAATTGGATATTGACATGTCCAAATAAATTCATATGCAAGAGTTGAAGATGACTTGTCACTGAGGAAACTAGTTTTTATTTGAAACTAGCTTTAGTCTACTTTCCCTTCTCACATGCTGAACAAAGAGATTCCTTGGCATATGAATGCTGAGGAAGACCGGAGACTAGTTCTTTTGAGGAGAGAGAATTCAATGTTTTGAAGTTTAGATGAGGTAGCCTTTTATGCCATAACCGGTTGATATCTGAAGAGGCCTTAGAGAGAAAAAAAACGTTTTCAGTGGTAGTAGATTCCATGTCTATTACATAGACATTTTCCATACGATAACCACTACGAACAAGCTTCCCTTTTTCATTCATCACTGAACATGCTTTCTTACAAAAGCGAACCTCATAGTATTTGTCACACAGCTAAATGATGCTGAGAAGATTGTGCTTCAGTCCATCTACGTAAGCGACTCTTCGGAAGGTAGTAGTCCCATTGCTGAGTACACCAAACCCTCTGGTATAGCCTTTTCCATTTCCACCAAATATTACTAAGGGACCTTTCTCTTCCTTTAATTCAGTAAGCAGGTCTTTTTGTCCAATCATGTGTCGAGAGCATCCTCTATCTAAATACCAGATACCCTTCAATCCCTGCAAACATATGGAAGATTAAGTTTTGATTGGTACCCAGTTTTCAATGGGTCTAGCAGTGTTAGTGGAGATATGGAAGGTTTAACAGTCTTCACGACATTTGAAGATTCAGCTTCAGTGGTAACCTTCACTTTGGTTAATTGATTAACCTTAGTGGCATTTTTCACCTTAGTAGGTTTCTCGGCTTTGGTTACCCTCTTAGCCTTGGATGCAACCATCTTCACTTTAGCTTTCTTTTCAGCTTTTGTGGCAGTAGGACATTTACTAGCAATATGGTCAGTAAGTCCACAGATAGCACTTTATATAGACGAAATTAGCCTTAAGACCATGAGCAGTTGAGTTGGAGTACTTGAGATGAGCAGGGCCAGCTCCAAGAATGCCCTTAACATAAGATTTTGGAGGAACTTTCAGTTCTTTGGATTTCTTAGGCTTAATATCAATTTTCAGCTGTAGAGTTGATCTTTGAGAAATATCAGTGATTTTTGTTCTAGAGCTGGAAGATTGATTTACTGAAGGTTTGGAAGAGACTTTCAGTTTTGCTTTCTTGGAAGCCTTCTGAGGATGATGGGAAATGGATTTCCCTTTATTAGCGAGCTTGGATCTCTTCTATAAGTCCTCAGGAATGGGATTGGAAGACAAAGAGTACTGTGTAGAAGAAGTGTCAGGAATAGAAGAGACAAACATTCCAAACATAAGCATGGAACAATCTATGCTAGGTTCATCTTTTTCAAGATGATAACCAAGCAGAGACTGTTCCATGCTTAAGTTTTCCCTGCTATTGACAAATATGGTCTTGGTTAAGCAGGGAAAACTAACTCCTCAACAGTTGCCTTTTCTACTATTAAAGCAGCGACGGTTTGCTCGCGTTCAATGCTGATAATTTTATTGACAATGACCTGGTCTTTTAAACTTTCCTCTAGAAGAGTTAGTTTTTTTATCCTTTCATGACATTTCTCTAACTATTTAGTTAGATCAATATTCTTGTTTTCAGCTAGAGTTTTGCCAAGTCCATTGTCAGCACATCTACTGCGCGACCTCTCTCAACTTCAGAAAGAGAGGGATTAGTAGAGATTGATACCTGAGAGGAGATATAACTCACGGAAGTTCCTGTTGGTTCTTCCACTTCTTCTTTAATCTCAACTGTGAGTCCAAGATCAATGAATCCTAGAGAGACAAAGTAGAGAGAGAGAAATAGGCACAAAGTATTTGTATTCAATGAATGTGCGTGAAGTTCTTACAAAGACAAAGACCAAAGGGACTTAAATACCCTTGGTCAATACAACACAGTATATGACATTAGACACAGTATTTGACCAAGTCCTATAAATACAATGATTACTATAAAAACAGACTTAACAATCTCCCCCTTAGTAATCATTGGCACTTTGGTCTTCAAAAATCATCTTCTAAAACAACACGGACCATAAAAGCGACTTTGTGAAGCAATCTGACTTTTAAAAGAAAAATTCTTCTCAGCATCTTTCAGATTAAATTGTCTTTGCTTCCTTGACAAGTGTGGATCAGAATCTTGTGCTCTAGACGACACACCTCTTTTGAATAACCTTGAATGAACTGTGGTGGTCGGAGCGGAAACAACAAAAGAATTAGTTGAAGCTGATAAAATAGAATCTTTGAGCGAATCTTGATCAGCAGATAAACATTTGAGCTCTTTGTCTCTTAATCATATCCTTGACTTCTCCCCCTCCTAACCTTGATGATCTTGATCAACTTGGTCATGCAAATTTTGGAGACGAGACAGCTTAAGATCTGCAAAATCAAAGAAACAGAGAAAACAGGGGAGGTTTGCGCTTCACGTTGGTTGCGCAAAGCAAGGTTTGCGTTACATACAGGTTGCGCAAAGCGAGGTTTGCGTTTCATGCAGGTTGCACAAAGCGAGGTTTGCGCGACCAACTGATTGCGCAAATCTGACTTGGAAATTTTTTTTTACCTTTTGAAGCTCTTTGACTCCCCCTACACAAATGCACTATATATGACAATTCAAGTTAGCATTCATATAAAGAAAATCAGATACTCCCCCTCAAAAACAGATATAATGATTTAGAAAAATTATCCTTTTTCACTCCCACTTGAATAATGCTCAAACCGATTTGAAAAAGATATGAGAACACAAGGATTAAAAACAACAAAGTAAAAATAAAAAAATACTGAATATAAAATTTGAAACAACTAAAACATGTAAAAATTTAAACGCTAAACAAATAAAATTCTACTTAGTAAAATATCACAGATTTATCAATCAATTGAAATCAAATACATGTTGTTGGATACAAAGACAAGTTTCATTGCATATCAAGTTAAGACATGTTCAGTTTCAAAAACTTTCATCAATCTATTCAGTGTGCAATCATGCGAACTTCGATTAGCTTCAAGAAAATGCAATACTAAAAATATAATAGAGAACTTTGCATGTAATCACACTAAGCCATCAAGAATTAAGATTTTCACAAATTTACAGGTTTATCGCAACTCAGAAATATCACCAAGTATCATGAGATGTGTGCTCATTGGCATCTTTTAGCAGTGTGCTCATTGGCATCTTTTAAGCATGTGCACTTTGGCTTCTTTTGAATCAAAAAATTTATTAAGTAAAGAACATGCCGTAAACGTAACTTTCTATCTGACCCTATTGCAGGATTTGGGTCAGCCGCTCCCAGACCAGTTGGCCTTAGGGGACTAGGTGTCAAGCACCCCTTGGAACTTACTTTCCCGGATCAGAAAGGCTACATCAACACATCCTAAACTCATTCATACCAGTAGAACATGACTTTCGATCTGGTTCTATTGAAGGATTTGGGTTCGATCACTCCAAGATCAAATGACCTTAGGGGACCAGATGACAAGCAACCCACAGAACTTACTTTCCCAAACCAGAAAGGTCACAGGTACAAACTTTTAAACTTAGAGATTTCTGATTTATAAGAATTTAATAATCATCTCAAACACAAGGTTTTACGTCTAAGTGCTTAGCCCATATTTTCATTACAATCCAAAATTCCGACTTTTTAGGTTTTCTGAGCATTGTAAACTATAAATATTCCGAATCACACAACTTTAAAGCAATATCAAAAGCTACAAACATGTTGCTGACTTTTCGAAATTTGTTAGAATTAAAATTTGAACATATAAAAACTTCAATATAAACAAACAGCTTAAAAATTTATCCTAGACACACATTTTATTCAAAAGAAAGGAAATTGTAAAGCTTTTACTTTATAGAATAAAATTTGTAAAGATTTAAATTATTATTATTATTTTTTTTTAACATGTGTCTCAAATGAAATATTGGGTTGAATCAAAATTCAGGAAAGATTGAAAATGCTCAGATTCATTAAAAAATATGAGAAAACTGGAACAGCATCATAAACAGAGATATATGCAGCGGAATAGAATAGATGCACTCACAGATTCTCATTAGTCAGAAGCTTAATGCTATGAAGAGCGAGTCCTAGACTGACATGTCTAGAAGTCATAGTCCATGAAGTACGGGTTCTGAGCTGAAGTACTCATAAGCCAAATTTCGCTTACTCCCCCTTAACGTGAGGTGCCTGCAACTTTGAATCAGATAAACATTTGGGTACCCACTTGAATTTGGGGCCGTGAAAGTTAGTTGCAGTTCGTATGGGGAAATATTTGTTAGATTTAACACGATGAGCACAAGAAATATTATCAAAAAAATAATCACAACCATCAGAAGAGAAAGCATAATCATCAGAACTAGAATCTGAGGAAGAACATGAGACATGTTTTGAAATTCGAATCATTTGTTTTATAGAGTACTTTGAAATTTTATTACAAGAAACAAATGAATCGCTTTTATAGAAATTGTCTACACATTTATCCCCGTCAAAAGTAGATTCATCAGATGTCCGCTTTGTTCTCCAGATCTGCTTCTTTGACTTGCTCAAAGGCCTATCTGAAATATTAGAATCGGAAGAATTAGAATTGTCAGAAATAACTTTATCTTGTTTCTTCGACTTCTTTGACTTTCTTCTTTTACGCTTAGGTTTATAATATTGATCATTTAGCGTAAAGGAATCATCAAGAATTTTAGATGAAATATTTAAATCAGAAGGAATAATTTTATCTAAGCAACCAATCTGATCAACAAATAAATCTGAATTTATCTCGGAGTCGGAAGTATTTTGAGAAAAGATTTTAAAATTTGAAACTTCACTTTTGTTTACTTGAGAATCAGAGGAATGGCTAGAAATAGAATCTGGTTTTGGAGAAAATATTTTTTCTTCAAGACTAGATGTCATGAAAGAAAGAAAAATATCAGATTCAATTTTCTTTAAAATATTTTGATCTTCTATCTTATCTTCAAGATCAATGATTTTACTTTCTAATTCTAATGGAGAAGTATATTTCTTAGAATCATAAATGATTGGAGAAATATTTTCCTTATCAGAATTAGAAGCATAAGGATCAATAAAATCATCAGATAATAAAGATTTGATAGGAGATATATCATTTAAAATTCTTCTTCCTCTCCTTGATTTTTCAGGAAAATATTTTGCATTTTCGCTTGTATAAACAAAAGGAATTTCCTTTTTCTTGTTATTTGTCCTTTTCTCATTTTCGAGTTCTAACACTTGCTTCTCATCCATCCAATCAATTTTAAATTGAGGAGCATAATGAGCAAGAGTCAGATAATCGTATTTATATAAAGTTGGGTATTTTTCAATTGCATTGTTTAAACTATGAGGATTTTCAAAACCAAGTCCCCACCTTTGTTTTAAAGCTTCTTCACTCCTCGGTTTGTTCATAAAAATTGTTTGTTCAGATTGATTTCTTCGATAAAGCTTTTCTTCTAAATTATTTATTTTATCTGAAAATTTATCTTTTAAATTAGTCATAGTCGTCAAAGATTCAAGATAAGTCTTATTTGAATTTTTCAAATCATCCAATTTCTTTTGAAAGATGTCTTTTGTATTTTCTAAAATAGATTTTTCATCTTTCAAAGAAATTTTTAGTTTGTCAATCAAATCTGACTTTTCAGAATTTAAAATCTTTTCAGATATTAACTTAGAACGTAAATCAGATAAAGCAGTAATTATAATATTCATCTGAGAGGTTATGAATATGTGATCAAACTCTGAATATACCTCATCTTCATCTGTATATGAATCGTCTGACTGATCATCTCCAATCAAGCACATCTGAGCAATCTATACGTTTGCAGCTTCGTCGTCAGAGTGATCCAGCCAGAATTCTTCTTCGGCCAGCAGAGAAGTTTCGTTCTCTCTCTTTTCAGCTAGCTCCAATTTCTTTCTATAATAAGCTGAGTCCCTAACCTTCTTCACTCGACACTCTTCTGAAATATGACCGGCTTTCCGCAGTTGTAGCAAGCAGCAGTCTTTGGCTCGGGCACTTTGGATCTAGACACAGAAGTGAAGCAAGAAGAGTTGGAACCAGTTCTTGGTTGGAACTTTTTCTGGTAATGCTGAGAGAGAAGGATCATCGCTTTCTGCAGAGCCTCACCATCATCATCAGTTGACTCGTTGTAAGCGTTATCAGACAACGCTTGTTCGGCCAGTTGGCTTGTGAGGAGTGCAACCGGGTCTACTGACTTCTTCTATTTCTCTAAATTTGCCTTCTTTTCAATCACAATGCACTCATCAGTCAGCAAGATTTCAAACATCTCTTGGATCTGCATTGTGGATATCCTGACATCATTCCTCAGTCTGTGGCAAGATTTATTCCACTCTGATTGAAGTGCATTGAGGAATTTGAGATTTAATTCAAGCTCCGTATTTTCAACCTTAATCTTCCTAAGATCATTTATCACGACACAGAAACGATCATACATAGTCTTTAGTGGCTCCCTGTCCTTGGCTTTGAATTCTTCAAAATTATTCATGTAACGAGTGTGACGAAGTTGAGTTGCAACAGAAGATCCAAGCATAATATTTTCCAGCTGTTGCCACATTAGATTAGGATGAGTTTTAAAACAATCAATCCTGTTGTATACAGAGTTTGGCAAGGCCAGCATCAGATTTGCCTTAATGTCACGATCAGCTTGATATGCCGACAACTCATCATGTGAATATTCTTTAGTAGGCTTATATAATCCAGAAGCCAATTTGGGTTTTTCAAATGATCCTTCAGATAAAATGATCATCATGTCATTTCCATTCTTTTGTCGTTCAATGAAGTTCAGGAACCGATCTTGCCACTGTGTAAACTCATTTTCATCAATCAGCACCGGTGAACGATTTTCTGTATCCAAAGACATCATAAGATCACTTTTGTAGAACTGAGCTTGATACGCAAATTTGTCAGAATCCATATTTCAGAATAATCCAGAAAAAAATTCTAAGTGTTGAGAAGGCGCAAAGTTGAGGTTTTCGTGAACTGTTTGAAGCGCAAAGGTAGCTTCTCGTGACTCGCTGAATACGCAAAGTATGGTTTGCGTGAGTGCCTTGTAACGCAAAGAGAGCTTTGCGCAAGCCAAGTGAAACGCAAGATGAGGTTTGCGTGAGACAAGTGATACGCAAACTGAGCTTTGCGTAAGAAACTTGAACCGCAAACATAACTCTTGAGCTTTTCGGAAGGCACTGGATACGCAAAATAAACTTTGCGTGAATAGACCAATGCGCAAACCTGAAATACACGAACAAAATTAGTAGAACTTGCGCAAATCAAACTATGAACTTGCGCAAACTAGGAAGAACTTGCGCAAAGTTCAAATCTAGCGCAAACCGAAGAAAATCAAGAAAAACTACAAAAACTCGATTTCAACAAAGATTTTGACGAAATTTTCTTGTACAAATACGTTCGAAAAAGACTTTTTAACACAATTCAATCAAAAATTTCGATTAAAAACCATAAACTCAAAATTTCGTATATGAACAGAACGTAAAACACGATTTTCCAGAATTTTCAAAAACCTCAAAATCAAACCTCAAAAACTGAATTTCTTGAAAAACAATGTGAATCAAAAGTTTTCTTCTATCAAAATCGAATCCAACAAACTGATTTTCACAAAAATTCGTTCAAAAACAATCCCAAATTTGATGAAAACTCAAGAAAACGAGATTTTCTTGAAAAATTCAAGAAAATCAATCAAATTTTCGATTAATCTACAAATTCAGGGACGAAAAATACAATCTCTCAATCCTCTTAAGATTCAAATGGCTCTGATACCAATTGTGAGTCCAAGATCAATGAATCCTAGAGAAAGTAGAGAGAGAGAGAGAGCAATAGGCGCAAGGTATCTGTATTCAATGAATGTGCGTGAAGTTCTTACAAAGACAAAGACCAAAGGGATTTAAATACCCTTTGACCAAGCCCTATAAATACAATGATTACTATAAAAACAGACTTAACATCAACCATAAGACAGAGATTAACAACTTCTTCTTCATCAGAAATCGATTCTTCTGATTCAGCCCAGTCATGCTCTTCAGCGATAAGACCCTTACCTTTTCGCTTAAAGTTTTTCAGCTTTTGATACTTTTCTTTCAACTTAAGGTATTTGTTATCGCTGGTTTTCCTGGAAGTAGATGGTGTGAAAACTTTCTTTGACATGCATTCACTTGCAAAATGTCCAACCTTTTCATAGTTAAAGTAAGTAGCAGTAGCCTTACCAACAGGGGTTGATTTTGGCTTGTCAGATATAAGGAGAGGCTTATTTGTTCTGAAATTGCTCTTTCTTGAAAATATTTTGAAGGAGTTTGTCAAGAGTGCTAAGGATTCATCAAACTCTGAAAGATCAGCGTCAGATAATTCCTTAGAGTCAGAATCTAACTCAGTGATAGTGAGAGTAGATCGTTGAGATGGAATGATCTCTGAAGAGACTAAAGCAACATGAGTGATTTTGGATTCTTTAAAATCTTTTACAAGATTCTTCTTAAGAAGATTTGATTGCTCATAGTTGAGCAATATTCCATATAAGGTGCTAAGTGAGAGAGAGAATTTAAGTCTTTTGTCAGCTTAAGACACATTGAATAACTATCCTAGCTTTCAGGAAGACATTCCAAGAATTTAGTTAAGACCTCAGAGTTAGAATAGGTCCTACCAACAGTCCTTAGATCAATGATTAGACAGTTAAATCTCTGGTGAACATCAGATAGGGATTCATTCTTACCACATATAAAACTTTCATATTGTCTTACCAAATTAATCTTTCTAGTTTCTTGGATTTCAGTGGTACCTTCATATTGAACACATATAGTGTCCCACATTTCTTTAGCAGTTTTCAGATGCATGATGGAATGGAAGGGTTCATCAGGCAGAGCCATAGAGATAATGGTTTTTGCCTTAGCATCTAAACCTACTTTCTTTTTTATCATCATCACTCCATTGTCTAATTTCCTTAATAGCATATCTTTCAGGAACAACAGGAGTGGTGGTGGTGGTAGCAGAAACTGCAGCTATGATTGTGAAGGGTTCATAAGGGTCATTTGTTACATATTCAGGTATAGTGAGGTCTACACCTTCTAGAAATAACATCATTCGATTTTTCCAGAGAGCAAAGTTATCTCTGCTAAATCGAGGAGGTTTTGAGAGAGAACCATTATCATAGTAGTTAGTGTTTGTGTTGAGTGCCATATTTGGATTAGCAAGGAAGAGAATAAAGCAATATCTTGTTTATGAGATTAAACAATCTGCTCTAATACCACTTGTTGGTCCCGTAGGTGCTTAACAAGTTTGTAGAAGGGGTGTAACACCCTGAATTTTGGGGTTGGGTGAGAAGTTGACCGTTACCCAAAGTTCAGGGGGGTTATTTGTAACTTGGGTTATATAAATACAAATAAAATCTGAGATATTTTCAAAATATCTCATTTGGTCTGATTCTTGTTTGAGAAGCCAGAGAGAAGTGAAGAGCAGGAGAAAAGCAGTGTTGAAGTGGTTGATCGATTCGGACAAATCAAGGTACGAATCTAGCTTAATACTTTGATCTGAATGCTTTTAGCCGTGTAGAATCTCGTTGTGAAGGTTTTAAACCGTTCCATTTCGAGATCTGAGTATTTCTCATTTTGGATCTAGGTTCTGTATCTCCGACTGTTCTTGGCGAACAAGACGACCGGATGTGCAAAGGACCGGACGAATGCACTTGACCGAAACCCCTTTCGACCGATGAGATGCATTCGACCGGAACCCTTTCGACCGGTGAGATGCATTCGACCGGAACCCTTTCGACCGATGAGATGCATTCGATCGGAACCCATTTGACCGGTACGGGTTTGACCGGAGTGTTGTCTTCGACCGAAACCCCTTTCGATCGGTAGTGCCTTCGATCGGATTAGGTTTTGCTCGTTGTTAGCTTCTGTTATTTCTTTTGAGTTCTAGTCAGGTAGCAGGAGAGTTATCTGTGTTACGACTTACCGATTCTTTCGGTGTTGTCATAGGTAGCATTCGTTAGGGAGAAGGAAACTGAGGTGAGTTCCTACTAACTTTTCTAAACTGTTATATATGTCAAAGATTGTGTTTTTAACTCCTACATATCTCTACGTTTTCGGATTGTCCGTTTATTTCATTTTGATGTAACTTGGGGTTTTGAGATATCTTAGGGTTCCTGAAACGCTTTTGACTAAAATGATGGATTTCACCTTGTTGAAGTAAAATAATGTTTTACTTTCCCAGTGTGTGGCTTATTCGAAAGAATGTATATAAATGGATTTATGATTATCTTTCTTACCAGCAGTTGGTCTGGAAAATGGCATTTTGAAATATAAATGTGTTGGAAGCTATTTATCTAGCTTTGTTGGTCACACGAAATATTGTGACAAGTCATGACTATACTAGTGGATCCCTAGGTATCGAGTCGGCTTATGGCTGGGAAGGATATGCCCCTTCCGTTGTAGTTAGATACATTTGATCCTCGGGGGCAACTTAGGTACGGTTATGTGAGACCGGATCCTAGCCATAGGTCAAATGTAGTCTAATGAACGAGTATGACATGGTTCCTTGGGGGCCCTCCCTCACATCGTAGTACGGACCGAAGCGTTCGTGGCCATGGTTCCATGTATTTAGCTCATAACTCGGATTTGTGGCTTACTTTGTGTTCCACTATAATCCTTGGTAAATCGGGTAATCCCCGTCATCGAAAGATGTGTTTTGGACCGGTTGTCCATTTATTATCAAGAACTGTATTTTGCACAACCAAACCTTTGAAAGGATTTGCTTGCTACATTTGTCAATATCTCTTGAGATTTATGAACTGTATGTTCTCACTAGGCTTAAAGCCTAACACTTTTTCTCAAATGATTTGTATAACAGGTTTCCCTTAGCGGTGGGCTGCCGGGGTTTTGAGAGACGAGTTTGGTCTCGAGGCTTTTGGGAGATGACTAGTATTGTATCTGGGCATTTGTTAAGTCCGATTCTTTTGGTGAATTATGGATTGTCAGCTGATGTAATCTTGATATAGGTATCTAGATTAGTTCGTTGATGAACCCTATATCTGTTCAGGTTTTGTAAAGTCTTAAGGACTGATTCCCTTGATGGGAGGTTTATATCAATACGATCGTCATGTTGCCAGGTTTTTTTTTCCAGGTTTTAATTTACTCTGATTTTTAGGGTGTTACAAGGGGGGGGGGGTTGAATACAAACACAAATTTTAAAGGTTTAATAAATTATTTATTGATAAATCAAAACACAATTTACAAGTTTTTTGCAGAATAAGATTAAGTAAAACCTAATCTAAACAAACTTAAGAATCACACAGATTGGTGCACAAGAAATAGAGAATAGAGATTGAGAAAATATAGAAAGCAAGGGTTTCTATATGTTTAGAAGGATAGAAGACGACCCTCAGATAGGGTCTTGATATTTCTTTTTATACCCTATGCATTAAATGCATGGCAGGGTACTTTACACGTGTCCTTCGATGGTTGGTTGCATGCGTCTGACTTTTGGAGACATGCTTTTCGCCGTATGATGAATAATGTAGATGTCAGAATTGTTGTAGATCTGTCGCAGAGGTATGTCTCTTCTGACATTTGTACTATGTGTGCAAAGTTAAGACAAAAGAGACTTGAGATATAAGCTAAGTGATCTTCGATCGCTGAATATCTCTTCCTTCACAGAGATAGAAGGAAGTTCAGCTATCGCTGAATCTTTTTCTCAGGTTTCTTCGCGTGTATGTAGACTTGTCTTGGTTTCACTGATGTCCACATCAGATGATGAGTAGACTTGTCCTTCATTCAGCAACTTTGTCTTCGGTTCAGCAGTGAACATCTTTTGTCGTGAAACTTGTCTTCAGGGAATACGTCTAACTGTTTACAAGAGATATCATCAACGATACAGAACACACTCAGTATTTGATCGCTGATGGTGAAACACTTATACATACAGATGTTTAAACGTAATTTTCACTAAGTATAACAGCGAGTCATTATCAAATCACTGAGAGAGTTGGATCAACACAAAATCTGGATATGGTCCCTTTTTTAAAATAAGGACACTAGGGATCCCTGTGGTTTGCATTTCGTTGCACTCTGGGTCTCTGTGGTTTGCATTTTGTTGCACTCTAGGTCCCTGTAATTACACTGTTGGTCCCTGTGGTTAGGTACCCAGAGTGCAACGAAATGCAAATCACAGGGACACATAGTGCAACGAAATGCAAACCACGGGGATCCCTGGTGTACTTATTTCAAAATAGGGATCATATTCATATTTTGAGTAAACCACAAGGACCAACGGTGTAATTAACTCTTAATTTTATTATTAATTAAACATTAATGTGTAATTCAGTAATTTATATGTTTTCACAACTCATAAATCTATCTCTATATCTTTCCATATCTCACGGCTCATCAAATATTCTCTCTATGTTATCTCACAAGTAATCAACCCAAAATAATAGTTTATCTCACTCCTTCTCCCTCGATCTCACCGGCAGCCAAGCTCCGATCCAGCACCCCTCAAGAGATCTGATGATGCTTTTATCTCCTTCATCCAGCACCAATAATCAACCTCCTCAAACCCCTTCTATGTAACAGTGAACTCCGCTCCCTCCTACCCTTAAAGCGGTGACGATGTTGAACCACCGCCACAATCTCAAGTTTTCCATATATTTTAAACTTTCCGTCACATCTCTGACCTCTCCATGTTCTCACTTTATCACTCATCCCTTGTGCACACTCCCTTCCAAGAACTCGGTGGCACATCGTACAACCCAACTATAACCCAACATTTAAACAAATTCAATATGTGTATATGTGTGTATCAGAGTTCGTTGAAGATAGATTTGGTCTGGTTTTGGAGTTTGCTAAATATGGATTTGGTATTTGTGTCGGATTTCACCGAAGATGAGATATGGAGTTTCGCTGATGAGAAGAAAGTGGGATATGGTGTTTTGATGGAGATGGATCTGGTCTCAACACTCAAAATCCTTATTATTTTGAGTTTATCACAATGGTAATTAGAGTGTAACACAATGTTCATAGAGTGTATCACAATGGTAATCACAGTGTAACACAATGTTAATCACAATGTAACATAATTCATTTTGAGTGTATCACAATGGTAATCACAATGTTCATATCATGTCTCAAAATGGGTAATCATAATGTAACACAATGTATTTTGTGTATCACAATCATGATCGTTTTTATATATATATATATATATATATATATATATATATATATATATATATATATTTAGCAATGTCCCTTTTTTTAGGAATCACATTGTATATCCACCGGAATAAGGTTCACCGAAGGCTGAGGAGAGGAGAGAGGAGATTTTTAAATACCTAAAATGTCCTTTAAATGTAATTTTGGTAATTTTTACCAAAATTAATAATTATCTAATTTATCATTTAATATGTGGCTCATATTGGATCTCACAGTTATCACAAACAACCAAGTTCTCCTTTGAATGACCCTCTATACGTATGTATACACACACACACACATATATACATATATATATATATATATATATTACCTTATAATCCATTTACTTCAAACTCTTAAATACAAGTCACAAAGCATAAGGTACTACCTCTTAAAGCTTAATTTTTGAAAAACTATGAATTACAAGTGTTTTAGCATGATGTACAACTTATTAATGCATTGATTTAAACCCCAACAAAACCACTGAACTAGAAAGGCAGAGACTTGCTTTCTTTTAAAAAAAAGTTTTTCCTTCCTTTTTGATCCAAGCACTACAAATTGTTAAGCAAGCCCTTACACTCTTTTGTCTTTTCCTGCTTTATATGATCTTCGTTCCTGGTTTTTTGCTTCCACATATATTAAGATATCAAAATTTGAAATCTCTATCAGTACTAATGCTCCCATTTTCTTTCCTTTCAACCTCCTTGTTACAGAATAACTCCGTGGTTTGTTCAAATAAATAGTTTGTTCAGATTGATTCCTTCGATATAATTTTTCTTCCAACTCATTTATTTTATCCGAAAAATTTTCTTTTTGTTTGGTCATTTCAGTCAAATAATCAAGATAAGTCATATTTGATTTTTTTAAATCATCCAATTTCTTTTGAAAGATGTCTTTTGTATGATCCAAAATAGATTTTTCATCTTTCAAAGAAATTTGTAATTTATCAATCAAATTTGACTTTTCAGAATTTAATTGTTTTTCAGATAATAACTTTGAGCGAAGATCATGTAAAGTAGTTATAATGATATTCATCTGTGAAGAAATAAATGTGTAATAAAAAACAAAAAGTACCTCATCTTCATCAGTAGAAGAATCATCATCATCACTCTGATCATCTCCGAAGAAGCACATATGAGCAGTCTCTACATTATCAGCTTCGTCTTCAGAGTGATCTAGCCAAAATTCTTCTTCAGCTAGCAAAGCAGTTCCATTCTCTCTCTTTTCGGCCAGTTCCAATTTCTTCCGATAATATGCCGAATCCCGAACTTTCTTCACTTGACACTCCTTAGCAAGATGACCCGACTTTCCACAGTTGAAACATGCAGCAGGTTTCTTAACCTCGGGTACTTTGACATTCTAAGACCCAGAAGTGAAGCGAAGATTGTTGGAACCCGAACGAGGCTGGAACTTTTTGTGATAGTGTTGAGAGAGAAGAATCATAGCTTTCTGAAGTGCCTCACCATCATCATCAGTTGCACCATCATAAGCATTTTCGGATAATGCTTGTTCAGACAGTTTGCTTGTGAGAAGTGCAAATGTGTCCATTGTCTTCTTGTTTTTCTTGTCAAGTTTGGCTTTCTTCTCTATGACTATGCACTCATCTGTCAGCAATATTTCATACATCTCTTGGATTTGCATTGTAGATATTCTGACATCATTCCTCAAGCGATGGAAAGATTTATTCCATTCTGGTTGCAAAGCATTGAGGAACTTTAGATTAGTCTCCAGCTCAGTATTTTCCACTTTTATTTTTCTCAGATCATTTATCACTGCACAAAATTTGTCATAAACATTTTTCAGTGACTCCCCATCTTTGGCTTTGAATTTTTCAAAGCTGTTCATGTAACGTGTATGCCGAAGTTGTGTTGCAACTGTAGATCCAAGAATAATCTTCTCTAGCTGTGCCCACATTAGTTTAGGATTGTTTTTAAAGCAATCAATCCTGTTGTAGATAGAATTTGGCAAATCTAGCATCAGATTAGCCTTTACATCACGATCGACTTTATATTATACCAACTCATCGAGTGTGTACTCGGCAGTAGGCTTTGATAATCCAGAAGCCAGAGTGGGTTTTACAAAAGATCCTTCAGATAAAATCTTCATCATGTCATCTCCGTTCTTTTGACGCTCGATGAAATTCAGAAACCGATCTTGCCACTGAGTGAACTCATTCTCATCAACCAGAACTGGAGGACGAGTTTTTGTGCCTAATGACATCATGATATCACTCTTGTAGAACTGAGATTGAAACGCAAACTTTTCAGAATCCATAGTCAGAAAAATGCTAAGTCTAAAACAGAGGATATGGCGCAAACTAGAGTTTTGCGTGAACAGTGACTAGCAAAACCTTCTAATTACGATTACAAAAACGAATTCGATGAAATTTTCTTGCACATAAATGTTCGAAAACAACTTTCTAACAACTTTGATTCAAACAATTAGATCAAAAACCACAAAATCAAGAATTCGTAATATGAACAGTACGTGAAAAACGACTTTCCAGAAACTTGAAAAATCACAAAATTGAAGATCAAAATGTGAATTTCTTGCAAATAAATGTGAATCAAAAGTGTTCCACTAACAAAATCGAATCCAGCAAACCAATTTACAAAGAAATTCGATCAAAAACCAGTCCGAATTTGATGAAAAATCAAAAAATGAGATTTTCTTGAAAAAAATCAAGAAAATCGATCAAATTTCCTGATTAAATCACAAATTCAGAAAATGAAAAACGTTTCTCTCAATTCTCTCAGATTTAGAATAGCTCTGATACCAATTGATAATCCCAAAATCAACTAAATCTTTAGAGAGAGAAAGTAGAGAGAGAGTTTGAAGCGCAAGATGCGAAGTTCTATTAGTTGTGCATGAGGTTCCTTACAAACACTAAATCCACAAGGGACTTAAATACCCTGGCCAATACTACACATAATATGCAACCTAAACACAGTATTAGACCAAGCCTATAAATACAATGATTACTATAAAATCTGACTTAACACCTACCTCAATAGAAAACCTCAAAGGCACACAACACTCAGAGTCTCAAGTCATATGCCTCTGAGGAAATACACAAAGGACCATTTGTTCAAGGCACCACCTCTGCAGAACCTTTGAAGGGAAATGTGAGTGTTGGCTCTGAAGAAGTTGCAGAAGGACTTGCAAAATTCGTAGAACCTTCCAGTCCTGAGTTGATGCCCACTGCACCGATCCCTAAAGTTTAATATCAGTCTCTCGATCCAGTGAATGCCTCAGAGATAGCAGAGACCCATCCACAGAGCTCGATAAAGAAACCCTCAGAGCATAAAGAAAAAGAGGACAGGGTGAAGCAAATTGTTCAATCGATGGATGCCATGAGGATTCCCATCCCAAGGTCCCCACCGAAAGAACTTAAATTCCACGAGAATATTCACACCTACCTCTATAGCGCAGAGCCCGAGGCCGTCTTCATGGCACCAAATCTGCACCCTTTAATCAAAGAAGACATCAAAAGACGGTTCGAGCAAACTGCCCAAGAAAAGGACGAGGTGTTTTCAACAGAGGACATAAAAACTGTGATGAGGATCTCTCTGCACTCCTTCGCCAACAAGTCCATTATGTACGCCAAGTACCTAGTCGAGAGAAAGGATGGGCGACAGTACACCTTCACAGATGTTGATCTAAAGAACCTCTGTGCCTATGATCTTCCTCAACTACATGCCTTCACTGAATAAAGATTTGAAAAGAGGAAGGAGTATATGATAGCAAATGGCAGGATCAAATAGGTCATGCACGAACACGTGAAGTATCATAGCAAAATGGACTTTGAGGTGGCTTTACAGCTCGGAGTCGAAAAGCTATCGATCACTAAGCCAAATGACCAATTCCCCGGAATCGAAGATGTACCTTCAAATTCTCTAATCACAAAGCCTGAGTTCGGGTTTATTTACAGAGACGATGATGGGCTCAAGAAGATGTTCAAGCCAAATCAGAGTCACAAGTATTCGAACAACACTCTGCTGAAGATCAAGTACACGATTCTGAGGAAAAGAGGATTAGAGACAGTGCAAGAGGGGCCTGCAGAGAGAATGATCCAAGATATAGATGCTCAAATCAAGTACAGGGAGCTCATTATGTCGATGAAGAAGACCCTAGCTGAAAGCTTCACCAATGAGATAGACGATTTCCCCAAATAATCCTTGTAATAGAATAGCTTTTCGTTCTTGTACATGAATTTCAATGTAATTGCCTTCTGGCATTTCTTTTTGAATGAAAATCTTGTCTTCAGAGGTTGAGTTCCTTTCACCTCTCTTAGTTTCTAACTTAGCCAAACACTCAACATTCCAAATCTTTATTTTTCAATACTTAGGGGGAGATTGTTAGCTCCAACTCACATGTATAGAAGTATTGAAAAATAGGCTAAGTGTAGGAACTGCTGAAGATTGCTCAGATCAACCAAGCTCACCACAGAAGACACAAGCTAAGAAGACTCTGTCGACTTTCTGCCAGAGGACTTGTAACCTGAAGATGATTTTCAGATCACAGAGCCTCTGTGATGGCTAACCTATGGAGACTAAAGTTCGAAGATTTCGTGGCTACAGTTCAAGACAAGGTCACGTGCAGAACACGTGAAGCCTGTTGTACGAAGATTTTCCAGATCATTTACGCGGCGCACGATTTTTTACCTTTCCAGGTGGCATTTCATTTATGGAATGTCAGCCTTTATCTTGTACTACGGGGTGCATCCTACTTGTATATTATAGGAGCACCACCTTTGTTTGAATCATGCGAGCACACACTTTTCTGAGAGAAGATTGTATTTTCCCTGAGCATATTTGCACATACCAGTGCGTGTGCTTGGTGTTCTTGAGCAAATCAATGAAACAGTTTCTCCAGTAATCATCTTGTTACATTTTATGTTATTGTTCATTATTTGCTAGTGTGTCTACTACCTTACAAGTTCTATTTTCTCTACATATAAAAAAAACGCTTCCACACTCTTATTTGTTAGTTTGTGTGTAGGGAAAGTTTATCAAGTTAACAACATCATACTTGGGATCAACAGGTTTTGATTGTGAAGTTGAAGGTAATGTGTATGAATGTTTGATCTGTTCTTCCCTGCTTTTGGGTTTCTATTTCTTTATTTAGAAGCATATGAAGAACTTTTTGTACCTATCTCAATAAAAAAACAAGAAACAGATGAAGAACTTTTTGTACCTATCTCTATAAAAAAACAAGAACCAAAAAGAAAAACATCACTACTTTATTGTGGATTTGTTTGTGACGGTGAGGAAGAAAGGGGAGGGAGAAGGCAGCTTGACCAGAGAAGAGGACTGTCGGTCGGTGGGGCCGTTCTTCATGGACGCCTTTATATATTTAGGCGAAAGATCATGTGAGAAGTTGAGTTAACGTGAGAAGCGTGAGAAGTGGATCTGAACCCTTGATCACTTATAATCTCAAACCCACATATGAATCGCACTTCGTAAGAGAATTGATCTGTTGCATCTCGGTGCATCTCATCCTAATGTGCATCCAACGGTTGATAACCACTTCTCATGCTACTCACGTTAACTCAACTTCTCATCGGAACCCAACTCTCTCTCTCTCTCTCTCTCTCTCTCTATATATATATATATATATATATATATATATAATTTTTTTAACAAATAAGTAATGACCAATGGCCCTGACTTAACAGAGTTAGATATAGGGATCCAATCCATAACAAAAATGAAACCACGATGACAATACATATAATTAACTCGTTTGAGGGATCCAATCCAAATTTTTATATAACCATAGGGACCAATTGTGTAATTTACTCTTGTTTTTATTTCATAGGTTGAAATTATCAAATATAAAATTTAAAAAACTTAAAACTCCATGTAAGGGGAAAAACTGCAAAACGAAAACCTGGATTTCTCGATTACAACTATTTCTGCTGCTGGAACTCACGCTCAATCCCTCACTCTCTCTTTCTTTCCAACTACAAACTGAAGGTAATTTTTCATTTCTAAGATCCATATGTTTTCCTTCTATTTGTAGTTTGCAATAACGTAAAATAATCTAATCTTTGAAAGGATTTCCATGGTTGATTTTCGTTTATTACTTTGCATCATACATGAACCCCTGTTTTTCGAATTCATCGCTGATCTTCATCCTTTTCCTCTTTATTCTCTAAGTATCTGAGATTGTGTGTTATTGGTCTTCGATTTTGCATATTCTATGTCAATTTGGTATTATTTATGTGTAGGGTTTTAACATGTTTAGGGTTTCCTTTTTTCTTCTTCTTCTTCTTCGTATTAAATTGGTTTAGCTCCTTAAAACCTAGCTTTTAAGTATGCTTTCAGATTCATTTTGTACTTGCATGTTTCAGGTGGACAGCTTTCAAGTGCATTTGTGGGTAAAGTTTCCACCTTTTGGTCTTCTTTGGGGATTTTAGCTGATTAAGAACGATAGGTTTTGTGGGTGTATTTTAATGAATATGCTGTCTATGAAGAGTTTATGTATCAATGCTGTAGGTCATTTGTGAAATCTTGAAAAGGTGAGGGGTAATCGATGGAACAGGTTTTGGGTTCTGATTCTGTTCCTTCTGGCCCTATGGATAAGTCTAAGGTTTTGACTGTTAAGCCATTGAGGTGTCTCGTTCCTATTTTCCCATCGGAACGGGATTCAACTGGAACCCAGACTTCCCAATTTGCATCTGTCCCGCCAACTGGTCCATTTCCGCCTGGTGCTGCACCATTTTTTCCTTTCTTTGCATCAAATGAGTCCCAAAGGCAAGGCACTGGGGCAAATCAAGGACGATCTTATCCAATTCCATCACCAGTTCCCTTAAATTCCTTTCGGACACCTGTGTCGACAGCAGGAAATGGTGACATAGGGACATCAAGAAGGAGCTCTAGGAATCGTGTTGCTGCGGATGAGGATGGATATAGTCAAGGTGATGCTTACGAGAACAGCTTTGGTATGTACACGGAAGATGGCAGTGATGTTGCTGTAAAAAGGCGTAAATCCCGCAAAAAGGCAAAGGGAACACCAGCAATCGCTGTTTCTCTTTCTGAGGTTGACATAGAATCATTGGTTAATAATCTCTTGAAATCTTTCAATCTTGTGGAAATCGATACATTTTATCAAGCTAACAGTGACAAGGAGTTGGTCGAACGTGTACTTATTGTTTATAATTTGCTTAGGAGAAAGATTACACAAATTGATGACTCAAAGGAGGCTGTTCCAGGAGTAGCCAGACGCCCAGACTTAAGGTCAGGTACAATCTTAATGAATAAAGGTGCTCGGGCGAATGTCAAAAAGAGGATTGGAACTGTACCTGGTGTTGATGTTGGTGATATTTTCTTTTTCCGGATGGAGATGTGCTTGGTGGGATTGCACGCTCCGATTATGGGTGGCATAGATTACCTGACTGTTAAGGTTTCTGCTGTTGAAGAGCCAGTGGCTGTCAGTATTGTTTCCTCTGGAGGATATGAAGATGATGGG
The DNA here is from genome assembly GCA_954870635.1 of Arctium minus. Lineage (NCBI taxonomy): Eukaryota > Viridiplantae > Streptophyta > Magnoliopsida > Asterales > Asteraceae > Arctium > Arctium minus. The sequence goes on along the minus strand of OX941080.1, from coordinate 100,194,570 downwards.
GAAGATGGAGATGTGCTAATTTACAGTGGCCATGGGGGTGTTCAAAGGAAAGATAAACAACAAATGGATCAAAAACTTGAAAGGGGTAACCTTGCCCTAGAGAAAAGTTTGCATCGGGCCAATGAAGTAAGAGTCATTCGTGGTGTTAGGGATTTTGCAAGTGCAACTGGGAAGATATATGTCTATGATGGCCGATACACAATCCACGAGTCTTGGATTGAGAAAGGAAAGTCTGGTTGCAATGTTTTTAAGTACAAATTAGTTAGAGTTGCAGGCCAGCCTGAAGCATATACATTGTGGAAATCGATTCAACAATGGAAGGATGGCGTTACTACCAGGGTTGGGGTTATTCTGCCTGATCTTACCTCGGGGGCTGAAAATTTACCTGTGTGTCTTGTGAACGATGTCGATGATGAAAAGGGGCCTGCTTATTTTACATACCTACCCCATCTCAAGTATACAAAGCCTTTTGCTTCACCCAAATCCTTTTTAAACTGCAGTTGCTCAAATGGATGTGAACCTGCTACCAACTGTCCTTGTGTTCAAAAAAATGGAGGCTATATCCCATACACTTCGCTTGGTATTCTTATGAGTCATAACTCATTAATTCATGAGTGTGGGCCTGCTTGTTTGTGCCCTCGTACCTGTAGAAACCGAGTTTCTCAAGCAGGTCTCAAAATCCGTTTGGAGGTGTTCAAAACAAAGGATAAAGGTTGGGGACTTCGGTCTTGGGATCCCATTCGAGCAGGAGCTTTTATATGCGAGTATGCAGGTGATGTGATTGATTCTTCAGCAGTAGAGAGTGATGATAATTACATCTTTGATGCCACCCGCTCATTTGATCAATTGGAAGTTGTCCCTACTGATGATCCTGTAGAGGTTCCATTTCCTCTAATTATCAGTGCCAAAAATGGGGGAAACGTGGGTCGTTTTATGAACCATAGTTGTTCACCTAACGTGTATTGGCAGCCAATTTTGCGGGAAAATCATGATCAATCATATCTCCATGTTGGTTTTTATGCAATCAAGCACATTCCCCCTATGCAGGAATTAACGTATAGCTATGGAATGGTAAGGACCGACAAAGCTGGACCACGGAGGAAGAAGTGTTTGTGTGGATCATCAAGATGCAGGGGTTACTTCTACTAGCGGTCTACATGAACCTGGTGAGGATGATGCATGTTAATTCTTGTAAAAGGTTGGCTTTACCTCCCATATATAAATTGTTGTTTTATGTCTTGTGTGTTGTTTTTGCTCCCATTCTTGCTGCTCTTGAAATTTATCTGAATCTAGTAAGTAATGTCCTAACAGATGTTGATCATTCCTAGAACCACATGATCTGATTGATCCTTGTTCATTTATCAGACTATTAGCGTCAGTGTTTTAGTTGTACTTGTACATGTCTTTACTCATTCTAAACTTAAATATTTTCTTGATACGGGTATATGTTTATCTGCTGCCCTGTCTTATCCAAGATTCTCGAAACTATTTCATATTTATATCTGATTCTCAGCTTGTCCGTGTCATTTACATTTCAATTCGGAACTACCACTAGCTTAATAGGCAATAAAAAGGAAGGTTTTTTTAGGTCTAGGTATTTTCTTCTGTTTTTTGTTGGCATAATGTATAATTAATAATACCTTCATCTGTAATCTGCAACTTGCATATCCATTTTTTCAAGTGTTTGCATGTGCAACATGGCTTCTAGAAATCTTTAGATTTTGTTCATAGTGGCTTATGCCTCTATGGCCTTGTAACCGCCTCACTTTGGAAGTCACTTGTTCTATTGGCGAAAAAGTCGTTGTCTTGCCATTGTGTGGTTGGGTGGAGGGTAGGCTGACATGAGTTATAGGCCTGAGTCGTAGTTTCGGCTTCTACCTTCAGGAATTAGTCTTCTGCTGTACTTGTAGTTATATTGTCCGTTCAAAAGCTGTAGCACCTATTATGTCTCCCATTCATCCCAAAAAAGGCAACATTTGAGTTGACAACTGTAAGCAAATACCCAAGATACCCTTCAATCAGAGTGAACTTCTTTTTAAAGTATATAATATTCATATATGGCAAATACTCACGCACACTCCTCACCTTTGTTGAGGTTTGAACCCTTAACCTCGAGGGAGGCTAGGATTTACAGGTAACCCGGATCCGTTGGGCCAATGACCCTTTGGTAATTAGAGGTAACTTGTGGACCACAATCAATCTCACCAACGTTTTGTTATGATTGCTAGCCTAAAAGGAAACTCTGCATTTTTTGAGGCTAGCCTAAAATAGGAAGTGTTGTGATTCTTTTGCGACTGAAGGAGTATTATTGCATAGTTCTAGAATTAATGGAATGCATGGTATTTGTGTTTCAAGTAAGATGGGACACTTGAGATGTCATTTGAATAAAGAGCCCAAAAAATCCATACTTGTTGGTTTAGTAGCTAATCTTCAAAGGTTTTTCCATACTCATGGGAAGTATGAATATCCTTCTCCATGATTTTGCCAAATTCGTTCTCATTGCTAACACATGTTATACAGAACTGCAATTCTTTTCTAGGTCTCCTTAATTGTTGGAGAATAGGTGTACAAAGATGTGTTATATAGTAATACTAGGGTTAAAAAGTTTGTATTCTTGCACCACCATAGTGGGAGGAACAAATAGTAATTGAATTGGGTGATAGTACCTTTGAATGGTGGTTATTATATACATATGTATATATGGGTGGATCTTGGAGCATAAGGTTACTCTTTTCTGACCGGAAGACAGAGATCGTAAAAAACCCCAGGATATGGGGATACATTTGTATATGTATGTATTTGTTCATGAATCTATATACAAAATTAATGAAACCCATAAAAAATGAAGTTATTTAATGATCCATATTTAATCCTTGCCTTAAAAAATAACTTGCTATGTCCTCTTATTCTTTCTCTTGGGCGGTCATAAAACTTAAAGTTTGTTTTTACTTTTAGCCTTTATTTAAAAAAAAAATTCTAACTTGTTGATTATTGTTCTTTTATTTGTAAAAGGAAGACTAAAATTGCCCCTCTCATTGCTGGGTTCTTGTATCTTAAAGAATTGGTGGTTCATAATTTCGGGATACAGCCAATGCATAATGAGTTGCTGAAAACAGAGACCTTAGACCTCATTCTCATTGAAAATTTGCAAAGATATGTAAGGCCAAAAATGATGTGAAACTTCTGTTTGATATATCAAGTCGGGTAATTTTAATCTAATAGTACTATATGACAACAATAATGTGATTTAGCCATGATACGAACAAGAAATATACGGTTTAGTTGCCGCCTTCTTGTATACAATTCTCACATAAATGATCATTACATAACCATATTATTGCCACCCTTTTTTTTCTTTTTGGGAAGGGTGTCCTAGGCTATGCCTAGACTAATCCCTTGGCAAATTATGACCGTAAGACATCAGCCCTGATTAAACCTCAGTGGCCACAATTGTTGTGTACACCTGGATTCGAACCCTGGGCAGATGGGATATTCCATCACATCCCCAGGGCCTTAACCAGTACGCTACAACCCTTGTGTTTTATTATTGCCACCCTTGGCTTCCTACACTTCCCAACCGAACCTCTAGTTGATCAGATATTCTCACCCAATAATTATTTCTCTGTGAATTACAAACCTTATGTCTCTCTTAGAAGATACACGCGTTTTTAAAATTTTGTAATAATGTGACGAGGGACTATGCTGGAGCTATATGTAAAGATTGGTTACATGTGATGGGAAGTACACATGTTTGAATCAATGAAATGGTCTTTTTGCAAAGCTGAGGAGCCTTTTTTATGAACATGTCTGGACCAGCTTGCGCACCTTGACTAATAATAATACCTCCTGAAGTTAACAGTTAGGAAAACCTCCGGTTGGGCCCTGAGGGGGTAACCAATGAGAAACAAACTGAATACTTGACTAGTTTGTTATTTATGTTAAACGTGGGTGTTTGGGCAAGCTTGTGCGTACCTCGACTAATCCCATGAGGGCCAGGTGGGAAAACCTTTGGTGGCGGTGACCAATGGTAAGCAAACCCATGAGTTGACTAGTTTCTTTTTATTAACCCTGGACTAATCCCATGCAGCCCCAAAGATTACAGCAAAGAAAATCCTGGTGGCCCTGAGGGGATTCAAACTAGCAAGGCCTAGCATTTATTTCCCCTATAGAGTAGTTGTGTATCTATGCTCGGTTGATAAAAGCTGTGAATCTGACCATGCTCTTTTGTTTCTTTGCAGGTGATGATGATTAGAAGTAGAAGCTTTGTAGTTTGTAGGCCAAATGAAGTTGTTTGTGGGCATTCAGAAGTTTGATTATGACTTGGGACTGTAACTTAGATTATTTTGTGGTTAGCATGTTAATGTGCTATTTAGTAATATGTAAGAAACCATAAGGATGGTTTGTGTGTAGCCCCGCCTTTTAGATTTATCCTTGGACCATAAGATGAATGGATGCTTAGGCTTTTGGTAAATCCTGTTTTGCATGAATGAATGTAACATTCTTGCAATTTTTTGAAGGTCAAATTGCATAAAATAGTAACGTACTTTACTTTTTTTATTTATAATAAAAATAATGTATTTTAAAAACATTCATTTTGGTATTTCAATTGTGATATTTCAAATATAATTAGATCAAAGTGTGCATAAAACAAGAACTGCAAGAATCCGTCGGAACTTGTTAACATTTTATTGCGGATTTTTGGTGGATTTTTTAATTCTTTTTGGTTAAAATGAAAAAAAAAATTAATTAAATGTTTTCGGTAGATTTTATATTTTTTTAATTTTTCTAAATAATAAAATGTTGGCTAGAAAATCGCCGGTACCGGTGGGTTCTTTATTTTTTAATTTTTTTTAAAATAAAAATTACGGCGGATATCCGGTGAAAGTCAACGGAGTTTGACTTGTTTGACTTCCGTTGAAAATCCGCCGGAAATTTTCTGGCGAATAATCCGCCAGAAATTACCGTCGGAATTGCCCATTTGTCTACTAGTGATCGCCTATCTAGACGAATCTGGAACTCATCAAGATCAATCGAGAACCTAATAAAGAAAAAAAAGAAAAGAAAAACTAAAGTATGTAGAGTTGAAACTATAGTATATTCATGATGAATAGGATATATGTGTATAATGAATATTATGGTTTAAGTTAATATTTATGATAAATATCATACTAATATGAATATTGTAAGTCTGTAACACTCATAAATATTGGTAACCAAAAGTTATTTCGTAATCTGAATAATGAATTACATTTGTTGGTTTTGTATCTTTATGGCTTACTTTTAATATCATTGGACATCAGAAGCAATGCGGGTGAGAAATTTGGGTTTTCGGGCCTCGGTACCAGTGGGGCGACTATGCCCGACAACAATGACAATGTCACTATCGCCAGAGGCACTGTCGCGGAAGGAGGCACCCCCGCGGTACATACCATGTGAGTGTGCCCTGCGACTGTGACATGGTCACTATCGCATGGGCACAATTGCGAGAGGGAGGAAGGCTGTGATACTTGTCCAGCGATTATGATCGGCGATTGTGACAATGTCACTATCGCCTGCGGATGCTAGAGGGCTTTAAGGTCCGATTTTGAGAGGGTTTTTGCCATAAATTTCCATCTACCTCAGCTCAAACTCTCTCATCTTGAATACCCTCATTTATGTCAACTTAGGGTGCATCGAAGGTTCCATCTACCTCAACTCAAACTCTCTCATCTTGAATACCCGCATAAATTTCCATCTCCGATTTTGAGAGAGTTTCTCATGTGGTCAATGTACATGTAATTCTTTGACTTGAGAAATATGGAGTTTGTTATGTGTGAGTAATATATTTTGACATTTGTTCTAATCATTCTGTAACTGGGTGACATGATTATTGTTGGGTATGTTATAAATCACATGGTAGAACTAGTATGTATCGAGATAGGATTTGTCCCTTCTTTATGACGGGAGTGATGTCTCTGGGCCCCTTGATAAATATATACCAAGGAAATGCATGCATGCTCAGATAAATGATATGGGATATCAATTTTTGTTTTTATTAGTATATTAGAGAATCAAGAAACTAGAGAATTGACATAACGAGAATGATACATTCAATGTCTCGTGTTCAATATGGATATCAAGGACAAAAGAATTAAATATGTACACTAAAATTGACTACAAACCGATAATTTGTTGTATCATTGTTAGAGCATAAATCTGTTGGATACAAGATCAAGAAGACTGAAGGTCAAAGTGTACGAAGTCAAAGCTGAGAAAGTCAACTCTCATCAAAGTCAAAGTCTTTTGTAATAAAAGTCAAAGTGTTTTGTATTTGTATTTTGCTTAATTTCCTTGTATTTTAGATGTAGGTATAAATAGCTTTGTATTTCTGTTTTTAGTAGTTGTACAAAAAGAAGGAAAGTTCTAGAGAGAGAAAACGATTCAGATTGAGAATTGTAAAGAGAGAGAGAGAGAGTTATAGAGAGAAGAGAGTTTGTAATCGTTGAGTTTGAGTTTGAAATCAAACAGGTAATTGATTCATAAATCTTGTTTGTTGATTTGTTTATCATTAGAATCTAGAAATAAGAAATAACAACTGGTATCAGAGCAGATCCAGATTGAAATCAAGAAGATATAGAAAGTCGACTGTGTTCGTAAAAAGTCAGAATCAAAATTTGAGTTCTTGTGCGAATTAGAAGTTGTAATTGATCAGGGTTGCTCGTATAGTGTTATCGATCGAGTCTGTTTGGTAGATTTGTCAATTGCACTGTAATCGAATGTGAATTTTGAATTTTTGTGATTTTCCAGTTCACGAGTTCTAAACACTGTATTCGAATCAATTTGTATTGTTTTGTGTTTTTAATCGAAATTCGTTGCTAGAATTGTGTTCTAGATGTTTAGGCGAGCAAATTGTTAAAGTTTCGAATCAGAATTCGAGGTCTAGATGAGTTTTTGATGAAGATTTGATCGATTTTAGAGGTTTGCGCGAGATCTAAAGTTTGCACCAGTTCATCATGATTTGCGCGAGTTCGTCATAGTTTGCGTGAGTTCATCGAGAGAATTACCAAGTGTGCGTCATCAACCAGAAACGCAAAGTGATCTTTGCGTCATCAACCAGAAACGCAAAGTGACATTTGCGCAATCAACAAGAAGCGAAAACCTTAGTTTGCGCCAGAGTCGATAAACGCAAAGTTGAAGTTGGTGTTTGCGTTATCATTGGTTAACGAGAAGTTGTATCTTGCGTCTTCTACTCGTCGCGCAAAGATTGTCTTGCACGAGTAACTTGTAACGCAAAGTTCATCATTTGCATCTTATTCACGACACACAAAGTGTGGTTTGCGTCAGCCTTGTGTTGCGCAAAGTGTGGTTTGCGCCACCTACTCTTAGCGCATATCAAAGTTTGCGCTAGTCCCACTTGTTGTGTTTTGTGATTTTTTTTTTCGTTTCAGTCCTTAGAGAATTTCTGTGTTTTATATATTTTTTCAAGATTTCTGTATTTTTCTTGTTTCATTTGGACTAACGATCAGTTTCTAGTTTCTTATTGCATATATCTATCAAACAGGTTCATTCAAGATGACTTCTAAAGATGCTCTTTCTATCGGCACTGATGTCAAACCTCCAGTACTGTTCAAAGGAGAATATGAACAGTGGAAAGACAGATTTCTGGATTTTGTGGATAGACATGCGAATGGGGAGAATATACTACTGTCAATTACAGAAGGTCCAATGATTCCACCTACTGTTCAAATCCCTGATGATGAATCCTCAGACAGTGAGGATGGAGATGAGGATAGAGTACAGAAGATGAGAACAGTTCCAATGGATTTTTCCCAGTATTCTGAAGAGCAGAAAAGCCGATTTAAAGCAGATAAACAAGCACGGTCCTTACTTCTTCAAAGCATTCTGAACGAGATATACATCAAGATTGATAGTTACAAGGCAAATGCTAAGAAGATGTGGGATCAACTGTAAAAGATGATGATGGGATCCAAGGTCGGGAATCAAATGAAAGTGGCTAACTGTATTAACATTTATGAAGAGTTTAAAGCCAAAGAGAATGAAAGCTTGGAAGACACCTATGAACAGTTTGTCTTGCTTCTGAATGAACTGTCAAAGAACAAAGTGAAAAAGAAGCAGCTTGAGAACAATGTCAAATTCCTGAGCATCCTACAACCAGAATGGAAAAAGCAAACGCGTAGGATGAAACAGATGAAGGATCTCAATGACATTCCGTTACATGAGGTTTACGAGACTCTGCGTCAGAATGAAGAGGAGGTGGAAGAGAAGAGAGCTGAGAAAAAGAAGGCAGAGAAAGTTTCTGATCCCATAGCATTGGTAGCCGGAGAGAAGAAGAAAGATAAGAAAGAAAAGAAGAAAAAGAAGAAAGTCATTACTAGTTCTGAATCCGAATCTGAATCCGATGGTGATGATGGAGAAAGCCTCAAACAAGCTATGTTATTACTAACCCGTGCATTCCAGAAGAAATTCTACAAATAGCCGGGATCCAATTCTCAGAGATACTCTTCATCCAGCTCCAAGAACCATGAGCACAGAGAACGGGTAGAAGGAAACCATTTTGTTGAGAAGAAACCCGAAGAAAGAAAGAAGTTTGTAAATGACTATATTATTGCTGAAAAGCCAGCAAATGATCCAATCAAATGCTACAACTGTGGCAAGATTGGACATTTTTCTAAAGAATGTCGAAAGCCAAAGGTTCGTAACTCCCAATATTATCAGAACAAACTGCTATTGGCCAAACAACAAGAAGCGGGCATAGCATTAATGGCTGAAGATGAATTTTGGCTGGATCATTCAGATGGTGAAGAGGAAGAGAAGGAAGAAGCTGCTCACCTATGCTTAATGGGCAAAGAGGTGAAATATGACGAGTCAGACGATGAAGCAGTTGATGAAGTAATGCACTTAACTGAAAAAGATTTCATAACCAAAATGGAAGCCATGATGGTTGAGCTTAAAGACCTTCAAGTAAAACTGAAAAAGGAAAAAGACAGAGTTGCTAAAAGAAACAACAAGATCTTTGAGCTTAATAAGTCCGTTATTAGGAACAAAGATCTAATTGATTCTTTACGCAAGTCTGCTTCTGATTCTAAAATTTAAGTAGATTGTTTTGAAAAGAAGATTTCTGATTTTGAAGTCAAAATTTCTAAGTCTGAGGTTGAGAAGAAAGAATCTGCACTAACAATTCCTAAATTGCAGGTTGAGAACAAGCTTTTGAATAAGAAGGTAAATGGTCTGGAAGCCAAACTCTATGCAAGAGGCCAAACAGATCAAACCATTTTTCTCAATGCACCTAACGAAGAGGCTGATGTTAAGGAAAAATGGGGACTTGGTTTTGAAAACCCCCATTACTTAAAGAAAGCCATCAGAAAACAACCAGCACTTTATAATTTTGATTTTCTTGCTTGTGCTGGTAAACATACTCATTTAAAACCCAAATTTGTTACCAAATTACCAGAAGAAGTTGAGGCCAAAGAAACTGAAAATAGAAAGAATGTAAAGAAAATACAACTACCATTTAACTATGCAAAGTTACATGATAGTTATCTTTCAGAGACACCAAAAGTTCTTTCAAACGACTATTTTGCTAGTTATTCTGTTTCTGAGATGAAGGCAAAACCTGCAATTGCAAAGGTTTATGTTCCTCCACTCATTCTTGAAAGCAAAATAGTTGAACTTGAAAATATTGTTTTTGATGAAAGACTTTTGGTAGATATTGAACAAAGTGTGTTTTCTACAGTTTTAAAGAACACTGCTTTTTCAATCTAAACCTACAAAGTGTTCTACAGTTTCAAAGGCACCTCAAACTTCGTCTGATAATTTCGATGACTTATTTGAGTCTGCAAATGACTTTCTTAATTCTAATGATGGGTGCATAGAAGAAATTGATATGTTTGATTTCAATGCTCCTCTTCCTGATCATTCTACTTGTCTTATAAATGAAAAAGTGTTACCAAGTGGTGTTAATATTGGTGAATCATCAGCTAAGGTTGGTGAATCAGTTTATGTAACTGCTGATTACTATGCTCAAGGTAAGAAACATAAGAAACATCGATTACAGAAACAGAAATACACTGGTACACAAAAGAAAACTCAATCTCAGAAATCTGATTTTTCTAATATATCTAAATTTTTTGTTTCAGATATAAGCAAGAAAAAGGTCGAAAACTCAAACTGTATGGCGACCAAAGAGGAAGAATGATGAGATAGCTGAATCAGTTTCTGATAACTCATGTACTAGATCTGTTAGTAGTGATAATGATGTAGTTGGTCAACTTGCTTCACCTAAACAAAACCTTGTAACTTCTTACAAGCGTTATTCAATAAAGCAATTGATTCAATTATCTCATATTACTACTAAATCTTATCATTATCGGAGAAATGATTTTGCTTATTCTCATAATTCTACTGATTGGTTTGGATCTTATCAAGTTTATTCTTCAAGATCAAATGTTTTTAAAAGTTTTCAAAGAAAAGGAGGATCCATCTTCAAATGGATACCAAAAACTTGTGCTAATCTGTTAGGAACCGTTTTTAAATGGGTACCTAAATCTATTGTTTCCTGATTTCTCTTGCAGACCCGACATATGTGGTACTTGGACAGTGGATGTTCCAAGCATATGACTGGGCAAAAAACTTTATTGTCTAATTATACAGAGAAATTCAGCGGAAATGTCAGATTTGGAAACGATCAGCTTTCACCAATCTTAGGATATGGTGACATCATTCAAGACAACATAACGATTAGTAAGGTGAGTTATGTCGAAGGCTTAGGGCACAACTTGTTCAGCATCGGTCAATTCTGCGATAAAGGGTTAGAGGTCAACTTCAAATCTAATAGTTGCTCGGTTCGTACTGAAGACGACACAGAACTCTTAGCTGGAAATCGAAAGACAAACCTCTATACCATCAACCTGTCCAAAGTTCAGATTGACAATCAAGTTTGCTTAATGAAAAAATCTTCAATGCAGTAAAGTTGGCTTTGGCATCGACGTCTATCATACCTGAACTTTCGTTATATTAACAAGCTGGTCAAAGATAAGTTGTTTAAAGGACTTCCTGAACTGAGGTATGAGAAAGAACACTTATGTGCAACATGTGAAAAGGGTAAGATGAAGAGAGCCGCGCATAAACCGAAGCCTGAACCAAGTACCAGCTCTCCGTTAGAGTTATTGCATATGGATTTGTGTGGTCCAATGCGAACTCAGAGCTTGGGTGGTAAGAAATACGTGTTGGTTATTGTGGACGATTACTCAAGATATACATGGGTCAAATTTCTATGATCAAAAGATGAGACACCCGAAGTTCTCATCACCTTCTTAAAGACGACCCAGGTGAATATGCAGAGACAAGTCAAGTTTCTTCGAACTGACAACGGCACAGAGTTCAAAAACAAAATAGTTGAAGAATATCTCGAATCGGTTGGGATTTCACATCAATACTCTACTGCTCGTACGCCTGAACAAAATGGAGTAGTCGAAAGGCGAAATCGGACGCTAGTCGAGGCCGCTCGGACTATGCTGAGCCAGCTTGACTTACCTCTATTCTTATGGGTAGAAGCTGTGTCAACTGCTTGTCATACTCAAAATCGATCCATGATACACCACCGTTTTCAAAAGACTCCATATGAGCTGATCAACAACAAAACACCGACAATCAAGTATTTTCATATATTTGGGTGTAAGTGTTTCGTGCTTAACGATAGAGAGAATCTTAACAAATTCAGTGCTAAGGCGGACGAAGGCATATTCATTGGCTACTCTTCAACATCTGCAGCATACCGTGTTTATCTGAAGAAGTCTAAGACAGTCGTCGAGAGCGTCAATGTAACATTCGATGAAGACATGGCTTCTGAACAACTCAGTTCAGAACCCGTGATCACTGGAGTATTAGCTTCTAGGCAGATTAGTCCAGAACCTGTTTCTACTGAGAACAATTCGGATAACGCTTCTACTTCACTTTCACATTTATCTGATTTAGATTTGTTATTTGAATTCTTTTATGATGAGTTTCTAGGGTCTAATGTACCTAAACCTGCTGTGACTGACAGGTTTGAAGACCCAAGCTGCAATCATCCAGTCACTTCAGAAGTCATAACTGAACTTGAAACCCCCGTTCAGTCAGAAACTCACATTCCAACAACTACTCCTACAGTTGAAGATACACAAGTAACTGCTGAGCCAGAAGTAACTGTTTCAGTTGGTTGTGATATATTGTCTACTCAACATCCAGATTCTGTTGTTCCAACTGATGCTTCTGCACCTGAAACTTCAACTGCAAACCTCCCTCCTATTATTCAAACTGAAGAGTCTGATAGTGGATTTTTAGATGATGATCATGTTCAAACTTCATCTACTCCACTCCCTCATAAGCATTGCTGGACCAAAGAACATCCTTCACATCAAGTAATTGGAGATCTTAACAAGCCTGTACAAACTAGGTTAGCAACTCTTAATCAATGTATGCATGACTCATTCCTCAGCAAGATAGAGCCCACGCGAGTATCAGAGGCTTTAGCTGATTCGGATTGGGTATCTGCCATGCAAGATGAATTAAATCAGTTTGAAGCTCTGAAGGTTTGGAGATTAGTTCCAAAACCAGAAGGTAAAACCGTGATAGGAACTAAATGGGTATTCAAAAACAAGAAGGACGAAGATGGTATCGTCATAAGGAACAAAGCTAGACTTGTTGCCAAAGGTTACCGACAAGAGGAAGGCATAGACTACGATGAGACGTATGCTCCAATAGCGCGTATAGAGGCAATCCGCATGTTTTTAGCCTACGCAGTTCACAAGAATTTCACAGTCTATCAGATGGATGTGAAAACAACCTTTCTGAATGGCATTCTTAAGGAGGAAGTCTACGTGTCTCAACTAGAAGGGTTCGTGAATCTAGATAAGCCAGATCATGTATACATCTTGGATAAAGCCCTGTATGGTTTAAAACAAGCCCCTCGAGCATGGTATGATGTTCTATCTAAATTCTTGGTCAAGTCCGGTTTTTCCAAAGGTAAAATAAATACCACTTTGTTTACCAAAAAGGAAAAAGATGATATCATCCTTATTCAAATATATGTTGATGATATAATATTTGGTTCTACAAATCCAAAATACTGCAAAAACTTTTCTAACCTCATGGTGTCACGTTTTCAAATGAGTATGATGGGAGATATGAATTTCTTTCTCGGATTACAAGTTAAACAGTTTTCAACGGGGATTTTCATTAACCAATCTAAGTACATTTTGGATATTCTTTGGAAGTACAAAATGGAAAATGGCAAACCTATTGGAACCCCGATGGCACTAGGTACTAAAATTAGCACTGATCCTTCGGGTAAAAGTGTTGTTGTTAGAACTTATAGAGGTATGATAGGGTATTTAATGTATCTTACTTCAAGTAGGCCAGATATTATGTTTTCAACATGCTTATGTTCTAGATATCAGGCTGCTCCTAAAGAATCTCATTTGGTTGTTGTCAAAAGGATTTTTAGGTATCTTAAGGGGACTGCAGATCTTGGTATGTGGTATCCTAAGGATACTGGTTTTCAACTGACTGCCTATTCAGATGCAGATCATGCAGGTTGCATGTTGGACAGAAAGAGTACTTCAGGTCACATTCAATTTCTTGGAGACAAGCTTGTTAGCTGGGCGTCAAAGAAACAATTATGCGTTTCCACATCGACTGCTGAAGCAGAGTATGTAGCTACTGCCAGTTGCTGCTCTCAAGTCCTGTGGATGCGAACACAACTACGAGACTATGGATTCAAGTTTGACAAAATACCTATCTATTGTGACTCGAAGAGTGCAATCGTGATATCTGCTAATCCTGTCCAACATATGAAAACCAAACACATTGACGTCAGGTATCATTTTATCAAAGATAATGTAGAAAAAGGAACAATTGAACTCCATTTTGTAAAAACAGATTATCAGCTTGCAGATTTTCTACCAAACCTTTAGATGAAAAGAGATTTAATTTTCTTGTCTGTAAGCTTGGTATGCTAAATCTGAAGACCTAATCAGTTGTTACTTAATAAAGTTACGTATTGTTATTTTTCATCATTTTCTTTATTATTATTTCTGAAGGGTATCTGCACTTTAATAGTTTGCTCATGATCTCAGGGGGAGAGTTAGATGCACTTTAAGATGATCTACATTGTTTTGAGGGGGAGCATAACTAATTTCTGCATTTTACTTAACTGACAAATTTTTGACATGCATGATTTTAGGGGGAGTATATAAGAAAAGGAGTAAGACTATGATTTCTGATTATTTCAGATTAGAATTCGTACTTTAAATTGTTTTACTGCTTTAAAGTCTTTTATGTTTCAATAAACTTTGTGAATAAAATTTTCTTTGACTAGACTTTGAGACTTATGCAGGATGAGAGAAGCTGACAAGATCATATCTTTATGACTTCAGCTTGACTTCATGAGATTTAAGATTGCGCGAAACGGTAAATTTCTTATCTTAATCTCAAATGTATCTAAAAGGACAAATTTCAGATATAGAAAACATGTTCTGAAATGTTCAAACCACTTCCCGATTCTTAAAACAATTTTCATGAATTGGAAGTGTGATTTTAAATGTTTTCATTTTATTTGTGCTTAAATGATTACACACCGTGTGTTTCCAAAGATAAATACTTGTGTATTGTCTTTTCTATATACTTTCAAGTATTCACACACACCGGTTTGAATTTTTGTTCAAATCGTTCTTACCATGTCTCATATTGTAACCAATTTTTTGATGGTAAGACACCCCGCTTGTAATTTAAAGAATTTTTGAGCAATTTTTCATTTCAAGAATTCAAGAATGTCTATATTTTGTTTCGTATAGACAATATCCATTATTCTTGACCTTAAGCTTTAATTGTTATATCATTCATTTCTGATCATTTTTAATACAAAGTCAGATTTTCAAACAAGTTTCTTGTATTCATTTCATTCTTTCAATATACTTGTTTGAAAATACTTCAATGTTTCAAAATGCTCATATCTTCATGATTATATTCTGAGCATATTTACATCTAACATTTGTATATGAGCTTTAACTGATAAAGTTAAACCATTTTGAGCAACATCATGCTTTCATAGGGTTACATGGGTTCTTTGTGATAGGAATTAACTGAACTTCTATGAAATCACGTTAACCAGTGATTTCTACCCAAGAAGTTAATCTTTAGAGATTGAGTGTGAGGAGTCAAAAGAAATGAGTGTGGGTGTGATGAGGTAAAATGTAAAAGAGAGTTTGGTTAATTGTGAGCTTAATGATTAAAAGAAAGAGGGTGTGAGATCAGAGTAAAAGAATATCAAACTCTGCACCAACTACTTTCTGAGCCGGGCAACCACATTACTAATGTTTCACATTTCTTCGTGAACGTTATTGAAACAGGCAAATAGCCCATGCCAACTCTTGCTTAATACCCCACCAACCACTCATTTTCTTCTCAAAAAGAAAATGTTTCATATTTTTCTGGGGACGCAACATATAATCTATCTGATTTTCATTTAGAAAATCTGGATAATGAAAAAGAAGGAAGTATGCCCCGCCTTCGCACTTCAATCATGCACATTGATTCTGTGTTTATCTACTGTTGTCTCAGTGGTTTACACAATGTTGAGCCTTATAAAAGCAATCATTCGTGCTTAATTCTTTCTACACATGCACGAACACACAAAGAATTTGTTTATTTGTCATAACATTCATAGAAATTGCCTTTGTGGTGTTTCGATGATTGGATGGAAGCCCTGGGGGAGTGAACATCAAAAAGCTCCTTTATATTGTGTATCCGTTACACACAGTGACTTTGTGTTACTGACAGGCATTTTAACTGATTCATTTGTTGATTCAGGAGTTACATGTTCTTATTTTGTCTGGATTTGCAAAGATCTAGATGAATACTTGGTTATGGATCACAGAATCAGAGGCTCAGTTTGACAGATCAGAATGGTCAATGACATTTCTTGGAAGAAAAGTTTTGATGATATAGATGCTCAAATCATCAAAAAGGGGGAGATGGTATCAAGAAATGATAAAATTTTGGGAGATGTTTTTAAAGAAATATCCAAGTCAGAAGATTCAAAGTAAAGACTTGAAGGAGATTAAAGTATTTCTGAAGATGTACTGATTTTTGAGGAAATTTTCCTTGAATATTATTTGCTAAAGCAATCCGAGCTGATTCTGAAGATAATCTATTTCCAAAGTCTGAAAGTATTTTGTGAAAGTTTTGGGGAGATTGTTAATCGTTTGAAGACAGTTTTGGAAAGAATATCGTCAAAGAAAAAGGGGAGATTGTACTGATAGAGATTAAAAGAGAAGACTGAATTGCTAGATCTTTCAACAGTGATCTTGAATCCAAAGGGGGAGATTGTTAGAGCATAAATCTGTTGGATACAAGATCAAGAAGACTGAAGGTCAAAGTGTACGAAGTCAAAGCTGAGAAAGTCAACTCTCATCAAAATCAAAGTCTTTTGTAATAAAAGTCAAAGTGTTTTGTATTTGTATTTTGCTTAATTTCCTTGTATTTTAGATGTAGGTATAAATAGCTTTGTATTTCTGTTTTTAGTAGTGGTACAAAAAGAAGGAAAGTTCTAGAGAGAGAAAATGATTCAGATTGAAAATTGTAAAGAGAGAGAGAGTTCTAGAGAGAAGAGAGTTTGTAATCGTTGAGTTTGAGTTTGAAATCAAACAGGTAATTGATTCATAAATCTTGTTTGTTGATTTGTTTATCATTAGAATCTAGAAACAGGGAATAACAATCATCAATTCTCGTCATTTGGGTGATGATGTATTGCTAGATACCGCTCATTGTTTATAACTATAAATACGATATTTATATTTATTACCAACATGTTGAGAACCCATTGGGTCACACGCATTGAACATATCCGAATAAGGAGTTTTAATAATTTAAACGTTTAATTACTATATCTGATTTGTATTGATTTAATTTGATTAAATAAAATCAGATATTATTTATGTTAGACATAAATAAAGATAGCTAGGTATGGTCTTGAAAAGATGAGTCATGGTGCATGGATACTTCTACACTCAAGTAAGGTGTAGGGATGGTGGTGCTTTCATGCCATGCCTCTCATATCCATATAAAATGTATGTCATTTTATGCAAGAATTCGTCTTGCAATTCTCTCTCAAATTCACCTACAATTATTGCTCTCTTTTCTTTCTAAGTTCAGAAACCGTGACTAGCATCACGAGAAAGCAAAGGATTCAGATTGTTCGCGTGGATACCGTGGAGGCATCAAGCTTTGTTTGTTGTTATGATTCAAAGTCTCGTTAACTGTGAGGTATAATTTCGAAACACCCGATTTATTCCGGTTCGTATGGGTCCTTGGAGGGTTACAATTTTATTTTCTGCTATGCTTGAGATCCCGTAACCCAACATTGATGAGTAAACCTCAAGAATGTGTTCTTTTGGTGATTTGTTATACAAATGGAGTGTGTTTGATTTTTAATACATTTTAGTGTATTTGGCTTTATAAACTGTTTGGAAATTACACGTATTTGTGTTATGAGGCATTTTGGAAATATGAGAGTTTGATTTCCCTTGGAAAATGGTTTGTTCCAACCAACAAAGAGTTTTTTAGTTAATTATGTATTTTAGAGCATGTGTTTGCATAAACTTGGGTCAATTGCGTTTTATTGCATTTTATGACTTTTGACAAATGGTCAATTAGTTTGTGGAATTTTTGGCTCGGTTGTGACTCAGAGGAGTCTTGGGGGCATTTGCCCAGTTTTATATGCTCGATGAGGAGCTTTGGACATATGATACATTTAATTGCATTTTGATGGAAATTACATGTTTGAATGCGTTAGTCATTCATTTGATTCATGTAATGTTTTAGATTGTAATGCGTTAGATCCATAGGCATAGGAGTCTGTTTATTCAACGTGGACTTTTGATGTTCCTGATTGATTCTAGTGAGTGGTCCACAAGTCATGTTTTATTTCAAGCTTGCGGTGGTGCTCAGGAGAGCCATATACGGAGCTAAGTCTTGCGGTGGTGCCATGGTGAGCCGGATACGGGGACTTGTGATTTTTTTGGTGAGACTCATCTAGAGGTCGAGTAGACACTAGGGTCATTTGGGTATCTTACGGTGGTTGCTCAGAGGATCTTTATACGGGGATCGATGACCCGAGCTGAAACTCGAGAACGTTGATAAGTGGCTTAACTTTGTGTCCCGCTACATTCAATGGAATCGGGTCTCCCACGTCACCGAAAGGTGTTGTTTTGGGTATTGAGTATTATCCATGTTTTCGGTGACATTTTATGTACGGATTTCTATCCATGATTTTTGGGTTTTAAGTATTAAACTTATTCCATGTTTTTAGATGTTATGGATGTTTTGAATTCATATTTGAAAGAATGTTTTGTATCGGGGTTTCCATCACGTAAATGATGGGTTTTGGGAAATATTTCACTTCCATGTTTAATACATTTCATTTTGGAATTGGTGATTTAAATAACATTATTTTAGGTTACCATTTCATTTTTGAAGAATCTTGAAAAGTCATTCACGATTGGCATCTTTGGAAAAGTCAACAAGTCACGAATCTGAATACTTGAATCTTTTGAAACTTCAACTTCGAAACGTATTTGAAATCTTTATCGTTGAACTTTGAGGAATCTTTGATCTCATATCTTCATCTCTCTGATCTCTGGATCGTCTTTAGAAAACAAACTTTCTTAATCATCTTGAATTAACTTTGAATCATCTCGGAATGATTTATTTTCAACAGATTTGAACTTTCAGAATTTCTCCACAAGTCTTTTTACTTTGAACTTTCTTCATACTTTAAAATTGATTTTGAAATTGAACTCTGTAAATTTCTCCCCCTTTTTGATGAATTGTGAGAATCAAAATCATCAAAACTCATTTCAATTTCAGCTCAGTCTTTGAAACTTCTGTCCCTTTTTGACAATGTAGAACAGTCTTCATGATCTCTTCTTGTAATATTTAAACATTCTCCCCCAACTGATCTGATAATGAGCCGTCAATTCATGAATGTATTTATCCGTATCTTTTCAAATTCAGACAAAATATGAATGGTAAACCTGAATCAACACATGAAACAGTTAGGAATGCCTGTCAGTAACACAAAGTTAACGTGTACACCTAATGTACAATTTAAGGAGTTGGTTTACTGTTGACTCCCCAAGAATTCCATTCAATCATTGAAAAACACAAGGTATTTTCTATAAATGTTCTGACAGAAAAACAGATTTTCTGTGTGTTCGTGCTTGTGTATGAAAGAATTAAGCACAATGATTGTGTTTCATAAGGCTCAAAGTATGTAAACCAATGAGACAACAATGATTATACATAGACTCAATTGTGCATGATAAAGGGTCGAAGGTGGGGCAACTTTCCTTCTTTTTCAATATCAGTATCTTCCGAATGAAGAACCAATAGAGTATGTGCTGCATCCCCAGAAAATGTGAAACATTCTCTTTTTGAGAAAAGAATGAGTAGCTGGTGGGCTATTTGCAAGAGATGGCATGGGCTAGGTACCTTTTTCAATGTCGTTCACGAAGAAATGTGAAACAACAGTTTATGCGGCTTCCCGACTCAGAAAGAATTTTGGTGCAGAGTCTGATATTCTTTTACTCTGATCTCTCACCCTCGTTCTTTTAAACATTAAAGCTCACTTCTAACCAATCTCTCATTTTCATTTTACCTCTTCACACACCACTCTCAAACTTTTGACCCCTCTCCCCTCAATCACTCAAAGGATTACTTCCGGGGTAGGAAACACTGGTTATCGTGAATCCATGGAAGTTCTTTTAAGCATTCACACTGAATCCCATGTATTTTTCCTAAAAAAATATGCGTATCTCAATGATTTTCTTGACATTAAAGCTAAAAAAAAATCATTTGTCAGTGTATGTATGCTCATAAAGATAAGAATGAAATTTGAGCATTTTAAGCATTTAAGATTTCTCAAAACTTTGTATGAATGAATGAACATGAAAGAATAGAAATGTTTTGAGAATCTGACAATGATTAAAATCAGATCAAAAATTCATGAAGAATTAGATTTTGGGATGTCAAAGACGTAAGATGTTTATATGAACAATATATAAACATATTAACAATGAAAGCACATTTAATGTTGAAATGATGTTTGATTCAAACAATAATGAATAACAAATGGCGGGAGTATTACCATAGAAAGATTTATCATTTGATACATGGTAATAACAAAATCAATATGAAGTACTGAACCAGTGTGTGTGAATACTTGACAGTATATAGACAAGATAATACACAAGTATGTATCTTTGGAAACAAACGATCAGTTATACATTGAAGCTCAATTATGAAAAATATTTAAAATCAAACTTCTAAATTCATGAAATCTTTTAAGAACAAGAAGTGGTTTGAACATTTTAGAAAGCGTTTTTCATGTTCGAAAGTTGTTCTTCTTTCAAACAATCAGAGATTAAGATCAGAAGATACTTACAAATAAGCTCCCCCTCAAATCATGATACAATGATTTAGGTCAGATAAGCTCCCCCTGGATATTTTCAGAATATCCTTAATCTGAAACATTAAAGACCGAGTCCTAAGCTGTTTTACTTAGAAGTCATAGTCCTTTAACATTGAAGTGCGGGTCTTGAACTGAATTATTCAAGAGCCACAGTTCTTTGAGATACGAGTCCTAGACTGATTTGTCTAGAAGTCAAACATCATGCTCCCCCTTAAACTTTGGGTGCCTGCAACACAGATTTAGCTTTTGGTACCCACTGATATTTGGGTCCTGATGTGTAAGTTGCAGTTCTTGTGGGGGTTACATAGTAAGAACCATACCAATACTTAACAAAATTCTTACTTACAAAGTCATTTGCTCCACAGTAAGAACAACATATTTTCTTCTGAGCAACCCTAATCAAGTGATTAGTAGAGTAAAACATATCAGGATTACCAAAAGATTTACCTTTATGCGCTCTGTTCTTTTTGGCATTGGTTGTGGATGCAGTTGCCTTGCCATTCTTCTTCTCATCCTAAGAAGAATCTTTAACCCTCCAGACCATATGTCCTTTCTTGGATTGCTTTCCAAGAGATTTTATATAAAAGTTTGCTGAACCATCAACAGATTTGTCATAAAATAGATTTGATGGTCTGATCTGATTTGATTTGACAGTTTGTGATTTGACACTTTTCTTTTTCAAAACATTTTTCTCATGAATAGAACTTGAAGCTATTTTGAAAGAACAGACTGATTCTGTTGAATTATCAACAGGTGATTGATCAATCACATCAGCTGAAACTTTATCTGACAAATCAAAGTTTGCAGCTTCCAAGTCTTTTATCTATTTGGTCAAAATATTTATTTCATCAGAAAGTGTGTCAAACTTTTGTTTCAAATCATTTCTTGCCATCTGTTCTTTAATAATATCTTAGGATAGAACAGAGATTTTGGACATGAGCTTAGATATTTCAGATTCAAAATTTTGACGTTCAAGCTCAAAATCTTTTCCAAGTTCTTGGTTTTATCAAAAATTTCATTGAAGATCCCAACATTTCTCTTTTCAGATTTCTTCTTTTGAATCTCAAAAGACCTTTTCTTTTCTTGAAAAGCGTTTCTTTCTTTCTCAAGTAAGTCTTGTAAAATAGAGATCTGTTTGGAAAGTTCAACAGTTTTATCTTCAAGAACTTTTCTCTCTTTGGCAAAAGTGTCTCTTTCAGTAATCAGAATTTTCTCAAATTCAGACACTTGCTTTGAAAGTTTTATGCATCTATGCTCAAGATCCTTTTTCTCTTGGAGAGTTTTCTTAGAAAGTTCAGACAGTTTTTGAGTAGAAGATGTCTCCAGATTTGATTTAACTTTATCTGCTTGGATGCTTTTCATCAGATCAGCATTTTTGGCTTCCAATGCAGATATCTTGTCTTCAAAAGCCGTAAACTTGTGTTGAAGTTCAATTGATTCAGCTTGTAGTTCTGAATATTTTTGTTCAGTTGTCTTCAGTTGGCTTTGAAGTTTTGCAATTATGGACTCTTTGATTTTGATTACTTTCTCAATAGACTGAATGGTATTTTCTTTTATTGTAATCATTTTATCTCTATCTTTAATCTCTTTCTCTCTTGCACTGATGATACCTGCAAAATCAGATTTAACATTATCAGTACATTTTGCACAAATAGGAGTTTTATCAGAATTTGACAAATTTGACTTCAACTCCTGAATCTGTTTGAGAAGCTTTGAATTCTGATTTTTCAGTTTCTCTCTTTCTGCTTCTAAAACAGTTATCTCAAGCATGTATAAGACACCCATATCTCTAGCTGACAGTAAAATATTTCCTTTCTCATCTGTAATTCTCATTTTGAAATATAGATGAGCTTGAATGAATGATCGTTTCCAAACAATTCAGAAAAGTTTGACTGAAAGTCAAAATCAGATCACCACTTGAAAATAATTCTCAGAAAAATTTTAACTCTGAAACTCGCAAAGTACTGGAACTCGTAGACCAAGAAACTCACAGATCTCTAAACTCGCAAAGCACTGGAACTCGCAGACCAAGTGAACTCGCAAACAAGGGTTTGCCTGTTTATGAAACTCTCAGACAAGGGTTTGAGTGTTTTGAGAAACTCTCAGACAATGGTTTGAGTGTTTTGAGAAACTCTCAGACAATGGTTTGAGTGTTTTACGAAACTCTCAAGCAATGGTTTGAGTGTTTTACGAAACTCTCAAGCAATGGTTTGAGTGTTTTACGAAACTCTCAAGCAATGGTTTAAGTGTTTTACGAAACTCTCAAGCAACTAGTTGTGATTTCTTCAAACTCTCAAGCAACTAGTTGCGTGTTCTTCATGTTTAACGAGTTCTTCATGTTTCTTCTTCGTTGTGACAAATTTTGAACTTTCTGCAACATCAAAAACTTATAAGCAATTTGTTATTTCAAGAATTATGGATAAAAATATGTATCACAAACACATTTTTGAAACAATCCACAACTTTTTTTCGGATCAAAACTCAGATTTGGAACAAAAAATTCAAGAACATCTCAAGAACACTTATCAAACCAAAAATTTCAAAAAATGAAATATAGACTTTAAAACTTGTAATCTTTGAACAAATCATGTCTAAAATCACTTTTTACACACAAATCCACAACAAATTTAATCAAATCGATGCAAAATCTCAAAATCAATCTTCAAAATTTTTCACAGTGAACTTTTCTCAAGAACATAAAATTTTCAAAACTCATCAAATTTATGCAATCTTGATGTGATTTTGAAAATATTTTGATGCAAAGTAGATATATAACAATGGAGAAACAATCAATCAAAATCAAATCCAAAAACGAATTAGAAATGCATAACCCATTTGTGATCTCCAAAATTCCAAAAATGGAGATTTTCTTCAAAAGTCTTCAAATCTTCATCAAAATTTGACGAATTTGTGATGAAATTGTTTCTGAATTTTATTTGGTCTCGCTCTGATACCAATTGAAATTGTATGATCCCTAATATTCAAGCACAATCAAACAATATTAATTTGACAATCACAATTCTAGAGAGAGAGAGAGTAGAGAGAGAGAGTAGAGAGAGAAAGAGTATGTATCATAGATCTAACCATGAAGTCTGCAAGTTCTTCAGATGATGTTTGCGAGTTTTTCAAGAAGCTTGCGAGTTCTATGAATCTTGCGAGTTCTTCAATATTTCGAGTCCGTGATCACTTTTCCAGCCTTAAATCCTTCAATACTCCAAATTAGACCATGAAAATTTGCAGATTTAACCTCGACAACAATCTGAACAAATTTCTAATACATAATTTTTACTAAAAACAGCAAAATTACAACTTTTGATCCAAACACAGACTTTTCACAACTTCGAACAAAAATTCAACAAAAACCAAAATTCACACAAATTTGTTGTGAATTAGGCTAAACAATTAAAATCAAATATGTTCTAGAACCAAAATCGAGTACAAAGCTATCAATCTCCAATCCACTCAATCACAAAATTTGATCCCTTACAGATTGCTTTGTGAGTTCTTCAAAAAATTGACAAAAACTTCAAATCTTGATCATGATTCTAATTTTCGTCTGTTTTGATACCAATTGTTATTCCCAGTTTGATGAAAGATTATCATGATGAACAATGGTTTTTCAAACAAATCTCATATTCATTGATCTTTGAAATTCACATTACAATCACCCTCTCTCTACTTTCTCTCACTAAGATATACACTATGCTCTTTTCTAATAAGCTCTCTACGCCTACCAACATTACAAGGACAAAGGAACTATTTATACTAACTACCAATACAAGGAACAAACACAATTAACAAACTAACACGCTTGACTTTGATTGACTTTGAATTTCTACTTGATGACTTTGACTTTGCATTTGAAGGATTTGACTTGGGCTTTTGACTTTCAATCTAGATGATCTTGAAGAGAACAATTTGTGCTCTAACAGTTTTATTGCACACTATTTTAATGCAGAGAAAGTTATTTTACACACATGGCATTAACAAGTATATGCCAGGACCATAGCGGTTAATTTGAAAAGTTTGTTGACCATACTTTGGCGTTTTCGTTATTAACTTGAATAATGATCAAGTGGCTTTAAAAATGATTTGTTTATGTATGACAAGTGTTCCCACTTTGCACAACTACCGAGTAAACGGTAGTGGATTTTTACACGTACGGTTAATTGATATAATGATTTTGCGTTTGAAACGTCTTATAAAATTACAAACTGACATATTAGTTTGAAAAACCTTGAACTCATTTGAGCTATAGATTTAAACCCTTTTGTGAAAGGAGTTGTGATTAGGGACTAGAGGAGTCCCTAGGAACTGAAACGTCGAATGATTATGTTAGTGCACATTTGTTGTCTTCAAGATCATTATGAGAAAGGTCAAAGCTTCAAGTCAAAACCTCAAAGCTAAAGTCAAAGTCAAAGGAGCTTTAAAGGGAAGTCAATGTCAAAGTCAACATGTTGTGTTAGTTTAGTTTAGTTTTTGTCTTGTATTAGTAGGATGTATAAATAGTTTATTTCTTTGTTAATTTTAGAGCACAATATTGAAAAAGCACTTATATTGAGAATCATTGTAGTGAGAGAAATATTTGTATAAAGAGAGAGAGAGATTGTAATCGTTGATCATTTCAATACATATGACATTTGGAAATTGATTTGTGTTCATCTTGATTAATCTTGCATATTGTGGGACACACAATTGGTATCAGGGCAAGCAATTTTCTGAAATTGGATCAAGATTTAAAAAATTGGTCGTATTTTGAAGAACTCGCAAAACATACTGTCAAAGGTCGAATTTTATGTTTTAGTGATGTTCTTGATGTAATTTTTGTTGATTTGTATTCGGTTGTTGATATAGAACATCTCTTATTTGAGTTGTTTGCCCAAATTCTCAACCAATCTGTGTGAATTTTGGATTTCATGTAAATTTGTGTTCGAAGTCTGTCAAGTCTGTATTTCGATCAAATTGTGTAATTTTGTTGTTTTTAGTTGAAATCATGTATTAGAATTGTGTTCAGAAAGTGTTCGTAGACCAATATGCAAAGTTTCAGAGGCAAATTTGAAGTTTCAGATCGATTTTTGGTTGATTCAGTGATTTTGAGTTCGACAGAGTGAAGAACTCGCAAGATCTACACAACTCGCAAGCGTCATACTGAAGAACTCGCAGATCCTAAGAACTCCCAGGCTTCTTTTTTTTTGTCTTGGTGAATTTGATAAGACAATACTTTGTGTATGTCAAGTGGAGAATTTACAGACAACGTTGTACGACAAGCTGGTATTCGCAAAGGGTGTTCTACGACAAGTTTGAACTCGCAGAAAGCTATTTGCGCAAAGTCAAGAACTCACAAGCAATACTCTGCAAGAAATTACTGTTCACTTGAAAGGGTTTGCGACAAGTTCAAGAACTCGTACACCAAAGCTTACGACAAGTGGTCTTTGCGACAAGTTCTTTTCTTGTTTTTGCCTAAGTGTGGAACTCATATCTTTACGAGAAGTTCATTTTGTTGAATTTTTCTAATTATAGAACTCGTACCTTCACGAGAAGTTCTTTTTGTGAACTTTGTCTAAGTGTAGAACTCGTATATAGCTTTTTGCGACAACTAAGAACTCGCACGACACTTCTTGCGACAAGTGGGAACTCGCAAGCTTCGGTCTGCGACATCCTCACTTCTCTGGTATAGTTATCTGTGACAGGTGTGATTTCAAGTGCTTTGCGACAAGTGTACTTCAGTGCTTTGCGACTTCTATACTTAGTCAATTTTGACTATTTTTTAGATTTTGGAAAATTTCTGATTTCTGTAAATGATTAGTGCAAGTTTGTTCAAGATGACTTCCAAAGATGCCTTAGCTACTGGAACTGATGTGAAACCACCTGTCTTGTTTAAAGGTGAGTATGAACAACGAAAAGACAGATTCCTCGATTTCATTGACCGACACGATAACGGGGAATACATAAAGCAGTTTATAGATGAAGGTGTCATGAATCCAGTAACATCTATTGTTCATGATGATAAAGATGATAGTTTTGACAGTGGTGATGGTACTGAGCCCCTAGATCCCAAGACCAATGTTAGAGCATATATTTGTTGGATACAAGATCATGAAGTCTGAAGACTGAAAGTCAACGGAGTCAAAGTTCAAGTCAACTCTCAAAGTAAAGTCAAAGTCCCTTTGTAATAAAGTCAAAGTCAAAGTCAATTTTAATTTTTTTTAAAACTGTTTTGTCCGCGTGTCTTTAATAGATATATGACTAGTGTTTATTAGATGTTAGAAGTTGATAAGTTGAATTGTACGCATACTGTTCTAGAGAGAGAAAGTGTCAAGAGAACTTCTGTATACGAATTATGTGAATTGAATTGGAATTGAAACAGGTTGAGTAATTGATTGTGTGTTATCTTGTTAATTGAATTGTGATTAGAACTTGAAATTACGGAATAATAATTGGTATCAGAGCAGAGTTCAAGGTGAAATCAATCAAGAAATGGACGTTCACACTGCTTTTCTGAGTCTAGATCGAATTTCTAATTTTTCTGAGTTTTTGCGAGTCTAATCGAGTAGATTGAGTTTGTATAGTGTATTAGAACAATCTTGTATAGGTTTATTGGAATATGTCACTGTAATTTTGGTTAATTTGTAAGATTTTACAAGTTTTAGATACACGAGTTCGAAAACACTGTGTTTGAATCAATTTGTTCATTTGAGTGAATTTAGTTGAAATTCAATGGCTATAATAGATTCTAGATGCATTAGTGAGTGAATTGTCAAAGTTTCAGATCGAAGGTCAAAGATTTGATGGGTTTTTGAGAAGATCAGAGTGAATTTTCGACGAGATCTCAAGAACTCGCATAACCTTGAAGAACTCGCACCAAGAACTCGCATCAAAGAGGATTTCGCATAGTTATTTTGCTTGAAAAATTTCATAAGTATAGAATTCACACATGTGTGTTGTGCGAAATGCGTAGAATTCGCATGTGTGTGTGTTGAAAATTCCACACAATTCGTATAACCTTGTATGTAAATTGTCAGAATTCGCATAAGCATTTTATACGAAAAGTTGTTGTGAAAATCTTTCTAAGGCAAGAATTCGCATAAGGATTGTATGCGAAAAGTGAAGAACTCACATATCACTTTATACAAATTCCTAGAATTCGCATAAGAGTGAGATACAAATTCCTCAGAATTCTCCTAAGTGTGTTATACAAATTCCTCTGTTTTTCGCATAAAAGTTTCAAATATTTTTCTAAGTGTAGAATTCATGCGAGTCTGTTATGCGAAAAGTTGTATGCGAAAAGTTCATGCGAAAAACTAAATTTTCAAATTTTCCAAGTCAAGATTTATCGTAAGTGTTGTATGCGAATTCCTAGAACTTGCATATAACTATGTGCGAATTCTGAAGATAGTTTGTATGTATGCGAATTCTTGGCGATTTCTCTTGTATTCGAATTCTGAAAGGTTCTGTATGCGAATTCTTTGTGACTCACTGTAGTGTGCGAATTCCATACTTGGTAGATTTTTTTTGAAAATTAATTTCTGAAAAATTATTTCTAAGATTTTCTGTATTTCTAATTTCACTTGGACTAACGATCATTTTTCTAGTTCTTATTGTACATTTTTGAAACATGATGACTTCCAAAGACGCACTTTCAATCGGTACAGATGTAAAGCCTCCGGTACTATTCAAAGAGGAATACGAGCAGTGGAAAGACGGGTTCCTTGACTTCATTGACAACCATGCAAACGGGGACAATATTCTGATGTCTATCATGGAAGGTCCGATGGTACCCCTCACTATGGAAATACCGGATGATGAGTATTCTGATAGTGAAGATGGAAACATGGACAGAGCTCACAAGACAAAGACTGTTCCAAAAGACCTTTCCCAGTATACAGAAGAACAGAAGAATAGATACAAAGCTGACAAACAAGCTAAATCTATGCTCTTACAAAGCATACCCAATGAGATTTACATCAAAATTGACAGCTACAAGGCAAACGCGAAGAAAATGTGGGATCAACTTCAAAAGATGATGATGGGATCAAAGGTTGGAAATCAGATGAAGGTTGCCAACTGCATAAACAACTACGAGGAATTCAAGGCTAAGGAGAATGAGAGCCTTGAGGAAACTTACGAGAGATTTGTTCTATTGATCCTAAATATGGTGTTCTAAACTTGATTTTCTATTAACTATACAAAAACAAGTGAATAAGAGTGCAGAAGCGTTTTTGAAGTGTAGAGAAATAGATCTTTAAGGTAGTAAACACACTAGCAGTTAATAAACAGAAACATAAAATGTATCGAGATGATTAATGAAGAATCTGCTTCATTAACTTCCAATATACACCAAGAACACGCACTTGTGTATGCTAAAAATGCTCAAAGAAAATACAATCTGCTCTCAGGTGTGTGTGTGCTCGCGTGATTTACAAAACATAAAGTTCTCCCCTCATATAGGATGAGGAGCACACAATAGTACAAGACAATGGCTGACATTCCATAAAAGGAATGCCACCTGAAAAGTTAAACAACGTGGGACGCGCACAAATGATCTTTAGAATCTTCGTACAGAGGCTCACGTGTTTGCATGTGATCTTGTCTTGAACCATTGTCATGAAATATTCTGTCTTTCATCTCCAGAGGTTAGCCATCACAGAGGCTCTGTGAGTGATCACAGAGGCTCTGTGATCTGAGATTGATCTTCAGGATAGGTTCTCGGGTAGTTGGTGACGTGGTCTTCTGAGCTTGCATCTTCTGTGGAACTTGGTGATTTGAGCAGTCTTATGAGGTTCCTACACTTAGCCTATTTTTGAATACTTCTATACATATGAGTTAGAGCTAACAATCTCCCCCTAAGTATTGAAAAATAAAAGATTGGAATGATAAGTGTTTTGGCTAAGTTAGAAACGAAAAGAGGTGAAAGGAACTCAACCTTTGAATACTAAATCTTTCATTCAAAAAGGAAATGCCAGACGACAGGTACATGTTCTGTAAAATACATTGAATGAAAAACTAAACTATTACAAGGATTACTGAGGGGAATCATTTATCGGATTGGTAAAGCTTTCTGCTAAGGTCTTCTTCATCGATAAAATGAGATCCCTGTATTTGATCTGCGCATCAATCATCTCAATCATTCTCTCTGCAGGTCCCTCTTGTACAGTCTCTGTCCCCCTTTTCCATAGAATCGTGTACTTGATCTTCAGTAGAGTACTGTTTGAGTATTTGTGACTCTGATTGGGATTGAACATCTTCTTCCACCTATCACCGTCTCCGTAGATAAACCCAAATTCAGGCTCTGTGATCAGTGAGTTTGATGGTACATCTTCGATTCTAGGGAATTTGTCATCTGGTTTGGTTATCGATAGCTTTTCGACTCCGAGCTGTAGAGCCACCTCGAAGTCCATTTTGCTATGATATTTGACGTGTTCATGCATGACGTCCTTGATCCTGCTATTCATAATCATGTACTCCTTCCTTTTCTCCAGTCGTTGCTCTGTAAAAGCATGAAGTTGAGGAAGATCATAGGCGCAGAGGTTCTTTAAATCAACATCGGTTAAGGAATACTGCTTCCCATCTTTTCTCTCAACTAAATACTTAGCATACATTATTGATTTGTTTGCGAAGGAGTGTAGAGAGATCCTCATCATAGTCTTTATATCCTATGTAGAAAATACCTCTGTCCTTTCTTGGGCCGTTTGCTCGAACCTTCTCTTGATGTCTTCTTTTATTAGTGGATACAAATTAGGTGCAATGAAGATGGCTTCGGGTTCTGCGCTGTAGAGGTAGGTGTGAATGTTTTCATCGAATTTCAGTTCTTTCGATGGTGGCCTTGGGATGGGAATCCTCATAGCGTCCTTCGATTGAACGATTTGTTTCACCCTGTCCTCTTTCCCTGTTTGCTCAGAGGGTGTCTTTTTCTTTGGTTCGGAGGATTTTTTCATTGAGCTCTGTGGATGGGTTTCTGCAGTTTCTGTGGCATTCACTAGATCAAGGCTAGAGAACTGTACTTTAGGGATAGGTGCAGTGGGCATTAACTCAGGACTTGAAGGTTCCACGAACTTTGCAAGTGCCTCTGCGATTTCTTTAGAGCCAACGCTGCCCTTTGCCTTCTGTGGTTCTACGGAGGTGATTACTTGGGTGATTCCAGCTTCCTTGTTTCTTTCCTCAGAGGCACATGATTTGTAACTTTGAGTTCTTTGTGCCTCTGAAGATTCTTTTTGAAAAGGTAAGGCCTGAAGAGGAGTGGCATCAATAGGTGCAGATCTTTTTGATGTTGTGGCCTTCTCCCCCTCATGATGGCCAGGGCCAGAAGCATTTGGGTTCTGATCATCATGTTTGACCTTCTTCTGTGCTACCTCTGCTTGGCAGGACACAAATTCCTTCCTTTTTCGTTTGTAGAGGTGGGTTTCAGTGTGCTTTGTGATTTTGGCCATCACATCCTCTACATCAAGAGAGAGCTTGTTGACCTCCATAATCAGATTTGAATTTGAGTGTGACCACTGTCTTCTTGAGGTCTTGGGCGAGTGACTTTCCTTCCTTTGAGATGTCGGACCCTAAAAGGTTCAGATCCTTCAGAAGCATACGACCCATGGCTTGATGTTCTTCCTTGGTAGCCAGAGCCTGTATTTTCTCTGCAGAGGGTGGTGGTGGTGGTGGTGGTGGTGCAGAGGATGAGGCTGGAGCCTGAATTGGGACCATGACACTGCGATTCATGTCCTTAATTTCCTCTTTAAGCTTGGTTAGATTGTCCACTCCAGATGCCGTTACCTCAGCTGCAAATTTACCCATCTCTTCCATGGCAATATCCCTAAGTTGTTTAATGGCGTCTGTTTGGATATTGATGGACTGTGCACAGTTGTCGAAGTTCGTTCTTTGTGGCATTTGAAGATGAGGCGTCCAACAATTTCTTGATGTCGGCAGAATTCTGATTTAAAAT
This sequence comes from Arctium minus, assembly GCA_954870635.1. Classification (NCBI taxonomy): domain Eukaryota; kingdom Viridiplantae; phylum Streptophyta; class Magnoliopsida; order Asterales; family Asteraceae; genus Arctium; species Arctium minus. The sequence continues at coordinate 100,163,134 of OX941080.1, read as the reverse complement.
CTGTTGAAGTGCCTTCAGAGCTTCTGTCTGTGATTCCACTGCAGAGATGAGTTTACTAAAGTCTTCCTTGGCGATAGAAGATTCTTTAAGCTTCTTGAGTTCCAATGCATTCACCAAGGAGACATTTTTGGAAATCATACCATCATCCTTGATTTCATTGATGGTGAGGGAGGAGATGATTGGTTATGAGCATCCAAGGTTTCGAGCTTTTCGAACACTTTGTCAACAAAGGCTTGAAACTCCTCCTTTGTGACATAGATGTTCGAGGTAACCTCTGGATCAACACATGATCCAGATTTAGCCAAGGAGTGTTTGGCACCTTCAGAGCTTGTAGGGATGTTGAGCTCTGGAGGATTTTCTTCTAATCCTCAATGTTTCACGAAGGAATCATCTATATTGAAGTTCTGTCAACAGATTTCTTGGGAGAGGGTTAAGAGGCTGTCTCAAGAGTTCTGTCGATTGAAGTGTGTGGATGTTCTAGATCCACAGAAGAATCATGCTCTCTCACCGCCAACTCTAAAGCGGTTTTGGGTTCACTCGTGTGTGTGACAGATGCAACAAATGCCCTTGTGAGTGGTGGTGTCGTGTCCTAGGGCAAATGGACACTTATGACTATACCTTCATCCTTTTGAGAGGATGGGGTGGATTTGGTTTCCCCGGATAAGTGTGGTACAGAGGATGAAGGAATATAGTTGGGGTTGGGTTTGGACCATGCCATCCTTCTTCAATACCTTGCTGCACTAGAACTGCAGAGGTAGAAATGTGGGTTGCATTGGGAGGGGGGTTAGGGAATGTGCCAAAGGCATCTTTTTCTCCAGCCTCCTCCAACGAGTTCTCTCTCTCTCCTACCCTCTCATCATCAGAGCTAGAGATCCCTGTTACCTTCTCCATCTCTATATCCACCCTTTCCTCTAGGTCCACAGAGTATAGCTTAGACACCTATTTAGCTATCTCTATAGCCACCTGCAGAGGACTAGGGGGCCTTTCTTCAGGGCTCTCAATAATCAGAGCTTTCCTCTTTGTCCTCTGCAGAGGTTCCTCTACGACCTCTGCAGGTTCTTCCCTTGTCATCTGGCCAATGGGTTCAGAACTTGCCATCTTCACTAGCCTTCTCTTTGCAGGTTTTTGAGGGAGATTTGTAGTTGTAGCCTCTGTAGTTTCGATCACTACCCCCTCAGAGACCGTCTTAGCCTTTTTCTTCTTTGGCTTAGAGCTTTTAGCAACCTCTGCAGTGTATTTTGGGGTCTCTTCAACTACAACCCTCTTTTTGGGTTTCTTTTTCTTTTTCTCCTTCTTGGGTTTATCACTCCCCATCCCACTCTCGGGCTCTACTCTCTCTGTTCTTACTTGTGTTGCTTCAACCACATTCACCTCTAAACCCTCTATTAAATTATCTCTAAGATACACAACTATCTCACCCACTTGGAAACCTACACGTGGGGGGGGGGTTGCAGGACTCGGTGTAGGAGTCCTGTGCCCACGAATGTATGCCCTAGCACCCTCTTCCCTACCCAAGTACTGCAGAAGTTTTGTTGACAGAGGTTGAGCATTTGGGTATCCTATCTTTAGAGTGGTTGTCTTGTGATACTTCATCTCATGGAGCTTGATAGTCTTTCCCTCTACGGGCAGCTTTCCTTCTTCGATCAGGTCATTTCCGAGTAGTATTGCAAAAAACCTACTGAAGACCAAATTCTTCGGCTCTGTTCCCCTATCCTGATCTTGCTGTTTGGCAATGACAACATTTGTTAGAGCTTAAATATGTTGGATACAAGATCATAGAAAATTGGAGGTCAAAGTTCAAGAAAGTCAAAGCTGAAAGTCAACTCTTATTGTATAGTCAAAGTCATTTGTTAATAAGCCAAAGTCAAAGTCTTGTGTTAGCTTTGTTTTGTAAGAGTGTAGATTAGTTTTATGTTATTAGATATATGACTAGGGTGTTAGAGTTAGTTGTAGAAGACTTGTAACAACTAGAACAGAGATCATTGTAGAGAGAGAAAGCTAGAGAGAGAAAGTAATTGTACGAATTTATTGATTTGAAATCAAGATAACAGGTTGAGTTTTTAATCTGTTAATTCCTCTTGTTTGTTTGTAATTGAATAAGTAATAACTTGAATCAGGGACATTATCAATTGGTATCAGAGCAAATCCGATTTGAAATCAAGAAAATATGGATATCAAACTGTGTTATTGAGTTTTAACTCAAATTTCTTATTTTTGTGAGTTTTTCGAGTTGTAATTGGTTCAGTGTGTTCGTTTAGTGTTTTTGATCGAGTTTGTATAGGTTAATTTGAGTTTTGGACTGTAATTGACTTCAAATTTGGATTTTGTACGTATTTGTATTCATGAGTTCAGTCGCACTGTATTGGATCGAATTTGTATTCTTGATTTGTTTTAGTTGAAATTCCTTGATAGATTTCTATTCTATATGTGTTAGAGATTGGATTGTCAAAGTTTCAGGCTGTAATTCGTTGATTACATAGGTTTTTGAGCGTATCAGTGATAATTTTTCTTCGAGATCTGAAGAACTCGCAAATCCATCAAGAACTCGCAGGATTACACGAAGAACTCGTAGAGTGTTCAAGATTTTGCAAAAAGATTGAAGAATTCGCAGATTGATAGAAGTTTTTGCAGATTTACATTAGTTTTCGCATAAATTTGATTCTGAAAGTTTTTCAAGTATAGAATTTGCAGAGGAGTTTCGTGCGAATTGCATAGGATTCGCACCAGTGTGTGTTGCGAATTGTACAGAATTCGCATTCGTGTCTCATGCAAATTTCATACAATTCGCAGATCTGTGTGTTAAGAATTCTTCAGAATTCGCATTGGCTTATCTGTGATTTGCCAAAAATTCGCATAAGCTTGGTTTACGAAAAGTTGTGTGAATTTTTTTTAAGGAAAGGATTCGCAGGAAAGAATTCGCATTTGAGATTGATACAAATTCCTTTTTCAAATTATTTTCTGAGTGTAGAATTCGTATCATTGGTGTTTGCGAAAAGTTCATTCTTCAAAGTTTTCTTAAGTCAAGAACTCGCATAGTACTGTATGCGAATTCCTAGAATTATCATATAGCTTTGTGTGAATTCTGAAATTTTGTTATATCTGCGAATTCTGGTCTTATCCTGTGTGCAAATTCTTGTTTGTGTTGTGTACGAATTCTGTATGTATCACAGTGATTTGCGAATTCCTTGTACTTCTTTGTAGCTTGCGAATTCCATACTTGTAGATTTTTGGAAATTTATTTTCTGATTTTCTTTCAAGTTTTCTGTATTTTTTGTGATTTCAAATTGGACTAACGATCAGTTTCAAGTTCTTATTGAATATTTTTATAACAGGATGACTTCAAAGGACGCTCTCTCCATCGGTACAGATGTCAAGCCTCCAGTTCTATTCAAGGGCGAATATGAACAGTGGAAGGAACGTTTTCTCGACTTTGTAGACCGACACGCAAATGGGGAAAATATTTTGCTATCCATTACTGAAGGTCCAATGATTCCTCCTACCATTGAGATACTGGATAAAGACTCTTTTGATAGTGAGGATGGAGATGAGGAGAGGGTGAGAAAAACGAAGACTGTTCCAAAGGACTTTGCCCAGTACACTGATGAGCAAAAGAGCAGATTCAAAGCTGATAAACAAGCCAAATCTCTTCTTTTTCAGAGTATCCCAAATTAAATATACATCAAGATTGACAGCTACAAAGGAAACGCCAAAAAGATGTGGGATCAGTTGCAAAAGATGATGATGGGTTCTAAAGTAGGAAACCAAATGAAAGTGGCAAACTGCATCAACAGTTATGAAGAGTTTAAGGCTAAGGAAAATGAGAGTCTGGAGGAAACCTATGAAATATTTGTGCTTCTTCTGAATGAGCTGTCAAAGAACAAAGTGAAGAAGAAGAAAATCGAAAACAATATAAAATTCCTCAGTATTCTTCAACCTAAGTGGAAGAAGCACACTCGGAGAATGAAGCAAATGAAAGACTTGAGTGACATACCTCTGCATGAAGTCTATGAGACTTTGCGACAAAATGAGGAAGTGGTTGAAGAGAAAAGGGCTGAGAAAAAGAAAACTACGAAAGTGTCAGATCCCATAGCTTTGGTAGCTGGAGAGAAGGAAAAAGACAAGAAATAGAAGAAAAAGAAGAAGAAGATTGTGCTCCCAAGCTCAGATGATTCTAGTTCTGATTCGGACAGTGATGACGGGGAAAATCTCAAGCAAGTAATGCTACTATTGACTCGTGCATTTGAGAAAAAGTTTTACAAGAAGTCGGGGTCTAACTCTCAGAGATACTTGTCGTCGGGCTCAAAGAATCATGAACACCGGGAGAGAATCGAAGGAAAAAGATTTGAGTAAAATAGATATGTGGAAAAGAAGCCAGATGAGAAGAAGAAGTATTTGAATGATTATAGTGGTGCTGAAAAGAAGAATGATGACCTGATCAAATGTTACAACTGTGGCAAGACTGGTCATTACGCCAAAGATTGTCGAAAGCCCAAAGTTCGAAACTCAGAATACTATAAGAACAAGATGCTCTTGGCCAAGCAGCAAGAGGCTGGCAGGGCATTGATGGCTGAAGACGAGTTTTGGTTGGATCATTCAGATGAAGATGAAAGAGAAGAGACAACACACATGTGCTTGATGGGCGACACAGTGAAGTATGAAGACAGTGATGAAGAGACAGCTGATGAGGTACTAAATCTATTTGAATCTGATTTTAAGAGTAAAATGGAAGCAATGATGATCGAACTTCAAGATCTTCAATGTAAACTGAAAAAGGAAAAGAACAGAGTTGCTAAAAAAAGTCAAAAGATCTTTGAACTTAACAAGGAACTTATTGGGAACAAAGATCTGATTGATTCTCTAAACAAATTTGCCTCTGTTCTTAAACAAGAAAAATATTGTTTTGAAAGTAAGATTTCTGATTTTGAATCTAAACTATCTAAGTCTGATCTTGAAAGGCATGAATGTGTTCTAAATGCTCATATTTTGCAGGTAGAAAACAAGAACTTAGAGAAAAAGGTTAATGGTTTGGAAGCCAAACTTTATGCACGAGGCCAAACAAATCAAACTATTTTCCTAAACACACCTAATGAAGAGGCTGATTCTAAAGAGAAATGGGGACTCGGTTACGATAACCCCCATTACTTAAAGAAAGCCATCAGAAAACAACCAGAATTGTATAATTTTGATTTTCTTTTTGCTATTGGTAAATATCATCATTTAAAACCCAAATTTGTTACTAAGTCATCGGATGAGGTAGAGGCTAAAGAAGATGAAAAGAGAAAGGATTTAAAGAAAATTCAATTACCATTCTGCTATCAAAAGCTGAATGATAGTTATCTTTCTAAAAACCCAAAATTTCTTTCGAACGATTATTTTGGTAGCTATTCTACTACTGAGATGGAGGCAAAACCAGTTAAAGCTAAGATTTACACTCCTCCACTCATATAGGAAAGCAAAATAATTGAACTTGAAAATATTTTAACTGATGAAGGAATTTTGAGTTATTTAGAACAAAATATGTTTTCTACTGTATTAAAGAACACTGTTTTTAAAACTGAATCTATTAAGTGTTCAACATCTTTTAAGGAACCTCAAACCTCTGAACCTAATTTTGATGACTTATTTGCGACTGCAAATGATTTTTTAAATTCTGATGAAGGGTGTGTTGATGAGATTGATATATTTGACTTTAATGCTAAACTTCCAGATCATTCTACTTTTGTTATAAATGGTCAAGTTTTACCAAGTGTGCATGAAATAGGTTAATCATCAACTAAGGTTGGTGAATCAGTTTCTCCGAATGCTGATTACTATGCAAAAGGTAAGAAGCAAAAGAAACGGCTATCACAGAAATAGACTAACACTGGTAAGCTAAAGAAAAGACAATCTCAGAAATCTGATTTTCCTAACAGATCTAAATCTTTTGTTTCAGATTTAAGAAAGAAAAGGTCAGAAGGTCGAACTTAATGGCGACCAAAACAGAAGATAGATGAGAGTTCTGAATCAATTCCTGATATGGATTGTATTAGACATACTAGTAGTATTTCTGATGTAATTGGTTCTGTTGCTTTGAATAAACAAAACCTTGTAAATTCTTACAAGAGATATACAATAAAGCAATTATTCCAATTATCTCGGTTTGCTACTAAGTAATGTACTTATAGACGGAATGATTTTGTCTCTCACCGATATTCTGATGATTGGTTTGGTACTTATCATGTTTGTTCTTATAAATGATATGCATCAAAAGTTTTTCAAAATTTCAGAGGATCCATATACAAATGGATACCAAAATCTTGTGCTAATCCGATAGGACCCACTTTTAAATGGGTACCTAAAGTTGTTATTCCCTGATTTCTCTTATGCAGACCCGTCATATGTGGTACTTGGATAGCGGGTGTTCCAAGCATATGACCGGGCAAAAGGATTTATTGTCTAGTTATACAAAGAAATTTTGCGGGAATGTAAGGTTTGGCAACGATCAGTTTTCACCGATTCTAGGCTACGGTGACGTGATACAAGATAATGTAACGATTACGAAGGTGAGTTACGTGGAAGGATTAGGGTATAACCTGTTCATTGTTGGCCAGTTGTGCGACAAAGACTTAGAGGTAAATTTCAAAGCCAAGAGATGTTCTATACGCCCTGAAGATGGTAAGGAACTCTTGGTTGGCACTCGAAAGTCTAACCTCTACACGATAAATCTGTCCAAAGTCCAGGCTGACAATCAGGTTTGTCTACTATCAAAAGCCTCACTGCAACAAAGCTAGTTATGGCACAGAAGGCTTTCTCACCTATATTTTCATTATATCAATAAACTGGTCATGGGTAAGCTAGTCAAAGGACTTCCTGAGCTAAAGTACGAGAAAGAACACCTATGCGCAATATGTGAGAAAGGAAACATGAAGAGAGCTGCTCACAAGCCAAAGCCTGAACAGAGTAAAATTTCTCCACTGGAATTGCTTCACATGGATCTCTGTGGTCCAATGAGAACGCAAAGCATATAAGTCAAGAAATATGTCTTAGTCATTGTGGACGATTATTCGCGATATACATGGGTCAAATTTCTGAGATCAAAGGATGAGACGCCCGAAGTTATCATCAGTTTCTTAAAGACTACCCAAGTAAATCTGCAAAAGACAGTCAAGCTTCTTAGTACGGACAACGACACAGAGTTTAAGAATAAAATTGTTGAAGATTATCTCGAATCGGTCAGGATAACACATTAATTCTCTGCTGCTAGAATGCCATAACAAAATGGAGTAGTAGAAAGATGTAATCGAACGCTAGTCGAGGATGCTCGCACTATGCTAAGTCAATCTGATCTACCTCTGTTTCTGTGGGCATAAGTTGTTTCGACTGCGTGTTATACACATAATCGGTCCATAATACATCGCCGGTTTGGTAAAACACCTTATGCATTGATTAAAAATCGTACACCTAGCATTAAACACTTTCATGTTTTTGGATGCAGGTGTTTCGTACTTAATGATCGAGAGAACTTGAACAAGTTTGGACCGAAGGCTGACGAAGGCATCTTCATTGGTTACTCTCAAACATCTACTGCATACCGGGTGTACATGAAGAAGTCCAAGACTGTGATAGAAAGCGTTAATGTTACATTTGACGAGGAGATGGATTCTTAACAAAGTAGTTCAGAACCCGTACTTACAGGAGTGTTAGCTTCTAGACAAATCAGTCCAGAACCTGCGGTAAAAGAAACTAATTCTGATAAAGCTTCAACTTCTACATCACATTTATCTGAATTAGATTTATTGTTTGAATTTTTCTATGATGAGTTTCTAGGATCTAAACTGCCTAAATCTGTTATGATTGACAGGTCTGAAGAATCAAGCTGTCAAAATCCAATCACTTCAGAAGTGTTAACTGAACTCGTTCCCCCAGTTCAGACAGAAACTCAAGTTCAAACAATTACTCCTTCAGTTGAAGTTGCATCTGAATATGTTGAACCAGAAGTTACTACTTTAGTTGGTTGCACTTTGATGGATAATCAAGAGACTGAACAAGCTGTCCCAACTGAAACTTCTGTACAAGAAACTTCAACTGCACCCCCAACAAATGTTGAACAAGAAGAAGCTGAAAGTGGATATTTAGATGATAATCATGCTCAATCTACTTCAAATCCACTCCCTCACGAACATAAGTGGACCAAAGAGCACCCGATAATCCAAATCATTGAAGATCTATCAAAACCGGTGCAAACTAGGTCTACTACTTTGAACATGTGTATGCATGACTCATTCCTGAGCAAGATAGAGCCCACTCGCGTATCAGAAGCTCTAGCGGACTCGGATTGGGTGACTACAATGCAAGAGGAGTTGAACTAGTTCGAAGCTTTAAAAGTATGGAGACTTGTGCCAAGACCGGAAGGTAAATCTATCATCGACACAAAATGGGTATTTAAAAATAAAAAGGACGAAGATGGTATCGTAATCAGAAATAAAGCACGACTTGTCACAAACGGCTACAGGCAAGAGGAAGACATTGATTGTGATGAGACTTACGCTCCAGTGGCACGCATTGAAGCGATCAGAATGTTTCTTGCGTATGCTGCTCATAAAAACTTCACCGTCTATCAGATGGACGTGAAGACTGTCTTTCTAAACGGAATTCTTAAGGAGGAAGTCTATGTCTCACAACCTGAATACTTTGTGAATCCAGACAAACCAGATCATGTCTACATTCTGGATAAAGCACTTTACAGTCTTGAACAAGCGCCTCGAGCCTGGTATGAGGTATTATCAAAGTTTTTGGTCAAGTCAGGCTTCACTAAAGGTAAAATTGATACTACCTTGTTTATTAAAAAGGAAAAAGCCGATATCATTCTTATTCAGATATATGTGGATGACATCATATTTGGCTCAACTAATCCTAAATACTGTAAGAATTTTTCAAACCTCATGGTGTCCAGATTTCAGATGAGTATGATGGGAGAGATGAATTTCTTTCTCGGATTACAAGTCAAGCAATTTTCAACGGGGATTTTTATAAATCAATCCAAGTACATTTTCGATATTCTTAGAAAATTTAAAATGGAAAATTGTACAACAATTGGAACCCCGATGGCACCAGGAACTAAGATTGGCATGGATCATTCGGGAATATCTGTCGATGTTAGAACCTATAGAGGGATGATTGGTTCTTTAATGTATTTAACTTCAAGTAGGACATATATTATGTTCTCTACATGCTTATGTGCTAGATATCAGGCTAATCCGAATCCCATTTGTCCGCGGTCAAAAGGATCTTTAGAAATTTGAAGGGACTGCAGATATTGGTCTGTGGTATCCTAAAGATACTAGTTTTGAACTGACAGCCTACTCAGATGCAGATCATGCAGGTTGCATGTTGGACAGGAAGAGTACATCGGGTCATATTCAATTTCTAGGTGATAAACTCATAAGTTGGGCATCAAAGAAACAACTTGTGTTTCCACATCAACGGCTGAGGCAGAGTATGTTGCTGCTGCAAGCTGCTGCTCTCAAGTCTTGTGAATGAGAATATAACTGCGATATTATGGCTTCAAATTAGACAAGATTCCGATATATTGTGACTCTAAGAGCGCCATTTCAATATCAACAAATCCTGTTCAGCATACAAAGACCAAACACATAGACTTACGATATCATTTTATCAAAGACAATGTTGAAAAAGGTACAATAGAACTTTATTTTGTAAACACTGATTAACAGCTTGCTGATTTGTTTACCAAGTTGTTTTGTTTACCAAGCCTCTCGAAGAAAAGAGATTTAATTTTCTTGTCTCGAAACTTGGTATGCTGAATCTCAAGACATAATTTGTGATTACCTATTAAAGTTTTTCTTATTGTTATTTTTCTACATTTCTTTATCTTTATTCTGCAGAGATTTCTACACTGAAAGGTATTCATGATTTCAGGGGGAGTGAGAGAAGATGAAAAGATGATCTACATATATTTGAGGGGGAGTTCATATATTTTTGCATTGTTAACTGATTAATTTTTCTGATGCATAAATGCAGGGGGAGTTAGAGTTAAGAGTAAGGAGTATGAATTATGACTTATGATTACTTCAGATCAGAACTCGTATATTCAATGCTTTACTGCTTTATGTCATTTTAATTTTCAATAAAGTGTTGTGAATAAAACTTTGCACTTTGATGACTTTGTGACTTTTGCAGAAATAAGAGGAAGCTTAAATGATCATATCTTTATGATTTACATCTGACTTGATGAGATTTAAGCTGAGCGAAAAGGTTTATTTCTAATCTTAATCTCATACGTATCTGAAAGAAGGATAACTTTCAGGTATGAAAACATGTTTTTAAATGTTCAAACCACTTCTGATTCTTAAACGATTTCATGAATATAGAAGTGTGATTTTAAATGTTTTCATTTTTATTTGTCCTTAAATGTCAATAAATGTGTGTTTCCAAAGATAAATCCTTGCGTTTTATCTTTTCCATATACTGTCAAGTATTCACACACACCGGTTTAATGTTTGTTGAATATGTTCTTACCATGTCTCTAAAATGAAACATATTTTCGATGGTAAGACACCTCGATTGTTATTCAAAGTTTGAGCGTAACTTTGTTTCGAATCGTTCTTTCAAGAATGTCTATATTTTGGTTCTTATAGACAATATTCAATTTTTGCTGGCCTAAGCCTTAATTGATAAATCATTCAATTTGATCTTTATACTACAATGTCAGATTTTCAAACAAGTTTCTTGTATTCATTTCATTCTTTCAATATACTTGTTTGAAATATCTTCAATGTTCAAAATGCTTAAATATTCATGATTATCTCATTGAGCATACATACATCTGACTTGTATCTTTTGTGCTTTAACTGAAAAATTAAACCAGTTGAGCAACATATTATTTTAGGACAACATGGGTTTCTTTTGTGAGGACTTAGCAAAACTTCTATGGATTCACGTTAACCAGTGTTTCCTACCTAAGAAGTTAATCCTTGAGTGATTGAATGTGTGAAGAGTCAAATACTGAGTGTGGGTTGAGTGATGAGGTAAAATGTAAATGAGAGTTTGGTTAGAAGCGAGCTCAATGATTAAAAGAAAGAGGGTGTGAGAACAGAGTAAAAGAATATCAAACTCTGCACCAACTTTTTCTGAGTCGGGCAGCCACATTACTAGTGTTTCACAATTTTTCATGAACATTATTGAAACAGGTATCTAGCCCATGCCAACTCTTCATAAAAAACCCACCAGCTACTCATTTTCTTCTTAAAAAGAAAGTGTTTCATATTTTCTGGGGACGCAACACATATTCTATCTGATTTTCATTTAGAAAATCTAGATATTGAAAAAGAAGGAAGTCTGCCCCACCTTCGCACTTCGATCATGCACAATAGAGTCTGTGTTTAATTACTGTTGTCTCAGTGGTTTACACAATTTTGAGCCTATAACAATATCAATCATCTGATTTAATTCTTTCTAACACTTGCACGAACACACAAGGAAAATTGTTTTTCTTGTCATAACGTTTATAGAAATATCTTTGTGGTGTTTTGATGATTGAATGGACGACCTGGGGGAGTGAATATCACCAAAGCTCCTTTCCAATGTGTATTCGTTAGACACAGTAACTTTGTGTTACTGACAGACACTTCTAACTGATTCATTTGTTGATTCAAGTGTTACATTTATAATTTGTCTAAATTTGAAAAGATTCGGATAAATATCTTCTTTGGATCGATAGATGTTCAGTGGATCAATATAAAAGATCAGTGGTCAGCACAACATTTCAAAGGCATTTCTTGATAACAGTTTTGATGATTTCATGCTTCATTCATCAAAAAGGGGGAGAAGAGTTAAAGACATGTATGAATCAGAAATGTTATAGATGGGGAGAAGATCAAGAAAGTTATTGGAAAGTGTTCAAGAATTGTTGGCTTGAGAAAGATTATTGAAAGCTGAAAGTAAAAGTTCAAAGAATTCCAAAAGCAAGTTGATTTTTTCCAGAATTTTTTTTGAAGATAATCTGCTAAAGCAAACTGAGCTAAATCTAGAGATAATTTATTTCCGATGTCTGAAAGAGTTTTTACAACCTTGGGAGAGAATGTTATTACTTTTGAAGAACAGACTTTGGAAAGATTGCTGAAAGTTGTGAAGATTCTATGTCAAAGAAAAAGGGAGATTGTTTTGAGCTTAAAGAGAGAAGATTGAATTGCACAATCTTTTAGAAATGATCTTGATCCAAAGGGGGAGAATATTAGAGCTTAAATATGTTGGATGCAAGATCATAAAAGACTGGAGGTGGAAGTTCAAGAAAGTCAAAGATAAAATTCAACTCTTATTGTGTAGTCAAAGTCATTTGTTAATAAGCCAAAGTCAAAGTCATGTGTTAGCTTTGTTTTGTAAGCGTGTAGATTAGTTTTCTGTTATTAGATATATGACTAGGGTGATAGAGTTAGTTGTAGAAGACTTGTAACAACTAGAACAAAGGTCATTGTAGAGAGAGAAAGCTAGAGAGAGAAAGTAATTGTACGAATTGATTGATTTGAAATCAAGATAACAGGTTGAGTTTTTAATCTGTTAATTCATCTTGTTTGTTTGTAATTGAATAAGTAAGAACTTGAATCAGGGACATTATCAACATTCCTGATTTCTTTGAAGATCAATCCAGCGTAATCAAGAGGGAGATCGTAGTAGATTCCGTACATGATGGACAAAATAGTGTGGCTGGATTGATCAGGGCAACCTACCTTGCACGTGAGGCACCTATTGAGGATGGAGAACAGAACGTTCCACAGAGGGGGAAGGTTCTACCTTCTGAAGTTTGTCCTCTTGGAAATGGGATGGCATATCCTATGAACCTTAGAAATTCTAAGAGTTCATCCTCTGTTGGTTCTTCAGAGAACTTCTGTAGGTTTAGGTCATCCTTGGTAGGAAGTTCAAAGATGTCAGACAATCGTCTTCTGTTAATTCCTAAGTCCATAAATTTATCAGTGGATGGATGAGTTTCATAACCCATAATGAAATATCCATATGTGTTCATTTTTACATGTCTGGCACTCAGCCAGAATTGCTGAATGTATGATTCAGGGATGTTAGACCTTTTCATGGTGAGAGTCTTGGTGAGAAAGTGATTGTTCAGGATTTTGATTAGGGGTTCAGCTTCAGCAGGAAATCCAGTTGGTTCTAGGAAATCCAGTTGGTAATCGTGTCTGGTGAATGAGAGCATTCAACTTGTTAAGAATTGTTCTTGTTCAACGGAATGAGAATCGGACTTTTGTGCTACGGAGTGTTGAGAATGGTTCGATGCCTTCGATCCTTGGGAGTTTTTCTTTGATGAAGAAAGAGAAGCCATTTCAGAAGGAGAAGAGTAAGAGAGGTTTTTGCTTTAGGGTTCTTGAGAGATAAATTGCAGGTAGAAAGAAATGGGTAAAATGAAAGAAAGGGGCGGCTTCCACTAGTGTTCTGTTCTTGCGTTCAACAACACCATTTTGTTGTGGAGTCCTTGCAGCTGAGAAGTTCTGTGAGATGCCCTCTGTCGTAAGATAAGCTTCAATGGTTGAGTTCTTAATCTCTATGCCATTGTCACTTCGAATTCTCTGCACCCTGCAATCATGAAGAACTTGTATTCTCTTAAGAAGATTGATTAGTACCATAGGAACATCAGATTTCTTTCGAACAAACTCCACCCAAGTATATCTAGAGAATTCATCTATGAGTACTAGGATGTACTTTTTGCCAGCTAAACTCTGCACATATATAGGACTACAGAGGTCCATATGAAGCATTTGCAGAGGTCTAGTGCAAGAGATGTCTGTCTTGCCCTTATGGGCAGCTCTTTTGAGTTTGTCCATTTCACAAGCAGAGCATAGATGATCTCTGTCAAATTTGATACTTGGTAACCCACTCACCAGTTCTAATTTTACAAGCTTGTCAAGAGTATGAAAATTTAGGTGACAGAACCTGTTGTGCCAGAGCCAAGCTTCCTCATTCTTACTTGAGACCAAACAAATCTTTTCTTCTTTGTTTATCGACTTGAAGTCCATGAGGTACAAATCATCTCTTCTCTTGGCTCGCAGAAGTTCTGTGGATGTGTCTTCATTTAACAGAGAACAATATTACTTTTTAAACATCACATCTAGTCCATTATCACAGAGTTGGCTAACACTTAGTAAGTTGTGCTTGAGGCCATCCATATAAGCCACTCTGTTGACATCGATGTCTCCTTTAGCAATGAATCCATAGCCTTTAATCTGCCCCTTTTGTTGTCTCCAAAGGTCACAAAACCACCTCCGTGTTTTTCTTTGTATGAGGAGAGCAACCTTCTGTCGCCAGTCATGTGCCTTGAGCACCCGGAGTCTAGGTACCAAATGGGCACATGTTGTTTCTTCTGCGGACAGATCAAGAGGATTTAGGTACCCATTTCCAAATGGTTCCAGTTTTGTTAGGAGTCTTTAAAGATGTATTAACACCTTTGGTTTTGGCTTTATCCTCTTTAACAGAGGTACCAGATTGTCCTTTCTCACCCTTGAATTTGGCATTCTTGGGCTTGGGGTGAGATATAAGACAGGTAGGCCTTGAGAAATGTTGGTTAAGAGCGTGCACGAGATCAAAGCATTTACAGTGAGAGACTCTAGAAGCAAATTTCTTAAACATTTCATTAAATTTATCAAAGGAGGGTACAAAGCATTTTTTACAACAACCCTTTTTAGATTTGGGTTTCTTTTCACAGAAAAATTTGTCTAATCTATGTTGAGTTTTATCAAAAACTCCTCTTGTATGGCTCTTTGATTGTACTCTCCCTTGGTGACTTCCTTTTCTTGCGTTCACTGCGACAGAAGCATCAAATTTATCAAATTTGGGCCATTTTCCCTTCTGTTGCCAAGTGAGTTTTTCTTGAAATGGTTTTATGGGTTTTGGAGCTTTGGTTTCTTGAGAGATCTGGATTTTTTCTTTGCTTAATTTCTCAAGCTCAAGAGAGGTCTTAGCTTGTAGACACATATCCATAAAGTTAGGGTAGATGGGTACACCTGTAGTTCTCCTTTTGGGAGAGATTATTCGGTTAAGAATGCCAGAGGGAAGCTTATTTTCCTCTGGACTACTGGGGACTATCTCTTGTTCCACAGAACTAGTCTCTTCATCGATAGAGGATGACTCAGATTCTGACTCAGAGTCCGAATTAAGAAAATCTCTGTGGATGAGGGCATGACATTCTGGATATGTATTGCTTTGTCCACTAACAGTGTCCTTTGAAATGTTTAGGTTTTTGAGAATGCAAGGGATCACGTTAGGGATGCTTAGATACTTGAGTAGATCTTGCTCAAAGATTTCTTGTACTTCAGAGGCTATATCAGGATGATTTAGAAAGTGATTCTCATATGTTTTTCTCAAGTCACTTTCAAAAATCTTATAAAAAACTTATCTTCCACAAAGGCAGGGACAAACTCTGGTGCATCAGAGGACAGTTTCTTTTCAGGATACATCATGCACACAAATTCCATTTGAGTTTGTGATTCTGGATGACCAAATCTGAAGACTCCTATCTGTTTTTGAGACAGATATTTCCTTCGAAAGGATTTTCTCTTTTCAGAGAGTGATGATGACAAATCATTGTTTTCATACCATACATTTGCCATCTACAGAGGTTTCCTCAGATGTGGTCCTTCAGAGGTTCTGCGCGTTTTAAATGTGGATATTAGATTAGGAAGACTTGGTTTTAAAAATTATCCAAGGCAAAAGTGTTAGAGCATATATTTGTTGGATACAAGATCATGAAGACTGAAGGTCAAAGTCAAGCCAAGTCAAAAGCACAAAGTCAACTCTCAATGGAAAGTTAAAGTCAAATGTAATAAAGTCAAAAGTCAAAGTCAATTGTATTGTTTTATTTTGTAGTTGTGGTGTAAGCGCGTGTCTTTGCTTTTATACATATGACTAGTTAGAGTTAGTTGTTAAAGGTGGCTAGTTAGACATTCAGTGTACGCAGAGTTCTAGAGAGAGAAAGTGACAAAGAAAACATTGTATACGAATTTATTGTTGGAATTGGAAAACAGGTTAATGAATTAAATTGTTTGTCATCTTGTATTCGTAGTAGATTAGTGATTAGAACTTGATATAATTGGGACATATCTAGAAGATATTTGAAAGAGATTTGTTTCTTTTATTTCCAGTATAGGGGTCTGTATCATTGAACCCTAAACCTCTTCTTCCAATCTGGGTACTTACCTTTTCATGCACTTTCTGTGCATCCTAATATTTCCTAATCAACAGATCTCTGTCGAGTAAGTGTTGATGAAGGAATTCTCTCTCTTTTTGGAATTTTTTTTCAGAGAGATGGCGTTTAAACGATCACTCACTATTCTTTAACTCCTTAACCTTTTCTTTCAAAGCTTGGTCAAGTTTGGAAACTTTATCTTTTAACCCTTTCTTTTTAGAGATGTGCTCTGAAACAATTGTTTTTCTTTCAAGATAGAGTTTATCCTTCTCTTGAGTGAGAAGTCTGGTTTCTCTCTCAAAGAAGTCTAGCTTTTTCTCTAGTTCTGAGCACGTGTTGGCAAGAGAGAAATTCACTTTGTAGTTCAAGAAATTTGTTTTCAGAGTCAGTGGAAGATGAGTCAGAAGTCGATACCTCACTGTCGCTGTCAGAGGGGTTGACTTCTACCATTCCAAAGAAGAGTGCATTGTTGTCCCCTTCATCAGAAGATTCATCGGTGACAAGATTTTCTTGTTCAGCCATCAAGGACCTTTGTGTATAGTACTCTGCTTTCTTTTTAAAAAAGAAACATCTCGAACAGGTTTCCCTCTGTTGGCATTGGACCTGCACTCCGCTGCAAAATGTCCCGGCTTCCCACATTTGAAGCAACCTTAATTTTGTTGTGGAGCCTTGTCCCCACCTCTGCCGTCCATCTTCTATCCGACTCTTCTCTCATCCTGCCTTTGATCATCTGATTCCTCTCTCCCAAACTTCCTCGTTTCACCATATCCTCTTCCTCTGTCTTCTCTTTCCTCTCTTCCTTTGTAAGCAGGATTTTTCTTAAGTCCTCTGTTGAATTCTCGGGTCATAAGAGAAAGCATTTTAGCTAGAGCGACCATGTTGATTTCTTCCTCAGAGCTCTCTTCACTGTCACTCTCTGCCACAAGCACCCTCTTCTTCTTCTTCTTAACATCCTCTGCAGTCTTTTCTTTTTTACCCTTGTCCTACACCTCTGTGGCATTTCCAACCAATGCCAGAGGTCCACCGACAGGAGTCATTAACTTGGAGATTCGGTTCTCTTGGCTGATTAGAGTCCCAAAAAGGTCATAGATGGACCACACATCAAGATCAAGGGTAGCCTGCATGGACATGGTTAGATGGAGCCATTCATCATTGAGACTCTGAAGGAATCTGACATTGTTTTCCTCAGAGGTTCTGTTAACTCCATATCTTTTGCACTTGTTAATCAGGGAGTTGTTGTAGGTGCTCTGAATGGATTCACCTGGCAGAGCCTTAAAAGCAAAGTATTCGTTTATGCATAAGGCCCTATTGTTCTTTAGGGTTTTAGCACCACCCTCGAGCTGTTTTTCAAGCTCTAACCACAGACCCTTTGAGGTTTCACAGGAATACAAGGACTGAAAGATATCATTTGGAATGACCATAATGAGTAGCCTTTTAGCTTTCTTTGCAAGTCATGTAGGGTACTCTATTGTTCAGTCCACTCGTTAATAGGCTTGGGATGTTGATATTTAGGGATTTCAGGTGTGTTTGCAGTAGCAGGAACATGAGGAACAATGGTCATTGGAATGTATGGAGGGTTATGAAGAAACTCAACCAGGCAAGGATCCACACCTTCAAGAAAGTGTAACATTCTGATTTTCCACTGAGGATATTCATACCTGAGTAGAGTAGGAGGTTTTGATTGAGATCCTGAGCTGAAGAAGTTGATAGCATTGGCCATTTTCGGATGGAAAGAGTAGAACCAAGAAACAGAGTGTAGAATAAACTGTAGATGGATATGGAGATTAACTCGATGAAGATGGATATTTAGTAAAGGAGAATCTGATAACCAACACACAAGCTTTGAATATGTCCTAAAGATTTGAACACACTTGCTTTTGGATCTAGATCAAACTTGGTTGAAATAAATCCTGAAAACAAAGTGTAGCCTTTGAATGAAATACGAAGTGAAGAACAGACTCAAACTACTACCAAGAACACAAGAATCAAGTATAGAACTGGATCCTTTGATATTAAAGATCAAAGTCTGCTCTGATACCAATTGTTGATCCCAAATATGGTGTTCTAAACTTGATTTTCTATTAACTACACAAAAACAAGTGAATAAGAGTGCGGAAGCATTTTTGAAGTGTAGAGAAATAGATCTTTAAGGTAGTAAACACACTAGCAGTTAATAAACAGAAACATAAAATGTATCGAGATGATTACTGAAGAATCTGCTTCATCAACTTGCAATATACACCAAGAACACACACTTATGTGTGCTAAAAATGCTCAAAGAAAATACAATCTGCTCTCAGGTTAGTGTGTGCTCGCGTGATTTACAAAACAGAAAGTGCTCCCCTCATATAGGACAAGGAGCACACAATAGTACAAGATAATGGCTGACATTCCATAGAAGGAATGCCACCTGGAAAGTTAAACAAAGTGGGACGCGCACAAATGATCTTCAGAATCTTCGTACAGCAGGCTCACGTGTTCTTCACGTGATCTTTTCTTGAACCATTGTCATGAAATTTTCCGTCTTTCATCTCCAAAGGTTAGCCAACACAGAGGCTCTGTGAGTGATCACAGAGGCTCTGTGATCTGAGATTGATCTTCAGGATAGGTTCTCGGGTAGATGGTCGATGTGTTCTTCTGAGTTTGCATCTTCTGTGGAACTTGGTGATTTGAGCAATCATCTGAGATTCCTACACTTAGCCTATTTTTCAATACTTTTATACATATGAGTTGAAGCTAACATGTTCTTCTATTGAATGAGCTTGAAAAGAACAAAGTCAAGAAGAAGCAAATAGAGAACAACGTCAAATTCCTCAGCATCCTTCAACCTGAGTGGAAAAAGCATACTAGAAGGATGAAGCAAATGAAAGATCTTAGTGACATTCCTTTGGACGAGGTGTATGAAACGCTGAGACAGAGTGAGGAGGAGGTAGAAGAGAAAAGAGGAGAGAAGAAAAAGACTGAGAAACTAGTTGATCCCATAGCTTTGGTTGTGGCTGAGAAAAGGAAAGAGAACGAGAAGGAAAAGAAGAAGAAAAATAAAGTGGTGATTCCTAGTTCTGAAGATTCTACTAATTCTGATTCTGACAGTGACGATGGAGAAAATCTCAAGCAAACAATGTTACTGCTAACCCGTGCCTTCCAAAAGAAGTTTTACAAGAAGCCGGGTTCAAAGATTCAAAGATACCCTTCAGGGTCTAAGAATCACGAGCACAGAGAAATAGTGGAAGGAAGACGATTTGAGGAGAAGAAGTTTGGAGATAGAAATCCTGAGGAGAAGAAAAGGTTTATCAATGATTATGGAGGTGAAAATAAGTTAGATGAGCTGATTAAATGTTATAACTGTGACAAAGTGGGTCATTTCGCCAAAGACTGTCGAAAGCCTACCGTGAGAAACTCAGATTACTACAAGCAGAAGATGCTATTGTCTAAGCAGAAAGAAGCCGGAAAAGCTTTAATGGCCGAAGATGAGTTTTGGTTTGACCACTCTGACGATGAAGAAAAGGAAGAAACCGCGCATATGTGTCTAATGGGCAAAGAGGTGAAGTATGATGAGATTGAAGAAGAAACATCTGATGAGGTACTAAACTTTTCTGAATCTGATTTTGTAAATAAAATGGAAGCCATGATGATCGATCTTCAAGACCTTCAAGCCAAATTGAAAAAGGAAAAGAGCAGAGTTGCGAAGAAACGTCAAACTATTTTTGATCTCAACAAGGAACTTGTTGGGAACAAAAGTCTGATTGACTCTCTAAACAAATATGCTTCTGAATTTAAACTTCAAAAAGATTGTTTTGAAAATAAGATTTCTGAAATTGTTCTAAACTTTCAAAGTCTGATATTGAGAAACAAGAATGTGTTCTGAAAGCTCATAAATTGCAGGTTGAAAATAAGAGTTTGGAGAAAAAGGTAAATGGTATGGAAGCCAAATTATATGCTAGAGGACAAACAAATCAAACCATTTTCTTAAACACACCAAATGAAGAATCTGATGTTAAAGAGAAGTGGGGACTCAGTTACTATAACCCATACTACCTAAAGAATGCAATAAGAAAATAGCCAACCTTGTATAACTTTGATTTTCTACAAGCGGCTACCAAACATCCTCATTTGAAACCGAAACTTGTTACCAAATCACCTGATGAGGTTGAGGCCAAAGAAGATGAGAATAGAAAGAATATAAAGAAAATGCAACTACCATTCTACTATTAAAAGCTGAATGATAGTTATATTTCTGAACAACCAAAATTCCTCTCGAATAATTATTTTGCAAGTTATTCTACACAAGAGTTGGAGGCAAAACCGATTAAAGAAAAAAATTATGTTCCTCCACTTGTTTTAGAAAGCCAAATAATTGATCTTGAAAATGCTTTATCTGATGAAAGAATTTTGGTTAATATTGAAAAAGTTGTATTTTCTACTGTAATGTAGAACACTATTTTTAAATCTGAATCCAAAGAGTGTTCAACATCTTCTAAGGCACCTCAAACTTCGGAACATGGTTTTGATGGCTTATTTGCGTCTGCAAATGATTTTCTAAATTCTGATGATGGGTGTGTTAATGAAATTGATTTGTTTGACTTCAATGCTAAACTTCCGGATCATTCTGCTTTTATCATTAACTCTGAAGCTTTACCTAGTGTGTATGAAGTAGGTGAATCATCAACCAAGGTTGGTGAATCAGTTTCTGTGAGTACTGACTATTATGAAAAAGGTAAAAAGCAAAGAAAAAGGCGCTCACAGAAACGGACGAACACTGGTAAGCTTAAGCAAAGACAAACTCAAAAATCTCAATTTATTAACAAATCTAAATCTTGTGTTTCAGAGTTGAAAAAGAAAAGGTCTGAAGAGCGAACTGAGTGGCGACCAAAGCAGAAGATTGATGAGAAAGCAGAATCATGACTTGATAGTGTTTGTAATAGAAAGACTGGTAGTATTTCTAATGTAGTTGGTACTGTTGCTTCTGATAAACAAAAACTTGTAATTCCTTACAAGAAATATTCAATAAAGCAATTACTCCAATTATCTCTGTCTACTACTAAGTCATCTAAATATAGACGAAATGATTTTTTTTCTCGCCAATATTCTGATGATTGGTTTGGTTCTTATCATGTTTATCATTTTAAAGCTTCTCATGTTTTTCAAAACCAAAGAGGACCCAAATTTATATGGGTGCCAAAATCTTGCGCTAATTTGAAAGGACCTAGATAAAAATGGGTACCTAAAGTTGTTGTTCCCTGATTTCTCCAGTGCAGATCCGTCACATGTGGTACTTGGATTCTGGTTGCTCCAAGCATATGTCCGGGAAGAAGAATATCTTATCTAATTATACAGAGAAATACTACGGGAACATGCGCTTCGGGAACAACCAGTTTTCATGAATTTTGGGCTATGGTGATGTGATTCATGACAATGTAACGATTACGAATGTGAGCTATGTTGAAGGTTTACGACATAATCTCTTTAGCATTGGACAGTTCTGTGACAAAGACCTAGAGGTTAATTTCAAGGCCAAGAGATGTTCTGTGCGTACTGAAGACGGTAAGGAATTCTTGGTCGGCACGAGAAAGTCAAACCTCCACACGATTAATCTGTCAAAAGTCAAGACTGAGAATGAGGTGTGTCTACTGTCAAAAGCCTCGCTGCAACAAAGTTGGTTATGGCATCGAAGGCTTTCTCATTTGAATTTTCATTACATCAACAAACTGGTCACGGGAAACTTAGTCAAAGGACTTCCAGAGCTTAAGTACGTGAAAGAACATCTGTGCGCAGTGTGTGAGAAGGGCAAGATGAAGAGAGCCACTGATAAGCCAAAGCCTGAGCCAAGTACAAGTTCTCCACTTGAATTATTGCATATGAATCTCTGCGGTCCTATGTGTACGTAAAGCATAAACGACAATAAGTACGTACTAGTGACTGTGGACGATTACTCACGGTACACTTGGGTAAAAGTTTTGAGAACAAAAGATGAGACACTCGAAGTCATCATCACATTCTTAACGACAACCCAATTAAATATGTAAAAGACAGTCAAGCTTATTCGAACAGACAATGACAAAGAATTTAAGAACATAACTGTAGAAGATTATCTCGAATCAATCGGGATAACACATCAATTTTCTGCTGCCAGAACGCCTGAACAAAATGAAGTTGTAGAGAGACGGAATAGAATGCTAGTCGAGGCCGTTCGAACTATGCTAAGTCAATCAGATCTACCTCTATTTCTCTGGACTGAAGCTGTATCGACTGCCTGCTACACACATAATCGATCTATAATCCACCGCCAGTTTGGTAAAACGTCATACACTTTAATAAATAATCATACACCTAGCATTAAACATTTCCATATTTTTGGATACAGGTGCTTTATACTGAACGACAAAGAGAACTTGAACAAGTTCAGTCCGAAAGCTGAAGAAGGCATCTTCATCGGCTACTCTCAAACGTCAGCCACCTACACGGTGTATTTGAAGAAGTCATAGATTATGGTTGAAAGCGTTAACGTTACATTCAACGAAGAGTTGGATTCTGAACAAAACAGTTCAGAACCCGTACTTACTGGAGTACTAGCTTCTGAACAAATTAGTCCAAAACCTGTGGTTAATGCGACTAATTCTGATAAACCATCTAATTCTACATCTCATTTATCAGAATTAGATTTATTGTTTGAATTCTTTTATGATGAGTTTCTTGGTTCTAAATTGCCTAAATCTGTTGTGATTGACAGACTGAAGAGTCAAGAAATCATCATCCAATCACTTCAGATGTGTCTACTGAATTCGTTCCCCCGGTTCAGCAAGAAACTCCAATTCAAACACCTACTCCTTCAGTTGAAGTTGTATATGAAACTGCCGAGACAGAAGTTGTTGAATCAGTTGGTTGTACTGTAACAACTACTCAACAGCTAGATAATGCTGTACCAACTGAAGCTTCTACACAGAATACTTCAACTGAAACCCTCCCTGAAAAAGAAGAAGATAGTGGATTTTTAGATGAACATCACGATCAATCTACATTAAATCCACTCCCTCATGAACATAGGTGGACCAAAGAGCACCGATACATCAGATCATAGGAGATCCATCCAAACCGGGGCAAACTAGGTCTGCTACACTTAATCAATGTATGCATGACTCATTCCTGAGCAAGATAGAGCCAACAAGCGTATCTGAAGCTCTAGCCGACTCAGATTGGGTAACTGCAATGCAAGAAGAGCTAAATCGGTTTGAAGCATTAAAAGTCTGAGACTAGTGCCTAAGCCTGAAGGTAAAACTATTATTGGCACAAAATGGGTATTCAAGAATAAGAAAGTCGAAGATGGTATCGTGATCAGAAACAAAGCAAGACTAGTGGCTAAAGGGTATAGGCAAGAGGAAGGTATGGACTATAACGAGACTTATGCTCCAGTGGCACGCATCGAGGTTATACAGATGTTTCTAGCATATGTCGCACACAAGAACTTCACCGTCTACCAAATGGACATGAAGACTTCCTTTCTTAACGACATCTTAAACGAGGAAGTCTACGTCTCTCATCCTGAAGGCTTTGTCAATCCAGAGAAACCAAATCACGTTTACATTTTGGACAAAACTCTTTACGGTCTGAAGCAAGCCCCTCGAGTCTGGTATGAAGTATTGTCAAAATTCTTAGTCAAGTTGGGCTTCTCTAAAAATAAAATCGATACTACTCTTTTTATCAGAAAGGAAAAAGCCGATATCATTTTAATTCAGATTTATGTGGATGATATCATATTTGGCTCAACTAATGCAAAATACTGTAAGAATTTTTCTAACCTCATGGTGTCCAGATTTCAGATAAGTATGATGGGAGAGATGAATTTATTTCTCGGATTACAAGTCAAACAATTTTCCATGGGGATCTTTATCAATCAAGCTAAGTACATTTTCGATATTCTTAGAAAATTCAAAATGGAAAATTGTACACCTATTGGAACCCCGATGGCACCTAGAACTAATATTAGCACTGATCTTTCGGGAAAAGATGTCTACGGAAGAACATACCGAGGGATGATTGGATCTTTAATGTATTTAACATCTAGTAGGCCAGATATAATGGTCTCTACATGTCTATGTGCTCGATATTAGGCTTTTCCTAAAGAATCTCATTTGTCTGCAGTTACACGAATTTTTAGATATCTGAAGGGCACTGCAGATCTTGGTCTGTGGTATCCTAAAGATACAGGTTTTGAACTGACAACATATTCAGATGCAGACCATGCAGGTTGTATGATTGACAGGAAAAGTACGTCGGGACACATACAATTTTTGGGCGATAAACTCGTGAGTTGGGTTTCAAAGAAACAACTTTGTGTATCTACATCAACAGCTGAGGCAGAGTACATCGCTGCGGTGAGCTCTTGTTCTCAACTCCTGTGGATGAGAACACAACTCCGGGTCTATGACATCAAATACAGCAAGATCCTGATCTACTGTGATTCGAAGAGCGCGATTGCCATATCTGGGAATCCTGTTCAACATACAAAGACCAAACATATAGACGTGATATATCACTTTATCAAAGATAATGTGGAAAAAGGTACGATCGAACTTTACTTTGTAAACACAGATTACCAACTTGCAGATTTATTTACTAAACCGCTTGAAGAAAAGAGATTTAATTTTCTCATTTCTAAACTTGGTATGCTAAATCTCAGGACTTAATCTATGATTACCTCTTAAAGTTCAGATATTGTTATTTTTCTTCATTTCTTTATTTTTGTTCTCAAAGATATCTGCACTGAAAGGTATTCATGATTTCAGGGGGAGTGAGAGATGATGGTAAAATGATCTACTTACATTTGAGGGGGAGTTTATCACATTTGCATATACTCTATAACTGATACATTTTTGATGCATAATTTCAGGGGGAGTAAGAGATAAGGAGTACTGAATATAATTTCTGATTACATCTGATTAGAACTCGTACTTTCAAAGTTTTATTGTTGTATGTCATTTTATTTTCAATAAAATTTCTGTGAATAAAGCTTTATACTTTGACAGACTTTTTGACTGTTGCAGCATTGAGAGAGAGCTTAAACGATCATATCATATAAGACTTAGAGCTGACTTGATGAGATTTAAGACTGAATGAAAAGGTTTATTTCTAATCTTAATCTCATACGTATCTGAAAGAAGGACAACTTTCGGATAGGAAAACATGTTCTTAAATGTTCAAATCACTTCTGATTCTTAAAAAGATTTCAGGAATATAGAAGTGTGACTTTTAAATGTTTTCATCTACATGTGCTTCAATGTTTAACAAACTGTTTGTTTCCAAAGATAAATACTTGTGTTTTATCTTTTCCACATACTTTCAAGTATTCACACACACCGGTTTAACTTTTTGTTGAATATGTTATCACCATGTCTCAAATTGAACAAATTTTTGATGGTGATACACCCCGCTTGATATTAAAAGTTTGAGCATTGATTTCATTTCAAAACGTTTCTTTCAAGAGTGTTTATATTTTGATTCATATAGACAATATCCAATTTTTGCTGACCTAAGCCTTAATTGTTAAATCAATCTATTTGATCTTTATCATACATTGTCAGATTTTCAAACAAGTTTCTTGTATTCATTTCATTCATTCAGTATACTTGTTTTGAAATATCTTCAGTGTTTAAAAATGCTCAAATCTTCATGATTATCTTCATGAGCATACAAACATCTGACATGTCTTTTGTGCTTTAACTGAATAGTTAAACCATTTTGAGCAACATTATGCTTTTAGGAAAACATAGGTTCATTGTGTGAGAACTTAACTGAACTTCTTTCGATTCACGTTAACCAGTGTTTCCTACCCAAGAAGTTAATCATTGAGTGATCGAAGAGTGAGTGTTAGATCATAGTTTTGAGTTAATTTGTTAAGTAAGTTTGTTTAGATTGTTTGACCTTTTCTTGTATGCTTGTATAGAGGTTAAGGCTTGTTTGACCCTATATATAGCCTTGTCTTGTTTTGTGTAAGCCTTTGTCTAACTTTGATGCAAGCATGTGAGTAGTCTAAGTCATTGTAATCATTACCTTTGTGAGATATATGACTACGACAAATCTTGTGACTAAATCCCCTCATCTTTGTTCATTGATTGTTATTTGATTTGATATGATTGCTCGAAACCTGGGATCACAATTGGTATCAGAGCTAGATCAGATTATTCAGAAAAGATTAACATCATGATTTGAAACATAAAATTGCGAATTTTCAATTTTAGAAAGTTATTGTTCCATTGAAATCAAGATTTTGATTGAAGGATGATTTGGATGTGAAATTGAGTTCACTGTGATCGCCTAGTGAAATGGAACATTTCTTGTTTGGGTTGGTTAATCAATTGACCAATAGAATGATAGAATTTGATCAATCTTTCCAGTTTTAGAAAATTTCCATTCGCGGACTGTCAAGATTTGATTCCCACAACTATGTTTGATCTTGATGAAATTCACTCCACAGGGTTGTTTTCGATGGCATAGAGAGAGTGATTTTACAAAGTTTCAGAGTCAAACTACAAGATTTGGGTAGATTTCTGTTGAAAAGTTGGAAAATATTTTCAAGATTCAAAGAATTCGCATTCTTGATGAAGAACTCGCACAAAGAACTCGTAAGGCTAAGGAATTCCCAGATTGATTGATTTTATTGTTCTTAAGGGAAGAATTCGCACAAGGAAGTACGAAAAGCAAAGAATTCGTACAAGAGACATATACGAGAAGTATAGAACTCGCACAAGAGACACATACGAAATGTGTGGAATTCGCATCTGAGTCTTATACGAATTTCACAGAATTCGCATACTCTTTCATACGAAAAGCTCAGAATTCGCACATAGTCATATGCGAAAAGCTCAGATTTCGTATCCTTTTCATATCCTTTTCATGCGAATTGTGTCCATACGAATTCTAATTCATACGAATTCTTACTTGTGAGTGTTATACGAATTGTGTTCCTTATACGAATTCTTAGTGCATGCGAATTGTGTGTTGTGAGTATCATACGAATTCTGTACTTGTAATCATTTTTGAGTGATTTTTCTGTATTTTTACTGTTAATTTTTCTGATTTTCCGACTAACGATCTTTTCAAGCTATATTTTTCAGAAATATTAATCATGCCTTATACAGATGAGAAGGGAAATCTGTTTCTCACCAATAGAGACTGTGCATTGTATTACATGCCAGAAATACCAAAGATCATGGTTGAGAATGAAGAGCTTCAAATTCAGAATTCAAAGCTGAAAGCATAAATTGATACCTTGAATGTCAAACATACAAAGGCTGAAACACAAGTATCAACATATATAGCAAAAGGCAAAAAATGGCATAAGAAAGTAGATAAGAGACACAAGAATGAGAAAGTCGAACTTGAGAAATCTTTCAACCAGAAGTTATCTGAACTTTCAAAGAAAGCTGAGTCAGAAAAGAAAGAGTTAGAAATCTAGTGTGTCAAACTTTTTAAACAAGTTTCTGAATTTGAGAAAATTGTTATTACTGAAAGAGATGTCTTTGATAAAGAAAGAAAAAGTACTGAAAAGAAAATTTCTTTACTTTTCAAAGAGATTTCTGAGAAAAATCAGAACTTGGAAAAAGAGTTTGAAACTAAAAGAAAACATTTTGAAAATGTGATTTCTAAACTTACTGACAAGTTGGTTTTTTTATCTTCAGATATACAGAAGGGAAATAAGAGTAAATCTGATCTGCAAAGTAAATTTGATAAACTTTGTAATGAGAAATCCAAGTTGAATGACAAGATCAATCAACTTGAGAAAGCTAATGCCGATCTGTCTGACAAGTTAGCATCTGAAACACCTGTATTATCTTCTTATGATGATGATTAAGTTGAATCAGTTTGCTCATTTCAATCAGTATCAAGCTTATTTCAAAAGATGGTTTTCAAGAAACAAAATATCAAATCAGATGTCTTGAAAACAGATCAGATTAAATCTTCTAGTTCATTTTATGTTAAATCTGCTGATAAATATGTTGCTTATTCTGGAATCAAAGCTTCTAAGAAAGAGAAGATGATTTGGGTTGTTAAGGGATCTTCTGAATCAGTAATATACCAGAAATCATCTGCACAAGCTGAACAGAGAAAGAAGAACAGAGCTAAAAAAGGTAAAGCTTTTACACCTGATGCTGTCAAGTCTACCAAGCATCTGATCAGATTAGCTAGAAGCAAACTTTGTTGTTCTTATTGCTGCAATCATGATTTTTTACACAAAGCACATATCCATAAAAGGTATTATTCTCATAAGAACATTAATGATACTACATATCACGGAGGTGGAAACCGCTCAAAGAAGTTTTCACATACTAACCAGACAGGACCCAAAATCATCTAGGTACCAAAACATGTTCAACCTGTGATGCAAGAGCCTGAACTCAAGAAGGAGTAAGAAGGGCTATGACTTCGGAGTAAATCAACTCAGGACTCAGACTTCAATGGCAAAGGATTGTGAATTCTAAGTACAACAACTTAGGACTCAATCTTCAATGTTCAAGTGATGATCCTTAAATGTCAAATCATACCAGGGAGTTTTTCTTAAAATTATTACCAATTGAAGTTGAGAGAATGTTATTGTTCATCTTATAAAGGGGAGAATGTTTAGAAAAGAGAGATTTACATGTTATATTTTTCACAAAAGGAGAAATTGATCTAAATTGTTATATCATTTTACCTGTATGCATATATGAAGGGGGAGCATATCCATATAGTGATGACAAGATTCACAACATGTCAAGGGGGAGCTAGCAAAGAAAAGACAAACATATACATCAAGAAAGAACAAAGTCATGACAAGAGTCAGAAGAAACAGACATCAAGTCAAGGGGGAGCTCAACAGATCAAATCTCAAAAGGGTTGTAAGTGTGATAGAGTGTGTAATGTTTTTGAAACTTAAAAATAGTTAAAAATATCATTTTTGGAAAATTTCCATTTATGGAAACTTTCTATTTTTGGCAAGATTTTGAAAAGTTTCCAAAAATAGCAAATTTCCAAGTTTAGAATGTTTTTCAAAAGATGCAAATGTTGCTAAGGCCAGAATTCGCATAACACTATCATACGAAATCTTCAGAATTCGCATGTGTGTGTTACACGAATTCCTTGGAATTCCCATGTGTGTCTCATACGAATTATAACTTTTCGCATGTGCCTTTATGCGAGAAGTGAAGAATTTGCATCACATTGTCATACGAATTCTTGTTCTCAGACAGAATTCGCATATCGAGCTGTGCGAATTCTCACACACTGTGTCTAATCCTTCATAGACAATTCGTATCCGTTTGTCATGCGAAAAGTGGGTGGTCCAATAAAATCGTGCCACGTGTCATGTTCATTCCATAGTATATATAGGTGGTTTTCATACGAAACCCTCACTTTTCGTAAGTATTCTTGAGCGTACAAAATCTTTCAGAGCACGAAATCCTTAAACCCTACCTTGCCACTTTCTTCTATTCTTTGATTTCTCTTTGAATTCTTGATCAAAAGGTGTATATTTGTTACATTTGTTTGTATTTTTGTTGTTTATATTCTGCTTGTTCATGTTTCTTTCCAGGGTTACCTTATCTGGATTAGTCGTAGGATTTGAATTTGGGACTCTTCATATTCAAGAACCCTCGTCTGGACTATGATTAATTTTGAACTAATCCTGAACTTGATAAATTTCTAGATGTTAATTTGAACTGAATGAATCTATATATGATAAAATCAAACCTTAATAATCAAAATTTCTAACCTAAATCGATATTTTTTTTGCGATTGGATTTTAATCTGACTTTTCGACTGTTCATGGTGTTCTTGGTGGAAAATCAAGATTAAAGATTGATTTGTTGTTTAATTTCAGATTTCATGGATTAACATGGTTTCTAATCAAAAATCGATCCTAACAGATTAAAAATATTGGGTTAAAATTCAAAATTAAAGATTTGATAATCTGGGTTTCGTATGATGTTTTGAAGATGTTCATAAAATATTCTTGAAGTTCATAATAACACTTAGAAATTTTCAAGAAATTTAAAGTTCCATACGAATTCTTGATATAATAGTTCATACGAATTCTGTACTCTTCAGTGTCAAAAGTTTCAAAGTATACAATTCGTATATCTTTCATACGAATTCTTGTGTTTGTTTTGTTAAAATTCTAAGTGAAGAATTCGTATAATGTTTCATACGAATTCTTGTCATACGAATTATGTGGTTGGTTTTCATTTCCTAAGTGCAAAAATGGAATTTTACACTTGTACTTTTTCAAAAATGGATTTTCAAGTGTCAAAACCTCATTTTTTACTAACCAATTGGACCCTGTCCAACATTGCTTATCTTTTCAGATACCAATGGCAGAACCATCTGTAGACCAACATGTTCAGACTGATGAGAATTCACCACATGAAGCTTCTGAACAATTTCCAATGACATCATCTAGATCTGATATTCAAGTGCCACAAGATGAAAATCCAGATCTGTTTCTGATTTCACAAGCTGAGATGAAACCCCAACAACCTAACAATCATCATCTTCAATTCAGCATCCGAATTGATTCTTTGGTACTGGACATTCAAAGGAACCATCCTCTCAGGAATGCTCTAACTGCAGTAGCAGTAGTTCCTGAATTGTATGTACAACAAGCCTGGAAGACAATCCGGTTTAGTCATATGAAGGAGAAAGGAGAGAGAATACCTATCTTCTGCAAATGCAAGAGAGGGCAGAACTTCTTATGATGAGCTGCCATCAGACAAAGAAGTGTTAAAAGGAATCAGAGATATGGGGTATCTTGGCCAGATGACTGAAGTCAACCACTTTAAGAAGAACAATTTGCCACCGTTCTACTATACTCTATTCTTTGTCATTAACAGATGTCTGACAGCAAAGAACTACGGAACAGATAATGCCAGCATTCATATCCTCAAGTTATTCTACTTAGTTGTTCATGACTTGCACATTGACTATGCCAGTATCTTCTAGACTGAGCTATACAAGAAGGTGGTTGCAAAGAAAACATCAAAGGCACCAAACTATATACCGTACCAGAGATTCATGGCTCTTATTGTCAGAAGTATGCTGAGAAGCAATTCACAGATACCAAAAAGGGGCACTCATCCTCATGCTCCATTCAGTGAGATGAGATACCTCATGAAGCAGAAAAGAGAATTTCCTTATTCCATGCCTGTGCCTGAAAGCTTGTTAGACTATGCAGATCCATAGTGTGATAGCATAGTAGAATATAGAGAGTCTATGGGACAACCCGAACCGATTATCCCTACCCAAGGCTCAATCTCTAGGATAGCGGAGTCAGTAAGGGTTTCTAATACCACGGGGGTACAAAAATGGGGAGAGAAGAGAAAAAAATAATGAGAGGGTCTCTGAAGGGGGTCGAAGACCAGGACTAGAGGCATCAGGGTCACGGGAAAATATCTCACGTTCAGTGACACCTCTTGCTGATGAAGGTCATGCTTCTAACAATGATCTGGATCGTGCAGAACAGGCACACAACGAATCTGAAGCAAGTGAAGTTCCTTTAGCATCAAGCTCTAAAGATGATGAGGAGACAGATACAGAGGAAGCTGGAAATGTTGGATCAGATGATGATGAAAATGACGATGATGATGGTGGTGTTCAAGTTCATTCTGATACTCATGTGGATGTTCAATCTAATGAACAAGTTGAAATTCATTCAGATGTTCAAGCTGATTTATTTGAACCATTCTTTGGTATGGAAGCCATGGAAGTGGATGATCAAGCTCATGCTGATATTTTTCTTACTACTGTTGTTGGTGATATAAGGAGAACCGAGGGAGAA
Source organism: Arctium minus (assembly GCA_954870635.1). Classification (NCBI taxonomy): domain Eukaryota; kingdom Viridiplantae; phylum Streptophyta; class Magnoliopsida; order Asterales; family Asteraceae; genus Arctium; species Arctium minus. The sequence goes on along the minus strand of OX941080.1, from coordinate 100,131,146 downwards.
TTAGTTGAAAACTTGGAGAGAATTAGTGAGATTGAAGCAAAAGAACATGGTGAGCATGTGATTACCCAAACCTACACTTCCAAAAGGGCAACCACATCTAATACATCGCCGCATGTGTTGCGTGCGGGTATTCCAGACATAAGTAGCCCACTTATGCAATCGCACACCCAATTCATCCACTCTATTTCTTCTCAACAAGAAATAGTTTCAACTTCTCACGGGGATGTAACACAAAGTCTACCGGGTACTCATTCGGAGGATCAAGGTATTGAAACAAGAGAACAACAGCCCCCGTTATCGACTTCATTTCCTGCATAATTGAGTCTAGTGCCTTATCGTTTACCGGTTATTATTCCTAGGACACAATTTGCTACATATACCATCGGTTGTCTTAGTGACCCAATAGGAACATCCCAAGGTTTTGGATTAAAAACTGTGTTTATCGATTTACTGATTTCACTGTTCATCGACATCTACTGTGCGATAATCGATTCCTTGAATATATGAGTTTGTATGCACAAAATTGATATGAATAGATGTGTTTCATACTATTAAATGTTATCTGATAAATTAATTGCATTTAAATTCATCAATTGATTGGATTTTTATGATTTCTCAAATCTGGGTTCATATAACTGTCGACGCCTGTGTTCATCAAATTGAAGTTTAAAAGTTGTTCTTTAATCCTTAATTTTTATTGCTTTGTGATCGATATGTGTTTTGGGGTACAAAAGTGTGATTTATTGCATTAAATTCGTACTCTCGTATGTTTTCTAGGTTAAGTATCGTCGTTCTGGGCTGACCTACAAGAACATACCGGTCGAAATCTTTCAAGAGAATACCGGTCCATATCAAACACCATACCGGTCGACCGCATCATATCGGTCGAATACAGTGTATCGATTACACCTTACCGGTCGCCCTGTAAACTCACAGTCTATACCGATTCACGTAGCATATCGGTCGATACTCTTGTCCGGTCGACATTGATTCGGTCCCTGTCTAATATCGGTCCATATATTGTTCCGGTCGTAGTACCATATCGGTCGCCCGGACAACTCACAGTCAATATCGGTCGAAGACTGATACCGGTCAAAGCCATTACCGGTCTAAGGAAGTTTACCGGTCAAAGCATTTTACCGGTCGACACATTACCGGTCGATACCCATTACCGGTCGAATGCCCTATACCGGTCATAAGACTAGTCCGGTCAACACTTTATCGGTCGAAACAAGTTACCGGTCCAAGCAACATCCCGATCGGACAAGATCCCGGTCGAAGCAAGGTACCGGTCACACTCACTTTGCGCTAGTGTCTACTCGCGAAAATCATACTTTGCGCCACCCGAGGCTCGCACAAACCTCACTTTGCGCGACCCACATAACACGCGAACCTCTTCCTTGAGCTATCCTTTGCTAGCGCAAATCTCACTTCGCGCGACCTATCTCTCGCGCGAACCGTCCTTTGTGCCACTGCCTTAGCTTATCTTTGCGCCAACTTTTCTGAATACTTCACTTAAATTATTTTTGGAAATATATTTTTATAAAATTTTTTTAGTGTATTTTTTATCTTATACTTGATTCTAAAGATCTCATCTAGTTGATTCTCTTGGTACAGAAAAGTTTGCTTACTAACCATACAGCTAAGATGTCGAATCAACTTCTCTCAATGGGCTCTCAGTCCAAACCTCCTGTCCTCATGGCTGATGAATATCAGCAATGGAAGAAAGAGAACGATCCAGTTTCTGAATCACAAAAACAGAGACTATATGGAATCAATCATCAATGGTCCAGTAAATCCAATGATCAGAGTACAGGGTCAAGCTGAAACTGAAACATCTCCAGAAATTCCTAATAGATTCGTCCCTAAACCTTATTAGTACTTTACTGAAAAGTAGAAAGAACAGTACAAGACAGATGAAGAGGCTCTTATTTTATTGACCATGGCAATTCCAAATGACATCTACAACCGAGTAGACAGTCGGAACTCTGCAAAAGAAGTCTGGGATGAACTATCAAGACAGTTTGAAGGAAGTGAAGCCTCCATCCAAGCTAAGCAGAATCTATGCATAAATGCATACGAGGGATTTCACGCAAAAGAAGGAGAGACGTTGCTAGAGACCTACAACAGATACAACATCATTCTCAAGGACTTGTGGAGGAACAATATCTCTAAATCAGCATCAGAGATAAATTACAAGTTCATCAAGAACCTGAATCCTGAATGGAAGAACTTTGCCATTAACCTTCAGATGTCAAAGAACATGGCTCAGGAAAACTTCTCTTATATCTTCTCTACTCTTTCTCAGCATGAGGATGAGGTGAGAACGATTAGTAATGAATCCAATAATCTGAAGGAGTCCGTGGCTCTCATTGCTGGCAAAGGAAAGAGTTCAGTTCCGATATCCTCTACAAGGTCAAAGAAAAAGATGTCTAAAGCTCTGGTTACTGAGGTTACTGAGTCCGAATTTGATTCAAGTGATGAAGAACTGGAGGTTGATTCTGATCCAAATATTCAAAAGTTTTCTGAGGACTTAGCTCTAATTACTCGACGATTCAAGAAGAGCTTTGGCAAGAAGAAATTCTACTCAAAGCCAAAGTATGACGGATACAAGAAAGAGAAGTCTGAGATGCGATACAAGTCAAGGCATGGAAGGAGAGAGGACGTCCAAGAAGACAGGAAGGAAGATAGAAGAGAAGGAAAGAGAGAGGAAAAGCATGAAGAAAGAAAGGATGAACCAGGAAGATGCTACAACTGTGGCAAATTTAGGCATTTCTCAAGAGACTGCAAATTCAAGAAGGTAAAGAACTCAGAGTATTATGCAAGAAAGTCACTCATTGCGAAGAAAGCTGAAGAAGGAAAAGTGCTGATGGCTGAAGAAGAAAACTGGCTGTTCCAATGTTCTGATGACGAGGAGCAGGCACACTTCACCCAAGTTTCATAAATGGCAAAGCTGGATGGTGACGATGAAGATTCTGAGGCACAATCTGAAGATGGAAACTCTGAGGGAAGTGATAATTCTGAACTCATTGAATCTTTGATGGCCCAAATACATACTATGAAAGATGAATTTGCTTTATTGAAAGGTAAACTTAGCTCTGCACATCAAGATGTTTTGATTTTCCGTGATGAAAATGCTTTGCTAAAAATTGTTGTGGAAGAAAAAGAAAAGGAAAAGGAGGGTTTAAAAGCTGAAAAAGATTCTTTAAAAAGAAAAATATCGGGTTTAGAAAAGGATCTTGTGAATCTTAATGCTGAAAAGGGTGAGTTTAAAATCAAATTTGAAGTTTGCTATCAAGAAAGAAATGAAGCTTTCACCAAAATCAAGCAATTGGAGGATATTAATATAAAACGAGGTCAGACTAAGCATACATTAAATCTGTTGACCAATAACCTCCAAGACGAAAGGTTTTATAAACTAAAACCAGGTTTGGGTGTGCCAACTAATGAAATTTTGAAAAAGGCACTGGAGCACTTATATAATTTTGATAAATTCGGCTCCGCAATCAGACCCATTCCTAACATTCGTGCAACCTTTGTTGAAGCAAGTATTTCTAAACCTTTACAGAGACGAAAGGTCGAGAAGAAATAGGGAAGGACAAGTCCTGTGAAACTGATTCTCAAAATTCTTTTAAAACAGTTGGTTTTAAATACAGTGATTTGAACAAAAGCTATGAAACTCGAAAGATCGAATTAACTTAGTTTGAATCACTGTTTACCACACCTTCCGAAGAATCAGTCAGCACAAACACAGTTCCACCTGAGACTGAATGCAAATATGATAAGTATGAATCGGATGTTGATCCTTCTACTATACCATTAGTCTCAAATCACATTATTTCTAAACCTTTACTTGTTGAAGAGGTTGAAGAAGAAACTGTCATCACGAATGAATCTTGTGTTAAAAATGATAAAACGGAGTTTATTGAGTCCATGACTGAAGAGATATTTTCTGAAATGATGAATGCTTCAGACTCTGATCCTGTTTCTGATTTAAAGGAGTCAAATTCTGTGAATGATCATACATCTGAATTGATGAAGCAAATTGATATGTTGCAACAGTCTCTTGATGAGGTTGAAGATAAAAACTTTGATCTCAAATTTAAACTTGAAAAATCTTTAAAAGAAAATCAAGAGCTTTGCACAGAGATCAATGATTTGAAAATTACTTTGTTTAAAAATGCTTCAAATGATAAACAAATGTTCAATGATCCAAGTTGGAAAGTAAGAACTAATCCAGAATTTGATGCTCCTGTAAAACCTTCAGTTGTTTACTCTGATTGTCCTAAATATCCACCAAGTATTTTTGAGAAGGGTGAGACTTCAATTAGCTCTAGAAAAGAACCACCCTCTAAGATAGAGTCTAACAAGGTTCCTGTTTCTGTTTCAGATATAAAAGGAAATGGAGTTGGGAGGAGTAAGAAGAATAAAGATAATAGTTTGAATAAGAATGATAGGTTATCTAGTGAAACTTTTGTTCCAAACAGTTGTACTTCAGACAGTGTTATTTTGAAAAGTAATTCTTTTGATGAACATAAATGTAAGATTTGTTCCGATAAATCTATGTTTATGAATTTTGCTCCAAATAATCTATATTGCAAACACTGTTGGAATAACTCATTCAAATACTACTCCACTCTTAAGTCCAAAAAGAGTAAAAGAAAAGCTAAACTGAACCTTAATTCCAATTCTAATTCTAATTCTTCCACACAACCCAAAGTGTTTCGAGCTAAGGTTGCCAATCCTAAATCTAAGAACCATTTTCAGGAATTAAATGTTAAGATGGTTTGGAAATGGGTTCCAAAACCCCGTTATGAATAGAGAGTTAAAGTTAAACCTACTGATATTCCTGAATTGCGTGAAGCTAACCGCGAAGGACCCATCTTGATATGCGTACCTAAGAAAAACTAATTGTCTCTTTTGCAGGCCTGTCGACTGTGGGTGATAGATTCCGGATGTTCACGCCACATGACAGGATTCATGCACCTCTTGCATAACTATGTGGAGGAGCCTGCCGGAGCAATTAGATTTGCAAATTCTGAAGTAGAGGGACACATCAGAGGATATGGAATGCTCGATAATGGTGTTGTGAAGATTCAAAGAGTGTTATATGTTGAAGGACTTGATCACAATCTGTTTAGTACCAGTCACTTCTGTGACATGAAATATCAAGTTCGCTTCACAACAACTCATTGCTATCTTGAGGATCCCGATGGTTACGAAGTCTTCAAAGCTGAGCGCCATGGAAATCTATACTATGTAGATTTTCCTACACTGTCTGCCATACGTCCAGTAAGTCTACTAGCCAAAGCTTCTAAAGCACAATCGTGGACGTGGCATCGATGCTTGTCTCATCAAAATTTCAGATCTATAGCTAAGCTACAGAGACAAGGTCTGGTCAAAGGTCTACCAGAAATGAGGTTTGAGAAAGACTCACTGTGTTCTGCATGTGAGTTGGGCAAAATGAAGCGAAGCTCCTTCAAGTCCAAAGCTGAATCATCGACCTCATCTGCACTGGAACTTCTTCATATGGACCTTTGTGGCCCAATGCGAACAACATCTATCAACGGCAAGAAGTATGTTTTAGTAATGATAGATGACTATTCAAGGTATACATGGCTCGAGTTTCTTCACAACAAGTTAGATGCTCCAGAGTTGATTATCGCTTTTATCAAGCGCATCTAAGTATGTCTTCAATTGCCAGTTCGAACGATTCACAGTGATAACGACACGGAGTTCAAGAATGACACCTTGCTGAGCTATCTTATCTCTGTAGGAATTTCACATAACTTCTCAGCAGCCTATTCTCCACAGCAGAACGACATTGTTGAACGGAAGAACCGCACTCTTGTTGAAGATGCTCGTACGATGCTAGCACATTCTGAACTACCCATATACCTTTGGGCCGAGGCAGTCGCGACAGCATGCTTTACACAGAATCGTACCATTGTGGTCAAGCGCTTTAATAAAACAGCATATGAGTTAATCAACAATCGTAAGCCTAACATCAAATTCCTTCGTGTTTTTGGTTGCAGGTGTTACATTCTTCGAGAGCGTCAAGGATTATCAAAATTTGATAAGAAAGCGGATGAAGGATATCTCGTTGGATACTCTCTGACATCCAAAGCTTATCGAATTTATATTATTCGAACTAAGACGGTTGTTGAGAGCATGAATGTCTCCTTTGATGAGAATTCTACTAGGACTTCTGGACACAACAGTTCAGAACTCGGTCTTAAGGACAAAGCTTCTATTCACTCTAGAATAAAACCAGCATCTAAAGAATTTTCTTCTAACTCTAATTCATCTGAGTTAGATTTATTGTTTATTGATGCCTTCGATGATATCTGTGCAGATTTTGGAAAAGGCATATCTACATCAATAACAATCCCGGAGGTCCCTACTATTTCGGAAGACATGTCTGGACCTTCCGAAGATGTCACTGAAACTGCATCTCCATCAGGTACAACTAAACCGTTAGTTTCTGATTCTACTAATGTTGAATCCGTCTCTACAGATAGTTCTTCTGGACATGAAGTCACGAGTACTTCAACTGCTAGTCCAGAAGCTTCAATATCAGGAACTCCTGTACAAGATGTCCCGAGTACATCTGTGGATCTACCTGTCGTGCATGATGAAAACGATGCATAAAATACGCAACAAACAGTTGAATCCTTACCATGCACACATCGTTGGACTAAGGATCATCCCCTGCATAACGTGATAGGTGACGTACATTCTGGTGTCATGACAAGGTCCGCATCAGCAAACTTCTGCATGTTTTCAAGCTTCCTTAGTTCCTTAGAGCCAAAGAAAGCGTCTGAAGCTCTACGTGATCCCTTCTAGATTTCTGCTATGCAAGACGAGATTCTACAATTCGAAAGGAACAAGGTATGGCGCTTGATCCCACTACCTAAAGGTAAATCTGTTATTGGAACTAAGTGGGTTTTTAGAAACAAGAAAGACGAAGCTGGAGTAGTTGTGAGAAACAAAGCTCGTTTGGTCGCAAAAGGGTACTGTCAACAGGAGGGCATTGACTATGACAAAACATTCGCCCCTGTTGCAAGGATCGAAGCCATCAGAATCTTCCTAGCCTATGCAGCGCAAAAAACTTTACAGTCAATCAAATGTATGTAAAGTCGGCTTTCCTGAATGGCGTTCTGCATGAGGAGGTCTACGTGGCTCAACCTGAAGGTTTTATTGATCCTCATCACCCTGATCTTGTCTATGTGTTAGACAAAGCGCTTTATGGTCTTAAACAAGCACCACGAGCCTGGTATGAAACTCTCACTAAATTTCTACTTGCTTCAGGTTTCAAGAAAGGTACATTTGATACTACCTTATTTCTTAAAAGGCAAGGTGAGGACTTGATTCTCATTTAGATTTATGTTGACGAGATAATATTTGGGTCGACAAATCAGAAATTTTGTAAGAACTTTTCAAAGATAATGGAAACAAAGTTTGAAATGTCGATGATGGGTGGATTGAATTTCTTTCTTGGCTTACAAGTAAAGCAATTACCCGAAGGCATATTTCTTAATCATGCTAAATACATAAAAGATATTTTGAAAAAGTTTAATATGTCAGATAGTTCAGTCATGAAAATACCAATGGCTACTGGTACACTCTTAGACGCAGATCCCTCCGGGAAACCTATTGATCAAAAGGTGTATCGTAGCATGATTGGTTCTTTACTTTATCTGACTGCCAGTCGTCCAGATATAATGTTTGCCATATGTTTTTGTGCGAGGTATCAGTCCAATCCTAAAGAATCGCACTATAATGCTGTTAAACGATTCCTTAGATATCGCAAAGGCACTCCTAATTTAGGCCTTTGGTATCCAAAGGATTCTCGTTTTGATCTAACCGCCTTTACAGATGTTGATCATGCAGGATGTAAGCTAGACCGGAAGAGCACCACTGGATCATGTCAATTTATAGTTGACAAACTTGTGAGTTGGACCTCAAAGAAACAAAACTGTGTTTCAATATCCACTACCGAAGCTGAATATGTAGCTGCTGCTAGCTGTTGTTCTCAAGTCCTTTGGATGAAGACACAGTTAAGAGACTTTGGATACAACTATAAGCGTGTTCCTATTTATGGTGATTCCAAAAGCGCAATCGCCATAACTGCTAACCCGGTACAACATTTGAAGACCAAGCATATAAATGTACGCTATCACTTCATCAAGGATCATGTAAAAAAGGTGACACTGAAATGCACTTTGTTCAAACCGACTTCCAGTTAGCTGATCTTTTCACCAAGTCGCTGGATGAAAAGAGGTTCCAATTTCTAATCAGCAAACTCGGTATGTTGAACATGTCTTCTTAGACCTTGCTCATGATTCTAGGGGGAGTATTCTGAGTTTCAATCTTGTGTTTTCTACATTTTCCAACTGTTGCTCACGTTAGTGGAATCATTTGCACAAATGATTACCATAATTTTTTTTATGTGCAGGTTTGTTCAAGTGACTATGGCTTCTAATCACATCGGATTAGAACCCGCACTTCAGTGCTTTATTATTCTGTTTATGTTGTTTAAAAAAAATATCTTCAGTTGAGGGGGAGCTTAATAGAAAAGGAGCTTAATCGTTTATGTGCTTAATAGACTTATATACTTCATTCACATTTTTGTCATCTGACCCATAATCAGAGTCAGAGCTATCCAATGAAGAATGAAGACATGAAATGTTTTCTCTTAAGCTTCTTCAAATGTTTATAAGCTTAATTGAAAAACTCTTTTAGAGCTTAAATTGTCAAACTCTTTTTAGTTTGAGGGGGAGAATTGCATCGTCAAACACAACTGTTTTGACTTCTCCGAAATTTTTTATTCTGCATGTAACTCTGTGCTTATTTGTGCTTTCATGTACAATAGCCTATTGAACAACAAGTTCTTTTTAGGAAATTACATGGGATTCAGTGTGTGAACTTAACAGAACTTCCATTGATTCACGATAACTAGTGTTTCCTACCCAGGAAGTATTCCCTGAGTGATTGAGGGGAGAGGGGTCAAAAGAATTGAGTGATGGTGTGTGAAGAGGTAAAATGGAAACAAGAGATTGGTTAGAAGTGAGAATTAAAAGAAAGAGGGTGAGTGAACAGAGTAAAAGAATATTAGACTCTGCACCAAACCACTTTCTGAGCCGAGCAGCCACATTATCTGATTGGTTCACATTCTTTGGTGACCATCATTGAAATAGGCAACTATCCCATGCCATCTCTTGCAACCCCACCAACTACTTATTCTTTTCTCAAAAAGAGAATGTTTCACATTTTCTGGGGAAGCAGCACATATGCTATTGGTTCTTCATTTGGAAGATACTAATATTAAAAAAAAAGGAAAGTTTCCCCACCTTCGAACCCTTTCTCATGCACATTGAGTTTTTGTATAATTTGTTGCTGTCTCAACAAGTTTACATACTTTGAGCCTATATTGAAAAGAAATCATGTATGCTTAATTCTTTCATACACATGCACGAGCACACAGAAATTTGTTTTTTGTCAGAACGTTCATAGATAACCATGTGTTATTCGATGATTGAATGAAAGACCTGGGGAGCCAACATCAAAACCTGCTCCTTATATAGTAACTTCGTGTTACTCAGTGACTTTGTGTCATTGACAGGCATTTTAACTGAGTCATTTGTTGATTCTGGGTTACAACTCTTAAACTGTTTGAATTTGCAAAGATTTAAACGGTTACTACTGATTATTTGAATCTGAAAAGATTGAAATAATCACTCTTTCCATCTGGGAAGACTGCTCTTATTTCACACAGGGCTCGTTACATGAAGACAATGCTAAATTGGAGTCTATAATGACAAGGGGGAGATTGTTCTGATATGTTTTGATGATGATGATTCTCACCACTCATCAAAAAGGGGGAGAATATACAAAGAGGGAGAATAATCAAAAGGGAGAATATAATCTAAAGATTGCTGAAGTTTTCAAAGATGTCAAAGTGTTGAAACTTATTTGATCTATTAAAAGCCTGACTGAAGATGATCGTCAGAAGGACACTTCAAGTAAGAGAAAGTTGAAGACTGTGTAAAGCTACAAGATTTGAAGATGTCAAAGTCATATCTACTACAGTTTTCAAGAAACGTGAAGACCCGAAGACTATTACAAATTTTTTTTAATCTTGAATCCAAAGGGGGAGATTGTTGGATCATAAATTGTATTCAAGATTAAAGTTAAAGTTAAGGGTTTAAATTGTAATTATGTTAAAGTTAATTAGAGGGTCTGATTTGTAATAAGTTAATAGTTAGTTTATTAGTGGGCCTCAAGCCCATAAGCCCATTAGGCATTATGCCTAAGTATTTATAGTTTTTGTTAATTAGGTTTTTGGGTGAACTTTGATAATCCTCATAATTATTGTTTAGAGGCAACCCTATTTTCTCTGTAATCCTACATTCAAGGTATCAAGAACACACAAGGTTTTCATTGATTATTCAAGGGATTGTGGTATGTTATTCTGATTCATTAATCTCTTGATTTATATTGTGTTGTGTGTTAATCTATCAACTAGAATACTGGGTTTAACAAAATAGGCAACTAGCCTATGCCAATTCTTGTTTAAATCCCCACCACCTACTCATCTTTTTTTTAAAAAGAAGATGTTTCAATTTTCATGGGGATGCAACACATAATCTATCTTATTTTCATTTGGAAAATTTGGATATTGAAGCAGAAGGAAGTTTGCCCCACCTTCGCACTTCTATCATGCACAATTGAGTCCGTGTATTACTATTGTTGTCTCAATGGTGTACACATTTTTGAGCCTAATTGATAAAGCAATCATCATGCTTAATTATTTCATACACAAGCACGTACACACAGGAAATTCGCTTTTCTGTCTAAACGTTCATAGTTTAACCTTGTGTTATTCAATGATTGAATGGAAGACCTGGGGGAGTGAACATCAAAAATCTCCTTTTCAATGTGTATTTGTTACACACAGTGGCTTTGTGCTACTAACAGGCATTTTTAACTGATTCATTTATTGATTCAGGGTTACACTCTTATTTGTCTGAATTTGAAAAGATTCGAATGAATACATTATGAATTGACGGATGATCAGAGGCTCATATGGAAAGATCATGGTCAGAATTTGTTGACATTTCTTAAAGTTGTTTTGATGATTTATGTGCTACATCATCAAAAAGAGGGAGATGGTCAAGAAATGTTTGTAATGGAAAGGAAATTACGGGAGAAAGAATTTCAAGAAGTTTGATTTGAAGAAAATTCGTTGCAAGAATTTGTCAAGAAATGCAAGTTGTGGGAAGATTACACAGAATTGAAAGAGAAAGTTCAAAGGATTCACAATGTTCGTTTGAATTTACTGAAATTTTCTTTGAAGTTGAGTTGTTGAAGTAAAGTGAGCTAAATCTGAAGATAATTTCTTTCTGAAGTCTAAAAGAGGTTTCTACAACCTTTGGGGGAGATAGTTAAAGATTCTTAAAAAGCATATCTACAGACTTTGAAGAGATTATAAAAAGTTCTGAAGACAGTTCAAAGGAAAGAAAGATTGATTTTAAGCAAAAGGGGAGATTGTATAATTTGTGATAAAGGGGAGATTGTTCTTCATTATATATCTTTTTGAAGATGATCTTGAATCCAAAGGGGGAGATTGTTAGTGTACAAATATGTTGGATACAAGATCATAAAGAAGAAAGGTGAAAAGTCAAAGTCAAAAGCTCAAGTCAAACTCTTTTGCTAAAGTCAAAGTCTTTGTAATAAAGGTCAAAGTCAAAGTGTTTTGTGTTGTAATGTACTTAGAGTATAAATAGATTTTTGTTAGTAGACTCATATGACTAAGAGAGACTAGAAGAGTAATACACATTTGTAGAGAGAGAAATATTGTGAGCAACCTGTTACAATTTGAGAATCATTGAAATAGAATTTGTTCAATTCATAATCTTTGTCATCTTGATTTGATTTGCATGTATTGTGGGACACACATCTACCATTCTGCTGTGACAAGTTGAATGATAGTTATCTCACTGAACAACCAAAGTTTTTGTCAAATGACTATTTTCAAAGTTATTCAACTAAGGAAATGGAGGCAAAACCTATTGAAGTAAAGATTTACGTTCCTCCACTCATCTTAGAAAGTAAAATTTCTGAGCTTGAGTGTACTCTTGTAGATGAAAGAGTTTTGGTTGATTTAGAGCAGATTGTGTTCTCTACTATTTTATTAAACACTGAATTCAAATTTGATGTTACAGTTGAAGATAAATCAGACTCAGAAAGAGTTTGTCAAAACAATTCTACTGATTCTGATGCATCTTCCGGTAAAGCTTCTATGGACAATATTTTTACAAACCCGAAACCATCAGATTTTGATCAAACGCCTTATGAAGAACATTGTTCAAAGGAATTCAAAGATTTTATTTTTCCCAAATCTTCCGAGGCATCTCACTCTACAGATGATGATGATCTATTTGAAGATGAAGTTGATTTCTTGAATTCCGAAGAGTGTTTTGATGAATGTGTCAAAAAATTTGTGTTCCTCCACTCTCAACGGATACGGGTCTCCCCCGTCGTCGACCATCTATATCTTATATGTTGACGTCTTACTTTATTATCTTTGGTCTTATGTGGTCGATAATAAATGAGGACCTTAATATTGGATCTCCCTGCACGTATATTAAGGTTTGAATGAAGTATGTCATCCCCATGTTTGGATGTTTGGTTTCCTTTCGTTTATGGTCGTGTGAGTATTGGGTCTAGTGTCCATGTTTTTTTGACGTATTGTATATATGGATTTTGACAATGATTTATGGGTTGTGTATTTTGTCCCACCCGCGCTTGGGTGTTTTGGGGTGCAACATTTTATCCACGTTTCTTAAATGGGAGTCAATTCATATTAATGTTTCGAGTATGTTTGAGTTGCATCAATTTATAAAGAATGTTTATAATGAGGTGTCTATCTTTGGAAGTGCATGATATTGGAAAAGAGTTGTTTCCCTGTTTTGAAGTACATCAATTGAAAGGTCAAGATTTCAAGTGAGGTTGATTCTTTTAAAGATATATTTACTCATGTAAATCACTTGAACTCACTATGCGTTAGCCTAACCTTTTTATTTGTCGGCATGTGTAACAGGTTCCGGTTGGGAATAATTCTAGTATCATAGTGAAGAGAGGAGTGCCATTTGTGTGCCCAAGGAGTGAGTAACTTGATGAAGTCTTCCGCACTAGGTTAAGGAGAGCAACTTGTATTTGGGTTAAGTAACACCCAACTTCAATTTAGTCTGTATATTATTGGAGTTTAATATATGTCAAAGTTAATTATAGAGTTTGTATTTGAGGCATATAGAGTTTTGGATCGTAAGGGGAAGTTTTGTCCCTTATTTTGATGCTATGTTTAAATTTTTTTAATTAGTTGCTCTTACCAAATTCGAGGGTGTTACAAGTTGATATCAGAGTTTAAGTTTGAGAGAATTAGGTATTGATTTGGAAATGCCTAGACTCAAACTAGTGTTCTTTAAGTGAGCGAGAGAGAGAATTTCACCGATGGACTCTTTAAGTTATGGTGTTTTGAGGCTAGAGGAGTCCCTAGGAACGAGAGTCATGTCGAAGGTTGCTAGGATGATCATGTACAGTACGCTCATAATTGCACCTAGCCAGTTTTATGGTGAACCTACGAGTTACATGTGTATACTTTGACTACTGGAACGTGACAACCATTGGGGTAGTGAAGAAGTTTCTAATTAGGTAGCCGTTAGAAGAGGCTGATGATTTTAGCATTCGTCACTTGGAGTGATAAGAAGCATGGTAAATGCATTAAGTGGACCCTTTCAGGTCGGAATGATGGGTTGTATTAGAACCATAGACTTTTGGAATGGACATTATTCGAGGAGAAGTCGTAAGGTGAACCTTTGAAACCCTTGATTATTGTCTTACGATGTTGGAGAATCCGTATGACGATAGTGTGACTGGGAATTTAAGGAGTGTAGTTTTGAGACGTTGAGTGCCGATCAAATTCATGCACAAAATTTATTTCTAAGATAAATTGCATCAGTTATTTCTCATATTCCCAGATCCTCATGTGAAATTTTATTACGAAATATGGGAAAGATGTTTAGCACACAGAAGATTTTAAACCATGATTTCGAGCATGCACAAAATTGTTTTATGGCATAAGGTTGCAAACTTTGTTGAGAATTTTCTTTATTCTCATTGTTGTCCAACGTTATTTCGGGTTTTGCGATGTGCATATTTTGATGTTGTTTAGGGTCTTGTACAAGTAACTGCGGTTTATGACTTTAACATTGGATCTCCTCCATATATGTTAAGGTTTTGGACAAAGAGTTATCTTCCATTATTTTGGTGTTTGAGTTTTATTGAGAATTTTAATCCATGCGATTTTGTGGACTTAATGGCGTGATTTTAATGGCGTCCAGTAGTATCGTTTTCTTTGAGCTTTGTGTGAGTTGTTTGATTTCATATAGTACGCATACATGTCTATTTGGAATCTCCGTCATAGTGTTTTAACTAACGTTTTAGAACGATGAGAGCATATCATTATTTGGCTTTGAACTTGAAACCGATATAGATTATTTCATGTTTTTAACCAGAGCGCATACACATATCACTTTACTAGCCTTGTGAAAAAACCGTCTCAAGCAAGTTTTGTTGTGGGATCTTTTTCCGTGTCGTGTTGTGGCTAAAGGAGAGAAAACTTTGAGAGTTTGATATCATGAGAAGTTTGTTTTAGGTATTGAGAGCATTTTATCTGTACGACCTAGAGTTTGGAATCAAACTAAATTATTCTTACGTTTGATTAAATCGCATGCATCTGTCTTTTACTATGTTTTGGAGAATAAACTGATGTATGCGAATCACGTTGGGAAATTTTATTTCATGACATTATTTGGTTAAATGTGAAATTTTTGGGATTTGATTTCATGAATTTCCCCTTCTGTAGTTTCGTACAAACGTCTTGTCATGTATTGTTTTAGTACATAAAACTTTTTTTTATACGTGGCATAATTGATGCGTGTTGGGACCATAACGGTTCCTTTGAAAAGTTTGTTGAAATACCTTACGTTGGTGTCAGTATTAGCTTGATTAGTAATCAAAATATTTTCCGCCATGGTTTTATATGTGTGAAGTTAGTGACCACTTTGTACACCTACCGAGTAAACGATAGTGGATTTTTATTTGTACGATTAGTTGTTATAAAGCTTTTACATTTAGAAGTTTTATAAAATTTCAAATTGGCATATTAGTTTGAAAAACCTTGAACTCAACAGAGGCATAGGGTTAAACCCTGTAGAGCGAGTTGAAATTAAGGATTAGAGGAGTCCTTGGGAATTGAAGCTTTGGTTGACTGCGGGTTGTTAGTTTTGAATTCTGGGAATACAGTTTTGTGAATCAGTGCACGCAGGAATAATTGATGTATTAGATTTATGCCTTCTTCTGTTACTTAAGTGGTGACCTTTTTGTTTTGGTAAAATTACGGGTTAAACATTGGGTGGTTGCTTAATTTTGGTGGGTTACGGACTGATGGATTGAATTTCGATATCATACACGGGTCGGATGTGTACCATCCGGGTGAGTCTTCGAGAATAAAGAAATTATGGCCATTCTGTTAAGTCTGATTTTATAGTAATCATTGTATTTATTGTCTTGTGCTAATACTGTGTTCTTAGTGCTTTTATATCTGGTATTAGGCAAGGGTATTTAAGTCCCTTGTGGCCTTTGTGTTTGTATCTTTGAAGCGCATATTGAATACATCAGAGTTTTCACGTCTCATACTTTCTCTCTCTAAGATTTAAATCGATCTTGCATTCACAATTGATATCAGAGCCTAATCTGAATCTGAGAGTTTTGAGAGAATCATTTTTCAATCTGAATTCGTAAACAATTCAGCGAATTTGATCGATTTTCTTGATTTCTATCAAGAAAATCTCATTTTCTGATTTTTTCACAAATTATTGCTGAAATCTGAACGAATTTTCTTGTAAATTGATTTGTTGGATTCGAAATCAGTGTTAGATCATATTTGTTTCACATCGTTTTGCAAGAAATTCAGTTTTTGAAGTTCAATTTGAGATTTTTTTTCGAGTTTTTGTACTGTTTGATAAAGAGCACTGTTCGTTTCACGATTTCACGTTTTTGCGATTTTTGATCGAATTGATTGTATCAAAGTGGTTAGAAACTTGTTTTCAATCGTTTCTGTGTGAGAAAAAAAATCATCAATTTCGTTTTTGTAATCAAATTTGGAAGTGTTTCTTGATTTTCTGTGTTTTGCGCCAGATATGAATTTTGCGCCAGTTCATCTCAACTTTGCGCCAGTTCATCAGGATTTTGCGCTAGTTCATCTAAAGTTTGCGCCAATAACTTCATCAAGTTTTGCGCTAAAGGTTGCTGACGCAAAACTATCTTCACCAAGTTCAGGACTCAAGTATTCGCGCAGTTCATCGCGCAAGTTACTTTTGCGCCATCTACATCTCGCGCAAAGAAATATTTGCGCCACCTTTGTCTCGCACAAAGTTAAGTTCGCGCCACCAACGTCTCGCGTAAATCAACTTTGTGCCACCTTCATCTCGCGCAAAACACAATTTGCGCCAGTAACTTCTCGCGCAAATATCCAGTTTGCGCTAGATTCTCTTTTTCCAGACTTGGCAATTTTTCTAAGATTGTCTTGACGTAATGGATATGTCGAAATTTTCTTTTCAATCTCAGTTCTACAAGAACGATATTATGATGTCGTTGGGAACGGATACTCGTCCTCCAGTTTTGATCAATTAGAATGAGTTCACTCAATGGCAACATCGGTTCATAAACTTCATCGTGCGTCAAGAAAACGGAGAGAACATGATGAAGTCATTTACTGAAGGACCATTCGTCAAACCTAAGAACGATATTCCCTTGACTGCTGAAGAGATTACACGAGAAAAAGTCGATCGAGAAGCAAAGTCTAATCTGATGCTAGCGTTGCCTAATTCCATCTACAATCGAATTGATTGTTTCAAGCAAAACCCGATCATGATGTGGACTCAGTTAGAAAAGATCATGCTTGGGTCAGCAGTTGCAACACAACTCCGGCAGACACGTTTCATGAACAATTTTGAGGAGTTCAAGGCAAAGGATGGTGAGACTTTGAAGAATGTCTTTGACAGGTTTTGCATTGTGATGAACGATATGCAAAAGATCAAAGTGGAAAAGACTGAGTTAGAGACTAATCTGAAGTTCCTCAACACTCTTCAACCGGAATGGAACAAATCTTGTCACAAATTAAGGAATGATATCCGGATCTCTACAATGCAAATCCAAGAGCTTTATGAGATTTTGATGACAGATGAGAGTATAGTCAAAGAGAAGAAAGCCAAGCTTGACAAGAAGAACAAGAAGACAGTGGAACCAGTTGCACTCCTCACGAGCCAGTTAGCCGAACAAGCATTGTCTGAAAATGTTTATGACGGGGCCACTGATAAAGATGGCGAAGTGCTACAAAAGGCGATGATTCTTCTCTCTCAACACTACAAGAAAAAGTTCCAACATCGTTCGGGTTCCAACAACCTTCGCTTCACTTCAGGGTCTAAGAACGAGCCTGCCAAAGTGCCCGAAACTACGAAAGCTGCTGCATGCTTCAACTGTGGAAAGCCGGGTCACATTGCCAAGGAGTGTCGAGTGAAGGTGGTTCGGGATTCTGCGTATTACCGGAAGAAGATGGAATTAACTGAGAAAAGAGAGAGAGGAATTGTACTGTTAGCAAATCTGGGCCTTTGGTATCCAAAAGATTCTAAGTTTGAATTAATTGCATATACTGACGCAGATCATGCAGGAAACAAATTAGACAGGAAAAGCACATCCGGAGTATGTCATTATCGAGGAGATAAGCTGGTCAGTTGGTCGTCCAAGAAACAGAATTGTGTATCCACATCTACAGCTGAAGCGGAATATGTTGCGGCTGCAAGCTGCTGATCACAGGTTCTGTGGATGAGAACCCAGCTGAGAGATTATGGATATACTTTTCACAAGGTACCAATCTACTATGATTCCAAGAGTGCAATAGCTATCACATCAAATCCTGTGCAGCACTCAAAGAGAAAGCACATAGATATCAGGTATCACTTTATTAAAGACCATGTTGAAAAAGGTGATGTAGAAATGCATTTTGTTTCAACTGACCTTGGGTTGCTAATTTGTTTACTAAACCTCTTGATAAAAAAAGATTTAATTTTCTAGTCAGCAAACTTGGTATGTTGAACCTTAATGAATAGTTATATAATTCTTTATATTTCTGGTATGCTTTTGTATTTCATTTGCTGAATTTCAAAAAGCTGGATATTATTAACAAACCTGGACTCATGCTCAATGAGTACCAAAGATTTATCTGTTTTACAGGTTTGCATTTTGGACTATGACTTCTGATCACATCAGATCAGGACTCATACTTCATGATTTGTGCTTAACAGCAAAAATCAAAGGGGGAGATATCTACAAAGATCAATTTCAAAGACAAATGGTGAAGATAATCCAGAAGAGATAATTCTGAAAGTTTAAGACAATTCAGATGCTTACTATAATTCAAAGACAAATTCAGATGATTCGAGAAAGTTTGTTTTTTTTCTGAAGATTGATCAGAGATTACAGTGATGAAAGATTCCCCCAAAGTTTTCAAAGATTCCTCGAAGTTCGAAAGATTTTCAAAGATGAGTCAAAGATCCCTCAAAGTTTCAAAAGTTTCAAAGATGAAGTTTTTCAAAGAAGTTTAAAGTAGTTTTCAAAGTATTGCTTCAAGACTTCAAATGATTCGTTTTCAAGACTTGTTGACTATTCAAAGATGCTAAACGTGAATGACTTTTCAAGATTCGTCAACAACTTCAGAAATATCTTCAAAGTTCAAAGCCGTCAGAGATAGAAGTTGAAGAATCAAGAGCTGAAGACTAGTGTCAAATTTTTTTTAAATCTTGAATACAATGGGGGAGATTGTTATTGTATTATTGTATCCAAGATTTTATTAGAAAAGTCAATTCTAGCAAAGTCAAGAAGGTCAAAGTTTCTAAGTCAAAGTCTAGATTAGTAAATCTAGTTTAAGTCATTATGTTGTTTAATCTTGTGGTTTAGTCCTTGGTATAAATACCTATAGCTTTGTTAATCTTGTAACTAAGATCCATTGTATCACATTGTCAGATATATGATGAATACGCTTTCTCTCTCTCTAAAATATATACACTGTTATATCATAATCTTGATTGAGAATGTTTGATTTGCTTGATTGAATCTGGGAAATACATTTTCAATTGGTATCAGAGCAAACAAGAAGTAGCAGATTTAAGATCGAATTTGAAGAATTTTTTGAAATATTTTTGGCGGACTGAAAAACTACTGCTTGATTTCGATTCATCGTGTTTTTACACAATTAAATCAAGAATTTGATTTGATTGTGTGCGTTTTATCAATAGGATCAAGTTTCTTTCAGATCACATAGGCTAATTTCAACTTTAGATTGATCAATTTGATCAAAATGTTGGTTTCGTGAATAGTTGAAAGTTGTACACTGTAATTCGAATTAATCACTGTAATTTTTGATTTCTTTTGTAATTTCAGTGTTGTAATCTTGTTTCGTATTGTATCGTTGACGAATTGTGTGATTTTTAGAATCAGAAATCAAGTTTTACTTGATTTTTGATCGAACAGGTCAAGAACACGCAAGGAAAACCTAAGAACGCGCAAGATCTGTGAAACGCGCAAGTTCATCGGAAGAACGCGAAAGTTGAAGAATTTGGTCTCAAACGCGCAAGGCGTTTTTAGCAAGTTCATAGAACACGCAAGGCGTTATTAGCGAGTTCATAGAACGCGCAAGGCGTTATTAGCGAGTTCATAGAACGCGCAAATCAAAGCCTGCGTGTTTTGCTATTTGATCTGCGAGTTTGTGCGAGATTCCTTCTGCGATTTTTAGCTTGCGAGTTTGTCAAACGCGCAAGTAAGCTTCTGCGAGTTCCAGAATCGCGCACGTCTGCGAGTTTATTCGAAACAGTGTTTTGCGAGTTTATTCGGTCTGCGAGTTTCAAGCTTTTCAGTGGTCTGCGAGTTTTAATACTTAGTGTAATTTGCACTTCTTGAACGATCATTTTTCAAGCACACATTCAATATGTCAGAAAAGTTTTCTCTAGGGGTGCTGCCCCCATACCCCCGCAAGGGTGTTACTAAGTCTGCGGAGGGGGACATATTTTGATAGTGGTCATAATTTTCTGATTTTTGACGATCATTTTTTTAAGCTAACTTTTTCATTCAAGATGCCAATGACAGATGAGAGGGGAAATACGGTACTTTCAGCTAGAGATATGGCTATATTGTACATGCCTGAGATACCTGGTATAGAGGCTGAACGAGACAAACTGAGAATTCAGAATGCAGCGTTTATCAAACAGATTCAGGAGTTGAAATTTAATTTGTCAAACTCTGATAAAACTCCTGACTATATAAAATGTACTAATATTGTTAAATCTAATTCTGCAGGTATCATCAATGCAAAAGAGAACGAGATAAGAGAGAAAGAGAAAGACATAAGAGAGAAAGTGAAGGAGATTAAAAATAGAGAGAAAATAATTGCAATAAGAGAAAATACCATTCAGACTCTTGAGAAAGTAATTAAGTTCAAAGAGTCTACTATTACAAAACATCAAAGCCAACTGAAGATAACTGAACAAAAACCTTCTCATTACAAGCTGAATCAGTTGAACTTCAACAAAAGCTTACGGCTTTTGAAGACAAAATATCTGCGTTGGAAGCCAAGAATGCTGAACTACTGAAAAGCATTCAAGCAGATAAAGAAAAATCAAATCTGGAGAAATCTTCAACTCAACAGATATCTGAATTTTCAAAGAAAACACTCCAAGAGAAAAAGGATCTTGAGCTGCGATGTTCAAAATTTTCTAAGCAAGTATCATAATTCGAAAAGATAATAATCACTGAAAGAGACACTTTTGCGAAAGAAAGACAAGTTCTTGAAGCAAAAATAACTAAACTTCTCACACAGATTTCTACTTTACAAGACTTGCTCGAAAAAGAAAGACAAATCTTCAAAGAAAACAAAAAGTCTTATGAGCTTGAAAAGAAAAACGCGGAAAAGAGAAATACTAGGATTTTCAAGGAAATATCTGAAAAATCCAAGAACATGGAAAAGAATTTTGAGCAAGAACGTTCACATTTTGAATCTGAAATATCTACGCTCGCATCCAAATTAACTGCTCTGTCATCAGATTATCAAAAAGAACAGAAGGCCAATTCTGATTTGAAACAAAAGTTTGACACACTTTCAGATGAAAGAAAATTTTTGACTAAAAAGATAAATGACTTGGAAGCTGCGAACATTGAATTATCTGATAAAGTAACAGCTGAGGTGATTAGCCAATCACCTGTTGATAACTGAACAGAATCAGTCCGTTCTTTCAAAACAGCTTCAAGTTTTATTCATGATCAAAATGTTTTCAAAAAGAACAGTGTCAAACCTAAAATTGTCAAATCAAGTCAGATCCGACCATCAAATCTATTTTATGACAAATCTGTTGATGGACTAGCGAGCTTCTATGTTAAATCTCTTGGAAAGCAATCGAAGAAAAATCAGATGGTCTGGCGAGTGAAGGATTCTTCAGAAGAGAAGAAGAAAGGCAAAGCATCTGCGTCCACAACCAATGCCAAAAAGAACAAAACGCATAAAGGTAAATCTTTTGGTAATCCTGATACGTTTTATTCTACTAATCATCTTATCAGGATTGCTCAAAAGAAGATTTGATGTTCTTACTGTGGAGCACATGACTTTGTAAGTAAGAATTTTGTTAATTACTGGTATGGTTCTTATAATGTTACCCCCACAAGAACTGAAACTAACACATCAGGACCCAGATACCAGTGGGTACCAAAAGCTAAAACTGTGTTGCAGGCACCCAAGGTTTAAGGGGGAGCATAGAACATAGGCTCTTGAATAACACAATTTAAGACCCGTACTTCAATGTCAAGAATTGTGGCTTCTGATCACATGACAGATCAGGACCCGTTCTTCCATTTTTAGATAAGGATATTTTGCAAATATCCAGGGGGAGCTTATCTGACCTAAATCATATTATCATGATTTAAGGGGGAACTTAAACGTAAATATCTTCTGATCTGTCTCTGACTGTTTGAAAAAAGAACAACTTTCAAGCATGAAAAACGGTTTCTTAAATGTTCAGACCACTTCTCTATTCTCAAAAAGATTTCATGATTTAAGAAGTGTGATTTTAAATATTTTTCATTATTGAGCTTTAATGTTTAACTGACCGTGTGTTTCCAAAGATTAATACTTGAGTATTATCTTGTCTATATACTGTAAAGTATTCACACACATCGGTTCAGTACTTCATTTGAATCATTTATTATCATGTCTCATAACGAAACAATTTTTCGATGGTAATACTCCCGTTTGCAATTCACTGTTGCTGAGCATCAATCATCGTTTCTAATATTGCGTTATCATTGCAAAATTGTTTATATTCGTTCATATAAACAAAATATCAAATTCTTTGATACCCTAACCATTTTATTTGATCTGATTGATACATTGTCAGATTAATAAAACAATTCTCTTGATTTCAAATCATTCATTCAATATTCATGTTTTGAGAGATCTTCATTGTTCAAATGCTCAAATTTCATTCATATCTTTAATGAGTATACATTTTGACAGTGTTATCTTATCTGTGCTTAACTATTCAAGTTAAACTGTTGAGCAACTACTTGTTATAGGACTTACATGGGATTCATGTGTGAGCTTAAACAGAAGTTATCCTCGAGTGATTGACGTTAACCTGTGTTTCCTACCCAGGAAGTTATCCTCGAGTGATTGAGGGGTGAGGGGTCAATATCAAAGAGTGGGGGAGATAACTCACCCGGTTGAGTTTTTCTCATTGTGTTGAGCGGTAAAATGGAAAAGAGAGTTTGGTTAGAAGTGAGCATAATGTTAAAAAGAAAAAAGGGTGTGAGATCAGAGTTAAAAGAATATCAAACCTCTACACCAGCCACTTTCTGAGCCGGGCAGCCATATCTACTGATTGGTGACCATCATTGAAAAAGGCAGTGAGCCCATGCCAACTCTTGCATTAACCCCACCAACCACTCGTTTCTTTCTTAACAAAGAAATGTTTCATTTTCTTTGGGGGCGCAACATATCTGCTATCTTGTCTTCAGTCGGAAGATTTAGATATTGAAAAGAAGGAAAGTTGCCCCACCTTCGCACCTCTTTCATGCACATTGAGTCCGTGTACAATATGTAGTTGTCTCAACAGTTTACACAATTTGAGCCTTATGAAACACAATCATTGTGCTAAATTATTTCATAACACAAGCACTAGCACACATAAAATTTGTTTTTCCGTCAGAACATTCATAGAATTACCTTGTGTTTTTCAATGATTGAATGGAAGTCCTGGGGAGTCATCATCAAACCAGCTCCTTAAATTGTACATTCGTTATACACAGTAACTCTGTGTTACTGACAGGCACTCCTAACTGGTTCATTTGTTGAATCAGGGTTATCAAGTTCATTATATCTGAATTTGAAAAGATTCAGGTATATACAGTTCATGATTCAGATACTCAGATCAAAGGATGAAAAATGTCAAATTATCATAAAGGAAGAGATTGTTACGTTGAATACAAAGGGGGATGATCAAAGAGAATTTTGAAATTGAAGATGTTTTGATGATTATGGTGCTCACAATCATCAAAAAGGGGGAGATATCTACAAAGATCAATTTCAAAGACAAATGGTGAGATAATCCTGAAGAGATAATTCTGAAAGTTTAAGACAATTAAGATGCTTATTATAATTCAAAGACAAATTCAGATGATTCGAGAATGTTTGTTTTTTTTCTGAAGACTGATAAGAGATTACAGTGATGAAAGATTCCCCAAAGTTTTCAAAGATTCCTCGAAGTTCCAAAGATTTTCAAAGATGAGTCAAAGATCCCTCAAAGTTTCAAAAGTTTCAAAGATGAAGATTTTCAAAGAAGTTTAAAGTAGTTTTCAAAGTATTGCTTCAAGACTTCAAATGATTCGTTTTCAAGACTTGTTGACTACTCAAAGATGCTAAACGTGAATGACTTTGCAAGATTCGTCAACAACTTCAGAAAGAGCTTCAAAGTTCAAAGTCGTCAGAGATAGAAGTTGAAGAATCAAGAGCTGAAGACTAGTTTTAATTTTTTTTAAATCTTGAATACAAAGGGGGAGATTGTTAGTGTATTATTGTATCCAAGATTTAATTAGAAAAGTCAATTCTAGCAAAGTCAACAAGGTCAAAGTTTCTAAGTCAAAGTCTAGATTAGTCAATCTAGTTTAAGTCAATATGTTGTTTAATCTTGTGGTTTAGTCCTTGGTATAAATACCTATAGCTTTGTTAATCTTGTAACTAAGATCCATTGTATCACATTGTCAGATATATGATGAATACGCTATCTCTCTCTATACTCTCTCTCTAAAATATATACACTGTTTTATCAGAATCTTGATTGAGAGTGTTTGATTTGCTTGATTGAAAATGGGAAATACATTTTCAGACAATGAAGCTGATAATGAGAAAACTGCTACTATGTGCTTCATAGGAGATGATGACAGTGATGATGATGAAGATTCTTCAACTGACGAATATGAGGTACCTTCTGAGTTTGATTACAAATTTATTTCATCTCAAATGAACGTCATTATAACTGCATTACATGACTTACGTTCAAAGTTCTTATCTGAAAAACATATTAATCAAGAAAAGTCAAATTTGATTGAAAAATTGCAAATTTCTTTGAAAGATGAAAAATCCATTTTGATTCATACAAAAGAGATCTTTCAAAAGAAATTGGATGACATGGAAATTTCAAATCAGACTTATCTTGATTCTTTGACTGAAATGACCAAATTAAAAGATAGTTTTTCTGATAAAATAAATGAGTTGGAAGAAAAAATTATATTTGAGAGATCAAACTGAACAAACAATATTTATGCATAAACAAAGGAGTTATAAGTCTATAAAGGAGATGGGGACTTGGTTTTGAAAATCCACATTGTTTAGACAATGCTATAGAAAAATCCCTTACTTTATATAAATTTGATTATCTAAATCTTGCTAGATATGCTCCTCAATTCAAAATTGATTGGATAAATGAAAAGCAAGTTTTAGAAATCGAAAATGAGAAAAGGATGAACAACAAGAAAATGGAACTACCTTTTGTTTATACTAGCGAAAATGCAAAATATTTTCCTGAAAAATCGAGGAAGCCCAGAAGATCTCAAAATGCTTTAAATGTCACATCTTCCATTAATACTTCATTACCAAACGATTATTTCGATATATATGCTATTCATGCTAATAAGGAAAATATATCTCCATTTTCTTATGATTCTAAGAGATATATTCCCCCATTAGTGTTAGAGGGCAAAATCGTTGATCTTGAAGTTCAAATGGAAGAGCAAAGTCTTCAAAATGTTATTGAAAAAGATTTTCTTCTTTTCATTATGAAATCAAGTTTTGAAGAAAAGTTTATTTCTCAAAAACCAAATTTTGAAGACAATATTACTTATGGATTTTCTACTGATTCTAAGGCAAATACGCATGAAGTTCCAAATAGTGCCAGTTTGTGCCACCCACTGGTAGAGCAAACTGATAGTTTGCGCCAGCAGTTGGTAGCGCAAAGTAAACATTGTGCCTCCAGTGGGTCGTGCAAAGTTCATCCAGACTTGTGTTTTTCTGAAAATTATGACTCCGAGACTAGTTCAAAATCGTTGAATGATCAATTTGGTTTCTTTGATAAAATTTCTTCTTCTCATTCAAATTTTTAATCAAAAATTCTTGATGAATCTTTTACGCTAAATGATGAGTATTATAAACCAAAGCGTAAAAGAAGAAGGTAAAAGAAGTCAAAGAAGCAAGCTAATGTCATTTATGAAAATTCTAATTATTCTGATTTTAATGTTTCAGATAGGAATTTGAAGAAGTCTACAAGGCAGATATGGAGGGTCAAGCAGAAATCTGATGACTCTGTAACTGTTGAGGATAAATGTGTAGATGATCTTTGTCATAGTGATTCATTTGCTGTTTGTAATAAAATTTCAAAATACTCAATAAAGCAAATGATTCGAATTACAAAAGATGTCTCATATTCTTCCTCTTGTTCTAGTTCAGATGATTATGCTTCGTCCTCTACTGTTGAATATGTTCATTACTCTGATAATTTTTCTCATACTTTGTTTGTCAAAACTAACAAATTTACTCATATTCGAACTACAACTAACAAATATGGACCCAAATACAAGTGGGTACCAAAACCTAAGACTGCTTTTGAGTTGCAAGCACCTAATGTCAAGGGGGAGTAAGAGAACGAAGGCTTCTAAGTACATCAGCTTAGGACTCGTACTTCAATGGACTTTGACTTCTAAAACATTTCAGTTTAGAATTCGTACTTCAATGTGTTTAAGCTTCTGGTCTTATGAGCAACTGTGAGCACATCTATTTCAAATTCCGCTGCATCTATCTCTGACAGTGATGTTGTTCCAGTTACATCAAGCCCTGAATTAGTACAAACCAATCACATTGATATGAGACTTCAATTCATTAAACATCATGAGGAAGTAGGTATTATTGAATTATATTTTATTCCAACTAAATATCAACTTGCTGATATCTTTAATTTTCGCAAATTTAAAATATGTTTTAATTTTATGTTTTCAATATTCGGCATGTTGAATTTTGAAAGTTTAAACCTTCACAAATTTTATTCTATAAAGTAAAATTTCTACAGTTTTTCTTTCTTTTGAATAAAATGTTTGTCTAGGATAAATTTTTAAGTTGCTTTGTTTATATCAATGATTTATATGTTCAACTTTCAAGTCTTACAAAAGTCGAAAGGTCAGCAAAACATGTTTGAATTTTTGAGAATGCTTTAAATTTGTGTCATTCGGAATATTTATAGTTTACAATGCTTAGAAATCCTAAAAAGTTAGAATTTTGGATCGTAATGAAAATATGGGCTAAGCACTTTGATGTAAAACCGAGTGATTGAGATGAATATGTTAAAGCACATATTTATTGGATTCAAGATCATAATTATCTGAAGATGGAAATCTGAAGTCAAAGCTGATAAAGTCGTCTCAACAAATAGTCTAGGGTCCTTTTGTAATAAATAGTCAAAGTCTGTTTACGTATTTTATTTATTAGTTTTATTTTTAGTTAAATAGGTT
This sequence comes from Arctium minus, assembly GCA_954870635.1. Taxonomy (NCBI): domain Eukaryota; kingdom Viridiplantae; phylum Streptophyta; class Magnoliopsida; order Asterales; family Asteraceae; genus Arctium; species Arctium minus. The sequence continues at coordinate 100,103,927 of OX941080.1, read as the reverse complement.
TAGTTTGTTTTGTTGTTGGGCCCAAGCAAACCAAGCCCATTAGGCTAAGTAGCCTAAGTATAAATTAGTTTAGGTTAGTGTTAATTAGAAAAGAGAGCTAATTAGAAAATTATCTTTGTGAGAGGAGGCTTGTGGTGGTGGTGCGCCGTGAAGAGAGAAACAGAGAGAGAGATATCGATTTCAAGAACTTGTAACTCGTTGAATCGTTTGAATAATCAATATCAGGTTTGCATTATTGTGTTGATTATTTGTTTACATGATTGAATGATTGCATATTGGGACACACAATTGGTATCAGAGAAGGACAGATTGAATTGAAAATTTTTGTTTTCGGTTCTGCTTTTTCTGTCAAAAGGTTCATAATTTTTTTATTGTGTGATTGTTCTTTCAAGTTATTATTGGTTGGATTGTGTTTGTTTTACCTATTATAGTGATTGGGTATTGATTGATTTGATTATTGCATCGATTTTGATTATCAATTTGTTGAATTTGTTGTTTTGGGTTCGTTCACGAAGTCGACACTGTGTCATCAATCAATTTTTTCTTAAAGTGGTTTTTATTGAAATTAATTGATTGTAATCTGTTCTAGTTGGTAAATTGATCATATTGGCAAAGTTTGGTACTTTAATTCGTGGTATCGAGTGTTTTCTGGACTGATTTTGGTTTCTGGGTCGATACTGCATCAAGACCATATCGGTCTTTGCACTTCCGGTCGAACACTTTTTTATCGGTCTATTGCATTCGACCGGTACTCTCACAGTCCACCCGGTCGAAGATTATATCGGTCGAACATATCGGTCTTGTTTAGTGTCGGTCGAACATCCATCCGGTCTTGCATTCTATCGGTCAAAGTTATATCGGTCCTTAGCATTCGACCGGAACTCACACAGCACACTATCGGTCTAAGGGTATATCGGTCGAGTAACACCGGTCTAAGAGTATATCGGTCGAGTCATATCAGTCAAAGCATCTATATCGGTAAAATCACACGACCGGACTTTACAAGTTCCCGGTCGAACTCTATATCGGTCAAATCACTCGACCGGACCCCCGTGCTAAGTCTGCGAAGGGGGACAAAGTTCTGTTCATGATCAGACTTTTCTGAATTTCATTCTACAATTTTCAGTATTGTGTGATTTTATCTTGATTTCTAACGATCTCATCCAGTTGATTGTCTCATATCAGATAAGTTTGATACTAATCGTATAAGTAAAGATGTCTCGGGATGCTCTTGCTATTGGAACAGATGTGAAGCCACCAGTACTCTTCAAGGGGGAGTACGAGCAATGGAAGGATAGATTTTTGGACTTCATTGATCGACATGATTTGGGAGATGAAATCAGAAAATCTCTGAAAGACGGGATTATGACACCTCCGAACAAGGTTCTCACTGTAGCTGGAGAAAATGGTCAAGAAGAAGAGACAGTGTATAAATTACCGATTGGTGAATATTCGGAAGATCAGTTGAACAGACACAAGGGTGACAAGCTGGCAAGATCATTTATTCTCCAAGGCATACCGAATGAAATATATGTCAAGATTGACAGCTACAACGCTACCGGTAAGAAAATGTGGGATCAATTGGAGAAGACGATGATCGGATCTAAAGTCGGCAACCAGCTCAAAGTATCCACCTGCTTGAATAATTATGAAGAGTTCAAAGCCAAAGCTGGAGAGTCACTCGAAGCCACTTATGACAGATTTGTCACATTGCTGAACGAGCTCAGCAAGAACAAGATCAGCAAATCTCACGTGGAGCTGAATGTGAAATTTCTCAGCAATCTTCAGCCTGAGTGGAAGAGGTTCACCCGACAAATGAGGCAGTTGAAGGATCTGCATGACATTCCTCTTCATGAAGTTTATGAAATCCTCAGACAGAATGAGGAAGAAGTAGAAGAGATCAAGGCTGAGATGAAAAAGGCTGACAAAGCAGTTGCTGATCCAGTTGCTCTGGTGGTTAAGAAGTCTAAGAAGAAGAAGGTGATAGAATCTGAATCGGAAGAAGCTGATTATGAGGCAAAGTCTGACTCTGACAATTGTAATGAACTGAAGGAAGCCATGTTGTTGATAACCAAGGCTCTCCAAAAAAAGTTCTATAAAAAGCCAAACTCCAATAGTCAGAGATACTCGTCTGGTCCTAATAACTACAAGCATAAGAAGAAAGTTGAAGAAAGGAGACCAGAAAACAAGAAGAAGGATGAAGCTGAAGAGACCAAGAAGGAAGAACCGATTAAGTGCTACAATTGTGGGAGACTCGGTCATTTTCCCAAGGACTGTCGCAAATCAAAAGTCCGAAACTCCGACTATTACAAGAATAAGATGCTTCTAGCCAAGCAACAAGAGGCTGGAAAAGCATTAATGGCCGAGGATGAATACTGGCTCGAACATTCGAACGACGAATCTGAAGAAGGAGAGAAGGACGAGACATCACATCTGTGCTTGATGGAAAAGAACCAGTCAGAAGCTGAAGCTGATTCTGATGATGGAGATAATGATGAGGTATGTAACTTAACTGAATTTGATTTACTGAACCAAATGAATGCCATGATGTCTAAACTCCAAGAGTTAGAGTCGAAATTGAAGCGTGAGAAAGGTGTCATAAATGAGAAAAATCAATCTATACATAAACTTAGTAATGATATTGCTGAGAAAAATGTATTGATTGAAACTTTGCACAAAAATATAGACACCAGCGCTAAAGAAAAGACTATAATTCATAAAGAGTTATCTGAAACTGTTTCAAAGTTCAAAGAATGTGAGTTTAAGTCTATAGAGCTTGCTAAAAGATACTTTTCTACTTCAAAAGAGAATAAATCTTTAATAGAAAAGGTGAAGGCTTTGGAAGAAAAATTACATACTATTGGTCAAACTGAACACACTATTCATTTGAACAAACCTAAAGAGAAACCTGATACTTGGGGACTTGGTTACAAGAACCCACATCATCTCAAAAAGGGTATATCTGAAGTTCCTGCACTTTATGACTTTGGGTTTATGTTATTGGCTCCTCAACACCCTGAACTCAAACCCTTTTGGACTAGTCTGTCTGAAAAAGATAAAGCCATGGAATATGATAAAAGAAAGAACACAGCTAAAGTTCAACTTCCATTTCGCTATGAGAAGTTGAATAACAGTTATAGTTCTAATAAATCAAAATTCCTTTCAAATGATTACTTTGAGAGTTATTCTGTAAAAGAGTTGGAGGCTAAACCCATCTAAGGTAAGATTTATGTACCTCCTCTAGTTTTGGAAAGTAAAATTTCTGACTCGAGAATACTCTTACAGAAGAAAGACTTTTGATGGACTTAGAACAAACTGTATTTTCAACAGTGTTCAAAGATACTGATTTTTCTAAATTCTCTAAGGCTTTAAATTCTGATGACAGATCTGGCTCACTTGAGAATGATCTTAATTTCTTAAACTCTGATGGTATTTTGAATGATTGTGTTGCTCAATTTGATTTTACCTCTAAACTTCCTGATCATTCATCTTGTGTTGTTAATTCTTTTGGATTACCCAGTGTGTTTGAAAAAGTTGAAACATCAACGAAAGTTCATAAATCAGTTTCTGTGAAATCAAAGAAAGCAAAAGGTAAGAAACAAAAATCTCAGCTTTCACAGAAACCGATCCCCACTGGTAAGCCAAAGAAGAAGCATTCTCTTAATTCTCATCATTCTAACTCTAAAGTTTCACATGTTTCAGATTTGAGAAAGCAAAGGTTTGGAGTTAAGACTGCATGGATACCGAAACAGAAGATAGACAAGAAAGCTAAATCTAGTTCTAGTTTTATTTTGAATAAAAAGACTTCTAGTAAAGATGATGTGATTGTGGATGTTGCTACTTTTAAATCTAATCTTGTTGATTCTCGCAAGAAGTACTCTATAAAGCAATTATTCCAGTTAGCACCATCAAATAATTTTTTTTTAAATTATGGTGAATGTGATTATGCTTCTCGTAAATGTTCTGATGTTTGGTATGGTTCATATAATGTTTCATCTTATCATTATCATTCGTCTTATCATGCTTCTGGTTTTCAAAGAAAAAGCGGACCCAATTTTAAATGGGTGCCAAAATCAAGTACTAACAGTGGAGGTCCCATTTTTAAATGGGTGCCTAAATCTCTTCTTTCCTGATTTGTGTTGTGCAGACCCGTCATATGTGGTACTTGAATAGCGGGTGTTCCAAGCATATGACCGGGCAGAAGAGTATGTTGTCTAATTATACGGACAAATACTGCGGCACAGTTCGTTTTGGGAATGATCAGTTTTCACCTATTCTGGGATATGGTGATGTTATACATGAAAATCTTACGATCAAGAAGGTGAGTTATGTTGAAGGCTTAGGGCACAACCTTTTCAGCATTGGCCAGTTCTGCGACAAAGATTTAGAGGTTAATTTCAAGGCCAAGACATGTTCAGTACGCACTGAAGAAGGAAAAGAACTCCTGGTCGGATCTCGCAAGTCAAACCTCTATACCATCAATTTGTCTAAGGTCCAGGCTGACAATCAGGTCTGCCTACTATCAAAGGCTTCGATACAACAAAGCTGGTTATGGCATCGACGACTTTCTCACCTCAACTTTCGGTACATCAACAAGATGGTCAGTGGAAAGCTAGTGAAAGGACTTCCAGAGCTGAAGTATGAAAGAGAACACCTGTGTGCAGCATGTGAAAAGGGCAAGATTTTTTTTTTGAACGGAAAATTAACACACGCACACGTTCCCGGGGTATCCGGGCTCCCACTTAAGGGTGCCACCAGACTAATCCCCGTCGATCACGACCCAACCCAATTAAGGGGACCACTATGTGGCAGTCCCATGATCATGGATGTCACATGATGCTCACCACGGGGTTCGAACCGAGTACCAGCTCTCCTTTAGAGTTGTTGCATATGGACTTGTGCGGTCCTATGCGAACGCAAAGCTTAGGAGGAAAGAAGTATGTGCTAGTTATCGTGGACGACTATACGCGATACACTTGGGTTAAGTTTCTACGGTCTAAAGATGAGACTCCCGATGTTCTCATTACGTTTCTGAAGACAACCCAAGTCAATCTGCAAAAACAAGTCAAGATTCTCAGGACTGACAACGGCACAGAGTTCAAGAACAAGATAGTTGAAGAATATCTCGAATCGGTCGGGATATCACATCAATACTCTGCTGCTCGCACGCCTCAACAGAACGGAGTCGTCGAAAGGCGAAATCGTACACTTGTTGAGGCCGCTCGGACAATGCTCAGCCAATCTGAATTACCTTTATTTTTGTGGGCTGAAGCTGTATCGACTGCATGTCACACTCAGAATCGCTCCATGATACACCGCCGATTTCAGAAGACTCCGTATGAATTGATTAACAACCGCACACCAACCATTAAATATTTTCATGTTTTTGGTTGTACATGTTATGTTCTAAACGACCGAGAGAATCTGAACAAGTTCAGTGCTAAGGCGGATGAAAGCATCTTTGTTGGTTATTCCTCTACATCGTCTGTATATCGTGTTTATTTGAAGAAGTCAAAGACAGTGATCGAAAGCGTAAATGTTACATTTGATGAGGACATGGCTTCTGAGCACATCAGTTCAGAACCCGTCATTACCGGAGTATTAGCTTCTGGACCAACCAGTCCAGGACCTGCACCTCAAAAGAACAAATCAGATGGCGCTTCATCGTCTACCTCTAATTTATCTGATTTGGATTTATTATTTGAACTATTCTATGATGAATTTATTCGTTCTAAATTGCCTAAATCTGTTGTGGTTGACAGGATAGAAGACTCGATGACTACTCATCCAACCACTTCCGATATCTCTACTGAATTCGGTTCCCCTATTCAGCAAGAAGTTCCAATTCAAAAGCCTACTCCGACAGTTGAAGTTGTGACCAACACCGCCGAGACAGAAGTAGCTGACTCAGTAGAATGTACTGTAAGGACTGATCATCAGATTGACCAAGTTGTACCTACTGCAACTTCTGCAACGACTACTTCAACTGAAGCCCGCGTTAATTCTGAACCATCTGAAGGAGATACCAGTGGATTCCTAGATGCGGACAATGATCAACATTCATCTAATCCACTCCCTCATGAACATAAGTGGACCAAAGAGCATCCGGTACATCAACTTATTGGATATCCTTCTGCACCGGTGCAAACTAGGTCGGCAACATCAAATCTATGTATGTATGAATCCTTTCTGAGCAAGATCGAGCCTACACGCGTATCTGAGGCCCTTGCCGATTCAGATTGGGTAATTTCAATGCAAGATGAGCTGAATCAATTTGAAGCACTGAAAGTCTGGAGACTCGTACCTAAACCGCAAGGTAAAACCATCATTGGTACGAAATGGGTGTTCAAAAACAAGAAAGATGAAGATGGTACCATTATTAGAAACAAAGCATGACTTATCGCCAAGGGATATAGGCAAGAGGAAGGGATAGACTACGATGAGACTTATGCTCCAGTGGCGCGTATAGAGGCGATTCGGATGTTCTTAGCCTACGAAACCCACAAGAACTTCACCGTCTATCAAATGGATATGAAGACAGCTTTTCTGAATGGAGTACTCAAGGAAGAAGTCTACGTCTCACAGCCAGAAGGGTTTGTAAATCCAGATAAGCCGAACCACGTCTACATCTTGGATAAAGCTCTTTATGGTCTGAAACAAGCTCCTCGCGCCTGGTATGATATCCTATCTCAATTCTTGGTTAAGTCAGGTTTCACAAAAGATACGGTTGATACCACTCTTTTCATTAAAAAGGATAAAGGCGATATCATTCTTATTCAAATATATGTGGATGATATTATTTTTGGTTCTACAAATCCTAAGTACTGTAAGAACTTTGCAAACCTCATGGTGTCACGTTTTCAAATGAGCATGATGGGAGAGATGAATTTCTTTCTCGGATTGCAAGTCAAACAATTTTCAATGGGGATTTTTATCAATCAATCTAAATACATTCTGGATATTCTTCGGAAGTTCAAAATGGAAAATTGTAAACCGATTGGTACCCCAATGACACCTGGTACTAAGATTGGCACCGATCTTTCGGGAAAGGCTGTTGATGTTAGGACTTATAGAGGGATGATAGGTTCTTTAATGTATCTTACTTCTAGTAGGCTGGATATAATGTTTTCTACATGCTTATGTGCTAGATATCAGGCCAATCCTAAAGAATCCCATTTGTCTGCTGTAAAGCGGATCTTCAGGTATCTGAAGGGGACTGCAGATCATGGTCTGTGGTATCCTAAGGATACAAGCTTTGAACTAACATCTTATTCAGACGCAGATCATGCTGGTTGCATGTTAGACAGGAAAAGCACCTCGGGTCATATACAATTCCTCAGAGATAAACTCGTCAGTTGGGCTTGGAAGAAGCAATTATGTGTCTCCACATCAACGGCCGAAGCAGAATATGTAGCTGCTGCTAGCTGCTGTTCTCAAGTCTTGTGGATGAGAACACAACTGCGAGACTATGGATTTCATTTCAATAGAATCCCGATCTATTGTGATTCGAAGAGTGCTATTGCGATTACCGCTAACCCTGTTCAGCATACTAAGACCAAACATATAGATGTCCGGTATCATTTTATAAAAGATAATGTAGAAAAGGGGACAATTGAACTTTACTTTGTAAAAACCGATTATCAACTTGCAGATTTGTTTACCAAACCTTTAGACGAAAAGAGATTTAATTTTCTTGTCTCAAGACTTGGTATGCTAAATATTAAGACCTAATCGGTGGTTACCTATTAAAGTTTCTTATTGTGTTTCTTTATCATTTCTTTATTATTATTTCTGCATGATACCTGCTCTTTAACAGTTTGTTCATGATCTTAGGGGGAGTGTCAGAAGTATTTCATTGATGGTCAATGTTAGTTTGAGGGGGAGCATATTTCAATGCATGTGCTTACTGATAATTGTTACTGAGGCATGATTCTAGGGGGAGCATACAAGTAAAGAGTATGGCTATGACTTCTGATTACTTCTGATCAGAACTCGTACACTAAGTGTTTTACTGCTTTATGTTATTTCAATTTCAGTGAATAAAGTTACTTTGACTAGACTTTTAGACTTTTGTAGGTTGAGAGATGCTTCAAAGATCATATCTCTAAGACTTTAAGCTTGACTTCGCGAGATGTAAGACTGTACTCAAAAGGTATAATTCTTAATCTTCATCTCATCTATGGTTGAAAGAAGGACAACATTCAATTATAAGAAAACATGTTCTTAAATGTTCAAACCACTTTCCGATTCTCAAACAGATTTCTTGAATTGGAAGTGTGATTTTAAATGTTTTCAGATTCATCATTGATCTTTAACTGATCAAGTTAAATCATCTAAGCAACATATGCTTCATAGGAAAACATAGGATCAGTGTGCTAGGACTTCATTGAACTTCTATGGATTCACATTAACCAGTGTTTCCTACCCAAGAAGTAAATCCTTTAGTGATTGAATGTGAGGAGTCAAAAGAAATGAGTGTGGGATGTGTGATGAGAGAAATGTTAAAAGAGAGTTTGGTTAGCTGTGAGCTTAAAGATTTAAAGAAAGAGGGTGAGAGATCAGAGTAAAAGAATTTTTAAACTCTGCACCAACTACTTTCTGAGCCGGGAAACCACATTTCTAATGCTTCACAATTCTTGGTGAACATTATTGAAACAAGCGACTAACCCATGCCAACTCTTGACATTACCCCACCAGCTACTCATTTTCTTCTCAACAAGAAAATGTTTCATTTGCAAAGGGGACGCAACACATATGCTTTCTGATTTTCATTTGGACAATCTGGATATTGAAAAGAAGGAAGTCTGCCCCACCTTCACACTTCACTAATGCACATTGAGTCTGTGTTTAACTAACTGTTGTCTCAGTGGTTTACACTTTTTGAGCCTTATAAGCAAACATCATATGATTTATTTCTTTCTATCACTTGCACGAACACACAAAGAATTTGTTTCTTTGTCATAACGTTCATAGAAATTGCCTTTGTGGTGTTTCGATGATTGAATGGACGCCCTGGGGGAGTGAACATCATAAAAGCTCCTTTATATTGTGACTTTGTGTTACTGACAGACAATTTTAACTGATTCATTTATTGATTCAGGTGTTACACTTCATTTTCTAATTTGTCTATATTTGCAAAGATCTGGATGAACATCTTAATGAATTGACGGATACTCAGTGGTTCTGTTTGCAAGATCAATGGTGGAAGAAATTTCTTGAAGACATGTTTTGATGAACTCTTTGCTCTTTTCATCAAAAAGGGGGAGAAGCGTTAATCAAGAAATGGAAGATATTCTGAAGATATGCCGAAATGAAGAAATTTTCTTTGAAGATGATTTGCTGAAGCATTCCGAGCTGAAACTGGAGATAATTTCTTTCCAAAAGATATTCTCATCGATTAGGGAGATTGCTACATTCTGAAAACAAAGAGGAATATTACATTTTCTGAGCTTAAAGAATGATCTTGATCCAAAGGGGGAGATTGTTAAAGCACATATTTATTGGATTCAAGATCATAATTATCTGAAGATGGAAATCTGAAGTCAAAGCTGATAAAGTCGTCTCAACAAATAGTCTAGGGTCCTTTTGTAATAAATAGTCAAAGTTTGTTTACGTATTTTATTTATTAGTTTTATTTTTAGTTAAATAGGTTTAGTTTGTTTTGTTGTTGGGCCCAAGCAAACCAAGCCCATTAGGCTAATTAGCCTAAGTATAAATTAGTTTAGGTTAGTGTTAATTAGAAAAGAGAGCTAATTAGAAAATTATCTTTGTGAGAGGAGGCTTGTGGTGGTGGTGCGCCGTGAAGAGAGAAACAGAGAGAGAGATATCGATTTCAAGAACTTGTAACTCGTTGAATCGTTTGATTAATCAATATCAGGTTTGCATTATTGTGTTGATTATTTGTTTACATGATTGAATGATTGCATAAATCTCTAAAATATATAAATCTCTAAGTTTAAAAGTTTAAAATATATAAAATACATAAATCTCTAAGTTTAAAAGTTTTTACATGTGACCTTTCTGGTTTGGGAAAGTAAGTTCTGTGGGATGCTTGTCATCTGGTCCCCTAAGGTTAATTGGTCTGGGAGTGATCGAACCCAAATCCTTCTATAAAATCAGATAGAAAGTCATGTTCTACTGGTATGAATGGGTTTAGAATGTGTCGATGTAGCCTTTCTGATCTGGGAGAGTAAGTTCCAAGGGGTGTTTGACACCTAGTCCCCTAAGGCCAACTGGTCTGGGAGCGACTGACCCAAATCCTGCAATAGGATCAGATAGAAAGTTACGTTTATGACATGTTCTTTACTTACTAAACTTCTTGATTAAAAGATGCCAATGTGCACAATGCTAAAAGATGCCAATGAGCACACATCTCATGATACTTGGTGATATGTTTGAGTTGCGATAAACCTATAAATTTGTGAAAGTCTTAATTCTTGACAGCTTAGTGTGAGTAAAGGAAAAGTTCTCTATTATATTTTTTAGAATTGCATTTTCTTGAAGCTAATCGAAATTCGCATGCTAGCACACTGAATAGATTGATGAAAGTTTTTGAAACTGAACATGTATTAACTTGATATGCAATCAAACTTGTATCTGTATCCAAAAACATACACTTGATTTCAATTGATTGATTAATATGTATATTTTACTAAGTAGAATTTAATTTGTATAGTGTTTAAAATTTTATATATTTAGTTGTTTCAAAATACATATTCAGTATATTTTTCTTTCTATATTCATCCTTCGATTCTTGTGTTCTCATATCCGTGTAAGTGGTTCTATACATATTTCGAGGGGGAGTGAGAAAGTTCTGAAAGAATATCTGATAAGTCTCATTTCGAGGGGGAGTTCTTAAAGTGAATACATTGGAAAGTGCATTTCTGTAGGGGGAGTAAAAGAGCTCAACAGGTGAATTATTTCATGTCCCTAATCAGAATTGCTAGCTTCTTCGAATCAATCTTGCAGGTCTGAAGATGTCTCTTCTCCAGCATAGACATGACCAAGTTGATTCAGATCATCAATGTCATGAGGGGGAGAAGTTAAAGAGAAGGAGACAAAGAGTTCAAAGTTTATCTGCTCAAGATTCTACTTCTTCAGTTATTCTAGTTCTTTTGTTGTTTAAGATCAAACCACCACAGTTCATTCATGTACATTTGAAAGAGGTGGGTCGTCTAGAGCACAAGTTGATGAACCGATTGTTCCTTCAAGCTTATAACAAACTGGTCCAGTCTTGTCAAAGACAACAAAGGCAACATTGTTTGAAAGATGCTGAGAAGAAATTTTTTTTTACGTCAAGAAGCTTCGCTAAGTCGCTTAGAAGGTCTGTTTTGAAGTTCAAAGATGGGTGTATCAGCCTATATTGAAGACCGGAGCACCAATGATTACTAAGGGGGAGATTGTTAAGTCTGATTTTATAGTAATCATTGTATTTATCATCTTGTGCTAATACTGTGTTCTTAGTGCTTTTATATCTGGTATTGGCCAAGGGTATTTAAGTCCCTTGTGGCCTTTGTGTTTGTATCTTTGTAGCGCATATTGAATACATCAGAGTTTTCACGTCTCATACTTTCTCTCTCTACTTTCTCTCTCTACTTTCTCTCTCTAAGATTTAGATCGATCTTGCATTCACAGATCCGATTTTCTGAACTTTAGTATCATGATCGGTATCAACTTTAATTCGTCAGTGCAAAATCTAGAAGGAAACATATGATGGTATATCCACGGTTGCGATGTAGACATTTTGAGGATAGGTGTCGACATTCGTATTTGGAGGACAGTGACCGTTGGGGTACCTCCATGCATTTTCGTTGATTTTGGCGTGTCTGCAAGTTAAGTGGTAACCTTAAGAATACTAGGAGCTGGCAATTAGGGGTCGATCATTGGTAATTCTATAATCAGCAAGGTTTCCACCGATTTGCCAGTAGATGTTTGAATGCATTATGGGAGATGTGTAATCGTGGAGTTTGGGGTAATCTGATATCTACACATGTTGTGTTTGTGTTAGTTTGAGGAGCCGATTTATTGAAGATGGAATCAGACTAAACTAGTGTTAGGAAATGTCGTCAAGGAAGGGACGATGAATCTTTTATGGTATGGATTATTGGGGAATTGGGTTAGAATGTCGAGGTAAACCTTAAGTAGAAATCAATCATTAAGGAGGCCTTGATTTGCTGAATTTAGAAATATCGTTTGATAACAACAGCGAGTGATCGACTCAAAAATTTTATACGGATTCCTTACCGGTCGGGTCAAGCCAAAGTGGTTATGAGTACTTGGAATCTAAAGGAGTATAGTCAGCGGTGGTTGGATCGTTTCGGCAAGAGTTGTTATAGTCTTGAAGGCAAGAAAAAGGGTGTAGCGTGGTTCGATGAGAGACGATTAGAGGTATTTAAGGGCGAGGTTCGCTTGGGATAACCTTGGTGGAAGTGATTAGTTAAGATCGTAAGTTACTCTTAAGGGATTATGGGCAACCTAAGGTTGAGAGGCAACCGAGATCTTAATAATAGGAAAATGATAAGATGTATCAATCTTTGAGATCGGGTTTATGTGGACTCGTGATGAGAAATACAGTGATAACCCGAAATGGGAAGTAATCGGTTTAGTATGTAGGGTAAGGTATCATGGGCACATCCCTCTTTGAGATGGAGAACCAATTGTTCTAGCTAATTCGAAATGTATGTGTTTGGTCGGTGCCAGATTTCGAGGATGAAATATCTTTTAAGGTTGGGAGGATTGTAACACCCGTATTTCTCTAAGGAATGGTCAGTGATCGGCCAAGGAAACAGTTAGCAGTCGGCCGAGAGGAACGGTCTAAACACTAGGTGCGACAAGACATGATAAGCGATGCACGCGGCTTGTCCCGCGGCCTCAAGCCATGGCTAGGACCGTGTAACTCACTGTAGTCTGCAACCCAAGAGCACACGTGGCTTGGTCCGCGACTTAAGGTCGCAGCCAAGGCCGTGGGAATCAGTCTGACAATTTAATCCCCATTTTTAGGGTTTTCTCTCATTCTTGCTTCCATCTCATTTCTCTCCTCTCTTTGGTGAGGTTTTGGGGAACTGAAGAATTGATTTTGAAACACTTTGGTATGAATCTACCGTAGGAAGATCAAGGTTTTGGTGGCTTGAGGCTTGGCTATGTTAGGGATGGAGGATTTCTTGAGAATGGTGGATTTGAAGGCTTTAAGTTTCGATTGAGGTAAATCTCTTGTGTAATCCAAACTTTGGTGTAAGGATCCTCGTAGATCTAAAGGTTTCACTTGTTGGTGGTTCATTTCTTTTAGATTTGGAGAAATAGGTTATTTGGAAACCCTAGCTTATTGTTGGTGATGACTTGAAAGTGGAAGGATCTGCACTTTTGGAGGCTAATGGATGGATTTGGAACCTAGGTTTAAGTTAACCTAGCGAGGTGAGTTCAAGTTGATTTGTGAAAATGTTGTACATGCCAAAATGTTTATTTTTAAAGTGCTTATGTGTTTAACATGAAATTATCATTTGTAAAGTCATTTGATGGGTTTTGATTATTTGAGAAGTTTGGCTTTATGAACCTTGTAAAATACCCATATATGGGATTTTTGGGCATCTTGATAGATTAGTCGTAAATGGATGTGTTTTGGTGATTTATTGCACAAATGAGATTATTTGGTTAAAAGGCATATTTAGTGTTTGTTTTGGAAAAACGCTTAATTTTGTGTTATGGGATGTTTTGAAGAAGTAAATGGTATAATATCATTTAGAAAGTAATTTGTCCCAATTTAAACTGTATTGTAGTTTGCACATGTATTTTGGAGTATGTATGCATGACGTGAGTCGATTGCGCTATTTATTTGGGGATTGTTAATCGTTGGTCAAAAAGAGTTTTGAGCATTTTGGCTCGGTATTGACTTAAAAGAGTCTTGAGTACACTTGTCCGGTTTTGATGGCTCAATGTAAAGCCAATTATGGTTTACACGCTAATGCACCGTGTTGCATATTGATGTTTATTACATGCTCGAATGCGTTGGTCATTCTTGTGAAGTCATGTAATGTTAGAGTGTGTTGAATTGGATCCATATGCACGTAAGTAAGTCTGTTTTGGATGGTCAATTAGGTATTGCGGGGTTGAACCCCGGTATCCATGTTTTACGACCAGAAACTTACAAGTAGGCACTGGAGGGTTGAGTCTGGAGGTGCTACCTGAGAGGTAGGCACTACGATCTCCGCCACTTGAAGTAATGCCTAGGAGGTAGTCTTTAAGTGTGTCGGGCCTTCGGGATGGAGTTCGTTGAAATGTTCATCAAGGTCAACCATCTCTTATGGTGTAACTTGTTAACAAGTCGTAGGGACAATTGGGTTGGTATGTCGTGAGGTGTCATGCGATTAACATAGCAAGAGTGGCATACTTTTGTGTTCCTCCACTCTCAATGGATACGGGTGTCCCCCGTCGTCGACCAACTATATCTTATATGTTGACATCTTATATTATAATCTTTGGTCTTATGTGGTCGAAAATAAATGAGGACCTTAATATTGGATCTCCCTACACGTATATTAATGTTTGAATGAAGTATGTCATCCCCATGTATGGATATTTGGTTTCCTTTCGTTTATGGTCGTGTGAGTATTGGGTCTAGTGTCCATGTTTTCGGACGTATTGTATATGTGTATTTTCACAATGATTTATGGGTTGTGTATTTGGTCCCACCCGCGCTTGGGTGTTTTGGGGTGCAACGTTTTATCCACGTTTCTTAAATAGGAGTCAATTCATATTAACGTTTCGAGTCAGTTTGAGTTGCATCAATTTATATAGAATGTTTGTAATAAGATGTCTATCTTTGGAAGTGCATGATATTGGAAAAGAGTTGTTTCCACGTTTTAAAGTATATCAATTGAAAGGTCATGATTTCAAGTGAGGTTGATTCTTTTAAAGATATATTTACTCATGTAAAACTCTTGAACTCACTAGGTGTTAGCCTAACCTTTTTATTTGTCGGCATGTGCAACAGGTTCCGGTTGGGAATAGTTCTAGTGTCACAGTGAAGAGAGAAGTGCCCTTTGTGCGCCCAAGGAGTGAGTAACTTGATGAAGTCTTACGCACTAGGATAAGAAGAGTAGCTTGTATTTGGGTTAAGTAACACCAGACTTCAATTTAGTCTGTATGTTATTGGAGTTTAATATCTGTCAAAGTTAATTATAGTGTTTGTATTTGAGGTATATAGAGTTTTGGATCATAAGAAGAAGTTTTGTCCCTTATTTTGATGCTATGTTTATTTATTTTTTAATTAGTTGCTATTACCAAATTCGAGGGTGTTACAGACTCTGGATGTTCCAAGCATATGTCTGGGAGAAAAGAAATTTTATCAAATTATACAGAGAAGTTTTGTGGAAATGTACGATTTGGGAATGATCATTTCTCGCCAATCCTCGGATACGGAGACGTCATACAGGACAATATAACGATAAAGAAGGTGAGTTATGTTGAAGGCCTAGGGCCAATCTATTCAGCATTGGACAGTTCTGTGACAAAGACTTAGAGGTGAATTTCAAGGCCAAAAGATGTTGTGTCAGAATTGAAGACGGGAAAAAAGTTTTGCTCATGACTCGGAATTCAAACCTCTACACGATCTATTTGTCCAGTGTCAAGCTTGATAATGTTGTGTGTCTACTATCGAAAGGCTCTACGGAATAGAGTTGGTTATGGAATGGAAAACTATCTCACCTCAACTTCCGCTACATCAACAAGTTGGTGAAAGGCAATTATTGAAAGGACTTCTAGAACTTCATTTTGAAAAAGAACATCTATGTGACGCGTGTGAAAAAAGGAAAGATGAAAAGAGTCTCTCATAAGCCAAAGCCTGAACCAAATATAAGTGATCCATTGGAATTGTTACACATGGACTTATGTTGTCCTATGCGTACTCAGAATATCAACGACAAGCTTTACGTACTAGTGATTGTGGATGAGTACCCACATTACACTTGGGTGAAGTTTCTAAGGACAAAAGACGAGACCCCGAATGTCATCATCTCATTTCTGAAAAGTGTCTAAGTGAACATGCAACGAACAGTCAAACTTATTTCAACAGACAATGGCACAAAATTTAAGAACAAAATAGTTGACGATTATCTTGAATCGGTCGGGATAACTCATCAGTTTTCTGCTGCTAGAATGCCTGGACAAAATGGGGTAGTGGAACGCAAAAATCGGACTCTTGTTGAGGCTGCACGCACGATGCTCAACCAATCCGATCTACCTTTATTTTTGTAGGTAGAAGCTGTATCGATGCATGTTACACGCAAAACCGTTCAATAATCCATCCTAGGTTTGGTAAAATGCCGTATGATTTGATTAACAATAGAATACCTGGCATCAAACATTTTCACATCTTTGGATGTAGGTGCTTTGTACTCAACGACAAGGAAAACATGCAAAAGTTCAGCCTGAAGGCTGAAGAAGGCATTTTCATTGGCTCTTCCCAATCATCTGCGACATATAGAGTCTATCTGAAGAAATCAAAGACTGTTGAAGAGAGCGTTAATGTTACCTTTGATAAAGTCATGAAACTGGCTTCTGAACAACACAGTTCAGAACCCGTTCCTTCAGGAGTATTAGCTTCTGGACACATTAGTCCAGAACCTGGTTCTAGTGTTCCTAATTCTGATAAAGCTTCAACATGTACTTCACATTTAACAGAATTAGACTTATTGTTTGAACATTTTTATGATGAGTTGCTTGGAACTAAAATATCTAAACCTGTTGTGATTGACAGTTCTGAAGATTCAAGCGAACATCATCCAATCACATAAGATATATCAACTGAACTAGTTTCCCTGGTTGAAATAGAAACTCAAGTTCAGACAAATACTCAATTAGTTGAAGATGCACAAAATATTGATCAGTCAGAAGTTACACACTCAGTTGGGAATATTGAATTGTCGATTCAACAGACACCAAGTGTTCCACCAGCTGAAACTTTTGCACATGTTATTTCAACTGAACCACTAGAAGAATGTTTCTTATTTGATGAAAGTGATCAGTCTAACTATGTACCACTCCCTCGTACGACAAAGTGGACCAAAGTGCATCTGATACACCAAATTATCGGAGACATTTTGAAACCGATGCAAACTCGGTCTGCAACAGCCAACGAGTGCTTGTATGAATCATTCTTGAGCAAGATAGAGCGAACACATGTATCTGATGCTCTTGAAGATCCTGACTGGACCGCAACCATGCATAAAGAACTCAATTAGTTCGAAGCGTTGAAAGTTTGGTGACTTGTGCCACGTCCAGTAGGAAAGACAATCATTGGTACAAAATGGGTGTTCAAAAATAAGAAAGATGAAGATGGTATAGTCATTCGCAATAAAGCTCGACTTGTGGCGAAAGGAAACCGACAAGAGAAGGGAATAGATTATGATGATAGGTATGCTCCAGTTGCACGCATTGAAACAATTTGAATATTTCTAGCCTATGTTGCACACAAGAACTTCACAGTCTACCAGATGGTCGTGAAAACCGCCTTTCTGAATGGCATCTTGATAGAAGAAGTGTACGTTTCACAACCAAAAGGGTTCGTCAACGCTGAAAAACCTGATCATGTCTATATATACTTGACATGGCCCTTTATGGACTAAAGCAAGCCCCTCGAGCCTGGTAGGATGTTCTTTCAAAGTTTTTAGTCAAATTAGGTTTCTCCAAAAGTAAAATCGATACTTCTCTTTTTATCAAAAAAGAAAAAAGGCGATATTATTCTCATACGGATTTATGTTGATGACATAATATTTGGTTTGAGTAACCCTAATTACTGTAAGAATTTTTCTGCTCCAATGGTGTCACGTTTTCAAATGAGTATGATGGGAGAGATGAATTTCTTTCTCGGATTACAAGTTTGACAAATTTCAACGGGGATTTTTATTAACCAGTCGAAGTACATTTATGATATTTTAAAGAAATTTAAAATGGAAAATTGTACTCCTATAAGTACCCCGATGGCACTTGGAACTAAGATCGAGGCTGATCTAAATGGAAAAGTTGTTGATCTTAGAACCTATAGAGGTATGATTGGTTCTTTGATGTATTTGACAGCCAGTCGTCCTGATATTATGTTCTCGACATGTTTGTGTGCGAGATATCAGGCCAACACCAAAGAGTCACATCTTTCGGTGGTCAAGCGTATTTTTAGATATCTGAAAGGTACCACAGATCTTGGTTTGTGCTATCCTAAAGATACAGGTTTTGAACTTACAGCATATTCAGATGCAGATCATACAGATTGCATGTTAGACAGGAAGTGTACATCGAGACATATACAATTCTTGGGAGATAAGCTTGTGAGTTGGGCTTCAAAGAAACAACTGTGTGTATCTACTTCAACAGCCGAAGCAGAATACGTAGCTGCCGCTAGCTGTTGTTCTCAGGTGCTATGGATGCGAACACAACTCCGACATTATGGCTTCCATTACAACAAAATTCCGATTTACTGCGACTCAAACCTTGTCCAACATACAAAAACAAAGCACATCGACGTGCGATATCACTTTATCAAAGATAACGTCGAAAAAGGTACGATTGAACTTTACTTTGTAAACACGGATTATTAGCTTGCTGATCTTTTCACCAAGCCATTGGACGAAAAGAGATTTAATTTCTCATTTCTAAATTGGGTATGTTGAATCTCAAAACATAATGTTTCCATAATCCGTCTTTACCTCGTACAGTTTAATTTTATAATTTTTCTTCATGTCTTTATTTTTTTAATTTGAATGATATCAGCACTTAAGGTTGTTCGTTATTTCAGGGGGAGTGACTACTTAGAATAGACAATCATAATTCATGGAGGAGTTAGAGATAAAGATTAGATGTCTTTGCATTTGATTTGTACTGACAAATTTTCTGAATGCATAATTTCTGGGGGAGTAAGAGTAAATGACTTCTAAACAATTCAGTTTAGAACTAGTTCTTTAAAGTTTTTACTAGTTTTTCAATGATTTTACTTTCAATAATATGTTGTTATTTTGATTCCAATAAGACTTTGTTGCTTTGACGACTTTGTGACTTTTTGCAGAATTTGAGGGGGAGCTAACAAGTTTCAATCAATTTTTGACTTTGAAGCGATTTTATGAGATTTAAGTTGTGCGTAAGGATATTTCTAACCTTAATCTCATACTATTTGAAAGATGAAGGACTTTCAAGCATGAAAACATATTTCTAAAGGTTCAAAGCAGTTCTCGATTCTCAAAAAGAGTTCATGAATTTAGAAGTGTGATTTTAAATGTTTTCATTTTAAGAGCTTTAGTGATTAACTAAGCGTATGTTTCCAAAGATAAATACTTGTGTATTATGTTTTACATATACTTTCAAGTACTCACACACATCGGTTTAATATTTTTCTTTGATTTTGTTATTACCATGTCTCAAATTGAAACAATTTTTTATGGTAATACACCTAGATTGAAATTCAATGTTATCGAGCATTAAATTCATTCAAACCTAAGTGATTCTTTCATGAATTGTCTATATTTGTTCATATAGACAAATTCCAATTCTTTCATGACCTAAGCTTTTAGTTGATTATGAAATTGTCCAATCAAATCACAATATCAAAACAATCAAGAACAATGAGAATCATTGAGGAAATCATATGTGTATTGATGTCACATGTGATGGGTACAAAGTTTCTCTCTATAGATTCTCAGAGTGTTTACAATCAAAATCTTAGTTACTTTGGAAAACAACAAGGAAGAACCTATTTATAGGTTAACCAAAATATAAGGAAACTAAAGACAAAATCAACATAAATGAAATACAAAATGATCTAAACAAAAATACAATAACAATCTCCCCCTTTTAGATCATTTGATAAACTTGTTCTGGTCCCATCTTCTGAAACAGATTCTTCTGATCCCAAGGTATGCTTCAAACCTTCTTATGTGCTCTCTGAACTCTATCTTTTTGTTGATCTCTTCAATCATAGCTTCCATGTTAAGAGAATCAACTGACCTTACACCTTCATTCTTTCTGAATCTTTCCTGCTCTTACAGAAACAATTTATCTTCAAGCACTTTTCGCACATACTTCAAAGTACCATCTGAATACTTAGCCAATTCTGATGCTCTCATGAACTGCTTCTTATGAGACTTGGTGTTTACATACATCACACCCAATTCTGGATATCTGGAGATCTAAAAAGGCTCTAGAACTCTGATCTTAGGATGGTTGAAGTTTGGTGCCAGCAGGTTTACTCTGTTCTGATTAGTTTCAATGCCAAGCTGAAAGTCAAATGTATAAGCATTATAGACACTCCTTGTCATAAATCTTTTGATAGCATCCAAAGCATAAGCAACATCTTGTGTCCTATTTTATCTTCATCCTGTCTCTGAACTCATTCACATTAAACATGATGTCTGAGAAGTTCAAGTTATCAAAATCAGCTTCTGTAAAGGTACTGATCTTCATATCTATTCTTTAAACTGTGAACTTTGGATAGTGGACATTCAGAATCTTGCAAATGTGAACATTTTGGACCTAAAGAATCTCTTCTCTTTTGGCAACTAGGGAAAGTCTGCTTTGAGTCTTCATGAATCTGATGTAGTTGGCCTGATAAACCTTATCTTTGTCTCCAACACCATACAAATTTCCTTCATCAATTGGCTGCAGAGATGAGACAAAGATTTTGGTTGTCTCTTCCAGGAATGGTACTTTGAGTGGCTTTCTGATGATCTCAATGAACTTCAAAGAGTCCCCCTCCATATCATAGCCTGTATAAGGAATAGAACCAACTCTAACATGTCCCTTGAAAGTAACTTTCCCTATGTCACTGATTTCATAAGAGATGAGCTCTTCTGCTTGCATTGTTTCAAGTTATCGACCATAAGCTTTGGAAAATTCTTCCACTTCCAATGGAGTGACAAAAACAGGATTTGGCTTTAGCTTTATAGAGACTTCATCTGCACTTAGTATCCTTGGACTATCAGGGTTTCGAATGTAAGGAAGTGAATTGTCTTTTGCTCTGGCTGCTTCTTCTTCCTCTTTTCTTAGTTCAACTTTTGCTTCCCGGATTATCTGCCTTTCCTCCTTTTCTCTTTGCTTTCTTTCTTTGTTCAACTTATTTCTGAAGTCTTGGATATCAACAATAATTGGCCTTTCTTCTTCAAGATCTTTTGGTTTGGGCTTTGAAGTAGGAATTTTTAACCTTTTGGACTTCTTGGGGTTGTCAGCTTTTGGTTTTTGCTTGGGTTGAACGGCTAGTTCTTCAGAATCAAAATCTTTAGGTAAAGGTAGAGCAACTTTTGGTTCAGAAGCATCAAG
The DNA here is from genome assembly GCA_954870635.1 of Arctium minus. Classification (NCBI taxonomy): domain Eukaryota; kingdom Viridiplantae; phylum Streptophyta; class Magnoliopsida; order Asterales; family Asteraceae; genus Arctium; species Arctium minus. The sequence continues at coordinate 100,082,636 of OX941080.1, read as the reverse complement.
ATTTTCAGGGACAGAAAAATTTCTTGAGGGAGAAACTATTGGAACTGTAGTCAAGATTTCATCTTCATCAAACAGTCTATATGTTGGTGGAGCATAATCAACTGTACTAGCAATCTGTGCAATCTCCACAACTTTTGCTTGTTGAATTAGGAAAATTTGATCAAGATCTGCAATCTCTTCATCTTCACTTACAAGATCATCAAAATTCTCATCTAGGTTTTCTCCAAACAAATCATCCAGCACATTTTCATTCAGACTCATATTTCCTTTAGAAATGACATTCTGTACAAACTCTTCAACTGTAATTGAATTTTCAGGATCTGGTCCATCACTTTGAATATTGTGCTCAATAACTTCCATTCCTTCCTGCTTTACTCTCTAATAACTGTCATACCTAGCAGCAGCTTGCTCATCATCATCACTTGCATAATCATCTAGGTTGACAAAGTTTTCAGCAGTAACTCCCAACATCTCCATCACTTCTTCAACTGTGGCAATCGTAGGCTTTTTAACCCTTGATTTCGTATTGTCATAGATCATCAGCTTTACTTCAGCCTGTGGAGCATTCTCATCCAACTGTTCCTGTTCTGACTGTTCTCCATGTGTAGTTTCAGCTACTTCAGTCCCCTGCTCCTCAATAGTAACAATAGCAGTATCTTCTGCATTTTTCTATCTCTTATTCATCTCCCCCTCATGATCTTGATCAGAATCACGATCATGTCTTTTCTTTAAAACTGCATCAGATTGAGCCTGACAAAAAAGTTGTACTGTTGTGGTTAGGTCCTGTAAGTGCTTCTCCACTGAATCTTTGAACTGGTTGAAATGAGACTGGGTGACATAATCTACTGGAAACTGAGGAACAATTGGTTGTGATTGTTGCCTCAGTAAACCAATAAGATCTGCTTCGGTTTGATCTGCTGGAGCTTCGGATGACAGTTGGGCTAGAATTAAAGATTTCAACTCAGAAACGGATTGAACTGGTGGTGGTTGTGGAACAGATGGTGGTGGAAGGGTTTGCTCAGGCTCCTCAACAACTGTATTTTTCCCTTTCAACATTCTCATCACATTTCCGATCTCCTCCTCAAACTTTTCAGTTGCTTTATTGTCGGTCCACAATGTTATATCAAGTTCTTATCAAAACAACAACAATAACAAGATTACCAACCTGTATGATTAATAACAAACGATTACAAGGTTTGGTGTTCGGATTTTTACACCTTGAGTGTGTGTGTGAAAGTGATCTGATATGATGATCGATTGTTGCTAGATTCTACAACACACTTAGATAATATCTAGAATTGATATTATCTAAAACTAATATCTAGATATTTAACTTTAATATCTAGAACTAATATCTAATACTTAGATATTAAAACTAATTTAACTAATAACAATAACAACTAACTTTGACTATTTATTACAAACAACATTAGACTTTTTGTATCGAGAGTCGACTTTCCGGCTTTAGCTTCAGATTGGATGATCTTGAATTCAATGAGACTGTGGTCTAACATTTATTCATCTCCGACTGAAACTTCTGTGATAAAGAGTTTTCAACGACCTTTAGGGAGTCATTGAGAAATTCCCTTGAAACGAATTCGGGTAAAGTAACACCGGGGCTACTCAAGCTTCCCGTTAACACAGTTGTTGAAGATACAACAGTATGGCCTGTTCTCAAAGTTGGCGTGATGTTAGCAATGACAGGACTTCCACCTGATCCTCGTAGTCCGGAATGCAGAGCTACTACAGATGTTCCGATCGGAGCACTAAGACTCCCGATGGTAGCAGATATGATTGGTTGTGTCCTCGGAATAAAAATAGATGTAACAATTGGTTCTAGACCTACTTGTGCACTGAAAGAAGTCAAACTCGGGGGCGACTGAGTTTTTGTTTCAATACCTGCCTGTTCCTAGTGAACAACAGATAGATTTTGTGCTAAAACCCCGTGTAAAGTTGAGACCACTGCTTGTTGAGAGACAGCAGAATGGCTGGTTGAGGTGTGCATATGCATTAGTGGGTGACTAATGTCTGTTTCAATACCTCCTGCTCGCAACACATGCGGCGAGGTAGTAGATGTGGCTGCCCTTCTGGAATGGTAGGTTCGAGTACACACACGCTCACCATGTTCTTTTCCTTCATCCACTCTAGACCTCACATTTTCTGGATTTTCAACTAATACTCCCTCTTCCTGCCTTATAACTCCAGAATTAGATACAACATTCATGATTGTTAAATCAACACCTTCCAAGTCAAGATCTCTTGCAATAGAATCAAGACTATGGTGTAAAGAAACATTCTCTAAGAATTCAAAGCTATGACCCAAATTATCATCATCATTCTAATCATTTCCTTGATTTGTTGCATCCTGTTTTGATGTTGCTGATGGCACTAAAGTACCAGATGAGCTTGCTTGTCCAACCAATATAGTTCTTTCAGAGTTCTGACTTTCATTGGGATTCTATTCATGAGTTCCCAATTGAGGAATGATAGCAATCTCAGGTGGAGATGTGGAAATCACTACATGCGTGGCAGATTGTGCCTGTGTTCCCATACCCTCCAGTACAAAAGTCTGACCCACTCCTGAACCCCTTTCCAAATTTTCTCTCTGCTCACTTTCCCGTTCAACTACTCCCGTAGTATGTTGAACCCTCACTGACTCCGCTCGACTAATTGGATCTACGTCCTGGGTAGGGATCTCCGACTCTGGCAATCCCATGGACTCTCTATATTTCCTAACACACAAAACATTTGGATCAACATAAGCAAGCAGTGCAGCAGGTACTGGCATCTCAAAAGTGAAGGATTGCTTCTGCTTTTGAAGATGTGTCATTTCATTTTCTGGGGAATCTTATGATGTAATCTTTTTAAAATATCTCGGTTGGATCTCCATAAGCCTCGAATAATGAGTTGTAAGAACCTCTGATATGACACATATTTTGGCTTCTTTGAATGTCTTTTGCTCAGAACTTTCTCATAAAGCTCAGTCCAGATAGCCACAACATAATCAACATGTAGATCATAGATGATAGCATGGAACAGTCTTAATGTATGAATGTTGGTGTTGTCATGCCCAGAATGTCTTGAAGTCAAAAACTTGTTGATCACTGAGAAGAACTGATAATAGAATGGAGGCAAATTTGACTTTTTAAAGTCACCCATCTTTGAAAGGCTTCCAACATATCCTAGAGCACGAATTCCAGCAAACATTTCTTGATCTGTTGGATAGGGATCAAAAGTTGTCTTTCCTTCTCTTGAGTCTTGTTAGATCACAAATCTATTGGATTCAAGATCATCGAATCTGAAGATCCAATCTGAAGCTAATACCGGAAAGTCGACTCTCAACAATAGTTTAATGTCATTTGTAATAAATGTCAAAGTTGTTTTTATTGTTTATTGTAATTCTAGTAATTAGTTTAAATATCTAGTTATGTTAGATATTAGTTTATTTAGTTAGTTAGTTATTATGTTAGAAATTAGGTGTTAGATAATATCTAAGTAATATCTAGATATTAGTTTTAGTTTAATATCTAAGTTTAGATATTAGTTTGGTAGTGTGTTTGAGAAGCTAACATTCTTAGAAATCAGATCACTTTCACACACACACAAAAGGTGTAAAAACAGAGAGAACACATCAGAGCTAAATCCTAACACCAAACCTTGTAATCGTTTGTTATTAATCATACAGGTTGGTAATCTTGTTATTGTTGTTGTTTTGTAAGAACTTGATATAAACATTGTGGACCGACAATTGGTATCAGAGCCTGATAGATAGATTCAATCAAGTTTTTTAGAACATCGACCCTGTGTTCTTATTTTCAAAATCATTTTCGTGATTAAGTGTCTTTTTGGGTTAGAAATCGATCAGGTTGTGATCGATAGGTGTGCTAGATCGAGTTGTTGTAGTTTGTTTTCAAAATAGAGCTTAAATCGAGTTCCAATTTGCGATTTTAGTGATAAAACAGTCGACTTCTTAAATTCACTATGCCATCGATTTGCTTTTCAAAAGGTGAGTTTTATTGAGATTGAGAGGTAACAATCTGTTCTAGAATAGTTAGTAGTCACTTTGCTAGAGTTTGGTACTGCTAATCGTGGAAAAACAGGTTTTTAGTTGAAATTCGAAGTCACAGGGACGAACTCGCGCAAACACAGGGACGAACTCACGCAAGTTGAACTTTGCGTGACACACTTTGCGCCACCAAATATTCACGCAAAGCCCATTTTGCGTCACCAACTGATCACGCAAAGCCCACTTTGGGCCACCAACAGCTCACGAAAACCTCAACTCTCGCGATCAACTCTTCACGAAAAACGTCTCATTTGCGCCAACTCCTTGAAGCGCAAACCTTACTTCACACAAACCTCCTCTTGTGCCAACGATCCTCGAAGTCACCTTCGCGCCAGCCTCGCATAGCGCAAACCTCAGTTCGCGCGACCCTCGCGTAGCGCAAACCTCAGTTCACGCGACCCTCGCGTAGCGCAAACCTCAGTTCGCGCGACCCTCTCGAAGCGCAAACCTCAGTTCGCGCAAACCTCTTATAGACTCATAACTCAGCTTGCTCCAACATTCCTTGAAAACATCTTTTACGCCAAAGCTCATTAGCGCGAACCATCCTTTGCGCCAATCACCACTAGTGCAAACCTCATTTGCGCCACCTTCTCAAAACGCAAAGTTTGCCAGACTTAAATCTTTTTATTCAGAATGATATCCAAAGAAGCCTTTGCAATTGGAACTGACACCAAGCCACCAGTTCTCTTTAGAGGAGAATACGAACAGTGGAAAGATCGGTTCCTGAACTTTATCGAAAGACATGAGTTGGGTGAATTCATCAGGAAATCGATAGAAGAAGGGATTATGAAACCAGTTACGACGACGTATGGTTCGAACTGTGCCGACACAGTATGAACTTAAGTATCATGAGCTCGATGATGATAACCTAAAGAGAGCAAAAGGTGATAGATTATCAAAGTCATACATTCTACAAGGAATTCCAAACGAAATCTATGTAAAGATTGACAGCTATAAATCCTCGGGCAAGGAGATGTGGGATCAGCTAGAGAAGATGATGTTGGGTTCAAAGGTTGGGAACCAGCTCAAAATTTCCAACTGCGTAAACAATTATGAAGAATTTAAAGGCAGAGCTGGAGAGTCTCTAGAAGGAACTTATGACAGATTCGTGACCTTGCTAAACGAACTAAGCAAGAACAAGGTCACCAAATCTCGAATCGAGCTGAATGTCAAATTTTTAAGTATTCTACAGCCGGAATGGAAGAGATTTGCCAGGCAGATGAATCAGATCAAGGATCTGAATGAGATTCCACTTCATGAGGTGTATGAAACCCTCAAACAAAATGAAGAAGAGGTGGATGAAATTATAGATGAGAAGAGGCAGAAAGTAAAGACAGTTGAAAACACAATTGCTCTTGTTGTCAAAAAGAAGAAGAAGACTATTGTGTATGAATCAGAAGAAAATGAAGCTGATGCAAACTCTGACTCGGATGACTGTGAACAACTGAAGAAGGCTATGCTCATGCTGACAAAGGCCTTTCAGAAGAAGTTCTACAAGAAGTCAAGTTAAAACAGTTAGAGGTATTCTTCTGGTCCTAACAACTATGTCCACAAGGAAAGGGTTGAAGGAAATCGATTTGAAGGGAAGAGGATAGAGGAGAAGAAACTGGAAGAGAGAAGGTATCATGCTGAAGGAAAGACAATAGAGGAGAGGAAACCGAAAGAGAGAAGAATTAAAGCTGAAGGATCCAGTCAGTCAGAACCACCAACGTGCTACAACTGTGGAAAAACAGGTCATTTTGCCAAAGACTGTCGAAGACTCAAAGTCAGAAACTCCGATTATTACAAGAACAAGATGCTTCTTGCAAAGCAACAGGAGGCGGGTAAGGCACTGATGGCAGAGGATGAATACTGGCTTGATCATTCAGATTAGGAAGAAGATGATGAAGAGAAGGATGAGTCAGACAACATATGCTTGATGGGAAAGCAGGAATCAGATGCTGAAGCTGATTCAAATGATGAAGAAGATGAGGTATGTGATTTATCTTATTCATATTTCATAAATAAAATGCATGCCATGAATTTAAAACAACAAGAGTTAGAGTCGAAGCTTAAGCGAGAAAATGGTGTTATAACTGACAAAAACCAATCGATACAGAAACTTAGTAATGAAATTGCTGAGAGAGAAGTATTGATTGAGGTTTTACATAGAAACAATGACACCAACGCCAAAGAAAAGACAATAATTCTTAAAGAGAATTCTGAAATCAAGTCTAAACTGCGAAATAGTGAGTCTGATTTCAAAGAGCTTACTAAAATGCATTCTTCATGTACTGAAGAAAACAAAACTTTAATTGCAAAATTAGATGCTTTGGAAAAGAAGTTATACTCATTGGGTCAAAGTGAGCAAACCATTCATCTAAACAAACCGAAAGAGAATAAAGAAAATTGGGGAATCGGTTATGAGAATCCTCATTATCTTAAAAACGGTATATCTGAAGTGCCTGCACTTTATGATTTTACGTTCTTAAGACTCTCTCGTCGATGCCCAGAACTTAAAGTTTTTTGGACTGGACTTTCAAAAGAGGATGAAGCCAAAGAAACGGAAAAACGAACAAAAACAACTAATGTTCAACTTCCATTTTATTATGCGAAGTTGAATAATAGTTATGATGATCCATTTAATGAAAAGAAATCTCTTTCAAATGACTTCTTTCAAAGTTATTCTGTCAAAGAAATGAAGGCAAAGCCTGTTAAAGGTAAACTTTATGTCCCTCCTCTTGTTTTCTAAAGTAAAATTTCCGAACTCAAGAACTCTTTAACAGATGAAAGACTTTTGATTGAGATTCAACAAAAAGGTTTTTTCAATCGTGCTGAAAAATGTTGTTATTTCAAAGGCTTCTAAATCTGATGACATGTTTGGTTTATCAAACGGAGGGTTTGATTTTCTTAACTCTGACAGTGGTTCGGATGGTTGTTTTGAACAATTTGATTTTAATGCGAAACTTCCTAACCATTCATATTTTCTTGTGCAATCTTTGGGAAAAAACAGTATGCCTGTTAACAGTGCAAAATCAACGAAAGTTGATAAATCAGTCTCTATAAAAGCTAAGAGTGCTAAAGGTAAGATTATATCTAAGCATTCATAGAAACCGAACACTACTGGTAATTCTAAGATGAAGCATTCGTTTGTTTCTCAGAAGTCCAACTCACGAGTTTCAAATGTTTCAGATCTGAGCAAGCGAAAGCCAGAAGTTAAATCTCAATGGAAACCGAAACAGAAGCTTGACAAGGCTGATAAATCGTTTTGTAGTGTTAATTGTAATAAGACTTTACCTAGTAAAGATGTTTTGAAAGCGAATGTTGCTACTATTTTGAAATACTCTTTTACGTAACTATTCCAGTTATCTAAATCTACTAGAAAGTCTTCCTTTTATGATAAACATGTTTCTAATTCTTTTCAAGATTCTAAGATTTGGTTTGGAAATTATCATGTGCATTCATCTCATTATAATGCTTCAAATGAATTTCAAATTAAAAGAGGACCCAATTTCAAATGGGTTCCAAAATCTAGTGCTAACACAGTTGAACCCAATTTCAAGTGGGTACCAAAAGCTAAATATGTGTTGCAGGCACCCAACGTTTAAGAAGGGGAAATCTGAAATGGTTTCTGAACACGTCTGTTCAGAACCCGTGCTTAAGAGAAATTAAGGCTTTTGAACACATCAGTTCAAGACCCGCACTTCATTGCTCAAAAAGTCTTAACTCAATCTTTGTTTTAAGACTATCTAAATCAATTGTTTCGTTATTTCTCCTGTGTAGAACCGTCATTTATGGTACTTGGATAAGCGAATGTCCCAAGCATATGACTGGACAAAAAGAGATGTTGTCCAACTTTAAAGAGAAGTATTGCGGAACAGTTAGATTCGGCAATGACCAGTTTTCACCAATAATGGGATATGGTGATATACAACATGATCAAGTCACAATCAAGAAGGTGAGCTATGTTGAAGGCTTACGACACAACCTGTTCAGTATCGGCCAGTTCTGTGACAAAAACTTAGAGGTCAATTTCAAAGCCAAGACGTGTTCAGTTCGCACTGAAGAAGGCGAAGAACTCTTGGTCGGCACGAGAAAGTCAGACCTCTACACAATTAATTTGTCAAAAGTCCAGACTGACAAGCAGGTTTGTCTACTGACGAAAGCCTCGATGCAACAAATCTAGTTATGGCATCGAAGGCTCTCTCACCTCAACTTCAGGTACATCAACAATCTGGTCAGTGGAAAGCTAGTCAAAAAACTTCCAGAGCTCAAGTATGAAAGAGAACATCTTTGTGCAGCATGTGAAAAGGGAAAGATGAAGAGGGCTCCACATAAACCAAAGCCTGAACCGAGTACTAACGCTCCGTTAGAGTTATTGCATATGGACTTATGCGGTCCGATGCGAACTCATAGTCTAGGTGGAAAGAAGTACATACTCGTTATCGTGGACGATTACTCGCGATACACATGGGTCAAGTTTCTACGTTCAAAGGATGAGACACCAGATGTTCTCATCACATTCCTGAAGACGACCCAGGTGAATCTGCAGAAACCGGTCAAGCTTCTAAGAACAGACAAAGGCACAGAGTTCAAGAACAAAAAGGTTGAAGAATATCTCTAATTTGTTGGATTATCACATCAATACTCTGCTGCTCGTACGCCTCAACAAAATGGAGTGATCGAAAGAAGAAATCGTACGCTAGTCGAGGCTGCTCGTACTATGCTAAGTCAATAAGACTTACCTCTATTTCTGTGGGCTGAAGCTGTATCGACTGCGTGCTACACACAGAATTGATCCATGATACACCACAGATTCAAGAAGACTCCTTATGCGTTGATCAACAACCGAACACCGACAATCAAATATTTCCATGTATTTGGGTGTAAGTGTTTCATTCTAAACGATAGGGAGAGTCTAAAAAAGTTCAGTGCCAAGGCGGACGAAGGCATCTTCATTGGTTATTCCTCAACATCAACTGCATACCGTATCTATCTGAAGAAGTCAAAGATGGTTATAGAAAGCATCAACGTCACGTTTAATGAAGAGATGGATTTCGAACAACACAGTTCAGAACCCATATAACCGGAGTACTAGCTTCTGGACAGATCAGTCCAGAACCTGCGTCCCAAAAGAACAAATCAGATGAAGCATCAACGTCAACTAATCATATATATGATTTAGACTTATTATTTGAATTGTTTTATGATGAATTTCTTGGATCTAATGTAAAGAAATCTGTTGTGGTTGACAGGATAGAAGACTTAACGACTACTCATCCAACCAATTCAGATATTCCTGTTGAATCCAACACCCCGATTCAACAAGAAGTTCCAATTCAAATGCCGACTACAACAGTTGAAGAAGTGACATGTAATGAAGAGACAGAAGTAGCTAAAACAGTAGGATGTTCTGTACAGATCAATCTACAGCCAGAACAAGTTGTAACTGCTGAGCCTTCTGAACCTACCACTTCAACTGCAATCATCATTCCTCCTGAACAAGCTGAAGAAGGTACAAGTAGATTTATAGATAATACAATTGACATACATTCATATAATCCACTACCTTATGAACATAAATGGACCAAAGAGAATCCGATAAGCTAGATCATTGGCGATCCAACGAAACCGGTGCAAACTAGGTCAGCGTCAATGAACATGTGTTTGCATGACTCATTTCTGAGCAAGTTCAAGCCAACTCGCGTATCAGAGGCACTTGCTGATCCAGAATGGGTGATCTCAATGCAAGAAGAGCTGAATCAGTTCGACGCACTTCAAGTCTGGAGACTCGTATCAAAACCTCAAGGTAAAACCATTATTGGTACGAAGTGGGTTTTCAAGATCAAAAAGGACGAAGATGGTACCGTTATCCGAAACAAGGCAAGACTTGTAGCCAAAGGATACAGACAAGAGGAAGGAATCGACTACGACGAGACATATGCTCCTGTGGCGTGTTTAGAGGCAATTAGAATGTTTCTAGTCTACGCAGACCACAAGAACTTCACGGTCTTCCAAATGGACGTGAAGACTGCCTTTTTGAATGGCATTCTGAAGGAGGAAGTCTACGTCTCTCAGCCAGAAGGTTTTGTCAATCAAGAGAAGTCGAATCACGTCTACATTCTTGACAAAGCACTCTACGGTTTGAAACAATCTCCTCGTGCCTGGTATGATGTCCTTTCACAATTTCTAGTCAAGTCTGGTTTTTCAAAAGGTACGGTGGATACCACTTTGTTTATCAAAAAGGAAAAAGCTGATATCATTCTAATTCAAATCTATGTAGATGATATTATCTTTGGCTCTACAAATCCTAAGTACTGTAAGAATTTTTCAAACCTTATGGTGTCTAGATTTCAGATGAATATGATGGGAGAGATGAATTTCTTTATCGGATTACAAGTCAAACAGTTTTCATCGGGTATTTTTATCAATCAATCAAAATACATTCTGGATATTCTTCGGAAGTTCCAAATGGAAAATTGAAAACCAATTGGTACCCCAATGGCACCAGGTACTAAGATTGGCACCGATCCTTCGGGTAAGGCTGTTGATGTTAGGACTTACAGAGGAATGATAAGTTCTTTAATGTATCTTACTTATAGTAGGCCAGATATAACGTTCTCAACATGCTTATGTGCACGATATCAGGCAAATCCAAAAGAAATCCATATGTCTGCAGTTAAGCGCATATTTAGGTATCTGAAGGGCACTACAGATCTTGGTGTATGGTAAAGATACTAGTTTTGAACTAACAGCTTACACAGATGCAGATCATGCTGGTTGTATGTTAGACAGGAAGAGCACGTCAGGACATGTACAGTTCCTCGGTGATAAGCTCGTAAGTTGGGCATCGAAGAAGCAACTTTGTGTTTCAACTTCCATGGCCGAAGCAGAATATGTAGCTGCTGCTAGCTGCTGTTCTCAGCTCTTATGGATGAGAACTCAATTGCGCGACTACGGTTTCCACTTCAATAAAATCCCGATATACTGTGACTCCAAGAGCGCCATCGTAATAACAGTGAATCCTGTTCAACACACAAAGACTAAACACATAGACATCATGTATCATTTTATTAAAGATCATGTCGAAAAACGAACAATTGAACTTTTCTTTGTAAAAACTGATTATCAACTTGCCGATTTGTTTACCAAACCTTTAGACGAAAAGAGGTTTTCCTTTCTTGTCTCTAAGCTTTGTATGCTAAATCTTAAGATCTAATCAGTAGTTACCTATCAATGTTTTCTAATTGTATACTTTTTCATCATTTCTTCATTCTTAATTCTGATTGATATCTGCACTTCTATATTTTGTTCATGTTCCAAAGGGGGGGTAGAAGAAGAAATTGACAAGTGGTCAATATTATTTTGAGGGGGAGCTCATAAGATTTCTGCATTTACCTTTTATGCCAAATTTTTGTAATGCAAGATTTTAGGGGGAGCTCTTCAAGTCAAAGGAGTACGGATATGACTTCTGATTATTTCTGATCAGAACTCGTATTTTAAAAGTTTTACTGCTTTTTGTCTTTTCAATGTAAGTGAATAAATTTTATTTTGACTTGACATAAGACTTTTGCAGAATTTTTGAGAGATGCATACAAGTTCATATGTTTATGACTTTAAGCTTAGCTTCATGAGATGTAAGATCGCATGTTAAGGTATAATCCTTTATATTAATCTCATATATGGTTGATAAGTGGAAAACTATCAATCATAGAAAACATTGTTCTTAAATGTTCAAAACACTTCCCGATTCTCAAAACGAATTCATGAATTGGAAGTGTGACTTTAAATGTTTTCAAGATTTACTTTGTGCTTTATCTGAAATAGTTAAACCAATCTGAGCATCGTATGCATCATAGGAAAACAAGGATTTCTGTGTGCTAGGACTTAACACAACTTCCATGGAATCACCTTAACCAGTGATTTCTACCCACGAAGTTAATCCATAGTGACTGAGTGTGAGAAATCAAATGAAATGAGTGTGTCAAACAGAGAAAGAAAGTTTGGTTAGAGTAAGCTAAATGTTTAAAAGAAAGAGGGTGTGAGAACAAAGTTAAAAGAATATCATAACTCTGCACCAACTTTTTTTGAGTTGGGCAGCCACAATTCTAATGTTTCACAATTCTTTGGTGATCATTATTGAAACAGGCAACTGGCTCATGCCAACTCTTGATCAAACCTCACCAACTACTCATTTTCTTCTTAACAAAAAGTGTTTCACATTTTCAAAGGGGAAGCAGCACATTTGCTATCTGATTTTCATTTGGAAAATCTGGATATTGAAAAGAAGGAAGTCTGCCCCACCTTCGCACTTCAATCATGCACATTGAGTCTGTGTTTAACTTACTGTTGTCTCAATGGTTTACACAAATTTTGAGCCTATAAGCAATCATCAAGTGCTTAATTCTTTCTATCGCAAGCACGAACACACAAGGAATTTGTTTCTTTGTCATAACGTTTATAGAAATTACCTTTGTATGTTTCGATGATTAAATGGAAGCCCTGGGGAGTCAACATCAAACAGTTCCTTTCCAATGTGTATTCGTTACACACAGTGACTTAGTGTCACTGACAGGCATGTTAACTGATTCATTAGTTGATTCAGGTGTTACACGAATATTTTGTCTGGATTTGCAAAGATCTGGATGAATATCTTTTGAATTGACGGATCAAAGGCTCCAAATGACAGACATTTCTTACTCACAATTTTGATGAAGTCGTTGCACTTTCCATCAAAAAGGGGGAGAATCTAAAGCATGAAGAAAAGCTAACAAAGAAATGTGAGATCAAAGTATTTTGAAGACATGCTGATTTCAGATAAATTTTTTTGAAGATACTTTGCTAAAACATTTTGAGCTTGAGAAAGAGATTGCATCTTCTGAGCTGAACAAGAAGACTGAATTGCTAAAATCTTTTTGGTAATGATCTTGATCCAAAGGGGGAGATTGTTAGATCACATATCTATTGGATTCAAGATCATCCAATCTGAAGATCCAATCTGAAGCTGTTAAGTCTAAATATTGTATCCAAGATTTAATTAGAAAAGTTAAACTGTAAAAGTCAACAATGTCAAAGTCTTGTAAAAGTCAAAGTTGTATTTGTTTACTTAGCCTTTAAGTCTTTCTTAGTTTAGGTGGTATAAATAGGGATATAGCTTGTAATTTCCTTAAGCATGTCATTGTAAAAGTTCTCTTTGAGAGCTTTCTATGAATATGAAGTGAGATCCATGACACAAACTCTCTCTCTCTACTTTCTCTCACTAGATTTTGACCGATCTTGGACTTACAGAAGCTAATGCCGGAAAGTCGACTCTCAACAATAGTTTAATGTCATTTGTAATAAATGTCAAAGTTTTTTTTTATTGTTTATTGTAATTCTAGTAATTAGTTTAAATATCTAGTTATGTTAGATATTAGTTTATTTAGTTAGTTTGTTATTATGTTAGAAATTAGGTGTTAGATAATATCTAGATAATATCTAGATATTAGTTTTAGTTTAATATCTAAGTTTAGATATTAGTTTGGTAGTGTGTTTGAGAAGCTAACATTCTTAGAAATCAGATCACTTTCACACACACACAAAAGGTGTAAAAACAGAGAGAACACATTAGAGCTAAATCCGAACACCAAACCTTCTAATCGTTTGTTATTAATCATACAGGTTGGTAATCTTGTTATTGTTGTTGTTTTGTAAGAACTTGATATAAACATTGTGGACCGACAAGTCTGGCAAAGGAAGATCTAGAAGCAATCTTAGTCTTTGAAAGGTCAGGATGGATGTGAAATTGTCAATGTGGATTGTGAAATGTTTCGTGTTGCCTTGCACCACATGCTCAATGGTTCTCCATGCTTGTTGTAAATAAATCTTTGGCACAGTAGTAGTTGCAGTTAAGGCAGTGTAGATTGGATGGTTTTTCAGGATCTCCTTTATCAGTGGCTTGACCATGAGATTTTCAAAGTTCACATGATGATTATTTGGTGACAAAGAGAGATAATCTTGAGGATTGATCAATTGAAGATCTGGATCTGCACCAATTTCAGAATAATGAGATCGGGAAGAAGGCATGGGCATCTCCCGTGAAACATTCGGGTCATGTTCATCCATCTGAACACTTTGGTCAATGATATTTTTCTCCGCCATTGATTTCCTGAAAAATATCTAAAGTATTGGATAAAATCCAATATGTCAGTATAAATCCAAAAACTTGTTTTCAGAAAACCAATTTTGAAGTACAGAACAATGTACTTTAAGATATTGCAATTAAAAGCACAGTAAGCTGCAAAAAAAAATTGCAACTTCAGATGAACGGAACGTAACAACAACACACAAAACACAAAAAAAATTGACAATGACACTTAACACTTTGAATTTATTCTGTCAAAATAACGTTGTATTAAAAATAATACTTGAAATCTGAAAATTAGTTATAATACTGATTCTGCAAAGGTTACCCATAATTCTTAGACTTTTTTTAAACATGCAAAAAATATTTATATGAACTCTAATTAGAACTTCTCAAATCTTGGATTTGAACATAAAAGGCCAAGAACACTATTCATTTCACTTGGTACAAATTTGATTATATTTGAATTTTCAGAACACTAATCATTTGAAAACTTTGAAATTAAATTTGAATTTCAAAAATTCAAATATTTCACTTTTAGATTCAAGAATCTGATTTATAACATTTAAGCTTATTTTAATCTTGAATAAAATGATCAATGTTCCTGATTTGAAACCCAAGTTCATATTTTTAGCACACAGTTCATACCAGAGTTTCCAGGATATGTTCATGAAACCAACCAGTTCTTGTTCAAAAAATCAAAAAGTTCGAAACTTTCTGTCAAGAATTCATAAGACAGTTCAAAAGCTCAAAAATTTAATCCAAGAAATGAATAGTCCATTTCAGTTCAGTTCAGAGTTCAGGTCAGTCGTTCATATATTCAAGTCCAGAAGTTAATGGAAACCTGCAAAAATCAATATTTCGAACAAAACCCACAGATATCAAGTATGATTTTCATACACCATATTAGTTTGAAAGAACAAACCCAAAAAGGTAGAGTCTGTCATTTCAGAAAAACAACGAACCAAGAAGATGAACAGTTCGAAAAAAAATTGAATCGACAAAATGAAAAATAAACCCTAGTTCTTGTTGAATCGATACTGACAATAAGAACACATAATCAAACAAACATGAAAATGATAACCTACACTTGATTCGATGAAAGAGATGAACTGGAAAGACGAAAACGCAATAATATTCGAGAGAAAAATCGCTAAGTGCTAGAAGTCGCAGACTGATAATAAGAGAAATGAAGAGATAGAACATATATATACTCGACAAAACGCGCAAGTCAATGAACTCGCAAGTCAAAGAACTCGCAAGTTACTGTTCATTGCACATAAACTCGCACACAACGCACGAATGGAGTTTTTCTTCTCTCATATCAAGGAAACAAGGTATTTGTCTCAAAAATCGACAAATAGGTGTGTGTTTTTCACTTAAGAATCGATTTAAGTGAAAAATTCGTGAAACACGCAAGCCTAGAGAGTAAAGAAGTTAAAACTCGCAAGATGAAAGAAATTAATCGCCCAAACTCGCAGGTAACGACTTGCGCATTTATGAAACTCGCACACCACATCTAGCGCGTTTTCTTAAACTCGCTAGCTTCACCTTGCGCATTTACCAAACTCGCTAGCAATGCCTTGCGCATTTACCAAACTCGCTAGCAATGCCTTGCGCATTTGTTAAACTCGCTAGCAATGCCATGCGCATTTGGTGAACTCGCAGACTATGACTTGCGCGTTTTAGCGTAAGCATAGTGCTTTGCGCGTTTCCATACTTAGAAAAATTTTGAGAAAAGTTTCCAAAAATGAAATCTTTCCGAAAATGAAACCTTTGACTTTCGCAAAATATTAACTTTCCAAAATTGACTTTTTAGCACAAAACCAGAATTTTTTTTAGGAAAATTTTTTCAGACTTTTCAGTTCTTTCAAATATACATACACACTTACAGACTTTTGCATTAAGCTCCCCCTTGAAGTATGCACATATCTTAATTTCTCCCCCTTGATTTTTGCTGTTAAGTACAAATCATGAAGTACGAGTCCTGATCTGATGTGATCAGAAGTCATAGTCCAAAATGCAAACCTGTAAAACAGATAAAGCTTTGGTACTCATTGAATCATGAGTCCAGGTTTGTTAATAATATCCAGCTTTTTGAAATTGAGTATATGAATTACAAAGACTTACCAAATGTAAAGAAATGCTCCCCCTCAAAAATATAAAGAATAATGTAATTATTCATTAAGGTTCAACATACCAAGTTTGTTGACTAGAAAACTAAATCTCTTTTCATCAAGAGGTTTAGTAAACAAATCAGCAACCTCAAGGTCAGTTGAAACAAAATGCATTTGTACATCACCTTTTTCAACATGGTCTTTAATAAAGTGATACCTGATATCTATGTGTTTCGTCTTTGAGTGTTGCACAGGATTTGATGTAATTGCTATTGCACTCTTGGAATCACATTAGATTGGTACCTTATGGAATGTATATCCATAATCTCTCAGTTGGGTTCTCATCCATAGAACCTGTGAGCAGCAGCTTGCAGCCGTAACATATTCCGCTTCAGCTGTATATGTGGATACACAATTCTGCTTCTTTGATGACCAGCTGACCAGTTTATCTCCTAGATAGTGACATGCTCCTGATGTACTTTTCCTGTCTAATTTGTTTCCTGCATAATCTGCGTCAGTATATGCTGTTAATTCAAACTTAGAAACTTTTGGATACCAAAGGCCCAGATTTGGTGTGCCTTTGAGATACCTCAAGATTCTTTTTACAACAGAAAGATGTGACTCTTTAGGATTCGCCTGATGCCTTGCACAAAAACATGTTGGAAACATAATATATGGCCTACTTGCTGTCAAATAAAGAAGAGATCCAATCATGCTTCTGTGGGTATGTTGGTCTACTGATTTTCCGAAGATATCAGCATCCAACAAACTGCCAGCTTGCATGGGAGTCTTCATGGGTGAAGTAGAGTTCATGTCAAATTTCTTCAACATGTCTCTAATATATTTAGCATGATTTATAAAAATCCCTTCCGGGGTTTACTTAACCTGTAGGCCTAAGAAAAATGTGAGTTCACCCATCATTGACATTTGAAAACGATTTTTCATGATATTTTCAAATTCTATGCACAATTCTTGTGAAGTAGAGCCAAAAATTATGTCGTCAACATAAATTTGCACAAGTATGAGATCTTTACCTTTTGTTTTTGAGAAAAAGAGTAGTGTCGATTGTACCTTTCCAAAAACCTGACTCGGTTAAGTAGACTGAAAGTGTTTCATACCATGCTCTTGGCGCTTGTTTTAATCCGTACAGTGCCTTATCAAGAACATAGACATGATTTGGGAACTTCGGATCCACAAAGCCTTTAGGTTGACTCACATAGACTTCTTCATGAAGAATGCCGTTGAGAAAAGCAGACTTCACATCCATTTTAAGTACCATTAAATTCTTGTGAGCCGCATAAGCAAGAAAGATCCTAATGGCTTCGATCCGAGAAACTGGTGCATATGTTTCGCCGTAATCAATCCCTTCTTGTTGATTGTAACCTTTTGCAACCAGCCTTGCTTTATTCCTCACGATAATTCCAGCCTCGTCCTTTTTGTTTCGAAAGACCCATTTTGTGCCAATAATGGATATGCCTTTGGGTCTTGGTATTAATCTCCACACCTTGTTCCTTTTGAACTCATTTAACTCATCCTGCATTGCATTAATCCAATCTGGATCCTTTAACGCTTCTGATGGCTTCTTTGGTTCAATACTGCTCAGAAAACTTGAAAACATGCAGAAATTTGCAGTTGTTGGTGGAAAAGCAGATCTGGTAGTCACTCTAGCAGACAGGTCACCAATAATGTTTTCTAGAGGATGGTTTGTTGTCCATCTATGTGAGCTTGGTAAAACATCAACTTCTGTTTGATTATTAGAGGAATCAAACTCATCTTGTATTGCTGGTTCTTTAGGAGTTGAAGTGATTGGAACTTCTGGTTCTTCTGAAGAAGATAAAATTGGACTTGATGTGCTTTGCAATGGAACAACTTCTTCTGTTAGAGTTTCCAACACATTCTCTTCAGGTGTGATAGATGTAGATGAAACATATTCATTGGTGTTTGAAGTTGTGTTGTCTGAATCTTCTTGAACTTGACTTGTAGAAGTTTCACCATTGTCTTCAGAGGGTCCTGATATATCTGCAGTGGTAGTAGAATTATCAGTAGTAGGTATATCATTATTACCTTATTCGTTCTGAAAATCATCAAAAGCATCATAAAACAGTAAATCTAAATCTGATTCAGTCAAGGATTTAGAAATCTCAGTCTGTTTTGAAGCAGGTTCCACATTAGTTGATGTGGAAGCTTTATCACTAGATCCAAGTTCTGAACTGCTTTGTTCAGAAATTCTTGTCTTCATTTCATCAAAGGACACGTTGATGCTTTCAATTACTGATCTCGTTCTTGTGTTGTAAACTCTGTATGCTTTTGAAGTAAGTGAGTATCCAATAAAGATTCCCTCATCAGCTTTCTCTTGAAATTTTGCTAGATTTTCTCTATCATTCAGCACATAGCACCTGCATCCAAACACACGAAAGAACTTAACATTTTGGTTACGACAATTAATAACTTCATAAGCAGTTTTATTTAAACGCTTATTAATAATTGTCCTGTTTTGTGTGAAACATGCAGTTGCTACTGCTTCAGCCCAAAGAAAATGTGGTAGACTGGAATAAGCAAGCATTGATCGTCCAACTTCTACCAAAGTTCTGTTCTTCCTTTCCACAATACCATTTTGCTGTGGTGTCATTGAAGCTGAGAAGTTGTGTGAAATGCCGACTGAATCCAAATATGATTGAAGAGTTGAATTCTTGAATTCAGTGCCATTATCACTTATGAGTTGTTGTACTTGACTTTCAAGAAGAACTTGTATTTTCTTTATGAATTTGATGATGAGATCTAGAGCATCCGACTTTTGTCTCAAAAACTCTAGCCACGTATATCTGGAGTATTCATCAACCATGACCAACATATACTTCTTGCTGTTTATTGACTGAGTTCTCATCGGACCGCACAAATCCATGTGAATAAGTTCCAAGCACCTTGAACAGTTAGATAGCATCTTCAACTTGTGAGAACTTCTTTTCATCTTGCCCTTCTGACATGCAGACAAAAGAGAGTCTTGTTCTATTTTTAGCTCTGGAAGCCCGATAACAAGATTTTGAGTCCTCAACTTGTTCAATTCTCTTAAATGTTGATGAGAAAACCGACGATGCCATAACCAACTTTCATCTACTGAAGCTTTTGAGATAAGACATATAGGTTTTGAAGCTTGTAGAGTTGGAAAATGAACACCATAAAGTAATCCCATTCTTTATCCTTTGATTAACTCTGTGCCTGACTTATCCTTGATATAACAAAAGTCTTCATCAAATTCCACTTTACACTTCTTCTCGGTGAATTGACTGATGGAAAACAAATTGTACTCGAACCCCTCGACATACAGAACTTTAGAGATAGAGATCATTATGTTCTTGAGAAAACTGTATCCTCTGACATAACCATTCATCTTATTCCCAAAGTTAACTGTTCATGCGTAATGTTCTACATAATCGTGCAGCAGGTGTTTGTAAGCTGTCATGTGTCTCGATGCTCCTGAGTCTATAATCCACACATGATAAGCCTGCAAAAACAGTTACTTCAACTTAGGTACCCATATAAGAATGGGTCCTTTCTTGTTAGTAGCATTCTTATCTTTTGAACTTTTGCTTTTTACCATTTGTGCATTAAGTATATCTTTAGGAATCCATCTTTGCACATATCGTAATTCAGCAACTTTCTTTAACTCAACTTTTTGATTTTTAGACTTTACAGTATAAACTTCAACTTTTGATTTATCAGAAGAAGAATAGAAGATTTAATGTTTTTCAAACGGACTTTTCTTCCTTTCTTTGAAGATTTAGGTTTAAGAGAGAATGAACTTTCATAACAGAATGAACATCGCAATCTAGTAGAAGCTTGTGTCAACAAATCAATCTTTGAAAGAAATTTTGATTTATTAGAACTTTGTTGACATTGATTACAAGTTGGAGCTACTATATTACATGCACTGTCATGAGAAGTATTCAGAATCTCTTCCACCTTCTGCTTTTCTTTGGACACATTCTTCTTCAGTAAGCAATCTAAAACACAATCAAAAGTCATATTAGCCAAATCAGAATTTAAACATACTTCTTCAGATGAAACAGGTTCTTCAGAAAGAATTTTGTCATTTACCAGCTTAGAAGAACTAGAATTTGAAATATCAACTTTCTTTTTCAAGTCAAAATTGATTAATTTTTCTTTCATTATATCTGACGATAGAACAGATAGATCTTTGACATACTTAGATATTTGACTTTCAAAGATTTGACATTGATGAGCAAATGTGTCTCTTTCAATTATCAGGATTTTTTCAAATTCAGAGACTTGCTTTGAAAGTTGCATACATCTGAGTTCAAGATCTTTCTTTTCTTGGAGAGTTTTCTTTTCAAGATCAGCTTTTTGATTTTGTAAGTCTGAAATTTCTTTTTCAAGAACAGAAATTTTGTTTAAAGCTGCTTGATATTCAAGATCAAAACTCTTAGAAGTCATTTCTGGAACAAGTTTGTTTAAAATTAAAGACTTTTCATTTCCATCTACTATAATAGGACATGTAACTATTATTTCAGATGAATCAGAAACATGTGATGTAGTATGAATCTCATTTTCTTTTGGAAAGATATTTTCAAATTCAACAAATGTTTTCTCTTTATTTTCATAAGAAGAATTCAATTCGTCGTATTTAAAATAGACATTTTTGAGACCTTGAGCTTCATACTTCATCTTATTTTTAGATTTATCTTCAACAATAGGTTATGTTTCTATTTTAGTTGATGTATCTGAAACAGTCTCTGTTTTAACAAACGTCACAAGGATTTGTGGAACTAAAATAATACGCTCCAAATCGTTTTTGTTTAAATTGTGAAGTTTTTCTGGTGCCTTCTTTAAAACATCCACATCTGAAAGACCTAGACCAGGCTTGGCCTTATAAAATTTGTTTTCCTTTTGACCGCTTGTTAAAATTTTTAGAGTCTGTTCAGTTTGACCTCTTTTGAGAATTAATTATTCTAACTCTGTCTTTCATAACAAGTTCATACTGAAGAGTTAAGTCCAGTTTCTGATCTTTAAGAGTTAAAACTTCTTTTTGCAAATCAGATATTTCATTTTGAATCTTTACTTTGTCCATTTTTAAAGCATTTTTCTCTTCTTCTTTATCTTCTGATAATGTTTTGTATAACAAAACTTGATCTTGATGTCCCTGTATGATGAATTTTTGTTCTTCAAGTTTATCTTTTAGTTTCAAAAATTCTGAATTCATTTGAGTTAGTTGGGACATCAAGTTCATCAACTCTTCATTTTCAGAAGAGTTAGATTCATCAGACATTGAATTTACCTCAGTATCAGACTCTTCCTGTAAATGAGCCATGAGGTTGTAGTGGACCTCAGTCAGGTTTGCTTTTACTTCACTTTCCTCCTCATCTGAATAGTACAACCAGATTTCATCTTCAGCTTTTAGAGCTTGCCCTTTTTCAACAACCTTTGCAAGTTGAGATTTCTTCTTGTAGTACTCATAGTTCTTCACCTTTTTCTCCGGACAATCTCTAACAAAGTGACCTGACTTTCCACAATTAAAGCACTTGTCTGACTTTTCTTTCTCTTTTTCTTCCTTCTTTTCCTCTGTCTTCTCTTCCTTCTTTTCTTTCTCAATCAACAATTTACCTTTGAATTTACCTGACTTGTAACCATCATGCTTGGGTTTGCTGTAGAATTTCTTCTTTGCAATCTTCTTGTGAAATCTTGTAGTTAAAAAAGCCAGTTTTTCTGTGAAAGCATCAATCTCATCTACTTCTTCAGGTTCAACATCCTCATCCTCTTCGTCGGAACTGTCAGAAGAATCAACAATCTTTGACACCATAGATTTTGCCTTTAATGGTTTGCTTGATCCAGATGTTGCTTTTAAAATCAATCCTGAATTCTGTGTCAGTAAAGCTAGAGAGTCTTCCACTTTCTTGTGTTTTTCTTTCAACTGACTCAGTTCTTTTGTAGCAACAGCTTGTTTCTTGATGACATCCTCATGTTGATTTAATGCAGAAAACAGATCATGCAGCGTTTCTTCATCCATGTCTTTGTTAATCTGCATCTGAATTGTATAAACTTCCCATTTGGCTGAAGATTTTTAATAAACTTGAAATTTATCTCTGAATCTGATTTCTGAACTCCATTTTTCCTCAGTTCATTCAGGATGATGTTATACCTATCATAAGCATCCTTCAACGATTCACCATCCTTGGCCTTGAAACCTTCATAAGCAATAATGCTTTGGTTTCTTTTAGTCTTTTGAGACTTGGCCGATCCAAGAAACTGTTTCTCCAATTCATCCCAGATGTCTTTAGCTGAATCATGGCTGTCAACTCGGTTGAATATGTCGTTTGGAATTGCCATGATCAGGAAAGTCAGTGCATTAGCATCTCTTTCGACCAATTTCCTATCATTATCATTGTACTGAATTGGATTTTTAGCAACATTTCTTTCAGTAACTTCTGGTGTGGTTTCAGTTTCAGGAACCCTTGTTGCAGTGACATGAGGAAAATGGGGTCCTTCCAGAATAGAAGTCATCAAGGATTTATCTTGATTGCTCAGAAAGTTTATCATCCTCTTTCTCCACTGAGAATATTCATCTGCTTGAAGAACTGGAGGTTTGGATTTCGAACCCATGTTGAGTAGATCTCTAGACATGATGGTAACAGAAATGTGATTTGAACAGATCGTTCAAGAAGTTCAGATTACACTCGGTGTGTAAAATTCAAAATTGATCAAATTTGAAACAACGAACAAAAATGACTAAGTACTCAAACTCGCAGATCACTGAATAGCTTGAAACTCGCAGACCGACTAAACTCGCACACCACTGTTTCGAACAAACTCGCAGACCAAACGGACTCGCAGAATACTGTTCCTGATGAACTCGCAGACAGTACCGTGTGCGTTTTTGAAACTCGCAGAGGCTTACTCGCGCGTTTTAGCAAACTCGCAAGTAAACTCGCAGATGAAATATCAAAGAAACTCGCAGATCAAGGAGCTAAACTCGCAACCTTTGATGTGCGCGTTCTATGAACTCGTTAATAACGCCTTGCGCGTTTGAGACCGAATTCTTCAACTTGCGCGTTCTTGCGATGAACGTGCGCGTTTCACAGATTATGCGCGTTCTTGGGAAGAACTTGCGCGTTTCACAGATCTAGCTCGTTCTTGCGATGAACTTGCGTGTTCTTCACCTGTTTGATCAAAAATCAAGTAAAACTTGATTTCTGAATCTAAAAAACACACAATTTGTTCAATATACAGTACAAAACAAGATTACAAAACTGAAATTACAAAAGAAATCGAAAATTACAGTGCTTAGATCGAATTATAGTGTACGACTTTTACTATTCATGAAACTAACATTTTGATCAAATTGATCAATCTAAAGTACGAATTAGACTATGTGATCTGAATAAAAGTTGATCCAATGGATAAAACGTACACAAGAAAAACACGAATCAAACAGTAACTTTTCAGTCCGCCAAAAATATTTCAAAAAAAAATTCAAATCTGATCCAAATCTGCTACTTCTTGTTTGCTCTGATACCAAATGAAATTGTCCAATCAAATCACAATATCAAAACAATCAAGAACAATGAGAATCATTGAGGAAATCATATATGTATTGATGTCACATGTGATGGGTACAACATTTCAAATGAAATTCTCCAATCAAATCACAATATCAAAACAATCAAGAACAGTGAGAATCATTGAGGAAATCATATGTGTATTGATGTCACATGTGATGGGTACATAGTTTCTCTCTCTAGATTCTCAGAGTGTTTACAATCAAAAGCTTAGTTACTTTGGAAAACAACAAGGAAGAACCTATTTATAGGTTAGCCAAAATATGAGGAAACTAAAGATAAAATCAACATAAAAGAAATACAAAATGATCTAAACAAAAATACAATAACTGATTATCATTCGTATTTGATCTTTCAATACATTGTCAGATTCTCAAACAAGTTTCTTGTATTTTATTTCATTCATTCAATATACTTGTTATGAGGAGATCTTCAAAGTTTCAAATGCTCAAATTTTCATGATTATGTAATGAGCATACATGTATCTGTAATTCCCAGATGCAAGCTACCAAATCAAACACACATTTGTGTAGAAATCATGTTTATTGATGAACAATGATTACAATGATTTCACTCTCTATACAGATATCAATATACCTATTTCTCTCTCTAATCTCTCTCTCTGTCTAGAAGTATATGTGTGTGTTCTTGATTGTGTCTTCTTGTTGTTTTGATTACAAAGACGAAAGCCTTATATACTTAGTCAAAGTTGTTGACCTTACAACTCAATTTATAAAGTCAAAGTCAATCACTTTGACTTAACAAATAAACTAACAAAACTAAACTTTACCACAATTACAATATATACCCTTTTAATATTGGATACAACTTTTAGACTTAAAAATCTCCCCGTTTGGATTCAAGATTAAAATTTTTTTGACACTAATCTTCAGGTCTTCTTTCACTTGTAAAGTCTCCAGCAAAACGTCTTTCATAGCTTTGAATCTTTCAAATCTTTATTGCTTCAAACAAACTTTATTGAACAAGCATCACTTGATCTTTGAATCTTCTCAAGAAAAACCTTCACTTTGTTTTAAACTCCCGCTTTGGATTTCTTTCTGATATTCCCAATATTCAAGTTCTAATTGATACAAACAATCAAGATGAGAATCTAAATCACATGTCATTGATGAAATTCAAATTACAAACTTTCTCACTTTCTCTCACTACATTCACTCTCTCTCTAGAATGATATTTTAATCTCCTCTTCTCTGATTCATGTATATCTGATTACAAAGACAAACAAAGACTATTTATACCCTTGACAATTACAAAGAAAACAAACAAATACAATTACATCAACTTTGACTTTATTAACAAAAGACTTTGACTTTGATGAGAGTTGACTTTTTAGATTTGACTTCTTGAACTTTTGTTAGCTTAAATTAGTCCCCAATTAATTGAATGTTTTATAAAGAAATTGTATTTGGGCTTTTTAAATAGTTGTGTGGGCTTGAGCCTTTTATTTGTAAATGGGCCCTATATAAAGGTGCCCATGGCTCATTTGTTTATTAAGCTTGTTGGAGAAGACACTTTTTACACACACAGACTAGGTGAATCAGATGAGAGTCGATTAATGTTTAGTGTGGTGTTCTTCCCAATATCCCCTCCATTGTTAATCAATCTAAGCATATGAGATGTGATTTTGATGAATATTGTTCTTCATTTCTATCTTGTATCTTCTATTATACGGAGTTCTTCATTTGTTGTCTGTGTTGGGATCTAACAATTGGTATCAGAGCCAACTGAAGAAACTTTTCTTCAGTTCGTTCATCTATGGCAACAATTGAAGATGGATGATTATTTTGTTGTTTTGGTGCTTTGATTGGTTAAATCACATGAGCCTTGACACAAATATCATTTCTGTGATTTATTCACTGTTTAGTGCTTACTTGAGATCTATCTTTTGATTTTGATATGATTTGGATGATCTTTGATAGATTATTTGCTTGATTCTACAGAAAATCTGTTTCTGCACACCACATGTTTGATGAAATGCCTATGTGAAGATTTAATTTCATTTTGGATTAAATCTGATCAGATTGATTACATGTGTGTGTTTTAATCCTTTCTCATTCATTGGTCTACACTTGATAAGCACTAAGTAGATGATTGATCTATGATCTCATCCTTGTGTGTGCTTTAGTCCATTGCTATTTTAGCATCTCGATAGTTAGGTTGTTGATCTTAGATCTGACCTTGATATCATTCGAGATTGAACTGTCTTTGATCCATATATTGTTTAATATTCCGCTGCTCATAATTGATTCAATAAAAGACTAAGTCATTTGGGTCTTGGAAAATGTTGCTTTCCTGTCTTGCATATGTGCAGAATTAAATTTGTGCAGATTTGCTGTTGTCCTAAACAGAAAGCTGCTATCTGCTGTTGGTTGCTGTCCAAATTTAAAGATCAGAGCTGTTGTGTTTAAATCATGAAGATCGAAGGATTTTGTACCTCAGAAGCAACGTAGAGATGTTGTCAAATGTGCAGATGACCTCTGTTCATTTGATCAGAGGCTGTCCAGAAGATTGATGCAGAGGTAGTCAAGTGCAGAAGCAGAACCAGAGCCTGATCATAGTTCAGAGATGCTCTTATGCTAATCCAGAATTTATCAGAAAGTTGCAGCAAAAGAGCCTCTGTTGATTGTCCAGAACCTCTGCAGAAGCTGTCCAGAGATATGCTCTGCAGAGACAGCAATCAGTGCAGAAGTTCAGAGGCTAGAAGTTCATATCAGAAGGAGATCACAGAGCCTCTGCAGGCTATCCAGAGTTCGGACTTACAGAGAGACTTCAGAGGACGAAGACTTCAGAGGACACACCTGTCTCTGAAGTACCTATCAGAGGAACTCAGACGTTCTCATCAGAGGCTCTGACGTTCTCATCAGAGGCTCTGACGTTCTCACCAGAGCTCTGAAGACATTCTCTGAAGACAGAATTGAAGAAACAAGCTCAAAACTGATAGAGTTGTTGTGTTCTTCCAGATTTGTGCAAATGAAATTTGATTATGTTGATTAGTCAAAAATTCAACCAAGACTTACTCCAGAAGTTGATTCAAACGAGTTTGTTGCTGTCATGATTTCAGCCCATAATCAGTTTCAAAATCGCAGAAGTGCTGTCACATTTGCGTAGCTGTAGCATTTTAATCATATCTCTCTCATTATCGCTCCAAATTTCAAGATTCTGTATGCTTTGGAAACCTAAGACAGTTGCACAACTTTGATGTTTTACGTTTTCTCAAAATAAAGCTTCTTGTAGGTCAAAAACAGTGTTGAAGTCGAGTGATAGTTGCTGGACAGAAGGCTATTTGCTGTTGTTTGCTGTTTGTTGCTGTCATGCACAAACTTGTTGTTGTTCAGTTTATTATGTGCAGCACTAGCCGGATCCAATGACAGAGAGGCTTTTATTTTGAAGTGTATTCAGAGTTTGATCATGAATGTTCAGACATCAAGACTAATTAGAGTTTACACTTAGCCTACTTCATAGAAAAGTCGATTTTTCAGAAATACTTGACAACTTTGCGCATCTGTAGAATTTTGCTCAGATCTCCCTCCTCGAAACTCCAAATTTGACGAGTCTAGATGTGTTGGATTCCTAAGAGACAGATGAACATTTTTCATGTTTTGATCTTGGTCTGAATCAGTTTGCTGATTGGCCAAAATCTGCGTCGAAGTCAGTACATAGTTGTTGGACAGAAACTGTTGTTTGAACGAGAAGCTATGCGCAGAGGTTGATAAAGGTTGTGCACAGAGGATGTTTGTGCAGAGCCTCTGTAAGGCTGACCAGAGCCTCTATGGAAATGCAGAAGTTCTGAAATGCAGAGCTTAATCAGAGGCAGATCGTAGAAGGCAGATCACAGAGCTTCTGAAGATTGTTCAAAACCTCTGAAAGTTGTACAGAGAGTCTAGAAGTAACAATGCAGAAGTGTCCAGAGATTGATCAGAGATGCTTAGAGGTTGTAATGCATAGAGGCATGCACAGAACCTCTGTCAATGTGCAGAAGGTCAGGAAGAAAATACACATCAGAGGCAGATTGCAGAGCCTCTGAGGATGTCCAGAGCATGCAAAAGTAAAATTCAGAGATGCTCTTAAGTTGTTCACAGAGCCTCTGTGGACCAAAGCTCTGAAGAGCAGCGACCAGAAGGGAGGACCAAAGGTAGACCAGAGGATGCATATCATAGGTCAATGGTCCAGAGGTCGCAATGAGCCAAGTGCCCGAAGCCCGAAATTTTCGAATTTTCTGACAGCATTGCGCTGTTTCAGAAACACGCGCACAAATTTTTACTCGAAGCTCCGATTTACATGAGTCCAGTTGCGCTGAATCGCTAAAACACATACGTACGACTTTGATGTTTTTAGTTTTCTCAAATTCCGTGAGATGATATGCCAAAATCTGTTTCAAAGTTTGTGTTAGAGTGCTGGACCAAAAGCATCGCATTTCACTCATGCTCTTTCCGCTTTCAAGAACGGTGTTCTCTCATCGGTTCTTTATGGTTTCAAGCTACATATGTGACACATTGTTTGTCACTCCCTCCTCCGTTATTCAAGTTTAAGGCTCGGTGCTTAACGTTAACTCAACGAGGTTCGAAGAGTCAAATTTTCTGTTTTGACAACCATTTTGCGCAGCTGAGGAAAATCTTGCACAACTCACTCAGTTTTCATCCAAAATGGATGAATCAAAGCTTGTTGAAAAGCTATGAGGCTGTAGTTCAATGTGCATGCTTTATGTTTTCTCTCAATAAGACTCCTTGATGGTCAAAAACAGTGGTAAAGTTGAGACATGAAAGCTGGACAAATTGGGATAATTCGTCTAAGTCTTTCAAGAATATGAGCCTACATTTGAGGGGGAGCTTGTGATGCTTTGAAGACTCGAAGAATGACACACCAAAGTTTCTAAAGAAAGCAAGGGGGAGACTACAAGATGATGCTTTCTTTATAAAACATTAGGGGGAGATTGTTAGCTTAAATTAGTCCCCAATTAATTGAATGTTTTATAAAGAAATTGTATTTGGGCTTTTTAAATAGTTGTGTGGGCTTGAGCCTTTTATTTGTAAATGGGCCC
The DNA here is from genome assembly GCA_954870635.1 of Arctium minus. NCBI lineage: Eukaryota > Viridiplantae > Streptophyta > Magnoliopsida > Asterales > Asteraceae > Arctium > Arctium minus. The sequence continues at coordinate 100,053,721 of OX941080.1, read as the reverse complement.
TATATAAAGGTGCCCATGGCTCATTTGTTCATTAAGCTTGTTGGAGAAGACACTTTTTACACACACATACTAGGTGAATCAGATGAGAGTCGATTAATGTTTAGTGTGGTGTTCTTCCCAATATCCCCTCCATTGTTAATCAATCTAAGCATATGAGATGTGATTTTGATGAATATTGTTCTTCATTTCTATCTTGTATCTTCTATTATATGGAGTTCTTCATTTGTTGTCTGTGTTGGGATCTAACAACTTTTTTCTTCAATCTTTATGATCTTGAATCCAACAATTATGTGCTTTAACAATCTCCCCCTTTGGATCAAGATCATTACTAAAAGATTTGCGCATTGAACGTGATACGCAAAGGACAGTTTTGCGTATCAGTTTGCGTATTCAGTTCATTACGCAAACTAAGATTTGCGTGTTGAACTTGATACGAAAACTAAACTTGACAAATTTTCCAACACCAAAAACACAAGGTTTGCGGGACACGAAGGTTACGTAAAGTACACTTTGCGTATCCAACAGGTTACGCAAAGTAGACTCTGCGTATCAAAGTGTTACGCAAACAAAACTAAACAAACACACAAAAACACTGAGGTTTGCGTATCAAGTTAGATACGCAAAGTACACTTTGCGTAACCAACGGGATACACAAACTGGACTTTGTGTGTCCTGTTGGATGCGCAAAGTAGACTTTGCGTACAAGACACTTGATACGAAAACCCTAGGTTTTCGGGAGTTCGAACCGAAAAACATAAAAACTCAAAATAAAAGCTATTAAACGTAAATTCAGAGTGTAAGAAATCATACCTGAGGTTCGAAAATGTTATCTAATTGAAACCCAATATGAGCAAATAAGCTCGAATCTGATGATTTTAGAGAAGATGAACAGTAAAAAAAAACGAAATACACAGTAAGAAACCGAACCATAAATTCGAAATCAAACATGAAAAATGTAATCAAAAACACAAAACTAGAGTGAAAAAGAATAGAAACAAACCTTAAGCAAAGAACAAGTCTGAAATCAAACACAATCAAAAGTTAGCGGAGCATAGAGGAAGAAGATGAACAGTTAGAGAGGATTCAAAAGAGAAATGGAGCGAGAAAAGGTAAAAGGAACAATACTTAGGTTATTTATACTAAAACAAAATAAAAAAAAAACACTTAAAAAAAATAACATTTTAAAAAAAATAAAAATACAAAAAAATGAAATTTTACCTGCCAAGCTCATTTTACTCCCCCTACACAAATGCATTAAATTTAACAAATCAGTATATCTTTTGTGTAGAAATATCAGAAATACTTACCTGATGAATTTCTGATCAGCACGAAAAGTATCTTATCAGCTCTATTTACTCCCCCTAAAAAACAGACTGGTTTTCATAAAATCTTTTCAGATTGGCTCTCCCCCTCTGAATATGCACAGATCATTTATCAAAAATATGTATACACAACCATATTAACATCAGTGTAAAAAGAAAAATAATACTGAATATAAATTTTGAAACAACTGAACATGTAAAATTTTCAACACTAAACAAATTAAAGTCTACTCTTTAAAATTTCACAGATTTATCAATAAGTTGAAATCAAGCATATGTTGTTGGATGCAAGAACAAGTATAATTGCATATCAAGTTAACACATGTTCAGTTTCAAAAACTTCCATCTGTCTATTCAGTGTGCTCGCAAGTAAACTTCGATTAACTTCAAGAAAAATGCAGTTCTAAAAATATTATAGAAAACTTTGCATGTACTAACACTAAGCCATCAAAAATTAAGACTTTCACAAATTTACAGGTTTATCGCAAACATATCACCAAGTATCATGAGATGTGTGCTCATTGGCATCTTTTTAGTAGTGTGCACATTGGTATCTTTACATGAGTGTGCTCTTTGGCATCTTTTAAGCGTTGTGCACTTTGGCATCTTTTAATCAAAGAGTTCATTAAGTAAATAACATGCCGTAAATGTAACTTTCTATCTGACCCTATTGTAGGATTTGGGTCAGCCACTCCCAGACCAGTTGGCCTTAGGGGACTAGGTGTCAAACACCCCATGGAACTTACTTTCCCGGATCAGAAAGGCTACATCGACATATCCTAAACCCATTCATACCAGTAGAACATGACTTTCGATCTGATTCTATGGAAGGATTTAGGTTTGATCACTCCCAGACCAAATGACCTTAGGGGACCAGATGACGAGCATCCCACAGAACTTACTTTCCCAAACCAGAAAGGTCACAGGTACAAACTTTTTAAACTCAGAGATTTCTGTATTTTAAGAATTTATAATTCATCTCAATCACTCAGATCAATGTCTAAATGCTTAGCCCATATTTTCATTCAGATCTATAATTCTGATCATTTAGGTAGTCTAAGCAAAGTAAACTATAAAAATTCCGACTCACATATCTTTAAATCAGTATCAAAAGCTTCAAACATGTTGCTGACTTTTCGACTTTTGTAAGACTTGAAAGTTGAACATATAAAACTTTAATATAAACAAAGAACTTGTAAAAGATCCTAGACATACATTTTTGTTCAAAAGAAAGAAAATCTGTAAAATTTTACTTTATAGAATAAAATTTGTAAAGATTTAAACTTTTAAATTCAACATGCCTAATTTTGAAAGCAAAAAATTGAAACATTTTTCATCTAAGGCTTTTGTAAAGATATCAGCAAGTTGATATTCAGTTGGTACAAAATATAATTCAATAGTACCTTCTTCCACATGATGCTTTATGAAATGGTACCGCATGTCTATGTGCTTGGTCTTTGTGTGCTGGACCGGATTGACTGATATGGCAATTGCGGACTTGCTGTCACAATATATTAGCACTGTTTTGTACAGCATCCCGTAATCCCGAAGTTGTGTCTTCATCCATAGGACTTGAGCACAACAACTAGCTGCGGCGACGTACTCTGCCTCTGCAGTTGATATAGAAACACAATTCTGCTTCTTTGACGCCCAGCTTATCAGTCTGTCACCCAAAAACTGAAGATGACCTGAAGTACTCTTCCGATCCAACTGATTACCGTCAAAATCTGCATCAGAATAAGCAATCAATTTATAATCAGAACTTTTAGGATACCATAAATCTAAATAAGGAGTTCCCTTGATATATCTAAAAATACGCTTGACTGCTAATAGATGAGATTCTGTCGGTTTGGCTTGGAATCTAGCACATAGGCACGTAGAAAACATTATATCCGGGCGACTTGTTGTGAGATACATCAGTGATCCGATCATTCCTCGATATGTCTTTTGATCCATAACTTTTCCATCTGGATCAAGCCCATTTTTGGCACCATGAACCATCGGCGTACCGATTGAAGTAGATTTGTCCATATTGAATTTCTTCAAGATGTCAAATACATACTTTGACTGGTTGATGAAGATTCCATCTGGAAGCTGCTTCACTTGTAAGCCGAGGAAGAAATTGATTTATCCCATCATGCTCATCTGAAACCTAGAAGTCATTAGATCAGAAAACCAATTACATAAAGATTTGTTAGTCGCACCAAATATAATATCATCTACATATATTTGAACTAAGCAGATATCCAAGTTTGATCTATAAATGAAAAGAGTGGTATCTATTGATCCTTTGGTGAAGCCAGATTTGATCAAGAAGGCTGACAGTTCATCATACCACGCCATCGGTGCTTGTTTCAGACCATATAGTGCTTTATCGAGAAAGTATACGTGATCAGGACGGTCTTTGCCAAAAAACCCCTCTAGTTGAGATACATAGACTTCTTCTTTCAATTTCCCGTTGAGGAAGGTTGTCTTGACGTCCATCTGATACACAGTAAAATTGCGATAAGCAGCAAAAGCAAGAAACATGCGGATAGCTTCAAGTCGAGCGACTGGCGCGAATGTTTCATCGTAGTCAATTCCTTCTTCTTGTCGGTATCCCTTGGCTACCAATCTTGCTTTGTTCCGAATAACGATACCATCTTTGTCTTTCTTGTTCTTGAATATCCACTTTGTTCCAATTATGCTCTTTCCTTTCGGCTATGGTACAAGTCTCCAAACTTTGAGTGCCTCAAATTGATTGAGCTCCTCTTGCATATCTATAATCCAATCCGGTCCTCCAACGCTTCAGAAACTTTTGTTGGTTCAATTTTGCTTAAGAAGCAAGTGAAAAGACATTCGTTGGAAGTAGCCGTCTTGGAACGTGTAGACACACTGGCTTGAGGATCTCCAATAATTTGATGAATTGGATGAGATCTTGTCCATTTTGTGGTGTGAGGGAGAGGATCAATAATGTCTTGAACCACTTCTAATTGTTGAGAGGAGGTTCAGAAGCTTCTATGTTAGTTGAAGAAATGGAAACAATTTCAACTGGAGGAGGAGGTAGCTCAACAACTTCTGTATCAGATTCTGGAAGAGTTTGTTGAATAACATCATTCTGTACTTCTTCCTGAACTGATTCCTCTTGAACAAATTGTTCATGTACAGATTCTTTTGAATAGGTTCTTCATGAATATGCTAAGTTTCTGATTGTGTCTGATCAACAGGAGGAACTGGAACAGCATCAGGTTCAGAGATAGATGCAGCGGAATTGGGAGTAGATGTACTCTTAGTTTTCTGATTCAAAGTATTTGAGACATTTTCAGAGTTAGATCTAGGCACATCATCATAAAAATTTTCAAACAGATAATCAAGATCAGAAAAAATAAGTGAGGGAGTAGAAGAATCCTGATTAATCGGTGAAAAAATAGGTTCTGAACTGATTTGTTCAGAAACTGATTTGCCAATAAAAGCGAGTTCTGAGCATGAGTGACTAGAAACTAAATCAGCAGCTTCGTCAAATTTTACATTTACACTCTCTATCACCTTTCTTGCTGGGATCAGAAAGACTCTGTAAGCTGCAGAATTAGAAGAATAGCCCAAAAATACACCCTCATCTGCCTTTGGACTAAACTTGTTGAGATTATCTCTGTCATTCAGAACATAGCATTTACACCCGAATGACTTGAAATACTTGACGTTCGGTTTGATACCGTTCATAAGTTCATACGGTGTTTTGTTGAATCGACGATGCATAATTGATCGGTTCTGAGTATGACAGGCAGTTGATACGGCTTCAGCCCAATGAGACAAAGGAAGCCATGAATAAGCAAGCATTGATCTGGCGGCCTCAACAAGCATTCTGTTTCTTCTTTCAACAACCCCATTCTGTTGCGGAGTACAAGCAGCAGAAAATTGTTGTTGTATACCTTGAGAATCGTAGAAATCCTGGAGAGTATTGTTCTTGAATTCAGTGCCATTATCTGATCTTACCACTTTGACTTGCTTTTGCTTATTTGTCTAGATTGTCTTGATGAGAGTGATGAGAACTTCAGGAGTCTCGTCTTTTGTCTTGAGAAATTTTACCCATGTATACCTTGAGTAGTCATCAACAATCACCAAAACATATCTCTTCTTACCTATACTCTTTGTCTTCATCGGACCGCATAAATCAACATGTAGTATGTCAAGAATAGCCGAAGTGCATGGTTCAGGCTTTGGCTTATGAGATGCTTTCTTCATCTTTCCTTTCTCACAATCCTGGCATAGATGGTTTTTCTGGAAACTAAGAACTGGAAGACCTCTCACTGAATCATGCTTGACAAGGCGACCCATATACTTGAAGTTGAGGTGAGCTAAACGTCTGTGCCAAATCCAACTTTATTGAATAGAAGCTTTAGAAATCAAGCATATGTCTGAAGGGATTTTGATCTTAGAAAGATCAATGGTATACAAATTTGAGCGACCTTTTCCCACCAGAAGATCCTTGCCACTATCGTTCTTCACTGCAACTCTTTTGGATTTGAAGCTGACTTCAAGCTCTTTGTCACAGAATTTCCCGATGCTAAATAAGTTGTGACTTAGGCCTTCGACGTAGCTTACTCTTTTGACAGTTATATTACCTTGAACAAGATCACCATAACCAAGAATTGGACCAGTCTTACAGTTTCCAAACTTAACACGACCGCAACATTTTTCTTTAAAATTGGACAATAATGATTTGTTGCCAGTCATGTGTTTGGAACACCCCGAATCCAGATACCATAAATGACTAGGCTGCACATACATAAACTACACAGATTTAGGTACCCATATGTTGGGAACTGAAGATTTGTTTAAGTATGATTATTGCTGCCAGTACAACATGGTTACTACTGCTGAGCCAAATTACTACTGCTTGTAGAAATTAATACTCCTAAGCATAGTTACTACTGCTGGTGAAGATTAATACTGCTCAGAGTGTTAATGCTGTTATGACTTAATACCGCTTATGTGATAATCTTGGTAAACCGCGCAAATCAAAGTTTTAAGATAATCATGGAAGGTTGAAGATAATTATGGAAGAATATACTGAAGATCTTTTATGTTTTGTAATTATCTTTTATTTTCAGTATATGTATAGAATTATTCAGAATAGTTTGTTAGACGAGTATTCTAAGCTTTTGTTTTGTGAGAGAATTGACCTCAAGGTTTACAACCCTAGTTCTAGAGAAGTAGAATTCGTCTTGGTGAGCCTGTTCATCAAGATTGAGGTTTTGTGTGAAAGCTTGTAACTTTAATCATTCAATAAAGTTTACAAGTTGTGATTTATACTTTACTGTTACATCAATATTTGAATATTAAAGTGTTTTTCCGCAACTTCTTTAATATTGTTTCTGAGTTTCATTATTCTTGTTAAGAATCAGATCCTGACAAGTGGTATCAGAGCCTAGTATTCTCAGAAACCTTCATTCATCATGGACAACACAGTTGAATCAAACAGTACTCTTGTTTCAAAGGTTCCCATGCTCAAACCTAATGAGTTTGACAAGTGGAAAATTAGGATCAAGCAGTACATCCTCCTTACAGACTTTTCTATGTGGAACATTGTTGAGAATGGTCCCTCTGCTGAAGGTAAAATTGGACAAGATGGAAGAAGACCACCTCCAAAAACTGATGCTGAGAAGAAAGTGAGACAATGGGAGATGAAAGCCTTAAGCACCCTGCTTTTGGCCATTCCTAATGAGTATCAACATCAGTTTCACCACTACACTGATGCTCAAATTCTATAGAATGCTTTAGAGAAGAGATTTACTGGCACCAAGAGCACTAAGAGGAATCAAAAGGATATTCTCAAGCAGCAATATGAAAATTTTATATCTTCAAAGAATGAGTCTATGACTCTAACTTTTGATAGATTCAATAAGTTAATTGGTGAGTTAGATACTGTTGGAGTCCAGATGGAACAAGATGATGTCAACCGAAAGTTCCTCAGATCTCTTGGAGATGAATGGACCATGTACATTGTTTCATTCAGACAGAATGACAAATTGGAAGAAAAGGAACTGGATAATCTGTACAATGATCTGAGAGTGTTTGAATCTGAGGTGGAAGCAAAGAAGAAGCCTACTGGATATGTTCATAATGCTGCACTCCTATCAGCATCAACTGATTCTACTGCTAACCCTAAATCAGTTAATGCTGCTAATGGAGTAAATCAAGAAAAAGGCAATGAATCTGTTTTTGAAGCCTTTCTTTCCAGCCATGGTAACTCCTCTTTAATCAATGATGACTTGGAACAGCTTCATCCTGATGATCTTGAAGAAATGGATATTAAATGGCAGATGGACAAGCTTTCTATGAGGGTGAAGAAGTTCATCAAGAGGACTGGGAGGAACAACTTCTCCCAAAGAAGAGAAGATGGAGCAGACTTTGATAAGTCAAAGGTGGAGTGCTACAAGTGTCATATGAAGGGACACTTTGCCAGGGAATACAGAAGTGGAGTGTCTCACAACAATCACCAACAAGCTCAGACTGGAAGCTTCAACCAGAACAGAAACTCTGCTCAAGCTCTTGTTTCTCAACAAGGAATGGGGTTTGACTGGAGTGATCAAGCAGAAGAGGCCATTCAAATTCAAGCTCTCATGGCAGAGGTATCTGATCTTCCAACTGAGGTACTCTCTAATCTCTGTTCTCAAACTTGTATAGACACTGTTAAAAGGTACAGGGATCACAACCAGAGTATGAGTGATGACCTTAAGAGGTTAGAAAAGGATAGAAAAGACTATGTGAAAATTGTTGAGAGGTTTGAGGAACAAATTAAAGGGTTCCAAGCCAATGAACTTCAACACACATATGATACAAACTACTGGAAGTGGGAGAAAAATGAGCTAGAAATCCAACTGACAAAGTCTAGAGAGGAGAATGAAAAGTTGAGAGGAGAGCTAGCCAAGGTTAAGCTAGATGTGGAAAAGTTTTCATATGCTTCTAAAGCCATGGATTCAATTCTAAAGGTCCAAATCCATGATAAGCTTAAACCAGGAATTGGGTACAATACCACACCACCACCATACAACAACAACTACATCCCTCCTAAATCACACTTGCTAGAGACCAAGGATAGGAAGGACTTGCACGAGGGAGCCACTAAGATAGATCCTTTAGATGAAGTAGTTGTTGAGGACAAGACTGAGAAAGAAGATGGTAAGAGTAAGGATAATACTGTGAGTGGTGAGATTCCTTTAGAAAATAACATTCTTACCAATGAGGGTGGTGGAAGGGATTGGGTCAAATCTGATGACGTAGAGAAGACTGAGGGAAAGTCTAAAAAGGTCTATTACAAGCAGACTACAATTGTGAATCCTGTTCTTTGCAAACAGTGTGCGGATAATAAGTCTGAGCCCCTAAAACATGATAAAAGGAGGGGCAATCAAAGAAATTGGAATAATCAGTGGGCTCAGAAACAAGGAGTTGATCTGAGTAGAATCATCATACCAAAACCTTGTTTCATATGTGGCAAAATGAACCATCTTGCCAAGCACTGTTATTTTAATCCTATTAACCAAAGGATAAATTTTCAAAGATCTGTGCAAAAACCCTTTGGTTATAGGAAGGATGAAAGGAACCATTTGGCTAAGAAATTTGTTAAATCTAAAAGCCACATGAAGAAAAAAACTGTAAAAGAGAGTGTCAAGATGTAGGTTCCCAAAAGCACTAAAACTGTTAGTACTGCTACCACAAATAGTGTTGCTGACAAAGATAGTGCTGCCAGAAGCAATAATGCTGCTATCAATGTTAGTGCTGCTGAGAGTATTAGTACTTCTAAAACTAACATTGTTAGTACTTCATCATATGTTAATACTGCTAACTCTGTTAGTGCTTCTAACAAGGTTAGTACTGCTAAATTTGTTAGTGCTGCTAACTCTGTTAGTACTTCTAAAATTAGTACTGCTTCTAGACCAATCATCTTGACAAAGTACTCCAGTAAAAAGTATTCTAAATTTAAAAATCTCATCAAAAAGGAGTGTAAGTTCTTTGATGAGAAAGGGAGGCCCAAGACCACTTTGGCTTGGGTTCCCAGTCAATACTAATTGATTTATCTTATGTGAAAGGCAACCAGCAGCTCAAGGGAAAGAGCATTTGGCATGTTGATAGTGGTTGCTCTAGGCACATGACAGGGAACATGGCTTGCCTCAAGAATTTCAAGAAAATTGATGGAGGGCAGGTTGCCTTTGGTAATACTCCAGATGGAGGTAAGATTAGTGGTAAGGGAGATGTAACAAAAGGTAAGATGACCTTTGAAGATGTTTACTATGTTGAGCAGTTAAGATACAACCTGTTAAGTGTATCATAGGTTTGTGACAAAAAGCATAGTATATTATTCACTGATTCAGAATGCATTATCCTTGCTCCTGGATTCAAGGTAGTTGATGAAAAGATGATACTACTAAGAACTCCTAGAAAGGATAATGTCTATTGTTTGGATATGGAAAATGTTTCAAATGATTCATCCCTAAACTGTCTTGTTTCAAAAGCCTCTTTGGATGAATCATCACTTTGGCACAGAAGGATATGTCACATGAACTTTAAAACAATGACTAAACTTGTTAAAAACAACCTTGTAAGAGGTCTGCCTTCAAAAGTCTTTTCATGTGATGATCATTGTGTTGCTTGTCTCAAAACCAAACAACACAAAACTTCTCATAAGTCCAAAGAGTTGAACACAATTTCTTCTTCTCTTCAGTTGTTGCATATGGATCTGTTTGGTCCTTCAAATTTCATGAGCATAGGTAAGAAATCATACTGCTTAGTTATTGTTGATGATTACTCTAGATTTACTTGGATACTGTTTGGTCCATTTATTGGTTTTTTCAAACCTTTTGGGTGTCCTTGTACCATTCTCAATACCAAAACTCACTTAGGAAAGTTTAATAGCAAAGCAGATGATGGTTTTCTTGTTGGTTACTCATCTCAGAGTAAGGCCTACAAAGTGTTTAATTATTCTTCTAGAATAATTGAGGAAAGTGACAATGTCAAATGCAATAAGAACTCACCAAATCCTATTGGTTCAGGTCCTCAATGGTTATTTGACATTGATTCACTAACTAACTCTTTGGGTTTCAGTAGTGATGATCATGCAGGATCAGGAAGTAGAGGATCAGGGGATGAACAAGTACAAGATATTATTCCTCAGTCTGTGATCTTTCCCATACCTACAATGAACCCTGTTGAAATCTGTGAAACGGAGACTGTTACTGAACCAATTCAGAGTGAAGAAGAAAGAAGAGATGAGGAGAATCCAGAGCATGAAGAGCCAGAAGTAGCTGATGAGATCCCCTCAGCTGACTTAAATGACTCCAATTTAGATGTGGGAATTAATGAAGAACCTAGTCATCAGACAAGAACTCAGAAGAATCATCCTCCTGAGTTGGTAATAGGAGACATCACTTCTCCTATGATGGCTAGGAATCAAAGCAGACTTCAAGATTTGCAGGATCAGCAGCATACAGTACTCTCTTGCTTTCTATCTCAGATTGAGCCTAAGAAGGCTTATGATGCAATGAAAGATTCAAGTTGGATAGAAGCCATGCAAGAAGAGTTGCTACAGTTTAAATTGCAAGATGTTTGGGACTTGGTGGACCTTCCAAAAGGTCATAGAGCAATTGGCACCAAGTGGATTTTCAGAAATAAAAAGGGTGAGAGAGGAATAGTAATCAGGAACAAAGCAAGGCTAGTGACACAAGGGTACACTCAGGAAGAAGGCATAGACTATGAGGAAGTCTTTGCTCCATTTGCACGGGTAGAGGCAATTAGGCTGTTTCTAGCCTATGCCTCATATATGAAGTTCAAGGTATATCAGATGGATGTGAAGAGTGCCTTTCTATATGGAACAATTGATGAAGAAGTATACGTCTGTCAGCCCCCTGGATTTGAAAATCCATCATATCCTGACAGAGTATACAAACTTAAGAAAGCACTCTATGGTCTACATCAAGCCCCAAAAGCATGGTATGATACTCTGTCTACCTATCTCTTGGAAAATGGGTTTGAAAGGGGAATCATTGACAAGACCCTTTTCATTAAAAGAAATAAGAAGGACACCCTACTTGTTCAGATCTATGTGTATGACATCATACTTGGATCCACAAAAGATCAGATGTGTAGAGACTTTGAAGAGCTGATGCACAAGAGCTTCAAAATAAGTTCAATGGGTGAACTCACTTTCTTCCTTGGGCTTCAAGTGAAACAGCAGAAAGATGGGATTTTCATATGCCAATCAAAGTATGTGAAAGACATCCTAGATAAGTATGGTTTATCAGACTCAAAGCCAGCAAGCATACCAATGGAAACACACAAACAGATCACTGCTGATCTCGAGGGGGAGGATGTTGATGTCCATCTTTATAGATCAATGATTGGATCTCTCATGTATCTCACAGCCTCAAGACCAGATATCATGTTTCCAGTGTGTGTGTGTGCCAGATTCCAAGTCAAGCCAAAGCAGTCACATCTTCAAGCAGTTAAGAGGATTTTCAGATACTTAAGAGGGCAACCTAGATTAGGTCTTTGGTATCCTTATGAATCTACTTTTGACTTGATTGCATATTCAGACAGTGACTTGGGTGGTGTTAATATGGATAGAAAATCTACTTCAGGAGGATGTCAGCTTTTGGGTGCAAGACTAGTTTCTTGGCAGTGTAAGAAGCAAACCACGGTGTCCTTATCCACAACAGAAGCTGAGTACATTGCTGCTGCAAGTTGCTGCTCTCAGGTTCTATGGATTCAGAATCAAATGCTGGACTATGGGGTAACCTTTCTTCACACTCCAATCCTCATTGACAATAGCAGTGCTATTAGCATTGTTAACAATCTAGTCAAGCACTCCAAAACAAAGCACATTGAAATCAGGTATCACTTTATTAGAGACTGCAATGAAAAGAAGCTTATTCAAGTTGCTAAAGTTCATACTGATAACCAGTTTGTTGATCTATTCACTAAAGCTTTTGATGTGGGTAGATTCACTTTCTTGGTCACAAGTGTGGGCATGATCAACTCTGAATGAGCTCATGTTTAAAAAGTGTTTGTATACCTGTTATTTGTTTATTTTTTTGGTGATACTAATCATCTTTCTCAGGAAGTTTTATTGCCTTGCTCAGACTAACACAAGCTTCAATAGTGTAAGTATCGTTAATGCTGCCAGTGCAGTTTTAATGCTGTCAGTGCAAAGTTACTACTGCAGGTTCATTATTTCAACTGCTAGTCTGAGTTACTACTTCAGGTATGTGTTACTACTGCTAGTTAGTTAATACTGCTAGTTATTTTATACTGCTAGTTAGTTAATACTGCTAGTTGGATACTACTGCTCTCAGTTAATACTGCGAGTGGGTCAGTACTGCTTTAACTGAAATTAGGGTTAATACTGCTTCTTTCCTGAATTCTATAAATACCCTCTTTGCCCGCCAAAAATCTCACAACGACTCTTTGAATACTGTTCGTCTTCTCTCTAACTCATTTCTCTCAAGCAACCAGTGTGTTTTAGTCAAGAATCCTCAAGCCAGATGGCATCCATGGCATTTATTGATGAACACATAGAGATCGCAATGCTTCAAAAGCCTAAGCAGGTTGTTGGATTCCATCAAATAGTTGATTTTCTCAAGTCCAGTCATATAGCTCATGCTCTTACAGTGTCACCACAAATTTACATCGAGCACCAGAAGCAATTTTGGGCGAATGCCACCGCTGTTACTGAAAACGGTGTGCGGTTTATCAAGACAAGGGTGTATGACAAACCCTTGATAGTCTCTGAAGAGGTCATTCGCATCAGTCTACAACTAGACGATGCCTCAGGTATACCTCTATCTCTAATGAGGATTTGTTTTCCAATCTCACAAGAATGGGGTATGAAGGCCAACTGGGTGTTTTCAAATTTTACAAAGCTAACTTTTCTCCCCAATAGTGTTTCTTTGTTCATACTGTTATGCACTGTATTTCTCGAAAAACTACTGGATGGAGTCAGTTCAGTAGTACCATTGCTTATGCTTTGGTCTGCTTGTCCACTGCCAGAAAGTATAATTTCTCACAAATGATTTTTAATGACCTTGTGTCCAACTTGGATAATAAAAAGAGTTTCTATATGTATCCAAGATTTGTCCAGGCAGTTATCACCTCTGAATTGACGGATATGCCTCAGTCTAATGCGGTATATGTACCTAAAATCCCCAAGGGCAAGGTCTTTTCAAATATGAAAAGATCTGCCAAGGACTCGGAAGGAGTTGACACCCCATTGTTCTCTACAATGATGGTGGTGTCCCACAACCAAGAAGGTATGGCATCAGGGTCAAGGCCCTCACTAGACCATCCCACTGATAGCCAAACCCAACCTTCAACCACTATATCACTCTCTCAGTCCCTTGTTCTTAAGCCAACCCCAGTTATATCCAAAACTTATACTAAGAGAAAGGTACACAAGGCTCCTTCCCTTGTTGTACCTCCTACAAACCCAGAACCTCAAAGCCCTCTAATGGAGCATTCTCCATTAGAGAATATCCATAGGAAAACCACTGGGGTGTCTCCCAACCCCAAGGAGGTTCTCACTAAGGAGATGCATGAGCATGTGGGTGAGAAGGATGGCACTACTCCTACTAGCACAGAGGAGGCCAGTGGTAACATCACTAAGACCTTCCCCACGGCAACTTTGAATGAGCAATCATTCAAAGGTCCCGGGTGCCAAGAAACCAAGGGAATAGGTGGTGCTTCAGTCTGGCTGGAGATCCCTATTAAACATTCTAATGATCCCTCAAAAGGGGGTAACACTCCTGGAGAAGGTGAGGATAGATATGACTACTAGGAATTAATTTATGCCATGTCCAACATGGCAACTGAACTGGATTCTCACAAGAAGGTTGTAAATGAACTCAAGAAATTCATCATCAACCAGCAAGAAGAAATCAACACCTTAAAGAAGTTGGTTAAGAAGGTGGTTCAAAGAAGGTCAAAGCAAAGATTTGAGCTCAGAAGAAGGAACCCAGTGGATGATGCTCCCAAAAAGGGGGAGTCAAAAGCTGAGGTCAACATGGAGAATGCTAAGAATAAGGGGGAGAAACATGGAGATGAGGGGGAGTTTGCTGGTGGTAGTGGGGATAAGGTACAAGCAGTAGAAATAGAAACAGTGTTTGAGAAAGTAGCAGAATTAGTTAATGCTGCTGAAGTAAGCAAAGCAGCAAAAACAGTTAATACTGCTGAAATAAATGAAGCAGCAGAAATTGTTCAAGAGATATTAACCGACATCCTTAACAGCAATTTGGAAGAAATTAAGATAGATGAAGCATTAATCAAGGATAAACATGACACTCCTAAGGTCACTTCAAAGACCAAAGGAGTTGTCATCAAAGACAATGCTGAGGTTATCAAGAAAGCTAGTGTTGATAAGGTAGCAAGTAAGGACAAAGGCAAAACCAAGATAGTGGAATCTGACCAACCACTTAAAAAGAAACAGTTGGTTGAGTCAGATGAAGCTTTGGCTAAGAAAATTCAGGCAGAACTTGAGCAAGCAGAAAAAGATCAAGTGGAAAAAGATAGGGAGATGGCAAGAGCTCTAGCTGCAGAGCTTAATGAAGCATATCAAAAGAGTTTGGCAACAGAGATGGCACAGAAGAAATCTGCAATTCTAAAGAAGCCTGTAATGATCAAAATGGGTGCAAAAAAGAGGCAATCTTCACAGACCTACCTTGGCACCCAAGAGAGAAAGAAGATTATCACTTTCCTCAAAGGTGTTGTGGGAGTCAAAAAGGAAATGTTTACAAAAATGTAATTTGATCAAATCAAAGGTTTGTATGAGGCAGAGATGACTAAGTTCCAAGGAAATGACCAAGCAAGAGTTGAAGTGGAAAAGAAGATGAAAGAGAGGCATGACCTTCAAATACAAAAACCATTTCCTGATGATCAAGAAACACCAAGGAAGGAAGCTACTCTAGGTGAAAGTTTGAGGACTTTGAAAAGAACAAAAATGATGGCAAGAAGAAAACCAGCTAAGAAACCTAGAGTGGATGAGAAAGAAGCTGAAAAAGAACAGAAGGTAGCTGAAGAAGAAGGGGCACCTAAGTCTGATGAACAGGAAACTCAATCTCAGGAAGAACCATCCAGTACTTCTGATGTGAATTTGTACATGGTGGTGATGGAAAAACTGCCTGAGCCTATTACAGCTGAACCGGTTGGTGTCAAGCCTCCTGAGATTATTCACTGGGATACCATGGAAGTAGATGGAATGGAGTATATCAGGCTTAAGAGGAAAGATGACAAGTTTGAAGTGTATCCTACTTGGGCCAAGATTGTAAGAGTATGATCCAGATCTGATTTAGAGGAAATGTTTGAGGTGGGGATGAAATTATATGCTGATAAGCTGAAAACTCCAGGGATACCAGTTACAAAACTTTTGATGGAATATCTATGCATGTTGTTCAAGCCAGAGGAAGTTTAGCATGTTATCAGAAATGTTTTCAAAACCATTAACAACTGGACTCTGTATGAAAGAAGTGGAGTATATGCACTGGCTATGGATACAAATCACATTGAATACTTCTTAGTGGATAGAGTTTACAACCATAGCATGCTAAAGTTGCATGCTATGTTGAAGAAAAAGCTTGGTTGTGCACCAGATTCTGCAATGGCAAGATACTTGATCCAGAGAACTCTTAATCAAAGTTTGGTGTTGAATCCTGATACAGGATTATGAGCAATGGAGTTTTGGGAGCATCTGAAGAACTCGACTTCTCTTCTCTAAAAGTCAAGTTAGGGGGAGATTGTTGGGAACTGAAGATTTGTTTAAGTATGATTACTGCTGCCAGTACAACATGGTTACTACTGCTGAGCCAAATTACTACTGCTTGTAGAAATTAATACTGCTAAGCATAGTTACTACTGCTGGTGAAGATTAATACTACTCAGAGTGTTAATGCTGCTATGACTTAATACTGCTTATGTGATAATCTTGGTAAACCGCGCAGATCAAGGTTTGAAGATAATCATGGAAGGTTGAAGATAATTATGGAAGAATATACTGAAGATCTTTTATGTTTTGTAATTATCTTTTATTTTCAGTATATGTATAGAATTATTCAGAATAGTTTGTTAGACGATTATTCTAAGCTTTTGTTTTGAGAGAGAATTGACCTCAAGGTTTACAACCCTAGTTCTAGAGAAGTAGAATTCGTCTTGGTGAGCCTGTTCATCAAGATTGAGGTTTTGTGTGAAAGCTTGTAACTTTAATCATTCAATAAAGTTTACAAGTTGTGATTTCTACTTTACTGTTACATCGATATTTGAATATTAAAGTGTTTTTCCGCAACTTCTTTAATATTGTTTTTGAGTTTCATTATTCTTGTTAAGAATCACATCCTGACACCATATGCTTATGGGTCCCTTCTTGTTAGATTTGTGTCTTTTACTTTTTGAAAAAATATTCTTATTATTCTCATGAAAGCAATCATCAATAGAGGAAAAAACACAATCATCAGAATCAGAATTAGAAGAAGAATATGAGTCACTCTTTGCAATATGAATCATTTGCTAAATTGAATATTTTGTATTTTTATTACAAATGGCAAATGTATCAGATTCACAAAGACTTTCTACACATTTAACTCCTAATAATTCGGACTCTGCTGTTTGCTGTTTAACCCTCCATATCTGCTTTGGTGACTTCTTCACAGTCCGATCTGAAATAGAAAAATCAGAAGAATTAGAATTTTCAGACAAGACACTATCATATTTCCTTGACTTCTTTGACCCTCTTCTTTTACGCTTCTTTTTATAATATTGAACATTTAGCGTTAAAGAATCATCAATAATTAAATCAGAAGAAGAAACTTTATCTAAGAAATCATCCTGAGCATTCGACATTGAAGAACTAGCCTCGGAGTGAGAATTTTCAAAAATCACCAAGTCAAGAGGAAGTTTGCGCATCCCATTGGTTGCGCAAACTGAACTTTGCGCATTCAACTGCTTTCGCAAAGTGTCGGTTTGCGTAACTAACTGGTTGCGCAAATGCACATTATTTTTAGAAACTTGAGTATTTTCCTTAGAATCTTTAGAAAATCTAGAAGAAATTTTGTCTTCAATACTTGTTTTCATTATAAAAAGAAATAAATCGTTTTCTAAAACAGATTGAAGACTTTGTTCTTCCAATTTATCTTCAAGATCAACTATCTTACCTTCTAACACTAATGGGGGAATGTATCTCTTAGTATCATAAGAAACTGAAGATACATTTTCCTTATCAGTGTTAGGATATATATAAACAAATTCAGTTGGTAATGAAGATTTATTGGAAGATTTTACATTTAAAACATTTTGAGATTTTCTGGATTTCCTTGATTGGTCAGGAAAATACTTGGCATTTTCAGGAGTGTAAACAAATGGCACTTCCATCCTCTTGTTTGTAATTCTTATCTCATTTTCTTCATCTGAAATTTGTTTTTCACTAGTCCAGAAGAATTTAAACGGAGGGGCATATCTTGCAAGACCAAGATGATCATATTCATATAAAGTAGGAACTTCTGTTTTACCAAGATTTAAATAATGAGGATTTTCAAAACCGAGGTCCCACTTTTCTTTTATAGTTTCTTCACTCCTTGGTTTGTTCATGTAAATGGTTTGCTCAGATTGTTCTCTCTTATACAATTTCTTTTCTGAAACAACTATTTTATCAAAAAAAGTTTGATTTGAAGAAGTCAGTTCAGTCAAAGAATCATGATAAGTCTGATTTGAATTTTCCAACTCATTCAACTGTTTTTGAAATTTCTCTTTTGTGTCAGTTAAAATACTCTTTTCATCTTTGAGAGAAATTTTCAATTTTTCAATTAAAACAGACTTCTCTTGATTAATATGCTTTTCAGATATGAACTTAGAATGAAAATCATATAAAGCTTTGACAATGACGTTCAATTGAGAAGAAATGAAATTGACATGAAACTCAGAAATTACCTCAGATTCATCTGTTGAGGTATTGTTGGGTCTGAAATATGCCAAGGATAGTTCAACATGGTTACTACTTCTAGTTCAACATGGTTACTACTTCTAGTTCATCATGGTTACTACTTCTGAAGTTAATATTCATCATGGTTACTACTTCTGTGGTTAATGTTGCTAGTTGTAGTTAATGCTGCTGGAACAAAGTTAATGCTGCTAGAAGAAAACAGTTAATACTTCTAGTTAATACTTCTAGTTAATGTTGCTAGAAGAAAATAGTTAATACTTCTAGTTAGTACTTCTGTTCTTTAATGCTGCTAGTTGATGGTTAATGTTGCTCAACAAGATTAGTACTGCTAGTTCAAAGTTAGTACTGCTTGAAGAGATTAATGCTGCTGAGCATGGTTAGTACTGCTAGAGTTAATACTGCTCAAAGTATTAATGTTGCTTATGATTAATACTGCTTATAAGATGGAGATCTGTATGGAAAGGATGACAGCTGGATAAACTGAAGATTATGGAAAGCTTAGAGATAATGATGGAGGATATTCTGAAGATATTTTATTAATTGTAATTATCTTTTATCTTCAGTATATATATATAGTATATGTATAGAAGATATAATATAGTTTTAGATGAATTAATTCTAAGTGTTTGTTCTAGAGAGAAAATCAACCTCAAGGCATAGATCCTAATTCTAGAGAAGTAGAATTTGTATTGGTGAGCCTGTTCATCAATATTGAGGTTGAGTGTGTAATCTTGTAACTTAAAAGCATTCAATACAAGTTTACAGTTTGTTTTTCATATTTACTGTTTCATTGAATATCAAAGTGTTATTCCGCAAACTTCTTTGATATTGTTTCTGAGAATTAATTCTTGTTGAGAATTCGATCCTGACAAGTGGTATCAGAGCCAGTATTCTCAGAAACCTGCAATCATCATTCTTCCTTGAAATCAGAAATCATCAATGGCTAAAGTTTCAGATTCTTCAAGCACAGAAATCCCCACAGAGGTAATGTCTAATCTTTGCTCTAAAACTTGTATGGAAACTGTTAAAAGGTACAGGGATCACAACCAGACAATGAGTGATGACCTTAAAAGAATAGAGAGAGATATAAAAGACTATGTAAGAATTGTTGAGAGTTTTGAGGAACATATCAAGAGTTTCCAAGCCAATGAGCTTCAACACTCTTATGACTCAAACTACTGGAAGTGGGAGAAAGATCAGTATGAGTCTAAGCTTAAACAGAAAGAAGAGGAGAATGAGAAGATAAAGAGTGAGTTTGAGAAAGCAAAGTTGGATATTGAGAAATTTTCCAATGCTTCTAAAGCAATGGACTCTTTGCTCCAAACTCAAATCCATGACAAACTTAGAAGAGGAATAGGTTATAACACCACACCACCACCATACAACAACAATTACATCCCTCCTATATCAGACTTGCTAGAGACCAAGAATAGGAAGGAATTGTCTGATGAAGCCACTAAGGTAGATCCATTAGACAAAGTGGTGGTTGAAACAGACTCTGAAGAAGAGTACTCTAATAATAAGAGTAAGGAGAACACTGTGAGTGGTGAGATTCCCCTAGAAAATCACATTATCACCAATGAGGGATGTGGAAAGACTTGGGTCAAATCTAAGGACATAGAAAAGACAGAGGGAAAGTCTGGTAAGGTCCACTACAAACAGACAACAGTTGTGAATCCTGTCCCTTGCAAACAGTGTACTTGCAATAAATCTGAGCCCCAAAAACATGATAAAAGGAGGGGAAATCAAAGAAACTGGAATAATCAGTGGGCACAAAAACAAGGGGTTGATCTGAGTAAAATCAATAGACCAAAACCTTGTTTTATCTGTGGAAAGCTTAATCATGTTGCCAAATACTGTTATTTCAATCCTATCAACCAAAGAGTTAATTTTCAAAGACAAACTCAAAACTCCTTTGGTTATAGGAAGCAAGGAAGGAATCAAATGGCTGAGAACAGAGCACCTAAAAAGTCTCATGTTCAAAACAAGTTTGCTAAAACTAAGAAAAATACTTCAAATAAACAAAGGAGTAACTTAAAGACAAAGAAAGCAAACAACTTTGCTTAAGTTTGGGCTCCAATTGCAAAGAAACCTGTTAGTACTGCTATCCCAGATAGTATTGCTAACAAGAATAGTGCTGCTAACTTAATTAGTACTGCTAACCAAGTTAGTACTGCTAACAAGGCTAGTGCTGCTTCTAGTAGTAATGCAGTCAAGCCTATAATCTTGACAAAGTACTCAAGTCATGAGATTCCCAAACAACTCATTCAGACCAAACTGACAGATTATATTAATGAGAAAGGTCAACCCAAGACCACTTTGGCTTGGGTTCCATCAAAGACTAACTGATTTATCAAGTGTGCAGGGCAATCAAAAGCTCAAGAGGAAGAGCATTTGGAATGAAGATAATGGTTGCTCTTGGCACATAACAAGGAACATGGATTGCCTTCAAATTCTTCAAAAGATTTGATGGAGGACATGTTACTTCTGATCCAGCAGAAGGTAAGAAAAGTGTTTCAGGTTGCTAATTCTGAAAGGTAGTTAGTACTTCTAGTTCAGTGAATACTGTCAGATTGTGTTAATGCTGCTGGTATGTGTTACTACTGTCAGTCTGTGTTAATGCTGCTGATATGTGTTACTACTGCCAGTCTGTGTTAATGCTGCTGATAAGTGTTACTACTGCTAATGTAAGTTTTCTATACCTAAAAATGATCTTCAATGATTTAATGTCAAACCTGGATATCAATCAAAAAGTTTTTATCTGTATCCAAGGTTTGTACAAGAAGTACTTAATAATGAATTGACGAAAATACCTCACTTTGATGAGGTATATGTACCTAAACCCCCTAAAGGCAAGGTTTTCTCAAACATGAGAAGATCTGCTAGGGACTCTGAAGGAGTTGACACCCCATTGTTCTCAACAATGATGGTGGTGTCCCACAATCAAGAAGGTAAGGCATCAGGGTCAAAGCCCTCATTAGACCAACCCACTGATGACCTATCCATACCTTCCACTACAAAGCATAAATCTTCAGATTTCTTTTGTCAAACCAACATTCCCAATTACCATACTATATAAGGAAAAGATACAGAAGGTTCCTTCCCTTCTTGTATCCTCAACCTCAAAACCTACAAGCCCTCTGATGGAGCATTTTTCATCAGAGAATATCCAAAGGGAAACCATAGAGGTGTCTCCCAACCTCAAGAAGGTGCTCAATAAGGAGATGCAAGAGCATATGGGTTGTAAGGCTCACACTACTGACTTTGCTCAAAGTGCAGGACAGGACAGTGTGAACATATCTAAGACCTTCCCCATGGCAACTTTAGATGAGTAATTATCTAAAGGTCCCAGGTGCCAAGAAACCAAGGGAGTAGAAGGTGCTTCTGCTAGGCAGAAGATCTCCACTAAAAGATCCAAGGATCCTTCAAAGGTGATAAACACACCTAAAGGAGGTGAGGACAGATTTAACTACAAAGAATTGATGGATACACTTGGTACAATTAGTCTGAAAGTTCACAATCAAATTATGGAGATAAAAGAGATGAAAAGGAGCACATATCATGATTATTTCAAAAAGGGGGAGACTTAAACAACTGAACTTGAGAAGACATGAGAAGGAGAATCAAGTTGATATGAAATCTTATTTTGAGGGGGAAATAAGTGAAGAAGCTGAAATAAAGCATTAACTACAGCAGAAACAGAAAAGAAGATAACAGCAGAAACCGAATCAAGAAGAACTAGAAGTTGCAGAAAGTTTTGAAATTATCATAAAGACCCTATGTTGAAGAACTTAACTTCTCAGTTTTGAAAAGTTAAGTTAGGGGGAGATTGTTGGGTCTGAAATATGCCAAGGATAGTTCAACATGGTTACTACTTCTAGTTCAACATGGTTACTACTTCTAGTTCATCATGGTTACTACTTCTGAAGTTAATATTCATCATGGTTACTACTTCTGTGGTTAATGTTGCTAGTTGTAGTTAATGCTGCTGGAACAAAGTTAATGCTGCTAGAAGAAAACAGTTAATACTTCTAGTTAATACTTCTAGTTAATGTTGCTAGAAGAAAACAGTTAATACTTCTAGTTAGTACTTCTGTTCTTTAATGCTGCTAGTTGATGGTTAATGTTGCTCAACAAGATTAGTACTGCTAGTTCAAAGTTAGTACTGCTTGAAGAGATTAATGCTGCTGAGCATGGTTAGTACTGCTAGAGTTAATACTGCTCAAAGTATTAATGCTGCTTATGATTAATACTGCTTATAAGATGGAGATCTGTATGGAAAGGATGACAGCTGGATAAACTGAAGATTATGGAAAGCTTGGAGAAAATGATGGAGGATATTCTGAAGATATTTTATTAATTGTAATTATCTTTTATCTTCAGTATATATATATAGTATATGTATAGAAGATATAATATAGTTTTAGATGAATTAATTCTAAGTGTTTGTTCTAGAGAGAAAATCAACCTCAAGGCATAGATCCTAATTCTAGAGAAGTAGAATTCGTATTGGTGAGCCTGTTCATCAATATTGAGGTTGAGTGTGTAATCTTGTAACTTAAAAGCATTCAATACAAGTTTACAGTTTGTTTTTCATATTTACTGTTTCATTGAATATCAAAGTGTTATTCCGCAAACTTCTTTGATATTGTTTCTGAGAATTAATTCTTGTTGAGAATTCGATCCTGACAGGTATCCTCATCTTCATCATCACTTTTATCATCACCGATGAAGCACATTGTTGCAGTCTCTTCATTCTCAGCTTCGTTGTCTGCGTGATCCAACCAATACTCCTTCTCAGCCAACAGAATAGTTTCGTTTTCTCTCTTCTCAGCCAGTTCCAACTTCTTTCGATAGAATGCAGAATCTTTGACCACCTTTACCCGACATTCCTTAGCTAGGTGTCCTGGCTTTCCACAGTTGTAGCAGTTCATGACCTTCTTATCATCCTTCTTCGGTTCTACTCCTTTTGCAGGCTCATACTTTGATACATAAGGCTTTGATGGAGCACCAGGTTCCAACTTCTTAGATCCAGAAGTAAAACGCAGATTGTTTGATCCTGTTCTTCGCTGAAACTTTTTCTGGTAGTGTTGTGAAAGAAGAATCATGGCTTTCTCTAAGGCTTCACCATCATCTTCAGTAGAACCATCATAAGCCTCATCTGTCAATGCTTGCTCGGCCAGTTGACTTTCAAGGAGTGCAATTGGATCAACAATCTTAGGCTTATTCTTCTTATCGAGCTTAGCCTTCTTTTCCATTACCATTGACTCATCTGTCATCAGAATTTCGTACAATTCCTAAATTGGCATTGTAGATATTCGAACATCATTTCTCATTCTATGGCATGACTTGTTCCATTCTGGTTGTAATGCATTCAGAAACTTCAAGTTAGCCTCCAATTCAGTCTTTGTAACTTTGATCTTGTACAGATCATTGATGACAGCCCAAAATCGGTCAAATACACTCTTTAAGCTTTCCCCATCCTTAGCCTTGAACTCTTCAAAATTATTCATATACCTTGTTTGGCGCAACTGAGTTGACATAGTTGTACCAAGCATAATCTTTTCCAGTTGAGTCCACATAAGCATAGGATTTTGCTTGAAACAGTCAATTCTGTTGTAAATGGAGTTTGGCAGTGCGAGTATCAGATTTGACTTTGCCTGACTGTCAGCTTTATATCGTAACAACTCATCAGCATCATATTCCCTTAATGCTTTCTCAACAGTTATAGCAGTAGTGGTTGCAGTAGTTGGAATAACTTTCATTGGCCTCTCCATAGGACCCTGAGTTAGAGATTTCATCATGTTATCCCCATTCGGTTGTCTTTCAATGAAATTGATGAATCGGTCCTGCCACTATTCAAATTCATTCTCATTGATCAGTACAGGAGGACGTGTGTCAGACCCCAATGACATCATCAGGTCATTCTTGTACACTTGAGCTTGCAAAGACATCTTTGAGAAAATCAGAAAGTCAGAAAAATTCACCAAGTCTGGAACTTGCGCAAACAGAAGGTTTGCGTATGAAGTGAGATCCGCAAAGTAGACTTTGCATATGCTGAAGGGTACGCAAACTGGGCTTTGCGTATTTAGAGAGAGATGCAAATTTGACTTGAACTGAAATATGAAAACTAAGCTTATCGAATTGCACTTGATACGCAAGATAAGCTTTGCGTATCTAACTTGATGCGAAAGGTTGCGTAAACTGAACTTTGTATATGCAGAGTAATGCGCAAACTGATCTTTGCGTATGTAGCCTGATACGCGAACTTTGTTTCTCGGATGGCACTTGATACGCAAACTATGCTTTGCGTAATTAGTCCAATGCGAGAACCTGAAAAGCACTAACACACGAATTAGAACACAATGATCTTGCGCAAAGTGAGATGAATCTTGCGCAAATCAGCATGAACATGCGCAAACCTACATGAATGTTGCGCAAATCTACATAAACTTGCGCAAACCACAGAAAATCAAAAAGAACTCGCAAGATCAAATGAAATCAAGAAATTTATGCAAGAAATACACACTCTGATTATCGAAAACAACTTTATAACAACTTTCAACTAACAATTTCGATTAAAAAACACTAAAACTCAAAATCGTGAATGTAACAGTACAAGAACTCGAGTTTCTAGAAAATCACAAAATCACAAAATCGAAGATCAAATCATGGTTTTTATGCAAAATTATGTGAATCAAGTATGATCGACTAACACAAACGAAACAAATGAGACCAAAAACAACACAATCCGATCACAAACCTATCCAAATTTGATGAAAAATCAAGAAAACGAGATTTTCTTGAAAAATTCAAGAAAATCGATCAAGTTTTCGATTTAATCAACAAATTCAGAAACAGAAAATAAATTCTCTCAGTTCTCTCAAGATTCAGATTGCTCTGATACCAATTGAAAGTCCAAGATCTCTAAATCTTTAGAGAGAGAAAGTAGGAGCGCCAAATGTAATCTGATATATTCAAAGTAAATGTCAAAGTTACAAAAACAAAGGTCTAAAGGGACTTAAATACCCCTAGCCTTAACAATACAGATTACACTATTAAGAACAGTCTAGGCTAGAAAATAAATACAATGATTACTATAAAAACAGATCTAACAATTACTATAAAATTTGACTTAACAATCTCCCCCTTAGTAATCATTGGCGCTCTGGTCTTCAAAGTAGGCTGATACATCCATCTTCGAATTCAAATCAGACCTTCTAAGTGTCTTAGCGAAGTTTCTTGACTAACAAAAAAAATTCTTCTCAGCATCTTTCAGTCTATGTTGCCTTTGCTGCCTTGACAAGACTGGACCAGTTTGTAATAAGCTTGGAGGAACAATCGGTTTAGGAACAGGAACATCAGCTTGTGCTCTAGATGACGCACCTCTTTCAAATATACTCGAAGGAACTGTGGTGGTCGGAGCTGGAACAACAGAAAGACTAGTATAGCTGAAAAAATAGAATCTTGAGTAGATAAACTTTGAACTCTTTGTCTCTTTAACTTCTCCCCCTCATGACCTTGATGATCTGGATCATCTTGGTCATGTCTACGCTGGAGACAATACAGCTTCAGATCTGCAAGACTGAGTCGAAGAAGCTAGCAAGAAATATTTAGGAGTCGCAAATCTGATTGGATACTTGAAATGATTCACCTGTTGAGCTCTTTTACTCCCCCTACACAAATGCACTGTCCATTGTTTTCACTTTATGTACTCCCCCTCGAAATGAGATATGATCAGATTTTCTTTCAGAATTTTCTCCTTATTCACTCCCCCTCGAAATATACACATACCAATTTACAAAGATATGGGAACACAAGCATAGAAACATCAATGTATAAAGAAAAATATACTGAATATAGATTTTGAAACAACCAAATATATAAAAAATTTAAACACCATGCAAATTAAATTCTATTCAGTAAAATATCACAGATTAATCAATCAATTGAAATAAAGTGTGTGTTTTGGATACAGATACAAGTTTCATTGCATATCAAGTTAATACATGTTCAATTTCAAAAACTTTCATCAATCTATTCAGTGTGCTAGCATGTGAACTTTGATTAACATCAAGTAAATGTAATTCTAAAAATATAATAGAGAACTTTGCCTTTACTCACACTAATCTGACAAGAATTAAGACTTTCACAAATTTATAGGTTTATCGCAACTTAGAAATATCACCAAGTATCATGAGATGTGTGCTCATTGGCATCTTTTATTGATTGTGCACAGTGGCATCTTGACATGATTGTGCTCTTTGGCATCTTTTAAGCTTGTGCACATTGGCATCTTTTTAACCAACAAGTTTTGTAAGTAAAAAACATGTCGTAAACGTAACTTTCTATCTGATCCTATTGCAGGATTTGGGTCAGCCGCTCCCAGACCAGTTGGCCTTAGGGGACTAGGTGTCAAACACCCCTTGGAACTTACTCTCCCAGATCAGAAAGGCTACATCGACACATGTTAGGACTGAAAGTCCTGTGTGTTGAAAGTTGTATGAAGAATTTATAAGGGTTTAAATTGTAAATATTCAATAGTTTATTTGATAGTTGGGCCCAAAGCCCATTAATCCCATTAATTTTGTAAGCGCCATATATAAGGCGTATTCTAGTTCTTTATTCAGTTTAGATTTCATTCATAATTCTTCTAGTCAATAGGTTTACTTTTACTTATCAGGTATTCTCTATGTAAACCTAAACCCTTTATTGAATATTAATCATATGACTAGAAGTTGTGGCATATTTGTTCTTCATTGATTGATTACTATTGTTCGTGATTGCACTGTACTGGGATCTACAATTGGTATCAGAGCAGGTTCAAATTTATTTTTATTCGATACGATCCAAAAAGGTTTGTCTAAAACCCTTTAATCGCTTATTAGATAATATTCGTGTTGATCGAATTTTTCTTATTGATCGAAGTCTGCATATTTGATTTTTCTTATTGATCGATTATTTTCTGGTTTGAGATTGTTCATATCTGCTTTAAGTTTACTCAACTTATGAATTAATCTGCTATATCGAATTTCTGGTATGTTCATATCGATTTCTGGTTCATAAGTTTGAGTTCGGTCCATTAATTGGATTAAGTATTATTCGGTCGATTAATTCTGGGTTGATAGTGATCTAGAATCGACTTGTTTTGCTAAATCTACTTATTCGAATTGTGTTTATCTATTATTTGATATCGACCGGACCTTATTGACTGGACCCTTGCGACCGAATCCTTGTGACCGGACCTTGTGGACCGGTGCCTTATCTTGACCGGGTTGTTGTCGACAAGTCGACCGGGCTGTTGCTTGACCAGGTCGTACAAGCTCCCGGTACCAACCATTTAGCCTTCACATTTGTCTTTCTATCATCACCTTTGACTATATATCGCTGCATATCAATTCTGTGTTAGCCATCTCAAATAAATTATTATTGTTGGTCAACTTTGGAGCATATGTATTTATATATATAATATTTTTTTGCGGCCTATCTAAGTTTGACTGTACACTGTTACTTCCCCCCCCCCCTACAACCCCTCTTCTGGTGCCTTCCATATCTCACGACTTTTCTTACTCCCGCGAACAAAATTTCAGTTTCGTTCGTTTTAATTTGATTGTTTCCTTCATCATGGGTCGGTGATTTAGAAGGTGAGATACTCGACCGGACCATCAATCGCCCGGTGCCATCAACTCCCGGACCATCTTTCCGACTGGTGTCTCGCTGTCGGTCCCTCCCCGATTGGTCCCTTGCGTCTCCCGGTTTCTCACGACCCAATCCTTAGTAGTTGCACGTTGCTAATCAAGTTTGAGTTTTTCGATTGTCTTTTTTAAATTTTTCGATTGATTCGGTCGGGTTTGTAGACGAAGATTTTGGATTTCAAAACGTTAAGGGTTGTTTACGAAGCTTAAACGATCGATTTTGATCGTAAATTTTTCACCCATATCAAGTTTTTAAGTTCTCGTTCGGTTTCCGAAAATAAAAACTTTTGGTTGTTTCGTTCGTGAGTTTGAGAGATTGATTCGAGTTATAATCAGTTGAGGGAACTTAAGGGAACAAAATCGATCATTTTTGGTCGAAAAGTTTTATCCCATACCGAGTTTTTTATGTTTTCGATTGTTTTCCGAAAAGTTTTCGGTTGGCTCGTTTGTGATCGTGGGTTGACCGGTTGAATTTTAATCTGTTAAGGACTGATCAGGGAGCTTTAACAATCGTTCTGCATTGATTATTTCTAACCGTTTTCGAGTTTTGCAGGTGCGTCTCATTGGAGAAGACGATGAATAGTACTTTCGTTAAGTTTCCGTTAAGTGACAGTTAATTCATTACTTTTTGGTCATTTCTCCGTTAGTCCCGTTAGTTTGTTAGTTTAGTCATGTTTTTATTTCATTTGAGTCCATTTTCGTTAGTGTCCAGTTAAGTCTATTAGAAGTTTTAAATTTTACACTTTTCGTCCCTCTAGTTAGTAGTTTTAGTATATGTCATTTTTAGTCCTTACAGTTTTAAGTTTTAGTTTGTGTCACTTTTAGCCCCCGTAATTCATAGTTTAGATCATTTGTCATCTTTGACCCCTAAGCTTTCAAGTTTCACACGTTGTCACTTTTGGTCCTTGCACATTGATTTTTTCATACTTTTCCAAGTTTAGTCCCTAGACTTTAAGTTTTTCAAACAACAATGTCTCATCCAACTTATTCTGAGTTAGAAGAGAAAGTTTCTTGTTTAGAAGCTAGAATTGAAAGACTACTTGACAAATATGATAATCAACGCATTGAAATTGCAGGAAACTTGTGCATAATTTCAAATCTAAAGGAAGAGTGTGCGAGTTTTTCAAAAGAATCAAAAGAGTTGAAGACCAAAGTAGATGATCTTACCTATAAGCTTCGTATGTCAGAAAATGAGAAAATTGATATTGTAACTAAAAGTGTGGCTTATAAAGATGAAAATCTAAGGTTATCTACTTAGTTAAAGGATCTTGAACTCAAACTTTATAAAATTGGTCAATCCAACCAAACGTTGAATCTAATTGCACCAAAAGAATTCAAATATTCAGAGACGGGTATCGGTTACGATAACCCACGTTATCTGAAAAAGGCCTTAACCAAAGTTCCTACATTATATGCGTTCGAATTTTTTGGAATAGACAAAACCTACCCGGAGTACAAAATCAATTGGACCAAACCACTTGATGATGAGGATACGGAACAGGATAATTTGAGAAGGAAGAACTCTACCAAAATGCAACTTCCTTTTGTTTATGACTCTTTGAATGCATCTTACAATGCTGAAAAACCCTGTTTCCTGCCAAATGACTATTTTCGAAGCTACACTCAAGCTGAACTAGATGCTAAAACCGTTGAAACTGAGGAGGAACCAATAGACCATAAAGTTTATGTTCCACCTCTGATTTTAGAAAAGAAAATTGTTCATCTAGAAGAGTCATTTGCACAGGAGAGGACCATTTTTCAAAAGGAAAAACAAGAGTTATTGTCCAAAATTGAGTGTCTCAATTCCGATAAACAGGAAACTGGGTCGAGGGAGGAAAAAGAATATTATCAGATAGAGATAAATAAGCTCAATTCACAACTGGATGCTTTGGCAGCAGATGTGATGAAAGAGCGACATCAAAATGTTGAGCTTCAAGCTAAGCCTGAAATTCTCCAAGGGGGGAAAATCAATATGTCGGAAAATTCCTATCCACCCTCGGACACCTCTTCCTGTAAAGCCTTTTTGGGTGACTTGTCACCAAATTTTTCAAACAAAGGAAAAGAGCCTCAATCTTTGGAAACGGATCATCATTCTGATTTTCAAAATGCTTCCGCTAATGATCCGCTTCAAGGCACAAATCCTTCCAGTTTCCTGAATTCTTCAAGTGATAAGGTTCCTTCTGATGAGGAAATGGAATTCTCAGCCTTTCTGAATTCTGAGGTGTGTCCAGACAGTCAACTAGACCAATTTGATTTCGATCCTAAACTTCCAAGTCATGTTGACTTTTTGGATTCAACTGGTGAGCCACCGGTCAAATTTTATAAAGGCGAATGTTCAACATCTGCCTCTCAAAAGGTTTCTATGAACAAATCTTCAAAGCAAAAATCTAAAAGACGTTCACAGAAACAAAGAAAGACTGACACCTCTAACAAAAGACATATTTACTACTCCAGTTCTTCTGATTGTGTGCTTAATGATCCTTCAGATAATCATTTCTCCAGGAAAGTAAAGATGGTTTGGAGAAAGAAACCAACTACAGAAGACAGTGAAGGAAACATGTCTCATGATTCACCTGTAGTTGATACAAAGTCATCTATTTCCAAGACTGATTCACCTACTTATGTTTATTCTACAGGAAAGTTGATTAGTCTAAACCAAGCAAAGATCTGTTGCACTCACTGTGGAAATAGTGACTTTGTGGATTTAAGGTATGTTAATAATTGGTATGGTACTTATAGCATCCCCAATCCTCAGTTTAATAGCTTAAAAGCCAAGGCAATTAACCATCAAGGATCCATCACAGCATGGATACCAAAACCAAAATCTTCTTAATTTGGTTTGCAGGAATGTCATGTGTGATATAATTCAGATTATTCATGTCACATGACTATAATCAAGGGTTATGCCACTTTTGAGGGGGGGTAACATGTTTGTTTATTTTTCATATTGACTTCTAGAAAAAACAGTCTAGGACTCGTACCTTAAAAAACTATCGCTTTTGAACAAAACAGTTCAAAACCCGGACTTAAGTGTCAAGATTATGGTTTCTGATTATAACAGATCAGGACCCGTTCTTCAGTGTTCAGATAAGGATATTTTGTAAATATCCAGGGGGAGTTTATCTGACCTAAATCATTTTATCATGATTTGAGGGGGAGCTTAAAGGTAAATATCTTCTGATCTATATCTCTGATTACTTGAAAGAAGAACAACATTCGAACATGAAAAACGTTTTCTAAAATTTTCAAACCACTTCTGGTTCTCAAAAGATTTTATAAATTTAGAAGTGTGATTTTAAATGTTTTTCAATTTTTGAGCATTAATGTTTAACTGACCGTGTGTTTCCAAAGATAAATACTTGTGTATTATCTTTTCAACATACTGTCAAGTATTCATACACACCGGTTCAGTACTTCATTTGAAATTGTTATTACCATGTCTCATAACGAACAAATTTTTCGATGGTAATACTCCCGTTTGCTTTCAAATATTGTTGAGTGTAACACCCCGAATTTCGTTTGGTCTTTGGCGAAGAAGAGTAGAGAAAAGGGGACTTACTGTGCTGGTCTACAGGGCGCACGGGTCGTGCACCCTCCTTCAGAAATTTCGCACGGGTCGTGCGCAAGGTCAGGGCCTCGGCAGTAGGTTTTCGCACGGGTCGTGCGCCTTTCCTTCTTTGAAAGCGCACGGGTCGTGCGTCCTGTCAGTTTGGTTTTTCGAGGCCAGCTTAAATATCTAATTTGAGAGATATTTCTAAAATATCTCAATATCTCAGTCTCTCTCTCTCTCTCTCTTTCTTTTTCCTTTTCTTCTTTCGATCTTCGAGGTATCGTTTGGTTGCTAGTTTTCAGTGTTTCTAGCAAGGGGTCGGTGTTAAAAGCTTCACCTCTTCGTCATGATCGATATCTGGTTTTCCAGGTTTTATTTTAAAACCCACTGGTGAGTTCCTACTATCATTTTAAAAACTTTATACATGTCAAAACTTATATCTTTGAAATCTGAAGTATTTCTACGGTATGGATTTAAGTCCATTACATTTTGACATAACTTGAGTTTTGGGAGATTTTGGGGTTCCCAGTCAGTTCTGACTAAAATAATGGGTTCCATCTTATTTGAAGTAAACGCATGTTTTACTTGCACTTTTATGTAAGTTACTTGAAGGTAACATTTATTATATATAGAACTACATGCACATTAATTTGTGAGGTTCTGAATGTAAAGTGAAATGTAGAACTACATGCACATTAATTTGTGAGGTTCTGAATGGAAGGTAAATTATAGAACTACATGCACATGAATTGTGAGGTTCTGATGGTAAAATGAAATGTAGAACTACATGCGCATTAATTTGTGAGGTTCTGAATGAAAGTACAGTAAAATGGAGAACTACATGCACGTTGAATCGTGAGGTTCTGGAAAGAATGTTTATAGTCTTGTTTTATGATTTATCATTCTTATCAACATGTGACTTGGGAATGCTTATTTGAGAAGATTTCCTTTTTAATACAAATGTTCATGTCTCTTGAAATTTATAAACTTATGTTCCCACTAGGCTTTAATCCTAACACTTTTTCTCAAACTGATGTGTATATCAGGTTTCCCTTAGCGGTGGGTTGCCATGGGTTTTGAGAGACGAGCTTGGTCTCGAAGCATTTTTAGATGACGAATATTGTAGTTGGGCATTTGTTAAAAGTCCCATTCTTTTGGTGAATTATGGATTGTCAACTGATGTAATTTAAATAGTTATGTTTAGATTAGTTTGCTGATGAATTCTATTTCCGTGCAGTTTTTGTAAAGTCTTAAGGACTGACCCCTTTATGGGAAGTTTATACCAATGCAAATGTCATGTTGCCATATTTCCAGGTTTTAATTTACTCTGATTTTTAGAGTGTTACAAGTTGGTATCAGAGCTCTAGTTTAAGCGAACTAGGCATGAATGTAAGATGTCTAGACTTAGACTGAGTATGCTAAGTATTAATTCGTGAGTTGGGTAAAACTTCTAAGATGGGTTAGTCATAGAGTCAACGAAAAGTACGTTTATCAGGCGTTGTAGCGGTGGTGACAAGAACCTTTATGTGTTATATGTTCATAATCTCACTTAGCTAATGTTATTATGAGGATATTGTACGTAAGAGTGCTTGATTTGCTGTTAATATGACAATTGGTAATGTGGTAGTACGTTTTCCTTCATGTTTATCCTACCTCTCTCTTATCTCTTTCTCTGCTCTGTGTAGCAGTTCAGTATGGTAGGTACGCGTGGTAGACCGCGTACGCGTGTTGATGGTCTGGAGGCGACAGCCTCCACCGCTGGTCAGCCGGAGGGAGTTGAGGTTGTTGTGCGACCACCTATTCAGCAAAGGCTAGGTGGGGGGCCAGAGGTCATTCCACGAGTAGACCTGGCATCGTCCCACCCAGTCATCAGGGATGCTAGTTCCCAGTCTGAAATGATGGCTAGCATAATGTTGGCAATGAGGGAAGAGATGGCAAAGCAGCAAGAGTTTCTACTGAAAGTGATTGAAGATCGCAATGTAAAAAATCGGAGGAGTGAAACGGTTGTGGAAAACATTGTGATTGGTTCTGGAGGCGCTGGCCCTGGGATCAGGACGGAGGAGCGTGTGGTTGTTAATGCTCCGGGAAGTGGGAAGAGTTGTTCCTACAAGTCTTTTATGGGTTGCGGACCGCCAGAATTCTCTGGTTCTGACGACATAATCTTATGTGTGAAGTGGATTCGAGCGGTAGAGCAAGCTTTTGGCTCTTCCGAATATGGAGATGACCAGAGGGTGCGGTTCGGTACCCAGTTGTTCAGGGATACGGCCCTCACATGGTGGAATGTCACTCAATCCACCTTGTCTCTTGAGGTGTTGGATCAGTTGTCTTGGGCCCAGTTTGAGAAGAAGCTGTTGGAAGAGTTCTGCAGTGAAAGAACTATGGACCGAATCGAGAGTAAATTCCGGTCTTTGGTAAAGGGAAGCCTGACGGTGAGGGAATACACCCGTCAGTTCATGGAGAATCTTGATCTGGTGGGGCACGCTGCCCCAACAGAGAAGGATAAGATGAAGGCCTATCTGAATGGTCTACCCGCGGACATGCAATCCATGGTCCACAATTCTAAAGCTTCTAACCTCCGCGAGATGGTTGAGGAAGCCCAGTACATGGAAGAGATGTTCGCGAGAAACAAAGCTGAGAAAGCTGTGGTGGTTACTGATAAGAGAAAGTGGGAGAGCAGTTTTGTACGTTCCAAGCGAACCCGACCTTTTGTCGGAAACCGCAGCTTCAGCGGTTATCAAGAAGCTAGATGGTGTCCGAAGTGTCGGACCAAGCACCACGGTAACTGTAATACCACTCCTCAACCCTGGAGCAAGTGTGGGAAGTCTGACCATGTCAGCCGTGACTGTCCGATCAGAGGGCTTATCTGCTTTGAGTGCAAGACACCGGGGCACATGAGGAGAGATTGCCCGAAGCTTGCATCAAGTAGCGTGGCGGAAAATAAGGAGAACCCTCCTAGGGTTCCGGGTCGAGCATTTCAGATGACGGTTGATGAGGCCAAGGCATCCGCTGATGTTGTATCGGGTACATTTTTTATAAACTCTGTACCTGCTCGTATTTTATTCGATACGGGTGCCAGTTTCTCTTTCGTATCTGAGTTTTTCCGTCAAAAGATTGTTATGCCCACTACTAGTCTTGAGGATGCGTTAGTGATAGAAATAGTTGATGGTAGTCAAGTTCTGGTCCTCGATACTCTGAAGAAGTGTACTCTCGGGATCAAAGGGAGAGAATTCTCGATCGATTTACTGCCGATGTTTATCGGAGGTTTTGATGTTGTGGTCGGTATGGATTGGTTGTCAAACAATCATGCCGAGATCGTTTGTTCCAAGAAATTAATTCGAATTCCCAATCCTAGTGGGTGAAGTTGTAATAATCTACGGCGAGAAGAGAAAAGGCGAAGTGGCGAAAATCACAATGGCAAGGGCACGCAAGTGTCTGATAAAAGGATGTTCGTCTTTCCTAGCCTATGTGATCGATGCCAAGTTAGAGAAATCAAAGTTGGAAGATGTAAAGATTGTGCGTGAGTTTCCAGATGTCTTTCCGTATGACTTGCCCGGGTTACCACCCGATCGTCAGGTAGAGTTTCGGATTGATCTTGTACCTGGAGCAGCACCAATTGCTAAAGCTCCTTACCGTTTAGTGCCATCAGAGATGCAAGAAATGATGGCACAACTCCAAGAGCTTTTGGAGAAGGGCTTTATAAGACCGAGTTCGTCACCTTGTGGAGCTCCGGTCTTGTTTGTCAAGAAGAAAGATGGCACGATGAGAATGTGCATTGACTACCGTGAGTTGAACAAAGGTACAGTAAAGAACAGGTACCCGCTTTCGAGAATTGACGACTTGTTCGATCAAATTCAAGGAGCGGGGTGTTTTTCCAAGATCGACATACGTTCAGGTTATCATCAGGTGAAGGTGAGAGAGGAAGACGTTTCGAAGACAGCTTTCAGAACACGTTACGGCCATTATGAATTTCTTGAGATGCCGTTTGGTCTAACGAACGCACCGGCAGTATTTATGGACTTGATGAATAGAGTGTGTCGACCATTCCTCGACAATTCGGTCATTGTATTCATTGATGACATACTCGTGTACTCCCAGAGTGAGTCAGAACATGAACAACATCTACGTGAAGTGCTTGAAGTGTTGAGAAAAGAAAGGTTGTACGCCAAGTTTTCCAAGTGTGACTTTTGGCTTGATGAGGTACAATTTATGGGTCACGTTGTCACTCGAGACGGACTGAAGGTGGACCCCTCCAAGATCGAAGCCATGATGAATTGGGAGCCTCCCAAGAATCCGTCTGAGATCCAAAGTTTCTTGGGTCTGGCGGGATACTACCGGAGATTCATCCAAGACTTTTCGAAAATCTCTTCTTCCTTAACGACTTTGACTCAGAAGAATGTGAAGTTTGAATGGACCGAAACACAAGAGAAGCGTTCTGAATCCTTCAAAAGAAGTTGTGTGAAGCTCCGATCTTGTCGTTACCTGAAGGGTCAGAAGATTTCGTGGTCTATAGCGACGCTTCGAAAATGGGGATGGGTTGTGTGTTGATGCAAAGAGGCAAGGTAATCGCTTACGCCTCGAGGCAGCTTAAGATACACGAGAAGAATTATCCTACCCATGATCTGGAGTTGGCAGCGGTGGTGTTTGCCTTAAAGCTTTGGCGACACTACCTCTACGGCACGAAATGTACTCTATACACAGATCATAAGAGTCTGAAGTATGTCTTTGACCAGAAAGAGTTGAATATGAGGCAAAGGCGGTGGCTCAAATTGCTTAAAGATTACGATTTTGAGTTGCTTTACCATCCTGGTAAGGCAAACGTGGTGGCCGATGCGTTAAGTCGGAAAGACTATAGCGAAAGTATACGGGCTACCTATTCGAGAATCGAGCTAGTGTCTAGCCTTGTTGAAAAGATCAAGGCATCGCAGGCTGTAGCATTGTTAGAAGAGAATCTCAAAGAGGAAGTCATGGCAAAACAACGTTTTCTCTTAACGGAAGATAGCCGTGGAGTGAAACTGTTCAGCGGTCGTGTGTGGGTACCCAAGATTGAGGGTAACCGTGATCTGTTACTTGAGGATGCTCACAAGTCCAAGTATTCCATTCATCCGGGGAGTACAAAGATGTATAGGGACTTGAAGTTGCACTATTGGTGGCCAGTAATGAAACTTGATGTGGCGCGTTACGTGGAGCGTTATATGACGTGTTCGCAAGTTAAGGCTGAACATCAACGACCGTATGGGAGTCTTCAATCTTTAGAGATTCCCGAGTGGAGGTGGGAGCATATCACCATGGACTTCGTGATGAAGTTGCCTAAAACTCTTCGAGGTCACGATACCATTTGGGTGATAGTTGATAGATTGACAAAGAGCGCTCACTTCTTGGCTATGCGCGAGACTCTACCGATGGATAAGTTAGCAAACCTTTATATCGATGATGTGGTCTCGAGGCATGGAATACCATTGTCGATCGTGTCGGATCGCGACAGTCGGTTCACTTCGAACTTTTGGGATGGGTTTCAGAAAGAGCTTGGTACACGAGTTAAGTTGAGTACGGCTTATCATCCGCAAACCGACGGGCAAAGCGAGAGAACAATCCAAACATTAGAAGACATGTTGAGGTCTTGTTTCATCGATTTCGGGGGTAGTTGGGACTCTCACCTACCTTTGGTGGAGTTTGCTTACAACAACATCTACCACTCGAGTATTGGAATGGCACCTTTTGAGGCATTGTACGGGCGAAAGTGCCGAACTCCCGTGTGCTGGCTTGAAGCGGGGGAGAAGCAGTTCGTCGGGCCTGAAAGCATGCAAAGAGGCGACCGATAGAGTTCCAAGTGGGAGACCGCGTGATGCTTAAGGTATCACCATGGAAGGGTATTATCCGATTCGGAAAGCGTGGGAAGCTGAGTCCCCGTTTCCTCGGACCCTTCAAAGTGCTTAAACGGGTGGGTTTGCAAGCCTACCAATTGGAACTGCCACAGGAGTTGAGCAGAATCCACAACACGTTTCATGTTTGTTACCTTCGGAAGTGTCTAGCGATAGAAGACAACGTCATTCCCCTCTCAGAGTTAAGAGTGGACGAAGGTAACCGTTGTGTGGAAGAACCCGACGCTATCTTAGATAGAAAGTTTAAGAAGTTGCATCACAAAGAAGTCACTTTGGTCAAGGTGCAGTGGAAGCATCACCAGGGAGTAAATGTGACGTGGGAAGCAGAAGAGGATATGAAGCGAAGATATCCTCACCTTTTTTAGTAGTTGGGATTTCGGGGACGAAATCATTCCCAAGTTCGGAAGGATTGTAACACCCTGAATTTCGTTTGGTCTTTGGCAAAGAAGAATAGAGAAAAGAGGACTTACTGTGCTAGTCTACAGGGCACACGGGTCGTGTGCCCTCCTTCAGAAATTTCGCACGGGTCATGCGCAAGGTCAAGGCCTCGGCAGTAGGTTTTCGCACGGGTTGTGCGTCTTTCCTTCTTTGAAAGCGCACGGGTCGTGCGTCCTGTCAGTTTGGTTTTTCGAGGCCAGCTTAAATATCTAATTTGAGAGATATTTCTAAAATATCTCAATATCTCAGTCTCTTTTCTTCTTTCGATCTTCGAGGTATCGTTTGGTTGCTAGTTTTCGGTGTTTCAAGCAAGGGGTCGGTGTTAAAAGTTTCACCTCTTCGTCGTGATCGATATCTGGTTTTCCGGGTTTTATTCTGAAACCTACTAGTGAGTTCCTACTATCATTTTACAAACTTTATACATGTCAAAACTTATATCTTTGAAATCTAAAGTATTTCTACGGTATGGATTTAAGTCCACTACATTTTGACATAACTTGAGTTTTGGGAGATTTTAGGGTTCCCGGTCAGTTTTGACTAAAATAATGGGTTCCATCTTATTTGAAGTAAACGGATGTTTTACTTGCACTTTTAGGTAAGTTACTTGAAGGTAACATTTATTATATATAGAACTACATGCACATTAATTTGTGAGGTTCTGAATGTAAAGTGAAATGTAGAACTACATGCACATTAATTTGTGAGGTTCTGAATGGAAGGTAAATTATAGAACTACATGCACATGAATTGTGAGGTTCTGATGGTAAAATGAAATGTAGAACTACATGCGCATTAATTTGTGAGGTTCTGAATGGAAGTACAGTAAAATGGAGAAATACATGCACGTTGAATCGTGAGGTTCTCGAAAGAATGTTTATAGTCTTGTTTTATGATTTATCATTCTTATCAACATGTGACTTGGGAATGCTTATTTGAGAAGATTTCCTTTTTAATACAAATGTTCATATCTCTTGAAATTTATAAACTGTATGTTCTCACTAGGCTTTAAGCCTAACACTTTTTCTCAAACTGATGTGTATATCAGGTTTCCCTTAGCGGTGGGTTGCCATGGGTTTTGAGAGACGAGCTTGGTCTCGAGGCATTTTGAGATGACGAGTATTGTAGTTGGGCATTTGTTAAAAGTCCCATTCTTTTGGTGAATTATGGATTGTCAACTGATGTAATCTAAATAGTTATGTTTAGATTAGTTTGTTGATGAATTCTATTTCCATGCAGTTTTTGTGAAGTCTTAAGGACTGGCCCCTTGATGGGAAGTTTATACCAATGCGAATGTCATGTTGCCATATTTCCAGGTTTTAATTTACTCTGATTTTTAGAGTGTTACATTGAGCATCAATCATCATTTCCAAATTTGTGCTTTCATTGCTAAATTGTTTATATTTGTTCATATAAAGAAAATATCCAGTTCTTTGATACCCTAACCATTTTATTTGATCTGATTGATACATTGTCAGATTCTCAAAACAATTCTCTTGATTTCATTTCATTCATTCAATATCTTTGTTTTGAGAAATCTTCAAAGTTCAATTGCTCAAATCTCATGAGCATACATTTTGACAATGTTATCATACATTTTGTACTTAACTGTTCAGTTAAACTGTTGAGCAACTATTCTTTTTTGGACTTACATGGGATTTGTGTGAGAACTTAAACAGAACTTCCATGGATTCACGTTAACCAGTGTTTCCTACCCCGAAAGTTATCCTTGAGTGAGTGAGGGGTGAGGGGTCTTAAATCAAAGAGTGGGGGAGATAACTCATCCGGTTGAGTTTTTCTCATTATGCTGAGCGGTAAAATGTAAATGAGAGTTTGGTTAGAAGTGAGCTTTAATGACAAAAAGAAAGAGGGTGTGAGAACAGAGTTAAAAGATTATGAAAACTCTGCACCAAACACTTTCTGAGCCGGGCAGCCACATCTACTGATTGGTTCACATTCTTTGGTGGCCATCATTGAAACAGGCAGTGATCCCATGCCAACTCTTGTTTTTACCCCACCAGCCACTCGTTTCTTTCTTAAAAAAATGTTTCATTTTCTTTGGGGACGCAGCATATCTGCTATCTAGTCTTCACTCGGAATATTTAGATATTGAAAAAGAAGGAAAGTTTCCCCACCTTCGCACCTCTTTCATGCACATTGAGTCTGTGTAATATATGTTGTTGTCTCAACAATTTACACATTTTTTAGCCTGAGAAAGCTAAGTAGCTTCAATCATTCTACACTTGCACGTACATACAAGGAATGAGTTTTCTTGTCATAACATTCATAGAAAATTCCTTTGTGGTTTTTCGATGAATTAATGGAAGCCCGGGGGAGTGAATATCACAAAAGCTCCTTTCCAAAGTACATCCGTTGTACAAAGTGGCTCCGTGCTACTTACAGGCATACTAACTGTATCATTTGTTGATCCAGGTTTACAATTCCTATTATATCTGAATTTGAAAAGATTCGAATATATACATTTCATGAATTGACGGATACTCAGATCAAAGGGCGGAGAATGTCAAATTATCATAAAGGGGAGATTGTTAGTTCATCACAAAGGAGGAGATCAAAGAATGTGTTGAAATTGAAGATATTTGAAGATCATTATGTTGACAATCATCAAAAAGGGGGAGATATTTACAAAGTTCAATTTCAAAAGTCAAATCTTAAATCTGAGGGTGAAAAGCCTTTGGATTCAAAGATTGCAGCAGGAAATATTTTTTTTGCATTTCTTCTATCTCGTATCATGTGGTGTCTGCTACAAGTTTGTACCTCCTACGAGCATGATGGTTCTACAAGTTCTTGAGCTGAAAGTCTATTCAACTCGCGGTTCAAAGACAGATTCTTTGTTATTAAACTGAAGATGCACCGTGGAATGTCAAGTAACTCGCACATTATCTTTCTTGTGTGCTGATCCGATGTGTTGAGTTTCTACAGTTGAAAGTTGCTTGATAGTGCATTCAGTCGAGGCTATTGTACATTGAATCTGGTTACAAAGTTGAAACTATGAAGACCAGAGCTTTATTCAAGGGGGAGCTTGGAAAGACATGAACACATGCAACACTAAAGTTCTTCAAAGATTCAAGAGGGAAAGAAGATCAATGCCTGAAGTTTTCAAGAAGATAAATGCCTTATTCAACTTTAGGGGGAGATTGTTAGGACTGAAAGTCCTGTGTGTTGAAAGTTGTATAAAGCATTTATAAGGGTTTAAATTGTAATTATTCAATAGTTTATTTGATAGTTGGGCCCAAAGCCCATTAAGCCCATTAATTTTGTAAGAGCCATATTGTTAAGACACAATCTCATTGGATTCAAGATCATCCAATCTGAAGATCGCAATCTGAAGCTAAAGCCGGAACGTCGACTCTCGATATTAAAGTCTATGTTTGTTTGTAATAAATGTCAAAGTAATTGTTTGTTATTGTATTGTTTAAGTAATTAATCTAGTTAGTTAGTTTTTAGTTTAGTTAGTTTTATTATTTAGTTAGAAATAATATCTAGATATTAAATCTAGATATTATGGTAGTGTGTTAGACACACTTTAGTTTAGATATTGTGTATCTCTCAACAACTCTCATAAATCATATCATAATCGACACACACAAACACACACTTAGAGGTGTAATACAGAGTGAACACATCCAAGCTTAAATCGATCAATCCTGTAACCGTTGTTATAATCAATACAGGTTGGTAATCGTTATTGTGTCGTATTCTATAAACTTGATAAACATTGTTGGACCGACAATTGGTATCAGAGCCTGATTAAGATCAAAATCAAGTTTTTAAGAAAAACGACTCTGTGTTCTAGTTTGAAAAATAGATTTTGATATTTTGAGTGTTTTAGGTGTTAAAATCGATCAGGTTGTGATCGATATACATGCTAGATCGAGTTGTGAGTGTTTGATTTCAGTTTGAAGCTCAAATTGAGTTCCATTTTGTGATTTTAGTGGTCTGAGTTCGAGTTTCAAAAGTTACTGTGCGATCAAATTTAATTTCAAAAAGTGTATTTTATCGAGATCGAGTGATAGCAAACTGTTATAGAAGTGTTTTTAGACTTATTGGTAAAGTTTCGTACTGCTAATCGACGAAGAAACAAGTTTTTAGTTGATTTTCGAAGTACAGGACGAACTTGCGCAAACCAGAAGACGAACACACGCAAAGCTCACTTTGCGCATCTAACGTGATACGCAAACTTCACTTTGCGCATCACTCCTGATACGCAAACCCTACTTTGCGCATCTCAAGCAATCCGCAAACCTCACTTCTCGGATCCAACAGCATACGCTAACACTACTTCTCACATCAAAGAGCATACGCAAAGCTCAGTTTTCGCAACACTCTTGATCCGCAAAGCTCACTTCGCGCAACCCAAGGATACGCAAAGCTCAGTACACGTGTTCATCTCTTCACGAAAAGATCAAGTATACTTTGCGCATCCAACTTGAAACGCAAAGTTCACTTTGCGCATCTAACGTGATACGCAAACCTCACTTTGCGCATCCTGCTTGATACGCAAACCTTCATTTGCGTACGCAAACCTTGATACGCAAACCTCTCTTTGCTCCAATCCAGACTTAGAATTTTTCTTCAAAAATGACATCCAGAGAAGCCCTTCCAATAGGAACTGACACCAAGCCACCAGTTCTTTTTAAAGGAGAATACGAACAGTGGAAGGATCGGTTTCTAAACTTTATTGACAGACATGAAGTGGGTGAATTCATCAGGAAATCTATAGAAGAAGGGGTTATGAAACCAGTTAAGACGACTCGATTGGTTGGAAATGTGCCAACTGAGGTTGACCTTAAGTTTCATGAGCTAGAAGATGATAATCTCAGAAGAGCTAAAGGGGATAGATTAGCTAAGTCAAACATTCTACAAGGAATTCCAACTGAAATCTATGTAAAGATTAACAGCTACAAAGCCTCGGGCAAAGAAATGTGGGATCAGCTCGAAAAGATGATGTTGGGTTCGAAGGTTGGGAA
Source organism: Arctium minus (assembly GCA_954870635.1). NCBI lineage: Eukaryota > Viridiplantae > Streptophyta > Magnoliopsida > Asterales > Asteraceae > Arctium > Arctium minus. The sequence continues at coordinate 100,010,898 of OX941080.1, read as the reverse complement.
TCAACTGAAAATCTCCAACTGCCTAAATAATTATGAAGAATTTAGAGGCAGGGTGGGAGAAACTTTAGAAGAAACCTATGACAGGTTTGTGACTTTGCTGAATGAACTTAGCAAGAACAAAGTCCACAAATCTCAAATTGAGCTGAACGTCAAGTTTCTAAGTATTCTTCAACCGGAATGGAAAAGATTTGCTAGGCAAATGAAGCAGATCAAAGATTTGAATGAGATTCCACTTCATGAGGTGTATGAAACCCTCAGACAAAATGAAGAAGAGGTGGATGAAATTCTAGATGAGAAGAGGCAGAGAGGAAAGACAGTTGAAGACACAGTCGCTCTTGTAGTTAGAAAGAAGAAGAACAAGACGATTGTGTATGAATCAGAAGAAGATGAAGCTTATGCAAACTCTGACACGGATGAAAATGACCAACTGAAGCAAGCAATGCTTCTGTTGACAAATGCTTTTCAGAAAAGGTTCTACAAAAATCCAACATCAAATAGTCAGAGGTATTCTTCTGGTCCGAACAACTACATCCACAAGGAAAGGGTTGAAGGAAGTAGATATGAAGGAAAGAGATTTGAAGGGAAAAGAACAGAGAGAGGAAACCTGAAGAGAGAAGATTTCAGTCTGAAGGAAAGAGATTAGAGGAAAGGAAACCAGAAGAAAGAAAGTTCAAAGCTGAAGGATCCAGTCAGCCAGAACCACCAACGTGCTACAACTGTGGCAAAACAGGTCACTTTGCCAAGGACTGCCGCAGATCAAAAGTCAGAAACTCCGATTACTATAAGAACAAGATGCTTCTTGCAAAGCAACAGGAGGCTGGCAAGGCACTGATGGCTGAGGATGAATACTGGCTTGATCACTCAGACGAGGAAGAAGAGGATGAAGAGAAAGATGAAGCCGTCAATATGTGCTTGATGGGAAAGATAGAATTAGATGCTGAAGTTGATTCAAATAATGAAGAAGAGGAGGTATGTAATTTATCAGATTTAGATTTCATGAACAAAATGCATGCCATGAGTTTAAAACAAAAAGAGTTAGAATCTAATCTTGAGCAAGAAAATGGTGTTATAACTGACAAAAACCAATTGATACAGAAACTTAGCAATGAAATTTCTAAGAAGAAAGTATTGGTTGAGGTTTTACATAAAGATAATGACACCAATGCAAAGGAAAAGACAATAATTCTTAAAGAGAATTCTGAACTCAAGTCTAAACTGCTAAAAAGTGAGATTGATAAATATGAGCTTACAAAATTGCATTCTTCATATGTTGAAGAAAACAAAACTTTAATTGCAAAAATAGATGCTTTGGAAAAGAAGTTGTACTCTTTAGGTCAGAGTGAACAAACCATTCATCTTAACAAACCGCTAGAGAATAAAGGCAATTGGGGAATCGGTTATAAGAATCCTCACTATCTTCAAAAGGGAATGTCTGAAGTGCCTGCACTTTATGATCATCTTTCTATGAAACTAGCTCGAAGAATCCCTGAGTTTAAAACTTTCTGGACTCAACTATCTGAAAAGGATGAAGCCAACGAAACTGAAAAACGGTTAAAATCATTTAAAGTTCATCTTCCATTTTATTATGCGAAACTGAATAATAGTTATAATGAAAATCCAATATATCAAAAGAAGAAAACTCTTTCAAGTGATTTCTTTCAAAGTTATTCTGAAAAAGAAATGGAGGCGAAGCCTATTCAAGGTAAACTATATGTCCCTCCTCTCATTTTAGAAAGTAAAATTTCTGAACTCGAGAACTCTTTATCAGATGAAAGACTTTTAATGAATATTGAACAAAACGTTTTTTCAACTGTGTTTTCAAATTCTGTTTTTTCAAAAGCTTCAAACTCTGAAGATATGTTTGGTTTAGTAAATAAAGAGCTTGATTTTCTGAACTCTAACGGTGGTTTAGATGGTTGTTTTGAACAATTTGACTTTAATGCAAAGCTTCCTAACCATTCATCTTGTGTTAAGAAATCTTTGAGAAAAACCAGTATGCCTGTGAACAGTGCAAAATCAACGAAAGTTGATAACTCAGTCTCTGTGAAAGCTAAAAATGCTAAAGGTAAGAATATATCTTAGCATTCACAGAAACCGAACACTACTGGTAATTCTAAGAAGAAGCATTTGCTTGTTGCTCAAAAGTCTAACTCACGAGTTTCACATGTTTCAGATCTGAGCAAGCAAAGGCCAGAAGTAAATTCTCAATGACAACCCAAACGGAAGCTTGACAAGACCGTTCTATCGTTTAGTAGTGTTAATTGTAATAAGACTTCGCTTAGTAAAGACGTTTTAAATGCTGATATTGTTGTTTTGAACTCAAAACTTGATGTTTCTCGTAAACAATATACAATGAAGCAATTATTTCAGTTATCTTTATCTGCTATAAAGTCTTCTTTTTATAATAAACATGTTTCTATCTCTTGTCAAGATTCTGGAGATTGGTTTGGCAATTATCATGTGCATTCATCTCATACTAATTCTTCAAATGCATTTCAAAAGAAAAAAGGACCCAATTTGAAATGGGTACCAAAATCTTGTGCTAACACAGAAGGACCCAAATTCCAGTGGGTACCTAAGGCTAAATCTGTGTTGCAGGCACACAAAGCTTAAAGAGAAATCGACTTCTGATTATGTACAGATCAGGACTCGTTCTTCAATGTCAAAATAGACTAGTCATGCATGGTTCTTGGACAGTGGATGATCCAAGCACATGACAGGGCAAAAAGAGATACTGTCCAATTTTAAAGACAAATATTGCGGAACAGTAAGATTCGGCAACGACCAGTTTTATCCAATCATGGGATATGGTGATGTACAACATGACAATGTCACGATCAAGAAGGTGAGCTATGTAGAAGGCTTACGACACAACTTGTTCAACATAGGCCAGTTCTGTGACAAAGACTTAGAGGTCAACTTCAAAGCCAAGAGATGTTCAGTTCGCAATGAAGAAGGCGAAGAACTCTTGGTCGGTACTCGAGAATCAGACCTCTACACAATCAATTTATCAAATGTCCAAACTGACAAGCAAGTTTGTCTACTGACGAAAGCCTCGATGCAACAAAGTTGGTTATGGCATCGAAGGCTCTCTCACCTCAACTTCAGGTACATTAACAATCTGGTCAGTGGAAAGCTCGTCAAAGGACTTCCAGAGCTCAAATATGAAAGAGAACATCTTTGTGCAGCATGTGAAAAGGGCAAGATGAATAGGGCACCTCATAAACCAAAGCCTGAACCAAGTACAAGCGCTCCGTTAGAGTTATTTCATATGGACTTATGCGGTCCGATGCGAACTCAAAGTCTAGGCGGAAAGAAGTACATACTCGTGATCGTGGACGATTACTCGCGATACACATGGGTCAAGTTTCTACGTTCAAAGGATGAGACACCAGATGTTCTCATCACATTCCTAAAGACGACCCAGGTGAATCTACAGAAACCGGTCAAGTTTCTAAGAACAGACAACGGCACAGAGTTCAAGAACAATAAAGTTGAAGAATATCTCGAATCTGTCGGGATTTCACATCAATACTCTGCTGCTCGTATGCCTCAACAAAATGGAGTGGTCGAAAGAAGAAATCGAACGCTAGTCGAGGCTGCTCGTACTATGCTAATTCAATCAGACTTACCTCTATTTTTGTGGGCTGAAGCTGTTTCGACCGCGTGCTACACACATAATCGCTCCATGGTACATCGCAGATTCAAGAAGACTCCTTATGCATTAATCAACAACCGCACACCTACAATCAAATATTTTCATATATTTGGGTGTAAGTGTTTCGTGCTAAATGATAGGGAGAATCTCAATAAGTTCAGTGCCAAGGCGGATGAAGGAATCTTCATTGGTTATTCCTCGACATCAACTGCATTCCGTGTTTATCTGAAGAAGTCAAAGACGGTGATTGAAAGCATCAACGTCTCGTTTGATGAAGAAATGGATTCTGAACAACACAGTTCAGAACCCATTATAACAGGAATACTAGCTTATGGGCAACTCAGTCCAGGACCTACATCTCAACAGAATAAATCAGATGAAGCATCAACTTCTACTAACCATTTATCTGATTTAGATTTATTATTTGAATTTTTTATGATGAATTTCTTGGATCTAATGTAAAGAAATCTATTGTGGTTGACAGGATGGAAGATTTAATGACTACTCATCCAACCAGTTCAAATGTTCTTATTGAATCCAACACCCCGATTCAACAAGAGATTCCAATTCAAATGCCGACTCCAATAGTTGAAGAAGTGACAAATGATAAAGAGACAGAAGAAGATAAAACAGTAGGAGATACTATTCAGATCAATCTACAGCCAGCACAAGATGTACCTGCTGAGCCTTCTGAACCTATCACTTCAACTGCAATTATCAATCCTCCTAAACAAATTGAAGAAGGTACAAGTGGATTTGTAGATGATACAACCGACATACAATCATCTAATCCACTGCCTCATGAACATAAATGGACCAAAGAGCATCCGATAAGCCAGATCATTGGCGATCCATTAAAACCGGTGCAAACTAGGTCAGCATCAATGAACGTGTGCATGCATGACTCCTTTCTGAACAAGTTCAAGCCAACACGAGTATCAGAGGCACTTGCTGATCCAAAATGGGTGATCTCAATGCAAGATAAAGAAAGACGAAGATGGTACCGTTATCCGAAACAAGGAAAGACTAGTAGCCAAAGGATACAGACAAGAGAAAGGAATCGACTATGACGAGACATATGCTCCTGTGGCGTGATTAGAGGCAATCAGAATGTTTCTAGCCTACGCAGCCCACAAGAACTTCATGGTCTTTCAAATGGACGTGAAGACAACATTCCTCAATGGAATTTTGAAGGAGGAAGTCTACGTCTCTTAACCAGAGGGTTTTGTCAATCAAGAGAAGCCGAATCACGTTTACATTCTCGACAAAGCACTCTACGGTCTGAAACAAGCACCTCGAGCCTGGTATGATGTCCTTTCCACTTTTCTAGTCAAGTCTGGGTTTTCAAAAGGTAAGGTGGATACCACTTTGTTTATCAAAAAGGAAAAAGGCGATATCATTTTAATTCAAATCTATGTAGATGATATTATCTTTGGCTCTACAAATACTAAGTACTGTAAGAATTTTGCAAACCTTATGGTGTCTAGATTTTAGATGAACATGATGGGAGAGATGAATTTCTTTCTCGGATTGCAAGTCAAACAGTTTTCTACAGGTATTTTTATCAATCAATCAAAATACATTCTTGAAATTCTTTGGAAGTTCAAAATGGAAAATTCAAAACCGATTGGTACCCCAATGGCACCAGGTACTAAGATTGGCACCGATCCTTCGGGAAAGGTTGTTGATGTTAGGACTTATCGAGGGATGATAGGTTCTTTAATGTATCTTACTTCTAGTAGGCCAGATATAATATTCTCAACATGCTTATGTGCAAGATATCAGGCCAATCCTAAAGAAATCCATATGTCTGTTGTGAAACGCATATTTAGGTATCTAAAGGGCACTGCAGATTTTGGTCTGTGGTATCCTAAAGATACTAGTTTTGAACTAACAGCCTACACAGATGCAGATCATGCAGGTTGTATGTTAGACAGGAAGAGTACATCGGGACATGTACAGTTCCACGGTGACAAACTAGTAAGTTGGGCATCGAAGAAGCAACTTTGTGTTTCAACCTCCATGGCCGAAGCAGAATATGTAGCTGCTGCTAGCTGCTGTTCTCAGGTCTTATGGATGAGAACTCAATTGCGTGACTACGGTTTCCATTTCAACAAGATCCCGATATACTGTGACTCCAAGAGCGCCATCGCAATATCAGTGAATCCTGTTCAACACACCAAGACCAAGCACATAGACGTCAGGTATCATTTTATTAAAGATCATGTTGAAAAAGGAACAATTGAACTTTTCTTTGTAAAAACTGATTATCAACTTGCCGATTTGTTTACCAAACCTTTAGACGAAAAGAGGTTTAACTTTCTTGTCTCTAAGCTTGGTATGTTAAATCTTAAGTTTTAATCAATAGTTACTATCAAAGTTTTCTAATTGTATACTTTTCATCATTTCTTCATTCTTATCTCTGATTGATATCTGCACTTCCATATATACTGTTCATGATCCAAGGGGGAAAATGAGAAGAAATTGACAAGTGGTCAATATTACTTCGAGGGGGAGCTCATAAAATTTTGCATGTACCTTTTAATGCCAATTTTTTTTTGAATGCAAGAATTTAGGGGGAGCTCTTCACAACAAAGGGGAGTACGGAGATGACTTCTGATTATTTCTGATTAGAACTCGTACTTTAAAAAGATTTACTGCTTTTTGTCTTTTCAATTTAAGTGAATAAATTTACTTTGACTTGACATAAGACTTTTGCAGAATATTTGAAAGAAGCTTACAAGTTCATATGTTTATGACTTAAAGCTAAGCTTCATGAGATATAAGATCGCACGTAAAGGTACAATCCTTTATCTTAATCTCATATATGGTTGAAAGAAGGACAACTTTCAATCATTGGAAAACATTGTTTTTAATGTTCAAAACACTTCCCGATTTTTCAACACATTTTATATTTTGGGAGTGTATTTTTAAATGTTTTCATGATCAATATTGTGCTTTAACTGAAATAGTTAAACCAATCTGAGCATCACGTGCATCATAGGAAAACAAAGAATCATTGTGCTAGGAATTAACACAACTTCAATGGAATCACCTTAACCAGTGATTTCTACCTAAGAAGTTAATCCTTAGTTATTGAGTGTGCAAAGCGAAAAGAAATGAGTGTGATTAGAGAAAGCAAAACGTTTAAAAGAAAGATCGTGTGAGAACAGAGTTAAAAGAATACCACAACTCTGCACCAACTTTTTCTGAGCCAGGTAGCCACCATTCTAGTGATTCACAATTCTTTGGTGATCATTATTGAAACAGGCAACTAGCCCATGTCAACTCTTGATCAAACCTCACCATCTACTCATTTTATTCTCAACAAGAAAGTGTTTCACATTTTCAAAGGGGATGCAGCACATATGCTATCTGATTTTCATTTGGAAAATCTGGATATTGAAAAGAAGGAAGCCTGACCCACCTTCGCACTTCAATCATGCACATTGAGTCTGTGTTTAACTTACTGTTGTCTCAGTGGTTTACACTAATTTTGAGCCTATTAGCAATCATCAGTGCTTAATTATTTCAAACACAAGCACGAACACACAAGAAATTAGTTTCTTTGTCATAACGTTTATAGAAATTACCTTTGTGGTGTTTCGATGATTAAATGGAAGCCCTGGGGGAGTCAACATCAAACAGCTCCTTTCCAATGTGTATTTGTTACACACCGTGACTTAGTGTTACTGACAGGCATGTTAACTGATTCATTAGTTGATTCAGGTGTTACACGACTAATTTGTCTGGATTTGCAAAGATCTAGATGAATATCTTATGAATTGACGAATCAGAGGCTCTAACTGAAGGACATTTCTTACAAAAAGTTTTGATGAAGTCGTTGCACTTATCATCAAAAAGGGGGAGAATGACTACACAAGAAATGGCAAAGATCACATGTTTCAAGAATCACGTCCAAGAATGAAATCTTCAAAAGCAAGTATTCTGAATACATGTTGATTTCAGAGCTAGAGAAAGAGATTGCATCTTCTGAACTTGAACAAGAAGACTGGATTGCTAAAATCATTTTCGTAATGATCTTGATCCAAAGGGGGAGATTGTTAAGACACAGTCTCATTGGATTCAAGATCATCCAATCTGAAGATCGCAATCTTAAGCTAAAGCCGGAACGTCGACTCTCGATATTAAAGTCTATGTTTGTTTGTAATAAATGTCAAAGTAAATTTTTGTTATTGTATTGTTTAAGTAATTAATCTAGTTAGTTAGTTTTTAGTTTAGTTAGTTTTATTATTTAGTTAGAAATAATATCTAGATATTAAATCTAGATATTATGGTAGTGTGTTAGACACACTTTAGTTTAGATATTGTGTATCTCTCAACAACTCTCATAGATCAGATCATAATCGACACACACAAACACACACTTAGAGGTGTAATACAGAGTGAACACATCCAAGCTTAAATCGATCAATCCTGTAACCGTTGTTATAATCAATACAGGTTGGTAATCGTTATTGTGTCGTATTCTATAAACTTGATAAACATTGTTGGACCGACAATTGGTATCAGAGCCTGATTAAGATCAAAATCAAGTTTTTAAGAAAAACGACTCTGTGTTCTAGTTTGAAGACTTTGATCTTCCATTTTAACTTCAAGATCAACGATTTTGCCCTCTAACACTAATGGGGGGATATATTTCTTAGTATCATAAGAAACCGGAGATATATTTTCCTTATTAGCGTTAATGGCATATATATCGAAATAATCGTTTGGTAATGAAGTTTTAATGGAAGATTTGACATTTAAAACATTTTTAGATCTTCTGGACTTCTTTGATTTTTCAGGAAAATATTTTGCATTTTTGCGAGTATAAACAAACGGAAGTTCCATTTTAGTGTTGTTCATTCTTTTCTCATTTTCAATTTCTAAAACATGCTTTTCATTCATCCAATCAAATTTGAATTGAGGAGCATATCTAGCAAGTCTTAAATAATCGAATTTATATAAAGTGAGGACTTTTTCTATAGCTTGATTTAAAAAATGCGGATTTTCAAAACCAAGTCCCCATTTTTCTTTTATTGAATCATAACTCCTTGGTTTATTCATATAAATGGTTTGCTCATTTTGATCCCGTAGATATAATTTTTCTTCCAACTCATTTATTTAATTCAAAAAATTTTCTTTTAATTTGGTCATTTCCGTCAAAGAATCAAGATAAGTCTGATTTGAAATTTCTAAGTCATCCAATTTCTTTTGAAATTTCTCTTTTGTATCTGTCAAAATAAATTTTTCATCTTTCAAAGAAATTTTCAATTTTTCAATCAAAATAGACTTTTCTTGATTAATATGTTTTTCAGATAAAAACTTTGAACGTAAGTCATGTAAGTAAGTGATAATGACGTTCATTTGTGATGAAAAAAATTTCTAATCAAATTCTGAAGGTACCTCAAATTCATCAGTTGAAGAATCTTCATCATCCTCATCACTGTCATCATCTCCGATAAAGCACATGTCGGCAGTTTCCTCATTTTCTGCTTCGTTATCGGAATGATATAGCCAGTGCTCTTCTTCAGCTAGCAAAACGATTCCGTTCTCTATCTTTTCAGCTAGTTCCATCTTCTTTCGGTAATACGCCGAATCCTGAACCACCTTTACTCGACACTCCTTTGCGATGTGACCCGGCTTTCCACAATTGAAGCACGCAGTAGCTTTCTTAGGCTCGGGTACTTTGGCAGGCTCGTACTTTTTAGACCCCGAAGTGAAGCGAAGATTGTTGGAACCCGAACGATGCTGGAACTTCTTGTTGTAGTGTTGAGAGAGAAGAATCATTGCTTTCTCTAGCGCCTCGCCATCGTCATCAGTGGCCCCATCATAAGCATTCTAAGACAATGTTTGTTCAGCCAATTGGCTCGCGAGGAGTGCAATCGGGTCCACTGTCTTCGGCTTGTTCTTCTTATAAAGCTTGGCTTTCTTTTCCTTGGCTATGCTCTCATCTGTCATCAAAATCTCATAAAGCTCTTGGATTTGCATGGTAGAGACCCGGACATCATTCCTCAATCGGTGGCATGATTTGTTCCATTCCTGTTGAAAAGCGTTGAGGAACTTCATATTAGTCTCTAACTCAGTCTTGGTCACTTTGATCTTTTGCAAATCGTTCAACACTACCCAGAACCTGTCGAAGACACTCTTTAGAGACTCACCGTCCTTGGCTTTGAACTCCTCAAAGTTGTTCATGTAGCGCGTTTTCCGGAGTTGTGTTGCAACCGCTGATCCAAGCATAATCTTCTCTAACTGTGTCCACATCAGCATTGGATTGTTCTTGTAACAATCAATCTGGTTTTAGACAGAATTTGGCAAGGCTAGAATCAGATTAGACTTTATCTCACGATCGGCTTTATATCGCAAAGTCTCTTCGGTTGTGTACTCGTCGGTAGGCTTCAAAATTATAGCAGCCGGTGTAGTTGCAGTCGCAGGAATCTCTTTCAAGGGCTTTTCGAAAGGTCCTTGAGTAAGTGACTTCATCATGTTATCTCCGTTTGCTTGACGCTCTATGAAATTAATGAACCGATCTTGCCATTGAGTGAACTCATTCTCGTTGATCAAAACCGGAGGACGAGTGTCTGTTCCCAACGACATCATGATGTCGTTCTTGTAAATCTGAGCTTGAAGAGAAAATTTTGAAATATCCATAAAGTCAGAAAACCCTGAAAATGCTAAATCTGGAAGCAGAGAGAGGCTGGCGCAAGTAGGTGGCGCAAGAAGGTGGCGCAAGTAGAGGTTTACGCTAAGAGAAGGTGCCGCAAAGAAAGTTTTGCACGAGGAACTGATGGCGAAAACCGGGGCCGACCGGTGTGGGTTATGCGACCGGTGTCACCCCCCTGTCCCACTCGGTGTCTCCTCCGACCGGTCTCCCCCGACCGGTGCCCAAACTTTGACCGGGGCCTCCCCCGACCGGTTTCTAAGCTTCGACCGGTCTCCCTCCTTCGACCGAGGCGCAAAACTAAGATCTTTTAAATTTTCGCTAATAGATGAGGCGCAAAAAGAACTTTGCTCAGAACACTGAATCTGAAGACGATCCCATGAGACTGGCGCAAAAGACGATGAATTGGCGCAAAATCAAGATCTGACAAAAAAATTTGATAAAACCTTCTAAATCTGAACACAAACTCAAATCTAATGGTTTTTAACCACTCGGATGTGATCGATTACACTTTTCTAATCAAAATTTACAATCAATTACAAGCAAAAATCATAAAAATGAGGAATTCAATGAACGAACAGAAGTCTGATGTCGAACAAACTGATATCTCAAAAATCTCGAAATTGACCTCCAAAAACCGATTTTCTTGCGAATCAATGTGAATCAAAGATGTTTTGCTACTGAAACCGGATCCAACGAACCAATTCTCAAGAAAAAACAATCAAAATTCAATCTGAATTTGATGAAAAATCAAAAAAAATAGATTTTCTTGAAAAAAATCAAGAAAATAAATCAAATTTTCTGATTTAAACGCAAATTCAGAAATCAAATCTTGTTTCTCTCAAATCTCTCAGAAAAGATTAGGCTCTGATACCAATTGATAATCCAAGATCAATCTAATCTATGTGAGAGAAAGTAGAGAGAGAAAGTAAACGATCCAAAGTCTGTGTATTATTCAAGTATGCGCTAATGTCTTACAAACACAAAGGCCACAAGGGACTTAAATACCCTTGGCCAATACAAGATAGAAAAACTCTAAGAACACAGTATTAGCACAAGACTATAAATACAATGATTACTATAAAATCTGACTTAACAAAATGATTTATCGATTAAGGCTTTGGTCAGCAAAAATTGATATTGTCTATACGAATCAAAATATAGACATTCTTGAAAGAACGTTTAGAAATGAAATCACGCTTAAACTTTGAATAACAATTAGGGTGTCTTACCATCGAAAAAATATTGTTTCAATTTAGAGACATGGTAAGAACGAATTAAATAAAAACTTAAACCGGTGTGTGTGAATACTTGAAAGTATATGGACAAGATAATACACAAGTATTTATCTTTGGAAACACACGGTTTATAGACATGTAAGCACAAATAAAATGAAAACATTTATAATCACACTTCTAAAATTCATGAAATCATTTTAAGAATCAGAAGTGGTTTGAACATTTAAAAACATGTTTTCATATCGGAAAGTTGTCCTTCTTTCAGATACATATGAGATTAAGATTAGAAATAAACCTTTTCGTTCAGTCTTAAATCTCATCAAGTCAGCTCTAAGTCATAAAAGATATGATCATGTAAGCTCACTCTCATTTCTGTAAAAGTCACAAAGTCATCAAAGCACAAAGTTTTAACCACACCATTTATTGAAATGTAAATGACATAAAGCAATAAAACTTTGATAGTACGAGTTATGATCTAAAGTAATCAGAAATCATAGTCCTTACTCCTCATTCATACTTCCCCTGCATTTATGCATTAGAAAATCATCAGTGATTAGCATAAGCAGTAGTTATAAACTCCCCCTCAATTTGATGTAGATCATCTTTGCATCATCTCTCACTCCCCCTGAAATCAGGAACATACCTTAAAGTGCAGATATATTTTCAGAATAAAGATAAAGAAATGAAGAAAAATAACAATGAGAAAAACTTTAATAGGGAAACACAGATTATGTCTTGAGATTTAGCATACCAAGTTTCGAGACAAGAAAATTAAATCTCTTTTCGTCGAGAGGCTTGGTAAACAAATCAGCAAGCTGATAATCAGTGTTTACAAAATAAAGTTCTATTGTACCTTTTTCGACATTGTCTTTTATTAAATGATATTGTGCATCTATGTGTTTGGTCTTTGTATGTTGTACAGGATTTGCTGATATGGCAATGGCGCTCTTAGAGTCACAGTAAATCAGGATTTTGTCGAATTTGAAGCCATAATCTCGCAGTTGTGTTCTCAACCACAAGAATTGAGAGCAGCAACTTGCAGCAGCAACATACTCCGCCTCAGCCGTTGATGTGGAAACACATAATTGTTTCTTTGATGCCCAACTGACGAGTTTATCTCCAAGAAACTGTATATGACCCGATGTGCTCTTCCTGTCTAACATACAACCAGCATGATTTGCATCTGAGTAAGCTGTCAGTTCAAAACCAGTATCTTTAGGATACCACAGACCAAGATCTGCAGTCTCTTTCAGATATCTAAATATGCACTTAACTACAGACATATGGGATTCTTTAGGATTAGCCTGATATCGTGCACATAACCAAGTAGAAAACATAATATCTGGCCTACTTGAAAGAAGATACATCAAAGAACCAATCATTCCTCTATAGGTTCTAATATCAACATGTTTTCCCGAAGGATCCATGCCGATCTTAGTTCCCGGTGCCATTGGGGTTCCAATTGGTTTACAAGTTTCCATTTTGAATTTCCGAAGAATATCAAAAATGTACTTAGCTTGGTTTATAAAAATCCCCATTGAAAATTGCTTGACTTGTAATCCGAGAAAGAAGTTCATCTCTCCCATCATACTCATCTCAAATCTTAACACCATAAGGTTTGAAAAATTCTTACAGTAAGGATTAGTTGAGCAAAATATTATATCATCCACATATATTTGAATTAAGATAATATCAGCTTTTTCCTTTTTAATGAACAAAGTAGTATCGATTTTATCTTTTGTGAAGCCCGACTTAACCAAAAACTTTGATAATACCTCGTACCAGGCTCGAGGTGCTTGTTTAAGACCGTAAAATGCTTTATCTAGGACGTAGACATGATCTGGTTTATCTGGATTCACAAAGCCTTCAGGTTGTGTATCGTAGACTTCCTCCTTAAGTATGCCATTTATAAAGGTTGTCTTCACGTCCATCTGGTAAACAGTGAAGTTTTTATGAGCAGCGTACGCTAGAAACATGCGGATTGCTTCTATGCGTGCCACTAGAGCGTAAGTCTCATCATAATCAATGCCTTTCTCTTGCCGATAGCCTTTTGCAACAAGTCATGCTTTGTTTCGAATGACGATACCATCTTTGTCTTTCTTGTTTTTGAATACCCATTTCGTACCAATGATAGATTTACCTTCAGGTTTTGGTACTAGTCTCCAGACTTTCAAAGCTTCGAACTAATTTAGCTCCTCTTGCATGGCAGTTACCCAATCTGAGTCGGCGAGAGCCTCTGATACTCGAGTGAGCTCTATCTTACTCAGAAAGGAATCATGCATACACATGTTTAAAGTTACAGACCTAGTTTGCACCGGTAAAGTTGGATCTCCAATGATTTGGCTTATCGAGTGCTCTTTGGTCCATTTATGTTCATGAGGAAGTGGATTCGATGTAGATTGATCATGGTTATCATCTAAATATCCACAATCAGCTTCATCATTTTGCTCAGGAATTGATGGGAATACAGTTGAAGTGTCTGGTGCAAAACTTTCAGTTGGAACAGCAGTTTATGACTGTTGATTTGTCGTTACAGTACAACCAACTGATGCATCAACTTTTGTCTCTTCATTAACGTTCACAGCTTCAACCGTTGGAGTAGGTCTTTGAACTGAAATTTCTTGTTGAACCGGGGAATTTGGTTCAGTAGATAACTCTAAAATGGTTGGATGATCATGCGTTGAATCTTCCATCCAAGAAATTCATCATAAAACAGTTCAAATAACAAATCTAAATCAGATAAATGAGATATTGACGATGACGCATCATCTGATTTAGTAGAAGTAGGTACAGGTTCTAGACTGATATGCCCAGAAGCTAATACTCTAGTATGTACGGGTTCTGAACTGATTTGTTTAGAAGTCATATCCTCATCAAATGTTACATTAACGCTCTCAATTACTGTCTTTGACTTCTTCAGATAAATTCTGTATGCAGCAGATGTCTGGGAGTAACCAATGAAGATTCCCTCATCAGCCTTCGGTTCATATTTATTCAAGTTCTCTCTATCATTTAGCACGAAACACCTACAACCAAAAATATGAAAATGCTTAATGCTAGGTGTACGATTATTAATTAATGCATAAGGAGTTTTTCCAAACCGTTTGTGAATAATAGATCGATTTTGCGTATAGCATGCAGCTGAGACAGCTTCTGTCCACAAAAACAAAGGTAGATCTGACTGGCTGAGCATAGTGCGAGCGGCCTCGACTAGCGTTCGGTTGCGTCTTTCTACTACTCCATTTTGTTCTGGTGTCCTAGCAGCAGAATATTGATGAAATATCCTGACCGATTTGAGATACTCTTCTACAGACTTGTTTTTAAATTATGTGCCGTTATCAGTCCTAAGAAGCTTAACTATCTTCTGCAAGTTCACTTGGGTAGTTTTCAAAAAGTTGATGAGTACTTCGGGCATCTCATCTTTTATCCTTAGAAACTTTACCCATATGTAACGCGAAAAATCATCCACTATTACTAACACATATTTCTTCCCTCCCATGCTTTCCGTTCTCATCGGACCACAGAGATCCATGTGAAGCAATTCCAGTGTAGAGCTTATACTCGGTTCGGGTTTTAGCTTATGAGCTGCCCTCTTCATTTTACCCTTTTTACATGATGCACACAGATGTTCTTTCTCATATCTCAGCTCAGGAAGTCCTTTAACCAATTTGCCTTTGACCAGTTTATTGATGTAGCGAAAATTTAGGTGAGAAAGCCTTCGGTGCCATAACCAGCTTTGTTGCAGTGAGGCTTTTGACAGTAGACAAACCTGATTGTCAATCTGGACTTTTGACAGATTAATGGTGTAGAGGTTGGATTTTCTAGTCCCGACCAAAAGTTCCTTGCCATCTTCAGTACGTATAGAGCAACTTTTGGCTTTAAAATTCACCTCTAATCCTTTGTCGCGGAACTGGCCAATGCTGAATAGGTTGTGCCCTAATCCTTCCACATAGCTCACCTTTGTAATCGTCACATTTTCATGAAGCACATCACCATAACCCAGAATTGGTGAAAATTGGTCATTTTCGAATCTAACTGTCCCACAATATTTCTCTGTATAATTAGATAAAATATCTTTCTGCCTGGTCATATGCTTGGAACACCCACTATCCAAGTACCACATATGACGGGTCTGCACATGAGAAATCAAGGAACAATAGATTTAGGTACCCATTTAAATCTAGGTCCTACATTGTTAGCACAAGATTTTGGCATCCATTTATATATGGACCCTTTGACCTTTTGAAAAACATTTGAAGCAACAGAATGATAAGAATATACATGATATGTGCCAAACCAAACATCAGAATATTTACGAGAAGCAGAATCATTTCCTTTATAATTAGAAGACTTTCTAGCAGATGGAGATAATTGGAACAATTGCTTTATTGAATATCTCTTGTATGAATATACAAGTTTTAGTTTTGAAAAAGCAATATTCTCAACTACATCTGTTTTACTAGTCAATCCTCTATTACAATTCAAATCCGAACATGATTTAGCATTCTCGTCAATCTTTTGTTTCGGTCGCCATTCTGATTTCACTCCATTTAGTTTCTTTTTCACATCTGAAACAGTTGAAACTTTAGATTTAGTAATGTGATTTGAAAAATATTGCATTTTCTTTGGCTTACTAGTGGTGTTTTGTTTCTGTGAATGCTTAGACTTCGTCTTTTTACCTTTGATATTCTTAGAATTCACAGAAACTGTTTTATCAACTTTCGTTGAAGTTTCACCTTTTTCATACACACTTGGTTATCCAAAAGAGTTTATTATGAAAGAAGAATGATCAGGAAGTTTAGAATTAAAGTCAAATTCACCAACACAATCATCTAACTCACCTTCAGGTTTTAAAAAATCAAACTCTCTATCAAGTAAATCATACATATCATCAGATTTTGAAGCTTTTAAAGATTTAGAAAAATAAGAAGTTTTAAACACAGTGAAGAACATAGTTTGTTCTAAGTCCATCAAAATTCTTTCTTCGGCTAGAGTATTCTCGAGTTCAGAAATTTTACTTTCCAACACGAGAGGAGGTACGTAAAGCTTACCTTCAATAGGTTTAGCCTCCAACTCTTTTGAAGAATAACTCTCAAAATAATCGTTTGAAAGAAATTTTGATTTATCAGAACTATAACTGTTATTCAACCTCTCATAACGAAATGGAAGTTGCATTTTAGTTTTGTTCTTCCGTTTCTCTTTTTCTTTAGCTTCATCCTCGTTAGATAATTTGGTCCACTTAACTTTAAGTTTAGGGTATTGTGGTGCCAGTTTCAAAAATCTAAAGTCATAAAGCGCAGGCACTTTTGAAATACCCTTTTTGAGGTAGTGTGGGTTCTCGTCACCAAGTCCCCAACACTCACTACTCTCTTTAGGTTTGTTCAAATGAATATTGTGTTCAGTTTGACCTAAGTTGTAAAGCTTTTCCAGCAAAACGTTCACCTTGTCAATTAAAGATTTATTATCTTTTGAAATAGATGAATACTTTTTAGCAATCTCTTTTGATTCAAATTGGCACAGTTTATACTTTGAAGTAGTTTCAACTAATTCATTGTGAAGTATCGTCTTCTCTTTCTTGTTGGTATCAATATTTTTATGTAAAGCTACAATTAATACGTTTTTCTCAGCAAGATCCTTGCTAAGTTTCTGTATTAATTGACTGTTTTCTTTTATGATACCTTTTTCGCGTTCATGTTTAGATGTTACTTCCTGGAGTTTAATCATCATAGTTTGCATAGCATTCATAAAATCAGATTTAGACATATCACATACCTCTTCATTGTCTTCTTCATCAAACTCAACTTCAGCTTCCATCTCTGTCTGTCCCATAAAGCATAGATGAGTTTTCTCTTCTCTCTTCTTCCTCATCAGAATGATCAAGCCATAACTCATCCTTCGCCATGAGTGCCTTGCCAGCCTCTTGTTGCTTGGCTAAGAGCATTTTGTTCTTGTAATACTCGGAGTTACGGACTTTCGGCTTTCGGCAGTCTTTCGCAAAGTGTTCGAGCTTACCACAATTATAGCACTTTCTAGGTTCTGGCTGTTTCTTTTCTTCAGCTCTGTTCTGTTTGTCATCAGACCTCTTTTCTTCTATTCTCTTTCCTTCGATCCTCTCCTTGTGTTCATAGTTTCGTGAGTCGGAAGAATGTCTCTAACTGTTTGAACCAGTCTTTTTATAGAACTTTTTCTGAAAAGCTTTGGCCAGCATGAGCATTGCCTGCTTCAAATTCTCACAATCATTAGAATCAGAGTTTTCATCACTTTCAGCCTCTTCGGACTCAAAAACTACCACTTTCTTCTTCTTCTTTAAACTTACAGACTTTTTCTTCACCACCAAGGCAATAGGATCAACAACTGCCTTCTCAGTCTTCTTCTTTTCCTCTTTAATCTCATCCACCTCTTCTTCATTCTGCCTGAGAGTTTCATAGACCTCATGAAGTGGAATTTCATTCAGATCTTTCATTTGCTTCATTTGTCTAGTGAATCTTTCCCATTCAGACTTTAAATACTGAGGAACTTGACATTGAGTTCAATCTATGACTTCCTTACTTTCTTCTTGCTTAGCTCGTTCAGCAAGGTCACAAATCTGTCGTAAGTTGCCTCAAGAGATTCTCCTTCTTTGGCTTTAAACTCCTCATAGTTGTTGAGGCAGTTGGAAATTTTGAGCTGATTGCCAACCTTTGATCCTAGCATCATTTTCTCCAATTGATCCCACATTTCCTTGCCAGTAGCATTGTAGCTATCAATCTTGACATATATCTCATTTGGGATGCCTTGTAGAATGAATGATTTTGCCAGTCTATCAGCTTTTCTTCTATTTCTCTGCTCTTCAGTGTATTCCTCTTATGGTAATAAGTACTCTCTCTATTCCCCTTCATCTCCTTCATGAACCTTCAAAGGAGGTTTCTTGACTCCTTTTGTCAAAGATTTCATGATAAGTTCACCCAACTCATGTCTTTCTATGAAGTCCTTGAACCGGTCTTTCCATTGCTCATACTCTCCTTTAAAGAGTATTGGTGGCTTTACATCGGTTCCAATCGCGAGAGCTTCCCTTGATGACATCCTGTTTGAAAATATTACAATAAGAACTTGGCAAACTGATCGTTAGTCCAATAGAAATCAAGTAAAACAGAAAAACTTAGACAGAAAATTACAAATGAAATTTCCAAAATTCTCTAAGTATGAAATTCGCAAGATATACTATGAAGTATATAGAATTCGCAAACCACAGAAATTCGCAAGTACTTTCAAATCATAATTCGTAAGCAAAAGACCCAGAATTCGCAAGACACAAAGAATTCAAAAACAATTACAAGTTCAAAAATTCGCAGGCTACAAAGATTTTGGAATTTGCAAACAACAAAGGTTTCAGAATTTGTAAACCAGAATTCGTAACACACGTACCTACGAATCCTGAGGAATTCGTATCACACTATGTACGAAATCTGCTCTTTTTGCAAGTAACAATACTGCGAAACTTAAGTACAAGACTACGAATTATGTCCTTGTCAAAATTTTATCAAAATCATTTCGTAAAAAGAATATGTACGAATTCTTGGCAAACTAGTCTTCTGCGAATTTCTTGGCAACCTGCAGATAGACCAATACGAATACTGAAAGATTCGTAACTCAACTACTTGCGAGTTCTGGAAAATTCGTAATTGTTGGGTCTGAAATGTGCTAAGGATGGTTACTACTGCTAGATATGACTATTACTACTGCCTGAGGAAGTTAGTACTGCCAGATCACAATTAATACTGCTTGAAGGAGTTAATGCTGCTGAGACAAAATTAATACTGCTTGCTGAGATTAATACTGCTAGTTCAGAATTAATACTGCTCATGAAGATAGTGCTGCTTATGAGATGAAGACTCCGTACGAGAATGAAGACAGCTGTATAGATTGAAGCTAAAGTAAAGGAGATAATTATGGACTGAAGATCAATTTTATTTTGATAATTATCTTGTAATCAGTCTTGTTTATATAGTATAGAAGTCTTTGATAGAATCAATTATTATCATTCATAAGTTTTGTTTTAGAGAGAATTAAACTCAAGACTAGTTTAGATCCTTTCTATAGAGAAGTATAGAACGTCTGTTGAGCCTGTTCAACAGATTGAGGTTTTGTGTGTAATCATCAAGTTTAATCAATATAACTTGTGATTTAAGTGCATATACTATTTCATTGATTGTTAGTGTTAAAGTGTTTTTCCGCAACTTCTTTAGCATTGATTCTGAGTGTGTGTGAATTAAATTCTTGTTTGAATTTCGATCCTGACAAGTGGTATCAGAGCTTTGTTAAACTCAGAAAAACAACAATCATCATGGACGGTTCAAGTGATAGCGTTCTGGTCTCAAAGGTTCCAATGCTCAGATCTAATGAGTTTGACATGTGGAAGATTAGGATCAGGCAATACATTCTTCTCACAGATTACTCTATGTGGGACATCATTGAGAATGGCCCATCTAATGAAGGAAAGATTGGAGCAGATGGAAAAAGAATCCCACCAAAGACGGATGGAGAGAGGAAGATAAGGCAGACAGAGATGAAAGCCTTGAGCACACTGCTCTTGGCTATTCCTAATGAGTATCAACACCAATTATGCAACTGCACTGATGCCCAGATGCTTTGGAATGCTCTAGAGAAGAGATTCTTTGGTACCAAAAGTACCAAGAGAAATCAGAAGGCAATATTGAAGCAACTGTATGAAAACTTCATGTCAACTAAGAATGAGTCCATGACTCAAACTTTTGACAGGTTTAACAAGCTGATTGGTGAACTAGCTACTGTTGGAGTGCAGATTGATCAAGATAATGTAAACAGAAAGTTCTTAAGGTCCCTTGGAGATGAATGGACCATGTACACTGTCTCCTTCAGACAGAATGACAAGCTGGAGGACAAAGAACTAGACGATCTTTATAATGACTTAAGGGTGTTTGAGGCTGAAGTGGAAGCCAAGAAAAGACCATCTGGATACACTCATAATGCTGCTCTTTTATCATCTTCTTCTTCTACTGATTCTGCTGCTAATACATAATTAGTTAGTACTGCTTATGTATCTAAGCAGGATGTATCTAATGACTCTGTATTAGAAGCTTTTCTTGCTAGTTATGCTAATTCTGGTTTAATTAATGATGATCTTGAACAAATTAATGCAGATGACCTTGAGGAGATGGATATAAAGTGGCAGATGGCCATGCTAACTATGAGGGTCAAGAGATTCATAAAGAGGACTGGAAGGAACAACTTTTCTCAGAGGAGAGAAGATGGTGCTAGGTTTGACAAGTCAAAGGTGGAGTGCTACAAGTGTCACAAGATGGGACACTTTGCAAAAGAATGCAGAGGAGGAATTCCTCAACAATATGGCAGCAACCACCAGCAAGCACATTCCTCAAGCTTCCAAAACAACAGAAACTCCACTCAAGCTCTTGTTTCTCAAGAAGAAATGGGATTTGATTGGAGTGATCAAGCAGAAGAAACTGTTCAGAATCAAGCCTTGATGGCAGAAGTCTCAGAATCTTCAAGCACAGATATTCCAACAGAGGTAAAAACTAAATTGTGCACTAAAGAGTGTCATCAGACTGTACAAAAGTACAGGGATCATAACCAAAGCATGTGTGACGACCTTAAAAGGTTAGAAAGAGATATAAGAGAGTATAAAGTGATTGTTGAGAAGTTTGAAGATCAAATCAAGGCTTACAAGACAATGAACTTCAGCATTACTATGACACAAATTACTGGAAGTGGGAGAAAGATCAATTAGAGATTCAAATAGAAAAGTCTAAAGAGGAGTGTGAGAAGATAAAGAGTGAGTATGAGAAAGCTAAGCTTGACATTGAGAAGTTCTCTTATGCTTCCAAAGCAATGGACTCTTTGCTTAAAGCTCAAGTTCATGATAAGATCAAGAGTGGTATAGGATACAATGCAACACCTCCACCTTACAACAATAATTACATCCCTCCCTCTTCAGATCTCTTAGAGAACCAAAATAAGGAGGACTTACCTATAGGAGCAACAGAAGTAGATCCTATAGATAGTGTGGTGGTTGAAGAAGAGAATGAGGAAGAGAATTCTGAGAGTAAGAATGCAGAAGAGATTCCTGTAGAAAATCATATCCTTACAAATGAAAGGGGGGGTAAACCATTCATCAAGAGTGAAAAGGTGGATAGCTCAAAGAGAGAAAAGGGAAAGGTACAGGGAGTCCACTATATGCAGACCACAGTTGTGAATCCCTGTACATGTAAACAGCATCAGCCCCAAAAACATGATAAAACAAGGGGTAATCAAAGAAACTGGAATAATCAGTGGGCACAAAAACAAGGGGTTGATTTGAGTAGAATCAATAGACCAAAACCTTGTTTTATTTGTGGAAAGCTTAATCATATTGCCAAATACTGTTATTTCAATCCTATAAACCAAAGGATAAATTTTCAAAGTCATATACAAAATCCTGTTGGTGATAGGAATCAAAGAAGGAATCATATGGCTGAAAATGTAAAAAGAGCACCTTTAAAAGCTAATGTTCAAAACAAGTTTGCAAAATCAAAGAAAAATACTCCAAACAAGTCAAGGAGTAACTTAATGAAGAAGAAAGAAAACAAATTTGTCCAGGTTTGGGTCCAAAAAAGCACTAAACCTGTTAGTATTGCTACCTTAAATAGTACTGCTAAAACAAATAGTGTTGCTACCAATGTTAGTGCTGCTAACAGAGTTAGTACTGCTAACCTAGTTAGTACTGATAATTCAGTTAGTACTGCTTCCAGTGTTAGTACTGCAAGACCTATTATCCTAACAAAATACTCAATCCATAAGATTCTCCAGTCTGAAAAGCTCATCAAAACTGATTATGAATATGTTGATGAGAATGGGAAACCCAAGACCACTTTGGCTTGGGTTCCTATTAAAAACTAAATGTTCTACTTTATGTGCAGGGCAACCAACAGCTAAAAGGGAAGAGCATTTGGCATGTTGATAGTGGTTGCTCTAGGCACATGACAGGCAACAAGTCCTGCCTACAAAACTTCAAAAGAATTCATGGAGGACATGTTGCATTTGGTGATAATCCATCTGGAGGAAAGATTAGTGGAAAAGGTAATGTGTCAAAGGGTAAGATGACCTTTGAGGATGTCTACTATGTTGAGCAATTGAGATACAACCTGTTAAGTGTATCACAGGTTTGTGACAAGAAACATAGTATATTGTTTACTGATACTTAATGTATTATCCTTGCTAAAGGGTTCAAGGTTTTTGATGAAAGTATGATACTACTGAGAACACCAAGAAAGGACAATGTTTATTGCTTGGATTTAGAGAATGTATCTAATGATTCATCATTTAATTGTCTGTTTTCAAAAGCTTCTGTTGATGAATCATCGCTTTGGCACAGAAGGATGTGTCACATGAACTTTAAAACAATGAATAAACTTGTGAAAAACAACCTCGTAAGAGGTTTGCCACAAAAGGTATTTTCATGTGATGATCATTGTGTTGCTTGTCTTAAAGGCAAACAGCACAAATCTTCTCATAAGTCCAAAGAGGTAAATACAATCTCTACACCTCTCCAATTATTGCATATGGATCTGTTTGGTCCTACTAATGTGATGAGTATTGGCAAGAAATCTTACTGCTTAGTTATTGTTGATGATTTCTCTAGATTCACTTGGGTCTATTTTCTGAGGACAAAGGATGAGACAAATGGACTGATCAAATCCTTTATTCTTAGAGTTGAAAACCAAACAAATCAAAGAGTTAAAATCATCAGGTCTGATAATGGAACTGAATTTAAAAACCATGATCTACACAGCTTCTGTGAGGAAAAAGGTATTGAGAGACAATACAGTGCTCCTAGGACCCCTCAACAGAATGGAGTTGTTGAGAGAAGAAATAGGACACTGATTGAAGCTGAAAGATCCCTGTTGGCAGATTCAAAACTGCCAGTTACATTTTGGGCAGAAGCAGTTAATACTGCTTGTTATGTTCAAAACAGGGTTCTAATAGTTAAATCTCAAGGTAAGACACCATATGAACTTTTTAACAAGAAGAAACCTTTTATTGGATTTTTCAAACCATTTGGGTGTCCTTGCACAATTCTTAATACCAAAACTCACTTAGGCAAGTTTGATAGCAAAGCAGATGATGGATTTCTGGTTGGTTACTCATCCCAAAGTAAGGCTTACAGAGTATTTAATACCTCTTCTAGAATAATTGAGGAAAGTGACAATGTCAAATGCAATGAGAGCACACCAAATAAACTTGGTACAGGCCCTGATTGGCTTTTTGACATTGATTCACTAACTAATTCTTTGGGTTTCAGTTATGAGAATAATGCAGGAACAGGGACAGAATCAGTACAAGACAAAAGACAAGAGTTTGTGTTGTTCCCAATCTCTACAGCAAATCCTATTGAACTCTGTATTCAAGAGAAGAAAGATGCTTCAGATTCAAAGGATACTGCAACTGCTCAGAATGAAGAGGAGAGAGATGAAAAGGAGGATCAACTTTTGACTTCAGAACATCTAGAACCTGAGATGCCTGCATTGGCAGAAGATGATACTGATGATGAGAACTCCTCAGTGTTTGGTGGCAACTCTCCTGAAAAGAATGACTCTAATCTAGATGCAGAGATTAATGAAGAGACTATTCATCAAACAAAAGTGCATAAAGATCATCCTCCTCAGTTGGTGATTGGTGACATCTATTCTCCAATCATCACAAGGAATCAGAGTAAGTTGGGAGGATTAAAAGACATACAATCAGGCTTACTATCTTGCTTTCTATCTCAGGTTGAGCCCAAAAAGGCAAATGATGCAATGAAAGATCCAAGCTGGATAGAAGCAATGCAAGAGGAGCTGCTGCAGTTTGTACTGCAAAATGTATGGGATTTGGTAGAACTGCCTAAAGGACACAGAGCTATAGGGACAAAATGGACTTTCATAAACAAGAAGGATGAGAGAGGGATAGTGATCAAGAACAAGGCTAGATTGGTAGCACAGGGGTACACTCAAGAAGAAGGAATTGATTATGAAGAGGTTTTTGCACCAGTGGCTAGGATTGAGGCAATTAGGTTGTTTTTAGCATATGTTTCTTTCATGAAGTTCAAAGTCTACCAAATGGATGTGAAAAGTGCTTTTCTATATGGCAAAATTGAAGAAGAAGTATATGTCTGTCAGCTCCCAGGGTTTGAAAATCCCAAGTACCCTAACAGAGTATACAAATTGAAGAAAGCACTGTATGGACTACATCAAGCACCAAGAGCTTGGTATGACACATTGTCTACCTATCTCTTGGAAAATGGTTTTGAGAGAGGAATCATTGACAAGACTCTGTTCATTCAAAGGAAGAAGAAGGACATCTTGTTAGTGCAAATCTATGTGGATGACATCATCTTTGGATCCACAAAAGATCAATTGTGCAGAGATTTTGAAGAATTAATGCATAAGAGATTCAAGATGAGTTCTATGGGTGAACTTACTTTCTTCCTTGGGCTACAGGTTAAGCAGAAACAAGATGGAATCTTCATAAGCCAAACCAAGTATATGCAGGACATGTTAACCAAGTTTGGGTTCTCAGATTCCAAGCCTGCAAGCACACCCATGGAGACACACAAACAAATAACTGAAAATCTTGAGGGGGAGGATGTGGATGTTCATTATTACAGATCCATGATTGGCTCTCTCATGTATCTCACAGCTTCTAGACCAGATATCATGTTCCCTGTTTGTGTGTGTGCAAGATTTCAAGTTAGGCCAAAGCAATCACATTTTCAAGCAGTCAAGAGGATATTCAGATATCTCAAAGGTCAACCCAGATTAGGACTTTGGTATCCTCATGACTCACCATTTGACCTACTGGCATATTCAGATAGTGATTTGGGTGGAGCTAACTTGGACAGAAAGTCTACAACTGGAGGATGTCAGTTTTTGGGTGCAAGACTAGTATCATGGCAGTGTAAGAAGCAAACTACAGTGTCCACTTCAACAACAGAAGCAGAATACATAGCTGCTGCAAGCAGCTTCTCACAAGTGCTATGGATTCAGAATCAAATGATGGACTATGGTGTGACATTTCTTCACACTCCTATTTTCATAGACAACAGCAGTGCTATTAGCATTGTTAATAATCCTGTCAAGCATTCAAAAACAAAGCATATAGAAATAAGGTACCATTTTATCAGAGACTGTAATGAGAAGAAGCTAATTCAGGTTCAGAAAATACACACAAGTAACCAGTTTGCTGATCTATTCACAAAAGCTTTTGATGTGGGTAGATTCACATTCTTGGTCACAAGTGTGGGCATGATGAACAATGAATAAGTATATTCTCATTCTCTCTATGTACCTATATAGATTCCTCCTTATCTACTTTCATTAAATTGGTGCTATTAACCCTTGTGTGCTTAAGTGTTTCAGGAAGAAAGGACAAACAAAAGTGAAGTATAGTTAATACTGCTAGTATGTATTACTACTGCTAGTCTGTATTACCACTGCTAGTTTGGGTTACTACTGCTGGTTAGTTTTCCTACTGCCAGTCTGTGTTAATGCTGCTAGTCTGTGTTAATACTGCTAGTATGTATTACTACTGCTAGTCTGTATTACTACTGCTAGTCTGTATTACTACTGCTAGTAAGTATTACTACTGCTTCAAAGAGTTACTACTGCGGGGGTCAGTTACTACTGCTAATGTGAATTAGTATTGCTCTTAAATGTTTCACTGATTGTATAAATACCCCCTTAGTCCGCCAAAAATCAAAACGGCTCTTTGAATTTCTTGCACTTATTTATCTTCTTTCTCTCTCATTCTCACTAACGTTCTTGCTTTTCAAGCTCTTAATCCTAGTTCGCAGTCAAATCTCTCTCAAATGGCAGGTCTTGTATTTGTTGATGACCACAATGAGTTGACAATGCTGAATAAGCCCAACCAAGCCGAAGGATTTCATCAGATTGTGGACTTCCTAAAATCCACACATATCGCCCACGCTTTAACGGTCAATCCCACAATCTATGTGGAGCATCAAAGACAGTTCTGGGCAAATGCCACCATCCATAATGAAGAGGGTACTCAGGTTATCAAGTCAAGGGTTTGTGATAAACCCCTGACCATCTCGGAGGAGACCATTCGCATTCATCTACTTTTAGATGATGCCGCAGGTATAACATCTCTACCCAAGGAAGATCTTTTTGAAAATATAAGCAGAATGGTATATGAAGGTCCCACTGAGATTTATAAGTTCTTTAAGAACAAATTCTCACCTCAGTGGAGATTCTTTGTTCATATTCTCCAGCATTGCATTTCAAAGAAAACAACTGGTTGGAGTGAGTTCAGCAGTACCATTGCTTATGCTTTGGTCTGCTTAGCAACCTCCAAAAAGTTCAATTTTTCGAAAATGGTCTTAAATGATTTTCTGTCAAACCTGAATACCAAGTCAAAATCCTTTTATATGTATCCCAGGTTTGTACAAGCTATATTGAATAAGGAATTGACGGAATTACCTCATTTTAATGAGGTATATGTACCTAAGGTCCCGAAAGGGAAGGTGTTTTCTAATATGAGCAGAACTTGTAAGGTCTTCTCAGGTATTGACACACCATTGTTCTCAACAATGATGGTTGTGTCCTACTCTACAGGTGAGGCATCAGGTTCCCAAGCCTCATTAGACCAACCCACTGATGACCTACCCACACCTTCCACCATAAAAACAATTCCTCTGTCCCTTCTAAATAGACCAACCCCTCCCATCACCAAATTATACTCTAAAAAGAAGGTGCAGAAGGATCCTTCCCTTCATGTACCAACACCCTCTAAGCCTACAAGCCCTCTAATGGAGCATTCTTCATTAGAGAATATCCAAAGGGAAACCAAAGGGGTGTCTCACAACCCCAAGAAGGTGCTTAATAAGGAGAAGGTTAAGCATGTGGGTAGAAAGGCTCACACTACTGTTTCTGCACAAAGTGCAGGACAGGACAGTGTGAACAATCATCCAAAGGTCCCCACGGCAACTTTGGGTGAGCAATCATCCAAAGGTCCCCGGTGCCAAGAAACCATGGGGGTAGAAGGTGCCTCTGCTAGGCAGAGGACCCCTACTAAAAGTTCCAGTGATCCTCCAAGGGTGGTAAACACACCTAAAGGTGGTGAGGATAGATATACATACGATGAATTGATGGAAACTATTGCCAATATCAATAATGATGTCCTATCTCAGGGAAAACTTATTGAGAAGCTGCAACAAGTGATCTTATCCCAACAAGTCCAGATTTCCAACCTCAAGAAAATGGTCCTCAAGCATGTGCAAAAGAAGAAGAGGACCAAATTCATACTGAAGAAGAGGAGCATCCCTCATGATGCTTCCAAAAAGGGGGAGAATGGAGCTGAATCTGAGAAACAGAGTCCTGTTGGAATGGACTCTACTTTTGAGGGGGAGAAGGGCAAAGAAGCAGAAACCAGTACAGCAGTAGAAACAGATCCAAAAGTAGAAACGTTCAAAAAAGCAGCATCAATTGACTTAGCAGCAGAAACAAGTACAGCAGCAGTAACAGGGCTTTCTGTTGAAGAAATAGAGATAGCAGAAACCCTTCTAAAGGCCAAAACAGACACTCCCAAAGCCACTCAAAAGGCCAAGGGAGTGGAAATTAAAGAGGGAGGCACGGAGCTAAAAAGGAAAGAAATCAGTGAGGCTGAACTAAAGAGGAAAGGAAAGGCAAAAGTGGATGAATCTACAAAGCCACCAAAGAAGCTAAAACAGATTGAACTAGATGAGGAACTGGCTAAGAAACTGCAGGTTGAGCTACAACAAGAAGAAGAAACTCAGAAGGCCAAAGATAGGCAGATTGCTCTAGATCTGTCCACTAGGCTGAATGAGGAATATCAAGAAAGCTTAAGGGCTGCAACTGAGGCCAAGAAAAGCACTGTGAAAGCTTCCATACAAAGACTGCCAGCAAAGAAGCAGAAAAGACAACCTTCTAAAACTTACCTGGCCAATCAAGAAAGGAGAAAGATGATTAACTTTCTGAAAGGATCAGTGGGGGTTAAGGAAGAAATGTTTGCTGATATGTCCTACTCAAGAGTTGAAGATCTATACAAGAAGGAAATGGCAAAGCTTCAAGGGGACTTCACTCAAAGGATAGAATTTGAAAGACAAATGAAAGAGAGACATGATCTCAATATTCAACAACCCTTCCCTGAGAGTGAGGAGACCACCCCTAAGGCTGAAGAAAAGAAAGAGGAAGCTACTACTAAAGAAGTCAAATTTGTTAAAAGGTTGAAGACAATAGCTTCCAAGAAACTGTCTAAGAAGCCAAGGGTTGCAGAAGTTGAGAAAGAAACAGAATCATCTGTTACAGGTAAAGCTGAGCAATTAAGTCAAAGTGCACAGCAACCAAGTCAATCTGATGTGCATTTTGAACTTTACATGACTGTAACAGATAATGATCCAGTGAAGGCAGATCCCATTTCAGTCCAAGCCCCTGAAATCATCCACTGGGATATTCTTGAAGATCAAGGCAAAGAATATTTCAGAGTCAAAAGAATGGGTGATCACTTTGAAGTCTATTCTACTTGGGGGAAGATAGTCAGATGTTGTTCAAGGACAGACTTGGAAGAAATGTTTAAAGTGGGAATGAATCTGTATAGGGATGTGCTGAAGACTCCAGGGATGAACATCAAGAAACTAGCAATGGAGTATTTATGCATGATGTTCATTCCAGATCTTGTCAAGCATGTCATCAAAGATGTATTCAAGTCTGTGGACAACTGGATGCTTATAGAAAGGTGTGGGGTATATATCTTAACCATTGACAAAAGTTTCCATGAATATTACCTGGTGGATAAGATATATGACCATAGCCTAGCCAAGCTACATGGGATGCTGAAAGCCAAACTAATCTGTCCTCAAGGCTCAGAAATGGCAAGGATTGTGGTTAGCAGGATCATCAATCAAAGCTTGGGTTTGGATCCTAATCTAGGGGTGTAAACTTAGGTTTTGAAAGCATCATGAAGACCAGTTTTTGAAGAACTTAACTTCTCAATTTGAAAAGTTAAGTTAGGGGGAGATTGTTGGGTCTGAAATGTGCTAAGGATGGTTACTACTGCTAGATATGACTATTACTACTGCCTGAGGAAGTTAGTACTGCCAGATCACAATTAATACTGCTTGAAGGAGTTAATGCTGCTGAGACAAAATTAATACTGCTTGCTGAGATTAATACTGCTAGTTCAGAATTAATACTGCTCATGAAGATAGTGCTGCTTATGAGATGAAGACTCCGTACGAGAATGAAGACAGCTGTATAGATTGAAGCTAAAGTAAAGGAGATAATTATGGACTGAAGATCAATTTTATTTTGATAATTATCTTGTAATCAGTCTTGTTTATATAGTATAGAAGTCTTTGATAGAATCAATTATTATCATTCATAAGTTTTGTTTTAGAGAGAATTAACCTCAAGACTAGTTTAGATCCTTTCTATAGAGAAGTATAGAACGTCTGTTGAGCCTATTCAACAGATTGAGGTTTTGTGTGTAATCATCAAGTTTAATCAATATAACTTGTGATTTAAGTGCATATACTGTTTCATTGATTGTTAGTGTTAAAGTGTTTTTCCGCAACTTCTTTAGCATTGATTCTGAGTGTGTATGAATTAAACTCTTGTTTGAATTTCGATCCTGACAAGTTCGTAATACTAACACCTGAGAATTTAACACTTAGAAATTAAACACAAGAACTCTACGAAAAATAGAGATCTGCGAAAACTAATATGAATCCTGCGAAATCTTTAAGATTTCTGCGAATCCTTTGATTAACCCTGCGAGTTCTTCAGATCTGTTTGTGAGTTCTTCAGATCTTTGGCCCGAAAACTATCTGATTCACTCAAAAACACATCTAAACATCAAATAACAATCTGTAACTTCGACAATTCACTCTCCCATACTACTAGAATTGAATTCAAACAATGAATTTTGAATAAGAACACTAACAATTACAAATTTGATCAATTACAGTGCGAAAGAACTCATGAAAATAAAACTCTAAAAATCTCAAAATTGATGATCAGTTCCAGTGCAATACTTGGATTAACCTATACACACTCAATCTATAACATAATACGAACACAACAAGACCAATTACAACTCCTAATTCACACAAATACTCAAAAACAAATCTGGACTCGATAGAACAGTACCGAAAAACTCATTTTCTTGATTTCTTAATTGGATTTGCTCTGATACCAATTATTAATCCCATATTTATCAAGTTCTCATTACTAAAACAAATCACAAACAAGATTTATCAATCTACCTGTTTGATTAATCACAAGATTTGATTACAGAATGATTTCAGTCACTTTCCCTCTCTAACCACAACTTTCTCTCTCTAACTCTCTCTCTGCGAATACTCAGAATGTTACAAGTGATTTCTAGTTACAAGATTCTAAAACTACAAGTCTATTAAAAACAAAACTAATACAAACTTACAAACCTAATACAAAGACCTTTGACTTTGACTATATTACACTTGACTTTGACTTTGCTTGAGAGTTGACTTTTGAGCTTTGACTTGGCTTGACTTTGATCTTCAATCTTCTATGATCTTGCATCCAACATATTTATGCACTAACATATGGTAAATACATCAATTAAAAAAAAACATAGTCATATATGACGAGTAAAGTAAATAAAGCCCAAAGCATGTTGGACCGAAGAGTTAGTTGCAGGAGTTGATAGAGTAGTCTATCAACCAAGTTAGCCATAGAGTTATAAGTTAAATTCTTGACACTTTTCACGTGTCAAATTCAAAGAAATGTTTAGCTGAGAAAGTCAGGTGTCATAAATTTGGAAGGCGTCGAAGTTAACGACACACTCAATTATATAGAGGAGATTGTCGAAGTATTGGTTAGGAAAACGAAAAGATAAAGGAACAATAGTACATCTTTGGTACTAGTGATGGTGTTAATAAAATTAGAATTCCTAAAGTTCAAAAATGACATAATAGTCAAAGAATAGACAAGGACTAGGGGTGTTCGCGGTCCGATTTGGGCGGTTTAACCCCTCAGACCACAAACCAAACCGCAAGTGGTGGTTTATTGATTTTTGAAACCGAGTGGTTTGACATCAAGTGCCCACACCGGTCAAGTCGGACCACGGTTTAGGCGGTTTGGTCGACCAGTTTAGGTGGTTTAGGCCTTTTAGTGGGCTTTAAAGTTTAAACATAAAAACAAATCTGGAAACTTTCATCTAAAACAAATTAACACGGTTACACACATACAAAAAAATAGAGATACAAATATAGAAATTTTCATCTAAAACAAATAAACACAATTACACACGTACAAAAAAATAAAGATATAAATCTGGAAATTTCCATCTAAAATAAATAAACAGTTAAACACAGTTGCACGCATACAAAAAAATAAAGATACAAATCTGGAAATTTCTATCTAAAACAAAGGAAATTTCTTAATTCCATAACTATAAAGTATAAACATACAAATGATTTCTTAATCACAAATAAAAACACATACTTATGGAAATTTCTTAATAAACACACATACAATTTCTCATTGGATTATATGAATTAAGAACTAAGAAGAGTAAACACAAACCATGAGTATTGAAGAATAAAAGCCTTGAACTGAATGAAGTCATGACTGAAGTGAATGAACTGACCGAAGGAAAGTCGACGTGCACAGAAGCTTGAACCTTGAACCTTGAACTCGTTGATTTGTTGAACAGAAGGAAAATCGATGTGAATTTGGTGTTCGATTAGGATTCCGATATACCGATTTAGGAGAAGTCAGACGTGAAGGATTTAGTGATTTAGCGATTTAGGATTTAGAAGTCTGAAGTCGGACGATCTTCTAGATTAATTTGATTTTAGGGATTTCAAGTTTGGGCAATTGGGCTAGATTTATAATACCTTAGGCCTTTTTAAATATACTTGGACATTTGGGCTTTAATAAAGGTATATATTAAAAATAAAAATATATTATATACATACATGGCGGTCGGTTTGGTCCAAACCGCCCAAAAAATCCTCAAACCGCAGACCGGACCGGACCGCCGAACCGCTCAAACCGCCAAAAACGGTCTGGTTTGACTTGGTTCGACCGGTTTGAGCGATCCAATGGTTTTTTTGAACACCCCTAACAAGGACTAAGAATCCTCATCTGTCTAGCCACTATAATTCCGAGGACGGAATTTCTTAAAAGAGTGGAGATTTGTGACACCCCAAAATGTGGTAAATAAATAAATATGAAAGAAAATAAAAAGAAAAGGGAAATAAATAAAACTGGTTTTTATTTTATTGGACCAAAAATGTGAAGAAAAACATGAAAATGGGTCAATTATGTCATTTAAGGAAAGTGGAAAGTGAAGAAAGGAATTTATGTTCAATTGGACTAAAAGTGAAAGAAAATGTCAAAAAAGGGGTGAAAAGTGTTAATTTGGCCAAAAAATTGAAGCAAGGGGGCTGAGCGTTATTCCTTAGAAGTTCAAGGGTGGTGTTAGACGTCAAATGGTCCAAAGTTTAGGGACCAGTTTTGTAAAAAGAACAAATCTGAGTTTTGAAAGGGACTAATCGATGCTACACTTTGAAGCTCTCTATTAGCTTATGTAGTCAACAAAAAAGTTAAAAAGCTCCATACTTATGTAGCTAAGGTCTCCAAATTCAGTGTTTGTTCAAGAAGATTAACATTTTGCTGAGAATCGAGAGAGAAATCGGAGCTCGAAAGTCCATGTCTGAAATTTCGGTTTATGGACGATTGGAGGTAAAATACTCAACCAAAATTTGAGTTCTTGTTATGGTTACTTTGTTTTAAATCCTCTATCGAACCTTAGTAGCCTCATGTCTCAGATTTTGGTTTAGAATGTCTAATTTCGCGTTTTTTACTAATTTTTAGTAGGTTAAAAACCTAAACTTTAAATTAGCAAATGGAACTCAATATTGGATGGTTTTCGTTGATTTTTATTCCTATGGTTGAAGAAAATCATTTTCTAGAGTTTAGCAAAAAGAATCATCGAAAACTTTGAAGAATCGATGCCGAACGACTGTTTTTCCAGTTGCCGGTGATTTCTTATTGATCGCCTATTCTGGAAGTCTGGGAGAGGAGTCGTGTGTGTTGTATCAGTAGCTTAGATCGGGTTGACCATTGTTGACTTTTAGAGAATTTTAGTCACTAATTGGACATGGTGGTATGAAATGTTTAGGTTTTTGGATGAGAGCTATAGTAGTCGACCTACACGCAATCAGGTGAGTCTTCATGAAACTTATAATGGGATGCATGCCTACGTACAAATTTATTTTTAGCATTATATGATTTCTATGGTGATGTGTATGTATGCATGATGTTTCAGTTACATACATGATACAATATATTTTACATGTATGTAATTTATGATCAGTTGAATGCTATGTGTTTATATTTTTTTTTAAATAACTCTAGCATGTTATTTCATATGAAAGTTTTATGAACAGTTTTAAAGAGTGGGCATTTGACCAATATGTCACACGACAAGTGGCACGACCCCGTAATAGCTGTCCAGACAGATGCAGGTCGGGCAACCTAGGGAATGCCAGTGAGAAAATGACCCATACCCAACGAGACAATTTATGATATCTCTTTTCTTTCAGTATTGCATGTGTTTCAAAAAATGCATATTATTTGGTACAGAGTTTATAAATTGATATGTATGATGTGAAATAACTTTTATTCATGCAAACCATGAACTCATTTATCTTTATAAGCTGACTATAGTATACATATCAGGGACAGAAGGTTTCAGGTTGGACAAAGGAAAATGACACACATAGAGACTTATCTTGTCCATTTAAGTTCAGTATTCATGTGCAGGCATCTTTGATGAACAAATTTTGTAACGCAACCCGGTATGAGACTGGTTAGCACTTAAGTTACATATTCGTTATTTTAAAGTCTTTCGCTGTAAACGGTCTAAAGTTTTAATTTAGCAGTAGTTTTGGAGTATTTTTGGAGGAATTGTTTCAGATTACGTAACACTTCTCAACCCAAAAATATGGGTGTTACAACAGATTAAGACAATATCTTTCCCCTCCTTTTATGTTGATGATATGATCATTACCGGAAGGGATGTACATGGTATTAATGATTTGAAAGAGTCTTTATATAGTATTTTGAGATAAAATATTTTGGACTACTCTATTACTTTCTTGTCCTCAAGGTCTTGACTCAGGATTCTGGTATCTATCTGTGTCAATCCAAATATGCTTCAAATCTCATTTCTTGCGTAGGTATTATTGACAACAAGATTTCTTCTACACCTCCATAGGCCAATATATGGCTCACACCCAATGATGACTATCTCCTTCCAGATCCTACACTCTATCTCCAATTAATAAGATGTCTAGATTAAGTGACCATTACATGACCTGATCTAGCCTTCGTTGTTCATATCATTAGTCAATTCGTGGATGCTCCACGTACTTCCCATTATACTACTATCTTGAAATTTTTGAGGTACATCAAAGGGACCTTGTTAATGGACTACATTTCTCATGATCATTATCATGCCTTGAGCTCCACGCTTCTAAAATGCCGATTAGGAGAATGATGTCAATGATGGACGATCTACCATAGGATATTGCTTCTTTCTACTTCATTGATATTCTGGCATAGTAAGAAGCAATTTCTCACTGCCCAATCCAGCATGAAGCCAATTATCCTACTCTCGTTGAAACACCCCAAGAGATACAATGGCTAATTAATATGGTTGATAGTTGATATTGGTGCTTCTTAGCATTCTCCTACTATTATTACGGGTGACAACAACATTACCATTCACATCCATCACAATTTCACGAACATACCAAGCACATCGAGACTAATTGCCACTTCACTTGTCAACATGTCGTTCACAACACTGTTTGTCTTCTTCAAGTTTCCTCCATTGAACAAACTATAGACATCTTCACCAAGGCTCTCCCTTCGAGCAGTTTCTCAAGTCTTCTTCACAAACTCAAGTTGGTTTCTCATGATCCACCTTGAGTTTGAGGGGAATGTTAGCTATGCAAATATGTATCATTGAGGGACTAGTCATGTCACTAACTCATAGTAAGTATATTTGTATTGTTTTCCCCTTTCATTGTTCTATATCATGTTAGTTATCGATCAATACAGAGAGTTGTTCTTGTTTATAAAGAGATATTCTTCTTTATGCCCACCTTTAAATAATACTGACTACATTTAATCAAGTATTTTGTTACATCAGTAGAGTAGTATGATAGTCTTGTATTTAAACATATATATCAGTTAGTTATTAGTTACTTTTATGACGTTCAAAGATTTCTAAATATTTCTACGGATACAATAAGTACTTGTAAATTTGAAATTTTAACCTATATCCAATACTTAATAAATTGTTTTTTTTTTTATAAAATCGTCAAATGTCTATTATACTACGAAGACCATCTGGACATGAACATATTCAGGAGATCTTTTTTATTTAATTTACGCTTTTTGAAAAAAAAACTATTAATTTTTATTTAAATGTTTTAAAATACATTATAGAAAAGGATAATAAAAATCATTTAGATAATAATATTAAGAAAAAAACAAGTTGATATATTATAAATAGTAAGTGGACATAGAAATGGTTATCTCAATAATGATTTGTACTTCAGTTACTTATTCTTTTCTATAAAAACTAGGACATGGATGTGAAAGATAAAATCCTAATCTATCAAGCAATTCTCATAAAAGATATGACATTATTCAAGAACTAGAGAGAGAAAATGTAGAGAGAGAAAGTAGATCTTGATTAACCACAAGTCTGAATTTTACAATACGATTCTTACATGATTTACAAACCAAACACCTATTTATACACAAGTTTAATACAAGATTTAACCACCAAGTAAAACTAAACACTAATTTGACTTTAACAAAGACATTGACAAAATTGACTTTACAAGTTTGACTTTCTAATTAAATCTTAGATACAATATTTTAACTTAACAATGGATTTAATGTTGTTTAATTATTCTTAAAAATATTTAAAATACGTTTATCTGAAAACAAAACATATCAGATAAATATATTTCCATAATTGCAATAAAAGATATATTAACACTTACTAAAATATAATATGTTTCAATTTTTTTCATTTTAAAAATTTAATTTTAAAAACTCAATTTTGATGTTTTGATATCAACGTCTCAAACAATTTCTTTTTCGATTCTTTTTTTAAGAATTATTTTTGTTTATCAAATTATAGTTAATTTTCATATTTGTTCACAAATTACAAAGTTATAGTAACAACATTAGCTTCTTTATATATTGTATTTATTTCATCTGATAAAGTTTTTTCCAATTATATAAAATTAGTTATTTTCTATGATATTTTTCACAATTTTTTTATCTATATCATAAAACGTTACAAAATATTTAATCAAAATAAGTAAGAATAAAAAAAAAGTAAAACATTTGCAATACTCATTATGTAAAAACCATATTGTTATATTAAATAAAAAATATAAAAGAAATTTGTTGCACTTAGATCAATTTTAACCTAAAAATTAAATTCATAATAAATTATCTTGATGAATTTAAAGACAAATAAAGATTTAAAATAAAAAAGATAAACATTTATCAAAAATGTTGAAGAAATCCCCCCCACCCACATGAGGATTATATGGGATAGCTAACACACCTCAAGTTAAGAGTGTTAATTTGAGAAACTAAATATTATCAAAATGAAAAGTTAAAGGCTATCTTCGGTAAACTAACTGATAAACTAGCTTTTCAAAACGCTACTATGAGTAGTTTTTCAATAAACTAGCTTATAAGCTAGTTTATGGTCAACCAAACATGTGCCAAACAATGCCAAAGTCTAAATAGTGTATTTAAGGAATCATATTCAAGTTTTGAACAAACTATTTTTAGTGTAAGAGGCTGTGTGATTGGTTTTTCATCAAGGCCAATATGAAATAAGTTGTTTGTATAGATTAATTTGTCTGTACATATTGAAAAGGTTTTTGTTTGGAGAGCTTTTTCATAAATAAAAAGAACATTTTTTCTAATTAGGAATGACATGTTTAGAAAAAGAAAAAAAATAACTTTTTATAAAAAATTAATAGAATAAGTGACTTTGTATATGATTAAATCACTATAACACTGTCCTTCATGTTGTAGCCCAGTGGTAAGGTAACATCCTGACTAGCCAGGTTCGAACCCTGTGGTGAGCATCCTGTGACATCCATGATCATGGGTCTGCCACATAGTGGTACCCTTAATTGGGTTGGGTCGTGATCGACGGGGATTAGTCGGGTGACACCCTTAAGTGGAAGCCCAGATACCCCGGGAACGTGTGCGTGTGTTAACTTGTCGTTCAAAAAAAAAATCACTATAACACTTCACTCTTATTAAAAAAATTATGTGCCAAGACAAATCATTAAAAAAGTATTTAGATAATTTAATGAATAGAAAACAAGATGGGGTGGGGGATGAGGCGTGCAAATTGGGGATTCTTGAACCGATTGATGACGCTTTCAAGGCTTACCAAAACATATTTGCCAAAATAAGGGATAAGGCCAGCTTACGTTGAAGCAAAGAAAATAAAGAAATTGATTGAAACCCCTCCTCTCCTCCTCCCTCTTCATCCCTCCTACATTTACATTGCATTTATCCTTATCATGCAAACAATCTTTTTCTTTCTTTTATCCCAATATAGATCTTTTCTTGTTAAGCAACCCCACTGATCAATGATCACTAATCAAACACTTCACTCTTTCTTCATACTCACTTTCTCTGCTATTTAAAGCTCCATACTTTCCAATTCGTCTCTCTGCAATTCTCTCTCTCTTGGTGGGCTGCATGCATCAAAGTGAGTTTCTTTTCTCCCATTTCGGTAATCATTTCTTGAATATAATCATCGGATTTTGTGAGCTCAATCGTTGATTTTGTACTTGTGTGTTTTCTGATCATTGATTATTAGTCTTGCTTATAATTGATGCAACTCCTTCAATTGCTTGTTTGCATCCATATTTTAATTTAGATTTTCAGA
Organism: Arctium minus; assembly: GCA_954870635.1. NCBI lineage: Eukaryota > Viridiplantae > Streptophyta > Magnoliopsida > Asterales > Asteraceae > Arctium > Arctium minus. Next base: position 99,972,311 of record OX941080.1, on the reverse strand, counting down.
GCCTGGACTTTCCCAATTCAAATTTGGCATTTTTTAAGCACAAGTCATATGTTGACATTTATTAGTACATTCCTATCTGGGTATATGGTGTTAATTTCATTTCTTTCTCTAACTCGGTTATTACTGCCCCTTTCTTTTTCCAAAAATAGAAGGAATTCAAGTTTCACTTTACAAGTTTGATGAGTATTTTGAGTTCTAAAAAAGAATTGGTGATGGCTACTAGTACACTTGGTACCAAATGAATTTGCAAAATTTCCCCCAACATCAAGACTTTATATATATATAGAGAGAGAGAGAGTCGGGTTCAAACGAGAACGGTATCTATTTAAAAGAACACGAGAACGGCAAATCACATACAAAATCATAAGTGATTTTACATTAGGGGGGAAGTCGTGCAAAATCACGGTACGCGGGCGACTTTTGCCGCAACTTAAGGTCGTGGGAATCACATGTAAAATCACTTATGATTTTGTATGTGATTTGCCGTTCTCGTGTTCTTTTAAATAAGTATCGTTCTCGTTTGAATCTCCCTCTATATATATATATACATATATATATATATATTTTTTGAATGCATGATGTGATTTGATTTTAACATAAATAGGGCTAACATCCCCTATTTTTGCCATTATGATGATGAAATCAATATGCCATGTTTTGTTTTCTAATGTTGGTGTCATCAGTATCACCTATTACTGCAATTGTAATTTGTACAATACAAGCATTCAGAAGCAATAAACTAGACCCCAGAGTTGTAACTCTAATGTTTAATCTTCCCTCTTCCCATCACAACAATCTCATGTTCTCCTATTTTATGATCATCAAGAATCTTTCACACGTTTGCCTCATAGCCTGAGACTAAAAAACTTATTAAATGTCATATAAAAGTTAAGCACAATTATGGAACGGTCCCTTTGTCCCAAAATAATTGCAGCATCTATAGGGTCAAATAGGTAAAGCAAACTAAACTAGACGAGTCTAGTATAGTATATCCCACCGGAGGTGGGGTTTGGGAGGGTTGGATGTACGCATAATATATGAGCTGTACCCTCAAACGAATGTTGTCGTCAGCATGTGCGAAACAAAATACAATGTTCCCTGAATTTGTGATCATTGAAAGTTCACCTAAAAAGTGGATCATTGCAATTAATTTGTGATATCCAATAATAGAAATTATTGCAAATATCTTGGGACGTGTAAATCTACGAAGCCGACCAATGTAATTACAACTTTTCCCTTTTATGAGGAGAAAGAAAGGATGCATGAGGAAAAAGAATGGACCTGTGATGATTTGATGGTTGTTATACATTAACCCTTTTGGAACTGAGGGACAGAGGGAGTGCATAACCAGGTTATATTATCCTTTTCTTAGAGGAAAATGAAAAGGAAAAGAAAAAAAAAACTGGTTGGTTCTACGATTCTACCTGCGGAATTCTATAAATAGTGATTGCAATGAGATGACTGTAGGTTGTTAAAGACTTTGTACTTGTATTTCTGCTTTACTGCTACTTTTTCTCAATGTAACTGAATTTGTTATATTATTCTTTTCTTACTTCCCTGTTGCAATAATAGTCCCCTGGAAAGAACAAGTAATGGGTACAAGCTGTGATCAACGTGCTCTCGTGCTTGGCGTTCTAATCGTCTGTTGTGTTTTGTTTCGATGTTCGGCGACTTTGTGGGAAACAAATGCGTTGCTTGTTGTAAATGCTTCTCACACTTCCACAAGAAAGATTCCTGAAAAACTTTTCGGCGTTTTCTTTGAGGTACATATTGTTGTCTTATGGTTGTTGTAAATTTGTGAATTTCACTTTCATGTTGAAACAAAGTTGTAAATTGTGTTCTATTACGCAGGAGATCAACCATGCTGGTGCGGGCGGGTTGTGGTCGGAGTTAGTAAACAACAGAGGTAAGTGCACAAATGTATAGAATGTTTATGTGATATAGTACTCCCTCTAACTCAAATTATATATGCAACATTTTTCTTTTTGACAATGTTTAGCTCCCATGTTAACATCTTTCTAATAGCATTCTGTGAGAATATGTGGAACCCCATCAAAATCAGATTACTCGTTAAAAGAGCCCTTGAGGAGAGAAGCCCCCTCCATTCCAACGTAGGGTAGACGGAGACAAAATGTCCCCAGAGTGTCGACTCCCTCGAATGGTGGCCTTTGGATCTGATGCCATTTGAATATGTGGAACCCCATCAGATTACTCACCAAAAGAGCCCTTGAGGAGAGAAAGGAGGTTCCAACGGAAGATAAATGGTTTAAGTCTAGCCCTTGTGCAACTCTAACAAGAGATTAATAACATTGGTTTTGACCTCTCTATTTCTCAATCTAACCGTCATTTAGATTTTGTTTACTAATAATCAAATAGTTTGTTTTAACTATATGTTTGAAAATTTAAAAATAAATAGATGATTTCAGGATTTTCACTTTCTGAGTGAGTTGTCATGTAATTTCTTAAACTAGGTTTTGAATCTGGGGGACAACATTCTCCTTCAAACATCGATCCTTGGACAGTAATTGGGAATTATTCGTTGCTAAGAGTATCAACAGACTTTTCTTCATGTTTCAAGCGAAATCCCATGGCACTGCGGATGGAGGTGTTATGTGACAATGATGGGCCCAATATTTGTCCAGTTGGTGGTGTTGGTATATTTAATCCTGGCTATTTTGGAATGGTAAGATTTATTTCTATGTTCAACAGCTTCACCTTTATACATGATCAATTTTCTTATGTAACTTCAATTTAGTTTTTTTTTTTTTTTTAATACGACCGTTTTGCAAAACACATGTTAGAGTAGTCATTATCAGATAAAAAGTACTACCGCCGTTCCCAAAAAAGAAAACAAATTTTGCAGTTGTAGAAATCCCAAGAAATTTAAACAGATTATGTGATGAAATGTTGTTTAAATTTCCATACCATGAAATAAAACTAAAACAGGATTCCCTCCTAGTTTTACTTCTTGCTGCCCAAAAAAGAGACTACTTTTCATTCAAGATTCAGAAAACGGCAAATCCCAGCACACCAAAGCTCAGCTTTGTGAGAGTTGGGGAAGAAAATCTTTCTATGCAAAGAAGCTCCTTCCGTCACTTCAACATTCAACCTTCTCATCACAAATGATTAACCTACTTACCAAATTCTTTATGGCTTGCTCCTTAGGTAATTAAAAAATAACTCCTTTGACAATAAATAAATAGGTGAAACATGGATTTTTGTGATGGATGCTCGATTATTTATACTTACTTGTTCCAAAAGATTCACTACTCATGTGGCAATTGTCCCTTTTCTCTTTCTTGTAGAATATTGAACAAGGTAAGAGCTACAATTTAGTTTTGTATATTCGATCATTTGGATCCATCAATGTGTCAGTGTCATTGATCGACCACTCTGGCACGCGAACACTGGCTACTACAAACATCATGTAAGTAGTATTCGACCGAGACTGTTACCAACTGTGTCATTCTTGGTTAACCTTTTAGAACCTTCCCGTGAACTACCAGGGCTTTTATTGTTTTTTCAGAGCAAGTGATGTGTCAAACTGGACAAAGATGGAGGTTAAATTGGAAGCAAACGGGAGCGATAGTAGGTCTCAACTACTCTTGAGGACTAATAAAAAAGGAGTCATATGGTTTGATCAAGTTTCGTTAATGCCCATGGATACATACAAGGTAGACTTACCTGTTATCTCCTCAATATTTATACACTAATATGTCAAGTTTTCAACCTTTTAGAAAAAAACCTTTGTTATAAAAAAATTCTATTTTTGATTGATTGCATCATTTTTACTTGTGGGAAAATTTCATGCTACCAAAGGGCCTTTGGCTTTCATCAAAGGTGAGGAGGGTGTGTGAGTTCTTTTGTTGCATTTGCCGTATATAAATATTATATATATTTCAAAAATAAATTCAAGCTAAAGTGTCTTTGCCCTTTCTCATCATTATAAAGTATTGATGGTTTTGACGTTGATCCACCAAGATCCTCTATTTTGTCATCATCTTTTAGACATTTGTGTCGTAGTCGTCAAATTATATGGATAGAGAATGCGTTTCAACAATGGCTTCATCTTAAGTTGTTGGAATCAGATTGAGTATAAAAAGTAGGTCATTGTAGTAACATCCATGACTTGGTATGAATTTTCTTCTTATAATTGGGGATAAAGTAACAAATTTTATGTCTATGGAAATGTTTCAACATCATAGATTATTATTATCATCATCATTACTAGTACCAACATCGTTTGAATTTTTGGCATTGAAAGCTTAATGAGTGACCATCTAAGTTCATGCTGAGGTTTTATTTCAGGATATGATTCTAATGGAACTTTTTGTTGGAACAGGGACATGGCTTCCGAAAGGATCTATATAAAATGGTTGCAGATTTGAAGCCAGGATTTATCAGATTTCCAGGTAGATATTTTAGTTATTTTTCTGTGTTAACATTCTTTGTTATACGTATACATGGCGTATGTACATTAATAAAACGGCACACATCGAGTACAAAAGACATAGATGAAGAGAATCATCTCTAAATGTAATAAACAAACAAGAACAATGAAAACATGACTACAAATAATATTACTACTAGCATCAACATGACAGGACAAAACTCATTGTCCCACGTTTGGATGGAATGGAATTTTTTTGTCCCACCAATATATGTTGACAAAAAAGAAAGGGGATTGGACTAAATGGCTAAATTATGAAACTACCCTTGTCTTATATATATATATATGATCTAGGACACGAAGCAGTTGGTAAGGTTACTCCTTTGTCATGCGGAGATCGTAAGTTCAAATCATTGTGCAACAGTCTCTTTGTAAAATGCAAAAGAACAGCGGACCCTTGGAAAGCCAAGGAGTACCAAGTTCTCTGTTTATAGCATGTGATCTAGGATAGGTGGGTTCTAAAATAAGATTAATGTTGTGAAAGAAATTCCTTAACTTTGATGGAAATGCACCAATAGGTGGATGCTTTGTTGAAGGAGAATTCCTGAGAAATGCATTTCGCTGGAAGGAAACTGTTGGACCATGGGAGGAGAGACCAGGTCATTTTGGTGATGTATGGTTTTACTGGACTGACGATGGACTTGGATACTTGGAGTTTCTCCAGGTAACGAGATATACATATCATTTCATTTCAATACATTTCATATTTCTTGTTAATTAAACAACTTTCTGCAAATTTCAATAATCTGGTTTCTACAGTTGGCTGAAGATTTAGGTGCATCACCAATATGGGTAGTCAACAGTGGTAATATGAATCACATTGTGTAGGAATTATTTTGATTATGGTCCGATCTTTATAATGATTTTTCTTTTGTCTCCTTTCATTTGGAATCCAAAGGAATCAGCCATCAAGAATCCGTCGAGCCCAACAACCTTATGCCTTTTGTGCAAGTATGTTCTATCACCCTTCTCGTTCTATATGCATGTAAATAATTAGAGGTGGACAAATGTGTGTCAAGGTTCCATACATAAGTTTCTATGATCATGAACCTGTGTATTTTAAAAGATAATAGGTCACATGTATATCATATAACACCAACACTCCTCTAGTTGAAGCGTACAAGTCTTTAAAATTTTGCTACATATAAGCTGATTTCCAGCATATTCTATACCCACTTGATAGAACAATCTTGCATTCAAATTAATAGACCACTTGACGGAATACACTTCATAAATCTTATGGTTGTGTGTGCTAACTCATGAAAAGTTCTAGTTATTTCCCTAGCTTAAGAGAAATCAGGCATGAAAGCTATTCTCAGTAAAACCAAACCAAATGAACCCAGTAAATCGAACACCAAGTAGAGACCTTACCTTCGCCACAATGAGTGATTGTAAAATGGTTTTGAGAAAATTATCTTCTGGAAAAAAAAAATTGTTCTGAAAGTTTGACAGAAAAGAAAGAGAATTGAAATAAAAGAAAGAAAAGGAATTCAAAAGAGTTGAGAAAAAAAGAAGGTATAAAGCACGCAAGGACATTATATGCATGCTAGAAGATAAGAAACCTCTAAACTAGCTAAAGAAAGTTGACCATGCTAGTCAAAAACCACAAAGTCCTTGCACACAATCTGCTACCCTAGTCAAGCGTCTCCACAAACACCTAAGGTCATGTCCTCTGTGTTAGGTAAAAATTGTGCCTCACAAATGCAAAAAGCTAGCGAGTGATTTCTAAGGTCCCAAACGGGTAGAAATCCAAGTGCACAATTAACCCAACAACGAATGCGGATAACAATAATCTAGATGTTGCACAATAATTCTCTAACGTAGAAAAATAAACCCACGAAATATAGATAATAATAAATACGTTATTATCTATAATTATAGCAAGTTCAAAACAAATAACACCGTGATTTAACGTGGTTCCACTATCGGTTTTTGATAGTGTACATCCACCAAAGAGAGAGAGCAAGAATATTATTACCAACCAAGGAGATTACAAAGTGCTTGTACAAGGATCTTAAGATCCACGATCACCTAACGAAACTTTCCCGAATACCACCGAATATCAAGAACACTCTCAACCTCAAGAATATATTAGGGAGAGTGTTTGGTGGTTATCTAGAGAAAACTCAAGAAAGGGATGAAGAAAATGGTTGGAGGGGAAGGGGTATTTATGGGATGGAAGTGGAGGATGACAACCAAGCATTTGGAGGATGACATATGGAGGATGACATATGCCAAGTCTTCCAATGTAAAATATGTGGTCCAAAATTGAGTTATGCCAAGTTGGTCCAAGTTTGGCTTTAGTCACATGTAGCATCCAATGTATAATATAACTAAATATTATAACACTCCACCATGATTCATGTGATCCTCGATAGCGAAACGAATCTCAATCCAACCAATACGAGTTCTTCCAATGGTTGATCATAACAAGTAGATAGCAAAGTAAATTGGCACGAGGTAGCAAAATGCATTCCAACCTTGACGAGCTTCGGCATAGCCATCACCCGTCAAAGTTACAAGCAAACAAATAACCTCAAATGCACAATCTACTAAACAAGGTAGAGCATAAGCAAAGCTCTAAGCACTTAACAAAGTAATTCCTTCAAAGATGTCATTTTGTCACCTGTGGTAATATCTTCTCTCTCTCGAGCAAAGTGCCCAACGGCACTAACACAAACGGAGCTGAATCAAGTTTGAGCAATGCTCAAACTTAGCTGGCGGTAGCAACTTAGTGAACATATCAGCGACATTGTCATCCGTCAGGACTTTCTTTCTTCAAATAGACAATCTTCGCTTCATGTAATCTTACAAGATATGCATCACGCACATTTATGTGCTTTGTCCGGGAGCTGAAAGCCAAATTAGTAGCCAAATGGATGGCACTCTGATTATCACAGAAAATGCGCACGGAAGGTTGCTCGAAGCCTAAGCCATTCATCAATTCTTTTAAATGGACTGCTTCCTTTGCAGACTCAACCGCAACAACAAGTTCAGCTTCTGTGGTTGACAATGCAACAATGGACTGTAAACGTGATCTCCAACTGACGGCTGTTCCACCTAAGGTAAACACATAACCGGATGTGGATCTCCAACCAACTCGATCACCTGCATAGTTAGAATCACAAAATCCAACAATTTCACAGTCATTGTGCAAACCAAATATAAGACCATGTGTCTCGGTTCCCTTCAAATATCGGAATGCCGTTTTAACGGCTACCCAATATGATCGACCTGGATTCGCGAGAAACCGACTCACCACTCCGACACAATGTGCAAGATCGGGACGAGTACACACCATGGCGTACATGAGACTTCCGACCGCACTAGCATATGGAACTTTTGACATTTCGGCCTTTCCCTTGTCATCCTTCGGACAATCTTCACTTGTAATCTTGATGTGCTTCGGTAGCGGAGTGCTAGACGTCTTGGCACCATCAAGATTAAACCGCTTCAATATCTTTTGGATATACGCCCGTTGTGTCAATCTAAGTGTTCGGGACTTTCTGTCCCGCACGATTTCCATGCCCAAAATCTTCTGCACCGCGCCAAGATCCTTCATTTCAAATTCTGACTTCAACTTATCTTTCAAACGTTTGATCTCTGACTGGTCCCTGCAGGCTATAAGCATGTCATCTACATAAAGAAGTAAGTAAGTGAAAATGCCGCCACTTTGTCTATGATAGACACAAGCGTCCTTTTCACTTCGCTCAAATCCCAGATTGAGCATGAACAAATCAAACTTCTTATACCACTGACGAAGCGATTGTTTAAGTCCATAAAGGGACTTCTTGAGTTTACATACATATTCTGGCTTGCTTTTAGAAACGAAACCATCAGGTTGCTTCATATAGATAGTTTCCTCCAAGTCTCCGTGTAGGAAGGCTGTCTTTACATCTAACTGTTCTAGCTCCAAATCATGAATAGCCACGATCGCTAAAAGAACACGGATAGATGTATGACGTACAACGGGAGCAAAAATATCATCATACTCGATACCTTTTCGTTGTGCAAAGCCTTTAGCAACGAGACGAGCCTTGTACCGATTGTCATCTTTGACTTTGAAAACCCACTTGCAACCAATAGCACGACTGCCATTCGGCAATGGACATAAGTCCCAAGTGCTGTTCTTCAAGAGAGCTTTCATCTCTTCTTGCATGGCTCCAAGCCATTTAGAACTGTGGGTCGAGGCCAACGCCTCCTTTATATCAAGCGGCTCATCTTGCCCTACATGCAAAGCAAACTCCAGCTGATCTGTAAAACTCATGTTAGCAAAATCCCAATCTCCATACCTGTTAGGCGGACGAATAGTTCTTTGACTATGCCTGGTAGGCACAATAACTGGGATTGTATCGCCATCGTCTCCACCATCATTCAGAATCTCTTCTTCAGAATCACTAGTAGAAGTCACTGGCGGAATGACTTCTTCAACATTAACGGGTGATTCTGAGCTAATATCAGGAGTTGATGAACTGGGAATACAAGGACTGTCTACTGTCTCCACATCATCGGCAGTAGGAGCAAAAGTAGTAGTGACTTCCGGATCTTGAGAGGACTGAGGATCCTGTGACTTCAACAGGACTGATTCATCAAATGGGACATGTCGAGAATGAATCACTTTACGAGTCAAGGGGTTCCAGATTCGGTAACCCTTTATACCATCTGTATAGCCGAGCAAGAATCCTTTGGTGGCTTTAGGATTCAACTTGTCCTGGCCTGAAACATGAAAATAAACAGGACAACCAAATACACGTATGTATTTCAGACAGATGTTTCTTTTACCTCTCCAAGCCTCTTCCGGAATCTTTCCCCCGATGGCCGAACAAGGTAACCTATTAATAATGTGCACCGCGGTGTAAAGTGCTTCGGCCCAGAAAGATTTGGGGAAGCCCGATGTCGACAACATACATCGGACCTTCTCAAGCAAAGTCCTATTCATCCGCTCTGCAACCCCATTAGATTGAGGGTCGCCTGGTGTGGTGTAGTGACGGTGGATGCCTTTACGCAAACAAAAGTCTTTGAAGTTACCACTAGTAAATTCTCCACCGTTATCAGATCTCAACACTTTCAACTTCTTGCCAGTCTCGACCTCTACTCGTGCCAACCAAGTCTTGAACGTATCGAAGACATCTGACTTTAACTTCAACACATACACCCAAAGCTTATATGAGAAATCATCAATAAACGAAACAAAATATTTACCTCCACTGAGGGATGGAGTACTGGATGGTCCCCAGACGTCTGTATGAACATAATCGAGGATTCCTTTAGTGTTGTGTTTTCCAACACCAAAAGAAACACGCGTCTGCTTTCCTTTGACACATCCCGAACAAAACTCCAGGCTAGCAGGTACGGCGATTTTAATGAGCTTTCGCTTGCGCAAAATCTCCAAGTTCTTCTCGGATGTGTGGCCCAAACGAAGATGCCATAAGCAAGCAACATCGAGATTCTGAGAAATATCAGCCACACACGATTCAGAAGAAATAGTTTCGCCAATCAAATGGAAAAGATTATTTTCCGCCCGTTCGCCTTTCATCACAATGATACTCCCTCGTGAGATGCGCAAACTCCCGTCATCAATCCGAATCTTGCAACCCAATTTGGACAGTTGTCCAACAGAGATCAAGGAACGAGTCATGGATGGAACAAACTTGACATTATTCAATGTCCGAATACACCCATCGAACATCTTGATCTGCACAATACCGATACCCTAAGTAACACACGAAGTATTGTTTCCCATAAAAATATTGTTACCTTCAACTTTTTCGAAGGTAGAGAAACAGTCCCGGAATGGTGTCATATGGCAAGATGCCCCGGTATCTAACACCCATCGCCTGTCACCTTGCGGTGGTGTAACTGTGGCAGAGAAGCATTTTGCTCCTCTTCGGCTGCAACAGCTGATGATTCGGCGTTGTCTGTCTTTGTTTTTAAGACTCGGATAATCTTTCACCCAATGACCTGGCTTGTGGCAATAGTTACAATTGCCACGTGTCTTTGATTTCCCACGAGAACCAGGCCGGCGGGACTGAGAGCGCCCACGGTTTCTTCCTCTTGAAGATTGTTGATCGTCTCGGCCTCTGTCAGCAAATAGGCCTTGACTGCAATTGTTCTCCCTGGGATTGTTACCGATCCTCATTTGAATTCTTTGATCTTCAGAAATCATTCCTGTTTTCACATCAGACAAAGAAAGAGTTTCTCTTCCATAAATAAAACTGTTAGTGAATTGGGAATATTTCTCGGGAAGTGAATACAACAGGATCATAGCAAGTGCTTCTTCATCTTTCGCAAGAAGCGCATCCGTTGCCTTCAACTTCATGATGATATCTTCAAATTCGGTCATGTGAGCTTTAATGGTTGTGCCTTCCTTCATTTTGAAGAAGAGACATGACCGCATCAGTAACAATCTGTTGGTCAAAGTTTTCTTGAGATATAAATTCTCAAGCTTGCTCCAAATACCTGCAGCTGTCTTTTCAGACACAATCTCAGATATAACATTTTCTCCCATAGCCATCTGCAAAGTAGTAAATGCCCATGCTTCCATTTCTTTAGCTTTAAGGTCAGACATATTAGGGGTCTAACTCGTCTTTAGCAAATACTACGGGATGGACTCCATTTTTTCTAAGTGCAGCAGATGTTGTGAACTGCCATTTACCAAAGTCACTGTCCCCATTCCAAGTTTGTATACGAATCCCAGCCCCGGACAAATTAAATGTACCTTCTTGGTACGGTTTTTGGGACTGGTTTGAGGAACCGGCACCAAATGGATTTTCTAAGTCAGCCATAGAGAAAAAAAATGTGCAAACTGGTTTATGTATATTTTCTACACAAACCCAAATCTAGATCCGAAGCTCTGATACCAATTGTTAGGTAAAAATTGTGCCTCACAAATGCAAAAAGCTAGCGAGTGATTTCTAAGGTCCCAAACGGGTAGAAGTCCAAGTGCACAATTAACCCAACAACGAATGCGGATAACAATAATCTAGATGTTGCACAATAATTCTCTAACGTAGAAAAATAAACCCACGAAATATAGATAATAATAAATACGTTATTATCTATAATTATAGCAAGTTCAAAACAAATAACACCGTGATTTAACGTGGTTCCACTATCGGTTTTTGATAGTGTACATCCACCAAAGAGAGAGAGCAAGAATATTATTACCAACCAAGGAGATTACAAAGTGCTTGTACAAGGATCTTAAGATCCACGATCACCTAACGAAACTTTCCCGAATACCACCGAATATCAAGAACACTCTCAACCTCAAGAATATATTAGGGAGAGTGTTTGGTGGTTATCTAGAGAAAACTCAAGAAAGGGATGAAGAAAATGGTTGGAGGGGAAGGGGTATTTATGGGATGGAAGTGGAGGATGACAACCAAGCATTTGGAGGATGACATATGCCAAGTCTTCCAATGTAAAATATGTGGTCCAAAATTGAGTTATGCCAAGTTGGTCCAAGTTTGGCTTTAGTCACATGTAGCATCCAATGTATAATATAACTAAATATTATAACACTCTGAAATGCCTAAAGAATTAAAATTAAATTTTCTGTTTTAGCCTAATTTCTCCCCTTGACACCTACTTTGTTGAAGAGTATTATATGATACGACATGACGTTGTAGTTGGTACTATTCCATATATATTATGCTTTGAATGAAGTCTTGAAAAATTCAGGAAGCCCTTGATAGCATTGAGTTTGCTAGAGGTGATCGCAATTCAACATGGGGATCTGTTCGAGCTGCAATGGGGCACCCAGAGCCGTTCGAACTGAAATATGTTGCTATTGGGAATGAGGACTGTTGGAAGCCATATTATATTCGTATGCATGTTTCTTCTACACTATTGTCTCAATTTTGCTAGCCGCGATGTTATGACTCACTATATAACATGTACTAAGCAATAAATTAAATCTAATACATGCAGAACAAACTTACTCTGACTTCTATAATGCAATAAAAAAAGCTTATCCAGACATCAAAATCATCTCTAACTGCGATGGATCAGACGCACCATTAGATCACCCAGCAGATTTGTATGATTTTCATGTAAGATTCTATGGTCAACCTCCTCATTTTATATCCATGGATATATAGTCCAAATGGCGTTTATATGCAAATTACTGATATCTGTTTTTTGGCTTCAATTTATGTGGTTAGCTTTATCAAAACCCAAGCGATATGTTCTCTATGGCTGATATCTTTGATCCTACATCACGTGTCGGCCCAAAGGTTTGCTAATTTTTGTTTTCTATTATCGATCCATCCATCCATCAAGTCAGAAATGTTTATATAAAGTTGTGTTTCGACGATAATTTCAGGCTTTTGTGAGTGAGTATGCTGCGACAGGAAAAGATGCTGGTCAAGGAAATCTTTTAGCAGCACTGGGGGAAGCTGGATTCCTTATTGGCTTAGAAAGAAACAGGTTCCCTGATTCAAATTTACATGTTATTACATAACTTACATTTCTTATCCAATAAAGGTGACCCTGGTACACCAAATTCCTTGTGTTGGCATGTTGGTGTTGTAATGTTGAACACTATTGTATAAGGGACGTACGAGGGCAGAATGGTAAAATCACTTATTGTAACTATTTTCCAAATTGGTTAGTCAGGTAGTAATTCATAGTTAGAATAACAGCACCAGTTACTCCAAGTCTCTTACCTATATTAGCAAAAAAATTCAGTAAAATAATGAAATCCTTTAAACATAACGTTGCAAGTTCAGTAATAGGTTCAGAAGGAGAATTTTTTGTTGGGATTTATTTAATAAATCCAATAATTATTGTGGGCTTACATATTATTAATCCAATTATGTTGAGGCTATTTAGTAATGGGCCAATTAAGTGATTAATTAATTATGGAAGCCCGATTAGAACTAAAAGGATGGTATGAGCCTCAATGAGAGGAAGCCCGTTAGGTTTAATTAGAGTTTAATGGGAACCCTAATTGCAACCTATATAAGGACGACTAGGGTTATGGTTTCCAACACACCAAAATCATGAGGTTCGATCTCTCCCCATTGGAAGAACATCCGGGATTTTGCGTTGAGGAAAACCGTAGCCGTGAATCTGCGAATTAAGAATCAAGCCTAACTAATGGAGACGGGTATGCACGTTCTTATTCCTATTTGTTTAATAATTCGATGCTTTTTGGATAGATCCTAACATTTTTCGTACTTAAAAAGTGAAATAACATCAAAATATTGAAGGATTTGTTGAGTTCTTGGAGATTGATATGCGGGACCTTGTCATTAGTTCACATGTTGGAGATGTTGCACTGATTTTCACTCTTATTTCTTAAATGCTTTTAACTCTTCCAAGAAGTAGTGTTTTAATGTTATCGTTATTGCAGTGATATTGTTGAAATGGCAAGCTATGCACCTTTGTTTGTGAATGACTTTGACAGACGGTATGAATCTTTCAATCCCTCCGTCGTGTCTTCTTGTTTTAAGTAGATAAGATTTTTCCCTCCGTTCCATAAACTCTTTAACAAATTTCCATTACAGATTAAAATCATCATTATTTTGTGAGTATTGTACTTGCTTCTGTTTGCATGTTTTGTTTGTTCATCTGATTGTTTGTTGTTGTTTACGTCTCACTCATTTTTTCGCAAAATTTAGCCTATCTGCCTTTCTTGTTTTCAAGTTCTTTTTCGAATGTTTTTTTTTATTTATGCAATTTTTTTTTCTTAGTAAGCTGTCTCTTTTTTCATACACTTTGCACAAGTCAAAACAGCCGCTCTACTATTTGGGATACAGGTTAGGTCTGCTTAGATCCAAACCCCCACCCACCCCACCTCCAGGTGGCATATACAGGGTTCGTTAGGTTTCATTTCTATCAAGTTTTAACGTTGAGTAGTTACGTGGAAAATGAAGTGTTCTATTTTTCTGGGTATTGAGCATTTCAATGATGGGAGGTGTTTTATTTTTATTTTCATTTTAAAGGTGGAATCCAGATGCAATAGTGTTTACTACTTCTGAGGCATATGGGACACCAAGTTATTGGATGCAACACTTTTTCTCAGAATCAAACGGTGCAACTCTTCTCAACTCAACACTCCAAGCCAATTCATCAAGTTCACTCGAAGCTTCGGCTATTGTGTTCCAGAACCCCGTGGACAAGGCAAACTACCTGAGAATAAAGGTAGATAACTTTTATCAACATGAAAATTTAATCATCTCTTTTCTAGTTAATTTTTTTTTCAGGATCTAATAGTATTTTGGGTTGTATCATACTCCATTGAATTAGTTTGGCTTTTGAGTGTCAAATGAGCACCTTCCTACTTTTAAAATTGATAGAAAGTGAAAAACAAATTCTTCAAGAAAAAAGAAAATGGTGAATACTTTGAACATATAATTGAACCTTTCCGAAGTTGCAAGACTAAAATGGTGGATCAATCTTGAATTATCAAAAGTTTTTCGCTAAATCATGTATTCAAAAACTTTTTCAAGCCGGGGGTCTTTACGGAAACAGCGTCTTTACCCCTCAAGTTAGAGGTAACGTCTGCGTACTTCTTACCCTCCTCCAACCCTAATCTGAATGGGACTCATAAAATTTCAATAAGACTGCGGTGTATTTATAGCTGATATAGTGGAGATGGTTACCTTCACGGAAAACAACCCTTCTACCCTTTGGGATAGATTAGTCCTTACTCTGAGTGAGATATACTGGCTATGTTTATTTTGGTTTGGTTTGGTTTGGTTTATATTAGAGACGGTTATGATTAAGAAGCAAGAAGCGATAGAACAACTACTCCCTCCTTTCAAAATATGAAAATAAAGTTGACCTTTTAGACCACAGGAACTCGGTACGTTTATCTAACTCTGGAGTGGGTTAAGAAAAATAGAGGAAAATTAGATGGATTAATTTTTACAATCAACTTTGTTCATTTGCCCATCTCTTTTTTTTTGGGTATGATTTGCATGCTGGTTCCAGAAAACTATTCGAGTACGTAAACGTATACTTTCTGGATATTGTTTTTTAGGTTGTAAACTTTGGGAGCAGCACAGTTGCTCTGAAGATTGTGATTGATGGGTTGGATCCTAAGTTATTAGGCACTTCTGGATGGAAAACTATTCTCTCCTCTGCGAATGTTACGGATGAAAATTCATTTGAAGAACCAAAAAAGGTACTTGCAGATCTTCCGTTATTAAAGTTGTTTGTGTCTGTTTTTTTTTCCTGGGGTTAATTGAAATGTTATTTGAATTAGCTTTTCAAAAAACTAGCTTATAAGCTAGCTTATAGTCAACCAAATAGGAATATGCTCAAAAAATAAGCTAGTCTATGGTTGCCGGACATAGCAAATTGGCAATTAAATATATAAATTGTGTAACGCAGTGACCAAAACTTACTTTCCTCAAGTGTGGAAGCTGAACACACACACACACACAAACACACACACACACACACACACATATATATATATATATATATATCATTCATGAAGCTGGAAATTATTGAAATAAGCATTGTATATTCACAAGTGAATTGATTGGGATATGTATGATGCAGGTTTCACCTGTTAAAAGCTTACTGGAGAAAACTGGGAAGAATATGGATGTCGTACTCCTTCCACATTCTTTAACTAGTTTTGATGTATTGACGAAATCGGATATCACACAGATTACAGTAGATGATAATTCGTATGTATCCTCGATGTAAAAACGTATTTGCAGAATGATAACATAAAATAAAATTACAGTTCATGGCGATTCTTGGCCTCTCAAATAGGAGAGAGAATGGGAGGATGGGAGTAAGGTTTTGTATATTGCTCATTAAAACAAGGATACATATACAAATTATATAGGAGAAAATTTGTAACCAACACCCACTAAAGGATAATCACAAAATAAAGAAAAGGCTAATCATATGCTTAATTACAAATATACAATTAATAAATTGCTAAAACAACCCTGCAGTCGGAACGGGAGGAGATCGGACGTTGAGACTGGACCGAAATCGGTGGAATAAGTGTCGAGGAAGTCCCTTGGTGAAAATATCGGCATATTGAAATTCAGTCGGGACATGTAGGACTCGAACCGCGCCATCCTGAACTTTTTCTCGAACAAAATGAATGTCGAGCTCGACATGCTTGGTTCGTTGATGCTGAACTGGATTGCTAGTAAAATAGATAGCAGAGACATTGTCACAATAAACAAGGGTTGCCTGTCTGATTGGTACATGAAGTTCGAGCAATAAGTTTCATATCCAACTTGTTTCAGTGACGACATTTGCTACCCCCTGTATTATGCTTCGACGCTAGATCGGGAGACGGTAGGTTGTCTTTTGGATGACCATGAGATTAGATTGTTGCCGAGGAACACACATAATCTGGATGTGGAGCCACGAGAATCGGGACATCCACCCCAATATGCATCGGAGTAATCCGTTACGGAATTCAAGCTGGAGGCAGATATCCGAAGACCATGGTCCATGGTTCCTTGTACATACCGTAACACCCGTTTGAGAAAAGCGAGATGAGGTTCCCGCGGGGCATGCATGAACAAACAAATTTGTTACACCGCATAGGAAAGGTCGGGTCTAGTGATGCTCAAGTACTGAAGAGCACCGGCTAGTTGACGGTAAAGCGTGCCATCCTCAAGAAGTGGACCATCGGTGGCGCTAAGTTTTCCGAAAGTGTCAACCGGAGTGGATGAGGCTTTGCACGATGCCATGGTGGCCCTCGTGAGGATGTCCTTGGCATACTTTGTTTGAGATGGGAATAAACCTGTATGATCACGAATAACAGAGATGGCAAGAAAATGGTGAAGTTCACCGAGGTCAGACATTGCAAACTCGCGAGAAAGCGAGGTAATGATGTCGGTAAGCAGCTTTGAGGATGAGGCAGTTAACACAATATCGTCCACATAAAGTAATAGATAAGCCGTATCCGAACCTTGGCGATATATAAATAAAGAGGTATCGCAAACACTGCTTTTAATGCCCTGTGAAAGAATAAATGCGGCAAACATGTGATACCACGCACGTGGTTCCTGCTTTAAACCATATAATGACTTGCAAAGTCGGCACACGTGAGTAGGGGCGGAGGGGTCAACGAAGTTGGGAGGTTGGTGCATGTATACAGTTTCGGCCAAGTTGCCATGCAAAAAAGCATTTTTAACGTCCAACTGGTGGATTGGCCACGATCGTGCGGTGGCGAGACTGAGTACTGTTCGGGCGGTGGTGGGCTTGACAACGGGGCTAAAAGTTTCGTCACAATCGATACCGGCCCGTTGTGTTTTGCCATTCACCACAAGGCGCGCTTTGTAGCGCTGTAACTATCCATTGGAGTGAAACTTATGGCGATATAGCCACATGCACCGTATAATATGAGCATCATGAGTCTGGAAGTGTGGTTAGACTGTAGAGCACTAAATTCGTCGTTCATGTCGGCATTCCAATTCGGATCCCGGAGTGCATCACGAGGGGATTTAGGAAGGGGCGATATGGGTTGTTTGGAGGTTTTGTGCAGATCAAAGACGACTTTCGGTTTAAATATCCCATGCATAGAATGTGTGCACATGGGATGGGTGGGTGGTGGTGTTGGGGTGGTGGACGGTGATGTTGGGGCCGTAGGTGGTGGGGGTTGTGTTTGGGTTTGGTTGGGTGAGGGGGTTGGTGTAGGGGGTAGTGAGGGCGTGCCATCAATGTGATGCATCACTTTGTAACCTCGTGCGTGAAGTTGAAACAGTTTGGCCCACGCTGAGTAGGTTACTTTGGTACCGTCAAGAACACGAACTTTGTGTTGGATGTTTGATACCGTGAATACGGGATGAAAAGTTGTCGGCTTGGGAGGTGCATTCTTATCGGCCATGGTAGACTTAGGACGGCGGCGCTGGGGCTGTATAAGGTTAAGCCAGAGATGACTTTGATACCATAAAGGTTCTGTATATTGCTCATTAAAACAAGGATACAGATACAAATTATATAGGAGACAATTTGTAACCTACACCCACTAACTAAGGAAAGGATAATCACAAAATAAGGAAAGGCTAATCATATGCTTAATTACAAATATACAATTAATACATTGCTAAAAGTTTTGTTGATTTGGAGGTGAGTGCAAATGGCTAAGTTCGGTGGTGCACCATGTTTCTGTATTCAGCAGCACCGGTGTAGCATGTGTCTAAGCATTTGATACCAGAAGAGTTAGAAAATAGAGTTTTTATGAGGGACACATGAAACACTTCGGATGGAATTTCACATTGGACAACAAACTCACATTCCACCAACCACCCTTGTCACATGTATTCACCTGTCTTTTTCATTATCCATGAAACACAAGCTCAAGTATGAGAGAGGGAGGGAGGGAGGTTCAAACGAGAACACGGTCAAAATAAGAGAATACAAAAATGTTTATATTCGCTGAGGTGATATAAATTTAGTATAGTTTCACAATGTGAAAACAAAACAAAGTTGATCCGAAATTTGATTTGAAACAATAAAGTGTTCTTTCATATTGTTAAAACAACGTAATGCCGCTAATATGAAACAATAAGTTGTTGTGTCACAAGGTGAAATAATGTAGTGTTGTTTCACAGTTTGAAAATAAAACAAAACAAAAGTTGACGTGAAAAAAATGGTGTTAAACACTAAACTGTTGTTCTATACTGTGAAACAATACAATATTGCCAATGTGAAACAATACAATGTAATGTTGTTTCATAATGTAAAAAGAATTCAAAACTGACGTGAAATTTGATATGAAATATTAAAGTGTTGTTACACAGGATGAAAAAACATACGAGATAAATCACTTTTATTGTATCATGTAAAATTACAATGATTAAAAAATGTAAAAATAATGTGATGACATTGGTGTCAAATTAAAGAGGATAAAATATTTGTTTTTATTCATTTCGTATTATTTAAAATTTTATTACAATTAATACATTTTTAATTTAAAAAGAAGATGAGTTTTAATTAATTTAAATTATATAATTTTAATAAGTCTTCCCAATATAGTTTGTAGATTATATGAGTAATCATGAGATTGATTTCATTTACCTTTATACTATTCCAAGAGATTTGTTTGGATGTGAATGACATCATTTAATCTTGACTGTGGTTGGGATCGGTTCTCACAGTTCTCAAAGGGGAATGTTCATTTCATTTACCGATCTTCGCTTGTGAACTGAGGGACAAAGGAGAGTGTGACATGTGTCTCCGGGTGTCCATATTCAGTATGAATAACGAAGGGAAACGTTCATGCACTATTCATGATGAATATACAACATTCCTGATTAATAATACAACATTCATGATGAATAATACACGAATTTATGATCCATGTGTTATTCATGATGAATAATACCATGAATAATACATGAATGACCCGTGAATGTGCGGACACGTGGCTCGCTCTCCTTCGTCCCCCGATTCTCAACCGAAAATCGGTTTTCATTTGAACTTGCCCCTATATGTGTGTATGTGTGTGTATGTGTATATGGGCTTAATCGTTTGAGAACTCTAAAATATGTGAGATCCATCCTAAACCACTAATTTAAGATAATTAATGTTATTAATTAATGAAATAATTATCATTATTAATTAATAAATAAAAATTAACATATTTTTTGGAAATCCCATATTTATCACTTTCTCTCTCACTCTCTCTCTCTCTCTCTTCTCTCTTCTCTCTTCTATATCTGTATTAACATACATATCGTGCACACAGAGTGAACACATTGTGAAGACACTTTAATAAATTTTTTACTAGGGTGTTGATAAGGTTCACATTTACTCATAAGTGGTATATATGTTGTTTAGATTTAGTTATGTTCACAAACTATATTAGGTCTCATAAATTTAGAGTGTGTTCACAAACTATAATAGTATTTCGAATAAATGTTGACAATATGTTCACCTTGAGTTCATATGCAATTATATGTATGTACGTGTATGTTATGGAGAGAGAAGAGAGAAAAGAGGAGAGATGTTAGAAAAAAATAGGAGGGAGGAGAGAGAAGAGAGAGGAAGAGATTTTAATTTATATTAGATTTTTTTCAATTGATTTTTTGTGGTTTAAATTCGATTTCACGGATCTCACAAATTAGCAAGTTCCTAAAAGAAGACACCATATATATATATATGGTAAATTGGGCAGGTTCAATTGAAACCCTAAGTTCCGTTGTGAAGCGGGAGACGAATGAGTGTAGGCCATGTGTCCCATACATTCACATGTTATTCGTCATGGATCAATGGTGTATCATTCATCATGAATAGTTTACATGTCCACATTCATTATTCATGATGAATGTGGACAACTAGGGACACATGTTGCGCTCTCCTTTGTCCCAAGGTTCATAAGGAAAAAAGTTTGCAATTACTTTCCTGTATGGTGTATATATATACATACATATATAGGGCCGATTCAAATAAGAAGGCTAAATATCGCAAGTAGATAAGAAGAATTCATTTACAACAGAAAGTCCTTAAAAATAATATAAATTGGTTTAGAGACAAAGGAATATGCTTGAGTGGGAATCGTCTTAGCAACTGGCTATAGAAATGACTAAAAACCGTCGGGAGAGGAGAGACAATCTTTATTAAAAGAGAATTCCCACCTCTTTGCCTTCGATGAAAGCCTTCATGTCAGCCTTCTCGCCCATTGCGTTGAATCTAGCACGAGACCAGTTCCTCCTTTTTTTTATCCGCGGGAGGTTCAATTCAGGTTGCTGTTCAAATGAGTGAAGTTATTGAATTCTAATTAGACATAACAAGAACAGAATCATGCTCTGTGGCAATTTAAGTGAAAGTTTCTTAGACTAGTTCCAACGGGGAAACTTACTTCCGAGAGAGCAGCTTTCGCATCGGTAATTCCCTAACGAGAACGAGAGAGACCCGATGGTAAGACTATCTTTCTCCATATGGAAGTGATGCGGGCACATAGAGATGTGGGTAGAGGAAGCCTCAAAAAGCGAAGGCCGAGTTGTAGGTCACCTGACCTGCACCGAGTTGGTGGCTAACTGGGCTTTTGGAAACTAGAATGCAGCGAGTTCAAGCCTTAGCGCAAGATTCTTAAAGGCCCAGAACGTCGCGGACGAAGCTAATCGTCTCTCAGTTACGCGAACCTGCTCCATCATCCACATCTCATATGCCATTGGCAGGGAGCGAGGGATAAAGGAACATGTAACACCTAAAATTTGGGGTAAATTTGAAATTCGAAATTTCGGCAATATGACGTTTATAATAGCTGGAAACCACCCAAATTGGGGACATTGTATATTAGCGTTTACAAACCTGTAAATGAAAATTGGAAATAACAACAAACTAATCTAAACTAATCTAAACAAATCTATATCCAGATTATATCGGTTGTTAACACAAATTTCCCAAAAATGTCTATCTTCACGTATGCTTGGTCTCCAAAAGAATCTATCACCAAAATGTCATAATAGCCCAACACTCTCCCCTCAAACCGGACACGACCCGCCACTAGGGCTGTTACACATGTCATTTAAGAAACAAGTGTTAGGCTTTACGCCTAGTGAGAACAAACAATTTATATCAATGATATGGAAATGATTTAATTGAAATAAATGAGAAATCTTTCATTGAGTTGAATTTATAAAGTGTAACAACAACCACATAAGGGTCATTCCGGTCCAAAACATATCTTTCGATGACGGGGGAGACCCGATTTCCAAGTATCGTTGCGGAACACAAAAGTAAGTCACTTTCCAAGTTATTAAGCTTACTATACTAGGATCAAGGCGACGAACTCGCCGGATCGTACTCAGATGTGGGGGAGGGCACCCAATGATCCTAGTCATACTCATTCACTAGGATTTACATTTACGACTCATGGCTAGTATTTGGTCACACATAACCGTACCAAGTTGTCTTCCGAGGGTCCAATGTCTCAACTAGTTACAAATGAGAGTTATCCCAAAATTAAGCCGACTCTATACCTATGGATCCAATAGTAATAGTCTAAATCTTGTCACCATTTCATTGGTGACTCAAACCATAATCACACATGTGGCTTACATCAATATTATCACCAAATGATTTGCTTAACTTCATAAAATAACTTCACCATTTGATAGAGACTTGTCAATAAACATCATTTAATACCAATAGCCAATCACACTTTCCATTTTCTCAAAATACCTTTATTTAGCAA
This sequence comes from Arctium minus, assembly GCA_954870635.1. Taxonomy (NCBI): domain Eukaryota; kingdom Viridiplantae; phylum Streptophyta; class Magnoliopsida; order Asterales; family Asteraceae; genus Arctium; species Arctium minus. The sequence goes on along the minus strand of OX941080.1, from coordinate 99,949,728 downwards.
ACCCCATCATATAATGGAACCATAAGCATGGTTAAAATGCATTTATTTTTATGTTTAGCCACAAGTGTACAAGACCAAACACCTTTTATAGGTCAAAACATGTAGTACTCCATCATATCATAAAATGGTGTAAAACCCTAAAAATCCCCAAAATATTAAATTAGGTCAAATCCTTTTTAACAACAAAAATATGAATAAGGAGATGATTAGAAGTCTAAAAAGTGAGTTTGACATGTATAAGGTTTTAGAAAATAAGAATGAACCCACATTGGGGTTTTAATCTCAACCCAACACCCCAAGGAATTCTAGATGGCTAGGGCAACAAGAGAAGCTTCAAGATCCAAAGAAATCCGCACAAACTAGTTTCCAAGCTTTTTTAATCCTTCCAACAACATCCAAGAATAGCAATGAATGCTCCAAACTAGGGTTTATATCGGTTGAGAGAGAATGGGAGTAATAAATGAGATTGCAATGAAAAGGGGAGAAAAATTCGGGTTTTAATGAGGCTGGCCCCGATCGCGACAGTGACATGCTACAGTGCCAGATGTCACTGTTGCGGGCACTGTAGCGCCAAGTGTACCGAGGCTTCACTCTTTGGTGCTATTGTGACATGCTACAGTGCCAGATGTCACTGTCGCACCAATTGGTGCGACTGTGACATGCTATTGTGCCATATGTCACTGTAGCACCAAGTGTACCGAGGCTTCACTCTTTGGTGCTATTGTGACATGCTACTGTGCCATATGTCACTGTAGCAGGCACTGTAGTGCCAAATGTACCGTGGCCAAATTTTCGTGTTCATAAATTTGGGTTTTCGTGCCTCCTACGACGTTCTATTATAGACCAAACTTTAATGCACTAGGCTAAAATTTAAAAGCATTAATGGGAATGAAATAAGATAAATATGAAATTCTTCTTACCCAAAAATTCGGGTGTTACAGAACAGCAGGATTACAACATTACATAGGATCAATCAGAATGCGAAGCTAAGGTTTAGGGAAGGTTCACATGTGAACCGTTGAAAAAATACGGAAAAAATCTATTTGAAGATGCATGTGTAAATCGACTTTATAGATTATTCACGATATATATATATATATATATATATATGGGCAAGTTTGGTTAGGAACCTAAAATTGATTAAGAACCCATAAATCGCCCACAACGCGACACCTGACATATTCATCATGAATGTTGCAATAGATTCATCTTGAATGTGTGATTCATGATGAATAACACTCCCACATTCATCAGGAATGTGTGATTCATGATGAATTACAGTTATATATTCTTCATAAATGTGTTATTCATGATGAATATTTATCCTAAAAAGGGACGCGTGGCCACTATGGACGGTTCTCGGGTTTCTAATCATGATTGAACGTGGTTGAACAGATGGAACCTCTACGAAGACAACCTCTTGCTGTTGCATCAAGGTCAAGAACCAAAGAGCCTATACTAATGGAAGACATCCACTGGTATATGTGTTCTGATCGCAATCAAAAAGTATGTATGGATCCTCCCAACCTTCAACCTATAATGATGGAAGGAATAAATCAAAGGTTCATCAGAGAGAAAACCCACCCATAAAGGATGTGTTCACAAATGAAGGGATCAAAAGGGTTTTGGACATCAAGGTCAGAACCTTTGCGCACAAGGCGATCCAGTACATCGAGTACACCATGGAAACGACTCATGGGAGGATCTGGGTCTTCAGTGATAATATGGTAAATTTGAATCCCTATGACTTCATTGACTTATATTCCTACACCAGCCATAGATTCGACAAAGGGATAAGATTCAATGTGGCACACAACAAAATCAAAAGGTGGGGGGAGAATTGGTAAGATTCAGATCAAAGACGGATTTCCATATCGCTCTAGAACTTGGATTGGAACCTCTCTCAGTGTCTGCACCGAATGAACACATGGAAAACATGAATGAAGTCCCCTCTGCCTTAGTTCAAACAGAACCAGAATTGGGATTCGTGTATAGAGACGAGACAAGAGCTAAAAAGTACTTCAGGGTGATGGAATCCTTCAAGTACTCGGCTGAAACCTTGAAGTGGCTTAGTAATGAGATAGTTGTAGAATTGGTAGGTTTACAGTCCCAGAAGGGCCAGCAACCAAAAATCATTAGAAACATCAGTTGTGACCTATAGGATTCTGATTATGAGGTTTCATCAGATTTACACCAATGCTGAGTAGTACTTTAATTTATTTTCCTTGTATTGTAATTTCAATTAAAGTACTTTACCAAAGGAGAACTTTCTCCTCTTTGCTTTCTAGACTAAATTTTATTTCTTGCAAATTTTCTTTTCAATACTTAGAAGAAGATTGTTAGTCGATTTATTCACTTGTAAAAGTATTGAAAAGTTAACAAGTACAAAGGACCAGAATTGCCTTTGATGAGAAAGCCAATTGAACCAGAGACTACACTAGAAGCTAGACAAACCAAAGGGTGCTTAACCAGAATATGGTCAATTGAGCCAAAGCCCTCCATGCCACCTCTGTTTCTAACTCTGTGTTCAACCAATGCTCTAAACTCTCAAGTGTGATATTCCTCATATATCCTGACAAATGTCCCTAGAAGCGGTTATTACACTTTACACGTGGAGCTCTTGTATTGAATAATACATTGAATTTCTCTAAGATTTAGATTATATATTGTGTAACACCCCAAATTTTCTACAAACGGCCGAGAAAACGGTCGGTGAAAGGCCGAGAAAATGGTCGAGGAACGGCCAAGAAAACGGTAGACGAACGACCGAGAAAAGGGTCGAGGAACGTCTAAGAAAACGGCCGAGGAACGGCCGAGAAAACGTTTAAGGTATGGCAGGGAAAACGGTTGGGGAAAGGTTGGGAAATAGGTTAAGAAAATGGTCAAGAAAACGGTTGAAAAACTTGCGGTACGGGCCATGCTATAGTGCCCGACGATTTTGTCAGTGGCACTATAGCATGTCAAGGTCGCTTAGAGGGGTAAAATAGCTTTCGGTACATTTCGAGCGACCTTACCATGTGATTGTGACATGTGGAAATCCTATTGGTTTCAGCTTTCTCCAGACCTCAGGGACAATCGCATGTACAATCGCGGTCGGGGACCAGAGGGCTAAATGCCCGATTTTCTTAAGTTTTCTTCATTTGGTCATATATCTCTCATCGTAGATCCGATTTTGACGATTCTTTTTGCTATGGTCTCGTTTTTTAAATCTTATTAAAGGTATATCAAGAGGTTTGAAGTTTATGGGAGGATACAAGAGTATTTTGTGGTGGTAAGCTCTTCATCTCTCTTGATTTTAAGCTAGGGGTTGACATATTCTTCATTTTCTCTCCCCTCACTTCAATTTTGCTTTAGGTTTTGGATATTTGGAGATGAATGAAACAAATTTCATGTGTTGGATCTAAGAGTTTGGAGGTGTTGCTTGAAGATTCAAGTTTTCACCAAGAAAAATCTAGTTTGGGGTAAAACCTAGATTTAGCCTAAATCTAGCAAAGTGGGTTCAAATTGTTTTGTGAAAAATTTGTATATGCCAAAAATGTCCATTTTGACGTATTTGTGCGTTTTACTTCATAATTATAAATGTTGGATTATTGATGAGTTTTGCATATTTGGTACATTTGATTTATAAAACTCGTGAAATACATATATTTGGGGTTTTTGGACACTTTGGTAAATAAATCTTGAAAGTGTATTTTGATGATTTATTTCATATGTGGAGATTATTTGATGCATATTCATTCTTAGGGGTTGTTTGGCAGTTGCTGAATGGTTTGGTGGAGAATGATTAAGTGGTCAGAAGGATTAAGAGACTCTTATGATATAGAGCAAAATGAAATATGGTTATTTTGTAATTGTTCAAAATGAAATTAGGGTGCTGAATGGTTAAGGGAGGCCCAAGATACAAAATCATTCAGAGGGTTTTGGAACCATTAAGAAGCGGTCTCTTTTTTTACCAAACAAGATTCATCTCTTAGCCCCTTAGTGTTATTGATTTTATAAATCATTTGGAAAACACATGTTATTGTGTTATAAAGTATTTTTGGAGATAAATAGTATGATTTTGTTTGAAAAATGGCAATGATGGGTTTTGAGTTAATCATACCTTGGGAGCATGAGTTTGCATAAATGTTGGTTAAATACATTTTAGTTCTTATGATGACTTTTAATAAATAGTTAATTGAGTTGTTGAACTTTTGGATCGGTTTTGACTCAAATGAGTCTTATGGGACCATTGTACGGTTTTAATAGCTCGATGTAGGGCTTTGGTTATGATTTGCATTTATTGCATATGATTTGAGAATTACATGTTTAAGTGTGTTAGTCATTCATTTGGAGTCATGTAATGTTTTAGACTGTAATGTAATGGATCCATAGGCATATGAGTAAGTGGTTTGGAATGGGACTGTTGTCCCTTTTTCTTGCTAGAAACTCTGATGTAGCGGGGAACCTAAACTACAGACCGTGGATGGTTGAACTTGGTGACCGTATGATCCGAGCGGGGGACTTGAGCTATAGATCATGGGTGGCTGAACTCGATGACCGTGCAGTCCTAGTTGTTGTCATTTCTAGCAAACGAGCATGACTAGGATCAACGGGTGACCAAAACTACATGTAAGACCCTTAAATTTGGAAAGAGCAACTAATTTAAAATTTTCAATAATACCTCAAAGATGGATAAAATCTCTTACGACAAGTCCATACTTGAAATACGATTCTAGAATTAACCATCAACAAAATCAATAGAGTCTTACATAAAGACTAGTTAAAGGTCGGGTGTTACTAAAACCTAAATACAAGTTGCTATTTGTCGGTCCACAATACTATCAAGTTTTTATCGACACAAAACACATAAAAGATTAACCAACCTGTTTGATTAATAATCAATGGATTACAAGGTTTGATCTCTTGAAGTTCTCTCTGTTTTTCACCTTTAGTGTGTGTGTTGTGTGTTATCTGATTTCTCTCTTTTTAGCTTCTTAGACACACTTCCTACAACTTGCAAAACAACTTGCAAAACAATAATAATAATAAACTAAACTAATATCCTAAACTAATATCTAAATAATGATATCTAGATATTTAGGATAATAATAAAATACTAAAAACAACTTTGACATTTATTACAAACTGACATTAGACTTATGTTAAGAGTCGACTTTCCGGCTTTAGCTTCAGATTGGATCTTCAGATTGGATGATCTTGAATCCAATAGATCTGTGCGCTAACACTATTCCCAAGATAAATGCGGAAGACTTCACCAAGCTACTCACCCTCGTGCATATAACTAGTACTCATCTCTTCACAGTGTCGCTAGTACCATTCCCCAACTGGGACCTGATGCACATGCCGACAAATAAAAAGGTTAGGCTAACGCCTAGTGAGTTCAAGAGTTTTCAACATGATTAAATATATCGTAAAAAGGAAAGAATGCAATTTAAATCATAGTCTTTCAAAATGATTTACTTCAAATATGAAAACGACCCGTTTTCCAATAACGTACATTTTTAAAGATGAATGCCCCAATACAAAACTTTCTTTTAATGAAGTGATGCAACCCAACACTTACCCAAAACATAAATAGAAGTCGAACTCCCAATTTATGAAAACACGGATAAAATTTATATCCCGAAACACTCAAAACACGGGTGGGGCCTAATACTCAACCCATAATCATGGATAAAAATCTATACATACATACATACATATATATATATATAAACGTTACCGAAAACATGGATATTAAAACTCAATACCCAAAATAACACATTTCGGTAAGGGGGAGACCCGATCCCATATAATGTGGCGAAACACAAAGTAAGTCACGTATAATGTTATAGAGATTCTATTATAGCACCAAGGTTATCGTGTTCAACCACCCACGATCTATACCACGAGCTCCCAATGGTCTAAGAAGTACTCACTTGCTAGAATTTAAGTGTCATGGAGCACAAGGTTATCGTATTCAATCACCCACGGTCTATAGCTCGAGTTCCCAATAATTAAGGCCCCATGTCTAGCCATAATGAATGCATCGAGTTCAACCACTCAAGATCTTTACCTCGAGTCCTTTGCTAAAGGTTACACGGTCATCGAGTTCAACCACCCACGATCTATACCTCGAGCTTTGCACTCGAGGGCCAATTTCCGTCCGGCCCGATGAAACCTTTGCACGCCTCCGTTACCTTTCCAAAACAGGGATAAAGTTCCCAATTAAACCAACTGACTGACTCATATGCCTATGGATCCAATGCATTACAGTCTAAAACATCACATGACTCAAATGAATGACAACACACTCAAAACATGTAATTTTCATCAAAACACAATTAAATGCATCGTAAAACCAAAGCTTCTCATTGAGCCAACAAAACTAGGCAAATGCCCCCAAGACTCATTTGAGTCACACCCAAGCCAAAAGCTCCACAAATCAATTGACCATTTGTCAAAAGTTAAAATGCAATAAAACGCAATCGACCTACGTTTATGCAAGCACACGCTCCAAAATACATCAATAAACTCTAACACAATTTAGATTGGGACAAATCATTTTCCAAATGGGTTTATACCATTTATTCTTTCAAAAACGTCCCGTAACACAAAATCAAGCATTTCTCCAAAACGCACACTAAAAATGCTTTTATACTCAAAAGATCTACTTCCATAAAATATATCATTACAATACCAATACTTATGATTTATTTAACAAACTGTCCAAAATCCCAAATGTGTGTGTTTTACAAAGTTTATAAAGTTAAACACTTCGAGTAATCAAAACTCACCAAATAATTCAACAGTTGATAATTTCATGTAAAACATATAAACACTTTAAAATGGACATTTTGGCATGTACACCGTTTTTACAAATCAACTTGAACTAACCTTGCTAGATTTAGGCTAAATCTAGATTTTTCCCAAACTTGAGCTCCTTTGAAGAAATTTGGATCTTCGAAGAAATTTGGATCCTCAAGCCAAATCTTCCAAAACTTAGATCCATAATATTCATATCGAAACATTTAGAATCGTTTCCAAAATATCTTATATCAAAATCTCCATTTTGACCAAAATCCTAGTTTTGACCTAATTCCCCAAAATCCTCCAAACCGAAATTTGAGAAACATAAACACTAGGAAGTCATCAATGGAGAATTTATAACTCACAATAAAGTTTATAAAATAGGAGGATGAATTCACCACTTAGGTTTTGGTAAAAACCTAGAAAACCCTCAATTTCTTGAAGATGGAGGTGATGATGATGAACTCTTGATCTTTGCTTCCACTCCACCACCAAATACTCTTGGATCTTCCCAAAACTAATAATATATCCTTGAAAAGCTCTCAAAAAAGAAACCATTGCCCTTTGAATCGCCAAAAATGGAGTAGAAAAGAGAGAGTTATGAAGAAATGAAGAATAGGGCTGAAAATCCGACTTCAAGCTGTCTGGTACCGCTGTGCTACATTGCCATGTGACTTTTCCATGGCATTGTCGCATGGCATAGTCGCTCAAGTGGTCCAGAACACTCTCCCTTGGCTGCTACTTTGCATGTGCGACTATGACAATGTCGTCGGGCATTGTAGTCGGACCCGTACCAATCCCCGAAAGTCGACTTTTTCTATGCCAACACTCCCAAAACTCTTAGGGACTTAAAGTAATGTTTTTAAAACATAAATTCCACCATATACCAGTTTTAAAAACGTTCAGGTGATATTTACTTACCGAAATTACGGGTGTTACACAACAAACCGTGGGTGGTTGAACTTGGTGACCGTATGATCCATAGTTGAGGCTCCTTAACGTTGAATTGTTGTTTACTTTTGTGTTCGCCACATTTGATGGATATGGGTCTCTTTCGTCACCAAACAATGTTATTTTCGGATAGTGTATTGTCCACGATTTCAGAGTTGTTTTGAATACGGAGTGTTTTCCATTATTTATGGTTTTAGGTATTGAACCTCATCCATGTTTTGGAGTATTTTTAGATAATAGAGTTTTTATCCATATTTACAATATTAAGACATTAAACCTTATTTACGTTTTGGAGCGAGTCTTGGGTTTTGGAATTCATATTGAATGGGTATTTTGATTTAGAGTTTTATCACGAAAATAACGCGTTTTGGAAAGATGTTGCTTTTATGACGAATACATTTCATTGAGAAATTATCTTTTAAATAAGCAGTTTTTCGGTCTTACCTTTTTTTTAATAATGATGAAAATTGCTTGAACTCACTAGGCTGAAAACCTAACCTTTTTATTTGTCGGCATGTGCATTAGGTCCTTGATGGGGGGAAATGGTACAACACAGTGAAGAGTCGAGAGCTAGTTAGACACATGAGAAGGTTCTAGCTTTTGATGACGTCTTCCGCTTTTAGAGATAGTGACTGTTATTGGGTCTTAGTAACAATTGTCCTTGTTATAGACCTTGTATAAGGTCTGATTTGTGTTTATTGAAGTTAAACCTTAAATTGTTATTTTAGGTGATACAATTATTGATGTATTTATAAAATTTTAAATTAGTTTCTATTTCCATATTTGAGGGTGTTACATATTGAAGATCCATTTGTTGTGTAATAGTATCTTTTATGCACTATCAAATATGTACCTTTTGAGAGAATATTCGAGCATCAACCTTGAGAGAGAACTTGAGAGATTTCTTACACACACCACTATGTGTTATTGGTGTTCATCCTTATTGTAAATCTTCTCAAATCATCAATACATATGACAATGGAGCTTATCAAATCCGGTTATATTTTATATTCCGTTGTTTACTGTTTTGTCTATTGATTTATAGTGTTCGATTCCGCTCATATCTTCTCAATATAAATCATTCAAAAGATAATCTGGGAACCAACAGGAAGCATGTCTTAAGTTAACTTATATGAACTTTTATTAAAGTGGTTTTATAAGTTGCAGGTTTCGGTTAATTAGGCTTGTTCATTGATTTTGAGAAATTTGTCCAACTCTGATTATTGAACAATTATATTTGAACATTAAAGTGCATATGTTGCATAATTACATAGGATTTTGTGCAACTTTCGATTATTCATTGTTACTTGGATATTTTATGCGTATGTTTGCATAATTAATTGGAAATACATGTCATTTGGACTTATTTGATCTTTCAAGTTTAAATCATGAAAATCGTGATTTTATTGCTTTGAATCCATGAGCATGAGGAATGGTTGTTTGATCAAGAGAGAAGTTTTGATGTTCTCTTCCTAAAATCACTGGTTTGTATCAAGTGAGGATTTTTTTTATGTTCTCATCTTGAAACCTTCGATTATGACAAGTGAGGGGTTTTGATCTTCTCGTCTTGAAGCCATTGGTTTGACCAAGTGAGGACTTTTGATGTTCTTAGCTTAGGCCCTTTGGTTATGGCAAGTGAGGCGTTTTAATGTTCTCATTTGAACCCTTGAATTGAATAAAGTGAGGAGTTTTGATGTTCTCATCCTGAAACCATGGAGAGTTAAAACTAAGGTCGTCGGTAAACTCAACAACGTTGATACATCGCTTACTTTGTATTCCGTTACATCTAATTGAAATGGGTCTCCCCGTTATCGGAAGATGTTATTTGATATTTTGAAAATGATGTATTTTGGGAAGATGTCGCTTTGAATTGTAAACATTACTTTAGTTGGGAAAATTTTCATTTCAAAACATTCGTTTAGTTTACCATTTCCTTGTTAGCAATATAAAATGCTTGAACTCACTAGGCTTAAACTCTAACACTTTTTTTTATCGACGTGAGTATCAAGTCCTTGTGAGGGTAATACTATCGACACTTGAGAAGAGTTATGCTAGTTGGAGGTTTGTGAAAGATTTAACTCTTTCAGATGTTTTTCTATATCATTTTGAAGATAACGACTTTATTGGTCTTAGTAAAACCTACCTATAACCTATACTTTTTGAAATTTTTGGTTTGTAATTTATTGATGTTAAACCTTAAATTGTCATTGTAGGTAATTTGAGTGTAGTCCTTTAGGAAAGAATTTATCATTCAATTATGTATCATAAATTTTTTAAATTAGTTGCTCTTTTCTAGATTTTGGTGTGTTACACTATAGTTTCTGTCGTGGTTTGTGATGGATATCGACAATAAGAGGATGATGCTCGGGCAGACTTTTCCATCTTCGGTTTTCAAGGCTAGGGTCGATGCTTTCTTTAAAGTCCACAAGTTTTGGAGCCCAATATTGTCTTGAATGGAACTTTTTAGTCCATTGACGTAACGAGCTACTCTTTGACCTTTAGTTTCGCTGATTTCACTAGTTCCGAGAAGCAAAGGAATTTGGTGGTGTAATCGATTACCGCTCGTGTGCCTTGGTTGCATTCTAGGTACATTCTATAGAGGATTTACTCGTAGTCTTCAAGTAAGAACCTTTCCATCATGAGTTTGTTCATGGGCCGCCAAGATCGAAAAATGATCCACTTAAATCTGTCAATCTAAAAACTCTTCAACCCCCATGTTTCCATAGAAAAATGGAATATCTGCCTTCATCCGGTAATCGTGCTCATTATTCTGTGGACCTAGCAGTTTGTCTTCTTCTTCTACTTCTTAAGATTCTGAATTTGAATTGGAAGTCTAATTTCAGTGTCTGCCTCAAGGAATCCTGATTGGTTCTTTACGCATGTCCATCGTTTAGCCATTGCCATTGTCAGGATTGGGTTGAAGTTTGTTGACAACCACTATCAGAGTAGCTAGTGATGCGGTAATGACCACAATCCTCTCGGTATGTCTGCTTTGATGGATGGTTGTTAATAGAGAGACAAAAGAAGCCTGCATTAACACCAACTGACGTAGCGGGAAAGTGCGAAAAATGTCAACAAACGTCTAAACCTAACGATCATGAGCTTACAGACGTAAAACTCCGAAATTATGATAACCTCTCGGCGATAAAACTTTATTAATAATTCAAGGGCAAGAAAAATAAAACCAACTAAATTGTTTTTAAACAGAAACTAAAAAGAAATCTAAATGTACTAGGAAAATAAAAAGGAATAGTAATCTATTTATCTAAAATAAATGGACAGGGAAAAAAATAGATTAGGCAAGGGAAATTAGGAAAGAGAACACACGCACAAGGCCAGTCAAGCTAGGCACAAACGACTAACCACATGGCCTAAGGAACGGAGCTAGTCGCGGGAGTCTCTGTCCCGTGTTCCAATGAATAGTGTGGATTGGGCGTGTGACCCAGGCCACGGGGAATGTTGCTCGTTTCCTCCAGAGAGTTAGGCAACTCTTTGGACGGCTCAAGGCCGCGACAGGTCGCAGGGAGGTTGTTTGTCTGATTTCGTGAGGATTTTGGAGTTGTTGATCTTCTCTTCGATCTCGGTTGCAAGTCTCTCTATATCATCACCAAAATAGGGAATATGTCCAACCATAAATCTACAACTTCCAAAATATAAGCCCCATCTTCAACATCACAATCTGGAAACAACTATACAAATATCAAAGACAATCCAACTATCCAGACAATTCAAGAGTCGAATATACCAGCAACTCAATTTTCCTTACGTTGTTATGCGTAAAAGAACAAGATTCTTCTTAATAATTAAGATTCAAATAAACTGAAGATTATATGTTTCTTTCTTTTGAGTAAACTACATTTTCATCCTTGTGGTTTGTTGAATATTGTTTTCGTCCATGTGCTTACGAAATTACGGTTTTTGTCCCTATGGTTTACAATTCATTGCTTTATTTGTCCCCGTGGTTTACAATTTATTGTTGTTTTCGTCCCTCGTACTTAACGATGAATCACTAACGAAGTTAGCCTAAGGGATGAAGACAACTACAAACTGTAAATCACAGGGAAGAAAACAGTAATTTCAAAAGCACAGGGAAGAAATACACAATTTTTACCAAACCACGAGGACGAAAAACCGTAGTACACTCTTGTTTTCTTGTTAATCCTGGGTGTCCGGGTTAGTTTGTGCACACCTCCACTTTTCTATAGAGCCCCGAAGAAATGCTAAGAAAATCCTTATGGTCTTGGAGGTACTCGAACAAATGACCTTGTGGGAGGAGCCTCATAGGCCCAAGATTAGCCAATGAGCTACTGTGACTAGCATTTATATATTTTGTAGAGAGAGAACTTTTTTTTAACATAGGTTTTCGAACTAACTTGTTTGCAGCTCGACTAATTTCATAAGACCCTGAAGTTAACAGCCATTCAAAACTTGTAGCGGCCTGGAAGGGACTTGAACCAGGAGCAAACCCAAAGTTTTACCCCTCAAATGAAACTATTGTAGTGATGGCGAAACCAAACATTATACTAGTCAATGATGATCCATCTATTCAGGAGAATGAAGAAACAAAAACCGAATGACGAGTAAAATCGCCATCACAATCAACCAAAGGAAAACAACATAAATTTGAAACGTGGATCATACATTCTTGTTCTTTTTCATCTTTGAAGGTGGCCATCGGCCCTTCTTCCTCAAGTGGCGTTTCCTAACAAGCCTCTTTCTTCGGAGTCGGATCTTCTTAGCCAACTTCATCTTCACTTTCTGATCTAGCTTCAGTTGAAGTTTCGACTCCAATGGGAGCTCTTCAACAGACAAGCTTTCATCCTTGGTTTCTGGAGGAGGAGGCGTTGTGCTCTCTGGTTCTGCACCATCTATCTCTGAGCTTGCCTTCATGATCATCGCACCTCTTTGTTTCAACCCATGGGGTCCTTGAATCTTTAGGCCATTGAAAAGTAGTGTTTGTAGGTGAACTGACTTCCTGGAAACTAACAGCCAAATAACTACATCAGGAAAATGGCAAAAAATTTACTCCCTTTTTTCTAAAAAATGAATGTCTGCAATGAAAAAGAAACAATTTCAGAAATTAGTAATTATTACACTTTTTAATTAACTAAATGACAATTTTACCTTTAATAAGAGGGACTAATTAATTTCTCCATCTTATAATTAAAGGTAGAATTTGAAAGTAGACACTATTTTGAGTGGAAACTTATTTTGGGACGAAGTAAAATAGCAATGTGGACAATTATTTTGGGACAGAGGGAGTAGCTAAAGCCATCTCAAATTGAGTGAATGAAGAATATTGTTTTACATGTGTCGTAAATGAATAAACAAAACAAACCCGGTATATTCCACGTGAAGCTGGGGTTTGGGTAGGGTAAGATCTATGCAAATGTGTCCCTTACTCCAAAGAGTAGAGCGACTGTTTTCGTGAAGACCCCCAGATTGTGCAAAGTGTTGTAAACAAATTAGTTGAATGAAATATGATTACCATTTGAATCCTCTGGACAACAGGATTATTTGATGAAATTGATTTATAAAATGCGAAATGACTTTTAATTATAACGTCATTTAATAATAAAACTGCACGAACATAATGGATTCCATACCTAAAACACAAACAATTACAACAAAAATGTACACAAATAAAATAATACAAACTAACAGAATAGCAAGCATATTGAAGAGGGAATTTATACATCAAACATGTAAAATGCTAGCAAATAAAAAAAAGGTACACATTATTTCCCACCATCTAACAACCTTACTCATGTTTTTGATATCCCAACTACCTCCTTTGACACCATTTTCAAGCACACAAGCGTATTACAAAAGAGTCTTTAAGATCATAAAGTTTTGTGTTACATAAACAGACAAATGATTACTAGTTGCATCTTCCCATTTCACACGTATTCTTTTACAGGCTTATTTCTTAAACAATGCCCTTTCAAAGTATTGACTCCTCACTTGAAGCGTTCATTACGGTTTTAAACATTGCTTTAGTAAGGGGCCTTTTACTAAACGCTTACCGGGTAAGCGCTTACCAATATCATTTAGGGGCCGTTTACTAAACGCTTACCCGGTAAGTGCTTACTGGGTCACTTTACCTTATCGAATAAACATGACAAGGATTGAGAATTTTACTCGGTAAGAGCGATAACAAGGACCGAGAGTCTTACCCAGTAAGTAAGTGAGAGTGACAACTCTTACCCGGTAAGCGCTTACCGGATAAAAATGTCGTATACGCTGCCATTTTAATGGACTAAAATCTTACCCAGTAAGTTAAGTGAAAGTGTTGACTCTTACGAGTAAGCGCTTACCGAGTAAGCGCTTACCGGGTAAGCATCGGGTAAACGGCCCCTTAGTTTACCTTTTTGTACCAAAAACTTACCTCTAACAACGCTGTTCTCCATTTCAATTATTAAGGGAATATATGCATTCACAGTTTCTGGGTGATTTAAGAGCTAAATGTTGGTAATATAAATGGTATCCAGCCAAAAAGAGAGGCCCAGGTGTAAAAGCTACAGTGACAAGTCTTTAAATCTAACAATCAAGAACCTCATAATGGCAAGAATGAAACAAAAAAAGCACATATAAGTTAAGAATACAATTTAAAATAATTCTTATACAGGCTAGGATCCTGAACAATCCAGATTCTAGAATTTAGATCAAAGTTACTTACCTCAATGTTTGGGTATTATTTGAATGAGTGAAAGTGTGAAACGATGTTCAGGATCCGTTAATAGGTCATGAATTTGTGAATGTATAACTCCGTTAATATGTTTGAGTCCTTGGAGGAGTCCGAAGAATTTTTATACCAAAACATAGAATTTTGTTCGAGAACAATCCATGCAAATTCTTGTCAAATCTGTAAACCACAGCTACTGTAATGAACTTTCCTTAAACACAAGACTTGTTTTTTGATGATTAACTTTACCCGAACAGCAGGCATGAGAGCATATTGATTTCAGGAAAGATCAGAAGTAAAAGAACTACATATTCAAAACCAAGCAGACAACATAGTAAGTAGTCTGATTTCTTTCCATATTACCAATCAACTTACTAAGCTTCCATACCTATCCTGGATTTGAATTTAACTTTTCAACAGACATAGTAGAGTTCACAACTTCTACAATTAGCATAGTAGGGTATTGACAAAAGGAGATGGATTCCAGGCAATTAGCATATGAGTGATTAAGATATCCTAACAATACAACTAGCTATATGGTAACTTACTTGTACCACACAAGCACATAACACCTCCTACACCCACTACCTTTGAGATAGATAAGGAAACCCGTTTTGCTTCAATGAAAGAAAAAAAGATACAGCCACTACCTCTTCAACAACTGCATCAGCAGCCTAAGAGCTATTAGTGAATCACTTAAAGGCGCGATTGAAGTAAAAAAAAATCAGATCCATATATGAGAAAGCTCAGACAGACCTGCATCTACCAATATCTTTACACACAGTTGATTTGCTCCAAATCAACCACAAATTAGTTAAATGAAATTTCACAAAATCTTTATCCGTGCATGCAAGTGTGTTTATTATAATGATACCTTGGACAGTGTAGATAGATGCCAGGGCTGGATGGAATATTTACCACATAATTTCGAATAAATGAAAACATGGAAAAGCAAACGCTGATAAGAGCTTTCCCTGAATGCTATAAATATGGAGCCAATTTATGTTGTTTCTGTCCACCAGAATCAAAATGCAACATAGGTTTAGTACAACACTAGGCAGAAAAAGGACTTCCTCAAACAATTATTCATCCAGAAACAAATATGTGTTTTGACAGAAGAACTTTCTAAGTTTCAAAAAATTGAAGATACAAATCAAGAAATTGACTTTGAATTATTTTTTATGTGCACTTCGGGCCTATATGACACGACCAATCAATAGACCAAGTTGCAATGAAAGCTTAATGGTCAAATTTGATACCATCAATTTTAACTAACATTTCAGTGCTCTAATTTTCTGAGGAAAACAAATGTAAGGATTCAGCGAAAAGAATATTACTCTATCCCAATAATAGCCAGCTTTACAAATTTTCTTCATTCCAAGAAAAAATGATATTGTAATTTAAGATAAAGTGATTTGGTGCTCTAGAACAAGTGCAATAAACTAAACTATAACAGAAAAGACAAAATTGAGTTATCAGCCCCCAAATCCCATCTTTGGCATTAAAAGATAATAATTCAATATGAACAAACACATAAGTCCCCAACAGAAAAAATGCAACTATACTTTTATGTTGTTTAAATGATTGCGCAGCAACAATTCTATCATATGCAATAAAATTTCTTTACCTTCATCTACTAAACGAATTAAAACCATCAAAAATTCTATTATACACAATCATGAAGAAAAACACAACGAAACCTCTATCAAATTTGATAGCTCAACAGAAAACAGTTAACTAGAATAATGCCACATCATGAGATTAATCAACTAAACATGTATCAAACTATCAATGATATAATTACCAGCAGCTTGCCTAATAAATGGTGTTGCATCACCACATGTGTGTGGAAGGCGGAAAGAAGTAGGCGAACCTAACATATAAGAGTCCACCTGATTTATAATGTCAAATCCCAAGTGCCTAGACAAATTTTACTTCATAATAGAGAAACATACATATTCATGTATTGAGGAATATATCCATATATGTCTTCAAAAATACAAGTATAATAGATATAATCTACTTTAATGTGTATCAAATTTACAACGCCAATCAGCTTCCATTATACATTCTACTTCAACATGAATATCAAAGGATTATTTGTATCAATGTACAAATGTGTTGCTGATTGAGGAATATTATCAAACAGGTGGTGTTCATCAAAAACAGAATCACTGTCTGAACATTACTTCATCTTTACCAGCCAGCAGACATTCATTTCAAAAAACAAGAGCAAAATCATCAAGCCAAAAGGGTGCAAGAGCATTTCATATTCAATCAACAACTTCTTTGTTAGAATGAATGACGCAAATAGAGAGAGAATATATACCCATTCAAAAAATGGTTCACTTTAGCGAATTGAATATAAAAAAGCTAAGGACTAGGGAAATTGAGTTGCACTTACAAGAACTGGATGTAACAGCAGAAGTTAATCGAGACGGTGGTAGTTGACGAAAACCCGTTTGAGGAATCGGAGTGAAAGGAAGAACAACCATTCTGTCGTCAGCTGGAGTTCTCAGTTCTGGATAGGCTGGATAAAAGATAAACCTTTATCAAAGGATAAGAGGCGGGTTTGGATGGTTGGATTGGATCCAATCCAAGTGCCATTCGATACAGGGAAAAGTCCGAAGAAGTAAAAAAAAAAACCTATCTAATTTGAATCATTAATTCCTAAACTACTACATACGTAACTGCCTGCGATGATGCTTGAACCATTTCGAATTTAAAGTCGAGAGCTTAAAAGAATTATCTTGTTTCATGTTCAGTTTTATTCTCCATCACACGATGCCAATCTTATTGTTTTATGTGTTTCTAAATCGCATATTGGATGTACAAAATTCAAGGTCAATATAGTCAATTGGTCAAAAAAACTGAAAAATATTTGCTCGATAGCGAGATCTTCAAACCATAACATTTGAGCTCATTTTGAAGGTTTTGATAAAACGATTATAATGGTATAATTTAAAAAAAAAAGACATGTTTTTGAATGTATCTTAGTGTATATACGATTATATATGTTAATATGATAAGAATGTAAAATGAAAAGAGAAGAGGTATATAGTAAATTAAATAACTAACTATAAGGGTATAAAATGCAATTTAACGATAAAAAATAATTATATTTTTAATTATCATGTTGAACGTGGGAGGTTTTGAAGCTTTTAAAGTTGTACATGATGTAATTGAGATTTGTACCTCTTAAAATGTAACACCCCAAAAATTGGGATAAACAAAAAATTTTATAAAACGAAAATGTGATATTTATAAAATGTCAAAGCATGAGCTCTCCCAAAAAAAATAGATTAATAAACACCTATTAATTACAATTTTGTAATTCAAAATATTTGGATAAGACAACCTACTAATCTAATTTATTTGGAAATAAGATTACAAATTTCGGGTGTCCTCCAAGTCTTCCAAAAGAATGCAACTTTCACAAGTATGGTGTCCCAAAAGTCTTTTCCCCAAGCTCACTCACTGCCCGACTAAGCCTTCTTAGAGTTGGCTCCGTTAAAACCTGAGATACATGTCGACACCAACAAGTGTTAGGCCAAAAGAGCCTAATGAGTCTGAACATACAAAAACCACAAGCAAATAATAAGTGATATGCAATAATAAGTCGAATAAGGAATCAATGAGGGAGACCCAAACACCAAACAAGTTTCACCTCAAGAGTCGATATACTTTGGTGTTCACCTTTACGGGCAACACCCCAAAGGCCCGACACATTGGGGACTACCTCCAAGGCATTACCCCAAATAACAGAGATCTAGGCACATACCTCCAATGTGGCGCCCAAGATTATATCCTTCTAGTGCCTACTTGATAGTTCATCCAAATTGTATAGATGTCAAGAATACAAACTTACTCTAAGCAAGATGTATTTAGGGCCGGCCCTGGCCACGTGCAGCCCGTGCCACCGCACAGGGCATCAAAGCCCGAGGGGGCATCAAGTTGCCATATATTACTAGTTTTTTGTTTAATAATTTGGGAATTGGACAATTGTGCCTCAACTATAAAAACAGACCATGGTCTAGTAGTGATAGATATTGAATGTGCATCGTGAACCGGTGAATGCCCAACATTTCAACAACTAAAGTTGATTTTTATTTATCATCTTAATGAACAAACATGAACAAACAAGTTTTCTTAGGTTGCGTTTGGTACGCAGAACAGGGTGAAACAGGACAGACTTGTCCCACGTTTGGCGTGTCCTAATTGGAACAAACTGGAACACACTAGAACAAGAGCGGGACACGAGTGTTCCCCTTCACCCCCTAGAACTAAATGGAACAAGGACAATTATTACCACTTTACCCCTGAAAATAAAACTGAAGACAAAACCTAATACGCCTCCATCGTGAAATTGCTTGGCGGCTTCATCCATCATCTTCTCGATCGAAACCTCAGATCAAAACCTCAGGTTCAAAATCAACAAGGTAAACATCCCATCTTTCTCAGATCGAAACCTCACATCTTTCTCATCTGTTCGATCAAACCCTAGATTTCTCATCGTTTTCTACCATTTTCTCAGGTTCGAAAATCAACAGGTCATCGTTTTTGTTGGAACTTTCTTCTCAATCAACAGGTTCGATATCTGCTTGGCTTCGATTTGCTATTATTGCTTTTTTTCGATTTTCTTTGCTTGGCTTCAATTTGCTTAGTTGTAAGGATTTGCTTCGATTTGTTGTTATTGCTTGGCTTCGATTTGTTGTAAGGATTTGCTTCGATATGTTGCTGTTGCTACTTTGATTTACTCCTGTTGCTACTTCGATTTACTTGATTGTTTTCACATCAATTTTCTGGTAGACATTGATAATACATGATTTTGCTTCGATTTGTTGTTATTTGCTTCTGTTTGACATCAATTTTATGGTTTGACATCAATTATCTTGTAGACATTGATAATACATGATTTTGCTTCGATTTGCTGTTGTTATTTTCTTCTGTTTGAAATCAATTTTATGGTTTGACATCAATTTTATGGTTTGACATTGATAATACATGATAATACATGATAATACATGATTTTGCTTCGATTTACTGTTGTTATTTGCTTCTGTTTGACATCAATTTTCTAGGAAGAAAGCAATTTTCTGTTTTGACATCAATTTTCCGGTATGGGTGAATTGGTCATTTTAACCAGTCCTGAACTGTTCTATTCAGTCATATCATGTCGTACCAAACGCTGGACACCTGTCCTGTCCTGTTCTGTCTTGTCTGCGTACCAAACGCACCCTTAATGAACGCATATGATCACAAAAACTTTCATTCTTTTTTACGTTCGTGCGTTTAGCATCTTAACGAATGAACAATAACGGACACATTTTCTTTACGAATGAACAAGAATACAAAAAAACTCCATTTGTTTACCGTTCGTTCGTTTGTTCGGTTAAGTTAAACGAACGAACAAGAACACAAAAACTTTCGTTCTTTCACCATTTGTGTTTGTTTACTTGTTCGGTCAAGTTAAACGAATGAACACGAACAAGTCTCATTCGTGTTAGTTCGGTTCGTTTTGCATATTGAAATTTGCAATTAATGTACATGAATACATCACTATATCAGCATAGTTGGAGCACATTGCACAACAATAACAACATATTGTGATATTGCCTCATTGGGTCTTTGCAATGCACAATAACATAGATTACGAATTTTACAATTTATCATTGTTCTTATAACTTTTGTTTAATTTAAGGTTTGACATTACCACATTATATTTAGACTTTAGACCTGTAACTTTCTGAGTTTTGGTCTTTGCTTACTATGACATTAACTTCAATTTAATTTACTATTTTAGTTACTACTAATTATAGTTTTCCTTATCTTTTAGGTTTAAATTCTATATATTGAAGTAAAGGTTCTATTGTCCTTGATAATCCAAAGATCTCTAAATCCTAGAGAGAGAAAGTAGACAGAGAGAGAGAATAAAGCGTAAGATGAGTTCTTGTATTGAGTATGTGTGAAATGTTACAAAGACACAAGACCAAAGGGACTTAAATACCCTTGGCTTATACAACACAGTATACGACTCTAAACACAGTAAAAGACCAAGCCTATAAATACAATGATTACTATAAAATCAGACTTAACAATCTCCCCCTTAGTAATAATTGGCGCTGTGGTCTTCAAAAACAATCTTCTAAATCAGCACGAACCAACTAAGCGACT
This sequence comes from Arctium minus, assembly GCA_954870635.1. Lineage (NCBI taxonomy): Eukaryota > Viridiplantae > Streptophyta > Magnoliopsida > Asterales > Asteraceae > Arctium > Arctium minus. The sequence continues at coordinate 99,929,126 of OX941080.1, read as the reverse complement.
TTGGAAAGCTTTCTGACTTTTAAAAAAAATTCTTCTCAGCATCTTTCAGTTTGAGTTATCTTTGTTGTTTTGACAAGACTGGACCAGTTTGGAATAAACTTGAAAGAACAGTCGGTTCATCAGCTTGTGCTCTAGACGATTCACTTCTTTCAAATAAACTTGAATGAACTGTAGTGATCGGAGCTGGAACAGCAACAGACTAGTATGGCAGAGAAAAATAGAATCTTGAGTGAATCTTGATCAGCAGATAAACTTTTGAGCTCTTTGTCTCTTTATCATCTCCTTAACTTCTCCCCCTCATGACCTTGATGATCTAGATCAACTTGGTCATGCAAATGTTGGAGACTAGACAACTTAAGATCTGCAAAATCAGATTAAAGGAAAAACAGGGAAGGTTTGCGCGATACATTGGTGGCGCAAAGAGAGGTTTGCGCTAACAGAGAGAAGCGTAAAGCTTGTTTTGCGCTAGCCGAAGGAGGCGCAAAGCTAGTTTTACGCTAGAAGTTGTTGGCGCAAACTAAGCTTTGCTCTACCAACGTGTGGCGCAAACATGACTTGGAATCTGAAAAATAGCACCTGAAAAGCTCTTTGACTCCCCCTACACAAATGCACTAAATATAACAATTCAAGTTAGCATTTGCATAGAGAATCAGAAACTCCCCCTCGAAAACAGATATTATCTTTAATAAAATTCTCCTTATTCACTCCCCCTTGAATAATGCACAAACCCATTTATAAAAATATGAGAACACAAGAATTGAAACATCAATGTAGAAAGAAAAATAAACTGAATATATATTTTGAAACGACTAAATATATAAAAATTTAAACATAAACAAATAGAATTCTACTTAGTAAAATATCACAATAAAATTCATCAGATGAACTCAAATGTATGTATTTGGATACAGAAACAAGTTTCATTGCATATCAAGTTAAGACATGTTCAGTTTCAAAAACTTTCATCAATCTATTCAGTGTGCTCGCATGTGAACTCCGATTAGCTTCAAGAAAATGCAATTCTAAAAATATAATAGAGAACTTTGCATGTAATCACACTAATCCATCAAGAATTCAGACTTTCATAAATTTACAGGTTTATTGCAACGCAAACATGTCACCAAGTATCATGAGATGTGTGCTCATTGGCATCTTTTAGCAATGTGCACATTGGCATCTTCACATGAGTGTGCTCTTTGGCATCTTTTAAGCTTGTGCACTTTGGCATCTTTTTAATCAACAAGTTTATTAAGTAAAGAACATGCCGTAAACGTAACTTTCTATCTGACCCTATTGTAGGATTTGAGTCAGCCGCTCCTAGACCAGTTGGCCTTAGGGGACTAGGTCAAGCACCCCTTGGAACTTACTTTCCCAGATCAGAAAGGCTACATCGACACATCCTAAACCCATTCATACCAGTAGAACATGACTTTCGATCTAATTCTATAGAAGGATTTGGATTCGATCACTCCCAGATCAATTAACCTTAGGGGACCAGATGGCAAGCATCCCACAGAACTTACTTTCCCAAACCAGAAAGGTCACAGGTACAAACTTTTATACTTAGAGATTTCTGTTTTATAAGAATTTAATAATCATCTCAATCAAAAAGTGTTATGTCTAAGTGCTTAGCCCATATTTTCATTACGATCCAAAATTCAAACTTTTTAGGTTTTCTAAGCATTGTAAACTATAAATATTCCGAATCACACAACTTTAAAGCAATATTAAAAGATACAAACATGTTGCTGACTTTTCGACTGTTGTTAGACTTGAAATTTGAACATATGAAAACTTTAATATAAACAAAGCAACTTGAAAATTTATCCTAGACACACATTTTATTCAAAAGAAAGAAAAATTGAAAAACTTTTACTTTATAGAATAAAATTTGTAAAGGTTTAAACTTTTAAAACAACATGCCAAGATTTGAAAAAATAGAAACATTTGATCGGCAAGTCTATATTCAGTTGAAACAAATTATAATTCAATAATATTATCTTTCACACAAGGTATAAAGAATATGTGTCTCAATTGAAAAAATTGGGTTGAACAAATTCAGGAAATGAATTGAAATGCTCAGATTCTTTTATAAACATTTGAGAAAACTGGAACAACATCATTACCAAAGATAATTGCAGCGGAAATTAAGTAGATGCACTCACAGTTTCTCATTAGTCAGAAGCTAGAAGCCTTGAAGAACGAGTTCTAAACTGATATGTTTAGAAGTCGATGTCTTTGAAGCACGGGTTCTGAGCTGAATTACTCAGAAGCCAAAATGTTGACAATGAAGTCCGGGTCTTGAGCTGATTTACTCAAGAGTCATTGTTCTCTTACTCCCCCTTGACATTTGATGCCTGCAACTCAGAATCAATTTGAGATTTTGGTACCCACTTGAAATTGGGCCCATGTTTGTTAGTTACAGTTCTTATGGGGATATATTTGTTAGATCTGACATTTAAAGCATGAGAAAGATCATCAGAATAATAAGCACAATCATCAGAAAAAGACAAAGCATTATCATCTGAACTAGAATCCGAGGAAGAACATGAGACATGTTTTGAAATTCGAATCATTTGCTTTATAGAGTATTTTGAAATTTTATTACAAGTAGCAAATGAATCACTTTTATAAATTTTGTCTACACGTCTATCCTCATCAGTCGTAGAATCAGTAGATGCCTGCTTGATTCTCCATATCTGCCTTGATGAAGCGCTCAAAGTCTTATCTGTAAAATTTGAATCAGAAGAATTAGAATTGTCAGAAATGACTTTATCTTGTTTCTTTGACTTCTTTTACGCTTTGGTTTATAATACTGATCATTTAGCGTAAAAGATTCATCAAGAATTTCCGAATTAATATTTAAATCAGAAGAAATAATTTTACCTAAGTAACCAATCTGATCAGACAATAAATTGGAACTTACCTCGGAGTTAGAATTATTTTGAGAAAAGATATCAGATTTAGAAACTTCCATTTTGTTTACTTGACAATCAGAAGAAAGGCTAGAAATAGAATCTTGTTTTTGAGAAAATAAATTTTCTTCAAGACTAGACGTCATGAAAGAAAGAATAATATCATATTCAATTTCTTTTAAAATATTTTGATCTTCCATCTTATCTTCAAGATCAATGATTTTGCCTTCTAATATTAAAGGAGGAGTATATTTCTTAGAATCATAAATGATTGGAGAAATATTTTCCTTATCAGATTTATTGGCAAAAATATCAACAAAATCATCAGATACTGAAGACTTGATGATAGATATTTCATTAAAACCTTTTCTGCCTTTCCTTTATTTATCAGGAAAATATTTTTCATTTTCATACGTATAAACAAAAAGAATTTCCTTTTTCTTGTTATTCGTCATTTTCTCATTTTCGATTTCTAACACTTGCTTCTCATTCATCCAATCAATTTTAAATTGAGGAGCATATTGAGCAAGAGTTAGATAATCGTATTTATATAAAGTAGGGGATTTTTCAATCGCATTGTTTAAACAATGTGGATTTTTAAAACCAAGTCCCCTTTTTTCTTTTAAAGTTTCATCACTCCTTGGTTTATTCATAAAAATTGTTTGCTCAGATTGGTTCCTTCGATATAACTTTTCTTCTAATTTATTTATTTTATCCGAAAAACTGTCTTTTAAATTGGTCATTTTAGTCAAAGACTCAAGATAAGTCTTATTTGAATTTTTCAAATCATCCAATTTCTTTTGAAAGACTTCTTTAGTATGAACCAAAATAGATTTTTCATCTTTCAAAGAAATTTTCAATTTGTCAATCAAAATTGACTTTTCAGAATTCAAATTCTTTTCAGATAATAACTTCAAGCGTAATTCATGTAAAGCAGTAATTATAACATCCATCTGTGAAGAAATGAAAGTATAATCAAAATCAGAATGTACCTCATCTTCATCAGTTTCATCATCATCATCTGATTGACCATCTCCAATGAAGCACATTTGAGCAATCTCTACATTTGCAGCTTCATCATCGGAGTGATCCAGCCAAAACTCTTCTTCGGCTAGCAAAGTTGTTCCACTCTCTCTCTTCTCAGCAAGTTCCAGTTTCTTTCGATAATAAGCCGAATCCTTAACCTTCTTTGCTCGACACTCCTTAGCTATATGACCTGGCTTTCCACAATTGTAGCAGGCAACAACTGTCTTTGGCTCAGGCACTTTGACTTTTGAACCAGAAGTGAAGCGAAGATTGTTATAACCCGTCCTAGGTTGGAACTTCTTCTGATAATGTTGTGAGAGAAGGATCATTGCTTTCTGAAGTGCCTCGCCATCATCATCAGTTGACCCGTCATAAGCATTATCAGACAATGCTTGATTAGCCAGATGGCTCGTTAGAAGTGCAACTGGGTCCACTGTTTTGTTGTTCTTCTTTTCCAGTTTGGCCTTCTTCTCTATGACAATACACTCATCTGTCAGCAAGATCTCAAACATCTCTTGAATCTGCATTGAAGATATTCTGACATCATTCCTCAGTCTATGGCAAGATTTGTTCCACTCTGGTTGAAGTGCATTGAGGAATTTCATATTTGTCTCAAGCTCAGTCTTTTCCACTTTTATTTTTCTCAGATCATTGATCATGGCACATAATCTGTCATACACAATTTTTAATGGCTCCCCATCCTTGGCTTTAAATTCTTCAAAGTTGTTCATGTAACGAGTATGTCGGAGTTGAGTAGCAACTGAAGAACCAAGCATAATCTTTTCAAGTTGTTGCCACATGAGATTAGGATGATTTTTGAAACAATCAATCCTGTTATAGATAGAGTTTGGCAATGCTAGCATCAGATTTGCCTTTATATCACGATCAGCTTAATACTCCGACAACTCATTAGGTAAATATTCCTTGGTAGGCTTATATAATCCAGAAGCCAACTTGGGTTTCTCAAAAGGTCCTTCTGATAGAATATTCATCATATCATTTCCGTTCTTTTGACGCTCAATAAAATTCAGAAACCTATCTTGCCATTGTGTAAACTCGTTTTCATCAATCAGCACCGGAGGATGATTTTCTGAACCCAATGACATCATGAGATCGTTTTTGTAAAATTGAGCTTGATAAGCAAACTTTGCAGAATCCATAGAGACAAAGATATTCTAAGTCTGGAACACAGAAGATATGGCGCAAACTGGAATTTTGCGTGAGCAGAATGTAGCGCAAACTGAGGTTGTCGCGAGCAATAGGTGACGCAAACTAGATTTGCGTGAATAAGTAGTGGCAAAAAAGAGACTTTGCGTGAACAGAAGATTGCGCAAACTTAGATTTGCGTGATACACGGATGACACAAACTTGAGTTTGCGTGACAAGAAGCTAACGCAAACTTATGTTTGTGTGATACTGAGTTGGCGAGAATTATACTTCACGCGATGAACTTATGACGAAAACCTGACTTAGTTTTCGCGAATCACTAAAAAACGCAACCTTAGCTTTGCGTGAGATGTGGATTACGAGAACCACTCTTTGCGTGAGAAGAGAGAACTGATCTTTTCTTGAGCTGAAGGAGACGCAAAGCTCACTTTGCGTGATGAAGGGAAGACGCAAACTTTGACTTTGCTCGACTAACTGAACTTGGCAAGAAGAACTAGCGCAAACTAGGATGAACTCGCGCAAAGTTCAGATCTCGCGCAAACCTCCTGAAAATCAATAAAAATCACCAAAATCGATTATAGCCATGAATTTGATAATGTTTTTTCACACAAAATTGATCGAAAAACATATTCTAATACTTTTCAACAAACAATTTCGATCAAAAACCATAAAATTGAGATTTCAATATGAACAGTACGTGAAAAACGGTTTTTCAGAAATCGAAAATCTTCAAAATTGACAATTAAAACTTGATTTTCTTGCAAATCGATGTGAATTAAAAATGTTTTTCATTCAAAATTGAATCCAACAAACCAATATACACAAAAAAATCGTTCAAAAACACGACCGAATTTGATGAAAAATTCAAAAACGAGATTTTCTTAAAAAAAATCAAGAAAATCAATCAAATTTTCGAATTAAACTACAAATTCAGAATACGAAAACAATTCTCTTAATTCTCTCAAGATCTAGATTGGCTCTGATACCAATTGATAATCCAAAGATCTCTAAATCCTAGAGAGAGAAAGTAGAGAGAGAGAGAGAGAATAAAGCGCAAGATGAGTTCTTGTATTGAATATGCGTGAAATGTTACAAAGACACAAGACCAAAGGGACTTAAATACCCTGGCTTATACAACACAGTATACGACTCTAAACACAGTAAAAGACCAAGCCTATAAATACAATGATTACTATAAAATCAGACTTAACAGATTCTATTTTTCTCTACCATACTAGTCTGTTGCTGTTCCAGCTCCGATCACCACAGTTCATTCAAGTTTATTTGAAAGAAGTGAATCGTCTAGAGCACAAGCTGATGAACCGACTGTTCTTTCAAGTTTATTCCAAATTGGTCTAGTCTTGTCAAAACAACAAAGATAACTCAAACTGAAAGATGCTGAGAAGATTTTTTTTTAAAAGTCAGAAAGCTTTCCAAAATCGCTTAGTTGGTTCGTGCTGATTTAGAAGATTGTTTTTGAAGACCACAGCGCCAATGATTACTAAGGGGGAGATTGTTAAGTCTGATTTTATAGTAATCATTGTATTTATAGGTTTGGTCTTATACTGTGTTTAGAGTCGTATACTGTGTTGTATAAGCCAAGGGTATTTAAGTCCCTTTGGTCTTGTGTCTTTGTAACACTTCACGCATATTCATTACAAGAACTCATCTTTCGCTTTACTCTCTCTCTCTCTACTTTCTCACTCTAAGATTTAGAGATCTTTGGATTATCAGTCCTAATTTCAATTTGGAAAAGGAAAAACTAAAAAAGAAGGAAACACGACCTTAATTCAATTTTTTATCCTTTTATCATTCTATATTTTGTAATTTGGGGTTTTAGTTTTTATGTCCCCAGTTTAATTTTTTTTAATTATAATTAATAAAAATCAATGTGAGCATGAGTCACCTAGCTTAACTAGGTTCCAAATCCTTTAAAAAATCGTATGTTTCGTCGTTTCATTTGCTTAAAAAATAGGCATAAGGGCAATTTTTTAGCGTTTTCGCACAGGGCATCAAAAACCCTAGAAACGGTCCAGGATGTATTTACATTTATACCAAACATTGTGGTCCAACCACTTTGATAGGCAATAAGCATTTACATGTTATACCAAGATTTGCCAAGCTAGTCAAATGAGTATAATTATCTATATAAACATTTCAACCGAAGAAAACTATTAACTATGCCCTTTAAGGTACAAGTCTACCAATTTCAAGTATTCCATACAAATAGTTCCATTTGAAGTCCAAAATCCAAGTTAGGTCATAAGCATTAAATGTATATAAATCAACCAACATCAATTAATGTTATTCATTTTTCAACAAGGTTGTTATGACATTCCAAGATATCCAATAACTTTTCCCCATAAAACTCAAGGCTTCCATTTGCTATGTGTTATAAGATTTTCATTATCCAAAGAGAGTTTTCACCAACAAGCGCATAAACAAAGATATAAAACACAAATATTGACATGTATCTAGTTTTGACAAGTTTTAGAAACTCACAATCTAGGTTTGACAAGTTTTAGAAAAGTAGGAAACCCTAGAAAATGTGGTTTAGATGAAGTAAAGTCGTGGTCCTCCTTGATGATCTTGTCTTTAAATGCCACCAAACCCAAAGAATGAGCAATATATGTGATGATGAATCCTAGGATCGAAATAAATGAAAACTAGGATTTAAGGTCTCCAAAGATCGCCCTATTGAGCTCTCAAACGGAATAAATCTGATTTGGTGAAGAAAATAGGAGTAATTTCGGTCAAATGGGTTTTTATACCCTCAGACATGTCGGGTCCCGACGACATTGCCCTAATGGCACAGTCGCCGGCACTATCGCGGTTCCACACCCACTTTCGGTACACTCCCGGCGAGAATGACAGTTATCGTGCCTGAATGGCACAATCGTTGTCAAGGTTGCTCGGGATGTACCGAGGCTTCCTCGACCCCAGCGACTGTGCCCTGCGACTTTGCTTAAGGTCATTGTTGTCGGCACTGTCGCCCACAACCTCCAGTGCTCGGTTTTTGTCGCGTTCGATATTGTTAGGTGCACTCGAAAAAAATAAACTTCTTATAGAAATAACCCGGTTAATTGCAACTATAATCCACGACCCAAAAGTAGTGCCGTAACCATAAAATGAATGAAGTTTACTTACTCAGTATTTTTATGATGTTACATAAAAATTCAAGATAACCGTAAATATATTTTTCTTTTTACAGATTATAGAGAGATAAATATAGATAAGAGTGTAAAATGTACAAGTTTAAAAAAATCTCGATACATCATTGTTAAAAAATCTCGATACGTATTTATGATATTTTACAATATTATTAAATTAAAAAAAATATTCAATAGTAAACTTATTTCGAAATTGTTGACGAGAAGATTATAATGGTGCAATTTGTACAAAAGATGTATGTTTTTTTTTGGAAAGGGTATTCTGGGCCTATCGCCCAGACTAATCCCTGGCAATTAGGGCATTTGGCTCAGCTGCTAAAGCGTGCAACCCTGAGATTATCCTCAGTGCCCACAAGTGCTGCTAGTGGGGCTCGAACCCGGGTTGAGCGCTATGAACTCCCCAAGCCTTTACCACCACGCCACAGCCCTTGTGGTTAAAAAGATGTATGTTATAATGTATTTTAATTAATCTATGATTATGTATTTTTAATATGATAAGGATGTAAAATGAAAAATAAAATCGCAAGAAATATGAAACAAATTAATTCGTATATATTCATGATATTTAATATATGATTAAATCCAAAAATATTCGATATTGAACTCATTTCAAAGGTATTACTATTACGATTACCATGGTATAATTTGTAAAAAATGTATTTTTAATGCATATTATTTCATATACGATTATTTATATTAAGAGCATCCACAATGTACGACTTTTTCACCAAGTTTTTTCATAGTTTTTTTCTTACACATTAATGTCACCTCAACAACTTAAAAACCTTTATATATCTCTACTATGTGAAAAACCTCACTCAAGCTTTTTCATTACTTTTTAAAACTATTCAGGGTCCCACAATTTTAACTTTATATCATTTTTATTCTTATTTATAAAAATAAATATATTAAAATTCATACAAATACATAAAAGTATGTATAATAAAATTAATAAAAATTAGGTTATTAAGAAATATATAAAAGTTGTATAAAAAGTATGTAAAATAAAAATTAAAAAATGTTAAACTTAAAAGTATGTATAACCGAAAATAAAAATTGGGTCATTAAGAAATCTGTTAGAATTGTATAAATATGTCAAATTTAAGATACTATTTTAAAAATATAATTACTTTCATTATGTATTTATTTAATAATTATATTTAAATATGATTACTTTAAATATATTAATAAATAAAACTGGTTAATAAATAAAACTGATTAAATACGAAACTTTTATAAAATTCTATAAAGTTAAAACTGATTAAATACGAAAAACCTACGAAAAAGCAGGTCGTGCACTTACAACCTATGACGAAAAATCTCAATTGAAAAACCTATCCACTATGTGAAAACCTCAAAAGGAGGTTTTTGCTTTTTGAAAAACCTCCCAAAAACCTTATAACGAGCACACTGTGGATGCTCAAATATGCTAAGGGTTTAAAATGAAAAATGAAAAAGTAAAGGACTAAAAATAAATTACATAACTAATTATATAGGTATTAAATGTAACTTATAAATTAAAAAAGAAAAATTGGAAGTGTAGAGATTGGGGGAAGTGGGTGTGAAGAGATTGTGGATAGTTTAACAAGTTGTACCTCTTGCTTTAAAATGTATACCTCTTAAATTTTCAAGATTCTTGATAATAACCGTAGTAGTTATTTTATAATATGGTATTGATTTTTTTTAATGATAAAACCCTTAAACCTTTTTAAAATGTTTAATATTATTGTAGGATAAGTGTCATCATTTAAAGGATATGACGATAAAGATAAAGATAGATATATCAAAATTAGATTAGAACTGAAATATTTCATAGTTGTTTACTTGTAACTCATCTTATTTAAAGGGTTTATGTTTAATGTTAATTACAGATTCTCTTTCTTTATTCTATTGTTATTCTGTTTCGTTTTCCTTTTAACACGTTATCAGCATGTAAGTTTAGTATTTATTGTTCAACGTCGCTAAAACGGTTGTTTTGTCCGTTGCCCGACACCATTGAATAGTTTACTTCCCGCTACTTCAATCCAAGTAAGTTTTTGTATGTCTTCTATATATGTGAGTATTTTAAGATCATGTTAAAAGTTAAATATAATTTATGATTTGATGTATAAAATGTTTTTATTATATTTTTATTGTTAATATTCAATCGAATTAAGAAAAAAAAAATTAAAATCAAATAGAATTTGTAAATTTAATTTTTTATTGAATTAATGAAATTGATAAAAATGGATATTGACGTTAAAAAAATAGCACTAAATGATAATTACTTAAATTAATATGAGATTTTATTGTGATTTTAATGTAGTTATTCAAATTAAATAATTATATGATTTTTATTTTTATTTTTATTTTTATTTTTTAACTATTTAAAAAATAATTAAATAGGAATTTTTGGTATCCAAATCTAGACCTGTTTCTTTTTTAAAATTAAAGAGTAAATTACAGATTTGGTCCCTGTGGTTATATAAAAAATATGGATTTGGTCCCCCAAATGAATTAATTATACGGATATCATTATTGTGGTTTAAATTTTGTTGCAGATTGAGTCCCTCGGCCTAACTTCATTTATTTTAGAGCCATTAAAAAAATAAGGGCATTTTAGTCTTTTTTTTTTAAATTAAAAACATATACAATTATATATTTCAATTTTAATATATATTATAATATATATAGAGAGAGTGAGACTGTGAGAGTGTGTAATTATCTCACCGTTCCTCTCACCATATCCCTTTAGCTAGGTGGGTTCATATCAACCACACATATTTTATTCATGTTGTCTTCTGCAAATAAATTGAAACAAAAGTTGAAGACGAAGATGAGGAAAATAAAAGATAGTATTGTGGCCATTGATGAACAATAAAAACATAAAACAGAAATTGTGGCCATGGATGAACCTAGAACAATAACAGCTCTGGAAAAGCAAAATGGTATTGTGGTCATTGATGAGCAATTAAAACAGATCTGAAAAATTTATAAACCTGGTTTTCGATCCAAGAAGTATATACACATAAAAAGAGATAGAGAGATGAAGCCTTGGTTTGATACGTTGCACATGGATGCAGGCCTTGCCATGAGTAGTGGTAGTGACGGTAAGGTAAGCGATGGACGGAGGGAAGGGGGTCATAGAGTAGGTGGCTTAGCCGGATGACGTTGAGACAGGAGGAGCACTCCGCCGCTGAGGTGGCTCTCAATGCACTTGCTACCTGTGGTGCCTCTAATTTTTTGGTTGCTAGAATACTGTCAGTACTTTTTTGCAAAGTTTTGTTCTTGCACTTCAATTTGGGATTAATGGTTTCCTTTTAGAGATTGACACCCATTCTTGCACATTTGCTATTGGTTCTTGCACATAATCATGAATCTATTTGGGTCGTTAAACTCTTAATTTTTCTTTGCCCCTAACATATTTGCAAAAAAATTGAGTTCTTTTTTATTAGCTTATTGCTTCACATCTCTCTGACTTCTTGTTGAGAGAATCTGGAAACGAATTAATGAAATTTAGGGGGGACAAGAATGAGAGTGGTAGGGGGGAGGAGTGAGACAACGAAGATGGAAGGGGGAGAGAACGATGGCTTAGTCGGAGAAGGTGGCCCTCGACGTAAACATTTTTAAGAGATGTAATATATATATATATATAGTATATATATATATATATATATAATATTGTACTTTATAATAATTAATATATTAAATATGTTATTTAAAAAAAAGATCAAAATATCCTTGACTTAATTGGGTTGAAGTTAACAAAGTTAGGTAGAGAGACCCAATTCGCAACAAAATTGAAACCGTAATGATAATATCTATAATTAATTCGTTTGAGGGACCCAATCCAAATTTTCATAAAACCACAGGGACGAAATTTGTAATTTACTCAAAATTAAATAAAGATTTATTTGTTTTCTTTATTTAGCTATTTTTTTTATTTAATATATTTTTATTATATTATTCTTATTTTCGTTCAATATCATTAAATTTAATTTGATCTATTATAATTTTTTTTATAGTTTTATGAATGCTATATATTATCTATTAGCTTATTTTATTAGGTGTATTTAATTGGGAAATTAATTAAACTAGTCATTTCAGAAAATCGACTTTACCTCATATTCATTCTCTCCCTCAATTTATTAAAATAGCTTCTACGTTCGTGAAAGGAGTTTGTATATACGAACATAACTTAAAAACTCAACAAAATTTCATAAGTTCGTGAAATGGTTTCTGGAAAATGAAATTAGTTAAAAAAATTACATTTTTTGCCCCTGTTCGTGAAATACAAACCAAAGTTACATTTTTGGCCCCTGATCGTAAATGGGGTGTGTTATACGAAGAATCCAAAGTTACAATTGTGGCCCCTGTTCGTGATTATCAATGTGTTATATGAAGAATCCGAAGTTACAAGTTTGGTCCCTGTTCGTGATTATCTATTTACGAACTAAATTGATTCAAATAAAAAGCAAGTTACAATTATGGCCCCTCATCTTTGGAACATTGATCAAAGTATTTACATTTTTGGCCCTAGTTCGTGGAATATGTTCATGTATCACGAACATATGGTTTCAAAAGTAAAATAATTAAAATTTTGACCCCTCCTCGTAACAAAATAACTTAAAATTTACAGTTTTGGCCCGACTTCGTGATTGTGTTCGTGAAATTTTTTAAAGCATTTACAATTTAGGCCCAAGTTCGTGAAACATTTACACGGACCTGCCATTTTTGTCCCCATTACTCATTTTTCAGATATTTGTCACGAGTCCCTATAGCTATTTGACTACCTTTTGACTATTTTTACCCCTTATTTACTCTTATATTAATACACTCATCCGTCCCAACTACCTTTCTCTATATAAATAGAAGTCTTGGGACCATTTCTCCATCCACACCCACTTCTCCCCCTACTCTCTTCTTGTTATCATGTTCTCCACGCGTTATTAAAACGCACGTGAATTTCGCACGTGGATCTTGTCACGCTTTATTAAAACGCACGTGAATAACGAACGTGGATCTTGTCTTTTTCGTCGTCATCAAAACATTTCTTCAATGGCTCATGAAGTAAGTCTTTATAACCCTTTGTTATTTTATACGAGTTTTCGTTAAATAAATATATATTTTTAATTCATCACGTACATCTTTAAAGATATTGTAATTGTTGATCATAAAATATATTTGTTTGGGAGCAAATAATGGGTTCCAAATACTGTTTTCACGTGAATGTGTGGTTTACTATTGCTATTGAATTTTAGTTACTTGTGTTTTATTTTAAAAATACATATTTATTTTAAGATCCAAATATTCTACTTCTTGAAACTAGAATTAGCATGGTTGAGTTTTCAACACGTTCACACATCAAAATAAATTTAAAAATCCCTTATCATTATATCATTAATTGTCATTGTAACTATTATTATTATTAATGTAATAAAATATTGAACGGATTCTTATTACTGATTATATAAATCATGTATAATATGTAGAGATGTTTACACTAGGTGAATCAAACAATCAAATATATGAATTAGACATCAAAACACACAAAAAAGAAAAAGAAAAAAAAGGTGCCTTAAATTCATTTCTGCGGATAAATTCAAATAATAACAATTCTGCATATTTACATCTTAGGTCCCTGTAATTTATAGAATAACAATTTAAGTCCCTATACTTTGCATAATTAAAGATAAGGTCCCTATACTTCGTATTTTTTCCATATTAGGTGCCTTAAATTTATATATTTGCAAATTAGGTCATATACTTCATAATTGTACATATTAGGTCCTACACTTCATAATTGTACATATTAGGTCCCTATACTTCATATAATTATAGTGGTGTTATTTTTAGGGAAATTATTTTTATGTGATGTTAACGGGTTGTAATGTTTTTATACACTTTAGGTCTTTGTAATTTTCCCTAATTTATTAATATAAATAATTATAGTTTAGGTCATAAATTATGCATATTTACATCTTAGGTCCCTGTAATTTATAGAATAACAATTTAAGTCCCTATACTTTGCATAATTATAGATAAGGTCCCTATACTTCGTATTTTTTCCATATTAGGTGCCTTAAATTTATATATTTTCAAATTAGATCTTATACTTCATAATTGTACATATTAGGTCCCTATACTTTATATTATGACATAGTAGGTGCCCGTAATTTATATATTTACAAATTAGGTCCCTGTAGTTTGCATAATAATTATTAGATACCTTAACAACATCTCTTTATTACTATATAGGATGATTTTTGGTATCCGATTTTGACGATAAAGTCCCGAACTAGTTTGTTGGGGGAGATTAAGGAGGCTCTGAGTGCTCCCGCATTGACGATTATTAGGGACACACCATTCGGTCCATGGTTGGACCTTACTATGCCAGGTGGCGACCCCATGCTGGTTTCTATGTTCTTGCAGAGGCAGATATATCGGCCCTCATCGGAGGCAGAGGAGCTATGGTACGATATATACGGGGAGGTTCGTCGATAAGGCCGAGAGGAGTTCTGTCTTATTACATGACTCCGTTTCGGAGAGCCACTCACCCTCCGTACCCTAGGACGTGATTGCTTCCTTACCAGGGTTTTTCCAGGATGCACTTCTCCCACAGATGTGCAGATTTCAGACGTCCTTCATGTCTTTAGGGACATGAGTGGTCTATCTGACGCCGATGCTGTTCGGGTATGTCTAGTGTTGATCGTGGAGTTGGTATTGTTATTCCCTGTTTCTAGATTCTAATCACAAACAAATCAACAAACAAGATTTATGAATCAATTACCTGTTTGATTTCAAATTCAAACTCAACGATTACAAACAGTGTTCTTGACTTTCTCTCTCTAGACAACTTTCTCTCTCTAAAACTCTCTCTCTGACAATTACAATACAATTTCAAGTCATCTATCTATTAACAAGAAAAACAAAGCTATTTATACCTACAAATTACAAGGGAACAAAACAAATACAATAACAAAGACTTTGACTTTAGTGAGAGTTGACTTTCTCAGCTTTGACTTCTTGAACTTTGACTTTTGTCTTCTTGATCTTGTATCCAACATATTACATGCTCTAACAATCTCCCCCTTTGGATTGAAGATCACTGCTGAAAGATTTAGCAAATCAGTCTTCTCTTTTAAGCTCTGTCAGTACAATCTTCTCTTTTTCTTTGACGAAATTCTTTCCAAAACTGTCTTCAAACTAATAACAATCTCCCCAAAACTTTCACAAAAATTCTTTCAGACTTAGGAAAGAAATTATCTTCAGAATCATCTCAACTTGCTTCAGCAAATAATCTCCAAAGAAAATTTCAGTGTAAACCGCACATCTTCAGAAATTCTTTGATCTTCTTCAAATCTTTACTTTGAATCTTCTGACATGGATATTTCTTTAAAATTCATCTCCCCCTTTTTGATGAATAGAGCATCTGATCATCAAAACTTTCACCAAGAAATTTCTTTTTTCGTTCTGACCATTGATCTTTCAAGAGCCACTGAGTCATTGATTCGTAACCATGTATTCATCTAGATCTTTTCAAATCCAGACAAAATAAGAAAGGTAACACCTAAATCAACAAATGAAACAGTTAATACGCCTGTCAGTAACACGAAGTCACTGTGTGTAACGGATACACATTGGAAAGGAGCTTTTTGATGTTCACTCCCCTAGGGCTTCCATCCAATCATCGAAATACCACAAAGGCAATTTCTATGAATGTTATGACAAGAAAACAAATTCCTTGTGTGTTCGTGCACGTGTAGAAAGAATTAAGCACGAATGATTGCTTTTAATAAGGCTCAACATTGTGTAAACCACTGAGACAACAGTAGATAAACACAGACTCAATGTGCATGATTGAAGTGCGAAGGTGGGGCAAACTTCCTTCTTTTTCAATATCCAGATTTTCCAAATGAAAACCAGATAGCATATGTGCTGCGTCCCCTTGAAAATGTGAAACATTTTCTTTTTGAGAAGATAATGAGTGGCTGGTGGGGTTAAATTCAAGAGTTGGCATGGGCTAGTTGCCTGTTTCAATAACGTTCACCAAAGAATTGTGAAACGCTAGTAATGTGGCTGCCCGACTCAAAAAGTAGTTGGTGCAGAGTTTGATATTCTTTTACTCTGTTCTCTCACCCTCTTTCTTTTTAATCATTAAGCTCACATCTAACCAAACTCTCTTTTCCATTTTACCTCAACACACAACCCACACTAATTTCTTTTAGACTCCTCACACTCAATCTTTATGGATTAACTTCTTGGGTAGAAATCACTGGTTAACGTGATTCCATAGAAGTTCAGTTAATTCCTAGCACAAAGAACCCATGTAGTCCTAGAAAGCATATGTTGCTCAGATGATTTAACTTTATCAGTTAAAGCTCATATACAAATGTTAGATGAATGTATGCTCAGATGATATAATCATGAAAATATGAGCATTTTTAAACATTGAAATATTTTCAAACAAATATATTGAATGAATGGATAAGAATGCAAGAGACTTGTTTGAAAATCTGACATTGTATGAAAATGATCAGAAATGAAATGATATATCAATTAAAGCTTATGGTCAAGAATAACGGTTATAGTCTATATGAAACAAAAATATAGACATTCTTGAAATGATGTTTCGAAATGAAATGACGCTCAAATTTCTTTGAATACAAGCGGGGTGTCTTACCATCGAAATTATGGTTCAATATGAGACATGGTAAGAACAATTTGAACAAGAAATCAAACCGGTGTGTGAGAATACTTAAAAATATATGAAAAGACAATACATAAGTAATTATCTTTGGAAACACACGGTTTGTTAACCATTGAAGCACAAAAATTAAAATGAAAACATTTAAAATCACACTTCCAATTCATGAAAACTGTTTAAGAATCGGAAAGTGGTTTGAACATTTAAGAATATGTTTTCTATGATTGAAAGTTGTCATTCTTTCAACCATATATGAGATTAAGATAAGAATTTTAACCTTTCTGCGCAATCTTAGGTCTCATGAAATCAGCTGAAGTCATAAAAATATGATCTTGATAGCTTCCTCTCATCCTGCACAAGTCTCAAAGTCTAGTCAAAGCAACTTTATTCACAAAATTATTCAAATATAAAAGACGTAAAGCAGTAAAACGATTAATGGACGAGTTCTGATCTGAAATAATCAGAAATCATAGTCGAATTCTTTTTGATATGACTTATATGCTCCCCCTAAAATCATGCATCACAAAAATTTGTCAGTTAAATAAAATGCAGAAAGTAGATATGCTCCCCCTCAAAAGAATGTATATCATCGTAAAATGTATCTCACTCTCCCCCTGAGATCATGAGCAAACTATTAAAGTGCAGATATCTTTCAGAAATAATGATAAAGAAAATGATGAAAAATTACAATACCTAACTTTATTAGGTAACAACCGATTATGTCTTAAGATTTAACATACCAAGCTTAGAGACAAGAAAATTAAATCTCTTTTCATCTAAGGGTTTGGTGAATAAATATGCAAGCTGATAATCTGTTTTTACAAAATAAAGTTCAATTGTTCCTTTTTCTACATTGTATTTGATAAAATGATACCTGACGTCAATGTGTTTGGTTTTCGTATGCTGGACAGGATTAGCAGATATCGCGATTGCACTCTTCGAGTCACAATATATTGGTATTTTATCAAACTTGAATCCGTAGTTTCGCAGCTGTGTTCGCATCCACAGGACTTGAGAGCAGCAACTGGCAGCAGCTACATACTCTGCTTCAGCAGTTGATGTGGAAACGCATAATTGTTTCTTTGATGCCCAACTAACGAGCTTGTCTCCAAGAAATTGAATGTGACCTGAAGTGCTCTTTCTGTCCAACATGCAACCTGCATGATCTGCATCTGAATAGGCAGTCAGTTGAAAACCAGTATCCTTAGGATACCACAGACCAAGATCTGCAGTCCCCTTCAGATACCTAAAAATCCTTTTGACAACAGCCAAATGGGATTCTTTAGAAGCAGCCTGATATCTAGAACATAAGCATGTTGAAAACATAATATCTGGTCTACTAGATGTAAGATACATTAACGGTCCTATCATACCTCTATAAGTTCTAACATCAACACTTTTACCCGAAGGATCAGTGCTAATCTTAGTACCTGGTGCCATCGGGGTTCCAATTGGTTTACAATTTTCCATTTTAAACTTCCGAAGAATATCCAAAATGTACTTATATTGGTTAATGAAAATCCCCGTTGAAAACTGTTTAACTTGTAATCCGAGAAAGAAATTCATCTCTCCCATCATACTCATTTGAAAACGTGACACCATGAGGTTAGAAAAGTTTTTGCAATATTTAGGATTAGTAGAGCCAAATATTATATCATCAACATATATTTGAATAAGGATGATATCAGCTTTTTCCTTTTTAATGAACAAAGTGGTATCAATTTTACCTTTGGAAAAACCAGACTTGACCAAGAATTTAGATAGAACATCATACCATGCTCGAGGGGCTTGTTTCAAACCATATAGGGCTTTGTCCAAGATATAGACATGATCTGGCTTATCTGAATTCACGAACCCTTCTGGTTGAAACACATATACTTCCTCCTTAAGAATGCCATTCAGAAAGGCTGTTTTGACATCCATCTGATAGACTGTGAAATTCTTATGAGCTGCGTAGGCTAGAAACATGCAGATTGCTTCTATACGCGCTACTGGAGCATACGTCTCATCATAGTCTATGCCTTCCTCTTGCCGGTAACCTTTGGCAACAAGTCTAGCTTTGTTCCTTATGACAATACCATCTTCATCCTTCTTGTTTTTGAATACCCATTTAGTGCCAATCATGGATTTACCTTCCGGTTTTGGAACTAATCTCCAGACCTTCAGGGCTTCAAACTGATTTAATTCTTCTTGCATAGCAGATACCCAATCCGAATCAGGTAAAGCATCTGAGACACATGTGGGCTCTATCTTGCTGAGGAATGAGTCATGCAGACACTGGTTTAAGGTTGCTGACCTAGTTTGCACAGGCTTGTTTAGATCTCCAATAATTTGGTGTAAAGGGTGCTCTTTGGTCCAGCGATGCTCATGAGGGAGTGGAGTAGATGAAGTTTGAACATGATCATCATCTAAAAATCCACTATCAGACTCTTCAGTTTGAATAATAGGAGGGGGGTTTGCAGTTGAAGTTTCAGGTGCAGAAGCATCAGTTGGAACAGCAGACGCTGGCTGTTGAGTAGACAATATATCACACCAACTGAAACAGTTACTTCTGGCTCAACAGTTACTTGTATATCTTCAACTGTAGGAGTAGATGTTGGAATGTGAGTTTCTAACTGAACGGGGGATACAAGTTCAGTTAAAACTTCTGAAGTGACTAGATGATTGCAACTTGTGTCTTTAGACCTGTCAGTCACAGCAGATTTAGGCAAATTAGATCCTAGAAACTCATCATAAAAGAATTCAAATAACAAATCTAAATCAGATAAATGTGAAAGTGAAGTAGAAGCATTATCCGAATTGTTCTTTGTAGAAACAGGTTCTGGACTGATTAGTCCAGAAGCTAATACTCCAGTGATCACGGGTTCTGAACTAATTTGTTCAGAAGCCATTTCCTCATCGAATGTTACATTGACGCTCTCTACGACTGTCTTTGACTTCTTCAGATAAACACGGTATGTTGAAGATGTGGAAGAGTAGCCAATGAAGATGCCTTCGTCCGCTTTAGCACTGAATTTGTTCAGATTCTCTCTGTCGTTAAGCATGAAACACTTACACCCAAATATATGAAAATACTTGATTGTCGGTGTTCTGTTTTTGATCAGCTCATATGGAGTCTTTTGAAAACGGCGGTGTATCATGGATCGATTTTGAGTATGGCATGCAGTTGACACAGCTTCTGCCCACAGAAATAGAGGTAAGTCCGATTAGCTAAGCATAGTACGAGCGGCCTCGACTAGCGTTCGATTTCGCCTTTCGACTACTCCATTCTGTTCAGGTGTACGTGCAGCAGAGTATTGATGTGATATCCCGACCGATTCGAGATATTCTTCGACTGTTTTGTTTTTGAACTCTGTGTCGTTGTCAGTCCGAAGAAGCTTGACTTGTCTCTGCATATTCACCTGGGTCGTCTTTAAGAAAGTAATGAAAACTTTGGGCGTCTCATCTTTTGATCGAATAAATTTGACCCACGTGTATCTTGAATAATCGTCCACAATAACCAACACGTATTTCTTTCCGCCTAAGCTTTGTGTTCTCATCGGACCGCATAAATCCATATGCAACAACTCTAGTGGAGAACTGGTGCTTTGTTCAGGCTTCAGTTTATGTGCAACTCTCTTCATCTTACCCTTTTCACAGGCATCACACAAATGTTCTTTCTCATATCTCAGCTCAGGAAGTCCTTTTACCAACTTATCTTTGACCAACTTGTTGATATAACGAAAATTGAGGTGTGATAGTCGTCGGTGCCAAAGCCAACTTTGTTGCATCGAAGCTTTAGTCAATAAGCAAACGTGACTGTCATTCTGAACCTTTGAAAGATTGATGGTGTAGAGATTTGTCTTTCGCTTGCCAACTAAGAGTTCTGTGCTGTCTTCAGAATGAACCGAACATCTCTTAGCTTTGAAGTTGACCTCTAACCCTTTGTCGCAAAATTTACCGATGCTAAACAAGTTGTGCCCTAAACCTTCGACATAACTCACCTTCCTAATCGTTATGTTGTCTTGAATGATATCACCATATCCTAAGATTGGTGAAACTTGGTCGTTCCCAAATCTGAAATTTCCACTGAATTTCTCTGTATAATTAGACAATAAAGCTTTCTGCCTGGTCATATGCTTGGAACAACCGCTATCCAAGTACCACATATGCCGGGTCTGCAAGAGAAATCAGGAAACAATAACTTTAGGTACCCATTTAAAAACGGGTCCTAACAGATTAGCACATGATTTTGGTATCCATTTGAATATGGATCTTCCTTTTCGTTGAAAACTTTTAAAAACATTTGATCTTGAAGAATAAACATGATAAGATCCAAACCAATCAGTAGAATTATGAGAATAAGCAAAATCATTTCTCCGATAATGAAAAGATTTAGTAGTAATATAAGATAATTGAATCAATTGCTTTATTGAATAACGCTTGTAAGAAGTTACAAGGTTTTGTTTAGGTGAAGCAAGTTGACCAACTACATCATTATCACTACTAACAGATCTAGTACATAAGTTATCAAAAACTGATTCAGCTATCTCATCATTCTTCCTCTTTGGTCTCCATTCAGATCTCGCTTTCAACCTTTTCTTCCTTAAATCTGAAACATAAGATTTAGAATTATTAGGAAAAGCATATTTCTGAGATTGAGTTTTCTTTTGTGTACCAGTGTATTTCTGTTGTAATCGCTGTTTCTTATGTTTCTTACCTTGTGCATAGTAATCAGCAGTTACAGAAACTGATTCACCAACCTTAGCTGATGATTCACCAACATTAAAACCACTTGGTAACACTTTTTCAGTTATGAGACAAGTAGAATGATCAGGAAGAGGAGTATTGAAGTCAAACATATCAATTTCTTCTATGCACCCATCATCAGAATTAAGAAAGTCATTTGCAGACTCAAATAAGTCATCAAAATTATAAGACGAAGTTTGAGGTGCCTTTGAAACTGTAGAACACTTTGTAGATTTAGATTGAAAAATAGTGTTCTTTAAAACTGTAGAAAACACACTTTTTTCAATATCTACCAAAATTCTTTCATCAGAAACAACATTTTCAAGCTCAACTATTTTACTTTCAAGAATGAGTGGAGGAACATAAACCTTTACAGTTGCAGGTTTTGCCTTCATCTCAGAAACAGAATAACTAGCAAAATAGTCATTTGAAAGAACTTTTTGTGTCTCAGAAAGATAACTATCATTTAACTTTGCATAGTTAAATGGTAGTTGCATTTTCTTTATATTCTTTCTATTTTCAGTTTCTTTGGCCTCAACTTCTTCTGGTAATTTGGTAACAAATTTGGGTTTTAAATGAGTATGTTTACCAGCACAAGCAAGAAAATCAAAATTATAAAGTGCTGGTTGTTTTCTGATGGCTTTCTTTAAGTAATGGTGGTTTTCAAAACCAAGTCCCCATTTTTCCTTAACATCAGCCTCTTCGTTAGGTGAATTAAGAAAAACGGTTTGATCTGTTTGTCCTCTTGCATAGAGTTTGGCTTCCAGACCATTTACCTTCTTATTCAAAAGCTTGTTCTCAACCTGCAATTTATGAATATTTAGTGCAGATTCTTTCTTCTCAAACTCAGACTTAGAAATTTTAACTTCAAAATTAGAAATCTTCTTTTCAAAACAATCTACTTGAATTTTAGAATCAGAAGCAGACTTGTGTAAAGAATCAATTAGATCTTTGTTCCCAATAACGGACTTATTAAGCTCAAAGATCTTATTGTTTCTTTTAGCAACTCTGTCTTTTTCCTTTTTCAGTTTTACTTGAAGGTCATTAAGCGCAACCATCATGGCTTCCATTTTGGTTATGAAATCTTTTTCAGTTAAGTTCATTACCTCATCAGCCGCTTCATCATCTGACTCATCATATTTCACCACTTTGCCCATTAAGCATATATGAGCAACTTCTTCTTTCTCTTCCTGTTCACCATCTGAATGATCCAGCCAAAATTCGTCTTCAGCCATTAATGCTATGCCCGATTCTTGTTGTTTGGCCAATAGCAGTTTGTTTTGATAGTACTGGGAGTTACGAACCTTTGGCTTTCGACATTCTTTAGCAAAATGTCCAATCTTGCCACAGTTGTAGCATTTGATTGGATCATTTGCTGGCTTTTCAGCAACGGAATAGTCATTCACAAACTTCTTTCTTTCTTCGGGTTTCTTCTCAACAAATCGGTTTCCTTCTACCCGTTCCCTGTGCTCATGATTCTTGGAGCTGGATGAAGAGTACCTCTAAGAATTGGATCTCGGATTTTTGTAGAATTTCTTTTGAAATGCACGGGTTAATAATAGCATATAGCTTGTTTGAGGCTTTCTCCATCCTCACCATCTGATTCAGATTCAGATTCAGAACTAGTAATGACTTTCTTCTTTTTCGTCTTCTCTCTCTTTTCTTTCTTCTTCTCTCCGGCTACCAATGCTATAGGATCAGGAACTTTCTCTGCCTTCTTTTTCTCAGCTCTTTTCTCTTCCACCTCCTTTTCATTCTGACGCAGAGTCTCATAAACTTCATGTAACGGAATGTCATTGAGATCCTTCATCTGTTTCATCCTACGTGTATGCTTTTTCCACTCTGGTTGTAGGATGCTCAGGAATTTGACATTGTTCTCAAGTTGCTTCTTTTTCACCTTATTCTTTGACAACTCATTCAGAAGCAAGACAAAACGTTCATAAGTATCTTCCAGGCTTTCATTCTCTTTGGCTTTAAACTCTTCATAACTGTTAATGCAATTAGCCACTTTCATCTGATTCCCGACCTTGGATCCCATCATCATCTTTTGCAGTTGATCCCACATCTTCTTAGCATTTGCCTTGTAGCTATCAATCTTGATGTAAATATCATTAGGAATGCTTTGAATAAGTAAGGACCGTGCTTATTTATCTGCTTTAAATCGGCTTTTCTGCTCTTCAGAATATTGGGCAAAATCCAATGGAACTGTTCTCATCTTCTGTACTCTATCCTCATCTCCATCCTTACTGTCTGAGGATTCATCATCAGGGATTTGAACAGTAGGTGGAATCATTGGACCTTCTGTAATTGACAGTAGTATATTCTCCCCATTCGCATGTCTATCCACAAAATCTAGAAATCTGTCTTTCCACTGTTCATATTCTCCTTTGAACAGTACTGGAGGTTTGACATCAGTGCCGATAGAAAGAGCATCTTTAGAAGTCATCTTGAGTGAACCTGTTTGAGAAATATATGCAATAAGAAACTAGAAACTGAGCGTTAGTCCAAATGAAATAAGAAAAATATAAAAATCTTGAAAAATATGTAAAACTCAGAAATTCTCTAAGGACTGAAACGCAAAAATCACAAAAATACAACAAGTGAGACTAGCGCAAACTTCGATATGTGCTAAGAGTAGGTGGCACAAACCACACTTTGCGCGACACAAGGCTGACGCAAACCACACTTTGCGTGACGTGAAGAATGCGCAAACGATAAACTTCGCGTTTCAAGTTACTGGCGCAAGACAAACTTTGCGTGACACCAAGCTGACGCATGACTAACTTTGCGTTACACCAAATTGACGCAAATCACAACTTCTCGTTAACTAACAATAACACAAACACCAACTTTGCGTTAAAAGATGTTGACGCAAAGTATACTTTCTGAACTCAATCACTTCAACTTTGCGTTTATCGACTCTGACGCAAACTAACTTTTCGCTTCTTGTTGATTATGCAAATGTCACTTTGCTTTTCTGGTTGATGACGCAAATATCAAGTTGCGTGTCCTGTTGATGACGCAAACCTTAGAATAATCACGCAAACTGTGATGAACTCGCGCAAACCTTGACGAACTAGCGCAAACTTTAGATCTCACACAAACCTCTAAAATCGATCAAATCTTCTTCACAAACTCATCTAGACCTCGAATTCTGATTCGAAACTTTAACAATTTGCTCGCCTAAACATCTAGAACACAATTCTAGCAAAAAATTTCGATTAAAAACACAAAACAATACAAATTGATTCGAATACAGTGTTTAGAACTCGTGAACTGAAAAATCACTAAAATTCGAAATTCACATTCGATTACAGTGCAATTGACTAATTATCCTATACAAACTCGATCGATAACATTCTACGAACAACCCTGATCGATTACAGCTTCTAATTCAAACAAAATCTCGAATTTTGATCTGACTTTGAAGAACACAAATACGAACACATAATCAACTTTCTATATTTTCTTGATTTCAATCTGGATCTGCTCTGATACCAATTGTTATTCCCTGTTTCTAGATTCTAATCACAAATAAATCAACAAACAAGATTTATGAATCAATTACCTGTTTGATTTCAAATTCAAACTCAACGATTACAAACAGTGTTCTTGAAAACACTTACAACCAAAAACATGAAAATATTTAATGGTTGGTGTTCGGTTGTTGATCAACGCATACAGAGTCATTTTGAAATCTGCGGTGTATCATGGACCGATTTTGAGTGTAACACGCAGTCGATACAGCTTCTGCCCACATAAATAGAGGTAACTCGGATTGACTAATCATAGTACGAGCGGCCTCGACTAGCGTACGGTTTCGCCTTTCGACTACTCCATTCTGTTCAGGCGTACGTGCATCAGAGTATTGATGTGTTATCTCGATCGATTCGAGATATTCTTCAACTGTTTTATTCTTAAACTCTGTGCCGTTGTCAGTTCGGAGAAGCTTGACTGGTTTCTGCAGATTCACCTGGATCGACTTTAGAAATGTAATGAGAACTTCGGGTGTCTCATCTTTTGACCGTAGAAATTTGACCCACGTGTATCGCGAATAATCGTCCACAATAACTAACACGTATTTATTTCCGCCTAAGCTTTGCGTTCGCAGAGGACCACAAATATCCATATGCAACAACTCTAAAGGAGAGCTGGTACTCGGTTCAGGCTTCGGTTTGTGTGGAGCTCTCTTCATCTTCCCTTTTTCACATGTTGCACACAAGTGTTCTTTTATGTACTTGAGCTCAGGAAGTCCTTTCACTAGATTTCCACTGACCAGTTTGTTGATGTACCGAAAATTGAGGTGAGAGAGTCGTCGATGCCATAGCCAACTCTGTTGCATCGAGGCTTTTGAGAGTAGACACACCTGATTGTCAGTCTAGATCTTTGACAAGTTGATGGTGTAGAGGTTTGACTTGCGAGTGCCGACCAAGAGTTCTTTCCCGTTCTCAGTGCGTACTGTACACCTCTTGGCCTTGAAATTTACCTCTAAATCTTTGTCACAGAACTGCCCAATACTAAAAAGGTTGTGTCCTAAGCCTTCTACGTAACTCACCTTCTTAATCGTTACATTGTTGTGAATCACATCACCATACCCCAGAATGGGTGAAAACTGATCGTTACCAAATCAAACTGTTCTGCAGTATTTCTCTGTATAGTTAGACAACAAACTTTTCTGCCCGGTCATATGCTTGGAACACCCGCTATCCAAGTACCACATATGACGGGTCTGCACAAGAGAAATTAGGAAACAAGAGGTTTAGGTACCCACTTATAAATGGGACCCACAACGTTAGCACATGATTTTGGCACCCATTTAAATTTGGGCCCGCTTTTCTTTTGAAAACCATATGAGACATTAGAACGATAAGAGTAAACATGATAATTTCCAAACCAAACATCAAAATATTTTCGAGAAGCATAATCATATCTATCATAATTTGAAAACTTTCTAGCTGACGAAGATAACTGGAATAATTGCTGTATGGAATATTTCTTGCGAGAATCAACAAGTTTTGGTTTAGAAAAAGAAACATTCACAATCAAATCATCTTTACTAGTAGTCTTCCTATTACAATCAGAACTAGAAAAAGATTTAGCTTTCTCATCGATCTTCTGTTTCGGTATCCATTCCGACTTAACTCCATGCTTTTTCTTTCTCAGATCTGAAACATTTGAAACTTTAGAGTTAGAATGGTGAGAATCAAACAAATGTTTCTTATTTGTCTTTCCAGTGGTGATCAGTTTTCGTGAATGCTGAGATTTCCTTTTCTTACCTTTTGCATTATTAGATTTCACAAAAACTGATTTATCAACTTTCGTTGATGTTTCACCTTTTTCAAACACACTGGGTAATCCAAAAGAATTAACAACATAAGATGAATGATCAGGAAGTTTAGCATTAAAGTCAAAATCACCAACACAGTCAACTAAACAACCATCAGATTTTAGAAAATCAAACTCATTATCAAGTAAACCAGACCTATCATCAGATTTTAAAGCCTTGGAAGATTTAGAAAACTCAGTATATTTGAACACAGTAGAAAATACAGTTTGTTCTAAGTCTATCAAAATCCTTTCTTCTGTGAGAGTATTCTCGAGTTCAGAAATTTTACTTTCCAAAACGAGAGGAGGAACGTAAAGCTTACCTTCGATGGGCTTAGCCTCCATTTCTTTTACAGAATAACTCTCAAAGTAGTCATTTGAAAGAGATTTTGATTTATCAGAACTATAACTGTTATTCAACCTTTCATAACGAAACGGAAGTTGAACTTTAGTTGTGTTCTTTTTTTTAGCATATTCCTTGGCTTTATCCTCTTCAGACAGACTAGTCTAGAAAACTTTGAGTTCAGGGTATTGAGGTGCCAGTTTCATAAATCCAAAATCATAAAGAGTAGACACTTCAGATATACCCTTTTTGAGGTGGTGTGGGTTCTTGTAACCAAGTCCCCAACAGTCAGGATTCTCTTTAGGTTTGTTCAGATGAATGGTTTGTTCAGTTTGACCCAAAGTATATAATTTTCCTTCCAAAGCATTCACTTTTTCAATTAAAGATTTCTTTTCTTTTGAAAGCGAAGAATACATTTTAGAAAGCTGTTTAGATTCAAACTCACACATTCTATATTTTGAAGTTGTTTCATCTCACTCTTTATGAACTATAGTCTTCTCTTTTGCGCTGGTGTCAATGTTTTTATGCAACGCTTCAATCAATACATTTTTCTCAGCAATATAATTGCTAAGTTTTTGTATAGATTGATTTTTCTCATTAATGACACCCTTTTCACGCTTAAGTTTAGACTCTAATTCTTGGAGTTTAGTCATTATGGCATGCATTTGATTCAAGAAATCTGATTTAGTTAAATCACATACCTCATCGTTATCCTCTTCATCAGAATCAGCTTCGGTTTCTGTCTTCATCTGACCCATCAAGCACAAGTGTCTTGTCTCTTCCTTCTCTTCTTCCTCATCTTCAGAATGATCAAGCCAAAATTCATCCTCTGCCATCAATGCTTTTCCAGCCTCCTGTTGTTTGGCTAGAATCATTTTGTTCTTGTAGTAATCGGAGTTTCAGACTTTGGGTTTTCTGCGATCCTTAGCAAAATGTCCGAATTTGCCACAGTTGTAGCACTTTGGAGGTTCTGGCTACTTTGTCTCTTCATCTCTAAACTTTCTTTCCTCTGGATTCTTCTCTTCCAATCTCTTTCCTTCAATTCTCTCCTTGTGATCGTAGTTACTTGAACCAGATGAATACCTCTGACTGTTCGAGCTAGGCTTTTTGTAGAACTTCTTTTGAAAAGCCTTGGTTAACATAAGCATGGCTTGCTTCAGGTTATAACAGTCGTCAGAGTCAGAGCTAATCTCTCTTTCATCATCTTCTGATTCAGAAACTATCATCTTCTTCTTTTTCTTCTTCACAACGAGTGCAACCAGATCAACAACCTTCTTCTCAGCCTTTTTCTTTTCAGCCTTGATCTCATCTACCTCCTCCTCATTCTGCCTTAAGGTTTCATATATACTTCATGGAGTGGAATTTCGTTCAGGTCTTTCATCTGCTTCATCTGTCTAGTGAACCTCTTCCATTCTGGTTGAAGAATACTGAGAAATTCATATTAAGCTCAATTTGTGACTTCTTTACTTTGTTTTTGCTTAGATCATTAAGTAAAGTCACAAATCTGTCATAAGTCGCTTCTAGAGATTCTCTAGCTTTGGCTTTAAATTCCTCATAATTATTGAGGCAGTTGGATATTTTAAGTTGGTTTCCGACCTTTGATCCGAGCATCATCTTCTCCAATTGATCCCACATCTGCTTTCTAGTAGCGTTGTAGCTATCAATTTTGACATAAATCTCATTCGGTATGCCTTGGAGAATGAATGATTTTGCCAGTCTGTCACCCTTATGTCTCTTTTTCTACTCATCTGAGTATTCCTCAACAGGTACAGGATACTCTCTCTGTTCTTCTTCACCATTTTCTCCAACTACAGTGAGTGTCTTGGTCGGAGGTGTCATAATTCCATCCTTTAAGGATATTCTGATGTAATCTCCCAAGTCATGTCGATCGATGAAATCCAAAAATCGGTCTTTCCATTGCTCGTACTCTCCCTTGAAGAGTACTGGTGGCTTCACATCAGTTCCAATAGCGAGAGCTTCTCTTGATGTCATCCTGATATTAAAATATGCAATAAGAAACTCGAAATTGATCGTTAGTCCAGATAAAATCAAATGAATACAGATTAATATTGAGAATAATAAATGAAGATAAGAGAATCTGGTGCAAAACACATAAATGCACTAAGTCCAGAAATGCGCCAAGGGCTGTGGAGCAAAAGTGATATTGTGCTAAGAGAATCTGGCGCAAAAGACGATGTGCGCTTTTGAGATTCGCGCTAACTAAAACTTGCGTGTTCTGAGATTTGCGCGAACTGAAGCTTGCGAGTTTTGGAGTTTTGCACGAGAAGTGGGTGGCGCAAAGAAATACTTTGCTCGAAGTGAAGGTGGCACAAAGCTCAGATACTCGTTAAAAGCAGTGGCGCAAACTAGAGTTTTGCGCGAAGAACTGATGGCGCAAAATAATAGCTTGTGAAGAACCCTGAAGGCGCAAAAGAAACTTTGCACGAAGTACTTTGACACCCTTGAATCTGGCGCAAAACCACTATGAACTGGCGCAAAAATCAAGTCTGGCGTGTTCTTCACCTTTCCTTCGAAAGTCGACTCTGATATACCCAAAAACCTATCTAGACATCGATTTGCAATCCCAAACTTTGACAACAAGACCATAAACACATCTAGAACTGATTTCAAACAACTAATTTCAAAAACAAACACTCTAAGAATAAATCACTCGATGAAACAGTGTCTGGACTCGTGAAAACCAAAAACTCAAAAATCAACAAAATGAGAATCGATTACAGTGCAATACTCGATTAAATCAATACAATACCAATCTAATACACCAATCGACCTCAAC
Source organism: Arctium minus (assembly GCA_954870635.1). Taxonomy (NCBI): domain Eukaryota; kingdom Viridiplantae; phylum Streptophyta; class Magnoliopsida; order Asterales; family Asteraceae; genus Arctium; species Arctium minus. The sequence goes on along the minus strand of OX941080.1, from coordinate 99,898,969 downwards.
CCAAGTGATTCCAACCCGAAAAACACACAAACATTCAAAAATCAAATCTGGGTATCGATGGAACAGTGTCAAACTGTATATACTTTTGATTTCAATCTGGTTAGGCTCTGATACCAATTGATTGTCCCTGTAAAATCAGTTTCTTATCACATAAACATATAATCACAAACAAGAGATTAGCAAACCTGATTTGATTTCTCAAGCAAAAGATTACAAATCTCTCTTGAATGGATTTTCTCTCTCTAAGCTCTCTCTCTCCCTAGAAAATAGAGTTGGTGGCTGAATATTCTAATCTTGCCCACACTCGCACACCAACAACCCTAGAGCCCTAAAAAACCTATTTAGGGAAAAGAAAAAATACCAAAAAATACAAGGAAAATACTTTAACAATTTATTACAAAGGACCTAGACTATTTGTTGAGAATGAGTTTTCAGCATAGACTTCTTGAAACTTTCTTCTTCAATCTTGATGATCTTGAATCCAATAAACCTGTGATCTAACAAATTCAAAAGGATACAAGTTGTACAATCCAAGCACTAGAAAAATAGTAATCAGTCGATATGTGGTTTTCGAGGAGTAAGGATATTGGGATTTTGGACCTTACAAGGACGAATATAACTTTTTTTCAATTTGAAGAAAATGAGGAGGCACCCACTAAGCAACCAGAAGATATCCCACAAGAACCTGTTACTCCACCTACTTCACCAACATCAGAAGCCCGTGATGAATCATCTTCAAGTAGAAGTTCGAGTGAAAGAACTCCACGTATGAGGAGTATAGATGATCTTTATGAAGCTATAGAGACAATAGATGATGTCACACTTTTCTGTTTGTATGTTGATTGTGAAGCAGTAACTTTTGAAGAAGAGGCAAAAGAGGAGAAGTGTAGATGTGCAATGGACGAAGAAATAAAATCCATCGTGAAAAATGAAACTTGGGAATTAGCTTCGCTTCCAAAGGGCCATAAAGCAATTGGTGTCAAGTGGGTTTACAAAGCAAAGAAGAACGTAAAGGGAGAAGTTGAAAAATACAAAGCAAGATTAATCGCTAAGGGCTATAGTCAAAGAGTCGAAATTGATTTTGATGAAGTGTTTGCTCCCGTTGCTCGACTTGAGACGATTAGACTTATGATTTCGCTGGTTGCTCAAAATCATTGGAAGATCAATCAGATGGATGTAAAATCGGAATTTCTAAACGGAGTACTCGAGGAAGAAGTTTATATTCAACAACCATTGGGCTATGAGGTTGATGGGCATAAAGACAAGGTCTTGAAGTTGAAGAAGACTCTTTACGGCCTAAAGCAGGCACTAAGAGCTTGGAATAGTCGTATTGATGCTTACTTCCAGGAGAAGGGTTTTACTAAATGCCCTTATGAACATGTTCTTTACACGAAGGTCAAAGATGGAGACATTCTAATTGTTTGCTTGTACGTGGATGATTTAATTTTCACCGGGAGTAACCAAAGTTTGTTTGAAGAATTCAAGAATGCAATGATGAGGGATTTCGAGATGTCTGACATCGGCTTAATGGCCTATTATCTTGTCCTTGAAGTTAAGCAGAATGAGGAAGGTATATTTATCTCTCAAAGAAACTATGCACTTGAGATACTTAAGAAGTTCAAAATGGAAAACTGTAAGCCGATAAGTACTCCATTAGAATTTGGTGTGAAGTTATCTAAGAATGAAGGAAGAGAAAAAGTAGATCCAACCTATTTCAAGAGATTGGATGGAAGTATGCGCTACTTAACTTGTACAAGGGAAGACATCCTGTATGCAGTTGGACTTGTTAGTCGCTATATGGAGTCGCCAACAACTATCCATTTCCAGGCTGCCAAAATAATTCTTTGGTATCTTAAAGGTACGATTGATCTTGGCTTATTCTTTTCGCCTTCTAATTATTACAAGCTTGTTGGTTATAGCGACAGTGATTGTCGTGGACATATAAATGATAGAAAAAGCACAATTGGGTTTGTGTTTTTCTTGGGAGACACTGCTTTTACATGGATTTTAAAGAAACAAACAATTGTCACATTCTCTACTTGTGAGGCCAAATATGTAGATGCCACTTCATGTGTATGTCATGCAGTTTGGCTTAGAAATTTGTTAAAGGAGATAAGTCTGATTCAAAAAGAGCCATCAAAGATCTGTGTTGACAACAAGTCATCTATTGCCTTAGCGAAGAATCCAGTGTTTCATGATCGATCCAAGCACATTGATACTCGCTATCATTACATACGGGAGTGTGTAGCCAGAAAAGATGTGCAATTGGAGTTTGTGAGATCTCAAGACCAAATTGCAGATATTTTCACCAAGCCGCTGAAGTTTGAAGATTTTGCAAGACTAAGAAGTTTGCTTGGACTTCTAAAACAAGTTTAAAGGAGGGTGTTGAATTATAAACTTGTTTTTGTCAAGATGGGAGCCCAAGAAGTCCAAGTCCAAACCCAAGAAATGTGGAAAGTTTTTTCTAGTAAATAAGTTGGAAAGTCTAGAGTTTATTTTTTATTTAATGAGGTTTGCATTGAATTGTTTTCTCATTTAATAGAGGTATAGATGTGTGGCTTTTCATTAATCCTCTCATCCTATAAATAGGTGGTTCATTTGTGCTTGTAATCAAGTGAAAAAAGATCAATGAGTTTATAAATAGAGTTGTTTGAAGGTTGAAGGAAAATAAGTGTTTCTTTTGTTTTGAAGTTCTTTCTCCAACAGTTTTTGCATGGGTTGGTGAAGAGTTTCTTGCAGGTGAAGGAAAGTGAAGGTTTGGTGTTCATCTTTGTTGTTACGTAGTCTGTGGATGAAGCAATATGAATTAAAGAATGATGATGATGAAGTGTGTGTTTATGGAGGGACAGAGTTCATGAGAGCTTGGTCAAAATGGAGGTTGGTGTTTGCAGAAGTTGTTAATGGAGGATTTATATTAAACTGAGGTTGGTGGATATATATGAGTGGGTTTCACTTTCACATGTTTCCTTTGATAAAAGTGGTGTCCCATGAAGATGTTATTTTGGCAATTTGCTAATTGACTTATATCATTTAAAAGTGGAGTAATATTTAAATCACATAAATCAATTTATCCAAAAATGTAAGAAAAATAAATTACAAGTCAGGTCTCCGTGTCCAAGAGAGAGGAAGTACTTGTTTACATATTACCTCAAAATCTTAATATTTGAATAAGATTTAGGGGTATTTGGTTAGGTATTAAAAGATAAGGGATGGAAATAATATTTATTATAAATGTTTAGTTCAAACAAGAAATAGGAGTAAAGTGATTGATGTTGTTTGGTTTCAAGTAATATAATTAATGGATCATATTATAGGAGGGTAAAAACCATTTAGTCTAAAATTTTGGTGAAATAGAAAATCTATCTGCTTACAAAATGTAAGATCCCACATTGATTGGGGAGGGGAACAAAGGTTGCCTTATAAGGGACTTGATACATCCTCTATCAAACGCGTTTTAAAACTGATAGTCCAAGATCTACCAAATCTTAGAGAGAGAAAGTAGAGAGAGATAGATTGAAGGCGCAAAGTAACAATCTATTAAAGAATATGCGTGAATGTCTTTCAAAGACAAAGCCACAAGGGACTTAAATACCCTTGGCTTAAACAACACAATATAACACTCTAAACACAGTATAAGACCAAGCCTATAAATACAATGATTACTATAAAATCAAACTTAACAATCTCCCCCTTAGTAATCATTGGCTTTGTGGTCTTCAATAACATCTTCTAAATCAGCACAGACCATCTAAGCGACTTTATGAAGAAGCTTTCTTGACTAAAAAAATTTTCTTCTCAGCATCTTTCAGTTTGTGTTGCCTTTGCTGCTTTAACAAGACTGGACCAACATATAATAATCTTGAAAGAACAGTCGGTTCATCAGCTTGTGCTCTAGACGACACACCTCTTTTAAATCTACTTGAATGAACTGTGGTGATCGGAGATGGAACAGCAAAAGAATTGATATAACTGAGAGAATATAGAATCTTGAGTGAATCTTGATCAACAGATAAACTTGTGCTCTTTGTCTCTTTATCATCTCCTTAACTTCTCCCCCTCATGACCTTGATGATCTGGATCAACTTGGTCATGCAAATGTTGGAGACGAGACACCTTCAGATCTGCAAAATCAGAGTAAAGGAAAAATAGGAGAGGTTTGCGCTAACAGTTGGTGGCGCAAAGTTAGGTTTGCGCTAGCAGAAGGAAGCGCAAAGTTAGGTTTGCGCTAGCTGAAGGAAGCGCAAAGCTTGGTTTGCGCTAGAAGCTGTTGGCGCAAATTTGAGTTTTGCTCTACCAACAGTTGGCGCAAATAGTACTTGGAATCTGAAAAATATCACCTGATAAGCTCTTTGACTCCCCCTACACAAATGCACTAAATATGACAATTCAAGTTAGCATTCATATAGAAAATCAGATACTCCCCCTCGAAAACAGATATGATCATTTAGAAAATTCTCCTTTTTCACTCCCCCTTGAATAATGCACAGACCCATTTTAAAAAGAAATGAGAACACAAGAATTGAAACATCAATGTAGAAAGAAAAATATACTGAATATGTATTTTGAAACAACTAAACATATAAAATTTTAAACACTAAACAAATTAAAGTCTATTGAGTAAAATATCACAGATTTATCCATCAAATGAAATCAAATATATGTTGTTGGATACAGATACAAGTTTCATTGCATATCAAGTTAAAACATGTTCAGATTCAAAAACTTTCATCAATCTATTCAGTGTGCTAGCATGCGAACTTCGATTAGCTTCAAGAAAATGAAATTCTAAAAATATAATAGAGAACTTTGCATGTATTCACACTAAGCCATCAGAAATTAAGATTTTCACAAATTTATAAGTTTATCACAACTCAAACATATCACCAAGTATCATGAGATGTGTGCTCATTGGCATCTTTTAGCATTGTGCACATTGGCATCTTCACATGAGTGTGCTCTTTGGCATCTTTTAAGCTTGTGCACTTTGGCATCTTTTTAATCAAAAAGTTTATTAAGTAAAGAACATGCCGTAAACGTAACTTTCTATCTGACCTTATTGCAGGATTTGGGTCAGCCGCTCCCAGACCAGTTGGCCTTAGGAGACTAGGTGTCAAGAACCCCTTGGAACTTACTCTCCCAGATCAGAAAGGCTACATCGACACATCCTAAACCCATTCATACCAGTAGAATATGACTTTCGATCCGATTCTATAGAAGGATTTGGGTTCGATCACTCCTAGATCAATTGACCTTAGTGGACCAGATGACAAGCATCCCACAGAACTTACTTTCCCAAACCAGAAAGGTCACAGGTACAAACTTTTAAACTTAAAGATTTCTGTATTTTATATATATAAATTTTCATCTCAATCTCTCAGTTTTACATCTAAGAGCTTAGCCCATATTTTCATTACGATCCAAAATTCAGACTTTTTAGATTTTCTAAGCATTGTAAACTATAAATATTATGAATCACACAACTTTAAAGCAGAATCAAAAGTTTCAAACATGTTGCTGACTTTTCGACTTTTTAAAAGACTTGAAAGTTGAACATATAAAACTTTAACATTAACAAAGCAACTTGAAAATTTATCCTAGACACACATTTTATTCAAAAGAAAGAAAATCGGTAAAGCATTTACTTTATAGAATAAAATTTGTAAAGATTTAAACTTTTAAATTCAAATGCCAAGTTTGAAAATTTAAGACAAAAATAAAGAATTCGGCAAATTGATATTTAGTTTAGACAAAATAAAATTCAATAATATTATCTTTCACATAATGTATAAAGAATTTGTGTCTCAAAAAAAATATTTGGGTTGTACAAATTCAGGTATTGAATGAATTTGCTCAGATTCTTAAAAACATGAGAAAACTGGAACAACATCATGATTAGAGATAAATGCAGCGGAATTAAAGTAGATGTACTCACAGTTTCTCATTAGTCAGAAGCTAAAACCATTGAAGAACGAGTCCTAAACTGACATGTTTAGAAGTCGTGGACCATTGAAGTACGGGTTCTGAGCTGAATTACTCAGAACCCAAATTTCTCTTACTCCTCCTTGACATTTGGTGCCTGCAACTTAGAACCAATCTTTGTTTTTGGAACCCACTTAAATTTGGGTCCAAAAATGTTAGTTGCAGTTCTTATGGGGATAAATTTGTAAGATTTGACATTGAAAGCACAAGAAAGATCATCAGAATAATAAGCACAACCATCAGAAGAAGACAAAGCATTATCATCTGAACTAGAATCAGAAGAAGAATATGAGACATGTTTTGAAATTCGAATCATTTGCTTTATTGAGTATTTTGAAATTTTATTACAAGTAGCAAATGAATCACTTTTATAATTTTTTTCTACATATCTATCCTCTTCAGAAGCAGGTTCATCAGATGTCCGTTTAATCCTCCATATCTGCTTTGTAGACTTGTTCAAAATCCTATCTGAAATATTCGAATAAGAAGAATTAGAATTATCAGAAATGACTGTTAAGTCCAAATATTGTATCCAAGATTTAATATGGAAAGTCAAAGATGTAAAAGTCAACAATGTCAAAGTCATGTAATAGTCAAAGCTTGTCTGGTTTACTTAGTGATTAAGTCTTGATTAGATAGTTGGTATAAATAGGTTTGGCTTGTGTAATCTTGCAACAACGAAGCTCATATTGTTTCATTCAGACTTATGAATACGAGATCTACTTTCTCTCTCTAAGTTTCTCTCTCTAATTCTTTATCTTAATTGATATATTTTGAGTAATTGCTTGATATGTTTAGGATTTTATGTTTAATAATTGGTATCAGAGCTGAACCAAACTTTTTAGAAAAGATTTGATCATGATTTGAGTTGAAATATGGAATTTTAGATCGAAAATTTGAGATTTTCTGAAATTTTTTCAAGAACTCGTGTTTTCACCGTTTCATCCGAATTTGGTTGAAAAATCGGTTTTAATGCAAGAAAATGGATTCATTGTATTCGTTTTATGATTAGGATTGATTCTTGTATTGTTTACATCTTGTGATTTCAACTAATTCAATGTCAATTTTCGAAATTTGAGTTTTCTGGATATTTTCGTTCGAATATTGTTCTTGATTGATTTTGTGTGAATTGTTAGTTTTAATCGAAAATTGATAGTAATTTTGTGTTTAGTATTGTTTGACGATGATTCTGATAAGTTTTTTGAGATCAATTTGCAGGTTTTGATTGATTTGAGAAAGAATCTGCTAAGAACACGGTTTGCGCAAGTTCATACACTTTGCGCAAGATTCATAGACGGTTTGCACAAGTTCATCCTCAAAGTTCATCTTGCAGATTTGCGCATCCCTTGGATTACGCAAACCTCTTCTTGCGCTTCAAAAACATTCTTTGCGTATTCAGTGGGTCTTGAAAACCATTCTTTGCGCAATACAAGGATCACGAGAAGCTAACTTTGCGCATCTTGTCCACTTTGCGCATCAAGGCAAATACGCAAAGTCACATTTGTGCATCTTTCGACATACGCAAAGCTCACTTTGCGCATCAAGTTCAACACGCAAAGCTCACTTTGCGCATCAAGTTCAACACGCAAAGCTCACTTTGCGCATCAAGACCATTACGCAAAGCTCACTTTGCGCATCCTTCGGCCTACGCAAACCATACTTTGCACAACTCTTTGCTTACGAGAACCTGTCTTTGCACATCACGTTGATTCCGAAAAGCTTGGTTTGCGCAACTCATTTCTTACGCAAAACTAAATCTTGCCCAAACAGTGCTAAGTCTGCGGAGGGGGACAAAAGTTCTTTTTGTGCAAGATTTCAATTCAATCTGATTTTTGATTTTCTGATATATAGTTTGGAATGATCATACACATTAAGCTGATTACTCTTTAATCATGGGATTTCTTTCAGATCTTGAAGAGAAGAATAGAAAGCTGAAACTAGAGAACATTAATCTGGGTCATGCTGTTGACTTTCACACGCAAAAATCTAGAGAGTATTTTGCAGAAGTTATCAATCTAAAAGAAGAAATCAGTGCATTAAAGATCATCAATGAAGATCTTCTGAAAAGATCTTCTGGGCAGAATACTGAAAAGATTCTGAAATTGGAATCTGAGAACGCGCAACTTAGAAAGAATTTATATGATCATGAAAAACAGCTTGCTGAAGATAAAGCTAATTTTGAGAGTGAAAAGAAAATGTTTTCAAAGAAGTTCTCAGATTTCTCCAAGAAATGTTTTGAAGAGAAAAAGATAGTGGAGCTTAAATGCTTAAAACTTTCTCAACAAATTTCTGATTTTGAGAAAGTACTGATTTTGGAAAGAGAAAAGTTTGATAAAGAAAAGAAGGCCATAGAACAGAAGAATGTGGGATTATTCAAGGAATTATCTAGTCAGAGAAATGATTCAGAAAAAGGATTTGAAAAAGAAAGATCCATCTTTGAGTCTGAAATCAAAAGGCTAACTTCCAAGTTATCTGAACTGTCTGCTTCTGCACTGAAAGAGCAGAAGACGAAGTTTGAGTTCTCAAAGAAGATTGACCAGCTTGTGAAAGAAAGAGACAACTTTGCATCAAAGATCAAAGAACTTGAAAAGTCTGCTTCAAGTTCAAATCAGAAATCTGTCTCTTCACAAAGGTCAGTTAAATCTTTTGATCAGATTCGTCGAACTAACATTTTCAATGAAAGGAATTTAGATGGTTCAGGTACATATCTGAGAAGAAGAAGTTACAAGAAAGAGAAACTGCTCTGGCAGAAGAAACCAGTTAAAGATGAGATGTCAAATGAGCTGAAAGAGAAGACATCATGTGTACATACACACAAAGCAAAGAAGAATAAAGAGCATAAAGGTAAACCTGACCTTATATACTCAAGAGATCAATTATTCAGGTTTTCAGGTAATACATTTTATTGTTCTTACTGCTGTACACATGATCATATCCACAAGACCAGTGATCATTTCTGGTATGGTTCTCACTCGGTTACCCCTACACGAACTGCAACTAACATTTCTGGACCCAAATACCAGTGGGTACCAAAGAAGAAAACTGATTCTGTGTTGCAGGCACCTCAAGTCAAGGGGGAGTAAGAGAACTATGGCTTTTGAACACAACAGTTCAAAACCCGAACAGAGTTTGACTTCTAAACACAAACAGTTTAGGACTCGAACCTCAGCGATCAAAAGACCTTACTCCTGTTTTTGCATCCGATGGATATGATGGTCTACATCCCAAGAGAATTGATCTGATCTCTATCCTGTACTTTTTCACTAATAGATTTTTCTGATATGATGGTCTACAATTCAAAAGGGAGTGTCTGATCTCTATCCTATTTTAACTGATATATCTCAGATGCTTAATTTAAAGGGGGAGTAAAGGTGATGACTTCTGATTAATTCAGATCAGAACTCATACTATAAACCGTTTTACTGCTTTCTTTTATTTTTCTTTTAATAAATGTTCTGAATAAAGTGGCTTCTGATCACATGACAGATCAGGACCCGTTTTTCAACGATCAAAGAAGGATATTATGCTAATATCCAGGGGGAGCTCAAAAGACATAAATCATTATATCATATTTTGAGGGGGAGATTAAAGGTAAATATCTTCTGTCCCAGATCTCGGATTGTTTGAAAGAAGAACAACTTTCAAGCATGAAAAACGCTTTCTTAAATGTTCAAACCACTTCTTATTCTCAAAAGATTTTATGAATTTAGAAGTGTGCTTTTAAATTTTTTTCAAATTTTTTTTTGACCTTAATGTTTAACTGACCGTGTGTTTCCAAAGATCAATACTTGTGTATTATCTTGTCCATATACTGTCAAGTATTCACACACATCGGTTCAGTATTTTATTTGAAATTGTTATTACCATGTCTCAAATTCGAACCAATTTTTCGATGGTAATACCCCCGTTTGCTTTCAAAGGTGTTGAGCATCATTCATCTTTTTCATATTTGTGCTTTCATTGATAAATTGTTTATATTCATTCATATAAACAAAATATCAAGTTCTTTGATACCCTAGCCATTTCATTTGATCTGATCTTAATCATTGTCAGATTCTCAAAACATTTCTATTCTTTCTTGATTATTCATTCATATAAAGTTTTGAGAAATATTAAATGTTTAAAAATGCTCAAATTTCATTTCTGATTTTTGATGAGCATACATACAATGACATATGATTTCTTGTGCTTTTCATATCAAGAAAATCATTGATCAGCATGTACTTTTAGGAACATGGGATTCAGTGTGAGTGCTTAATAGATCTTCCATGGATTCACGATAACTAGTGCTTCCTACCCCGGAAGAAATCCTTTGAGTGATTGAGGGGAGAGGGGTCTAAAAGAATTGAGTGTGGGAGTGAGCTGAGGTAAAATGGAAATGAGAGATTGGTTAGATGTGAGCTTATATGTTTAAAAGAAAGAGGGTGTGAGAACAGAGTTAAAAGAATATCAGAACTCTTCACCAAACATCTTTCTGAGCCGGGCAGCCACATTACTGATTGGTTCACATTTCTTTGGTGACCATCATTGAAATAGGCAAATAGCCCATGCCATCTCTTGCATACAACCCCACTAGCTACTCATTCTTTTCTTAAAAAGAGAATGTTTCACATTTTCTAGGGAAGCAGCACATAATCTATTGGTTCTTCTCTTGGAAGATACTGATATTGAAAAAGAAAGAAAGTTGCCCCACCTTTGACACTTTCTCATGCACATTGAGTCCATGTACAATCATTGCTGTCTCGGTGATTTACATACTTTGAGCCTTATGAAACACAATCATTGTGCTAATTCTTTCAAACACAAGTACGAGCACACAGAAAATCTGTTTTTCTGTCAGAACATTCATAGATAAACCTTGTGTTTTTCAATGATTGAATGGAAGTCCTGGGGAGTCATCATTAAGCCAGCTCCTTATATTGTACATTCGTTGTACACAGTGACTCCGTGTTACTGACAGGCACTTCTAACTGTTTCATTTGTTGATTCAGGGTTACCATGTTCAATATGTCTGAATTTGAAAAGATTTGGATATATATCTTTCATGAATTGACGGCTCTCAGATCAAAGCGCGCCAACTGTCAAAGGGGAGATTGTTTTTTATCACAAAGGGGGAAATTAAAGTCTGTGCTGAAATTGAAGAAATTTTGATGAATATGATGCTCTCAATCATCAAAAAGGGGGAGAATTTTACAAAGATCAATTTCAAAGTTGAATTGTCAAAAGTTCAAAATGCTTCCGCTGTTTCTAAAGATTCTGATGAAAGGTTGTAAAAAAAAATTAAATCAAGATGATCTGTTAAAGATTTTTTTCTGAAGACTGTCAAGAGATCAAAGTGATGAAGATACAGTTTTGAAAGATTTCTCTGAAATGAAAGAAGTTTCAAAGTTTCAAAAGATTCAAGAATTATGTTTCCAAGTCAATGTTTCAAAAGAAGTTCCAAGTATTAAGTTTCCTGTTCAAAGCATGTTGACTTACAAAGCTACAAAGAGAAAAATACTTTCCGAGATTCTTCAAGAGCTGAAAGAATGAAGTATGTGAAAGCGTCAAAGTTCAAAGATAAAGAGACAAAAGCTGAAGAATCATGAGCTGAAGATCTGTATCAAATTTTTATTAAATCTTGATTACAAAAGGGGAGATTGTTAAGTCCAAATATTGTATCCAAGATTTAATATGGAAAGTCAAAGATGTAAAAGTCAACAATGTCAAAGTCATGTAATAGTCAAAGCTTGTCTAGTTTACTTAGTGATTAAGTCTTGATTAGATAGTTGGTATAAATAGGTTTGGCTTGTGTAATCTTGCAACAACGAAGCTCATATTGTTTCATTCAGACTTATGAATACGAGATCTACTTTCTCTCTCTAAGTTTCTCTCTCTAATTCTTGATCTTAATTGATATATTTTGAGTAATTGCTTGATATGTTTGGGATTTTATGTTTAATAATGATTGACTCTTGTTTCTTTGACTTCTTTGACCTTCTTTTTTTACGCTTAGGTTTATAATAATCATCATTGAGCGTAAAAGATTCATCAAGAATTTTCGATTTAATATTTAAATCAGAAGAAACAATTTTATCTAAACAACCAAACTGATCAGACAATAAACTTGAACTTGCCTTGGAGTCAGAAAATTTTTGAGAAAATATTTTAGAATTAGAAACTTCCTTTTTGTTTTCTTTAATAGAAGAAGAAAGGCCAGAAATAGAAAATGAATCTTGTTTTTGAGAAAATAATTTTTCTTCAAAACTTGACGTCATGAAAGAAAGAATAACATCAGATTCAATTTCTTTTTGAATACTTTGATCTTCCATTTTATCTTCTAGGTCAATGATTTTGCCTTCTAAAACTAAAGAAGGAGTATATCTCTTAGAATCATAAAAGATTGGAGATATATTTTCCTTATCAGATATATTGGCAAATAAATCAACAAAATCATCAGACACTGAAGACTTAATGAGAGATATGTCATTTAAACCTTTTCTGCCCTTCTTTGATTTATCAGGAAAATATTTTGCATTTTCGCGCGTATAAACGAAAGGAAATTCCTTGTGCGTGTTTTTCATTCTTTTCTCATTTTCGATTTCTAACACTTTCTTTTCATTCATCCAATCAATTTTAAATTGAGGAGCATATTTAGCAAGAGTTAGATAATCGTATTTATATAAAGTAAGGGATTTTTCTATCGCATTGTTTAAACAATGTGGATTTTCAAAACCAAGTCCCCATTTTTCTTTTAAAGCTTCATCACTCCTTGGTTTATTCATGAAAATTGTTTGTTCAGATTGATTCCTTCGATATAACTTTTTTTCTAACTCATTTATTTTATCTGAAAATTTATCTTTTAAAATGGTCATTTCTGTCAAAGAATCAAGATAAGACTTATTTGAATTTTCCAAATAATCCAATTTCTTTTGAAAGATTTCTTTAGTATGAACCAAAATAGATTTTTCATCTTTCAAAGAAATTTTCAATTTGTCAATCAAATCTGACTTTTCTGAATTTAAATTTTTTTCAGATATTAACTTCGAGCGAAGATCAGATAAAACAGTTATAATAATGGTCATCTGAGAAGAAATGAAGTTGTAATCAAACTCAGAAATTACCTCATCTTCATCAGTATCATCAACATCATCTGACTGATCATCTCCAATTAAGCACATTTGAGCAATTTCCACATTGTCAGCTTCATCATCGGAGTGATCAAGCCAGTACTCCTCTTCTACGAGCAAAGCTGTTTCGTTCTCTCTTTTCTCGGCAAGTTCCATTTTCTTCCGATAGTATGCCGAATCCCTAACCTTCTTCACTCTACACTCCTTAGCGATGTGACCGGGCTTTCCACAGTTGTAGCAAGCAGCCGCTTTCTTAGCCTCGGGCACTTGAAAATTCTTTGACCCAGAAGTGAAGCGAAGATTGTTAGAACCCAACCGAGGTTGGAACTTTTTCTGATAATGCTGAGAGAGAAGGATCATAGCATTCTCGAGCGCCTCGCCATCATCATCAGTCGACCCATCATATGCATTTTCTGATAAATCTTGTTCTGCCAACTGATTTGCTAGAAGAGCAATTGGGTCCACTGACTTCTTATTCTTCTTTTCAAGTTTGGCCTTCTTATCATTGACTATGCACTCATCTGTCAGCAGAATCTCGTACATCTCTTGGATTTGCAAAGAAGATATTCTGACATCATTCCTCAAGCGATGGCAAGATTTGTTCCATTCTGGTTGAAGTGCATTGAGGAACTTCAGATTGGTTTCCAGCTCAGTCTTTTCAACTTTTATCTTCAGCAGATCATTCAGTACTGTGCAAAATCTGTCGAAAACACTCTTTAGAGACTCAGATTCTTTGGCTTTAAACTCCTCAAAATTGTTCATATAACGTGTATGTCGGAGTTGAGTTGCAACTGATGAACCAAGCATAATCTTTTCCAATCGTGCCCACAACAGATTTGGATAATCCTTGCAATGATCAACCCGGTTGTAGACAGAGTTTGATAAAGCTAGCATCAGGTTAGCTTTTAACTCTCGATCAACTTTCATTCGCGAAGCCTCTTCAATTGTTGCAGGAGTCTCTTTATTAAGCTTTACGAAAGGTCCTTCAGTGAGAGACTTCATCATGTTATCTCCATTAACTTGACGCTCGATGAAGTTCAGGAACCGATCTTGCCATTGAGTAAATTCTTTTTCGTCAATCAGAACCGGAGGACGATTTTCTGTACCCAATTGCATCATAAGATCATTCTTGTAGAACTGAGCTTGAAACGCAAACTTTGCAGAATCCATATTGTCAGAAAAATGCTAAGTCTGGAACACAGAAGAGTTGGCGCAAGCTGAAAGTTTGCGTGAGCAGTATATAGCGCAAATGAGATTTGCGTGAGCTATGGATGACGCAAACGGGATTTGCGTGAGCCGTTGAAAACGTAAACTAGGATTTGCGTGAGGTTTTGAATACGCAAACTAAGATTCACGTGAGAAGTATGTGGCGCAAACTATGATTTGCGCTAAGTACTTATGGCGCAAATTTGAGTTTGCGTGATGAACAGATGACGCATGAGATTTTCGTGAGTAGTTGGAAACGCAAACTATGATTTGCGTGATTCGATGAAAGTGCAAACAAGGATTTGCGTGATGTACTGATGACGCAAATTAACTTTGCGTGAAACTTGAATGACGAGAACCTTTCTTGCATGAGACAAGGATAGCAAGAACTTGACTTTTCGCAATGAGATGAAAACGCAAAAGAGACTTTGCGTTTGAGGATGTTGACGAGAACGTTCTTTGCGTGATACTTAGTTGGCGCAAGGATAACTTTGCGTGAAAAGCTTGTAACGCAAACTTAGTGTTGCGTGAAACAAATGTAGCGAGAACTTGCTTTCTACAAACAAAGGATGAACTGGCGCAAAGCTCTGGATGAAACCTGATGAACTCGCGCAAATCACAAAGAACTCGCGCAAATATTATGAACTCGCGCAAATGCTGGATCTGGCGCAAACCGCAATTGATAGTCCAAGATCTACCAAATCTTAGAGAGAGAAAGTAGAGAGAGAGAGATTGAAGGCGCAAAGTAACAATCTATTAAAGAATATGTGTGAATGTCTTTCAAAGACAAAGCCACAAGGGACTTAAATACCCTTGGCTTAAACAACACAGTATAACACTCTAAACACAGTATAAGAACAAGCCTATAAATACAATGATTATTATAAAATCAGACTTAACAAAAACCGTGAGCCCGGATGTGTGGACAAAGCAGACAATATCTGGTACGGTTGGCCTGTGATGTTACAAATGGTATCAGAGTCGGAAACCGGACTAGTGTGCCAGCGAGGACGCTGGGCTCCCAAGAGGGGTGGATTGTAAGATCCCACAATGGTTGGGGAGGGGAACAAAGTTTACCTTATAAGGGACTTGATACCTCCTCTATCGGACGCGTTTTAAAACTGTGAGTCCAGGTGTGTGGACAAAGTGGACAATATCTAGTACGGTTGGCATGGGATGTTACACAAAATACATCTCGTTATGGTGCCTCACCATCTCCCACCATCAATCCATATGCCCCTCAAATTTTTCGATCAATATCTATTATTCCGGATTAAGAATCAGGGGTGGGCCCACTATGGTCAACATGGTGGCACGGGCCATTACTTAGTTCCTCTGTCGTAGTGTAAATTATTTTAGGGTCGTGAAATGTGCCACCGTATTATTTTCCTGGGTGCAACCATATACATCTTGAAACTACAATAATAACATAATTTTATCTTAGTATAGTTGGTTTACATGGTCTTTTATCCCCATTTGAGACCCATTTGTATCCTTTTCTTAGTTTTTAACTTTTAGTTTCAGATTTATCGTGTTTTCAGAAAAATTTAGGGATAAAAGACTCAAAAACAGGACCTCAGGTATGAAAAGTAAGAACTTACCAGCAGGCCAATAATGATGTTGTGAAAAATATCCATAGCTTCGTTTCTTATAATCAAATGGTGTTACCACTTAAAAAAATTGCTACGTCCGTCTCTGTCAAGAATGGCATACTTGCTTCAATAAATGGAGTTTTCTACCTTAATATAACATTGAATTTGGTTATAAAATGTTGTATATTAAACCTTTTGTTTAGTGGAATTTTTTGGTAAAAAGCCTAGCGAGAAAAAAATTAAAATCGAGCGACTTTCAGCATCTTGCGACTTGCTTCGGAACCTCAAGTCGCGTGAGTAGTCGCTCTACTCATTATGTGCAGGGCCATGGAAGCACATAACCTGCACCGCAATCTCAAGTCGCTTGCTATGTTGCGGGAAGCGTAGTTCTGCATACTAAAGGTCGAAAATTTTGATTTTTGGCTCACTTCTTCAACCATCTTTTTAGGTCAAAGATTATTGTATCCGAGATCACTGGATGAGGATAGCGTAATGTTGATTGAAATGTAAAAACTTAAAGACAAAGTCAAAGAGAAAGTCAAAGCTGTCAAGATTGTCATTTGTAAAGTCAATGTTTGTAGTTTAATTGCTTGCTAGTGTAGGAATATAAATAGCTTTTGCATTGTGTTTGTTAGTGTAGTTGTAGTTAGAGGTCTCAGAGAGAATATTCATTGAGAGAATTCTAGAGAGAGAGTCTAGAGAGAGAAAGTGGGTTTCATTCCAATTTGTAACTTTTCTCATTGATTCAATAAAGATTAGCTTGTGATTTCATTGTTACTTGATTATGATGTGACTATCATGTGGTATCAGAGCTTAAACATAAGATTTGTGCAAGAATTAATGAAAACTTTGAAAATTTGAAGAATTTTTTTGGTGTTTGAAATTTTTCTTGAAAATTTTTCAGGATATTTGAATTTTCGTTGGATTTGTGTTCTAAATGATGAATTGATCATCATTGATCAATTGTATATCAATTTCTTAAATTGATTTCAACGTTTGGATCAAATCTTGATCAAAACTTTTAGTTTTTAAAAATCTCAAAAAGTGACCATGTTCTTCGAGTTTTTGATCGATTTTGGATAATTTGATGATTGTTGTTAAAATCGTTTCCACAGATCTGTCTTTCTATTGATTCTCGTTTTTGATTTTAGGTATGTCGACAGTTACACAAGTTCATGTTCATCTTTATAACTATCGCATGGTTTCATGAGCATCATCATACTTATCGCACGGTTTTCATGTTGATTTTCATTCTCCATGCACGATGCTTAGTTATCGCATGTCATGGTTCTTCATAGTCCTCGCACGCCATGCAGATTCATACTCCGCGCATGAATCATTCTAGTCAACAAAGTTTAGTTTGGTCAACTTTTGTAGGCCTATAATTAAAGTCGGTGATCAATCTGAATGTGTAGTCAAAAATGGTGTAATTGTTTATGTATTTTTGTTCATGAGTTTGTGTGAATCTTCATGTTGATCGCACAATGAATACCACACTTATCGCACAACATGTAACTACAAAATCCTCGCACACCGTTGGTCTTCATTCTTATAGCACATAGTGACTTTTCATACTTATCGGACACTGCTTTCTCCAGCTTGTCGCACCATTCCTTCATGTTTATCGCACAACTACTGTTTTTCATGGTTGCTACTGTTAGCTACTCCTGCTACTCGATGTTGTTTGATGATGTTCAATGTTGTTACACTCACATGTTTGTTGTTATAATTTCATACATATATGCATAATAGCTCATGGTATACATGCACACAATGCTTCAAGGTTATCGCAGGTTTGCATGAGTTTGGTTTGTTTCATGGTTGCTTCAAGGTTGCTGAACTTCGTTTGATTACGTGGAATATGTGGGTTCATGCCATAAACTGAGTTTCTTTCATGTTGGTTGCAGGTCTTCTCAAGGAAGAAGAAGGTATTGTTCCCTTAAGTGTCCGTTAGTGCCCTTAATTTTGTTACATTTTTAGCGCTTTTTCTGTTACGTCCGTTTAAAGTTTTTCAATTTTAGTCATTTTTTTCTGTTAAGTGTTGTTAACTCTATTAGTGTTAACTTTTTGTTAGATTTTATTTTCAAAGTTAGTCCTTTCCATTATCTTTGTTACTTTTATTTTTCAGTTTTGTACATTTTTAGTACATGGACTTTAAAGTTACATATATTGTCACTTTTAATCCTTGGACTTTGAGTATCAATTTTTGCTTCTTTTAGCCCCTGGACTTGAAGTTTGGAAAAAAAATCGGTTCTTGTACTTGTAATTTTTTGTGGTTCAAGTGTGTACAATCCAACTTTTAATCGAAGTTTTTGTTAA
Organism: Arctium minus; assembly: GCA_954870635.1. Taxonomy (NCBI): domain Eukaryota; kingdom Viridiplantae; phylum Streptophyta; class Magnoliopsida; order Asterales; family Asteraceae; genus Arctium; species Arctium minus. The sequence continues at coordinate 99,880,764 of OX941080.1, read as the reverse complement.
CGATCATTTTTGTTAATCACCTTTTGCTGAGTTCTAAATTCTTGGAAGGTTGGGGTCAATAGTTTCAAGTCTCAATTTGTTTCTCAATTGTTTGAATTGTTGTTTCCATTTGTTTGGTTTCAATGAATTCAAATTGTACTTGTTTTATCATCTTGTCTAATAAGACATTTTGTCTCTCTCTGAACGTATTCTAAAATTATATATACGTCATTTATAATCTACAACGATTCTATTTCAACTTTTGCAAGAAATTAAAATAATTAAAATAACACAAGAAAAGAAAAGAAAAACACAAGGAATAAAAACATGTTGCAAGAATAATAGTGCATGGGGTTGGTGATCATGGACACCTTGTGAATTTCATCCCCACGGACCCCGTCACAACTTATCTACTTTCTCGATCTAACCCATGCTGTCTCTTTTTATAAAATAGAAAAAATATGTTGCCATTTTAATTCCCTAGTAGTCGTTCTTATAGGTTTGATTTAAGTTGGAGTTAACGATCATGTAGAAAATTTGAAAAAGGGGTTGCATCGCCAAAACCAAACCAATCATCCTTATTTTTAGTTAACCACAAATGTTTAGTGTGTTTTTAATAATGGTATTTTGAGATTGACGGCACATACTTTTACAGAAATTGGCACTACTACATAAATGACTTTTTTAAATGCATATTTTTAAACGGTTTTTAAAAAAATCGAAAAAACCGTTTAAAAAGGTGGTCGTGTTTTTTTAAGACTTTTTTAAAACGGTTTTGCGGTTGTGGTACCGTTTAAAAAAGTCATATGACATTTTTAAACGGTTGTTATAAAAAACCATTTAAAAATGGATACATATTTCACACAGATGATTGAACAAAATCGTTTAAAAATCCGTCTAACTTTTTTACACGGTTTTTTCATACAACCGTTTAAAATGCATACATCTTTTTAAACGGTTCTCTAGAACACCCGTTTAAAAAGGCCAAACACTTTTTCAAACGCTTTCACTATCACAAAACCGTTTAAAAAGGCTTTTAAAAATTTAGGGTAAAACCGAACTACATTAATGCGTTTTTATATTTTGATAGGTTCGGAACAATTTGGAGCGAAAAAAAACAAAACGATAATTTTTGACAGATTTGCGCAACTGTGGCGTTTTGATCATATCTCACTCCGATCTCCGATTTGAGCGATTCAAGATGATCTGGAAACCCAACACACAGATCTACAATATTCGTGTTTTGAGTTTTTGGTAAATTGGAGTAAATATGAACCGAATATGGAGTTGAAGTTGGGAGTACAAAGCTGCACAGAAAATGAATAAAAGAATAAATGTGCTTCTATAAACATAGAAGAAGATGTGGCGAAATGGTAAGTGTCGTGGGTTTGCATGGTTGTGGTTCTGAGATTGAGTCCTATGTGCAGCAGGTAGCATTCTTTTATTTTTTAAACGGTTTAAAAACCGTTTAAAAATGTGACTAAGCTCCTGACTTTTTCAAAGGGTGCCCTTTTAAATGATTGTAAAACCGTTTAAAAATGTCCAAAACAACTGTTTAAAATACCTATTTCTGTAGTAGTGTGGAGGATTAATTTCACCAAATATTCGTTTTTTTCTTGAGGTAGAGGTCAGGTCTATATATATATAGAGAGAGAGAGAGGGGGGGGAGGGGGGGAGGATCAAACGAGAACACTTAACTTTTTAAGAAAACACAAGAACCGTCAAATTACGTAAAAAATCACAAATGATTTTACATTAAAGGTCAAAAAAAAGTCTACGGGCGACTTTGACCGTGTTTTCAGGTCACAGGAATCATATGTGACTTTGTACGTGACGTTAGTGTAAATCACATGTAATTCGGCCGTTCTCGTGTTCTTAAATAGATATTATTTTCGTTTGAACCTGACTCTCTCTCTCTCTCTCTCTCTCTATATATATATATATATATGTGTGTGTATAGGGGGACTTTCATGGGAGACCCTAGTATTTTGTGGTAACCATGAGATCTAATCTCATCCATCCATTTAATTAATCAATGGTCTAAAATAACTAATATAAATAATAATTAAAAAATGGATTTAATGCAACTAAATTAGGAAAAAAGGGTAAAATTGTCAACAAATATTAAATTCGGTGTGATCTAATTTAGGCTTGTTCCTATAATTTTGGGTGTGATCTAAGTTAGCACTTACCAGATTTAATGCAACTAAATTAGGAAAAATGGGCGTGATACATTGTGATCATCTTACAAAACCTTATATCCTTCATGATAGAATGTTGGGATTATTGTTGCTAATTCCGTAGGTGGTGATACACTGTGATCAGTGTCTCATGATACATATGTCTCATGGTACATATGAGATTAAGATGTTAGATTATCAGATATATGCCAAATCACAATGTAACACATGCATCACAATGTAACACATATATCAGTTATAAGCTAAATCACAATGTAACACATACATCAGATATATGCCAAATCACGTGGCACATGAGATTCAGATGATGCTATATTATCACAATGTAACACAATGTCACATGGTCCATATGGATATTATCCCAAAATCAATTTGTTGAGTTAATAAAGGAAACGTAATATTTGATTGATGAGACTTTGATTTTTTCAGTTACAAAAAAAATGTTATATTAATTAATTTATCAAATTACTAATATATCCTCCCCTATTAATTAATTAAAAAAATAAATAAATTAAAATGATTGGATGAGATTGGATCTCATAGTTACCACAATCTAATAGGGGCTTTTCATGTCAGGACCTTGCCTTTTGTAATAAACGTGAATACCAATCTAAACCACTAATCAATATAAATCAATGATTATTTATATTCAAGGTCTTTTTTGCTATTATATATAAATAATCAATGGATATTTATATTCAAGGTCATTTTTGCAATTATATATAAATAAAATCTTCAATATTTAAATAAAAAGACAATTCAATGGTTATTTGGGGATTTTACAATCTCTCTCATCTCGTATATTAACTATGTCCCTCTCTTTTTCTCTCCCATTAACTCTCTCCCTCTCTCATCTCTCCTTTTATCCATTACATCTCACCTCTCTACTCTCCCCTTTATCATCTTTGCTCTTAGATTTACTTATTCATGTTGTAAACAATTTGTATATATTTGGTTATTCATGTTGTGAACTGATAGTCCCAATTTAATCAAGTTCTTATCGATTCAAACAAACAAACAATATGAATTAATCAGATTAAATGCTCAACCTGTTATCTTGATTTCAATTCATAATTCGTACAATTACTTTCTCTCTCTAATGTTCTACGAATGTTATCTCTGTTACAAGTAAGTTCACAACACGATTCTACGTACGCACTATTTCTAACACCCTAGTCATATCTAATAAAACAAAAACAACACACTTACAAAAACTAAAAAACAAGTACTTTGACTTTTGACAATTGACTTTGACTTCATAATGAGAGTTGACTATCAGTTTTGACTTTCTTGAACTTTGACCTCCAGTCTTCTATGATCTTGTATCCAACATATTTATGATCTAACATGAACGACCCTCAAAATTGATTAGATTTGGTTATTCATATTGTAAATAACCTGTATATTTGATTAGATTTGGTTCTCATGTTGTGAACAACCTGTACACTTGATTAAATTTGGTTATTCATGTTTCTAAACATGTACCTTTGATTAGATTTGATTATTCATGTTGTAAACAATATGTACACTTGATTAGAATCGTTATTCATATTTTTAACAACTTGTACATTTGATTGCGTGGTTTATTAATGTTATGAACCTTGAATCTCAAAGTTAGATTGCTTAAGTATGAAGAGGTTCGACTCGATGGTCAAATCCTCATATCTCTAATCTCAAAACCTAATCCATACATTTATTTTGTAAAACCTGAAATCAGCTTGTGTAAATAAAATCGAAGTTGTAAATCATTTTTGTTAGTAGAGATTGAACAAGAGGCCGAGAGGGATTAAGACATAGGATGTTGTTATTAGCGGCGACACATGATGGTGGTGCGGCAGGATATTCTCGTTTGATCCTCTTATTATATATATATATATAGTAACATTTATCATAAATGTTGTAAAAGAATTCATTTTCGTAACTCCTGGTGAATGGGAACACGTATCGCATTCTCGTTCGTCCGCCACAGTTTGCAACGAAAATCAGGTTTGCAAGTAAACCTTCCTATATATTTGTCTCTGTGCGTGTGTGTGTGTATATATATATATATACACGAATAAAGACATCTTTTCTTAACCACCTAATTAGTACAAACTACACAAACTAGGGTATTTTCATCATTTTTACATATTGATATCACATTCCTTAATTATTTCATTTATTTACCATTTTGAAACAGATAACCATACAAACTGTAATTAAAATTCACAAATGAGACCATACAAAAAATTGTCATTCTTTGTATTCTTACTGTGTTTCACATATGAAAACATTTACAAAAATTTCACATATGAAACCTTTATGAATATTGTTGCTATGTGGTTTCTTAATGTGTTTCACTTACTAAAATTTCACATACGAAACATCTACTAATATTGTTAGTTCATGGTTTCACTTATGAAAAAAATATTATTAAGTTTAAACAAAAGCATTGTATCACCTATTAACTTTAAACAAAAAATTATTGTTTCACCTATATCTTAGAAGGTTTAATAAAAACGACAAAAAGGTTGAGAAAACAAGAATAAATAATTCAATTGTGAATCATTGGTAAACGGGAAAAAAATTAAATTAAAGATGCATATGTGCACCCATGTTTGTTACTTGTACTGTCTTTTTACTAATTATTCACATATGATGATGCCTATATGTGAACCCATGCATGTTTTCACATATGAACAAATTTACATTTACCTTTCCTTCTTGAACCTCCACAAACAACACACATGCACACATGCAAGCGAGGTCGCCTACTCACCTTTACGTTCACGGTGTTTCATAATCGTATGTAAAGTCACAAACAGTCACCACAAGAAACAGGGGTTTTAGCGACGACTTTTGCTGTTGGTAAAAGTCCATTTATCCCTGTAAACGACTTATAGAGATGACATGTCGTCGCTATAGCTTGTGAATGAAACTTTTTGTCGCTAAAGGCGTGTCGCTGAAACTCACCTATCTTGTAGTGAGTTTTACCTTTTTTTTTTATTATCTTATTTTAACTCTGTATTAGTTTGATTATATCCTCTCTCTCTCTATATATATATATATTGTCAATGCATTACAAATTAAAGAAACAAAACGACGACAAAACTTTGGCCATTTCAACGTGTTGTCCTTGTACCTGTATTCATCTCCACAGCTGGTACCATACCCATCTCAAACCAAACCATATAACACACGAGAGAGAGAGAGAGAGAGAGAGAGAGAGAGAGAGAGAGAGAGAGAGAGAGAGAGAGAGAGAGGGTTTTATGGGTAACCAGAGGTTCAGCTTATCGCATATGATACCAAATGCTTGGTTTTACAGGCTAAGAGACATGAACACTGCCGCCCATAACAAGAAACCTCTTCCCTCTGCTTACTCTTCAACGCCAAACCACACCAAACACTCTTTCTGTTACACTCCTAGAGTTGACCGATATTACACTTCATCCACACCCACATCAAACACAAACACTATCAACAACACTGCAGTTTCAATCTATACTCGACCCGCTGAGTTAACTCATACTCATACCCATGATCAAGATTTCTTTCTTTCCCCTACTAGCTTTGAATTTCCCTTCTCTGACTCAACTCGGTCGTTGGACAGACCACCCTCCACCTCTTGTAGTTGTGGAGTCATGATCAGTTCTTCAACTACTCATGACGTCGTAATTGAGAAATCATACACCAAAAGGATTCAAGATTCAAGTGGGTATGGATTGATTCAAGAGATTGAGCTTCAAAAGCCCCCTCTAATCTTAACAAAATCCAACAAGGACGCATTAACGGTGGTTGAGAAGAAAGAAGAAACTTCCAGTCAAAGCTCTATTTCCATTAAAATAGTCAAAGAAAGCATCTCCAAGAAAGCTGAAAATCCAGAGAGAAAACCAGTTTCAGGGGTCAAGATCAGATCGAATTCTTCTACAACACCTGCAGTATGCAAGAGGATTGTTGACGCTAATAATGATCACAAGAGACAAAAGAATAGCAAAAACAACCTGTCAAGTAGCTGTTGCATTGTGAAGTCCTCATTTGACCCACACAAGGACTTCAAGGAATCAATAATGAAAATGATTGTGGAAGATGACATTTGGGCGTCCAAGGATTTCGAAAAGCTTCTTGCTTCTTACCTCTCTTTGAATTCAAATGAGTATCATGACATGATCATCAAGGCATTTGAGGAAATCTGGTTCACTTTTGAGTTTGTTGAATAAGAAATATTCATCACTGAATCGATCTGGAGGTATAGTATGATGTCATTCTCTGTAGGTGTTTTCTGCTTAACATGCCAAATCTTAATGTAACAAGTTGTTTTACCATATAGTTTAAAGTGTCAAATGAGGTTGTCGTTTTCTTGAAACACAAGTCAAGAAACCTTAAAATTTTCAAACGACCAGAAGGAACTTAGAATCAGAACATCCAGGTTTTGATGCGTATGCACAGTAAAAGAAAATTCCTGACAAGCCTGGCAAGTTTGTACCCAAACTCAACTTGTTTTACGCCCAACATAATTCAATAGATTTTCATTTAATAGTAAAACTGTATATGGAACTAATCATTTTCTAAAAGTGCTTTGAGAAGAGAAGTGAGCTTCTAACCTATATAAAAGATAAATAATTCAAATCTAACCGAGGTACACCTTTAAGAAAATCAGCTTGTACCATATTTTGAATTGGATATATTGGATAATTTTTGTTTGGTTTGATTTTTTAATGATTCATATATAAACATTTTTATAATCTTCATTTCTTAAATTTTTATGATATTTAGTCTTCATACTTAGAAGTGACACACACACATACACACACACATATATATATATATAGGGATGAATCAATTGGAAACCAATATTACATTGAAAACTTTGGAAAAAGAAATTAACCAATCATTAAATTTTCTTTTTTTATTTTTATTTTTAATTGATAAGGTTATTTTAGTCTTTTACATAATTTCATAATATATATGGTAAGTGTTATTATTATTATAATATTAATTATTTTATGTGTTTTATATATGGTAATATTGATCCTTTATTAATTTAAACATGAAACATTTAATTTAGGTAAACACAAATTGATTTATACGCAAGATACAAATCAAATTATTATTTTTTTATTCTTATGAATCAATGATTGATTCATCCAATGAATGAAAGTTGATATTTATATGAAATCTTCAATATTACCTTCATGCACAAAATATTAATATAGTGAAACATAATGGATTTTATATAGTGAAACAAAATATTAATATATTGAAACATGATAAAACATAAAATGTTAATATAGTGAAACCTGATTAACAGATTTGATATAGTGAAACATAATGGAAAGATAATGAAACAAAATATTAATATAGTGAAACCTGATATAGTAAAACAAAATATTAATATAGTGAAACCTGATAAAACAGATTTGATATAGTGAAACATAATGGAAAAGTAACGAAACAATAATGGTAATGAAACTTATTTGGTTTTTACATATTGCATATTGATGAACAAGTAATAAAAAGGTAGTATTGATATGCTCTTTTCTTTTTTTTTAAGAAATGTTTTCTATATTTAAGCATATTTCATCTTTGTTGACAAATTTGAAACACAAAAGAAAAAGACACATTTACCCTTTTGACATATTATTATTATCTTTTATTAATAAATTAACTAATTTATTACCATATATAATTCAAATGAATCTTGATCATTGATTAAAAAAATCAATGGTTGAAATTTGGTTTCAAAAGTTTCCAATGAAATTTGGTTTTCAATTGAAACCACCCCTATATATATATATATAGTCGGGTTTAAACAAGAACATCGTCCAAATAAAAGAACACGAGAACGGTCAAATCACATGTAATTTTACACTAAACTTAGATGTAATTTTACACTAAACTTAGATATAAAATCACATGTGATTACTTGTGACCTTCAGTTGCAGGCCAAGTCGTCCGTTAACCCATGCCTTGACCATACACTAAACTCACATGTAAAATCACATGTGACCTTCGGTTGGGAGCCAAGTCGTCAGTACACCCATCACTTGATCATGTTATATAATCGTATGTGATTTCAGTGCAATATCACATGTGATTTGGCTATTCTCACGTTCTCTTATTTTAACCATATTCTCGTTTTATATATCCTCCCTATATATACATATACATATATATATATATATAGACTTGAGATCATGTGAGAACAGACTATTTCCGTGAGACCACAAAAATAACACTAAACCTTCACAGCAAAAAGACAGTGAAGTTATTGTAAAGATAAACCTTCACAGTGTTTTTGTTACGAAGGTTTGCTGTTTTTCGTTCCTTCACAATGAATCACTGTGAGTGTTATTTTATGGTCTCACCGGTCATACGAAAACAGGTTGGTCTCACGTGAACCCAACCCTATATATATATATATATATATATATATATATATATATATATATATATATATATATATATATACACACACACGGAGAGAGTGTGTGTGTGTGTGTTTTGGGGGGGGAGGGGTTGAGTGTGAATGAGAAATTAAGAAAAAGGAGGTTTAGAATTATTATTATACAAAGGCCGAAAGGCATAGTGGGTATTTAAGGGTCCATTTGTTGCATATACTTCCAAGAAGAAGAATGTGGGTGTAGTGTAAAGCAACTTCTAGCATGGATGATCAACATAAGGTCCTGTTTTAAAGTGAAAGAACATAAAGTTGAAGCAATTTTTTTATTATTGTTACACAAACTTTAAAGGGAAAGCGTGGATGACCAACATATGGTCCTGTTCCCACTAGATTTTGTAAAGAAGAATATTTTATTTTCATATGTAAAGAAGCCTTTTTTAAAATATAACTTGTCTTTGCAAGCATATTTAGAGTGTCTTTAATTGCAAACGTTTCTTGAAGCTCAATTAAGATAAAAGATTGTGGTGCGAATATTTTGACCTTCTCGTCCATTTGGATAAAAGAAAGTGTGTTGCAATTGTTTCATAAAAATGAGATTATCGTAAATGGACAAGGAATATGGAAGAATGTTGGAGAGATACTAAAAACAAACATAAGTTTATTGTTGATTAAGAACAAATGAAAAGTCACTAGACTATCTCAAAGGAAGTACTGAGCATGAACTAATTAAAAAACCAAAACGTGCAATTTGTTGATCCATCAACCAATATTTTTAATCTATTAATTAGAGGAAGAAAAATAGATAGAAATTAAGGTTAAGTTTTCCTTATTCTTTTACTTATCTAGTTATAATTCTTTTATTTACATAGTTATAATTCTTCTATTTATATAGTTAGGTTCTTCTTTAAACAGAAATGTAACTACGTAGAACCATTGAAGAATACAACATGGTTATGATAAACTTAGTATACAACTGTTTGATAGAGTAATTACTACTATAGGAACTGAATGTTTTGGACCATCTTGTATTCATGCCCTATTTGGCCCACTTACTAATTCTCCATTGAATGAAAATGTTGAAGTTATTCCTAATACATAAGACTCGACTTCAACACAAGAGTGTTCTTCTCTTTCCCAAATACGAAGCAAATAAAAATATGCCAGAAGTTGAAGAAGATTTTTCTTGTTTTGTGAAAATGATGATGGAAATTGAAGAAACATAGAGGGAATTACATTTAATAGCGATAATTATGCCCCCAATTATGCACCTAATTGACTAGGATCATTCATGTATAATTTACCATTATTAGCTGATTATATTTCCATTCTTTGAGGTACAATTGTTATATATATTCATGTATATTGTAATCATATGGGATCAAGTAAGACAAGTAATAATATGGTATCTGAGCTAACTTGAGAGAGATAACCATTTTCTCTTCTCTTCTTACATATTAACTCGTCACCATGGTGAACAACCAATCGAAAACTGCCACCGGAGCAGAAGCTTCATCCGGTTTTATACCATCACCAACATCCAACACAAGATCCGTGTTCTTGATGGGTCTAAGGTAACGTACTCAACATGGGTAAAATTATTCCAACTGCATGCCCGTGGATACAAAGTACTAGAACACATCAATGGAACACTGCGTCTGGCCAAAACCGATGAACGATATGCGGCATGGGTAGAGATTGATGCCCATATGTTACAATAGATATACGGTACGATCTCTGACGATCTTCTTGCCAGGGTTTTAGAAGATGAGTCAACAGCCTATGAAGCATGGATTCGAGTCAGAAACATTTTTCTCAATAACAAAGGGGCAAAGGGCTACAACCTTGGAACAAGAATTTAACAATCTGAAGTTAGAAGGCATGCCATCACTTCAAGCCTATTGCCAGCACCTACGAGAACTCGTAAGCCAACTTAAGGATGTAGATGCTATTGTAAATGGACAGAGGCTAGTTCTTCAATTTGTCCGAGGTTTGCCCACCGAGTACGATACAATTGCCTCCTATATTCATCAAACACTACGATCGTTCGAAATAGCACAATGTATGTTGGAATTAGAACAACATTGTAAATCTGGTCGAGACGAGACACCACCATCCTCCACCATTTTGGTTGCTTCGAACCCTACCACACACACTCGTTACCTGACCGATGGGAGAATCGTCACCAACAATCGTCTCCCTACAATAGTAGTCACGAATCCACTCAACGCTCGGGGAGCTCTCGCCCAAACCGTGGATCTCACGACAAGGGTGACCGGCAATCACGCGACCTGTGTCCGACTCCTCCTACATAGGCAGCCACGTGGGCACAACCCCCTTGGGATGCCCCGCCATGCTCGTACCCTACTTCCCCGGGGTGGGCACCTCAATGGTCCTCGTGGTAGCCCAAAAGTGAACATGCTCGACATTACCAGGTACGATGCTCTAAAACCGACCGATCTTGGTGAAACTTTTCATCAATGTCACTCGAACAACCCACGGGGACTAAATGGTATATGAATATAGGGGTATCATCTTATTTGACATCCGACTTAGGTACCCTCTCCAACTTAAATAATGATAGTTCTATCTGTCGTATATTTGTTGGAAATGGCATGAGCATTCCCGTGTGTGGTTCGGGCATATCTTGCATCAATACCGAAAATCGAACCCTTCACCTTCGCAATGTCCTTTATACACCCAATATTATCAAAAATCTTATATTTGTGCAGCAATTATCAACGGACAATTAGGTTTCAATTGAGTTTGACCCCATTGGTTTTTTCTGTCAAGGACCTCAAGACTGGAGCCCTTCTACTTCGAAAAAATAGTTCTGGTGATCTATATCTGCTCTTTAATGCCCGGTCAAATATTTCAACATATTGATGTTTCACCACCATTTCTCATGACTTATGGCACAACCACTTAGGCCACCCCGTCTCTCATGTCCTTTTGCATCTTCATTCCAAATTTTCTATTTTATGTAATAAGGATACTAGCTCCACTTTATGCAATTCGTGCCAAATTAGTAAACATAAGCGCTTACTGTTTCATGATTATCATTCTCAAACAATTGCTCCATTTGATATTATCCATAGTGACTTGTGGACGTCTCCCGTTTTAAGCAACACCAATTACAAATACTACCTTGTGTTGATTGATAAATTTTCTCAATTTATGTGGGTCTACCCTCTCAAAGCCAAATCTGAAGTTTTGGGAAATTCAAACAATTTTATACTCTAGTTAACACTCAATTCATTCGTAAAATTAAGAGCTTCCAATGTGACCTTGGGCGTGAATTTGACGATAATGAATTTCATCAATTTGCCAATTCAACAAGTCTCGTATTTCGCTTCTCTTGCCCTCAAACCTCTCCTCAAAATGGTAAAGCCGAAAGAATTCTTCGTCGCCTAAATGAAATCATCCTCGCTTTACTCTTTCATGCATCTCTAACACCGTCTTTTTGGGTGGAAGCTCTTCACACCGCCGCAAACCTACATAACATTCTACTGACTCCTCTATTAAACCAATGCACTCCCACTTCGGTTCTGTATTACCTAGATCTAACGTATGACTACCTTCGAGCTTTTAGATGTCCTTGTTATCCCAATCTATTCGCTAAAAGACCTCACAAAATTGCTACTCGTTCCTCTCGATGTGTCTTTCTTGGTTACCCAACACATTTCCGAGGATATCGATGTCTTGACCTTCAAACCGGTAAAGTCATTCTCTCTCGCCATGTCACTTTTAATGAGTCGGTTTCCATTTTGCTAAGCTCCCCAAACCACCAACCTCAGCATACTCTTTCCTTGACTCTTTTCCCATCCATCTACTTCCTCACATATCAACTCATATACCATCCCCTACCACTTCCCCTTCAAAACTCACACCGAACCTGAGCACTCCCAACCGCTCAATTTCTACCTCACCGACTGCCACTCCCACCCCTTCGCCTACTGGTGAGAACCCACTTAACATCGCTCAAACTCCAGAGCCTACAATTTGTTTTTCTTTGTGAATGACCTTTTCTGGAGTGAAAAAGATTTGTTCATCAATCTCTGAATCAGAATCAGAGTCAGAGTCAAGAAAGTCTTTCTTGATCTTGTCAGAGGTAACTATCTCTGAAGTTTTAACAACTTCTCTGGGTTTGGAAATTTTAATGATCTTTTTCATGCTAGCTTTCTTTTGCAAGTCAGAAACAACATTTTCTTCAAAAGCTCTTCTAATGTCTTCTTCAAAAGTAGTTCTGACCTTTTCTTAAGAGTTTGGTGAAAACATAGTGCTTAAGAGTTAAGTAGGCTCTGAGGTTTGACTTTAGAGGTACTTGCTTCAGAGACCTCTAGTTTTTGAATAAGAAAGAATCAAATCTGAAGAATTTTTGGGATCATTACTCTGAGTTTTTATTTGAGGAACTTCTGAAGACTCTCTGATAGTATTTTGAATAGTTTTTGAGTTTGTTTTTGCTTCAGAGTAAGAGATGTTCTTAAATTTCAAGTTTCTGATTCTTGATCCTTTAGAAGTTTTAACTATTTTGAAGACATTAGATTTATTCAGAGATGGAAAGTCAGGGTTCTGAACTTTTCCAACACAAAAAGTAGAAGACAAAGATGTTTTCTTCTTTCCAGTAAATGGATCCATTTCATTGAATCCCAATCCCTGAGTATCCATCTGTGAGTTTATCTTGATATGCACATCTTGTGCGTCTAGATAGCTTTTAATCTGTAATTCCTTTCTTTCTAGAGATTGGCGTAAAACCTCTCTCTCTCTTTTTGAAAAAAGTTGGTTAAAGCAACATAATTGAGCCTTTCATACTCATATCTTTTTACTTCTTCTTCTTTTGCCTTTAAATTTTTTTCAAGTTCCTTGTATTTTGAAAGAAAGAACATCCTCTGAGATATTTCAAGCTCTGTCTTTTCATCAAAAATTTCTTTCTTTTCTAATTCTAAAAGATCATTTTCTCTTTTGTAAAAGTTCAAGTCTTTTAAAACTTTTTTTTCTCTTTTCTTATTCATCAGAAAGCTTTTGCTTTAAGATCTGAAATTCATCAGTGAGTTTAAGCACATCTAATTCAAGTTCAAATTTAGAAGTAGAAGGAGAGTATACCTTTTCAGAGTGATCCTGGGATGATCCTTCTGATTGATCATCATCAGCTAATGCTATGCCATAGAGGTTAGTAGGTTTTTCTTCTCCATCAGAGGTTGAGTCAGAGAGCCAATCTTCCATCTCTGCTACAAGAACTCTTTCTTTCACATTGTATATGTATTTGTTCTTGTAATAATCTTGGTCTTTGATCAATCTTCCTTTGCAGTTGGCAGAAAAGTGACCTGGCTTGCCACATCTAAAACATCTTCCATCATTCTGGTTGGTTGAAAGAGCAGTACCTTCTGACTCGTAACAGTGGAAGCAAATAATGTTTAAATCAAGTTGTTAATTCGTACTCACAGTAAAGAAAATTTAATATCCAAGTAAGAATAATGAACAAGCAAATATTCACTGGATAAACAAGTATATTATCAAGAACACCATAACAGTGGTTTAAATCTTACAAGATCTCCTTGTACAATTCACAATACATAAAGAAATAATTATTTTACAAGTAGGTAAAGGAAAAGCACACTTTGAGCAAAGGGTTGCACGTCCTATTTATAGGACTCAAAAGGTGAACAATGTACTTTCCTGACATACAAGACATGCTTGAACAATAATCTACCTAAAAGGTAAATCTTATCACTAGGTGACGTGTCTTCTGATCGCGTGTCAACATTTGTAGAAATCTTTAGCTTGATCTTCAGAGGGAATTTCTTCAGAGCTCTGATGTAGACCTCTAAGGAAGTTATCTCTGATATCTTCTTGCTGAATACTCTATCTCTGTAATGTTCTTCAGAGATAGGCTTGCTCTCTGATGGCTATCTCTGGAAGTCCTCTGAAATAGGTCTTAGGATATTTTCAATACTTTTACATATCAGAGTTGGGGCTAATAATATCCCCCTAAGTATTGAAAATAAAAATTTACAAAAATAGCAGAGACATTATCTAGAAAGCAAAGAGGAGAAAATCATTCTCTGTTAAATGTTACTTCTCACTAAGCATTTAAGTTACATAACAAGGGAAGCTAACATTAAAAATTACACACAAAAGAAAATTACTATCTAAACCCAGAACAAATTATGTGGAATTTCATGATCAACTCTTTAAAAAGGATCATTGAGCTAATTTCTGTGTACAAAGATTCAAACAAATCTTCTCAGTGTCTATCTTTCTTTACATTCAGCATACGCATCATCCCCTTTAGTGTCTCATTCGAATATTTCGCCACTTCAGATGCCAGGAAGATCTTATTTTTATTTGACACTCTGAACACAAACCCAGAGGCTCTGCCCCAATTGAACCAACCTTGTATTTGTCTAAGTCTTCAATCACTTAAATCGGAGCAGTGTCCCTTAATCTATCAACTCTAAGGTTTAATGTGATCTATAAGACCAACTTGGCTCTGAGTTTGACATGGGCTTCTATTGCACTCTTCACTTCGTATTCGCCCATTCTATAGACTCTTCCTCTCTCTGCTTTTGATGAGCAATAGGCACATAGAAGAGGTAAGTCATAGGGGTTCAGATTTACGATATCGTTATCATTAAATTGGTAAACTCTATTGTCTCCCCGTATGACTTCATAGTGTTTATAGATGATTTTTTCACATCCATACTTCTTCTCTGAGACTTTGTGAACTTCAGTGATTGGCAGTTCTGAGAGAACATCTTTACGACTACTTGTCTTATCTCTGACAAACCTCTTTTCTATTTTAGACATACCTTCTTTGAGTCTTGGATTCAGAGGGAAGGCAATTTTGTCTTCTATGTTGAATTCACAGTACATATGTCTATAGAAGTCTTCAACAGATGCTTCGACTTGATTTGTTAAAAATTATGGAGGTCTGATGTATGTTGAGGATGCTAGAATTACAATGCTTGAAATCTAAACAAGTACCTCTGAGGTTGATCTTTCAGCTTATGAGGTAGGAGGTATTTGTTCATCTTCAACCATTGTTGTATCTTTAGCAGACAGTTGAGTTGTCTCTAGTTCAGTCCTTTGGATTTTGGGAGTAGATGGTAGAGTTTCGTCTGTTGCAGAGGTAATCATGGCGTCCATCTACACTTGATCTTCATTTTGTTGCTCTGCCTCTGATATATCTATTAGGTGAGTTTGAGCATTCTAATAGGCACGCTCCTCTTTATTTTCAGCAACCTCTTCATCATCAGAGTCACTTCCAAACGCATCCCTCATTATTAGTGTTGGTCTTTCTGGAGAGGAAATACATCCTCTAAAGGAGTGCTGGAGTTGTCCACAATTTCTTCATCATCATCAAGAGAAGCAATGGTCTCTAGGATGGAATTGATCATTGGAATAAGTGGAGTCTTTGAAGTAGGAGGTGCTAGTAGTATGACAGCTACTAGAGAGCTTAAGATTTTGGTGGTAGATGGGTGGTCATCAGCAGAGGTGGGATTCCTCTCTGGTTCATTCAAGTCTTGAGCTCTACCGGATTGTCTAGGTGTAGAGGAGGAGGGGGAGCAGAGGCACTTGCTTCTTCTGCTCGGATGTTGATTGCTTGCTTCTCCCCCTTTTGATGATCTGATGACCCTTGTGGCTTATCATCGTCATTATTGTCGTCAGAGTCCTAAAATTTAGCTTCCTTGGAAGCCTCCTCTACGCAGGAAGTCTCTGGGGTGACAGAGGGTGCTGGAGAAAGAAGCTCTAGAATGTCCTTAATAATGTCGTTCTTGGCAGATGAGAGTTCCTTTGATAGATTTTCAGAGCTACCCTCTACAAGCTTATCCAGAGTAGCAATCTTGTTGTTGTTTGTTGTGAGTTGGTTGCGTAGCTCAGAGACCTCTGAAGTGAGTCTTTGAACTTCAAAGTTTGAGGCAGAGGCCTCTGAGGTCTTTTCCATGGTAAGTTTTAGATCGTTCAAGGATCCTTTGATTTCATCACTAAAGATCTTGAACTCATCCTTAAGAATCCTTTGGTAGGTATTTCTCTACAGTAGTTCTGATCAGCTCCTCCTCCTCCGCCTGAGGTTCAGGGGAAGGGAATCTGATGTGATGAGTTGACTTGCTATCCAGGCATGTCAACCCTTGTGCAACTAAGTCAATCCATTGCCCCTCAGTAAGGCAATCCCTACGCGAGATCCTGAAGATCTCTGGAACTATGGGATGGTCCTCTAAATCATGAGCCATAGAGGCATCATGTTGTGTGGGAGGTGGTGAAGTACTATGGGGCGAAGGGGTACTTTTTGTTTCAATGGCTAAGTCCTTTTGAGAGGAATTATCCAGATTGATGGCTTCCCTAGGATGTGTGCTTCAGAGGCAGAAGGATGTGCCTCTGAGTGGTTGGTTGGGGTTAGGATCGAGGTGTGCACCTATAATCCAATATTCTTTGGTGTTGGATCACCTAGAATAGATTGTGTGGAAGCACTAGGAAGGGGGGCTTGGAAATCTCACATGTGTGCCAGGAGGGGCATCTTTTTCTACCTCTCCACTATCGACTCCTAGGATGTCAAGAATCATTCTCTCTAAGATACTCTCTTCCTCACTTTCCTCTACTCTGAGAGAGCTAATCTCTTCCTCAGTATCAGAGGCACCCTCTGATCTTCTCTCTTCAGAGGCACCCTCGGGTTGTCCTTTGTTCTCATCTAAAGGAGCATCATAGTTCTCACTTTCTGATTCTAACTCAGGCTCAGGACCTAAGTGTGTTGGGGATCCCATTACCTGTTCTTTCAATTGGGCAACACCTCTAAGATAGGTAAGAATGGGGTGGTCCTCTGGAATATACTTTATCATGCTCTGAGGGAACCGTCGCTCTGATGGGTAGGGTGGAGTTGTGGTTGGCTTAAAACTATTCATTACGAACAATGAGGTTTTTGGTCCTTCTTCAGGGAGTGTGAACTTCCTTATTGCTCCTCTGATGACCAAGGAAATGAACCTGGGAAACAAAACAGAAAAAGGTCGATTTCCCTTGGCTAGCGCCTTGTTTTTCCTTTCCACTATAGTATGGATCTCTGAGTAGATCAGTTCCGCCATGTCTACATTCCTATTGATGAATAGGGTATACATGATAGTCAAAAGAGTGGGGTTGGCCTGATCCTGGCTGCCAAGCTTGTAAGTCAGTGTGCGATTTAGCACACTGAACATGAAGTTCCAGACTGGTGGTAGATGTTGCCTCCTAAATTCACTTAATTTTGTTATTTATTTGTTATAGCCTAAGTGAAATAGGAACTGAAGTAGGGTTTCTTGAGATGGGGGGTTTTTCAAATCTGGTTATCTCTAAGTCATTGGCTTTAGGAAGAAACAACCTACGTCTTAAAGTTTTGGGGGAAATCGAATGGTGACATCCTTTTCACCAGCATCTATGTAGCCAACTAGTCCTTTTTCTGTTTGAATGTACTCACTAGAGTACCACCATTGTTGAACATAGTTGAGTGGAACATTTGAGTCAAAACTGTTCAAGGCATCGTTGAGTTCACAAGTTCAGAAAAATTCGAAAATAGGTATGTATTGTTATTTGAATTTGAGAGGATTAATTTCCAGGTAGAAGTAATTTCCTTTCACGGGGATGTTGAACTGGGCTTGTTCACGATGGGGAACGATTCTACTTGAATCATCTGAACCTTCTTGGTTTTGCGCCATTTTTGCAGGTTTGGGAGATATGAAGCTTTTTCTTGCTAGATAGAAAAGATGAAGTTTGAGAGAGAAATTCTTGAGAGCATAAAGATGAAATGAAGTGTGGAGTGGATTTTTATGGACGTGTGACGTGGGTTTGGGGGCTATGGAAGCGGCGTTTGTGAGTCCCCATGTCAGAAACGTTCCATCATCTATCAACTCAGAAATGGACAAGTGTAGATGGAGGGTGAAAGGACGCTTATGTCAGACAGGTGTCATTTTGGGTTTTCTATTTTGAATATGACTGCCACCAAAATAAATAACCTACACGAGCCAATTCTTTTTAAAGAAATCCACAAGTATAAAAACCTTTTCTCAAACATTTAAATTTCTTTTATGGAAAAAAAATTATTAAAAAAAATCCAAAACTTGATTGAAGGAATATCCAAGAACACTAAGATTTAGTGCTCTGATGTATCTTCAAAGCATATGATATCAGAGGCTCTAGAGAGTATTGTCAGAGACTAAATAATAGAATCGAAGATTTGTTTCAAAAATTTGAATCAAGTTTGGTTTTCAGAAAGTATACGTTTTAAAGATAAGAATGAAGTAAATACTTTGTGAAAAAGATCCTATGATGAAAGATCAGAGGCTCTGGTATGAATATCATAGGTAAGATCAGAGGCTCTGACATTAGTATCAGAAGCTCTGATGCTTGACTTCATTACCTTCCAACGGTTCTTACTCCCCCTTGACATATAAGGGTAGTTTTCTCCCCCTTAACAGATGAATGATTTCATTTGTTTCCTCTCCCCCTTGAAATGTGCTTAGGATAACAACATGAGAAGAATCCTCTAACGGTGCTTTTTGATATCTTGTATAAGAAGAATCAACTGAATATATCTCACGAAGATCTTGTTCTTTCTACTTGCTTTATATATATGAATTGTGATATTTGAATCTGCTTTTGATATTAAACTATATTTCTTCCGCTGTTAATACTCTTGCTGTTTATATCATTATTGTTATAAGATTAAATCTGGGATCCAACAATTGGTATCAGAGCCAAATGAAGAAACTCTTCTTCATTTCGGTCATCTATGGCAACAATTGAAGATTAAATGATTATTTTGTTGTTTTGGTGCTTAGATTGATTCAATCACATGAGCCTTGACACAAATATCATTTCTGGGATTTATTCACTGTTTTGTGCTTACTTGAGATCTATCTTTTGATTTTGATATGATTTGGATGATCTTTGATAGATTATTTGCTTGATTCTACAGAAAATCTGTTTCTGCACACCACATATTTGATGAAATGCCTATGTGAAGATTTAATTTCATTTTGGATTAAATCTGATCAGATTGATTATATGTGTGTGTTTTAATCCTTTCTCATTCATTGGTCTAACATTTGATAAGCACTAAGTAGATGGTTGATCTATGATCCCATCCTTGTGTGTGCTTTAGTCCATTGCTATTTTAGCATCTCGATAGTTAGGTTGTTGATCTCAGATCTGACCTTGATATCATTCGAGATTGGACTGTCTCTGATCCAGATTTTGTTCAAAATTCCGCTGCTCATAATCGATTAAATGAAAGACTCATTCATTTCGGTCTTGGAAAATGTTGCTTGATCCAAATTCGGAGAGATAAGGTTGGATTCTCATTGAGATTAATTTCATTTCCAAATTTCAGATCAGAAAAATGTGGCTTGTATGAGAAAGATTTGGTGCTGTGTTGATAAAAGGTGGATAATTAAAAGCAGATTTATTGAATTTGTTCATGTAATCCGGAGTTCTAGTTCATGTTCATGCAAGATTAAAAACCAAACAAAAAGTTTCTTGTTGTTCTGTGCAAAACAACAAGTTGTTGTTGAGCTAATCATAACAGAAAGTTGTTGATTAGACAAAGTTGTTGATGTTGAAAGAATGCTAATTTGTTTCTGTTGATTTGATCTTGAAGTTCATCTATGTTGTGGCAGCAAGTTCTTAGATTTGTGGATGTCAAAATTGTGAACCAATCGCAAAACAGATTGTCCATGCTACCGTCCAGATTTTGAAATATGCAGCAACAGTTGTGTATCGAAGAATCGAATCTATTTGCTGTTGTGTCCAGAGTTGCTGTCAAATTTACGCAGCTGTAGAATTTTGATGATATCTCTCTCATTATCGCTCTAAATTTCAAGATTCTAGATGCTTTGGAAACCTAAGACACAGTTGCACAACTTTGTTGTTTTGCATTTTCTCAAAATAAAGCTGCTTGCATGTCAAAAACTGTGTTGAACTTAAGTGATAGCTGCTGGACAGAATGTTGCAATTTGCTGCTGTTTGCTGTTGTTTTCTGCTGTTTGTTGCTGTCATGCACAAACTTACTGTTGTTCAGTTTATTATGTGCAGCACTAGTCGGATCCAATGACAGAGAGGCTTCTGTTTTGAAGTTTATTCAGAGTTTGATCATGAATATTCAGACATCAAGGCTAATCAGAGTTTACACATCCTATTTCATAGCAAAGTCTATTTTTCAGAAAAACTTGACAGCTTTGCGCGTCTGTCGAATTGTGCTCATATCTCCCTCCTCGAAGCTCCAAATTTGACGAGTCTAGATGCGTTAGATTCCTAAGACAAAGATGAACATTTTTCATGTTTTGAGTTTGTTCTGAATAGGTGTGATGATTGGCCAGAATCTGCGTTAAAGTCAGAATATAGATGTTGTTAAGCTGCTGTTGAGCTGTTATTTGATTTCCAGATATATGCAGAATTCTATTCATTCAGATTTCATGTGTAGAATTTGACAATTAAGATTTGAAAAAGTTCGAATTGGGGCAGATTACCAAGTGCATCGGAGATCAGTTCAGAGAATGTTTGAAAGCCATCCAGTGTTATCGGACAAATTTCTCTCACATGTCCACAGTTTAACCAATTTCAGATTTTCAGATTTCTAACTTTGCAGATAGTTCGAACAATTACCAGAATTTCATATATGAGATATGTGTGCATACATATTTTGAAATGGTACTTCCAGATTTCGAAGTGCAGTAGTTTATGCAGAGTGTGAACAGTTCAGATTTGAGCACATATTTGCAGAAGCTTGATTTCAGAAGTTCAGAGTCCGACTTTACTTGTGCATAGTGTTCGAAAAGGTTCTAGATTTCAGTATCAATGCAATCAGAATTATGGTTGGTGTCCTTGTACATATTGTGTTTGAAACTTTGACCACAGAAAATCCAGAGGTGTCGATCAGAGACGTGCAGAGGCTCTGGCCAGAGGTACCAGTCACTCTGGTTATAAACATTCTTTTTAAAGAGGATTTGCAGTTGTATTTTTCTGTTGTTGGAACAATGTATATGTGCAAAAGATACAAACAGAATGTCCAGAAGATGCTAATACACACGCAAAATGTTGTTCCATAAATGTTTATGCACATGTAGAGGTTGTCCAAATTTAGAGATCAGATTAATCCAGAGTTTGACTGTTCATTTGTGGAGAGTTGAGCGACAACTTGTTGCTGCACTATCCATTTGAAATCTGCAGAAGTGTTAATGAACAGTTATGATACGATTGATAACAAATATAAATGTTGATGGTTGTGTTCAATCCCTGTAGAGGCATGTGCAAAAGTTGTCCAAATATATGCAGACGATACAAGTCTAGATGTGTGCAGAAGCAGTGCACGTGCAGAAGTTTAAAGGCAGAAAATGCACATCAGAGGTTGTACAGAGTCTCTGTAAAGCTGTCTAGAAGCTACGCATATGCTGTCAAATGTGCAGTAGGCCTCTGTGCATTTGTAGAAGTATATAACAAATGAATTCAGAGCAAGGATGTTGTGTACTCAGAAATTGATCAAGAGGGAAACTATCAGAGATGCACAAAGCCTCTCTAAGATTGTTCAGAGGTATGTCCAGAATAATCTTCTGCTGTGCAAAATGTTCAGACCTGCCGCGTTCAGTTTCAAGATAGCAGAGCATGCAGATTGTTATCAAATTCTCGAAGAAGCTGTTGTCTAAATGTGTTTACAGAAGCACAATAACAGTTTGAAAAGGTTTTTTTCCAGAGATTGATCAGAAGTACACGCAGAAGCTGTCCAATTCGTGCAGAGCTTCTGTGAAGTGCAGAAGATATGTGCAGAAGTTGTCAAGAAGCCACACAGAGGTTGTCCAGTGAAACGCAGAGGCTCTGAACACACAACAGAGGCTCTGGTCATTCACATTGTGATCAGAGGCTATCGAGAGTATGAACCGCATAGATGTTCTGTCCAGATGTGAATACAAAAAAAATGCAGCAAAAGGTTGAAAAGTTTTTTTTCGTTCAAAGATTGCTTAATCAGAGGCTGCCAATGTCCAGAAGTTAACCGCAGAGAGGCTTGTGCAGAGCCTCTGTATGCTGTCTAGAGCCTCTGATTTTTATGTACAATCCGAGCAGAGGCAGATCACAAAGCCTCTGCAGATCTGTGCAGAGCCTCTGTGAAGATGTTCAGAGGCTGTTGTGCAGAACTTAATCAAATATTCATCTAGATCTTGATAGTAGTCTTTCCAGATCCACAGAGAACCACAGAGGCTGCGACAAATTGATCAGAGATGTGCTTAAGCTATCATACATAGAGGAAGGCGCAGATGACCTGTGTGCATATGTAGAAGCTCAGAGGCAGAAAATACACATCAGAGGCAGATTGCAGAGCCTCTGAGGTTGTCTAGATGTATGCGTATAGAAGTTTGAAGTGATGCACAGAACCGAATGCACAAAGCCTCTATGCATGTACAGAAGTTAAAAGATTATCCACAGAGGCTCTGACTGAGAGCAACGCAGCCACATGCTGAGCTGTGAACCAAAAATTTGAAAGAGAAGTTACCAGAGGGGAGGACCAGAGGTAGACCAGAGGATGCGTATCAGAGGTCAATGGTCCAGAGATCGTAATGAGCCAAGTGCCCGAAGCCCGAAATTTTCGAATTTTCTGACATCATTGCGCTGTTTCAGAAACACGTGCACAACTTTTTACTCGAAGTTCCGATTTACATGAGTCTAATTGCGTTGGATTGATAAAACACAGGCGTACGACTTTTCTGTTTTGAGTTTTCTCAAATTCCATGAGCTGATATGCCAGAATCTGTTTCAAAGTCTGCGTTAGAGTGCTGGACCGAAAGCATTGCATTTCACTTGTGCTATTTCCGCTTTCAAGAACGGTGTTCCCTCGTCTATTCTTCATGGATTCAAGAAACGTTTGTGACATATTGCATGTCACTCCCTCCTATGATTTTCAAGTTTAAATCTCGGTGCCGAACGCTTACTCAACGGGATCTTAAGAGTCAAGTTTTCTGTTTTGACGACTATTCTGCGCAGCTGAGGGAAAACTTGCACAACTCACTCATTTTTCATACAAAATGGATGAATCAAAGCTTTTTGGAAATCTAAGAGGCTGGAGTTCAATGTGCATGTTTTATGTTTTCTCTCAATCAGACTCCTTGATGGTCAAAAACAGCGGTGAAGTTGAGACATGAAAGTTGGACAAATTGGGATAATTCGTCTAAGTCTTTCAAGAATATGAGCCTACATTTGAGGGGGAGCTTATTATGCCATGAAGACTCGAAGAACGGCACACAAAAGCTTCTAAAGAAATCAAAGGGGAGACTATATGATGATGCTTTCTTTATAAAACATTAGGGGGAGATTGTTAGATTAAATTAGCCCCTAATTTAATTGAATGTTTTATAAAGAATTGTATTTTGGGCTTTTTAAATAGTTGTGTGGGCTTGAGCCTTTTATTTGTAAATGGGCCCTATTTATTGGTGCCGTGGCTCACTTTGCTCATTAGGGTTTTTAGGAGAGGAACACACTTTACACACACTGACTAAATTTTATGAGAGTCGTCTTCATGTTTAGTGTGGTGTTCTTCCCATTCCTCCTCCATCAATGAAATCAAAGCATACGAGATGAGTATTATGATTAATTGTTTTTCATTTATCTCTTATCTCTACATTTCTATGGAGTATCTTCAATTGTTTGTCTGTATTAGGATCTAACAACATCAATATGCTTTGTCTTGGAATGTTGCACTGGATTTGCAGAGATGGAAATTGCACTTCTGGAGTCACACAAGATGGGAATTTTATTGAAGTCAAGACCATAGTCTCTGAGTTGAGTTTTCATCCATATCACTTGTGAACAACAGCTAGCAGCAACAACATATTATGCCTCTGCTGTAGAAGTTGACACACAGTTTTGCTTCTTAGATGACCAACTCACTAACTTGTTTTCCAAAAGTTGACAGCATCCAGAGGTACTTTTCCTGTCTAATTTTCATCATGAATGATCTGCATCAGTATAAGTTGTTAGTTCGAAACCAGAGAGTTTTGGATACCAGAGACCAAGAGATGTTGCACCTCTAAGGTATCTAAACACTCTCTTTACAGCAGATAAGTGCGCTTCCTTTGGATTACCTTGATATCTAGCACAGAGACAGGTTGCAAACATTATATCAGGTCTACTTGCAGTTAAGTATAAAAGTGACCTAATCATGCCTCTATAGGTTTTGACATCTACAGGTTACCCTGAAGGATCAGAGTCAAGCTTAACTCCAGTGGAAATAGGAGTTTTCATAGGAGTTGAATCATTAAATTTGTACTTTTTCAAAATATCAAAGACATGGCTTGATTTATGAAAGTACCCTATGAAATTTGTTTTACTTGCAATCCCAGGAAGAATGTTAGTTCTCCCATGAGACTCATTTCAAATTCACTCTTCATTAACTCTGAAAACTGTCACAATACTTTTGATTTGTAGAACCAAAAACAATATCATCAACGTATATTTCTACCCGAAGTATCTCATTTTTATACTTTTTGATGAATAGAGTGGTGTCTACAGTTCCTTTTTTCAAAACCATTTTCGATCAGAAAAGTTGACAAAGTTGCATTCCATGCTCTGGGAGCTTGTTTAAGGCCATAGAGAGCTTTATCAAGGTAATATATATGGTCTGGGAACTCTGAACTTTCAAATCCAGGTGGTTGTGGGACATATACTTCTTCATTAAGTTTACCATTAAGAAAGGCATACTAGACATCCATTTGATACACTTAGAATCCTTTGTGTGCAGCATAGGCTAAGAAGATTCTAATTGCTTCTGGCCTAGCCACAAGTGCAAAGGTTTCATCATAATCATTTCCCTCTTCTTGGCAATATCCCTAAGCAAACAATTTGGCTTTGTTTCTAATTATATCCATCTTCATCCTTTTTGTTTCTAAAAACCCATTTGGTCATGGGGCTGATCATTTGTCCATCTTAAGATTGGAGCATGAATGTGTGGTGGAGTTTGAGCTTAAGAGATGTCAAGGTGAGGTATTTTTGTTGTGCTGTTCAGACACTCTGAAGAAATTTCCAGAGATGGTGATGGTGGCTCTGGAGTCTCTTCAACAGATGTCTCTGGTTCACCTTTTTCTTCAGAAGATTCTTGTTCTTCTTCAACTGTTTGTCTGGATGTATCTCTTGGACCTGCATTGTTTGAAGTAGAAGGTGTAGTATTAGAAAGACCAAAAATATTTGTACATGTGATCTGAGGTTCTTCTGATGCAGCTCTGTGATTATCTCTGAATATAAATTAAGAGGTGTCATCATCATCAAAGTCTTCAAAAATTCTATTCAATTATGACTCTCTGAGCTTTGATGAGTCAGAAGCTTCTTTGTTCTGGGAATGAGAATTCTGAATGTCAGAGTTTCTGGATTCTCTTTTATCAAAAGAGACATTGATGCTTTCTTGAATGGTCCTGGTTCTGAGGTTGACCACTCTAAAGGCCTTGGAAGTCAAAGAATAACCAATGAACTTTCCTTCATCAGCCTTTTTGTCAAAGTTTCCAAGTTGATCTCTGTCATTCAAGATATAGCACCAGCACCTAAAAACATTAAAGTATTTGACATTTGGTCTTCTATTGTTAATGAGTGCATATGTTGTCTTTTTGAATCTTTTAACAATAGTTGCTCTGTTTTGAGTAAAGCAGGTTGTTGGCACTGCTTCAGCCCAAAAATTGGTTAGAAGATCAGATCCTGCAAGCATTGTGCTTGCAGCTTCAACTAGTGTTCTGTTTTTCCTTTCAACAACACCATTTTGCTAAGGTGTTCTTGCTGCTGAGAAGTTTGGTGTAATGCCTTCTTCTGATAGATAAGAATTAATTTTGGCATTTTTGAATTTTGTGCCATTATCACTTCTCAACTTTTGAACCTTGCACTTGAATAGAACTTGTAATCTTTTCAACAAATTTATCAGAATCTCTGTTACATCAGATTTAACTCTTATCAACTCAATCCATGTATATCTTAAATATTCATCAATGAGTACAAATATATACTTCTTTCCAGACAGACTTTGCACAGAAATTGGAACACATAGGTCAACATGAAGCATGTGCAGAGGTCTGGGACAATTATTATCACTTTTGGTTTTGCGTGATGATCTTTTCAATTTTCCCATGTCACAAGCAGAACAGAGATGGTCTTTGTTAAACTTTAGAGACGGTAGACCTTTAACCAAATTAAGTTTTACCAACTTATCAAGTTATGAAAAATTCAAGTGTGAGAACTTTTTATGGCAGAGCCAAGCATCCTCATTGTTCAGAGATACCAAACAGAGTTTCTCTGAATTGGTATCTATGTGTTTTGTAAAGTCCATGCGATACATATTACCTTTTCAATCAGCTCTGAGCATTTCCTGACCTGTATTTGAATGTAATATAGAGTAGTAGTTCCTCTGGAATTTCACACCAAAACCATGGTCTCAAAGTTGACTTATGCTGAGGAAATTATTCTTTAACCCATCAACATAAGCAACTTTTGAAACTGATACATTTCCTCTTGCAGTTTCTCCATAATCCTTCATATGTCCCTAAGTTAAGTAGGCTCTGAGGTTTGACTTCAGAGGTACTTGCTTCAGAGACCTCGGGTTTTTGAATAAAAAAAGAATCAAATCTGAAGATTTTTTTGGGATCATTACTGTGAGTTTTTATTTGAGGAACTTCTGAAGACTCTCTGATAGTATTTTGAATAGTTTTTTATAGTCTATTTTTTCTTCATAGTAAGAGATGTTCTTAAATTTCAAGTTTCTGATTCTTGATCCTTCAGAAGTTTTAACTCTTTTGAAGACATTAGAGTTATTCAGAGATGGAAAGTCAGGATTCTGAACTTTTCCAACACAAAAAGTAGAAGTCAAAGATGTTTTCTTCTTTCCAGTAAATGGATCCATTTAATTGAATCCCAATCCCTGAGTATCCATCTGTGAGTTTATCTTGATATGCACATCTTGTGCACCTAGATAGCTTTTAATTTGTAATTCATTTATTTCCAGAGATTGGTGTAAACCCTCTCTCTCTCTTTTTTAAAATAGTTGGTTAAAGCAACATAATTGAGCCCTTCATACTCAGATCTTTTTACTTCTTCTTCTTTTTCCTTTAAAACTTTTTCAAGTTCCTTGTATTTTTCGGAGAAGGATTTTTCTTTCATCCTCCGAGATTTTTCAAGCTCTGTCTTTTCATCAAAAATTTCTTTCTTTTCTGATTCTAAAAGATCCTTTTCTCTTTTGTAAAAGTTCAAGTCTTTTAAAACATGTTTCTCTTTTCTTTTTCATCAGAAAGCTTTTGCTTTAGGATCTGAAATTCATCAGTGAGTTTGAGAAGTAGATGGAGAGTATACCTTTTCAAAGTGGTCCAGGGATGATCCTTCTGATTGATCATCATCAGCTAATGCCATGCCACAGAGGTGGTAGGTTTTTCTTCTCCATCAGAGGTTGAGTCAGATAGCCAGTTTTCCATCACTGCTACAATAACTCTTTCTTTCACATTGTATATGTATTTGTTCTTGTAAGAATCTTGATCTTTGATCAATCTTCCTTTGCAGTTGGCAGAGAAATGACCTGGCTTGCCACATCTAAAGCATCTTCCATCATTTTAGTTGGTTGAAAGAGTAGTACCTTCTGACTTTTGGGTTGTCTGTTGAAAGTATCTCTAAGGTTGTTGGAAATGTTGTTGTGGTATTTGATATTGAACAGGTTCATAATGAGTATACTAAATAGCCTTTCATTGTCATAGCAAAAAATAGGTTGAGCAAACTGAATTAGTTCTGTATGTCAATCAAGAGATAGAACCAAGGGTTGAAAATCCTAAGGTGTCTACAAGGGAGGAGGTTTTACTGGTAACTAGATTGAAAGTTTTTGATGTCATTGATCTGTTTTTTGACGAGGAAGAAGATTCAAGTGAAAAGTATGAGCAATTTTGGAAAGTTGAGGAGGAAGAGCAGAATAATCTAATGTTTGATGTTGATGACATTCCGGACAATGAAGCTAGTGTTCTTGATACTCTTCTAGAATCTCAAGAGGACATTCAGCTAAGTCCTGTTCGGAATTAAGCTCCAGAAGTTAATATTGAAGCCCCTGTTATTCCATCTTTCAGTGAGATAAATGTTTCTGGTCCTTCTGAAGTTCATGTTGTTCAAAATGTACCAAGTCCGCAAAGAAGTCCAAGTCCAGTGCAAGATATGCCACCAATACAAAGCCCAGAGCAGAATGTTCAAAATGCTCAAGATGTTCAAGCTGAAGGAGAAAGGGAGAATGATGATAATGTTCATGTACCCGACATGCCTGAAGCCGGACCTTAAAATGTTCTGGAAGCACCTCTTGTGCCATCTGAAGCTGACATTAGGCATATGAGACGTGCTCTCCAAGTTCCATTCCTTGAAGAGCAAATGAAGAAGATATTTGTCCATAGGGTAAGGGAGATGGATAAATACAAATTGTTGGGGGTACAGAATCAACCTAGAGAATATCAGGAGGAGTACGAAAACATGATCAACTAGCTGAGACTGGTTGAAAGAGATGTTAAGAACAAATCAAGTATTGTAACTGTCAGGGAAGTCAGGTTCCAGAAGTTTATGAATATTTGGTTTCCTGAATACTTCGTGCAAAGGAGAGATCTTACAGAATGCAGATTCACAAAGGCTGACTTTTGTTTCTTGAATTTAGATGATCTTGAATTTGTCTATCATCATTTTGGATAACTGACCATAAGAAGGGAGAACATCATTTTTGCTTTGTAAGTTATCAAACGGTTCATGAGAAGACATATCTTCTACACGTACTGTTATGACTTTCAATTGGGGATAGAGACAAATCAGAAGAAGATTAATATGATCAAGCTTAATCTGTCATTATCTGATATCAACAACTATGATCTTTTCACTGTACTGGAGGAACTAGAGTTCGGAGTTGTCTACAAGAATGATCAGAACGAGAAGAGATTCTTCAGAGTGTCTGAGATTGCTAAGTTTTCAAATGGAACTCTGAAGGTCATAAGACTGCAACTTGACTCCAGGTAGAAGGAAAGTGAGAGGAGAAGAATGCAAGGAGAAGATCATCTACCAAGAAGGGTGAAATTGCTTATGTTAAGAATTTTGGAGGCTATTGATGATAGAATCACGTTCAGAAGGGGGATCAGGAACTTTGAATCATTGTTGGGAATCAGACAAGCTAGAGATACAAGATGGGGCAAATAAGATTTTGTTATTTGATCTAAAAGGGGGAGAATGTTAGATCTATGTTTAGATCAAATAAGCTTGTTTAGTATGTTGTCTTTTTCATGTAAGCTTGTATAGAGGTCAAGGCTTGTTTGACCCTATATATATCATCTTTCTTTGTCTTGTTTTGTGTTAAGCCTTTTGCAAGTGTATTGTACTTTTGCTCTCCAAGAGATATATGACTCCAGTACTTGTGAGTTCAATTCTCTCTATACTTTCTCTGAATTTGTTCTGCAATTGATTTAATGCTTGAAATCTAGGATCACAATTGGTATCAGAGCAGATCAGATTCAATTGGGAAAATCAACAACACAAGATTTTAAGCAGAAAATTTCGATTTCTAAATATAGAAACGTTACTGTTCATCGAAACTGTTGCATTGATCAAGATTGTGAAATCATGATGATTTGAATGTGAATTTTAGTACACTGTGATTTCCAAGTTAAATTGAACATCTTTCATTCAGAAAGATTATTCAATTAAACAACAGTTTGGGAGAATTTGATCAATCTTACTACTTCAGGAAACTTTCCACTTTCGGACTGTCAAAGATCAAGTTACTTCAATCATGGTTGTTCTTGAGAAAATTCATACCACAGGGTTCTTCTTGATGCTATAGTGATCGTATCTACCAAATTTCAAAGGCTAATTGAAAGATTTAGGTGGATTTGGGTTGAATTTTTCGAAAATATATTCAAGATCCACAAAATTCGCACAAATCATGAAGAACTCGCATGAAGAACTCGCACACTGAAGAATTCACACAATTCAGTAGATTATTTGTTTAACGACAGAATTCGCACAAGAGTATCATACGAATTCACTAGAATTCGTGTTAGTGTATTATTGTATCCAAGATTTAATAGGAAAAGTCAAGTCAAGTAAAGTCAACAAAGTCAAAGTCTGTTTAGTCAAACCTGAGTTTACTTAGTTGTTAAGCTTATAGTTTTAGTCCTTGGTATAAATACCATGTTGCCTTGTAAATCATGTAGCTAGACACATTGTACTCAAGATTGTTAGATCAATGACTATTCTGATGTGGCAACAGCTTGAGAAGATTATGCTTGGTTCTTCAGTAGCTACTCAACTCAGGTATACGCGTTACATGAATAATTTTGAAGAATTCAAAGCCAAGGATGGGGAGTCACTGAAAGCTGTGTTTGATCGTTTTTGTGCCGTCATCAATGATCTTCGGAAGATTAAGGTTGAAAAGACTGAGCTTGAGACAAATCTGAAGTTTCTCAACATATTGCAACCAGAATGGAATAAATCATGCCACAGATTGAGGAACGATGTCAGAATCTCTTCTATGCAGATCCAAGAGATGTTTGAGATTCTGATGACTGATGAAAGCTTGGTAATAGAGAAAAAGGCCAAGTTGGATAAAAAGAAGAAAACAGTAGATCCGGTTGCTCTCCTCACAAAGCAATTATTTGAACAAACATTGTCTGAAAATGCTTACACCGGATCAACTGAAGATGATGGCGAGGCTTTACAGAAAGCTATGATCCTTCTCTCTCAACACTACCAGAAAAAGTTCCAACCTCGATCGAGTTCCAACACTTCTTGCTTCACTTCTGGTCCTAAAGCAAAAGTACCCGAGCCAAAGACTGTTGCTTGCTACAACTGCGGGAAGTCAGGTCACATGTTAAAGGAGTGTAGAGCAAAGGTGGTCAGGGATTCAGCTTATTATAGAAAGAAAATGGAACTAGCTGAAAAGAGAGAGAACGGAACTGCTATGTTGGTCGAGGAAGAATTCTGGCTGGATTATTCCGATGATGAAGCTTCAAACGTAGAGATCGCTCAGATGTGCTTGATCGGAGATGATCAGTCAGATGATTCTGATACTGATGCTGATGAGGTATACTCTGAATTTGATTTTAATTTCATTTCTTCTCAGATGAATATTATAATTACTGCTTTATCTGATCTACGTTCAAAACTCTTATCTGAAAAGAATTTAAATTCCGAAAAGTCAGATTTGATTGACAAATTGAAAATTTCTTTGAAAGATAAAAAATCTATTTTAGAAAATACTAAAGACATCTTTCAAAAGAAATTGGATGATTTGGAAAATTCAAATAAGACTTATCTTGAATCTTTGACGGCTATGACTAATTTAAAAGATGAATTTTCAAATAAAATAAGTAAGTTAGAAGAAAAACTTTATCGAAGAGACCAATCTGAACAAACAATTTATATGAACAAACCGAGGAGTGAAGAGGCTTTAAAACAAAGGTGGGGACTTGGTTTTGAAAATCCTCATTGTTTAAACAATGCGATTGAAAAATCCCCAACTTTATATAAATACGATTATCTGACTCTTGCTCATTATGCTCCTCAATTTAAAATTGATTAGATGAATGAGAAGCATGTGTTAGAAATCGAACATCAGAAAAGGACAAATAACAAGAAAAATGAAATTCCTTTTGTTTATACAAGTGAAAATGCAAAATATTTTCCTGAAAAATCAAGAAGAGGAAGAAGAGTTTTAAATGATATATCTCCTATCAAATCTTCAATGTCTGGTGATTTTATTGCTCCTTATGCACCTGATTCTGATAAAGGAAATATTTCTCCAATCATTTATGATTCGAAGAAATATACTCCTCCATTAGTATTAGAAGGAAAAATCATAGATCTTGAAGATCAAATAGAAGATCAAAATATTTTGAAGAAAATTGAATCTGATATTCTTCTTTCTTTCATGACGTCTAGTTTTGAAGAAAATTTATTTTTTCAAAAATCAGATTCTATTTCTAGCCTATCTTCTGATTCTAAGGAAAATAAAAAGGAAATTTCAAATTTTAAAATCTTTTCTCAAAATAATTCAGACTCTGAGGCAAATTCAGATTTATTAGTTGATCAGATTGGTTGCTTGGATAAATTTATTTCTTCTGATTTAAATATTTCGTCTAAAATTCTTGATGATTCTTTTACGCTAAATGATCAATATTATAAACCTAAGCGTAAAAGAAGACGATCAAAGAAGTCGAAGAAACGAGATACAGTTATTTCTGACTGTTCTAATTCTTCCGATTCTATTCTTTCAGATAGGACTTTGAACCGGTCAAAGAAGCAAATCTAGAGAGCGAGGCAGACATCAGATGATTCTATGTCTAAGGAGAATAGATATGTAGACAAACATTATAAAAGTGATTCATTTGCTAAATGTAATAAAATTTCAAAATACTCTATAAAACAAATGATTCGAATTTCAAAACATGTCTCATGTTCTTCCTCAGATTCTAGTTCTGATGATTATGCTTTCTCTTCTGATAGTTGTGATTATTTCTCTGATCATATTCCTCGTGCTTTAAATGTCAATTCTGCTTATTCTTTCCCCATACGAACTGCAACTAACAAACACGGGCCCAAATTTAAGTGGGTACCCAAATCTCAATCTGATTTAAAGTTGCAGGCATCACATGTTAAGGGGGAGTAAGAGAAAGGTGGCTTCTGAGTACTTCAGCTCAGGACCCGTACTTCATAGACTACGACTTCTAAACAAATCAGTTTAGAACTCGTTCTTCAAAGTTTTTAAGCTTCTGACTAAATGAAATACTGTAAGTACATCAATTTTATTTCCGCTGCATTTTATCTCTGATTATGATGTGTTCCAGTTTTTCTCTTTATTTTTTCAAGAATCTGAGCTTGTTTATCTTTCTTTTGAATTTGTATAAACCAAATTTTTTTTTAATTTGAGACACAAATTATTTTTTATAATGTGAAAGATGAAATAACTGAATTTTATTTTGTTCCAACTAAATATCAATTTGTCAAATTCTTTACATTTTGTCTTTAATGAAATTTTTTAACATCGGCATGTTAAATTTAAAAGTTTAAATCTTTACAAATTTTATTCTATAAAGTAAAATCTTTCAGATTTTTTTTTTGAATAAAATGTATGTCTAGGATCTTTTACAAGTTCTTTGTTTATATTAAAGTTTTATATGTTCAACTTTCAAGTCTTACAAAAGTCGAAAAGTCAGCAACATGTTTGTAACTTTTAATACTGTTTTAAAGTTGTGTGATTCGGAATATTTATAGTTTACAATGCTTAGAAAACCTAAAAAGTCGGAATTTTGGATTGTAATGAAAATATGGGCTAAGCACTTAGACGTAAAACCTTGTGTTTGAGATGATTATTAAATTATTATAAATCAGAAATCTCTAAGTTTAAAAGTTTGTACCTGTGACCTTTCTGGTTTGGGAAAGTAAGTTCTGTGGGATGCTTGTCATCTGGTCCCCTAAGGTCAATTGATCTGGGAGTGATCGAACCCAAATCCTTCAATAGAACCAGATCGAAAGTCATGTTTTACTGGTATGAATGGGTTTAGGATATGTCGATGTATCCTTTCTAATCTGGGAGAGTAAGTTCCAAGGGGTGCTTGACACCTAGCCCCCTAAGGCCAATTGGTCTGGGAGCGGCTGACCCAAATCCTGCAATAGGGTCAGATAGAAAGTTATGTTTACGGCATGTTCTTTACTTAATAAACTTTTTGATCAAAAGATGCCAAAGAGCACACTCATGTGAAGATGCCAAAGAGCACACTTATGTGAAGATGCCAAAGAGCACACTCATGTGAAGATGCCAATGTGCACACTGCTAAAAAGATGCCAATGTGCACACATCTCATGAAACTTGGTTATATATTTCTGAGTTGCAATAAACCTGTAAATTTGTGAAAGTCTGAATTTTTGATGGCTTAGTGTGATTACATGCAAAGTTCTCTATTATATTTTTAGAATTGCATTTTCTTGAAGCTAATCAAAGTTCACATGCGAGCACACTGAATAGATTGATGAAAGTTTTTGAAACTGAACATGTCTTAACTTGATATGAAATAAAAGTTGTTCTTGTATCCAACAACATATGCTTGATTTCAACTGATTGATAAAATTGTAATATTTTACTCTGTAGAATTTAATTTGTTTAGTGTTTAAAATTTTATATGTTTAGTTGTTTCAAAATTTACATTCAGTATATTTTTCTTTCTACATTAATATTTGATCATTGTGTTCTCATAAATATATTTTAATGGGTTTATGCATTATTCAAGGGGGAGTAAACAAAGAGAATGTATTTCAAAGATTATATCTGTTTTTGAGGGGGAGTATATGATTTTCTTTATATGAATGATAATTTGAATTGTCATATCTAGTGCATTTGTGTAGGGGGAGTCAAAGGGCTTCAAAAGGTAAAAATTTTCTGAGTTTAAGTCAGATTTGCGCTTACAGCATGACACGCAAACTTCGGTTTGTGCATCCTTCATGAATCGCAAACCTTGCTTTGCGTCTCCTTCATGAAACGCAAACCTTGCTTTGCGTCCCCTTCATGAAACGCAAACTTTGGTTTGCGCGTCCAACATGAAGCGCAAACCTCCTCTGTTTTTCTCTGTTTCTTTGATTTTGCAGATCTTACGCTGTCTCGCTTCCAACATTTACATGACCAAGTTGATCAAGATCATCAAGGTCATGAGGGGGAGAAGTCAAGGAGAAGTTTAAGAGACAAAGAGCTCAAAAGTTTATCTGTTGATCAAGATTCGCTCAAAGATTCTATTCTCTCAGCTACAACCGATTCGTTGGCTGTTCCTGCTCCGAACACCACAGTTCATTCAAGATCATTCAAAAGAGGTGTATCGTCTTGAGCTTAAGCAGCAAAGAAATTTTCAATCTGAAAAATACTGAGAAGAAATTATTTTTCTTAAAAGTCAGAAAGCTTCTCAAAGTCGCTTTTATAGTTTGTGCTGATTTAGAAGATCATTTTTGAAGACCAAAGCGCCAATGATTACTAAGGGGGAGATTGTTAGGTCTGATTTTATAGTAATCATTGTATTTATAGGGCTTGGTCAAATACTGTGTTTAGTGCTTATTTGTCTTGTATCTGACCAAGGGTATTTAAGTCCCTTTGGTCTTGTTGTGTTGTAAGAACTTCACGGCTCATTCATTCAATACACTTACTTTGCGTTCTCTTGTTACTATCTCTCTACTTTCTCTCTCTAAAGAATCAGTGATCTTGGACTCTCAATAATTGAGAGTTGAGAGTCCAAGATCACTGATTCTTTAGAGAGAGAAAGTAGAGAGAGAAAATATTGAAGCGCAAAGTAAACTGATGTATTGAAAGTGAGTGCCAAAGTTACAAAACAAAGGCTCTAAGGGGACTTAAATACCCCTAGCCTTTACAATACAGAAATGAACAAAAAGCACAGTAAAAGCTAGAAAATAAATACAATGATTACTATAAAAACAAATCTAACAATCTCCCCCTTAGTAATCATTGGCGCCGTGGTCTTCAAACACAGCATAGACCAACCAGGCGACTTTGAAGAATCACTGACTCTCTTCTCTTTGACGAAGTCGATTCAGACCAACTAAAACTTCCAGTCGTCTTAGAGTTGAGCGGAGATTCAATTTTTCTTGAATTGAATCTGAAGTCTTCTGGATAAGACGAATTTCATCATTATCAACCAGGAAATCATTTTCTCTTGATTCCATAAATCTTCTTTTGGCTTCCTTCAGACGTTGCTCTAACTGTAGCTTGATCACTTTTAAGGTTCCATCGGAGTAGTGAGCAATTTCTTCAATTCTGAGAAAGCATTTTTCATTAGAGCCATTCTTGTACACCACTCCATATGTATCTTCAACAATAGAGAGAAAAGGATAAGACTCTAAGTTCGGTAAGCTTCGGTTGGGCCTGAGAAGATTAACAACCGGTTGGAAGCTTTATACAGCCATCTGGAAATCAAAAACTCGGAAGAATCTGATTTGTCGTCGTATGAATCTTTTAATGACGAACAAAGCTTGAGAAATATAACCATAGAATACGACCCGAATCGAAATGCATACATTTGTCTCATACACTATAGGGATGGTGAGAAGAGATATATTTTACATCCCAGGGGGGCTGTAATTGGAGATACCATTGTTTCTGGTACAGAAGTTCCTATGATTGGTGTTTATCCCCAAAATTTTTAGAGACCCTTTATAAACACACATAAAGGATTTACTTGTTACTAATATCAGGGAATATAAGGTTTTCATGAGGCTGATCTTGAGCCGCCAGTTGACTGGACATCTAGGGGTAAAGCACTATTTCGGTGCGGGCCCGGCCCGGGAGCGCTGCTTTTGCTAAAACTCGAGCAGTTTCTTGAAAACTCGCTTTAGAAGAGATAGATAAATAGACACGCCCGAGGAGGGGCTCGCGTCTGATTAGCTAGTTGGTAAGGTAATAGCTTACCAAGGCGATGATCAGTAGTTGGACCATCTGTTTTATCCGTTCGAGTTTTGCTTCTATAGAGAAGATGAGACGCTCAAAATGAAAAGTGTAGAATGGTTATCGAAATCCTCCTAAGCTTTCCCTGTGTTCTATGATACAGATTCCTGAAGTGATCAAATAAGAATTCAATATCATCTATAGAAAGATCAGTGAAGTCTGCCTCTGAAAATTTATACCGCTTGCAGTCTCTTCTTTCAACTTCAAAATCTGGATACCAGATGTTCACAAACTTGTTGATTGTGACACTGATGACTCGAACAATCAAGTGTTGAGAAGAAACGGTATTATTCCTTTTGCGCTGACACTTGATAAACATCAAGTACTCATATTGATAGGCATCTGACTCTTTCTCCACTCCAAGGATTGCATAGATGTTAATCGCCCTTCTTCTAGAGACAAAGATGTTTCTCTGAGTGTCTTCTAGAAAGGCTGATCTTTGCCTAGATGCCAAATATCTACGATGCAAATTCCTTTTCCTTTGACGTCTAGATAAAGCTGGTCCTTCTTCTAGAATGGATGGTGGAATTGCAGGATCAGAAGATGGAACATCAACTTCTGCTCTTGACGACTGACCAACTTCAAATGATCTTGAAGAAATAGTGGTAGTCGGATCTGAACTAGCAATAGGAGTAGATGTGACATTAGCTGATTCAGGAATCTCATCGTGAGCAGGAAGATCACTGTATAACAAATCAGCTTCTTCTTCATCTTTCGCATCCATGAACACTGAGTCAGCTTCTGTATCTGATATGATAATGATGTCATCACAGTCTTCTTCATTGACTTGACATATATTTTCCAACCTGACATCTTCATCATCATCAGAATTAATCTCGATGAAGTTAGCAAAGAATGACCTCATGTCATTTGCAGCTTCAGATTCTTCAACTTCATGAATACTTGCAGAAACATCTGGATCCATGTAAACAACAATTTGCATATTATCATTAATATTATTCTCAGAAATGTTCAGTTCATTATGCAAAGAAGACAGATCAACATTCTCAATCATCACATTCACTAAATTCTGAATGTTGCAGTCTTCAACAGATTCTACACTCTTTCCTCTATCACCAGCCGCTTCTTCTTGAATATCTTCTCTAGCTTCAGAAGATCCTTCAACTCTTGGTCTCTTTGCCATCTCCCCCTCATGGCCTTGATGATCAGGATCATCTTGGTCATGTCGGCGCTTAAGAGACGGGTCGGCCTCAGTTCTGCAGCTTTGGTCATGAGAATCAAGCCTTGAAGATAAATCAAAGAAGGCTTGAGACATAAACGATTTGAGATCAGCAAAACTTGATCGAACTTCTGATCTGAATGCATGAAACTCATCAGATAAAGCAGTGATCCTGTCAGATTCAGACGAAGGAACTGGAGGCGGCGTAGGTTGGAAGTTTCGTAAAAGAGAGATAAGATCTTGATCTTGATGTTCAGGCGGCGACATAGAGAGAAGTCGAGCATAGAGCAAATCTGTCAACTCTGAAATAGGAAGATCATGTAGAGAAGACCTTGAAGGAGTAGATGTAGAAATTCCCGCAGATAAAGAAACCATTGAAGGAAACGGAAGAGAAACAACCGGAGAAGTAGATGTAGGCACAGCAGAAGAAGGTTCACGAAGAACTAATCCAGTTGGACGTCTGAATGGAATCTCTGGAGGAATCACTGAAGTATCAATCTCAGGCATCTTTCCTTTGAAGAAAGTCTTCAACTTCAGAATTTGAGCTTCCTTTTCTGCATCCATTCTTTCAGATAACTGACGAATAACATCATTCAACGTAGAGAATTTGTCAGAAGATACCCGAGCTTGATCAGAAGAAAGTGCTACAGCTGGAATTTGATCAGAAGACTGAATTGCTGCAAGCGAAGATGCTGGAGCTTGACTTTGTACCGGAGCTGAAGCTTGATCAAAAGCTGTATCCAATTCATCTACTTGAAGATGTGCAACTGAAGGATTAACAGGAACAGATTCATCTTCAGAGAGAACTTCTATTGAGACAACCACTTCCGGTGTTCTAACCTTCCTTTCATAAACCTTGAGATTTGGTTTATCACTATCATCATCATCATCAGAATCACTTTCATCCTCATCATTATCACTAGCAATAACAGCAGCATCATCAGCATCATCAGCATCATCAGAAGGAACAGGAATAGGAGACTCAGTAACAATTGCAGTTAGAACATTCTCAATTTGTTGAGAAGCTACATCCTCTTGAACTATGTCTTTTTCAACAAATATTGCAACTTCTTTCTCATCTCCAGCCTCTTTTTCAGCTTCAGGCTCTTGTTCATGAATAGTTGCTTCAACTTCAACATCTTTTTCAACAGCTTGATTGTCAGGAGAAGGCTCATCTTGTACAACTTCCATGAACTCATTCTCCATACAATATTCTATGACATCCTCATCTGCAGCATCAGCGTAGTTGGCAATAAGAGCATATGGAATAGTCATAGAATAGTTGAAAGTCTTCTTCTGCTTCTGAATATAAGTCATTTCCGAGTCTGGAACCTGAGGCCAAGATAAATCTGATATCCAAGACGGTAAAGACAACTTAATCTGAAAGATGCTGAGAAGAAATTTTTCTTAAAAAGTCAGAAAGCTTCACAAAGTCGCTTTGTTGGTCCGTGCTGATATAGAAGATAATTTTTGAAGACCAAAGCGCCAATGATTACTAAGGGGGAGATTGTTAGGTCTGATTTTATAGTAATCATTGTATATATAGGGCTTGGTCAAATACTGTGTTTAGAGTCTTATCAGTGTTGTATCTGACCAAGGGTATTTAAGTCCCTTTGGTCTTGTTCCTTGTAAGAAACACACGCACATAAATCTGATATCCTACTTTGCGCTTCCTTGTTACTCTCTCTCTACTTTCTCTCAAGATTCAGTTGGCTCTGATACCAATTGAGAGTCCAAGATCACTGATTCTTTAGAGAGAGAAAGTAGAGAGAGTGTAACAAGAGAACGCAAAGTAAGTGTATTGAATGAATGAGCCGTGAAGTTCTTACAACACAACAAGACCAAAGGGACTTAAATACCCTTGGTCAGATACAAGACAGATAAGCACTAAACACAGTATTTGACCAAGCCCTATAAATACAATGATTACTATAAAATCAGACCTAACACGGGGGATACCCGAATTCCATCGAAAGTGGCGGGCACACAAAGTTAAGCCACTTATCAATGTTCTCGAGCTTCACATAAGACCATGGTTCCCCGTATCCGGCTCCTCTGAGCTACCACCGCAAGACACCACTGATCCTAGTGTCTACTCGACCTCTAATGAGTGTCACAACCAAAGCCACAAGTCCCCGTATCCGGCTCAATCTGGGCTCCCACCGCAAGACTTAGCTCCGTATCCGGCTCTGCAGAGCTACCACCGCAAGCTTACATAATCAACATGACTTGGGGACCACTCACTAGAA
Source organism: Arctium minus (assembly GCA_954870635.1). Classification (NCBI taxonomy): domain Eukaryota; kingdom Viridiplantae; phylum Streptophyta; class Magnoliopsida; order Asterales; family Asteraceae; genus Arctium; species Arctium minus. Next base: position 99,840,302 of record OX941080.1, on the reverse strand, counting down.
TTCAAACGCGGACACTAAATTCCACGATGAGTAACCGTACTGGATTACAAACGGGCATCGAGTTCAACCACCCACGATATATACCTCGAGCCCTCAATAAAGGTTACGCGGTCGTCGAGTTCAACCACCCATGATATCTACCTCGAGTCCTCCCGTTGGCCATAACAATATCCAGCCCCAAGACGGGGATAAACCGATAAAGTCCCCACTAACCAACTGACTCATATGCCTATGGATCCAATGCATTACAGTCTAAAACGTTACATGACTCAAAAGAATGAACTAACACATTCAAAACATGTAACTCTCAAATAAGATGCAACTAAGTACACCATACGTCCAAGGCTCCTTAACAAGCTACCAAAACTGAACAAGTGTTCCAAAGACTCATTTGAGTGTAAACTGAGCCCCAAAAGGCATTATGAACGTTTGGCTAAAATACGAGAGCCAACTTGGTTACATAGACCGAAATACCCTTTTTTCCAAAATCTTTGATCCTCAAATTACCATTGGCCTTCGGCCCAAAAACCCAAAAGGTTTTCCAATTCCAAAATACCCCATTTGATGAATGATGCATAAAACTCGACAAACATGCAAAAGTGCCTTTTTGACCAAATATCCGTTTATGCAATAATTACTAAAACATGTTCCTTTGTGACACATTTATCAAAATATCCCAACATCCCAAATATGATGTCTTACAAGGTTTAATAAGATAAACACTTTAAGTAAACAAAAGTTACCAAATAACCCAACCGTTGATAATTTCATGTAAACACATAAATGTTTAAAAATAGACATTTTGGCATGTACACCATTTTCACAAATCAACTTGAACTCACCTTGCTAGATTTAGGCTAAATCTAGATTTTACCCCACTTTGAGCTTCCTTGACGAAACTTGAATCCTCCAAGGGAAAACCTCCAAAACCTACATCCAAGCATTTTCAACCGTAAATAACCATATTCAACCATAAATGATCGTTTCCCAACCTTATACACGAATACCTCAACTGATACCGAAACCCTAACTTCCAAAAATGAATAGAATAGAAGATTACATTAATCCAAGATTGAATCCACCAACAACAACACCTCTAGTTCACCAAAATGGTTACAAACCTCCAATCTACGAAAGGGAGAACAAAGGGTGGGTGAAACCCTAGAAAACTTTGGTGAAGAAGATGAAGTGAGATAGATGAGGAGCTTACCACCACAAAATACTCTTGTATACTCCAATAGACCTCCAACCTCTTGCTAAATCCTTGAAGATCTCTAAAAAATGAGACTATGGCAACTTGAATCACCAAAAACGGAGTTGTGGATCAAAAGTTATGAGGGAATGAAGTTTGGTGGCTGAAAATCGGGTTTTTGATCGACCAGGGGGTTTCGCGGGTTATGCCGCGACCTTAAGTCGCGGCATAAGTCTCCCTTGTTCTCCTAAGTCGCGAGATTGCCCCTAAGTTGCGGAACAACTCGCGTAAAACACTGTTTGTCCGGTTTTCATTCTCGTTCACTGTTTTGGCCATAACTTCTTCGTTATAGCTCCGTCTTCGCTCCGGAAAGGACCGTTGGACTCGTAATTGAATCCTTCATCCATCTAGATTATAAAATCTAGAATTCAAGTACAAGATTAAATATCTTATTTTTCCTTGATATATCGGTTTCTGTATTAACTTGCATTGATACCTCTCGAAACTCAGGGTGTTACATAAGGTCATGAACCTCTGGTAAGGAATGTAGTTCGGAGCTTTGGAAGTCTTCTTGGAAACTACCTTCTCATAAAGCTCAGTCCAGAATATGTTGGCATAGTCAATATGAAGATCATGAACTATGGAGTAGAATAACTTTAGAATGTGGTTGTTGGCATTGTCAGTTCCATAAATCTTGGTAGTCAGACACCTATTGATAACAGAGAACAGGGTGTAGTAGAACGGTGGAAAGTTATTCTTCTTGAAATGATTGACCTGTGTAAGTTGGCCAATGTATCCCATGTCTCTGATTCCTTTAAAGACTTCAGTGTCTAATGGTAGCTCATCATAAGTAGTTCTGCCTTCTCTTGCAGTCTCATCAGGTAGACTTAAGATGAATCTCAGTCTCTCAAGAGTTAAGACTAAAGTAAAGTGATCAATTTCCAGCTTAAAGATAGGAATTCTTTCTCCTTGTTCCTTGATGTGACTAAACCTGATAGTCTTCCAAGCTTGCTGGACATAAAGCTCAAGAACTGATGCTTGAGCAGTTAAAGCATTCCTTAGAGGATGATTCTTCAGAATATCCAATACCAGTGGATCTATATTAATATTGAACTACAGATGGTGATTGTTTGGTTGTTGAGGCTTCATCTCAGATGGTGATATAAGGAAAAGATCAGGATTGACGTTCGGTGGCACTTGAAAGTCTAATCTTGATGAAGGCATAGGACATTGTTCAGATGCCTCATGTGGTGAATTTTCTCCCGTCTGAACATGCTGATCAATTGATGGTTCATCCATTTGTACCTGAAAAAGATTAACAAGTTTGAACATAGTCCAATTGGTTAGTACAAAATCAAAAGATTTGACATTGAAAACCACTTTTTGAAAAATCTCTAAGTATAGAATTCACATGGATCAATTATGCGAATTCCTCACTTAGGAAATTGGTGAAATGAAACTTGACACAAAATTCGTATGGATCAATCATACGAATTCTTTACTTAAAAAGAATTTAACATTGCAAACCAAGAAATTCGTATGGTAGAGGATACGAATTGTGGACTTAGAAGAATTTGACAATAAATTTCAGGAATTCGTATGGCACCGTTATTAACAAGAATTCGTATGAGCCTTCAAGAATTAAAAGAAAATTTCCTTGAAAATTTTCTAAGTGTTGAAATATGAACATCATATGAATATATTCAAACATTCACATGAACCCAGATTACCAAAATTTTCAATTTTGAATTTTAACCCAAAATCTTGAATCCTTTATGATCGATTTATGATTACAAACAACTTTAATCAATAAACTTTGAGACTAAAACACATTTCGACCCTTAATTTTCGATTATTCATCAAGAACATATCAAGAACAGTCGAAGAGTCCAAAGTTCAAATCAAATCCCAAAATAAGTGATTTAGGTTAAAATTTATGGTCATCAGAGTTCGATTTTGTCATATTAATGTTCCTTTAAGTTCAAATCAACATATAGAACATAATCAAGGTTCAAATTTGTTCGAAAAATTGAAAGTCCCTTCGAAGTCTTGAATATGAACAGTCCATGAGCGAATCCTAACACTAATCCAGTAAGGGTAAACCTGCAAAAATACAATGAATAGCCAAGATACAATCAATCAAAATACAAACAAAAAGAACAAAAATTACACCTTGGAATCAATAAATCAAGAAGAAAATTGAAGAAGCTTTGAAGTCGCAGATTAGGGTTTAAGACTTGTGCTCTGAAAGAACTCGTAAGAATAGGATTTTACGAAAAGTGAGGGTTTCATAGAAAACAAATCTATTTATACCCTGGAATGAATATGACACGTGGCACGAGTTTATTGGACCTCCCACTTTTCGTACAAGACACATATACGAATTGTCTAGAAAAAAAATAGACAATGTGTGTGAGAATTCGCATGAAACGATATGTGAATTTTGTGTGAGAAGAACACAATTCGTATGACAGTGTGATGCGAATTCCTCACTTTTCGCATATAGAATATAACACTGTTATGCGAATTCCAACAATTCGTGTAACACACACTTGCGAATTCTTAAGATTTCGCATGATAGTGTTATGCGAATTTTGGACTTAGCAAATTTTCCAACTTTTTGAAAAACATTTTAAACATGGAAACTTGCTATTTTAGAAAACTTTTCAAATTTTGCCAAAAATAGAAACTTTCCATAAATGGAAATTTTCCAAAAATGACAATTTTAACTGATTTTAAGTTCCAAAAAAAAATTTACACACACTACCCCACTTACAACCCTTTAGAAGATTTATCTGTATTAAGCTCCCCCTTGACTTAATATCTGTCTCTTTTGTATCTTGACTTGAATTTGTTCTTTCTTGATGTATCTTGTTGTATTCTTTTGCTAGCTCCCCCTTGACATGATATGGAACTTGTAGACAATGTATGGATATGCTCCCCATTCATATCTGCATACATATTCAAATATAACAGTTCAGATCTATTTCTCTCTTAAAACTATTCTTTGAAATACAATCTCATCAATTATTTGAATATGATCAAAAGTAATCAATGGTGAGAAAAACTCCCTGTTAAGATTTGACATTCAAAGATTTTAGTAGAAGAATTATTTGAAGATTGAGTTCTGAACAGATGTATTCAGAAGTCATCACTTGAACATTGAAGAATGAGTCCTAAGTTGCTGTACTTAGAAGTCGTCTTGATCTCTGAGGTACGAGTCCTAGACTGCTTTGTCTAGAAGTCATAATCTTTTCACTCCTTCTTGAGTATAGATTCCTGCAACACAGGTTGAACTGGTTTTGGTACCCAGATAAATTTAGGTCCATTCTGGTTAGTTTGTAAAAACTTCTTTGAGTGGTTTTCACCTCTTTGAAATGCAGTATCATAATAGTTCTTGTAAGAATAATACCTTTTGTTGATGTGTGCTTTATGTACAAAAACATCATTGCAACAGTAAGAACAACAAAGTTTTCTTTTAGCTAACCTGATCAGATGCTTAGTAGACTTGACAACATCAAGAGTAAAAGCTTTACCTTTTGCAGCTCTGTTCTTGTATCTCTTTGCAGCTTGCAGATGATTTCTGGTATTTTACTGACTCAGGAGATCCCTTTACAACCCAGATCATCTTTTCTTTCTTAGAAGCTTTAATCCAGAATTTAAAGAATAAGCAGTAGATTTATCAGCAGATTTCACATAAAATGAACTAGAAGATTTAGTCTGATCTGGTTTCAAGATTTCAGGTTTGACATTCTTTTTCTTGAAACCCATCTTTTGAAATAAGCTAGATACTGATTGAAATGAACATACTGATTCAACTGAATCATCATCATAAGAAGATAAGTCAGGTGTTTCAGATGTTATCTTGTGAGATATATCAGCATTAGCTTTCTCAAGTTGTTTGATCTTATCATTCAACTTGGTTTTCTCATTGCAAAGTTTATCAAATTTGCTTTGCAGGTCAGATTTACTCTTCTGTCCTTTCAGTATATCTGAAGATAGTGTAGCTAACTTGTTTGTGAGTTTAGAAATATCAGTTTCAAACTCCTTTTCCATGTTCTGGTTTTTCTCAGAAATTTCTTTGAAAAGCACAATATTTTTCTTTTCGGTATTTTTTCTTTCCTTATCAAAGACATCTCTTTCAGAAATAACAATTTTCTCAAATTCAGAAACTTGTTTGGAAAGTTTTACACATCTGATTTCTAACTCTTTCTTTTCTAACTCAGCTTTCTTAGAAAGATCAGATAAAACACTGGTTGAAAGATTTCTCAAATTCAACTTTCTCCATCTTACTTCTCTCATCAACTTTCTTCAACCAATCTTTGCCTTTTGTTTGATATGTAGATACTTGTATTTCAGCTTTTGTCAGCTTGAATATCAAAGTATCTATTTCAGCTTTCAGCTTTAAGTTTTGAAGTTTGAGATGTTCATTTTCAGCTTCAGTCTTGGGTATCTCAGGCATATATGACAGTGCACAATCTCTGTTTGTGAGAAACAAATTTCCTTTCTCATCTGTATAAGGCATGATTAGTATTTATCTGAAAAATATTGCTTGAAAAGATCGTTAGTCAGATAATTAGAAAAATCAACTGTAAAAATCATAGAAAATCACTCAAAAATTATCACAAGTACAGAATTCGTATGGCACTCACAAAGAACAATTTGCATGCAACAATTCGTATGAACTAATACAATTCGCATACACTTACAATTCGCATAGACACACAATTCGCATAAGAAAAATAGGAAAACTTCACTTTTTGTATGAGCTTATATGCGAGTTCTGAGCTTTCCGCATGTACTTGTATGCGAGTTTTGAGCTTTTCGCATAAAGCTATGTGCGAATTCTGCATATTTCGCATAAAGGAGGATGTGAATTCTGAGCTCTTCGTATGAATATATGTGAATTCCTCCCTTGGAATATTTTCTCAGACTCAGATGCTAATTCCACACTTTCGTATGTTGCTCTGTGCGAAATCTTCACTTCTTGTTTGAACCCTTGTGCGAATTCTGTCCTTAGAACAATAAATGTAACTATTCTGCGAATTCTTCAGCCTGCGAGTTCTTCAAGTATTCTGCGAATTCCTTGGATCCTGAGTACTTTTTCGAAAATTTCAACACAAATCCACTTAGCACTTCAAATTTGCCTCTGAAACTTGGTAGAATTGGTCAGTATATCTTCGAGAACAACCCTGTGGAATGAATTTTCCAAGAACAACCATGATTGAAACCCTTTGATCTTTGACAGTCCGCGAATGGAAAGTTTCCAAAATTGGAAAGATTGATCAAATTCTTTCAATCTGTTGTTTAATTGAGTAATCTTTTCTGAATGAAAGATGTTCTACGATACTTGGCGATCACAGTGTATTCAAATTTACATTCAATCCATCATGATTTCATAATTTCGATTTCAATCCAACAGTGAACTTTCTATATTTGGAAATCGTATTTTTCTGCTCAAAATCACTTGATGTTGATTTTCCCAATTGAATCTGATCTGCTCTGATACCAATTGTGATCCCAGATTTAAGGCAATAACAATCAAATCAATTTAGAAGAGAATCAAAGATAGGCTCAAAGATTGTAGTCATATATCTCTTAGAAGAAAAGTTACAGACATGAATGACTTCCACACTCGCATCTTAGACTTACTCACACACACTAAAACAAGACAAAAGAAAGACTTATATATGGTCAAACAAGACTTGACCTCTACACAAGTTTACATCAAAAGTCAAACATACAAAGGTAAACAAACTATACAAATTGACTCTAAACATGATATAACACATTCATCTCGCATTTATAAGATTTATTAATGTCATAATGACTAACTTAACATTTTCTTCTTCATGCCTTCTTGAATTCTCACCCTTCCGTGTTTCCTCTCCATTCATTCCTTGAAATATGTAACACCCTCAAATCTAGAAATAACAACTAATTTAAAATTTTCTAAATACATCAATTAATGATTCATCTATCATCACAAATTAAGATTTAACCTCAATACACACATTCATTCTACACATACAGCCTATAATAAGGACGGGTGTTACTAAGACCCAATGATAGTCACTATCTCCAACTGCAGAAGACTTCACCAAATATACTTACTCTCGTGTAAGTCTAATGCTCAACTCTTCAAAGCACTGCAAGAACCAAACCCCCAACTGGAACCTGATGCACATGCCGACAAATAAAAAAGTTAGGCTTAACGCCTAGTGAGCTCAAGAGTTTTCATTAGAGATAAATAATGCATTTACTTTAAGAATGATATATAGAGTCACGATTCCCAAAATGCAATACATTTGATTTGAAAGCAACCGAAAACGAAATACATTAAATCTTAAAACAATCTCCTTTCATTATTCACCCTTTTCTTGATTAAAAAATCATAAAACAAATGCCTCTTTATATAAAGCCAAAACCCAAAGCGCACGTAAAACATAACTGACATTTTAATGATCAAACACTAAAAACGTAGAGAACTCCAATTCCAAAACCTCCCAATAACACGAATGAATCTCGATAACCAAAACCTTAAACATAGATAAATACCCATATTCAAATGTCTCCGAAAACATGGATTATAAAACTCCATAACCAAAACCCCACCTATTGGTGACGGGAAAGACCCGATTACATTGTATGTGACGGAACACAAAGTAGGTCACATAATTATGTAGTAAATCCAAACATGTGGGTTATGCATAAAACACCCACCGAGCTCAACTACTCCAAGTCTATTGCCCGAAAACATCAAGTCAACCACTCCAGGTCTATTCTTGAGAGCCCCCAAAACCGGGCAACTCGGGCACAATGGAATTACACCTTATTGTCCATGCGACGCTGCCCGACCGTATAGGCCCACACCCTACTTACTATGGAGCCCGATGCCTATTCCGTGCCAAATGGTGAACCAACTTCCCAAACGGGGACAGAGGAACACCGTGCCTATGGATCCATTGCACTAACTAAACCATTACATGACTCAAAACGAATGAACTATTGCATTCAAACATGTAATTCTCAACTAAGATGCAGTAAATGCAAATCTTAACCAAACGCTCAACATTGAGCAATTAAAACGGACAAGTGTCCTCAAAACCCAACAAAATCCAAACCGAGCCATAAGCTCAACAAAACCAAAGACCCAACGTCGAAATTCATAAAATGAAATCAAATATAATTAACCCGTACTTATATAAACCCATGCTCCAAAACATATAATTAACTTCAACGTAGTTTAGATTGGGACAAATCATTTTCCAAGTGAGTTTACAACATTTATCCTTTCAAAACGTCCCGTAACACAAAACCATGCATTTCTTCAAAACACAAAATGAGATACGTCTTTACTCAAAATCTACTTCCATAAATAAATCATTAAAATACCAAAATACATGATTTATTTATCATAATGCCCAAAATCCCAAAGATGTGTGCTAAATGGGTTTATAAAGTTAAACACCTTTAAAAATAACCAACTTATCAGCAGTTAACAAAACTTATCAGCAGTTAACAAAACTTATCAACAGTTAACAAAACTTATCAACAGTTAACAATTTCGTGTAAGGCACAAAACACTTTAAAACAAACATTTTGGCATGTACACCGTTTTCACAAATCAACTTGAACTCACCTTGCTAGATTTAGGCTAAATCTAGATTTTACCCACTTAGAGCTCCTTTGAAGAAACTTGAATCCTCCAAGCCAAAAGTCTCCAAACACCTATATCCATACATTTCCAACCGTAAATAACCACATTCAACCATATAGAAACATTCCCCAAACATTACACATCAAAATCTCCAATTTGGTCCAAACCCAAATTTCGACCTAGATTTCTCCAAAACCATCAAACCCGAAATTGATAAACCACACACTAGGATAATCATCAATGGAGCATTTATAACATATGTTAAGGTTTAGAAATGGAAGGGATATACTTACCACTTAGGTTTTGATGAAAACCTAGAAAACCCAAAAATTCTTGAAGATAGAGGTGATGATGATGAACTCTTGATCCTTGCTCCCACTCCACCACCAAATACTCTTGGATCTTCCCAAAACTAACAATCTAACCTTGAAAATCTCTCAAATACGAAACCATATCAAGTTGAATCGCCAAAAACGGATTTGAAATGAGAAAGTTATGGCCAAATGAAGAAAAACCCGATTTTATGCACTGCAGGTTTGGCGCGACCCTGACATGCGACAGTGACATTGTCACTGTCGCGCGAAATGTACCGAAATTCATTAACACTGTTTTGGACGTAACTTCTTTGTTATAGCTCCGTTTTTGCTCCGGAAAGGACCGTTGGACTCGTAATTGAATCCTTTATCCATCAAGACTATAAAATCAAGGATTCAAGCCCAAAATCAAATATCTTATTTTTCCTTAATATATCGGTTTCTGTATTAGCTTGAAATGATACCTTTCGAAAATCGGGGTGTTACAATCCTCCCAACCTTGGAATGATTTCTTCCCTGAAATCCAGGTTCCCATGAAACCTTACACGTAGAAGGGTTGCCCTTAACCCATATGCCAGCACCACTACCATGACCCTTGCACTGATATCCACGCCAATCGCCCCTCATAGGCGCATCAACCTCATAATCGAGCGAACACTTAACTCACCAAAGTAACATTTTCCCACAAGGTTACGGTCATCTCCCAACCTTTGGTGAAAATTACCACCTATAGGCAATTAGTGACTACAACTTCTCACCGACCAATTTCCTTCGGATCTAAACGGTTTCGAACCCAACATCAAAGATCATAACCAAACTTCCAAAATCCTCATATTTCAACTGATCCATTCTTAATGTTGATAAAGTTATCCTCCCAAGATGCACCAATGGGTACTTCAGGTAGCTGGTTAACCCACAATCGACTAACACTCAACTCCGTTCCAACACCCACCTCACAACATTCCCATAATAAAACCTTTACCGTCCCGGGAATGCTTATACACATTGGTACTTAATCATCACCGTTTATCTTTCTTTTAAATTCCATCACCGAAAGGTCAATATTTCCCATGATCCAACCGGGATACATCCCAAACATTCCCAGATCCATCGACTCTAAAAACAAGTCGACGCCTAGGTCTACACGGTAACCTCGAAAAACGCGGGCATCCCACCCAAATTTCCATCCAGATGGATGGTCGTACTAAGGATGGCACCAAACAGAGTGCTAAAAATCCCAAATCTTACGTTCCTAACAGACGGACCACAAGAATTTCCTTTGGTCGGGAAACCCACGAAGACGGTACACCACAACATATAACTTGATGTCAACCAGACAAGCAACCCATCAATATGAACCCAACAGGCGTAGGTAGTCATACAAAACCTCATCCCGAAGGTTTACCGAAGCATAGAGATCATCTCTTAATTAACTGGGGAACATAATCTAATACCCCCACGATTCACGCATGGCCTGATTCAAAAACTGAAACTCAAATTCAAGGTTGACTACAAGTCGGATCATCCGACGCTTCAAATCCTAAGGACTTCTCTAGTCCCTTAATTGCAATTCCTTTCACGATATGGGTTTTAAGTCTATAGCCCTAACGAGTTCAAGGTTTTTCAACAAGTATGCCAATTTGAAATCTATAAAACTTTCAAATACATGAGTTTTATAACAATTAATCGTGCGGTAAAAATACACTACCGTTCATTCGATAGGTTTCAAAATTAATCACCAACACTACGCATATAAAACCATTTCCAAAACTCATTTGATCAGTACTTACGTTAATATGGATAATAATAAAAGATGCGCAGCAAAATTTTAAATGGACTACCATGGTCCTAACATGCATCAAATTATACCATAAATGGGGAAATAATTTCGCGTACAAAACAGTTTATAGCGAGGCGATTGAACAAAAATCCCAAGAGACAAGTTACGTAATCGAGTTCCCAAAATTTCTCATTCGACTATATAAAAATATGGAATAAAATTCCCAACAAGACCCGCATGCCGAGTTCTCTTCTCAAAACTTAGCAACACAAAACATGCATGCGATTGGTCAACATATAATAAATTTAAACCAATTTTCAAATTTTTGGTCGTACAATGAAATGATCTTGTCCAAAAATAGTGGCTACAAAGACATGTGTACCGATAACTCGCTTAACGCATTGCGGAATTTATAACCGTAAAATCAAAACTGGAACACGTTCAAAGCGAAAGTTCAATATGAAACGACATAGATCTTTCATATGCTTACTCACACCAACAATTTAAAACAACTCGAATACCATGTAGCTTACAACAAATAACGCTTGTATAAAACCCAAAAGAGAAATCACATAATATTGAAACCTCCCAAAATAACATATGGGATGACATCTATTAACAAAATTCTCAAAACGCCTCTTACGGTTGCGAAAATACCGGTGCAAAACTCGCACGAGCCAAAATACTAAACGAAAATTCATAAGTTAACGCACACAACAATGCAGGTATACACCTTTCAAAGTTCAACCGCACGACACCAAATGTCGTAAAATAGAATTCCATAACACCCAATAAAATTCTCCGTAAACTCAATGAAACTTAATGAGACCCAACGACACACAAAATCAAATGGCGCCAAAAAAAACTAACGTTCCCAAAATCAAATATCATGAAACAAAGTTATGACTAAAACGCCATAATTCCAAAATTTTATCTTTTATCGCATCTGGTATAAAATGACACTTCTCAACAAAACTCACATGAGACTCAACGCCTCAATAAAACTCGCGAATTTACACTCAATAAAATTAAACTCACACAACTCAAAATACACTCGTGCATAGCAAAGCGTCAGAAAATAATTTTTTCACAATTTCAACACGACTCGTACAGACTAAAATTCCAACGGAAATTTTGACTCAAAATACAGGGACAACTCTTCCTTTAAAACCTTAACAAACGTGGAGGAGATCCAATGTCAAAGTCAAAAATTCTACAGTTATTTGCCAAATAATCCAAATAACATCAAAACACGGATATTACAATAACCGGAAAAATAGTGTTAGACACGAAACAGGGATAAAGAGATTTTCAATAAGAATTGCAACCACGTGCAACAAAACAGTTTCATACATGATTAAGCTCATAGTTTAAAAATCTGATGAGCGTTAAATGCTTTACCAATGCTTCATGGTATAACTCACCTTACACTTCGAAAACATGAGAAACAATTAATGCAAACTTATTTTAGAAATAAATTTATGTGCATGACTTTGGTCAGCACTCAACACCCCGAAATCTTATTCCCAAATTTTCCCATCATACTATTGTCATCCGGGTGATCAAACATCTTAAGCCAATCATCGAAGATTTCATCGGTCCATCTACAATTTCTCCTCGAATAAAGTCGATTCCCAAAAGTCTATGGTTCTAACCCATCCATTCATTCTGACCCAAAAACGTTCTACTTAATGCTATCACCATGCTTACTGTCATTTCAAGCGTTGAATACTCAAACCATCGATTCTTCCTAACGGTAACTTATTCAGAAACTTCCTCACAACCCCAACGGTTATCATACCAAGACAGTTCAAGCATACTTATGTAACTCGTAAGCTCACCATAACACTGGCCAGGTGCTATTATGAACGTACTGTACATGATCATCCTTGCCATTTTCGGCATGATTCCTGTTCCTAGTGAATCCACTCCCCTCGAATCATCAAACCTTAAAATGCCTAATGGTATGATCTCATATTCAAACGCTTAAATTTACGCTAGTTTGAGTCTAGGCATTCTAAAATCAATACCTAAATCTCTCAAACTTAAGCTCTGATACCAACTTGTAACATCCTCAAATCTAGAAATAGCAACTAATTTAAAATTTTCTAAATACATCAATTAATGATTCATCTATCATCACAAATTAAGATTTAACCTCAATACACACATTCATTCTACACATACAGTCTATAATAAGGACGGGTGTTACTAAGACCCAATGATAGTCACTATCTCCAACTGCAAAAGACTTCACCAAATCTACTTACTCTCGTGTAAGTCTAATGCTCAACTCTTCAAAGCACTGCAAGAACCAAACCCCCAACTGGAACCTGATGCACATGCCGACAAATAAAAAGGTTAGGCTTAACGCCTAGTAAGCTCAAGAGTTTTCATTAGAGATAAATAATGCATTTACTTTAAGAATGATATATAGAGTCACGATTCCCAAAATGCAATACATTTGATTTGAAAGCAACCGAAAACGAAATACATTAAATCTTAAAACAATCTCCTTTCATTATTCACCCTTTTCGTGATTAAAAAATCATAAAACAAATGCCTCTTTAAATAAAGCCAAAGCCCAAAGCGCACGTAAAACATAACTGACATTTTAATGATCAAACACTGAAAACGTAGAGAACTCCAACTTCCAAAACCTCCCAATAACACGAATGAATCTCGATAACCAAAACCTTAAACATAGATAAATACCCATATTCAAATGTCTCCGAAAACATGGGTTATAAAACTCCATAACCAAAACCCCACCTATTGGTGACGGGAAAGACCCGATTACATTGTACGTGACGGAACACAAAGTAGGTCACATAATTATGTAGTAAATCCAAACATGTGGGTTATGCATAAAACACCCACCGAGCTCAACTACTCCAAGTCTATTGCCCGAAAACATCAAGTCAACCACTCCAGGTCTATTCTTGAGAGTCCCCAAAACCGGGCAACTCGGGCACAATGGAATTACACCTTACTGTCCATGCGACGCTGCCCGACCGTATAGGCCCACACCCTACTTACCATGGAGCCCGATGCCTATTCCGTGCCAAATGGTGAACCAACTTCCCAAACGGGGACAGAGGAACACCGTGCCTATGGATCCATTGCACTAACTAAACCATTACATGACTCAAAACGAATGAACTATTGCATTTAAACATGTAATTCTCAACTAAGATGCAGTAAATGCAAATCTTAACCAAACGCTCAACATTGAGCAATTAAAACGGACAAGTGTCCTCAAAACCCAACAAAATCCAAACCGAGCCATAAGCTCAACAAATCCAAAGACCCAACGTCGAAATTCATAAAATGAAATCAAATATAATTAACCCGTACTTATATAAACCCGTGCTCCAAAACATATAATTAACTCCAACATAGTTTAGATTGGGACAAATCATTTTCCAAGTGAGTTTACAACATTTATCCTTTCAAAACGTCCCATAACACAAAACCATGCATTTCTCCAAAACACAAAATGAGATACGTCTTTACTCAAAATCTACTTCCATAAATAAATCATTAAAATACCAAAATACATGATTTATTTATCATAATGCCCAAAATCCCAAAGATGTGTGCTAAATGGGTTTATAAAGTTAAACACCTTTAAAAATAACCAACTTATCAGCAGTTAACAAAACTTATCAACAGTTAACAAAACTTATCAACAGTTAACAATTTCGTGTAAGGCACAAAACACTTTAAAACAAACATTTTGGCATGTACACCGTTTTCACAAATCAACTTGAACTCACCTTGCTAGATTTAGGCTAAATCTAGATTTTACCCACTTAGAGCTCCTTTGAAGAAACTTGAATCCTCCAAGCCAAAAGTCTCCAAACACCTATATCCATACATTTCCAACCGTAAATAACCACATTCAACCATATAGAAACATTCCCCAAACATTACACATCAAAATCTCCATTTTGGTCCAAACCCAAATTTCGACCTAGATTTCTCCAAAACCATCAAACCCGAAATTGATAAACCAAACACTAGGATAATCATCAATGGAGCATTTATAACATATGTTAAGGTTTAGAAATGGAAGGGATATACTTACCACTTAGGTTTTGATGAAAACCTAGAAAACCCAAAAATTCTTGAAGATAGAGGTGATGATGATGAACTCTTGATCCTTGCTCCCACTCCACCACCAAATACTCTTGGATATTCCCAAAACTAACAATCTAACCTTGAAAATCTCTCAAATACGAAACCATAGCAAGTTGAATCGCCAAAAACGGAGTTGAAATGAGAAAGTTATGGCCAAATGAAGAAAAACCCGATTTTATGCACTGCAGGTTTGGCGCGACCCTGACATGCGACAGTGACATTGTCACTGTCGCGGGCACTGTCGCGCGAAATGTACTAAAAGTCATTAAAACTGTTTTGGCCGTAACTTTTTCGTTATAGCTCCGTTTTCACTCCGAAAAGGACCGTTGGACTTGTAATTGAATCATTTATCCATCAAGACTATAAAATCAAGGATTCAAGCCCAAAATCAAATATCTTATTTTTCCTTAATATATCGGTTTCTGTATTAGCTTGAAATGATACCTTTCGAAAATCGTGGTGTTACAAAATACATGCCATCAAAGTCATCCCTACCACAAAGTTGAAATCTTCTAATCGAGATTTCAAGTAAAATCAACCCAATCCACCGAATTCAAGAGAAATCCCTATTTTTTTATACCAAATAGAGTTGTTCTTGAATCCGAGTTTGTGGTCAGAATAAACTTAAAAGTGTTTGATTCCAATGAACAAATATCATCGTCAATATTACGTTATACATTCCACGTTTGCTAATTTGCCCATAAAACCATGTCCTTATTCTTCTATATGATGTTCTAGATCCCTAGAAAAACCTCCAATTCATCATTCAATTATATTCAAGGTGTGGTATGAGTTGTTCTATGTTACTCCATGTCCACATGCTATTCCTCCTTTAATGACTTTTTATCGGTTGAAAAAATATTGTTACATTGATATATAGTTACTTTCAAGTTCGCTCTATAGTACTATTTGGGAGTGTGACTATCTATCAATTCAAGTTTGCAGTTTTTTAAAACTTACAGTTTCGTATGAAAAGTACACACTCTTCATCTCTTAATTTATTCCTCTCTATTCGGTTTTACTTTTGATGTTATTGATATATTGGTTTTACTTTTGCTGATATTTTGGTGTTATCTCTTGGGTGATCAAGAGTTCTATGCTTATTAAAGGTTAGTAGGTAATACAATATCTTTTTACTTTTGATGTATGCACATTTAGTAGTCAGATACCTGGGCATCATTATCAAATCTTGAAAAGCATAGTGTTGGTCCCGAAGGTGCTTAACAAGTTTGTAGAAGGGGGGGGGGGGTTGAATACAAACACAGAAATTAAAGTTTAATAAATTGTTTATTGATAAATCAAAATACAATTTACAAGTTTGTTGCGGAATAAGATTAAAACAGACTCAATCTAAACAAACTTAAGAAACACTAAGATGATTGCACAAGAAATTCAGAGAATGGGGGATTAAGAGAGATAGAAAACAAGGGTTTCTATATGGAGTTCAAGGATTGAGCACCCCCACAGATGGAGGGGTGAACTTCCTATTTATACCCTATGCATTAAATGCATGGCAGGGCACTTTACACGTGGCGTTCACAGATTGGCTTTGGGAGTCTGACTTTTGGGAGACATGCTTTCGGTCGGGTCATGAACAGTGTAGTTAACAGAGTTGTTGTACGTATGGTGGCAGAGACATGTCCGTTCTGACACATAGTACTAGTTTGTGCAAGGATAGACAAAAGGAAACTTGAGACATAAGCTTTGTGATTTTTTGATCGCTGAATATCTCTTCTTTCAGAGATAAAAGAGGTTCAGCTATCGCTGAAGTTTTTCCTCATGTTCCTTCGCGTATATGTAGAGTTGTCTTTGATTCACTGATATCCGCATCAGATCACTAGTAGACTTCTCTTTGTTCAGCAGCTTCGTCTTCGATTCAGCTATAAACATATGTTGACGCGAGACTTGTCTTCAGGGATTACGTTACTGTTTACATCAGAAACTATCAGTGATAACTGAACAGACTCAGTCTAATCACTGATAGTGAAACACTAATACATAGAAATGTTTATAAGAAAGACTATCAGCGATAACTGAACAGACTCAGTCTGATCGCTGATGGTGAAACACTAATACATATTAAAACGTAATTTTCACTAAGTATAGAAGAGGGTCGTTATCAAATCACTGAGAGAGTTTGGATCAACAATCTCCCCCTATTTGATAATGACAAAGTAACTAAAGAAAATTACTTTATGATTCAAAATATAGGAATAAAAAGGACTCATAGCATGCATGTCCCAATTACTATTTTGAGGGATCTTTTACAGTACTGATAGGGTTAAGTACATCACTGCAATTTTCATTTAATTCAGGGATAGAATTACAAGATATGAAAATCATAAGTACAAGTGAATAACTAACTACTGTAAGTATAACTAATAGATTACAGAAAAGGAAACTAATCTATCAGCTATTAAAAGAAGACTTAGGAGGATTGATCATATACTCAGGTATTTCTTCTCCTTTCTGTCTTCGTTCCAAAGATTCTTGGCTGATAATTTCTTTGATTTTCTCAGCAGCAGGGGAGAAGTCACACCATAAGCATAAGAGATCCTTGAGATGATTCAGAGGACAAATAGGAATCTCAGAGACTCTTTGAAATATGAGTTCCTCATCATCATCTCTGAAGAACACTCCATAAGGATCGTCAATTACTTGACCACCTTGGAAAGGACCACCAGGAGGCAGAGATAGATCCAGAACTGAAAGATCGGGAGGAGGACCAAACAGTGCATCTCTTGAAAATTTGATAGAAGTTTCATTCCTGATGATGGCGATGTCTTCAGAGGAGGAGGACCCAATTCTTCTCTTGAGTTTCAAAGATTTGGGAGGAAGAGGAGATGGCAGCTTCAGTACAGAAGCGACTCTATTTATGAGGGCTTCAAGAAGTCCTTCAACGTAGCCTCTGTATGTAGATTTGGATTTCTTCAGCGCATCCCAGAACTCTGACCATTCCGTAAATCCGAAGCTCTCAAGTTTGGATACGTACATAGCTTTTTGGGTTCCATCCTCTCTGGTAATCTCCATGGTCACTGAGATTTGATCCTTCTTCTTACGACCAGAGATAGTCACGGCTGATATCGGAAGAAGATCAGAACGATAATCCATCTTCTGTTTGCACCATTCGATAGACCTATCGTTGATCTCTTGTTCTTTGGAGCGTTCCTCTTCAATTTCTTTCAGCAGTGCAGCTTGAACTTCCACAGGCTTGCTTTTCAGCTTTTTGTCCTTGACTAGAGAAGATGAGAACTGTCTGGATAGAAAATGAAGGAAAGAAGGGATAAGTGTATATTTTTAGAAAAAGAGAGATAAAGGCTAGAAGGAAATAGGGGTTTGGAAAGAGTAGGAGAGTGTTACAATTGAAAGACATACCTGAGAAGGATGCTCCCCCTCATATTGTGATCCAGTCCTCAAGCATTCTTCAGCGATTGGTTGCTTGTCTTTGCTTTGCGAAGGAGCGCTTGAAGATGTATCACCTCTTACCCCTGCTTTGACAACCTCTTGCGAAGTTGTCCCTGATGCGACTTTCGGCTTGGAGAACCACATAGATTGGTCTTCTTCATCGTCGTCATCGTCATCGGAGGGTTGGTCCTTTTCTTGATCATCAAGATCTAGATCATCTTCCTCTTCATCGTCTTCTTCCTCATCATCTTCAAAGAGAATGGAGGTTTCTTTGGAGTCTTAGCTTCCCCAGCAGCAGCGATAGATGTTTCTTCAGCTTTCTCCCCCACTTTGTCATTATCAGCGGTAGGGGGTTGCTCAGCTGCCGGAGTTGCTGTTGAAGCTTTTAGCACTTGGACGTCAGCCTCCAGACGCTTGACCCGGTCTTCAACCGCAGGGATGTCGCACGTGGCATCATGGATGAATTCCACAGCGATGTTGAGGTTGGTCCGATCATCTTCAGTGAAGGAGGGAGGCAGCGCTGGAGCTGGTGCATTCACCTTTTGTAGAATTTGCTGAAGAAGGGACGTGCAGAGGTCAACCTTTGAAGAGAGACCCCGAACTTCAGCGGTAAGAGACTCAAATCGCCCCTGAAAGAGTTGAGAGGACTCTTTGAGTTGGACGACTTGTTCTTCAACGGCTGAAAGTTGTGAGTTATCAGCTTTAGATGAGCAGGTCGCGGTCAACTTCTTCAGCTCCTCACCAGCCTGATTGACGGCGCTGGTGGTGTCGTTGATGGTATTGGTGAGGGCGTCCACCTTTTCTCCCAGACTGTTGACATGCGTGTCAACAGACGCCAAACTAGGACCTGAAAATAATGTTAGTTCAGATATGGGCTTATTTGGAGAGGTGGGGAAAGAAGTGTTTAATCCTATAGGTGTACCTGACGTATCAAACATTTTGTAGAACTGCATAGATTCCTCAAAAGTTTGATGTTCAGGTCCTATAGGTAAAGAGGAGGTGGGGGTATCATAGACCAAAGGAAAAGAAGAAGAGAGAGTGATGGGGATAGAAGTAGGGATGGGGTTAATCTCAGCGAATGAGATAGTAGGTGGGGTCACTGATGATGTGACAGCGATCGAGATCGCTAACACGGCAGTATAAGTGACTGCTGGAGTTGTGGAGGAAAGACCCACAAATGCATCTAAGGTATCTTGTTGAGAAGCTCCCTCAGGTATAGTACTAGAGGGTGTGCTTTCCTTAGTCTTTTTGGCCTTTTTGGAAGGACCAATCGGACTAGCGGATGGTCGTTTAGAAGTAGTGGTAGCGACAGGGATAGCAGACGAAGGAACCGTCTGCGTGGTCGCTGAAGATGAAGAAGAATGGAGAGAGAGACGAGAGCGAAGGAGATAGATACTTACCTCGTCGGCGAGTGGCTTTACCTCCAGTGATCGTTGACCTACCCTGGCAAAGGTGCCATCATCTTTGGTGGGATAGGTGTTGGGATAGAGGAACTTGATGTACGTACATATGAAACGTACGTACGAGATCTTGGGATCTCGTTCAGGCTTCTCTAATCTCGACCTCAGGTCTTCAAAGATTGCTGTAGCGTAGTCAAAGTTTTGACCAGCGATAACGGAGTAGGCCATCTGCAGTTGTGTTTTGCTGGCTTGATCCAGCGAACCACTCTTCCCGCTCATGCACTGAATTATGTGCGAGAAGATAAAGTTCAGTTGTGAGGGCATCTGAGCTTTGACGATCTTGGTGAGCTTCTTGTTGGGAATAGAAGATCTCGGTTTATTTTCCCAACAATAACCCATTGCGTCCAGAAATGATATCAGCTCATCATCAGTGGGGAGTGCGTCGAACCCACTCTTTGGTTTGTCAGGGAATCTTAAAGATTTCCTGAGGCTAAGAGCGGTCATGCTCCCTGGCCCCAAGTCCGTGCTGAAAGAGATAGCAGGGACTCGTTCACCTTTCTTGTTGGTGAGTACAGTTGCATCAGCAGTGAACCAGAACTGCTGGAGTAGAGTCTTGGAAGGCTTAAGATCCACAGTGATCGCGTAAGCTATACATGATTGTTTGAGAAATTCAGCAGCTTCCACCAGATGTGGGTATTTGTCAGCTTGGAAGTCGAGTCTTGCCAAATGATTACTTTTCGTAATCTCAGCTTCAGTGATGGTGAATTTAACTGTCTTGGAAGCGACAATCTCAGACTCTGTCATTTCTGCTATTGAAAGAAACATGATAGAAGAAATGATTATGATTAAAAATAATATGATTACCAGTTTCCATAGAAGAAGGGAAACTGGAAAAATATCAAGTTATTTTTAGGAATAGAAAAATAGTGTTCTGGGTAGAAAGAATGAAGAACACTTTAAAAAACAAAAGGTTTTTATTTAAAAACATAAAATCAGAAAGAATGATCTTTAGTTTTTAGAAAAAAAAACGTTTTAGAAAATCCATGAAGAACAAGAACGAGTAGGATTTTAAAAAGAATAGAAAGCATACTAACAATGCACATAAACATGAAATAAACCTGTTTATTTTGAAGAAGAAGAGTTGCAGGTTCAATATTCTGGGTTTACTTGCTTGAGTGTTCTTGAGAGAGAGAGAGTATTTCTTGCTTTGTAAGATTAGAAAGCGTAAGCCAAAAAGAATGAGGCATTCTTTCCTTTTATTCGAAGAGAGAGAAAAATGAGAGAGAGTGTGAGAGAAGCGGGAAAACAAATGCTCATCATGACATGGACACGTCCCACGATGTTGATTGGATAGAAGAGCAACGGACGAACGTGTCAGAAAAGGCATGTCGTGGATTGTCGGTTCAAATGACGTCATAGAAGAGAGAGAGACTATTCATTTATCCGTTTTGAAATTATCGCTGAAGAAAAGTCAGCAATAGATTTTTCTTTTTAAAAGTATCCCTGATGGAAAAGATAGGGATAGAGTTTCTTTTAAAAGGGTCACTGAATAGAAATATCAGTGATTAATGTATTTTTCAAAAAACTTTTAATCATTTGAAGAAGGTTCAGTGATTAAAGTATATTTTGAAAGATATCTTAACTGAGTTAAGATTCAGTTGAGAGAACATACCTGAGAGTCAGAATGTTTATCAGAGAGAATGATGAGAGGGGAACTTTTGATTACTGACACAATACATGAACGCTGAAGAATTATTCTTCGAGGTTCAGCATTCCAAGCTCACTGATGAGAAAATTGAACCTTGTCTCATCAAGAGGTTTGGTGAATAAATCAGCAAGCTGAAAGTCAGTAGGGATAAAGTGAAGTTCAATATCACCATTCATTACATGATCTCTGATAAAGTGATATCTGATCTCTATGTGTTTTGTCTTTGAATGTAGTACTGGATTATTTGCTATAGCTATAGCACTAGTGTTGTCGCAATAGGTGGGAATTTTTGACAGTTGAAGGTCATAATCTAAGAGTTGATTTCTCATCCACAAGATCTGAGAACAACAGCTTCCAGCGGCTACGTATTCAGCTTCAGCTGTGGAAGTGGACACAGAATTTTGCTTCTTGCTTGTCCAGCTTACCAGCTTTCCTCCCAGTAGTTGACATCCACCAGTGGTACTCTTTCTGTCGAGTTTACAGCCTGCAAAATCACTATCAGAATAACCAGTTAGATCGAACCCTGAGTCTTTGGTATACCAAAGACCGAGGTTAGGAGTTCCTTTCAGATATCTGAAAATTCGCTTTACAGCGATCAGATGGGATTCCTTGGGTTCAGATTGATAGCGTGCACATAAACACGTAGAGTACATAATGTCAGGTCGGCTCGCTGTTAGATACAGCAGGGAGCCTATCATTCCTCTATAGGCAGAGACATTAACAGGTTTACCAGAAGGATCTTTGTTAAGTGTCAGGGGTGGTGCCATAGGAGTTTTCATCGTTGAAGTTTGTGTGAGATCAAACTTCTTCAGCATATCTTTAACATACTTACCTTGGCAGATAAAAGTACCTTTGTCAGATTGTTTAATCTGAAGACCAAGAAAATATGTCAGCTCACCCATCATACTCATTTTATATTCTTTCTTCATTCTTTCAGCGAAGCGAGTACACAGAGATGGGTTAGTAGAACCAAATATTATGTCATCGACATATATTTGTACAAGAATTATATGACCTTTTATTTTTCTGAAAAATAACGTATTATCAATCTTGCCACGTTCAAAATTTTCAGAGATAAGAAAAGATGAGAGAGTGTCATACCAAGCACGAGGGGCTTGTTTTAGACCATAGAGAGCCTTATCCAATTTATAAACATAATTTGGATACATAGGGTCATAAAACCCTGGTGGTTGTTCTACATAGACTTCTTCATTTAGCTTTCCATTTAGGAACGCTGATTTTACGTCCATTTGATAAACGATGAAGTCTTTATAGACTGCATAAGCTAAGAATAGTCGAATTGCTTCGAGCCTGGCCACAGGGGCAAAGGTTTCATCATAGTCTATGCCTTCCTCTTGTCTGTATCCCTAAGCAACAAGTCGAGCCTTGTTGCGGGTTACAGTTCCATGTTCATCTAACTTGTTTCTAAACACCCATTTGGTGCCTATTACAGTTTTATCAGATGGTCTAGGAACGAGATTCCAAACTTTGTTTCGAGAAAATTCAGTCAGCTCTTCTTGCATAGCGCTGACCCAGTTTGGATCTCTGAGGGCATCTTCAGTCTTCTTTGGTTCTATTAAAGAGAGAAAATTTACAAAGAGACAGATATTACCTGAGCTTCGTCGTGTCTGAATACCTGCTTCGAGATCACCAAGAATTTGATCTATTGGGTGATCTTTGGTCCATCGCTGAGTAGGATCATGATTGCTTAACTCAGAGGTTGGATCAACAATTGGAATGTTTACTGATGAGGACGTTTGAGGTTCATCAGCGATTAACTGTTGAGAAAATTCACTAGAGAGGTTTCCAGACGAAGGCAGATTTGATGGTAGTAATGTGTTTAGAGGTTCTGCTGAGACCCATGAGGTGGATTCAGCGGTAGGATGTATAATGTTCGAATCATCATCAGCGGTTGGAGAATCAGAATGCTGATGGTTTGAGAAGAAAGGTTTTGTTTCTCTGTAGTGAGAAAGCATCCACACATTTAACTCTTCATTGTCAGCGATTGGTTTAGAGTTCGCTGAGCGAGTTTCATCAAAAGTGACGTGAATTGTTTCTTCTACGGTTTGTCTTCTCTTGTTGAAAACTCTGTAGGCTTTGGAGATGGAGGAATATCCTAGAAATATTCCATCATCGGCTTTTGGGTCGAACTTTCCAAGTTGATCTCTGTTGTTTAAGATAAAGCACTGACAACCAAAGATATGAAGAAAGCTGATAGAAGGCTTCCTTCCAAGAAAAAGTTCATAAGCTGTCTTCCCAAATCGCTTTATTATCAGCGATCTGTTTTGAGTAAAACATGCAGTGTTTACAGCTTCTGCCCAAAATTGAGTAGGGAGGTGAGAATCGCTGAGCATTGATCTAGCAGCTTCTATGATCGTTCTGTTTCTTCTTTCAGCGACTCCATTTTGCTGAGGTGTTCTTACTGAAGAGAAGTTGTGAGAGATTCCTTTGTTCTCAAAGAAATTGTTTAGGGAACTATTTTTGAATTCAGTTCCATGATCACTTCTTATTGAACGAACAGTAAGATTGTTCAACACTTCCATCTTTTTCACAAAAGATATTAGTTCTTCTGGAGTATCATTCTTACAGCGAAGAAAGATAACCCAGGTGTAGCGAGAATATTCATCTACAATGACAAGCGTATATTTCTTTCCAGCTATTGATTGGATGTTGACAGGGCCAAATAGATCCATATGCAAGAGCTGAAGAGGACTTGTCACTGAGGAAACTTGTTTTGACTTGAAACTAGCTTTTGTTTGTTTTCCTTTTTCACATGCTGAGCAGAGAGATTCTTTAGCATATGAGTGCTGAGGAAGACCAGAAACCAGTTCCTTAGATGAGAGAGAATTCAGGGTTTTGAAATTTAGATGAGAGAGCCTTTTATGCCATAGCCAGTTGACATCAGAAGAGGCCTTAGAGAGAAAACATAAGTTTTCAGTGATAGTAGAGTCCATATCTATTACATAGACATTTTCTCTGCGATAACCACTGAGAGCAAGTTTTCCTTTTTCATCTACCACTGAACATGCTTTCTTAGAAAAGCGAACTTCGTAGTCTTTTCACATAGCTGACTGATGCTTAGAAGGTTGTGCTTCAGTCCATCTACATAAGCGACTCTTCGAAAGGTAGTTGTCCCATTGCTGAGGACACCAAACCCTCGGGTAAATCCTTTTCCATTTCCACCAAAGGTCACAGAGGGACCTTTCTCTTCCTTGTATTCAGTGAGAAGGTCTCTTTGTCCAGTCATATGACGAGAACATCCACTATCGAGATACCAGATGCCCTTTGATCCCTGCACACATAAGGAAGATTAAGCGTTGTTTGGTACCCACTTTTCAATGGGTCCTTCAGAGTTAGTGGATAAGGAAGATTCAGCAGTCTTCACAGCTGATGAAGATTCAGCTTCAGTGGTAATCTTCACTTTGGTTAATTTCTTAACCTTAGTGGTATATTTCACTTTGGTTGATTTTTCAACTTTGGTGACTTTCTTTGCCTTAGAGGCATTTTTCTTCACTTTAGCTGTTTTATCAGCTTTGGTGGCATTTGGACATTTACTTGCAATATGATCAGTAAAACCACAGTGATAACATTTTCTGTATTTGAAAATGGTTTTAGGATCAGTAGAAGGTTTTGCAAGTTTAAGATGAGCAGGACCAGGTCCGAGAAGGCTTTTCTCATGAGATATGGGAGGGATTTTCATTTCTTCAGATCTCGTTGGTCTAAGGTCAATCTTTAGCTTTGGAGGACAGAGATCAAAAATTTCTATCACAGAGCTAGAGGATTGCTTAGCTGAAGGTTTAGAAGGAATTTTCAGCTTTGCTTTCCTGGTTGTCTTCTGAGGAAGGAGAATGGACTTTCCTTTATCCGTAGACTTAGTGTCTTTGGATTTTTCCTCAGAGATGGGATTTGAAGAAGAACAGGGATAGAATTGATTATAAGAAGTGTCAAAGAAAGATGTGACAAAAGTTCCAAACTTAAGCGAGGAACTTTCTTCTTTAGGATCATCCTGTGGTGTCCAAAAACCAAGACCAGTTCTATCACTTTCAGGAGTTTGAGCATTTATTATCTCAAAGATCTTTGTTGATGATTTGCACCATTTTTCAACATGAGCCTTTTCTGCTTTTAGAGCAGCGATGGCTTGTTCGCGTTCAATGCTGATGATTTCATTTATAATGACTTGATCTTTCAACTTTTCTTCTAAAAGATTTAGTTCACTGATCTTTTCATGACATTTCTCTAGCTCTTGAGTTAAATATACATTTTTATTTTCAGCTTGAGTTTTGTTGTTTAGAGCATTATAAAGGTCAATCGTCAGCACATCAACAGCGCGACTTCTCTCAGCTTCAGGCAGAGAGGGATTTGTAGAGATAGATACCTGAGATGATATGTAGCTCATAGAAGGTTCAGATGGTTCTTCTACTTCTTCTTTAATCTCAGCCATGAGGCAAAGATTAGCGACTTCTTCTTCATCAGAAGATGATTCTTCTGATTCAGCCCAGTCATGTTCTTCAGCGATGAGACCTTTACCTTTTCGCTGATAGCTTTTCAGCTTTTGATATTTGTTCTTCAGCTTATGGTATTTGTCATCACTGGATCTTCTTGAGGTAGAAGGTTTGAAGACCTTTTTCGACCTACACTCACTAGCAAAATCTCCAATTTTTTCGCAGTTATAGCAAGTGGCAGTAGCCTTATCAACCGGAGTTGATTTTGGCTTTTCAGTAAGAGAGAGAGGTTTACTTCTTCGGAAGTTACTCTTTCTTGCAAATCTCTTAAAAGAGTTTGTCAAGAGTGCTAAGGACTCATTAAACTCTGAAAGATCAGGGTCTGATAGATCCTCAGATTCAGAATCTAACTCAGTGATGGTGAGAGTAGATCGCTGAGATGGAATTATCTCTGAAGAGACTAAAGCAACAGGAGTGCTTTTGGAGTCTTTAGAATCTGTTACAAGATTCTTCTTCAGGAGATTAGATTGCTCATAGTTGAGCAATATTCCATACAGAGTGCTTAGAGAGAGAGAGTATGTAAGTCTTTTGTCAGCTTAAGACATATTGAATAACTGTCCCAGCTTTCAGGAAGACTTTCCAAGAATTTTGTTAGGACCTCAGAATTAGAATAGGTCCTTCCAACAGTTCTTAGGTCAATGATCAGGCAGTTAAACCGCTGATGAATGTCAGAAAGAGATTCATTCTTACCAGCGATAAAACTTTCATACTGTCTTACCAAGTTAATCTTTCGAGTCTCTTGAATTTCAGTGGTGCCCTCATATTGAACACATATGGTTTCCCACATTTCTTTAGAAGTTTTCAGATGCATGATGGAATGGAAAACTTCATCAGGCAGAGCCATTGAGATAATGGTTTTTGCTCTTGCATCTATTCCTACCTTCTTTTTATCTTCATCACTCCACTGTCTTATTTCCTTAACGACATATCGTTCAGGGACAGCTTCAGTGGTGGCAGTAGCGGGAACCGCAGCTATAATTCTAACAGGTTCATAGGGTCCGTTTTCTATATATTCAGGTATAGTAGGATCTGCACCTTCAAGAAATAGCATCATTCGATTTTTCCATAGAGAAAAGTTATCTCTGCTAAATCGAGGAGGTTTAGAAAGTGGACCATTATCATAGTAGTTTGTGTTTGTGTTTAGTGCCATTTTAGAATAGCAAGGAAGAGTATACAGCAAGATCTTGTTTATTAAATTAAACAAACTGCTCTGATACCACTTGTTGGTCCCGAAGGTGCTTAACAAGTTTGTAGAAGGGGGGGGGGGGGGTTGAATACAAACACAGAAGTTAAAGTTTAATAAATTGTTTATTGATAAATCAAAATACAATTTACAAGTTTGTTGCGGAATAAGATTAAAACAGACTCAATCTAAACAAACTTAAGAAACACTAAGATGATTGCACAAGAAATTCAGAGAATGGGGGATTAAGAGAGATAGAAAACAAGGGTTTCTATATGGAGTTCAAGGATTGAGCACCCCCACAGATGGAGGGGTGAACTTCCTATTTATACCCTATGCATTAAATGCATGGCAGGGCACTTTGCACGTGGCGTTCACAGATTGGCTTTGGGAGTCTGACTTTTGGGAGACATGCTTTCGGCCGGGTCATGAACAGTGTAGTTGACAGAGTTGTTGTACGTATGGTGGCAGAGACATGTCCGTTCTGACACATAGTACTAGTTTGTGCAAGGATAGACAAAAGGAAACTTGAGACATAAGCTTTGTGATCTTTTGATCGCTGAATATCTCTTCTTTCAGAGATAAAAGAGGTTCAGCTATCGCTGAAGCTTTTCCTCATGTTCCTTCGCGTATATGTAGAGTTGTCTTTGATTCACTGATATCCGCATCAGATCACTAGTAGACTTCTCTTTGTTCAGCAGCTTCGTCTTCGATTCAGCTATGAACATATGTTGACGCGAGACTTGTCTTCAGGGATTACGTTACTATTTACATCAGAAACTATCAGTGATAACTGAACAGACTCAGTCTAATCACTGATAGTGAAACACTAATACATAGAAATGTTTATAAGAAAGACTATCAGCGATAACTGAACAGACTCAGTCTGATCGCTGATGGTGAAACACTAATACATATTAAAGCGTAATTTTCACTAAGTATAGAAGAGGGTCGTTATCAAATCACTGAGAGAGTTTGGATCAACACATAGTTATTCATTTAACTGTCATAAAATATTCCACATTATAGGTTATTTGGTATTCTTCGCTAACTCTGCAATCATTGAGTGTATCTATCTTAACATGTATATGAATGGAGCCTATGAAAAACCTTCTCTTTACAAACGACACAAGGAAAAGTTGCATTATAAATTTAGCACTTCCATATATGAAAATTGTTCTTGCATTAAAATTCAATCGAATCATTTGTTCCAAATTTGTAGCCACTGTTGTTTATCATAAATTTATAGAATTGTTATGGTTACATACAAAGAAACTACATATTATCTATAGTTACGAATTGAGAAAAAGGAGATCACTTCTCAATTTTCAAATAGATCATTTTACCGTACATGGTCTTAAATCATATGATCATTTTATTACATTTACAGCATCCTTATATCTTAATTATTTCATGTTGTCTATTTGTCGGGTTAAGTTTGGTTGTACAAAATAGAAGAGATAGCTTCGTAATTTGAATGTGAAGGGTTTTATTTTACGATTTGGTTGGATAAAAATGCGGTTGTTTAGAGAGGGTTTTGAGGATATACAATATACACGAACCATTTTAATCATTGTTCTAAAAAACTTGCCGCACAGCCGCCATGACACGCTATGGCACCAAGGCTTGTGTGTCACGCCACGTTGATTTTTCTTTACGTTTTTAACGTCTTATTTGCAAGTTTTTAATATATAACCTAATTTAACTTGCTTATTATTATTGACTCATTGAGTAACACAACAAAACATATGTTTTTATATATAACATTATATATGAATTAGAAATTTGAATTCATAAATCACGCCTTGAAAACGTTATGGTTTCGCCGTGGCTCCTAAGGTTTGAGGTTTGGCCTCGTCGCCTCGCCACGCCTCACGTCATTTGGATCCTTGATATTTTTAATAAACGATGTTGCAAAAGAAGGTTTATAAACTTAAAAGGTCAATTTTGCACAATGTTTAATAATGTGTATATACACTTACAATTAGCTATTTTTGTGAATATTTAACATTGACCTTTAAACATTATTACTTTTACACAAAATAAAAGGTTGTATTAAATCTCTTTGTTAAGTAGAAATAATTCCTATAAATGGAAAAAAAATTATATTCACTTATGACATTTTAAAAACGGTTCCATTATACAATAAAATATATTACGATTCATTTCATTAGTTGTCAATTTATGAATTACGTTTTATCGTAACTTGGTTACCTATTTTCTTAACACTAGTATATATATAAAAGAAAAGATTATGAGGGAGAGTTAAGGAGAACCTTTCTTTCATATTTATCTTTTTTTTTCTTCATAATTTTTATTTATTTTTATATGATTTCAACACATTAAATGCTAGAACTTTTCTTTTTTTTTAATTTAAATTAGAAAGCATCAATCAATATATATCTATTATTATTTAAAATTGTTAAAGGGAAAAACAAATGAAACAACAATATGGAGAGAATAACAATAAGACAGAGAGAAGAAGTTTATAATTCTCATTAATCATAAGCGCTTTAAATAGGGAGGAGTTACAAGTAGATAGTTATGAGATATTTCAGTTCTAATCTAATTCTGATATATTTATCTCTATCTCTATCTCTATCGTCATATCCTTTAGACGATGGCACACTTATCCTACAACACTCCCCCTTGTGCCGAGTTAAAGGAGTGGTGGTGCACAGTTGTTGCCTCGTTAAAACCTTACGCCAAAATAAAACCCAGTGGGAAAAATAAAAATATGAAGAAGGAAAGAGTACAACGCACCAGCTTCTTTGCAATACATAGACTTATCCTTTAGTCTAGTTTTCTCTTAGATTCATATTTTAATCTTGAGAGTTAGGAAAGCATGATGGTATATAAACAGTTGCCTCACTAAAACCTTACACCAAGGAACAAAACCCAATGGGAAAAATAAAACCTTGGTTGAAGGAAAGAGCACAACATACCAATATCAAATATATAGTAGACTCCCCCTTTTGTCTACTACTCCCCCTGATTCGTGCATTAATCAAGAGAGTTTGGAAAACATTTCCATTTACTTTCTACACATTTCCCAATATATGGTTTTAGGTAATGACTTGGTAAAATATGTCACATTCTTTTGACACCTTACTTGATTCACTTGAATCTAAAGGAGAGTCTTTTATTGTTGATTGTATAGAAACTTAAGCAGAATATGCTTTGTGTTATTACCTCTGATGTATCTTATGTTCATTTCTTCGATACATGATGCATTATTTCCATATATGCAAGTAGGATACTGGTTGAACCCAAAATTACTAACTCCTCTAATATATGTAATGATAGTCCTTAATCATATACATTATTTTATTATCTCATGGAGAGTAATATTATTGGATTAGTTCAAGGAGGTAGTTACAAAGGATTGCTTAGTTTACTTCCAAGCAATCGACGTGTTCCTTGTGGTAATTCTTTATCCAGTTTGGGAACAACCTTTGTATGGTTCAGACAGATACCTAATATCAGCAAACACATACCAAGACATTGTTTGGTGTTTTTCTATAAGAGCTAGTACTTTTGCTGCTTACATTCTAAGTAGGTATTGAAGTTCCATTATCAATCCCATTTTTCTTTCTATAGGGAAAGTATATACCCATGTCAATGGTTCCAAAAAATTAATTTGATATCATTCCAATGACTTTGCGTTGGCGCTGAGCTAAATATAGCTAACAAGTTCACTGAGAAATACAATATATGGTCAAGTGTATTATGTTAAGTACGATAATGCGCATATTGTACTTAGATAGAGAATTCTAACTCCCAGCATTTTTCGTCATCATCCTTTAGACGAAATGGATCTTTCCTTATATCCGACACTTCGACCGATCATGGGAGTGCTAACCGGATTCGCTTTGTCCATATTAAATTGCCTGACTATTTTCTGGACATATGCGATCGGTGAATTAATATTTTACAAACTCGGTGTCCTAGCTCAAATATCTAGACAAAACCAAGTCTTCCCAAGATCTTTCCTCTCAAAATCAGATTTCAAGTAACTTGTGGTTCCTCTCATTTCATCAAGAGTGCTTATTATGTTCATAACATTGACATATAGAGCTACTTGGAAAATCTGGAACTTGTTTTCCATAATAAATACGCAAGAGAACAGTTCATCGTTCTTATATATCCTTTCCCAATCAAGTATTCCATTAGGCGGGTATACCACATCCGCTTAGATTGCTTTAATCTATAAAGTGGGCGTTTCAATTTTATTGCAAACGCATTTCGTGGTTTAGAGTTACTTGATTTTGGTAATGTAATATCATCAAGTACTTTTATATATCTCTAAATCTAGACCCCCGTAGAGATATGTGGTAACCACATTCATGAGCTACATTTCTAGTCCTTCGGAAACTATTAGGTTAATTAATTAGCAGAACGTTATAACGTCCATCACGAGAGAGTAAGTCTTCTCATGGTCAATCCAGGGCGTTGTGAGAAACCTTGCGCCAAAGGAGAGCCTCATACATTAGGACTTCATTATTCTCGTTACGCTTTCTGACAAAGACTCAGTTATGTCCTACGGGCTTTACACTTGGTAGGTTAGCACTACCTGACCAAATACCCGATCCTTTGTCAAATAATATAATTCTTTCTGGATTGTTTCTTTGCATTTAGGCCAATATGCTCTTTGTTGATATTATTCAACTGAGCCTGGTTCGATGTCGTCGTGCTCGATCATCTTATGAGCCATCGTATATGTAAATAAATCATCAATGATTATATATGATATGTCCATCAACTCATATATACTCTCATAGTTCATTTGAGATTAATATTCATCTCTAGAATCAAGATTAACTTCGGAGCGTCCTCCAGTGATGATTCATGGACATAATTATAATTAGAGACAATCTCATGAGAGTTTTGTGTATTGATGATTAATGGATGTGCCTAACTATTCTCTTCCTTTAGAATAGTATCCATCGAACCAAGTAACTTCCACCACTTCCATTTGGTAGCTACGACCTCAACCACACCTCTACTATGTGTGATTGCAACGCACTTTCCAGTGGCGTTGTGCCCCTGTTGGGGACTTTTTAACCTTGCGAGTATATTTGCATCTCGTATATGTGATCTTGTCACTTTTGGAATATTAAACGTATTAGGTATCGAGTCTGATTCGTTTGATTTCAACATTACGTTGTGAAGTTTTGGGGATCAAAATGAGACAGAGTGAGAATATTCAATGACACTTCCTGTCGTTCCCATGGAAAATCATTTTTCCTATCTCCCCCTAACGACGGGAAGACTGTCTCATGAAAGTGACAACCCGCAAATCTAGAGGTAAAGATATCACTAGTCAAATATTCTAATTAGCGGATAATTGTTGGGGGTTCATATCCAACATTTACCAAATCGTCTTTAAGGACCCATTTTGATGCGCTGTGGGGGCGCAATTGGCACATATAATCAAACATGCGTAAATGTAAAGTATCAGGCTTATATCCAGTTACCAACTGGTACGCATGAGTCTGGTTAACAAGTAGTGGGTCTAAAAACGACAAAAAAAATTGCATATAATAATTGCATAACCCCAGGTAGATGTGGGTAAATTGATGCACATTACTAATACCCTAGATGTCATCATATTCTTTTGATAACAACTTCTATGAGACCATTTTATATATACACATGGGGTATAGGAAACTCTACATTGATCCTAATACATATGCAATTAACATCAAATCCTTATGATGTAAATTCTCCAGCATTCCAAGTCATGTAGACTTGATGAAATAATAAGGGTGGTGAGCCCTTAAACGTATAACTAGTGCTAGGAGTGCAATATTTCATGTGGACAATAATACGACATGCGTTTATCGAGTCGAAACCAGAACCATAAAGTACTTTAATGGCCCGCATTCTGGATGTTTGTGTCCATAAATATCACCTTGTATTCGTTGTAACAATGGAATATTTTTTTTGTATAATGTCCTTAGCTTTAGGACGATCTCATTCCTGTATTGGCTAAGGATTAGGGTATATACAAAAGTTTTATGTATTCAAGAGGGCATATTATGATAGCAATGTTGTTTCTTATGTTGCAGAAGTCAACAGTTGCAATTTGCCTTGTTTTGCCTTTCACTCGAAATAAAATGTGTTTATGTGTATTTTGCAATACACGGATCACTATGTCATAACCATGGTGTCCAACATGGTCATGTCGAAACATATATGTGTTATTGCCCCCAAAATTTCTTTATTGGTGACAAAATATGTTTCGATGACCCAATAATCTACTAGTTTGACACATTAGTTTCCATGATATATGTTTCCTTTCATATTCATTGGAATTTATGTATATATGCTCATTTTCATTTCCATTTGATACGAATATCTTTACAAGGTTCCTATTAAACTTGTTCCACCAAGAAAGTGACATTCCATCGTCTAAGTAATTTGGTTGGATGTATTATAAAACAAGTATTAGTCTATCTTTTTTTTTCGATTGTGTGATATGTCAAAAAAATCAATTCTCCTCGATACATTCCTAAACGGAACGGAGAGTATTGAATTTTTTTATTTGTTTTGATGTATTTCTTTACATCTATAATGGTTACATATTCGATTTTACTTTAGCAAAGAAATTAATTTTGGTACTTAAAATTAATTTCAAAGAAACATATGCATAATCAATATTAAGTATTAAAACAAATATGTTATATTTCATTTTCAACGTGTTCCCTTTTTGATAGAAGCACTTTTTAGTGCATATCTTATTTGATTGTCCATTATCACCTGGGTAGTAGTTGTATCCTACTCCAGGTGTTGAAAAATTCTTCCTGACTCTTACCAATACCCTGACCCTTTATAGGGTCTCGTCCACATGGTGCAGAAATGTCACATGTGTGAAATTGTTTTTAACTCACAATCCTTTGGAGTTGTTTCCACCTCTAACACTTTCACTATCGATATCGGGAATTTTCTTTATCCCGACATATGTGGTGTTATTCGAAAGAACCTTGTTATGTCTCTCAACCACTTTCATTAGGTTGATGAGTTTGTCTAAAGGTTGCATTCCAACTTATAATTATTTACTTATATATGAAAGGTGGAAATAATGTTAAAAATCATGTCATCTTCTGTGAGTTCCTTGCCACAGAGATTGAGACGCGTTTTGGATATAACATTTCTTTGTTGACATCAGTTACCTTTTTGTAATCGAGTAAGTGGGTTTCATTCCACTGTACGATTAGTTCGGGAAGTACATATTCATGAGTACTCCCGATTATCCCTTTCGAGACATCCCACATTTCTTTGGGGGTTTCTAGTAAAGGTATTCCTTTGAAATTTATGATTTATATGTTGTCTCAAAACATGAAGGTGTTTGCTTGTACCTTTTCAAGAGGTTGGTTTTAGAGTCAATAGGGAGTTGATGAACTTTAGGTATTTTCTTGTACTTTTTCAAAAGGAGTTTATATACTCATTTATAATACTCGGATTCTTTTGAGTTTACGACGTTGATTTTGGGATGAGTTGTTTCAACCATTTACATATATAAAGGATAATATATGATTTTTCTTTTTGATAAGAAAATGGATTATGGTTATGAAATTCCATTATCATAACAATATTGGATTTTGTATGCTTTAATTTTATTGATAATACTTCATCAATATTTCAATTTTTGCGAAAAAGAAATCACTCAATCTCTTGGATTTCCAGGTAGTAGGGGAATCACATGGATTTCTTAAATCCCTACAAACCTTAGGGCTATTTAAACCCGTTTGACAAAATCCTTTCGATGTATTGCGATTAATTCATCAATGAAATACATAGATAACATTTGTTATTTGGTAAATTTTGACATGAGGTCAAAAAAATTCATACCATATTGGTATTTTGGGATCTTTTGGCAAGAGGCCAAAGTGACTATGAGTTTGGCATATGAAACAATTTTAATACCTTAATAGCATTTTTTGGAGTTTTTGGTAAAGATCAAAATATATGAGCTTGGATGTGTAACTTCCAAAAAATAATTATATAGTTTAAAATTATGAGTAGGAACCTACAATCAAGATAAATGTTTGATTTTAACATTTTCATACGATTTTTGGAGCTTTTGTCAAATAACAAAAGTCATGGGGGTTGGAAGTGTAACTTCTAAAAATTAATTTTAAGATTATGAATTATAATGAAGATAAACATTTAAATATTAACATAAACAAATAAATAAATTGTAAACTAATTGGATAACCATTAATAAATATTAATATTAGTTTAAAACTATAAATGCTATCATATCCATAAAAACTATCATACTCACATGAAATTAAAATATGTTGAATCAAAATTAATGTAACATAACAACCAAATATTGCAATAAATAAATAATTTTTTTTTCAAATATCAATAACAATCCTAATCAACCCAGAATGAAAAAAAAATATTATAAGAGTAAATCTCGAAAGAATTAAATAACGTTAACAAATATATATATATATATATATATATATATATATATATATATATATATATATAACAAGTTATAAGTAAAGCTTTAATTAATTATAGATTGTTAAAACCAAATAACCATGAACCATTTTTTTTCCTTTTAGCATGGTGAAGCAAATATGTAATATAATGAATAAATTAATACTAATTTGATAAAAACAAATGACATTTTAATTTTATATAAAAATATTAAATTGGGCAACCACTTAATTAATAATAATATTAATAACAAAAATAATATAATAATAAAAGACATATGGTATTCAAATCATTCTCAAGGTGGAAAAAAAACCCTTAATTTATCTCTTATTGATGTCTAACAACCGCGACTTATAACCCAACAAAAAAAATGATAAAAGAAAATTCCGACCAAACATCGTCTAAGCCCAATATTTTAATGTTTGTTAGCTAATTATTAGATTTAGGGTTCTAATATGTCTTTGAACTTCCTACATTCATTTATATCCACTTATCCATATCTTGATTCAATTAGAATAAATGATAAAATATAACCAACAAAACACAACATACATAACAAATTACTTCGAGACTCAAAAGCGAACACTTTTAAAAACAAGCCAATATGCATATAAAATTTTCAAAACAGAAAGTTAACCGAGACAGATTTACGGTTTATGACATGAATATTACGCCACATAAATATTATACGTGTGTAAGAATTCTTACTTGGATTGTAGCATCGACGGAGGGATATATTTATGAAGTTGGAAACCCGAAATTTGATTGTCGAACTAACTGATTGAGTTTACGTGCTAATAACGTGTTAAAGGAAAAAACAAATGAAACAACAATATGGAGAGAATAACAATAAGACAGAGAGAAGAAGTATATAATTCTCATTAATCATAAGCCCTTTAAATAGGGAGGAGTTACAAGTAGATAGTTAGGAGATATTTCAGTTCTAATCTAACTCTGATATATTTATCTCTATCTCTATCTCTATCTCTATCTCTATCTCTATCGTCATATCCTTTAGACGATGACACGCTTATCCTACAACAAAAATATTATTTACCTTGCATTTTAAATTTTTCAATGAATCCAACAAACTTTTTATTTAAATTTATAAACTTATTATTATTTTTATTTAATTAATAAGATTTATTAAATTTATGAACTTATTATTTTTATTTAATTTTTTGTATTTTTCTTTGTAAGCTAACAATGTTTATAATTAAAAAAATTTATTTAAAAAAACTATTTGTAACCGATTATCTTTTGATTCTTCCTTTTTTGATAGATAAAAAATAGATCAAAAGGAGGGAAATTGATGACAGGGGCAACAACATGTTAGGCGATATGGAGAACGGGCAACGGGGAGTGGCGAGGCGGAACAATATGATTGTTTGTGAAAGGTTTTAATGGCGTAGAGTTTGAGAATGGTAAAACTAATTTGGATTTGTTTTTACTTTAAAACTTTATAGTCAGTTTTGGGTACCTTTAAAAAATGGTAACTAATTTTTAGAAGTTCGATGGTTTATTTATTCAAAAAAATTGTTTAGAGACTTAATCATTCAAAAGTAGAAAGTTTAATGGTTTTTTTCATTTAAAAAAATAGTTGAGAGACTTAATCATTCAAAATAAGAAAGTTTTATGGTTTTTTCATTCGAAAAAATAGTTCAAAGACTTAATCATTCAAAATGAGATAGTTTATTACTATAATTTTATAATAATAGAAACGAAAATAGCAATTTTTAACAAACATAGGGACGAAAAACATAAGTTACTCTTAAAAAGCGATCAATGCAAATAAACTTAATATATTCAACATAAAAGTATCATCTGTATACCATACGTAAAGATGGCCAAAATACATGCATTAACCGGTCCCAAACCCATTAAGGATTTCGAAAGGGTATCCAATCTTACCAACCCCTTTCCAAAAAATCAGTTCTTTTATAATCTTCTAATGTAAAATACACTTTTATTTGGTTTTAAAAATTGCATGTCGCAAAATCTCGTACAATTGAGATTGAAACACTTGAAAAAAACTTTAAAATACGATTTATATAGAAGTTGCATAAAACACACTATTATTTCTGTAATTTTAATTACATTCAAAAAAACACTTTGTTTATTTTAAAATGTTTATAATATTTGAAAAATATTTTTAATACCAAAATTGGGAAAGAATGTGGTTTATCGTCAATCCTCCCAAAAAGCCCAACCACAGTCCTAGAATCAATCATCTTCTATGAGGTCACTGCTAGTCAGTCCTAAGAGATACATGTCTTCATTCTGTGTCGTTTACCAGATTTAAGAAATGTTACCAACACATTCTATGGGAAATTTCCAGTCCAATTCATGAGTTAAAACCATCAAAAAGAAACAGAATTGCATGGCCAAACTCACATTATCTAATACAAGATCTCTGATTTAAAATTCGACAGTAATTTAAACGCTAGTTCGAAATAAAGCCTCAGAATACAGTTACCAAAATAGCAAACTAGGTACGAACAGGAGCAGGCCCAGCTCCGACACCCGGGCGTGGTCCTTGACCTGGCTTCGGAAGATCATCCTGAAATACAGACACAACTTTCAATGACCAGAATGCTATCGACCAAAATAACATGCATTCATAACCCGTTTTTCATAAATAAATAAAACTAATGTATCATCTAATGAGCTAAACCAGACCAAACCAAACAAACCCAGTTATATCCCATTCAAAAGCAAAATGTCTAAGAGTAGGATGTATGCATGACCTATCCTTTACCCCGAAATAATGCGGTTGCTTCCATGAAGATCCCCAGTTTTTGCAAAAGTGGGAGAAAAAATTAAGGGGGAAGGGAGAGAGAAAGATAGAAATTCCATATCAACTAAATTTGTTTGGCAGAAAGCACAATTTAGAACATTACTTTAGTCATCTTACTTGGAAGTCCACCAAAGAAAACGAAAAGCAATAAGCAGTTGCAGGTAGTAAAATGTTGAAAAGCAAACAATAAGTTGAAATATAGGTGGCATACCCTTGGTCGAGAGAATCGCTTTGGAGGCTCACGGTTCCTTCTATCAATTCGTGAGCGAACCCTAACAACTTTGGAGTGAATTGCACAAGAAACACAGTATTGCATCTTCACGTACAACTTGGGAAGTGTATACTCTGAAAGATGCAATAAACCCAACCATTTAACCCCAGCAATTTAAATCAGTTACATCAACTGAAGCAAGCAAGAAAAACTTACGATCAAATGCACATGCTTCTTGAACATCCCTAACAGCGGCTTGCTCCACTATGTTCCTCACAAGAAATCTCTTGATAGCCTTGTCCTAAACAACCAACAAAATCAGTCAATATGGTCTTTGGTAAGCTTTAGGGGCTGTTTGGTTAGTTTTTCATTAAGTCCTCTAGGGATAAACTGTCTATGTGTATTATTAGCCTTTCAGTAATTGGATGTTCACTAAGAGGCCATTTACCAAACACTTACCCGGTAAGTGCTTACCGGTAGAATTCAACACTATCACTTACCTACCGGGTATGATTTTAGTCCACCAAAGCGACATCGTATGCAACAATTTACCCGGTAAGAGTTGTCTCTCTCACTTAGCGGGTAAGACTTTTAGTCCTTGTCTCACTCTTACCGGGTAAGATTCTTGGTCCTTACTATATTCATCCGGTAAGATTATGTGACTTGGTAAGCGCTTACCCATGTAAGTGTTTGGTAAACGACCCCTAAGACTTATGAACACCTAAGACTTGTATAGGAATAAATGTACAGAAGAATCGATCTTGATTAAACAAGTAACCTAGCTTAGCAAAATGTCATATTATAATTTGTACTGTTAGCTTCAAAAGCATATAAACAAATACAAGTCTGTTTAAACACAATCATATGTGCCTGAAGTAAACATTATATGTTAGCATTACACGTGACAATCACTAAGAGTCCGTTTACCCCAAACATTTACATCGTAAACGCTTATCGATAAGGGTCAACACTCTCACTTAACTTACCGGGTAAGTATACAGTGCCTCAAAAACTGCATCATATGCAACAATTTACCCGGTAAGCGTTTTACGAGTAAGAGTGGTCACCATCGCTTACCCATCGCTTTTACCGGGTAAGATCCTCGGTCATTTCTTTGTGCATCGAGAAAGGCAAGTGACTAAGCACTTGGTAAACGGCCCATAAGTATGCCATTTCAAACCCTTTGATTCGTTAATTACATAATACAAGCATCTAAAAGAATGTATATATGTTAACAACACATAGCTTTTATAGGGTCTAATCAACACATCCTGATGCTTTGATTCATTCAAAAGCCTAAGAAGCCCCCTATGCCTTACATTAAACTAAATCCATAAATACAATCAGATACATTAATAATTTATTAACAAAACATGTCATACATGAATAAATAAACGAATTCAAATTACGAATTAAAAAGCCCTAAAAGTTAAAGGAGGATTAGAAATACCTTAGGACAACATTTGCCACAGTTAGAGCAACGAATGAATTTGACGTGTCCACGGCCGTGCTTGTTGCGTCCGCCATTCCTTCGCTTGAAAGTCTGCAAACGCAAATAGCGTCAGTTAGAAGAAACAGAGAAGATGAAAGAAGAAGGCTATGAGAAACAATTGATGATATCATCAGCCAACTAACCATCTTTGCAGAGATCCTGTGTGTTTTTCGTGGAGGGGAGACCGCCGTCTGCTATCTGCTATCTTCAGTTAGGGTTTTTGAGGTAAGGGGATGATTTTGTTGGTGTCCAAGGCTTTTACTTCATGGGCCGAGATTGGGGTAAGTTGTTAACTTTATAAGGCCCGTTGATCAAACAACTAAAATGGAAA
The DNA here is from genome assembly GCA_954870635.1 of Arctium minus. Taxonomy (NCBI): domain Eukaryota; kingdom Viridiplantae; phylum Streptophyta; class Magnoliopsida; order Asterales; family Asteraceae; genus Arctium; species Arctium minus. The sequence continues at coordinate 99,799,727 of OX941080.1, read as the reverse complement.
AAGGAATTAATTACGTATTTGATACATGTGGTTTGCTATTTTTTATGAAACTAGGTAAGTGAACCGCGCTTCTAAAATGACCGTTTAACAAATGTTTATAGGGTAATCCTTACCGATAAAAGTTACTATTCTCACATACTTTGTCGGATAACATTTTCGACCATCAAAATAGATTATATACAAGTGCCTCTTACTCACTAAGCTCTAACCGAATAAGAGTCTTCCTCCTCACTTACCGTGCAAGAACCTTGATTGTTGGCATGCATCTTACCGGATAAGATTCTTAGGGGTCATTTAAGGAACGCTTACCCGGTTAAGCGTTAACCTGTAAAAGTCAACACTATCACTTACTGAATAAGATTTTAGATCACCAAAACGGTAAACTTTTGTAAACGACCTTGAAATATGTTAAAAACTTGTTTGACTAATTTAATTGTATCTATAAATTGTAAAAGTTAATAGTTTTTAATATTCTAAGAATAAAAATAGTTTTTTCATATATATATATATAATGGAATTTTTTTACTATAAATCAAAATAATTATAAACTAAGAATGAATATACTCATCCAAAAACATAAAATGCCTTCCTAATAAAGACCTCGGATCAAATCTTTCGACTTCTGTAGACGCAATTGGATCAAGTCATGAACTTTGTTCATCATACAATAGAACTTGCACCAAGACGTAACAATTAACATGACACATGACGCAAATTAATACAAATTTTGTCCCAATGTGGACAAAATTAACGTCCCTTTAACACTTTTAATAGGACGTCACCAACAGACGCTGCTGATACCTTCATTAACCCTTCCAAGAACTCGGTTGCTCTAAATTTCTACCAGGTTTTGAACAATCCATTTGTTCCATCAAATTCTTCGAGGCAACCCATTTGGATACTTTTATTTTATGTAAAATGTGACATACATTTTGAGGAAATGTGACATACATTTTGAGGCAAACCATGATAAATAAATAAAATGATATTCCTGCCATTACCCATATTTGCACGACTCTTTTTCCCCAACTATTAAATCCAATAAGCCCAACACTCTTCTTCAACTAAGAACAACCTCATGAAAAATATGCCATTGCCACTGAAGTCTGAAGCCAATTCTCTGTAACCACATCAAATGAACCATTAAGTAGAAGGTACAACTCTTCAAAGCACAAACATGAAGAATCATGCTTAATCCAACCCTTGAAATAAAGTTTCAACATCTAAAACATAACCTTTAAATTCTAAACTTTTCAATAGAAAACTTAAAAAAAACAAATTTCCAGATCCATGGCCCATGGAAATGCATAACACTGATATTTGTTAAAGGACCAACATTAAATTCAAACTTGTGACTCTTGAAACCATGAATAGTTCATCAAACCAAAACAATGAAGGGGCCCATAACAACAGCTTCAATCAGATAACCTACAACAATGATAGAAAACAATCTTGCCATCAGCTGTTAAGATCATGACCCTCAACAACCTCAAGTTCACTAAGGGGTTCTTCAGGTAGCTTAAATTGAGAAAATATTAAAAATACCAACTTTCATATAACTTTAAAACATTGTAGAAAAAGCTCATCTAGAAGTTGATTAATCTCTCCAATCTATTAACATATACTTGAATTTATCACATGGAAATAAAACTTTATATTCACTTCCCTTTTGTCTTTCAAGTCATATGTGTCTGTGTAGCCTCAGAGTCCAACAATCTTAATGCATCTATTCCCTATAAGTTATAAGTTGACTTCTTCATTTAAGTGACAAATCAGAATCTTGTACTCATTTGCGAAGTTCAAGGAATTTCAAATAGCAAACGCTCTGCATTGACATTAAGTTCATAACACAATTTCAGCACATCATACTTTGCACATCATGGTAAATCCATAAATATACATATCAAGTTAAACCTTAATGAAAAATCTGTATGTAGATTTCAATTTTAATCATTCACAAATAGAATTATCTTAATAGTAGTCCCTCATATAAGTGTATCCTAGAGAATAAATGTTCTTAAAATATTGCATTGCTACAACATAAACAAATGGCCTAGATGCTAAATCAGATGGTCAAATGGTTACAGTCATACATAAATCTTACAAAACAGAATCCTGTGGTGGAAAATCAGCATTGATGTGATGATGAGTTGCATTTTTAGGAGTAGGAGAAAGATTTTCTATGTTGACTTTTGCACACTTTCTCGGTACTCATCAAATTTTTAGTAATTCTAGAATCTGTTACCGATTTAAAAAAAATGCAAACAACAGGACAATCACACAAACACAAAACAATAAATAAACCTCAACCAAAAATCAGATTTGTAAATTAATAGAACCAACTATCATGTTCAGTTCTTTTACCTCACTCTTGCCTGTCCACTCATGTCGAGTCACGCTTGCATACCAAACGAACTCTCACCGGTGTTACCGGAAGTTATATTTTTAGTTGTTTCGCTTGTAGTTGATTCATGCATTGCACCATTTTCATTTTTGTTCTTCGCATTCCTAATTTTTGATGGTAGGTTCTCTCTTGTTTGGAAGCTAAATGTTTCATTTTTCCATCAAATGTAAAGTTTCCTAATGTTACCTCATCTTTATAACCTTATAATAATTCATTGGACAAGGTGATTGGTCTAATAGTGGTTCAAGTGAAAGCTAAGATTAATAGGTGCTCTTGTTTGATCAAGGTCCTAAAGTGGATAAATTTCATCGATTAATGACCCTTTGAAATCATGTTTATGCTATACATAGTGCATTTCAAATGCTTATGAATTTGTTATCGCATGGGATTTTGATTGAGTTGTTTATGAATAATGCTTGTAAAAGCTTGATGGTACTTAAAATCCATTGTCACTCACTGACTTGTTAAATGTTAATGACAGAGTAGGTTATAAAAGCAATTTATATAGAAATAGTAAATTACATGGTAACTGAAATGAAGAAGTAGAACACTTATCTCCGCTAAATGAAGATCTTGGATATCCTCACTCTCAAATAGCAAATTAAAATAATTTGATGAAATTAAGTTTATATGTACACTAAATAGCTTATAATTCATTGGCACAAACAAAAAACACCAACCCATCATTGATCTAAAATCATAAAACCTAATTCATAATCCAACTAAAAACACAAATTCAAAATGAAATTTTTTTACCTAAAATTGAAGGCTAAAAGGGTTTTTAAAGACTTTTTGCTGCCGCTCCATTCCAAACGTAAATACAAAACCTGAAAATCAAAACGAATTGGGATTACCAAATTTGGAGTGAGAGGAGGAGGAAGTCATGCCTGAGCCTGAACAAATAGATAGTTGGAGGCTAAAGAACTTCAATGGAGAAGATGGATGGTTGAAGACTTGGAGGTTAACCTGTAAATGAAGTAGACTTATAGTGATCAGAATCTTGGAGGCTGAACTGAGGCATAGAAAATGACAAAGAAAACCAGCTCGTAATGAAACTCAAATTTTTGAGGGATAGAAAAGTTTCTGAAACTTATGGAGATACACGTAATTCTGGATCATCTTGTGTTTACATGTTGATTTGTATGATCCATTGATGATCGTCTACACCATTATTTAGCTTTATACACACACACACACACACACACACATATATATATATATATATGTGTGTGTGTGTGTATATATTTATGTAGATTCTCTTTCAGAAGCGCCAACATTAACAGAAGAAAAAAAAGAAAAAAAAATACCAACAGGTCACAAGTACAAATAAAATTTAAACAGATTGATGTAGAGAATATCTGGGTGGAGATGCGCTTACATAATTCCTTGAGATTTGTGGGGCATATCCCACTGTTTTTTTCTGGCTTATTGTTGGCTTTCATCCGTTTCTACATGTAAATTGTTTCTAGCTTCTACGAGTCAATACCCAACTTGGTAATCAAACTGTGACAAAACCGAATTAAGAGAAGACATTCACCTTCTTGAGAGAAAGCCCATCACAACTGTGTCAACACCCTTATGTCGGAACCCCTGGATCCGTTGTCCAAATAGCATAAATTAGAGGAAGACAAAAGTTAAAAAAAAAAAAGAATCCAAGTACTGGAACGGAGAAGATGAATAGCATGAAACCTGTTAGGTCTGATTTTATAGTAATCATTGTATTTATAGGGCTTGGTCATATACTGTGTCTAATGTCGTTTTCTGTGTTGTATTGACCAAGGGTATTTAAGTCCCTTTGGTCTTTGTCTTTAAAAGAACTTTCACGCACTCATTCAATAGACTGTTACTTTGCGCTTTATGCTCTTTCTCTACTTTCTCTCTCTAAAGATTCATTGATCTTGGACTCACAATTGGTTTGCGCTAGATCTTAACTTTGCGCGAGTTCATCAGGGACTTTGCGTGAGTTCATCTATTGCATCTGCGTCTTTCAGGGTGTTTTTTCTCGAGAAGTTGTGATTTTCGCTTTGTGTTCATCACGCAAAGCTAAGTTTGCGTATCCCGTGCATCACGAGAAGTGATCTTTGCATTTCCAGCTTATCACGCAAAGCTCAATTTGCGCGATCAACATAACACGCAAAGTCCAGTTTGCGTCTTTAGTGCCTCACGCAAAGCTTTCTTTGCGTCTTCAACGACTAACGCAAAGATCAGTTTGCGTCTCACTTGACTCACGCAAAGCTTACTTTGCGTCTCAGCCTGCTCACGAAAAGCCTCGTTTGTGTTTCAGCCTTCTCACGAAAAGCCTAGTTTGCGTCTTCTGCTTCTCACGCAAAGTTCTACTTTGCGCCAGTCACACACTTAGATTTTTTCTGGATTTCTGAAATATGGATTCTGACAAATTTGCGTATCAATCTCAGTTCTACAAAAGTGATCTTATGATGTCTTTGGGTATAGAAAATCGTCCACCAGTGCTGATAGATGAAAATGAGTTTACACAGTGGCAAGTTCGGTTCCTGAACTTCATTGAACGACAAAAGAATGGAAATGACATGATGATAATTTTATCTGAAGGACCGTTTGAGAAACCCAAATTGGCTTCTGGATTATATAAGCCTACTAAAGAGTATTCAAATGATGAGTTGTCTGCATATCAAGCTGATCGTGATATTAAAGCAAATCTGATGCTAGCCTTACCGAACTCTATATACAACAGGATTGACTGTTTCAAAACTCATCCTAATCTGATGTGGCAACAACTTGAGAAGATTATGCTTGGTTCTTCGGTCGCAACTCAACTCAGGCATACGCGCTACATGAATAACTTTGAAGAATTCAAAGCCAAGGATGGGGAGCCACTAAAAACGGTGTTTGACAAATTTTGTGCCATTATCAATGATCTGAGGAAGATTAAAGTTGAAAAGACTGAGCTTGAGACAAATCTGAAGTTCCTCAACACATTGCAACCAGAATGGAATAAAACATGCCACAGATTGAGGAACGATGTCAGAATCTCCACTATGCATATCCAAGAACTTTATGAAATTCTGATGACTGATGAGAGCTTGGTGCTTGAGAAGAAGGCCAAACTGGATAAGAAGAACAAGAAATCAGTAGACCCGGTTGCACTCCTCACGAGCCAACTGGCTGAACAAGCGTTGTCTGATAACGCTTACAACGGGTCAACTGATGATGATGGTGAGGCACTGCAGAAAGCAATGATCCTTCTCTCACAACATTATCAGAAAAAGTTCCAACCAAGAACTGGTTCCAACTCTTCTCACTTTACTTCTGTGTCTAGAGCCAAAATACCCGAGCCAAAGACTGCTACTTGCTACAACTGTGGAAAGCCGGGGCACATTTCAAAGGAGTGTTGAGCAAAGAAGGTTAGGGACTCAGCTTACTACCGAAAGAAACTGGAACTGGCTGAAAAGAGAGAGAACGGAACTGCTTTGCTAGCAGAAGAAGAATTCTGGCTAGATCACTCTGACGATGAAGCTGCAAACGTAGAGATCGCTCAGATGTGCTTGTTTGGAGATGATCAGTCAGATGATTCTGATTCTGATGAAGATGAGGTATATACTGATTTTGATTACAATTTTATTACCTCTCAGATGAATATTATAATTACTGCTTTATCCGATTTGCGTTCTAAGATAATATCTAAAAAGAATTTAAATTCTGAAAAGTCAGATTTGATTGACAAACTGAAAATTTCTTTGAAAGATGAAAAATCTATTTTAGAAAATACAAAATACATCTTTCAAAAGAAATTGGATGATTTGGAAATTTCAAATAAGACTTATCTTGAATCTTTGACGGCTATGACTAATTTAAAAGATGAATTTTTAGATAAAATAAATAAGTTAGAAGAAAAGTTTTATCGAAGAAACCAATCTGAACAAACAATTTTTATGAACAAACCGAGGAGTGAAGAAGCTTTAAAACAAAGGTGGGGACTTGGTTTTGAAAATCCTCATTGTTTAAACAATGCGATTGAAAAATCCCCAACTTTATATAAATACGATTATCTGACTCTTGCTCATTATGCTCCTCAATTTAAAATTGATTGGATGAATGAGAAGCAAGTGTTAGAAATCGAAAATAAGAAAAGAACAAATAATAAGAAAAAGGAAATTCCTTTTGTTCACAAGTGAAAATGCAAAATATTTCCCTGAAAAATTAAGGAGAGGAAGAAGAGTTTTAAAAGATATATCTCCCGTCAAATCTTCAATATCTGATGATTTTGTTGATCCTTATACTTCTAATTCTGATAAGGAAAATATTTCTCCAATCATTTATGATTCTAAAAATATACTCCTCCATTAGTATTAGAGAGTACAATCATCGATCTTGAAGATAAGATAGAAGATCAAAATATTTTAAAGAAAATTGAATCTGATATTATTCTTTCTTTCATGACTTCTAGTCTTGAAGAAAATTTATTTTCTCAAAAACAAGATTCAGTTTCTATTTCTAGCCTTTCTTCTGATTTTCATGTAAACAAAAGTGAAGTTTCTAATTTTAAAATCTTTTCTCAAAATTCTTCAGACTCCGAAGTAAATTCAGATTTATTAGTTGATCAGATTGGTTGCTTGGGTAAAATTATTTCTTCTGATTTAAATATTTCGTCTAAAATTCTTGATGATTCTTTTACGCTCAATGATCAATATTATAAACCTAAGCGTAAAAGAAGACGGTCAAAGAAGTCAAAGAAACAAGATAAAGTTATTTCTGACAGTTCTAATTATTCCAATTCTAATCTTTCAGATAGAACTTTGAGCAAGTCAAAGAATCAGATTTGGAAAGCAAAGCGGACATCTGATGAATCTACTTTTGATGGGGATAAATGTGTAAACAAATTCTATAAAAGCGATTAATTTGTTTCTTGTAATAAAATTTCAAAGTACTCTATAAAACAAATGATTCGAATTTCAAAACATGTCTCATGTTCTTCCTCGGATTCTAGTTCTGATGATTATGCTTTATCTTCTGATGACTGTGCTTATTATTCTGATAATGTTTCTCATGCTTCTCGTATCAAATCTTCTAATTATTTCCCCATACAAACTGCAACTAACAAACACGGGCTCAAATTCAAGTGGGTTCCCAAATCTCAATTTGATTTAAAGTTGCAGGCATCTCATGTTAAGGGGGAGTAAGAGAAAGAATGGCTTTTGAACACAATAGTTCAAAACCCGGTCTTAAATGTCAAGACTTTGGCTTCTGAGTAATTCAGCTCAGAACCCGTGCTTCAACGACTATGACTTCTAGACATGTCAGTCTAGGACTCGTTATTCAATGCTTTAAGCTTCTGACTAATGAGAAACTGTGAGTACATCTACTTAATTTCCGCTGCATTTATATCTGATAATGATGTTGTTCCAGTTTTCTCAAATGTTTTTAAAGAATCTGAGCATTTCATTTCATCTCCTGAATTTGTTCAACCCAATTTTTTCAAATGAGACACAAATTTCATTTTTACATTGTGTGAATGATAATATTATTGAATAATATTTTGTTTCAACTGAATATAAACTTGCCGATCAAATATTTCTATTTTTAAAATTTCGGCATGTTGTTTTAAAAGTTTAAACCTTTACAAATTTTATTCTATAAAGTAAAAGTTTTACAATTTTCTTTCTTTTGAATAAAATGTGTGTCTAGGATAAATTTTCAAGTTGCTTTTTTTATATTAAAATTCTTATATGTTCAAATTTCAGTTCTAACAAAAGTCGAAAAGTCAGCAACATGTTTGTAACTTTTGTTTTTGCTTTAAAGTTGTGTGATTCGGAATATTTATAGTTTACAATGCTTAGAAAACCTAAAAAGTCGGAATTTTGGATTGTAATGAAAATATGGGCTAAGCACTTAGACGTAAAACCTTGTGTTTAAGATGATTATTAAATTCTTATAAATCAGAAATCTCTAAGTTTGAAAGTTTGTACCTGTGACCTTTCTGGTTTGGCAAAGTAAGTTCTGTGGGATGCTTGTCATCTGGTCCCCTAAGGTCATTTGATCTGGGAGTGATCGAACCCAAATCCTTCTATAGAATCAGATCGAAAGTCATGTTCTACTGGTATGAATGGGTTTAGGATATGTCGATGTAGCCTTTTTGATCTGGGAGAGTAAGTTCCAAGGGGTGCTTGACACCTAGTCCCCTAAGGCCAACTGGTCTGGGAGCGGCTGACCCAAATCTTGCAATAGGGTCAGATAGAAAGTTACGTTTACGGCATGTTCTTTACTTAATAAACTTTTTGATTAAAAAGATGCCAAATGTGCACAAGCTTAAAAGATGCCAAAGAGCACACTCATGTAAAGATGCCATAGTGCACAATGCTAAAAGATGCCAATGAGCACACATCTCATGATACTTGGTTATATATTTCTGAGTTGCAATAAACCTGTAAATTTGTGAAAGTCAGAATTTTTGATAGCTTAGTGTGATTACATGCAAAGTTCTCTATTATATTTTTTAGAATTGCATTTTCTTGAAGCTAATCAAAGTTCACATGCGAGCACACTGAATAGATTGATGAAAGTTTTTGAAACTGAACATGTTTTAACTTGATATGCAATAAAACTTGTTTCTGTTTTCAAACACATACATTTGATTTCATTTGAAGGATTTTATTGTGATATTTTACTAAGTAGAATTTTATTTGTTTCTGTTTAAATTTTTATATATTTAGTCGTTTCAAAATACATATTCAGTATATTTTTCTTTCTACATTGATGTTTACATTCATTGTGTTCTCATATATATATATATTTCAAATGGGTTTGAGCATTATTCAAGGGTGAGTGAAAAAGGAGAATTTTTCTTAATGATCATATTTGTTTTTGAGGGGGAGTATCTGATTTTCTTTATATGAATGCTAACTTGAATTGTCATATCTAGTGCATTTGTGTAAGGGGAGTCAAAGAGCTTAAAAAGGTAAAACTTTTTCTGAGTTTAAGTCAGCTTTGCGCCATCAGTTGGTCGCGCAAACCTTGCTTTGCGCCACCTTCGCTTCGCGCAAACCTTGATTTGCGCTACCTTCGCTTCGCACAAACCTTGCTTTACGCCACCTTGGTGTAACGCAAACCTCACTTTGCGCCACCAACGTGACGCGCAAACCTCTCCTGTTTTTCTCCGTTTCTTTAATTTTGCAGATCTTAAGCTGTCTCGTCTCTAACATTTGCATGACCAAGTTGATCCCGATCATCAAGGTCATGAGGGGGAGAATTAAGAGAAGTTAAAGGAGATGATTAAGAGACAAAGAGCTCAAATGTTTATCTGCTGATTAAGATTCGCTCAAAGATTCTATTCTCTCAGCCAATTTTATTCTTTTGTTGTTCCTGGTCCGACCACCACAGTTCATTCAAGGTCATTCAAAAGAGGTGTGTCGTCTAGAGCACAAGCTTCTGGTCCAGACTTGTCAAAGGCAGCAAAGACAAATCAAACTGAAAGATGCTGAGAAGAATTTTTCTTTTAAAAGTCAGATTGCTTCGCAAAGTCGCTTTAATGGTCCGTGCTGATTTAGAAGATGATTTTTTAAAGACCAAAGCGCCAATGATTACTAAGGGGGAGATTGTTAGGTCTGATTTTATAGGGCTTGGTCATATACTGTGTCTAATGTCGTTTTCTGTGTTGTATTGACCAAGGGTATTTAAGTCCCTTTGGTCTTTGTCTTTAAAAGAACTTTCACGCACTCATTCAATAGACTGTTACTTTGTGCTTCATGCTCTCTCTCTACTTTCTCTCTCTAAAGATTCATTGATCTTGGACTCACAAAACCCTAAATTGTGGAGAAAGAGATGAAAAGTCAAATTACCAATATATATATATGTGTGTGTGTGTGTGTTGTAAATCCCTTTTTCAGTAGGACAAAGAGAGTAGAAAAAGAAAAAGGCGTACCAGTAGTCATAACTAGTGGATGGAGAGATGGAGATGAAGTTGGAGAAGGAAGAACTTGAAATCTGGAATAAAACACATGCTGGAGATTGAGGGGCCGTTAGATGGAGAAGAAGGAACGACGTAACAGGCGAGGCGAAGATGAAGGGAATTTAGAGTTTAATGTAAAACACACTTTTGCAAAATTATAAATAAGAAAAAAACTTAATTCCAGAAAAAAGGAGAAAAAAGGAACATGGGTTTACTGTTACCAGGAGCTGCCACGTAAGCAATCCATGTTTCTGCTTTATAGATATATATAGATTGGTCCCTAATGTAGCGTTTGGTAAGCAAACATGATTGGATGGGATTGGACATGACAGAATTGGATAGGACTGGACAGGACAGAACAAGAGGCTAGGACAGGACTGAACGAGACTGGATAGGACAAGACAAATGTCTGTCTTGTGTTTGGTATGGCTAGGACTGAGTAGGACAGGACTGGATAGGACAAGACTGGACAAATTTCTCTAAAAGTTGTTTGATGATTTTATATAATAGTTATAAATAACACAAATAAAGTATATCTTTAAATAATTTAATTAAAAACATTTTTATTTTTTTAAACGATTTTCATACATATAAATACATAGAAAAACAATGGTAGGAAATTTGAATGAAGAATCTGAAATAATTAATGGTAGTTCGAAAAAATCCGATTCATATAAAGAAAATATAATATTTGATTAAATTTGGAAGATCTTAATGAATTGGAGGATACATAGTTGCAGCGACATGTAAAGTTAAATGCGATAGGTGGCCTGTGAAGGACGATAGTTGTGAAGAACGTGAAAGATAGTGGATGGTGGTGGTGCAGGTGGTTGTTATGGTTGATGTGGTGGACGTATAGGTGGCTGACGATGGTAGCGGTGGACAGAGGTAATAGAGGTTATTATAGTGGAGGAAGAGGCGGAGGTCATCGACGGTGGTTGGCGGTGAGCGTTGTGATCTGTGGAGGTGGCGATAGGCGGTGGTTGTGGATGTGGTGGAGGAAGTTGTAGTAGTGGAGGAAGGGGTGGAAGTGGTCGATGATGGTTCGTGGTGGCTACCGGTGGCCGTTGATGGTGGTGGCGGCCAAAGGTGGTGGTGATCGGTGTTAGTGGAGGTGGTCGACGATGGTAGTGGTGGTGGCGATGGCCGATGGTTGTGGAGGTGGTGGAGGAGGTTGTTATGGTGGAGAAATAGGTAGAGGTGGTCGACGGTGGTTGGCGGTAGCTATTGGTGGACGCCGATGGTGGTAGTGGCAGCGATGGGTAGTGGTGACCCTTAAGACTAATACCATATTAGGATTATACATCAAATGGCGGTAGATCAATGATTTTTAGTTTCTGTCTCACTTTTGTCCTATGTTGTTCCACCTATTTTGGTGGAACAAGAAAATACCATTTTTTGTCCCATCTTGTCCCACCTTTTCCAGTCTTTGTCCCTGTCCTAAGTCACGCCAAACGTGGGACAGTGAATTTTTGTCCTGTCCCATGTCGCACCAAACGTGGGACAGTAAGTTTTTGTCCTGTCCCGTCCCATCCAGTCTGCAAACCAAACGCACCCTAAACTATGTTTATTATCAAATCAGGCCCATCATATGTGATTTGGTCCCTCACCCTAATGGTTGTTACCTTCTTATGTTAACTGCATTTAAATGAGGGGTAAAATGACACAAACCAACCCCGTCCCCCACCACTTAAAAACACCAACGTGATCTTCGACGTGACCTCCGTACCCCACTGGGACGAGGATCCCTATCCCCCTACCATTTCCCTGATGACCCTCCCCCAAATGTGTGCGTGTATATGTTATGTGTTCTCTATGAGTGAGTGTGGGTGTATGTCTAATGTGTGTTGGATGTGTTGTGTGAGTGTGTGTATTGGTGGTGTTGTGTGTAGCTGTTGAACAGTATGGGTTGTATGTGTAAGAGCGTGCATGTGCATATGTTTAACAGAGTATGTGTGTGGTGGACGAAGGTGGTCTCATTTAATTACAGATCTACAAGTAACCAAGTTCCTCGAAAAGCTATTGTTTCTTCATCCCCGAATCTTATTGTATTCACCATTATCGACAAAAGAAATAGATTTTAGTGTGTGTGTGTGTGTGTGTCCATGTGGCTTTTGAGTAAAATTTCAGGTTAGATGGTTGGGAACGAAGACGAAGACGGGTTGGATGGTCGGGACGAAGACGAGTTAGATGGTCAAGACAAAGACGGTTGTCGGGGAGGAAGACAAAGACGAGTTCTATAACTTCTTCCTCTACCTCTCCGTTTCTATGTTTTGGGGATGGTGGTGGTGGTTTGAGTTTGACAGTGGTGATGGTTATGAATGTGGTTGTCATTGGGGCAGATCACTTGTAACACCCAAAAAATAGGGATAAATTTAAACCTGATAAATTGCGAAGCGAGACATCTTAAATAAAGGAAAATCACCCAAAAAGGGGAAATAATAATAGCGTTTACACCTTCTATAAATGGACATTAAAATCCACAACATACTAATCTAAACAGTTTATATCTAGATTATAACGGCTGTCAACTCAATCTCCCAAAATGTCTATTCCTTTATGTACACCAATAATCCAAAAGTATATCTCCAAAAGACGTCGCGAACGGCCAACACCCGTCCCTCAAGGCTTGGAAACCCCGCCACTAATGGTACCTGTTATACATGACATTTAAGAAGAAGTGTTAGGCTTTACGCCTAGTGAGTACAAACATTTCATAATTGTACTTGGAAATGAAGGAAATATAGATAAATAGATTTTCATTAACTTAGAATGGTAAAGCTTGACAAATAATCATATAAGGGACTTGCGGTCCGAAAAACATCTTACGATGACGGGGAGACCTGATTTCCAAGGATCATGGCGGAACACAAAAGTAAGCCACTTTCTGAGTTGTGAGCTCAATATTGGGAATCATGGTCACGAACAACGCCGACTCGTACATAGATGTAGGGGAGGGCACGTGGCTAGTATCCGGTCCCACATAACCATACCAAGTTGCCTCCGAGGGCCCAATGTCTCAACTAGTTACATACGTGAAGAACATCCCAAAATAAGCCAACTTCTATTCCTATGGATCCATTAGTAATAGTCTAGGGCTTGTCACAGTTACATTTGCGACCAATCTATAGTTACACATATAGTTTCTCAATTTTAATTCCATAAGATGCATATCTTTGAAATAATCAATACCACATGGAAACAAATCAATATAAAGGTTCAACCATGACCATTTCATCTTCCATATAAATTGATCATAAAATAGATTTTCCCAAAAGTGATGCATTTCCAAAGGATCATTGATGACATGAGAAATCATCCACATATTCCTTTATCCAAATACCCATTTTACTAAATAAATCTCAAAATGAAGTGAAAACCATAAAATGGCCAAAATGTGTTCATCCAAGCATTTAACCACCAACATGGAAGTTTTTTTGTACAACTCATAACATAAAACTCTTCAATGTATATCAAAATGGTAAGAACCCTAAAATCTCCAAAATCCCAAAGTTAGGTCAAAACCCCTTTAAACAAGAAAATATAAACAAGGAGATGTTTAACAATTTAAAGTATAATGTTTTGTCATGTATAAGGTTTAGAAAGGTAGAATGAACTCACCTTGGCTATGAACACAACCACCCTCAAGTAAACCCTAGGAAATGGAGCACAATAAATACTCTTGAATCAAGTTTGGCAAGTTATCCTTTAGAAGCTAGAAAATCCTAAAATCAACCATAAATGATCTAGGTTACCAAGGATCAAAGTAGATGAGGAGGAAATGAAATTTTGGATAGACTCACCTTGAATGTAGGAGAAAATCGCACATAACAAACCTGGAAATGGAGTAATGAGGTTGAGAAAATCGGATTGGGCATTTAATACCCGTCGGGCCCCCGCGATAGTGACCAAGCGACAGTGACATTGTCACTATCACAGGGCATAATTGCCAATAGTGTACCGAGAGTTTAGCCTCGGATGCGAGAGTAATAGGGCGAGAGTGCCCTTGTCACAATCGCTGTCACACTCGCTCTGAGTGTACCAAGAGCATATCAATCTCGGAGAGCATATCAATCTCGATGATCATGACATGCGATTGTGCCAAGGCGCACTGTCGTGGTCAAAGTCGCTCAACACGTACCGAAACCCCAAATTTCCAACTTTGGGTACGAAATGTTCTTGGTTCGATAGGTAGCAACTGTTGGTCCCAGTTAACAGAAAGTATACACAACAAGTATTGTAGAAGGGGGGTTGAATACAATACTAAGTTTTTTTCACTTAATTTAATTCTTATTGATATAAAATCAAGAATTATACATAGAAAACTTTGATTGTTTCAGAAGAGAACAGATGAAATCTATTCAGACAATCTTACACAAAGAGAATGAAAAACATTGAAAAACACTTAGAAAACAATGAATTTCATAGAGAGAAAATAACCAGCACTTAGTAAACTTGAAGGCTTGTGGAACTGGTTCATCTTTGCATGTGATGGAGCATCCTCTATTTATAGTGCCTTATGCATTTAATGCATGGGATACCTGTTAAGCAAAGGCACAAGTCTTTTGCATGGTACAAGATGTACCTTTTGTCTTGGAGTGTTTTGGCTTGAAGTGTTGACCTGCAGAGGATGGTGTAGACCTTTCCTTAAAAGAGTGTAAGAGACAAAACACACTTTTTCTAATCTTCAAATGAGGTCCACATCAATGCAACATATCACAAATATACTTTATTAGAAAAGTATAATGTGTTTGTGCCGATGACATTTTCCCACCAATACTTATCAAAAACAAGTTTGGTGAAAAGTAAAATAAGTTGGCACAAATGACAAATCACCACATACATCTTCAGGAATCCTGAAGATGTAAGATCATCTTCAAGGTTCCTGAAGATGTGAGAACATTTTCAGGATTCCTGAAGATGTGAGATCGGCACCATCCTGGCCGATGGTGTTGATCCACATAGGCAGGCAACTTAGTTTTAGGCTGAGAAGTCCATCTTCAATCCGCTTTGATAGATACACTTCTTCTTTAACTTTTTGGCTGATCTTCGACTTCACCGAACATTTGAATTGTAACTAAGCTGCTAGAAAGAACCTCAAAATATTCTAAGTATGATGATACAAAATGAAAGATCGAGAGGTCATCTTCAAATCTATAGATGACCCAACAATCTCCCTCTATTTGAGGATGACATCCCAACTTAAGAATGAAGGGTATACCAAATATTTCATTTTGACCCATAATTACTCTTTTTTGGTTCTTTTCACATAGTCCTTTTTTTATTTATATATATATATATATAACTATGTACAAAAGAATAAATGAATACAACAAAGAATAAAGAATGTGAAAGTAAATAAATATACACAAAGATACAAAAGACAATAGCCGGAATTGTTTGAACTTGAGTGGTTGGATGCTCCCCCTCAACTAATATCTGGTGGATTTGATCACACAGTCCATCGCAAATTTAGTTTCAACAGAGTTTATGCTTGAGTGGTCAGTAGCTCTCCCTCAACACTCATACTCCCCCTCCACTAATTCTCGGTGTCAGAAAGTAAGAAGTCAGAAAGTTTTTGGGATCCTCTAAACCTGCTCCTGGAAAGACATATTCATCATTGGATCGTACAGAAGCATCGGGACTGAGAATCCCGGGTGATAGGTTGTGAGGTGGAGAAGAGGCACCTTTGATTGGGGAGGAGTTCAAGTCATCCTTATCAACCAAGGAAAAGGTTGATGAGGGAATAACAGGGATCCCTGATTTTACAATTGTATCTTTTTGAGAGGATACTGTTTATCCAAACTCTCTCAGTGATTTGATGATGACCCTTTAAAATACTTAGTGAAAATTATGTTTAACATCTGTATGTATTGGTGTTTCACCATCAGCGATTACATACCGAGTCTGTTCAGTATCGCTGATGATTTCTAATGTATTTTGTTAAATGTAATCCCTGAAGACAAGTTTCGTGACAAAGACGTTCACCGCTGACATCGAAGACAAAGTTGCTGAACAAGTGACAAGTCTACTCATGATCTGATGCGGACATTAGTGAAACCAAGACAAGTCCACAACACGCGAAAAACTTTGAAGAAAAGCTTCAGCGATCACTGATCCTAATTCAGACTCCCTGAAGAAAATAATCCCTCAGCGATTGAGGACCACAAAGCTTCCTCTCCAAGTTTCTTTTGTCGTATCTTTGCACAAAGAGTACAACTGTCAGAAGAGGCATACCTCTGCTACAAATCGTACAAAAACTCTGAAGACTACACTGTTCACCATTCGGCCAAAAGCATGTCGCCAAAAGTCAGAGGCATGCAACCAACCAAATAGTGACACGTGTAAAGTACCTCTGCCATGCATTTAATGCATATGGTATAAATAGGAAGGTTACGCCTCACTCCAAGTAGTTTCCTTCTATCCTTTCTCTTAGTGAACCAATTATAGAAACCCTTGATTTCTATATTCTCCCAACCTTCTTTCTCTAGTTCTAAGGGCAAACATCTGTGTGATTCTTAAGTTTGTTTAGATTGAGTTTTACTTAATCTTGTTCCACAAAAAATTGTAAATTGTGATTTGAGTTATCAATAAACAATTTATTAAACTATAAAAATCAGTATTAGTATTCAACCCCCCTTCTACAAACTTGTTAAGCACCTTCGGGACCAACATGTGGTATCAGAGCGGACTGTTTAATCAATAAACAAGATCTTGATTTATTCTCTTCCTTGCTATTCTTAACAATGGCCTAAAACACAAGTTCAAACTACTATGATAATGGTTCACTATCCAAACCTCCTCGATTTAACAGAGACAACTTTGCTCTCTGGAAAAATCGAATGATGCTCTTTCTAGAATGTGTAGATCCTACTATACCTGAATATCTAGCAAATGGACCCTATGAACCATTTCTTATTATAGCTGTAGTTCTTGCTACTGCAACAACACCCGCTGTCCCTGAAATATATGCTCCCAAAAAAATATGACAATGGAGCAATGAGGACAAGAAGAAAGTTGGATTAGATACAAAGGCAAAAACCATTATCTCTATGGCTTTGCCTGATGAAGCCTTCCATTCCATCATGCATCTTAAAACTTCTAAGGAAATGTGGGACACTATATGTGTTCAGTACGAAGGTACCACTGAAATCCAGGAAACCCAAAAGATCAACTTGGTAAGACAGTATGAGAGTTTTATCTGTGGTAAGAATGAATCCCTATCTGACGTTTACCAGAGTTTTAACTGTTTAATCATTGATTTGAGGACTATTGGTAGGACCTATTCTAATTCTGAGGTCCTCACCAAATTCTTGGAATGTCTTCCTGAAAGTTGGGACAGTTATTCAATATGTCTCAAGCTGACAAAAAACCTAAATCATATTTCTCTCAGTACTCTATATATGATTTTTCTCAATTATGAGCAATCTAATCAACTGAAGAAGAATATTGTTAAAGACTCTAAAGAGTCCAAAAGCACTCTTGTTGCTATAGTCTCTTCAGAGATTATCCCATCCCAGCGATCTACTCTCACTATCACTGAGTTAGATTCTGATTCAGAGGATCTACCAGACACTGGCCTTTCAGAGTTTGATGGATCTCTAGCACTCTTGACAAACTCTTTTAAGAGATTTGCAAGAAAGAGCAATTTCAGAAGAAATAAGCCTCTCTCCCTATCTGACAAGCCTAAATCCACACATGTTGATAAGGCAACTGCTACTTGCTACAATTGCGAGAAAATTGGCCATTTTGCCAGTGAATGCAGGTCAAAGAAAGTCTTTAAACCTTCTTCACTAAGAAGACCAACGATAACAAATACCTTAAGTTGAAAGAAAATATATCAGAAGCTGAAAAGCTTTAAGAGAAAAGGTAAAGGTCTTATCGTTGAAGAGCATGACTGGGCTGAATCAGAAGAATCAACTTCTGATGAAGAGGATGCTACTAATCTCTGTCTTTGGATGAGATTAAAGAAGAAGTGGAAGAACCTTCAAGATCAACCACAAGCTTTCTCTCCTCTTAGGTATTTATCTCTACTAACCCCTCTCTTTATGAAGCTGAGAGATGTTGTGTTGTTGATGTACTGATGATTGACTTATATAATGCACTAAATGGAAAAACATTAGCTGAAAACAAAAATATTGATCTAACTAAACAGTTTGAAAAATGCCATTTAAGGATCAAAGAACTAACTCTTTTAGAGGAAAGTTTAAAGAATCAAGTCATTGGTAATGAAATCATCAGTATTGAACGCGAACAAGCTATCGCTGCTCTCAAAGATGAAAAAGCAATGGTTGAAGGATGGTGCAAATCCTCAACTAAAGTCACTGAGATATTAAGTGCTCAGATCCCTGCTCATGATAAAACAGATCATGGTTATAAATCTGATAAGGATGAATCTAGCAGAGACTGTTCCATGCTTAAGTTTGTAATGTTTGTCTCTTTTATCCCTGACACTTATTCATCTCAGAGCTCTTTGTCTTTGAATCCTATCCTTGAGGATTTATCAAAGAGTTCTAAACTTGCTGATAAAGGGAAATCTGTAAAGTCCAATTCAAGCCATTTACATTCAATTCATACATAGATTAATCACAGAATCTAGAGAGAGATTATAGAGAGAGAAATAGTCACATGTCATAGATGAAATCACAAGGTTACAATGTAAGCATAGCTCTCAAAGTTACAAGGTTCTCTCACAGAACAAGACTATTTATACTCAAGACTAAAACTATCAAAGCATTAAACACTCAAGACAAAAGATCTCTCAAAGACTTAGACAAAGTCAAATACAATACAAAAGTCAACACTTGATCTAAACTATACATTAACAATCTCCCCCTTTTAGATCAAGCATTAATGATAGGCCTGCCCCAACGAGAATGACTTCCTTGTCTGATTCCGAGCAAAGATTCAAAGATTTTAATTCCCCTTCTGAAGTGCAGTTTATCATCCAAAACATTCAGTACTCGGACCAAAGCAAGTCTATCGAACTTTCCAAGACCTTTCTATCCTCTATTAACTTTTTCTTTATCCTCTTTGAACTTTCTGTTGAGCTGGAGTCTGACCACCTTGATAGTTTCATCTAAAAACTTTGACAATCCAGATATCCTCATGAACCTCTTCTTATTCTCTCCATTTTTATAAACAACTCCAAGTTTCGGTTGATCAATAACTTTGAATAGTTCAAGATTCTCCAAGTCTTCATAATCCAGATTTGGCCTTTTCATGTTTACTCTCTTCTGATTATTCTCCAAAGCTAGTTGGAAATCTTAGCAGTATGTGTAGTTGACATGCCTTCTCATGAATCTTTTAACTGCTTCTAAGGCAAAGACAATGTTCTCTGGACGTACTGTCATGTTTCTGAATAGATGATAAATATATTCAATGTCGTCTACATCCAATTGAGAAAAATCAACTTATGAGAATTCACAGTGTGTAAGATCTCTTCTTTGTACATAAAACACTGGATACCAAACTTTTCTGTGAAACTTTCTCAGCTTGACATTCTTGACTGTGACAATTCCAGATTTGTTCTTGACATACTTCTCAGCTTTTCTCTCCCAAGTGAATATCCTTGCATATTCTTCCTGAACATCCCATGGTAGAGGAGAAACACCAAGAACCTTGTGATTGTCTAACAACCTGATCCTGTGTACGAACATTTTCTTTCTATCTTCCTCCAGAAAAGGAACTCTCAGAGCATTCCTCATATGTTTGATTTCAGCATCAGTAGGAACAAGAGTTGCTTGAGGTGCCTCTGAAGGTCCTGCTTGGGTTTCAATAGTGTTAGAAGGGAAAAAGGTTTCTGGTTCGGCTTCAGGGTTGGTTTCAGGGTTGGTTTAATGTATTGGGCTTGGGAATATGTTTGGGCTTGGAAGGTTTACAGGGCTAGGTGGGATATTTTGGCTAGGTGGGTTTTCTGAGCTAGGTGGAGGTTGGTTTACTGGGCTAGGAATATTTTATGGTTGATTGGAAGGTTCGGTAAGGTTAATTTCTTTGAAGGTAGGTATTTGTGGTGGAGTTCGGATGGTTTCTGGAATATCATGGTGCACATGACTTAGTTGTAAATCATCTGGAGTGCCCGTCAAGATGTCTAGGATGTTCTCATTACCCTCTTCATCAGAATCCATCAGACCTTCCCTTTCTTTTTCCTTTAACCTCCATAAGTTGTCATACTTTTCAAGCGTTGTATCTTCTTCGTCTGATGAAAGATTGATAATGTCTATATCAAGCATCCCAGTCAGCAACAAAATCTCATCTCTTATAGCAACCTTAGGATTTGCAACCCTTGGTTCTACCTCCTCATTCACATATAACACAATCTCTGTTGTTTCACCTTCATTAACTGGTTCATCAGCCCCTACGTGTGTCATAACAACATCATCTCCATCTTGAGTTTCAACCTGAGCAGCTTCAGTGTCGGTAGCAGTTCTCTGTCTCTTGCTAATCTCCCCCTCATGATCTTGATCATAATCACGATCATGTCTTCGTCGGAGAACTGCTTGAGCTTTGCAAGAATCTTGAACTGCTCGGGTGAGATTTTGAAGATTCTGTACCACTTCAGACTTAAAAGACTGGAATTCTGCATTTGTGACATAATCTGAAGGTACCTGTTGTTGCTGTGATCTCAATAACCCAACTAAATCAACTTCAGTCTCATCAGCCGGTGCCTGAGATAGTAGCTTTGCATAGAGTAAAGATTTCAGCTCCTCCACAGACTGATCAACAGGCTGTACTGGTGGTGGTGGAGGTGGCTGAACAGGCACTTCGACCGCTGGACCTTTCCCTTTCAATAAGCTCTTAACTTTTCCCAGCTCCTCCTCAAATTTCGCCGATAAACGATCTTCAACAACCTTTAAGGCGTTGTTGAGAAACGCCTTTGACACAAAGTCGGTTAAAATTACACCAGGGTCACTTAGACTTCCCGTTAACACAACTGTTGAAGATTCAACAGTATGGCCTGTGTTCAAAGCTGGCGTAGTGTTAGCAATGACAGGACTTCCACTTGATCCTCGTAGTCCGGATTGCGGATCTACTACAAGTGTTCCGACCGGGTCACTTAGACAACCGGTGATAGCATAATGTTGAATGAGTGTCCTAGGAATGGATGTTGGAAATACAATTGGCGCTAGACTCGATAGTGCACTGAATGACATTGAGCTCTGGGGCAGCTGAGCTCTAGTTTAAATACTCACACTTTCCGAGTGAAAGGTGGATAGAGTATGTGCTAAAACCCCGTGCAAAGATGAGACTACAGCCTGTTGAGAGGCTATAAAATGGCTGGCAGAGGTGTGCAATTGCATAAGTGGGCTACTTATGTCTTGTACTTTCGATCGCAACACATGCGACGGAGTACTAGGTATGGTTGCCCTTCTGGATTGGTAGGTTAGGTTACACACTCTCTCTCCATATTCTTTTTCTACATTCTCACTAGGCCTCACATTTTCTATATTTTCTACTTCATCTCCCTCAAGTCTCCTTATGTCTCCCAAGACATTTTGAATGTCAGTCGTAGCTGTATCAATCTCCATATCATCATGATGTAATGATACATCATCAAGAAATCCAAAACTGTGCTGTAAGTTTTCATCTTCAATATCAACAGCATTTACATTCTCCACCTATTGTTTTGAAGTGGCAGATGGAATAGAATCTGCTGAAATTGCCTGCCGATCCGACTCAGTTTCAGAATTCTCACCTTCATTAGCAATCTCTTCCTGAGGACTTGCTTGACGAATAATAGTCCTTTCAGGTTGAGATGTGGAAACCTCTAGATGAGTGGCAGCTTGTGCCGAAGTCCCCACAACTTCAGGTGTAGATTCCTGACCCCCGCCTGTACCCCTCTCTAAATTTTCTCGCGTCTCTCCCCGTTCCAGGACTCCTATAGTCTCAGGAACCCTCACCGACTCCTCTCGTCTAAGGTTTGAGTCATGGGTAGGGATACCCGTTTCTGGCAATTCCATCGACTCTCTATATTCCCTAACGCACTTAGAGTTCGGATTGGCATAGGAAAGCAGAGCTGCAGGAATAGGCATGGAGTAAGTAAAAGACTTCTTCTGCTTCTAAAGATATTTCATTTCAAACTCAGGAGCAAGTTCATGTTGAGACCTCTTTGGAATGTCTCAACTGGATCGGATCATACTTCGAATAATCAACTAAAGAAACCTCTGATATGGCTGTTAAAGCATAAATATGTTGGATACAAGATCAAGAAGTCAAAAGTCAACTCTCAAGTGAAAGTCAAAGTCTATTTGTAATAAAAGTCAAAGTCAACATTTGTATTTTGTTTTTAATTTCTTTGTATTTCTTGTAGGTATAAATAGCTTTCTATTTTCTGTTTTGTAAGAGAGGTATTCAGTTGTACGTTTGACAGAGAGAGATCTGTAGAGAGAGAGAGAGAGAGAGAGTTCTATAGAGAGAAAGTTTGTAATATTGAGATTTGGAGTTTGAATCAAACAGGTAATTTGATTGAATCTTGTTTGTTGATTTGTTTATGATTAGAAACTAGAAAAACAGGGAATAACAATTGGTATCAGAGCAGATTCAAAGTGAAATCAGATCAAGAAAAATCAAGAAATCAAGTTCGACTTTGAGTTCTACTGTGCAAAATCATTTTTTTTTGTTTTTGTGCGTTTTTGGAACAATTTTTGATTAGGAATTGTTCGAAAAGTGTAATAGATCGAGTCTATGTACTTTAATTTCTGAATTGCACTGTAATTTCTCACGAATTTGTGATTTTTGTTGAGTTTTTGTTCACGAGTCGATATTCACTGTTTCATTGATCAATTTGTATTTTGAGTGTTTGTAATAGAAAATTTAGTACTCGTTTTGTGTTCTAGATGATCATGTGATCGATCTCTCAAAGTTTCGTGCTGAAATTCGAAGTTTAGATTGATTTTTGGTTAAACAGATGAAGAACACGCAAGGAAACTGAAGAACGCGCAAGATCTACAAAACGCGCAAGATTCATCCGTTAGAACGCTCAAGTCGAAGGAAAGATTTTGGTCTCAAACGCGCAAGTCGTTATCTGCGAGTTCTAGAAACGCGTAGATCGAAGCCTGCGAGTTTGAAGTTTGGAAAAATTTTCTAAGTGGTGGAACGCGCAAGCTTGGTTAGCGAGTTTGTTCAAATGCGCAAGTATTGACTAGCGAGTTTTAGAAACGCGCACGTCTCATTTAGCGCGTTTCATCGTGAATAGTGGTCTGCGAGTTCTTTTGATCTGCGAGTTTGTTTAAAACGCGCAAGTAGGCACTTGCGAGTTCAGGAAGCGCGAACGCTGTTATCTGCGAGTTTCAGCGAGTTCTTTTGATTTGCGAGTTTCACTTTGAATAGTGGTTTGCGAGTTTCAGCGCCTGCGAGTTTTAAGCTTTAACAGTGACTTGCGAGTTTTTGTACTTAGTCAAAATTTTCAAAACTGTAATATACCCTTTAAAAGTGAAAATTTTTTCTCTAGGGGCGTTGCCCCTTGACCCCACCCGCTAACCGGGTAGCGGGACCCCCGTGCTAAGTCTGCGGAGGGGGACAAAGTTCTGATTGTGATCAAAATTTCTGAATTTCTATTTCAAGATTTCTTGTATTTTTGTGATTTCATATTTGGACTAACGATCAGTTCTAGTTTCTTTTTGAATATATTTTTCAAACAGGTTTAAACAAGATGACTTCAAAAGATGCACTTTCAATTGGTACTGATGTCAAGCCTCCTGTTCTGTTCAAAGGAGAGTACGAGCAGTGGAAGGATAAGTTTCTGGATTTTATTGACAGACATGCAAACGGGGAGAATATTCTTTTGTCAATTACAGAAGGTCCTATGAAACCAATCATAGTTCAAGTACCTAAGGATTATGATTCTTCTGATAGTAGACATGGTGATGAAGAAAGAGAACAAAAGACAAAACCAGTTAAAGTGGATTTATCACTGTATTCTGAAGAACAGAAAAGTCGTTATAAAGCTGACAAGCAAGAAAGATATCTTATACTTCAAAGCATTCCCAATGAGATTTACATCAAGATTGACAGCTACAAGGATGATGCTAAAAAGATGTGGGATCAATTACAAAAGATGATGATGGGATCCAAGGTAGGGAATCAGATGAAAGTGGCTAACTGCATCAATAGCTACGAGGAATTCAAAGCGAAAGAGAATGAGAGTTTGGAAGACACATATGAACGGTTTACTTTGCTTCTGAATGAACTGACGAAGAACAAAGTGACAAAGAAGCAGCTGGAAAACAATGTCAAATTTCTGAGTATCCTACGACCTGAATGGAAGAAACATACACGTAGGATGAAGCAGATGAAAAACTTGAGTGAAATACCTCTTCACGAAGTCTATGAGACTCTGAGGCAAAATGAAGAGGAAGTTGAGGAGAAAAGAGATGAAAAGAAGAATGCAGAAAAAGTTCCTGATCCTATTGCTTTGGTAGCTGGAGAGAAAAAGAAAGAAAAGAAAGAGAAGAAGAAAAAGAAGAAAGTGATTACAAGTTCTGAATCTGAATCTGAATCAGATGGTGATGATGGAGAAAGTCTGAAGCAAGCCATGTTGTTGCTAACCCGTGCCTTTCAAAAGAAATTCTACAAAAAGCCGGGATCAAATTCTCAACGATATTCTTCATCAAGTTCTAAGAATCACGAGCACCGAGAAAGGGTGGAAGGAAGGAGATATGAAGAGAAAAGATATGTTGAGAAGAAACCTGATGAAAGGAAGAAGTTCGTGAATGACTACACTGTTGCCGAAAAGCCAACAAGTGATCCAGTAAAATGCTACAACTGTGGCAAGATTGGTCATTTTGCAAAAGATTGTAGAAAGCCAAAAGTTCGTAATTCTCAGTACTATCAGAACAAGCTGTTATTGGCCAAACAGCAAGAAGCGGGCATAGCTTTAATGGCTGAGGACGAATTTTGGTTGGATCATTCAGATGGTGAAGAAGAAGAGAAAGAAGAAGTTGCTCATCTCTGTCTAATGGGAAAAGAAGTGAAGTATGATGAGTCAGATGATGAGACAGCTGATGAGGTATTAAACTTAACTGAAAAAGATTTTATAACCAAAATGGAAGCTATGATGGTTGAGCTTAATGATCTTCAAGTAAAACTGAAGAAAGAAAAAGACAGAGTTGCTAAAAGAAACAATAAGATCTTTGAACTCAATAAGTCTGTTATTGGGAACAAAGATCTGATTGATTCTTTACGCAAGTCTGCTTCTGA
This sequence comes from Arctium minus, assembly GCA_954870635.1. NCBI lineage: Eukaryota > Viridiplantae > Streptophyta > Magnoliopsida > Asterales > Asteraceae > Arctium > Arctium minus. The sequence goes on along the minus strand of OX941080.1, from coordinate 99,774,204 downwards.
TTCTAAACTTAAAGTAGATTGTTTTGAAAAGAAAATTTCTGATTTTGAAGTTAAAATTTCTAAGTATGAGTTTGAGAAAAGAGAATTTGCACTAACTGTTCATAAATTGCAGGTTGAGAACAAGCTTTTGAATAAGAAGGTAAATGGTCTGGAAGCCAAACTTTATGCAAGAGGACAAACAGATCAAACTATTTTTCTTAATGCACCTAACGAAGAGGCTGATGTTAAAGAAAAATGGGGTCTTGGTTTTCAAAATCCCCATTACTTAAAGAAAGCCATCAGAAAACAACCAACATTATATAATTTTGATTTTCTTGCTTGTGTTGGTAAACATACTCATTTAAAACCCAAATTTGTTACCAAATTACCGGAAGAAGTTGAGGCCAAAGAAACTGAAAATAGAAAGAATGTGAAGAAAATGCAACTACCATTTAACTATGCAAAGTTAAATGATAGTTATCTTTCAGAAACACCAAAAGTTCTTTCAAACGATTATTTTGCTAGTTATTATGTTTCTGAGATGAAGGCGAAACCTGCAATTGCAAAGGTTTATGTTCCTCCACTCATTCTTGAAAGCAAAATAGTTGAGTTGGAAAATGTTTTATCTGATGAAAAACTTTTGGTTGATATTCAACAAAGTGTATTTTCTATAGTATTAAAGAACACAGATTTTATTTGCAAATCTAAAGTGTGTTCTACATCTTCAAAAGTACCTCAAACTTCTAAGACTGATTTTGATGATCTATTTGAGTTTGCAAATGATTTTCTAAATTCTGATGAAGGGTGTATCGAGGAAATTGATATGTTTGACTTTACTGCTCAACTTCCAAATCATTCTACTTTTATCATAAATGGAAAAGTTTTACCAAGTGTACATGAGAAAGGCGAATCATCAACTAAGGTTGGTGAATCAGTTTCTGGGAATGCTGATTACTATGCTAATGGTAAGAAACATAAGAAACAACATTCACAGAACAAGAATAACATTGGTAAACGCAAGAAAAATCAATCTCAGAAATCTGACTTTCCTAATAAATCTAAATCTTTTGTTTTAGATATAAGGAAGAAAAGGTCGAAAGCGAGAACCGAATGGCGACCAAAAAGGAAGGATGATGAGAAAGCTGAATCAGTTTCTGATAATTCTTGTACTAGATCTGATAGTAGTGATTCTGATGTAGTTGGTCAATATGCTTCTCATAAACAAAACCTTGTAACTTCTTACAAGCGTTATTCAATAAAGCAATTGATTCAATTATCTCCTATTACTACTAAATCTTATCATTATCGGAGAAATGATTTTGCTTATTCTCATAATTATTCTGATTGGTATGGATCTTATCATGTTTATTCTTCGAGATCAAATATTTTTAAAGGTTTTCAAAAGGACAGAGGGTCCATTTTCAAATGGATACCAAAATCTTGTGCTAATCTGTTAGGACCCATTTTTAAATGGGTACCTAAATCTATTGTTTTCTGATTTCTCTTGCAGACCTGGCATATGTGGTACTTGGACAGTGGATGTTCCAAGCATATGACTGGGCAAAAAGCTTTATTGTCTAATTATACAGAGAAATTCAGTGAAAATGTCAGATTTGGAAATGATCAGCTTTCACCAATCTTAGGATATGGTGACATCATTCAAGACAACATAACGATAAGTAAGGTGAGTTATGTCGAAGGCTTGGGGCACAACTTATTTAAAATTGGTCAATTCTGCGATAAAGGGTTAGAGGTCAACTTCAAATCTAAGAGTTGTTCGGTTCGTACTGAAGACGACACAGAACTCTTAGGTGGACATCGAAAGACAAACCTCTATACCATCAAATTTTCCAAAGTTCAGATTGACAATCAAGTTTGCTTGATGACAAAAGCTTCAATGCAACAAAGTTGGCTCTGGCACAGACGTTTGTCACACCTGAATTTTCGTTATATCAACAAGCTGGTTAGTGGGAAATTGATAAAAGGAATTCCTAAGATGAAATACGAGAAAGAACACTTATGTGCTGCATGTGAGAAGGGTAAGATGAAGAGAGCTCCGCATAAACTGAAGCCTGAACCAAGCATTAGTTCTCCGTTAGAATTGTTACATATGGATTTGTGTGGTCCAATGAGAACTCAGAGTTTGGGTGGAAAGAAATACGTGTTGGTTATTGTGGACGATTATTCAAGATACACATGGGTCAAATTTCTTCGATCAAAAGATGAGACACCGGAAGTTCTCATTACTTTCTTAAAGACGACCCAAGTGAATATGCAAAGACACGTCAAGTTTCTTCGAACGGACAACGGCACAGAGTTCAAAAACAAGACAGTTGAAGAATATCTCGAATCGGTCGGGATATCACATTTGTACTCTGCTGCTCGTACGCCTGAACAAAATGGAGTAGTCGAAATGCGAAATCGAACGCTAGTCGAGGCCGCTCGTACTATGCTCAGCCAATCCGATCTACCTCTATTTTTGTGAGCAGAAGCTGTGTCGACTGCATGTCATACTCAAAATTGGTCCATGATACACCGCCGTTTTCAAAAGACTCCATATGAGCTGATCAGCAACAGAACACCAACAATCAAGTATTTTCACATACTTGGGTGTAAATGTTTTGTGCTTAACGACAGAGAGAGTCTGAATAAATTCAGTGCTAAGGCGGACGAAGGTATCTTCATTGGTTATTCTTCAACATCGGCAACATATCGTGTTTATCTGAAGAAGTCAAAGACAGTTGTCGAGAGCGTCAATGTAACATTTGATGAAGACATGGCTTCTGAACAACTCAGTTCCGAACCCGTTATCACTGGAGTATTAGCTTCTGGGCAGATCAGTCCAGAACCTGCTTCTACAGTGAATAATTCGAATAACGCTTCTACTTCTATTTCATATTTATTAGATTTAGATTTGTTATTTGAATTCTTTTATGATGAGTTTCTAGGATCTACTATACCTAAATCTGCTGTGACTGACAGGTCTGAAGACACAAGCTGCAATCATCCAGTCACTTCAGAAGTTTTAACTGAACTTGTATCCCCCGTTCAGTCAGAAACTCACATTCCATCAACTACTCCTATAGTTGAAGATATACAAGTAATTGTTGAGCCAGAAGTAACTATTTCAGTTGGGTGTCATACATTGTCTACTCAACAGCCAGATTCTGCTGTTCCAACTGATACTTCTGCACCTGAAACTTCAATTGCAAATCCTCTTCCTGTTAATCAATCTGAAGATTTTGATAGTGGATTTCAAGATGATGATCATGTTCAATCAGTATCTAATCCACTCCCTCATGAGCATCGCTGGACCAAAGAGCATCCTTTACATCAAGTAATTGGAGATCTTAACAAGCCTGTACAAACTAGGTCAACGACTTTGAATCAATGTATGCATGACTCATTCCTCAGCAAGATAGAGCCCACGCGAGTATCAAAGGCTTTAGCTGATTCGGATTGGGTATCCGCTATGCAAGAAGAATTAAATCAGTTTGAAGCCCTAAAGGTTTGGAGATTAGTTCCAAAACCAGAAGGTAAAACCGTGATAGGAACTAAATGGGTATTCAAGAATAAGAAGGATGAAGATGGTATCGTCATAAGAAACAAAGCTAGACTTGTTACCAAAGGTTACCGGAAAGAGGAAGGCATAGATTATGATGAGACGTATGCTCCAGTAGCGCGTATAGAAGCAATCCGCATGTTTCTAGCCTACGCAGCTCATAAGAATTTCACAGTCTTTCAGATGGATGTGAAAACAACCTTTCTGAATGGCATTCTTAAAGAGGAAGTGTACGTGTCTCAACTAGAAGGGTTCGTCAATCCAGATAAACCAGATCATGTCTACATCTTGGACAAAGCCCTGTATGGTTTAAAACAAGCCCCTCGAGCATGGTATGATGTTCTATCAAAACTCTTGGCCAAGTCCGGTTTTTCCAAAGGTAAGGTTGATACCACTTTGTTTATCAAAAAGGAAAAAGCCGATATCATCCTTATTCAAATATATGTTGATGATATAATATTTGGCTCTACTAATCCTAAATATTGCAAAAACTTTTCTAACCTCATGGTGTCACGTTTTCAAATGAGTATGATGGGAGAGATGAATTTCTTTCTCGGATTACAAGTTAAACAGTTTTCAATGGGGATTTTCATTAACCAATCTAAGTACATTTTGGACATTATTCGGAAGTACAAAATGGAAAATTGTAAACCAATTGAAACCCCGATGGCACCAGGTACTAAAATTAGCACTGATCCTTCGGGTAAAAGTGTTGATGTTAGAACTTATAGAGCTGTGATAGGATCGTTAATGTATCTTACATCTAGTAGACCAGATATTATGTTTTCAACATGTTTATGTTCTAGATATCAGGCTGCTCCTAAAGAATCCCATTTAGCTGCTGTCAAAAGGATTTTTAGATATCTGAAGGGCACTGCAGACCTTGGTCTATGGTATCCTAAGGATACTGGTTTTCAACTGACTGCCTATTCAGATGCAGATCATTGTGCGTTAGATGGGCATCAAAGAAACAATTATGCGTTTCCACATCGACTGCTGAAGCAGAGTATGTAGCTGCTGCTAGTTGCTGCTCTCAAGTCCTGTGGATGCGAACACAGCTACGAGACTATGGATTCAAGTTCGACAAAATTCCAATCTATTGTGACTCGAAGAGTGCGATCGCAATATCTGCTAATCCTGTCCAACATACGAAAACCAAACATATTGATGTCAGGTATCATTTTATAAAAGATAATGTAGAAAAAGGAACAATTGAACTTTATTTTGTAAAAACAGATTATCAACTTGCAGATTTATTTACCAAACCCTTAGATGAAAAGTGATTTAATTTTCTTGTTTCTAAGCTTGGTATGTTAAATCTTAAGACGTAATCGGTTGTTACTTACTAAAGTTACGAATTGTTATTTTTCATCATTTTCTTTATCTTTATGTCTGAAGGATATCTGCACTTTAAATGTTTGCTCATGATCTCAGGGGGAGTAAGAGAAGATTAAAGATGATCTACATTATTTTTGAGGTGGAGCATAACTAATTTCTGCATTTTAATTAAATGACAAATTTTTTGTGATGCATGATTTTAGGGGGAGCATATAAGTCAAGTCAAAAGGAGTACGACTATGATTTCTGATTATTTCTGATCAGAACTCGTACTTTAATTGTTTTACTGCTTTACGTCTTTTATTTTTTTATTTTCGAATAAATTTTGTGAATAAATTTTTGACTAGACTTTGAGACTTATGCAGGATGAGAGAGGATCACACGATCATATCTTAATGACTTCAGCTTGACTTCATGAGATTTAAAATTGCGCGAAAAGGTAAATTTCTTAACTTAATCTCAAATGTATCTGAAAGAAGGAAAACTTTCAGATATAGAAAACATGTTCTAAAATGTTCAAACCACTTCCCGATTCTTAAACAGATTTCATGAATTGGAAGTGTGATTTTAAATGTTTTCATTTTTTTCATTTTGAGCTTCAATGATTAATAAACCGTGTGTTTCCAAAGATAAATACTTGTGTATTGTCTTTTCAGATACTTTCAAGTATTCACACACATCGGTTTAATTTTTTATCCAATTGTTCTTACCATGTCTCTAAATTGAAACAATTTTTCGATGGTAAGACACCCCGCTTGTACTTTAATGAATTTTGAGCGATATTTCATTTCGAAACGTCATTTTGAGAATGTCTATACTTTTGTTTCGTATAGACAATGTCCGTTATTTTTGACCTTAAGCTTTGATTGTTATATCATTCATTTCTGATCATTTTCATACAAAGTTAGATTTTCAAACAAGTTTCTTGTATTCATTTCATTCTTTCAATATACTTGTTTGAAAATACTTCATTGTTTCAAAATGCTCATATCTTCATGATTATATTCTGAGCATACAATTTATCTGACTTGTATATAAGCTTTAACTGATAAAGTTAAATCATCTGAGCAACATATGCTTTCATAGGATTACATGGGTTCTTTGTGCTAGGACTTAAATGAACTTTTATGGATTCACGATTACCAGTGTCTCCTACCCAAGAAGTTAATCCATTGTGATTGAGTGTGAGGAGTCTAAAAGAAATGAGTGTGGGTTGTGCGTTGAGGTAAAATGGAAAAGAGAGTTTGGTTAGATGTGAGTTTATTGAATTAAAAGAAAGAGGGTGTGAGATCAGAGTAAAAGAATATCAAACTCTGCACCAAATACTTTCTGAGCCGGGCAGCCCCATTACTAATGTTTCACGATTTTTGGTGAACGTTATTGAAACAGGCAACTAGCCCATGCCAACTCTTGCTTTCTACCCCACCAACCACTCATTTTCTTCTAAAAAAGAAGGTGTTTCATATTTCAAAGGGGATGCAACATATTATCTATCTGGTTTTCATTTGGAAAATCTGGATATTGAAAAAGAAGGAAGTCTGCCCCACCTTCGCACTTCAATCATGCACATTGAGTCTGTGTTTATCTACTGTTGTCTCAGTGGTTTACATTATGTTGAGCCTTAAAAAGCAATATTTCGTGCTTAATTCTTTCTACACTTGCACGAACACACAAATAATTTGTTTCTTTGTCATAACATTCATAGAAATTGCCTTTGTTTCGATGATTGGATGGAAGCCCTGGGGGAGTGAACATCACAAAAGCTCCTGTATATTGTGTATCCGTTACACAGTGACTTCGTGTTACTGACAGGCAGTTTAACCGATTCATCTGTTGATTCAGGAGTTACCTGTTTTTATTTTGTCTGGATTTGAAAAGATCTAGATGAATACCTGGTTATGGATCACAGAATCAGAGGTTCAGTTTGACATATCAGATTGGTCAAAGATATTTCTTGGAAGAAAAGTTTTGATGATATAGTTGCTCAAATCATCAAAAAGGGGGAGATGGTATCAAGAAATGATAAAGTTTTTGAGAGATGATTTAAAGAAATGTCCATGTCAGAAGATTCAAAGTAAAGATTTGAAGAAGATCAAAGAATTTCTGAAGATGTACTGATTTTTGAGGAAATTTTCTTTGAAGATTATTTGCTAAACCAATCCGAGATGATTCTGAAGATAATTTCTTTCCAAAGTCTAAAAGTATCTTGTGAAAGTTTTGAGGAGATTGTTAATCATTTGAAGACAGTTTTTGGAAAGAATACCGTTAAAGGAAAAGGGGAGATTGTACTGACAGAGCTTAAAGTGAAGACTGTATTGCTAGATCTTTCAATAGTGATCTTGAATCCAAAGGGGGAGATTGTTAGAGCATAAATATGTTGGATACAAGATCAAGAAGTCAAAAGTCAACTCTCAAGTGAAAGTCAAAGTCTATTTGTAATAAAAGTCAAAGTCAACATTTGTATTTTGTTTTTAATTTCTTTGTATTTCTTGTAGGTATAAATAGCTTTCTATTTTCTGTTTTGTAAGAGAGGTATTCAGTTGTACGTTTGACAGAGAGAGATCTGTAGAGAGAGAGAGAGAGTTCTATAGAGAGAAAGTTTGTAATCTTGAGATTTGGAGTTTGAATCAAACAGGTAATTTGATTGAATCTTGTTTGTTGATTTGTTTATGATTAGAAACTAGAAAAACAGGGAATAACAATGGCACATAGATGGGTTTCTTTGAAGTTCTTTTGCTGATGACCTTTTCATAAAGCTCCGTCCAAAATGCCGCTGAGTAATCGACGTGCAGATCGTACACGATAACATGGAAAAGTCTCAAAGTGTGCATATTGGTGTTGTCAAGGCCTGAGTTCCTTGAGGTCAAACAACGGTTGATTTTGGAGAACATCTGATAGTAGAACGGTGGAAGATTCATCTTTTTAAATTCTCTGATCTTAGATAATGAACCCACATACCCTAAGGCGCGGATGCCTTCAAATACTGCTGAGTCAATAGGGTATGGGTCAAATGTGGTTCTGCCCTCTCTTGAGTCTGCCTCAGGTAAGTCAAGAATCAGTATGAGTCTTTGATATGTCAGGATTGAAGTGAAGTTATCAATAATGAGTTGAAAGAATTTGATCTTGTCACTCTGCACCACATACTGTATTGTCTTCCAGGCCTGTTGCAAGTATAGCACTGGAATTGCTGCGGTGCCTGTCAGGGCTTTACTTATCGGATGACCCTTCAGAATCTCAATAACCAGTGGATTTACATTTAGACTGTCAAAATCTACATGGTGGTTGTTTGGGTAGAGCAAAAAATACTCAGACGGATTGATCAGGGCAAGATCAGGGTCTACCCTGACAGCTGACTGATGGTGAGATCGGGAAGATGGCATAGGAGTATCATTTTGACACATTTGGATCATTTTCATCCATCTGGACAATCGGATCATGAGATAGTTCTTCTGCCATTGAGTACCTGAAAAAGATAGAATGTATTGGATAGAATCCAATATGTTAGCAATAAGCACAAAAACTTGTTTTTCAGAAAAAATATTTTGATACACACAGTATCAAGTACAGAATGAATGTACTTTGAAGCACACAAGATAAGCACAATTAGTTGCATGAAACAAAATGCAACTGAACAAAAAATTACAGAAAAAAATGACTCAACACTTAAACAAAAAAATAACAAAAACTAAACAAGACACTTGTTAGTTTGATTTTGTTCTCAAAAATGAAGTAGTAGTGTTTGAACTCATAAGCATCTGAAAAATTTCAAAAATTTTAAAAAACTCAGAAAATTGCTAAGTACAGAACTCTCATGTCATTGAGAGAACTCAAAACTCGCATGACACTGAAAATGGACAAGAACTCGCATGAAGCTATGATGAACCAAGAACTCGCATGAAACTTAAAACTATTATATAACCAGGAACTGTTCATTGAAAAAATTTTGAAATTCAAAATTTCAAGTTCAAAATTTTAACCCAACAATCTGAAGATTTTGCATTTTATTATTTTTGATTTGGGATTTTCATTATTGGATTTTGAAATAGAGTCCAGATGTATTCGATTTGGTCCAATATGAATCCAACAGTCCACAAGTTTGTTTGAGTTCAACAGTTCGAAAGTTCAAGAGGTTCAGTTCAAAATTTCATGAGTTCGAATGTTCGAATCCAAGTCCAAGTCAAGGTATACCTGCAAATTAACAATATCGAGCAAACCCAGATACTATATGGTTCGAACATCATACATACACAACAATTTTTGAATCCAAAGTCAAAAATCAAGAATTTCGGCCAAGAACATGAACCGACACAAAAAGATTTTAACAAAAAAACCCTAGAAAATGAAAAAACAAAACCTGTAAAGATGAAAATGAAGTACAAACAATATATTCGAATAAGAAACAATCAAGAAGAAACAAAAACCTACACTGAATCTTCGATGGAAAGAATGAAATCGAAAAGTCGCAGATAAAGCTCGAGAGAAAAAAATGACTAAGTGTATGAACTCGCAAAAGTGGTCTGAGAGAAATGGGTCGAAAAAGGGAAAACTCGTAGATATATACTCAGAGTAACTCGCATACACGTGGCACGATCTGAGTAGTTGACCCATTTTGCGCAAACCGAAGAAAAAACACTTGCCGCACAAAGAAGGCAAGGTCGTGTGTGCACTTCGCGCATGAAACGATGTGCACGAAGTGTGATGAACAGTGTAAACTCGCAAGCAGTATCGTGCGTGAAGTTGAAACTCGCAAAACATAAGATGCGCGTTTTAGAAACTCGCAAGCTTTGATGTGCGGGAAGTGGAAACTCGCAAGCAATGTTGTGCGTGTTTTGTACTTCGCGCAGTCTTTGCTTTGCGCGAAGTGAGAACTCGCACGACACTTTGTGCGCGCCCTACACTTTGCGCATGCAATGATGTGCGCGTAGTAGAAACTCGCATAACACTATGCACGTTCTATAATTACAAAATTTTTGAGAAAATTCCAAAAATGGAAACTTTCCAAAAATATTTTGTTCCACTTTCCAAAAATGGCAAGTTTATCAAAAACTCTTTTAAGCCCAAAAAATGCAACTTTTTTTTTCTGAAAAAATACTTTATGATTTCAAAAACTCTGTCAAACACAGACTCACACACCCACTTACAGACTTTACAGTTCTGCTCCCCCTTAAAGTGTGCTTTGTCTTTTTTCTCCCCTTTGATATATTCAATCTGCTCAGCATACTGAAGTACGAGTCCTGATCTAACTTGATCAGAAGTCAAATTCTTGACATTGAAGTCCGGGTTCTGATCTGATGTAATCAGAAGCCAATTTGCCTGCTCCCCCTAAACCTGTGCATCCTGCAAAACAGATTTCACAGTTTTTGGTACCCATAAGTATTTGGGTCCTGGTTTGTCAGATTTACGAATCCACTTCTCAATTGGTTTATATCTTTTAATTACACTATTCTGAGTAGTTATTCGGTAAGTACCATACCAGTTATGAGTAGACTCTTTTTGTACGAAATCATTCTCACCACAATAAGAACATCAGATCTTATCAGCCAACCTGATAAGATGATTAGTAGAGTAATACATATCAGGTGAAGCAAAAGATTTACCTTTACGAGCTCGATTCTTTTTATCATTGGATGTGGTTGCAGATGATTTCTGAACAGCTTTGCTATCTAAAGAGCCTTTAACAACCCAAACCATCTGATCTGTCCTTGATTGCTTTCCAAGAAATTTATTTTTAGATCTAGCTGTTCCATCAACAGAGTTATTATAAAACAAATTAGTAGGACGGATCTGACTTGTATCAACAACTTTTGTTTTGATACTGTTCTTTATTGAAACTTTTTCAGACATAAAACTGGAAGCAGTTTTAAAAGAGCAAACTGATTCAGTTGATTTGTCAAGAGGTGATTGATCAATCACTTCTGCAGAAATCTTTTCTGACAAATCAACGTTTGCAACTTCCAGATCTTTTATATTTTTAGATAAAAGATTCTTTTCTTCAAGAACTGTATCAAATTTCATCTGTAAATCAGATCTGACCTTCTGTTCATTTCATATGTCTGATGATAAAACAATTAGTCTTTTTGAGAGCTTTGAAATTTCATTTTCAAAATTTTGACGTTCAAGCTCAAAATCCTTTTCTAAGTTCTTGTTCTTTGTAGATATTTCATTGAAGATCCTAATATTTCTCATTTCAGATTTCTTCTTTTCAATCTCAAAAGACTTCTTCTTTTCTTGAAACATTTTCTTTTCTTTTTCAAGCAAGTCTTGTAAAACTGAGATTTGTTTGGGAAATTCAACTACTTTTTCATCAAGAACTTTTCTCTCCTTTGCAAATGTGTCTCTTTCAGTAATTAAGATTTTCTCAAATTCAGACACTTGCTTAGAGAGTTTCAGACATCTAAGCTCCAAATCTTTCTTTTCTTGTAAAGCTTTCTTGGAAAAATCAGACAATTTTTCGTTGTATAGTTTCTCCAGATTAGCTTTCTCTTCTACTTTCTCTTTTTCTGCTGGAAGACTTTTCAGAAGTTCAATATTCTTTGCTTCCAAAACAGAAATCTTTTCTTCAAACTCTTTCATTTTGATGAGTAGACCAACTGATTCAGCTTTAATTTCTGAAGAATTCTTCTCAGTTGTCTTTAGTTTAGTTTGAAGAATATTTATCTCTCTTTCTCTCAGTTTAATTTCTTTCTCTTTTGTGCTGAGAATACCAGCATAATCAGATTTAGAATTATTAGCACATTTTGAACAATCAGGAGTTATCTCAGATTTTAACAATTTATTTTTAAACTCCTGAATCTGATTAAGAAGGGTTGCATTCTGAATCTTCAGCTTATCCCTTTCAGCTTCAATTGCTGGTATCTCAGGCATATACATAACTGCAACATCTCTTGATGATAATACAATATTTCCTCTTTCGTCAGTAGTAGGCATCTTGAACAGATTGAGAAAGAATACTGATGATAGGCTTGATACACAAAATCACCCAAACAAATCAGAAAAAGTTGACTTGAAAATTCAAACTCAGATTACTACTGGAAATCGATCTCAGAAAAATACCAAATACAGAACTCGCAAACAACTGAAACTCACAGACCAAAGAACTCACAGATTACTGTTCACAGGACTTCGCGCTAAAGGCGTTGTGCGCGTTTGAAGAACTCGCAGACAACTGTTTGCGCGTTTTGAGAAACTCGCAAGTAAGGTCGTGCGTGAAGTAACTCATCAATTTTATCCAAAGCTTCTTGATGCTCGAGGTCAGTGAATTTGGAAGAATTTTCAGAAACAGACTTGTGTGAAATTACTTCTTCATCTATATCTTCTTCGATTGAACAAGTCAGAACAATTTCATTTGAGTCAAAATTTGAACTGGCTTTAGAAGACTCAGATTGTTTTGGAAAAATATTTTCATATTCGACAAATGTATTCTTTTTACTTTCATACGTCCTAGAAGCTACTGCTTCCGCCTCTCTAGGCTTCGCTATCGCTCATGACTGGTATATGGATCTCTCTATGTAGTGGTCGGCCTAAGAAGAATTTAATTTATCATATGAAAATTTAACTGAATTAAAACTCTGAGTTTCTGAATCAGTTTTAATTTCTGACTTAACTTCTACTGTTTCTTCCTTCTTCATATTCGGAGATTCAGGTAAAGAAGTTTCTGGTTTAACAAAGGTCTCCAGGATGTGGGGTTTCAAAATAATAGGTTCATCACCCAACTTTTTAAAATTGTAAAGATTTTCGGGTGCCTTTTTCAAAACATCCACATCTGATAGACCCAAACCAGGTTTTGCCTTGTAAAATCTAGTGTCCTTTTGATTATTGGTCAAAATCTTAAGTGTCTGTTCTGTTTGACCTCTTTTGAAGTTGAGATCTTCCAATTCCTTAATCTTAGTGTAAGCTTCAATCCTGTCTTTCAAAACAATATCATATTGAAGTGTTAGATCAAGATTCTTATCCTTTAATGTAACTATCTCTTTTTGTAATTCAAAAAGTTTAGTTTGAAGTTTTGATTTATCCAGTTTTAGAACATTTTTCTCTTCTTCTTTTTCTTCAGCCAATGTCTTATAAATCAGTGCTTGATCTTGATGTCCTTGTATGATACTCTTTTGTTGTTTAAAAATTTCTTTCAATTTTAAAAATTCAGAGTTCATCAAGTTTAACTGGGACATCAAGTTCAGCACTTCATCATTATCACAATAAGAATCAGAGTTGTTAGACATAGAATTTACCTCGGAATCTGACTCTTTGTTCAGGTGTGCCATCAGGTTGTAATGCACCTGAGTCAGATTCACTTTAACTTCTTCCTTTTCTTCATCAGAGTACTTGAACCAGATCTCCTCCTCAGCTTTTAGTGCTTTACCTTTCCCCATGGCCTTAGGAAGCTGGGCTTTCTTCGCGTAGTACTCATAGTTCTTCACCCTTTTCACTAGGCAGTCTCTGATGAAGTGTTCAGATTTACCACAGTTGAAGCACTTATCTGACTTCTCTTTTTCTTTATTTTCTCTCTTCTCTTCCTTCTTCTCCTCTTTCTTTTCTTCTTTTCTCTCTTTCTCTTTCTCATTTTCATACTTGCCTCTGAACTTGCTAGACTTGTAAGAGTCATACTTCGGATTGTTATAGAACTTTTTCCTCCCAAATCTCTTATGAAAGCTCGAAGTCAACAGTGCAAGTTTTTCTGCAAACTTTGTCAACTCATCATCCTTTGACTCTTCTGGTATATCCTCATCTGAGATGTCTGAAGTCTCTATCAAGCTGGTCACTAAAGCTTTCTTCTTTGAACTCTTTGAAGAACCAGAACTTGACTTGATCAACTTTCCCTTACCTGAGCCAGAAGTGCCAATGAATCCTTAACCTTTTTCTGCTTATCCTTGAGTTGAGATAATTCTTTATTTACAGCAGCTTGTTCCTTCACTTTATCCTTATGTTGGTTAAGGGCACAGAAAAGATCATTAAGTTTCTCCTCGTCCATATCCTTGTTTATCTGCATTTGGATAGTGTAGACGTCCCACTCTGGTTGAGATTCTTAATAAACTTGTAGTTAATCTCAGACTCAGACTTCTGCACTCCGTTCCGTCTCAGATCGTTCAAAATGATGTTATAACGGTCGTATGCTTCCCTCAGAGATTCCCCTTCCTTTGCTTTAAATCCTTCATAAGCATTAATGCTTTGATTCCTCTTAGTCTTTATTGACTTTGCTGAACCCAAAAACTGCTTCTCTAGCTCATCCCAGATATCCATTGCTGATTCTCTGCTGTCAACCTGATTGAAGATATCATTCGGAATGGCCATGATGAGGAAAGTCAAAGCAGTAGCATCTCTTTCGACTAACTCTTTGTCTACTTCATTGTACTGGATGGGATCTCTTGCTACTATTCACTCAGGAATTTCAGGATTTTTATCTGTGGCTGGAATCCTGGCGACAGTAACATGAGGAAAGTGAGGACCTTCTATGATAGAATTCATCAATTTCTTGTCTTAATTGTTCAAGAAATTGATCATTCTTTTCCGCCACTAAGGGTACTCATCAGCTTGTAGAACTAGAGGCTTAGATTTCGAACCCATTGCTAAGAAGATCACGAGACATGATTGCAGAAATAGAGAAAGATATCTGAAAATAGGCTTGATACAAGATCTCCCAAACAAATCAGAAAAAGTTGGCTTGGAAAGTCAAACTCATATTACCACTGGAAATCGATCTCAAAAAAATACCAAGTACATAACTCGCAAACAACTGAAACTCGTAGACCAAAGAACTCGCAGATTACTGTTCACAGAACTTCGCGCTAAAGGCGTTGTGCGCGTTTGAAGAACTCGCAGATAACTACTATCGCGTTTTGAGAAACTCGCAAGTAGTGTTGTGCGCGAAGTAACTTCTCGCAGAAAGCTTCGTACGCGTTTCAGACTTAGAAAAATATGGATCAAGTCACTTCTCGCAGATGAATGCAAACTCGCAGATTAGGTAGAGCTCGCACGATCCTTAGCGCATTCCATACTTAGAAAATTTCGAGAAAACTGGAATTCGCTAAATGCAAACTCGCACGATCAGAAACTCGCAGACCTCTTATGCGCGAACCACACTTAGAAAAAATTCACAATCCAAGAACTCGCATATAATACTGTGCACGAACTAATTTCTCACAAATAGATCTTTGCACGAACTTAATCCAAACTCGTAGAGTACACAAAAATCATCATCATGCGCGTTCTTCAACTTCTTGCGTGTTCTTCCTTAGCGCGTTTTGCAGATCTAGCGCGTTTTGTACTTTGTGACACAAATTCGATCAAAACTTTGAATAACCTGCAAATTGCTTTACAACTAGATCCAAAGTGATCGAAATGTGAAATCAAACACTTTCTTAACACACAAGAATGATCAAAAACAAAAAATTACAGTGCGATTCCTCTAATACAGTGTTCGTGACATTTTTGAAAATATTTCAAGAAAAATCAAAATTCAGTTCGAAATCGTGATTAATTTGTGAAATTTTGTGAATACAAAGTGATCACTATCGATAATCAAATACCACTAAGTCATTACTATAATCAAATTACAACAGATCAATGCGAATTTGATCAAAATATGAAAATCCAGAAATCTCGTCTGCGCGAACTGAGAAATCACGAAATTGATCCAAGATGGTAATCCAATCAATCTGAATTCGTAAGGGTAGGCTCTGATACCAATTGTAAATTCCAATTCAAGCCATTTACATTCAAATTCAAACACAGATTAATCACATAATCTAGAGAGAGATTATAGAGAGAGAAATAGTCATATGTCATAGATGAAATCACAAGGTTACAATGTACGCATAGCTCTCAAAGTTACAAGGTTCTCTCACAGAACATGACTATTTATACTCAAGACTAAAACTCTCAAGACAAAAGATCTCTCAAAGACTTAGACAAAGCAAAGTCAAATACAATACAAAAGTCAACACTTGGTCTAAACTATACATTAACAAAATCCATCTCCCATCATCCTCAGAAAGCTATAAAGGTAGCAAAGCTAAAGGTCTCCTATAAACCTTCAGCTAGTCAACCTTCTAGTTCTGGATCTACGATAACTGGTAATATTCAGAGATCCACTCCAAAACTAAAGATTGACATCAAGCCTAAGAAATCAGAAGAACTGAGAGTTCCTCTGAGATCTAATGCTAAGGGCATTCTTGGAGCTGGCCCGACTCATCTCAAGTTTTCTAATATTCCTGGTTCTAAAGCCACTTTCAGCTATAGAAAGTGCTATCACTATGGACTTACTGACCATATTGCCAGTAAATGTCCCAATGCCACTAAGGCTGAAAAGATAGCCAAAGTGAAGATGAATGTATCTAATGCTAAGAAGGTCACCAAAGCTGAGAAATCTGCCAAGGTGAAAAATACCACTAAAGTTAATAAATTAACTGAAGTGAAGGTTACCACTGACGCTGAATCTACAGATGATGTGAAGATTGTTGAACCTTCCATCTCCACTAACACCACTAGACCCATTGAAAAGTGAGTACCAATCAAACTTAATCTTCCTTATATTTGCAGGTCTCGAAGGGTATCTGGTATCTTGATAGTGGATGCTCTCGACACATGATTGGCCAAAAGAACCTACTCACTGAATACAAGGAAGAGAAAGGTCCCTCAGTGACCTTTGGGGGAAATGGAAAAAGTTATACCAGAGGGTTTGGTGTACACAACAATGGTACAACTACCTTCCGAAAAGTTGATTACGTAGATACTAAAGCACAATCTTCTCAGCATTAGTCAACTATGTGATAAAGACTACGAAGTATGCTTTTCTAAGAAAGCATGTTCAGTGATGGACAAAAATGGAAAACTTGCTCTCAACGGTTATCATAGGGAAAATGTTTATGTAATAAACATGGAATCTACAACCACTGAAAACATTTGTTTTCTATCTAAAGCCTCATCTGATGTCAACTGGCTATGGCATAAAAGTAGGCATGGGAATTTGACCCGACCCGGTGAGGAACCCGGTTCACCCGACCCGACTGGGGCCAGGGATTCCCCGCTAAAACGGGTCCTGGGTCCGAGGATCCCCGTTTTGAGTAAACCGGGGAAGGGGCCGGGGCCGGGTATCACAACCCCCGATCCGCCCCGTACCCGGTATATATATAAAATTAATTTAAATATTATTAATTTATATAATTTATTAATTGAATAAAATATTTATAAATTATATATGTTTTTAGTTTTCATAATTAGGTCACGCCGTCACTGACTTCTCACTTCAATGTCTTCAATTTCAACTTAAAGAAGACAAGAACCGTTCGTCCACCGTCGACCATTAAGTACCGACGTCCGATAGTCGACTGTGAAGCTAGTCGTTTACCGTGAAGCTAATCTTCCACCACCACCAGTGAAGCTAATCGTCCAGCATGAGGCTATTCGTCCGTCGTTGACCATTAAGGCGTGAAGCTACTGTCCACCACCACCACAAGTCAGGTCCACCACCAGGTCCGTCGACCGTGAAGCTACTGTTCGTCGACCATTAACTGGTATTTATTTTCGATTATTAATATCTAATAGGTTTTGGTGTTTGGTATTTCTTTTCGATTATTACTGTCCGTTGACCATTAACCGATAATAAATCATCTTGATCTGGCTACTGTTTTGGTGTTTGGTGTTCAATTTGTCTACTTTTTTGATGATTTGGCTACTGTTTTGGTTTCAATTTAGCTACTATTTTAGTGTTTTGGTTTCAATTTAGCTCCTGATTTTAGTGTTTTGGTTTCAATTTAGCTACTGTTTTGATTTACTTTTCATTTCAATTTAGCTACTGTTTTGGTGATTTGCTCATTTACTTTCCAAACTTGGCGATGGTATTACCAAGTTTTTGGATTAATTGTTGAATGGTATTACCAACTTGTTTAATTGTTTGATGGAATTTGATTAATTGTTGAATGGTATTACCAAGTTTTTTGATTAATTGTTGAATGGTATTACCAACTTTGTTTGATGGAAAATTTTGAATTTTAGGATGGCGACTTCAGAAAACGAGAATGTTGTAGAACTAGGAGGCGATGCTACAGAAGGAAATGGGGAAACTCAAACAACTTGTAACGACACTAACGAATCTATAAGCATGCTTATTGAGTCAAATATGAGCACCGAACCGGTAAACAAAAGATTAAAATATGTAGTTTGGAACCATTTTGAAGCAATATATGTTGATAATGTTCGTAGATACGCAAAGTGTAAGTATTGCAATAAACAAATGAGTGGTAGACCCAATGATAGGATGACACATTTGAAAGACCATTTCAAAATATGCCCTAGGAGAGTTACGAAGGACATAAGGCAACATATCCTAGTTCAAGAACAAACGACTAAGGATGGGAAAACATCTTTGTTGAGTAATTATGCATTTAATGCCGAAGCTTCAAGGGACGATTTAGCTAAGTTGATCATTATCCATGATTATCCATTTTCTATTGTTGAGCATTTTGGCTTTCGAAAGTTGATAAATGGACTTCAACCTCTATTTAAGGTGCCTTGTAGACGTACAATCAAGTCCGACATCATGAAGACATATGAAACAAAAAGAGGTTCTATTTTGCGGTGTTTGGAAGAGAACGAAAGTAGGATTGCTCTTACTTCTGATTTCTAGACAACGAGTAACCAAAACAAAGGTTACATGGCATTAACTACACACTACATATATATACCAATTGGATGTAGTCAAGATTGTATTCAAGATTAAATGAGGGGTCAAAGTAGTTGTAAAAGTATAAGTAGTTTTGTTGTAAATTATGTTGTAAGTCAAAGTGGTTGACTTTGACTTTAGCTACTTGTGTGATTGACCATATATAAAGGAATAGTCTTTGTATTTTTGTGTAGGAGTTAAGAACACACACGCGCATACAGATTAGAGAGAGATTACATTGTGAGAAATAGGTATATGGCACTGTGAGATATGTGACTCAAGAAATCATTGTAATTGTTGTTTGATTAATCAAAGAATGATTTCTACATAATCAGTGTCTATTCTATAAGCTTGGATTGGACATTCAATTGGTATCAGAGCCCAATTCGAAGAAAATCAATAGAATCAAGAACTCGCATTCTGTAGACTGTGTATTGGATCAAATTTGCAAAATTGATGTTGTTTTTTGCAAAGTATTGATTGTATTGTGATCGATCAATATTTTAGACATTTTCTGTGTAGTTTGATTACACTTTAGCACTGTAATTTGGATTCAATTTTGTGATTTTGAGTTTCTCGAAAGTTTTGAGTTCTATGCATTGTTTCTAGATCAACATGTACATTTAAGTTGTTTTTGTTGTAATTCACTATTTGTAATCGATTCTAGTTACATTCGTAGTCAAATTGGTGGTTTTACAGATTGGAATTCGAAGATTTGATTGGTTTTTGTATCAAAAGAATCATTTTTGGCCGAAAACTCGAAGAACTCGCATAGATCACGAAGAACTCGCAAGATCTGATTTTTTCGCATAAAATTGGAAACAATTCGCATGGAACATGATTTCTGAAAATGTCTAAGTGTGGATTTCACATAGCGTTGTGTATGAGAGGTATGGAATTCGCATCTGCCTTCATACGAAAAGGAGCATTTTGAATTGCTTGTTATACGAAAAGTTGAATTTTGAAATTCTAAGGGAAGATTTCGCATCTCGAAGGATACAGAAAGTTGAAATTCGCATCTCAAACGATACGAATTTGAGGAATTCACATCTTACATTATACGGATTCTGAAGATTTCGCATGGCAAAGTCGAAATATTTCTATGTATAGAATCCGTATCGATACGAAAAGTTTGGTGTTGTGAATTTTTCTAAGTATAGAATTCGCATAAGTTCTTCGTGCGAAAAGTTTGAAGCTGAAAATTTTTCTAAGTCAAGAATTCGCATACAGAGACGTGCGAAAAGCAGGAACTCGCATCTCAAAGCATGCGAAAAGATAGAATTCGTACATAGAGGCGTGCGGATTTCGTTGGATGTGCGAATTCTGAACCACTTGGCGTGCGAATTATTGTGGGTGTGCGAAAAGTAACTCGTTTGGTGTGCGAATTTTGTGAAGTACAGTGGTGTGATGATTTCTTACTTAGAAATTTTTTGGATTTTTTTTTGAAAAGTTTTCTGAGTTGTAGTCTGTTGATTATTCGAACTAACGATCATTCCAAGCTCTTATTTTACAGATCTCAAGATGTCTCAGGGATACAGTTATGATTTTGGATAGATGAATATTTCTGAAGCTAAAGCAAATGTTAAGCATTTTGCTAGACAATTGTCTTTTTTATTTGATTTCTTCAACTAAAGTAATTAATCATTTTGACTGACTGTTTTTACGTAAATTATAAGTAGAAAATATACACCAGAATGGCAAATGACTTCTCAAGAGAAAACACAAAGCTTAAATATGAGAAAGCTGAGTTGCAAAGTAAAGTCTCTGCTCTTGAATCCGAAGTAAAAGATCTGAAAAGCAAATCTGAAAGCCCAAATCTTAAAGCAGAAAGAGACAAATTAAAAGAGAAAGTGTTTTGTCTTGAAGTAGAAATAAATGTGCTAAAAGAGGAAGCTTCTCAAGTGAAAGACAACTCCAGTGTGCAAAATGAGCTGAAGAAAGTTGAAGAAAATAGAAAAGTTTTGGAAAGACAGAATGCTGAGTTGAAAAAGAAAATTTTGGAATTGGAAGCTAAGATTGTCAAATTCAAGAATGAAGATTTAGTCAAAAAGAGTGAGGACATTGTCAAAGGTTTAGAATATGCAAATGTAAAGCTACATAAGAAGTTATCAGTCTTGGAAAAGCATGTCTCTAAAGACAAAGAAGAATTTGACAAGGAAAGAAAATCTTTTGCTCAAAAGTTTTTTGATTTCTCAAGGAAGTTGTTTGAAGAGAAGAAATCTGTTGAACTGAAATGTGCTAAACTTTCTCAACAAGTGACAGACTTTGAAAAAGTTATCATCATGCAAAGAGACAAATTTGAGAAAGAGAAGAAGAAAATTTAGCAGAAGAATGTTGGTGTCTTTAAAGAAATATCTGAAAAGAAAAAGACTGTGGAGAAACATTTTGAGGAGGAAAGAAAAGCTTTTGAGATGGAGATAAAGAAGCTTACAAGGAAACTATCTGAGAGTCCAAGAATCTCTAAATCTTTAAAGAGAGAAAGTAGAGAGAGAAAATCTGGAAGCGCAAAGTGTAATCTGATTAAAGTGTGCGTGCCAAAGTTCAAAGTTACAAAACAAAGGCTCTAAGGGGACTTAAATACCCCTAGCCTTTACAAAACAGATAGAACATTAAGAACAGTCTAGGCTAGAAAATAAATACAATGATTACTATAAAAACAGATCTAACAATCTCCCCCTTAGTAATCATTGGCGTCGTGGTCTTCAAAAGCAATCTTCAAAAACAGCATAGACCAACCACGCGACTTTGGAGAATCACTGACGCTCTTCTCGTTGACGAAGTCTATTCAAACCAACTAAAACTTCCAGTCGTCTTAGAGTTGAGCGGAGATTCAATCTCTCTTGAATTGAATCTAAAGTCTTCTGGAGAAGTCGGATTTCATCATTATCAACCAGGAATGCATTTTCTCTTGTTTCCAAAAATCTTCTTTTGGCCTCCTTCAGACATTGCTCCAGCTGAAGCTTGATCACCTTTAAGGTTCCATCGGAGTAGTGAGCAATTTCTTCAATCCTGAGAAAGCATTTTTCATTAGAGCCATTCTTGTACACAACTCCATATGGATCTTCAACAGTGGTGAGAAGGGAATAAGACTCTAAATTTGGTAAGCTTCGGTTGGGCCTGAGAAGATTAACAACCGGTTGGAAGCTTTCAACAGCCATCTGGAAATCAAAAACCCTGAAGAATCGGATTTGTCGTCGAATGAATCTTTTAATGACGAACAAAGCTTGTGAAATATCCTGAGATCTATGATACAGATTCCTGAAGTGATCATATAAGAATTCAATATCATCTATGGAAAGGTCAGTGAAGTCTGCCTCTGAAAATTTATACCGCTTGCAGTCTCTTCTTTCAACTTCAAAATCAGGATACCAGATATTCATAAACTTGTTGATTGTGACACTGATGACTCGAACAATCAAGTGTTGAGAAGACACGGTATTATTTCTTTTGCGCTAGAACTTAATGAACATCAAGTACTCATATTGATAGACATCTGACTCTTTCTCTACTCCAAGGATTGCATAGATGTTAATCGGCCTTCTTCTAGAGACAAAGATGTTTCTCTGAGTGTCTTCTAGAAAGGCTGATCTTTGCCTTGATGCCAAATATCTACGTTGCAGATTTCTTTGTCTTTGATGTCTAGATAAAGCTGGTCCTTCTTCTAGAATAGATGGTGGAATTACAGGATCAGAAGATGGAACATCAGCTTCTGCTCTTGACGACTGACCAAATTCAAATGATCTTGAAGGAATAGTGGTAGTCGGAGCTGAACTAGCAACAGGAGTAGATGTGTCTCTAGCTGAATCAGGAATCTCATCATGAGCAGGAAGATCACTGTATAACAAGTCTACTTCTTCTTCGTCTTTCGCATCCATGAACACTGAGTCATCTTCTGTATCTGATATGATAACGATGTCATCACAGTCTTCTTCATTGACTTGACATATCTTTTCAAACCTGACATCTTCATCATCATCAGAATTAATCTCTATGAAGTTAGCAAAGAATGACCTCATGTCATATGCAGCTTCAGATTCTTCAACTTCATGAACATTTTCAGAAACATCTGGATCCAAATAAACAACAATTTGCATATTATTGTTAATATTGCTCTCAGAAATATTCAGTTCATTATGCATGGAAGACAAATCAGCATTTTCAATCATAACATTCACTAAATCCTGAATGTTGCAGTCTTGAACAGATTCACCACTATTTCCTTTATCACCAACCACTTCTTCTTGAATATCTTCTCTAGCTTCAAAAGATCCTTCAACTCTCGGTCTCTTTGCCATCTCCCCCTCATGGCCTTAATGATCAGGATCATCTTGGTCATGTCGGTGCTTAAGAGACGGGCCGGCCTCAGATCTGCAGCTTTGTTCCATACGATCAACCTTGTTAGAGATACCAGAAAAAGCTTGAGTCATAAAAGATTTAAGATCAGCAAAACTTGATCGAACTTCTTATCTGAATGCATGGAACTCATCAGATAAAATAGTAATCCGGTCAGATTCAGAAGAAGGAACTAGAGGCGGCGTAGGTTGGAAGTTCCGTAGCAAAGAAAGAAGATCTTGATCCTGATGTTGTGGCGGTGACATAGACAATAGACGCGCATACAGTAGATCAGTCAATTCAGAAATGGGAAGATCATGAAGAGAAGATCTTGAAGATGTACCAGAAGGAGCAGACATAGAAAGTCCCGTAGACATAGAAACCATCGAAGGAAATGGAAGAGTAACAATCGGAGAAGTAGTTGAAGTCACAGCAAAAGAAGGTTCACGAAGAACTACCCCAGATGGGCGTCTGAAAGGAATCTCTGGAGGAATCACTGAAGTATCAATTTCAGGCATCTTACCTTTGAAGAAAGTCTTCAACTTCAGAATCTGAGCTTCCTTTTCTGCATCCATTCTATCTGATAACTGTCGAATAACATCATTCAAAGTAGAGAATTTGTCAGTAGAAACCTGAGCTTGATCAGAAGTAAGCTCTACAGCTGGAACTTGAATAGCCGCAAGTGAAGTTGCTGGAGCTTGACTATGTACCGAAGCTGAGGCTTGATCAAATGCTGTATCCAATTCATCTACTTGAAGATGTGCAACTGAAGGATTAACAGGAACTGAATCATCTTCAGAGAGAACTTCTGTTGAAACAACCACTTCCGGTGTCCTAACCTTCCTTTCATAAACCTTAAGACTTGGTTTATCACTATCATCATCATCATCATGATCAGAATCTTCATCATCATCATCCCCATCAATATCACTAACATGAACATCACCATCATCAACATCATCATGATCAGAATCTTCATCATCATCATCCTCATCAATATCACTAACATGAACATCACCATCATCAACATCATCAGCATCATCAGAAGTAACATGAATAGGAGACTCAGTAACAATTTCAGTTAGAACATTCTCAATTTGTTGAGAAGCAACATCCTCTGGAACTATTTCTTTTTCAACAAATACCGCAACTTCTTGCTCATCTTCAGCCTCTTTTTCAACTTCAGGCTCTTGTTCAGGAATAGCTGCTTCAACTGCAACATCTTTTTCAGCAGCTTGATTGTCATGAGAAGGCTCATCTTGTACGACTTCCATAAACTCATTCTCCATGCAATATTCTATGACATCCTCATCTGTAACATCAGCATAGTTGGCAATAAGAGCATATGGAATGGTCATAGAATAGTTGAAAGACTTCTTCTGCTTCTGAATATAAGTCATTTCAGAGTCTGGAACCTGAGGCCAAGATAGCCTGCGAGGAATGGCTGGATTGCTGCGTAGCATGCTTCGAACAATAAGTTTCAGAAATCTAATGAACGGAATGAACTTCCGTTTCTTGTTGGTGAACTTGTCATGTACCACCTACGAAAGTTCGGTCCAAAAAATAAAAGTATAGTCGACATGCAAGTCATAGACGACTGCATGGAACAATCGGAGAGACATTAGACTTGCACTGTCTGTGCCAGAATGCTTCGATGTCAGGCACCTAATGATAACTGAGAACAGTGCATACCATACTGGAGGTAGATTAGACTTGTCAAAGTCTGTAACTTTGTTTAGTTGACCAACATATCCAAGTTGTTTGATTCCCTCAAATACTTCCTCTTCTGATGGAAAATTGTCATAGGTAGTACGATCTGGTCTGGAATTCGGCTCAGGAAGCTCTAGTATCAATCTCAGTCGCTTGTAGGAAAGGAAAGATTCAAATTGATCGATTTGAAGATCAAAGTGATGCGGACAAGCCATTTCATTCTTTGTTATAGAATTCCAAGCCTGTTGAATGTAGACCTCCGGAACATCAGCAACAGAAGACAGAGCTTGAGCAATTGGATGTCCTCGAAGAATAGATCGAATAACTGGATGGATCTTTATTCTATCAAAGTTCACAAAATAGTTGTTCGGCTTGTAAGGCATATACATGATGGTTGGAAACACATCATTTGGTGTACGACGAGAAGCAGAAAGATCAGCTCCAACAGAAGGATGAGACGACATGGGAGTATCATGAGAAGCTCGATCAGACGGATCATCGAGAATGGCATTCTCGTCTTGAATCATTGGATCTGTATTTGTTTTAGAAGACATAATAGGCCTGAAAAACAAAATGAAAAAGAATTAGACAAAAAATAAAAAAAAATATTCGAAGTATGGTTTGCGTGCCAAGTTAGAAGCGCAAACCAAGGTTTGCGTGTTGAACGTGAAACGCAAAGCCAAGTTTGCGTTTCAGTCATGAATCGCAAAGGTAAGTTTGCGTATCTAACATGGTCCAAAAATTATACTTAGAAAAACAAAACAAGACAAACAAAAAAACACAAAAGGAAGGTTTGCGTATCAAGTTAGAAGCGCAAAGTAGACTTTGCGTTTCTAGTTAGACGCGCAAAGTTCACTTTGCGTGTCCAACGGGAGACGCAAACTAGACTTTACGTGTCCTGTTGGTTGCACAAAGTACACTTTGCGGGTCAATCATACTTGATATAAAAACCCAAAAACAAAAGCAAGAAACACAAACACAAAGAGAGTTTGCGTATCAAAGAGGAGACGCAAAGTAGACTTTGCGTGTCCTAGTTGATACGTAAACTACACTTGAAAAAACAAAGAAAACAAAAAAAAAAGATTGCTTAACAAGATAGAAGCGCAAAGTAGACTTTGCGTTTCTAGTTAGAAGCGCAAAGTAGACTTTGCGTTTCTAGTTAGACGCGCAAAGTTCACTTTGCGTTTCCAGTTAGACGCGCAAAGTTCACTTTGCGTTTCCAGCTAGACGCGCAAAGTTCACTTTGCGGGTCTATCATCCTTGTTCAGAAACCTAGATATGCGAAAAACGAACCGAAAAACACAAAATCCAAATTAAAGCTAGAATACAAGAAATTAAAGATAAAGGAGCGTACCTGATGATCGAATATCAGTTCTAAGCAAAATCCAATACTTGATTTAAGTAAAAATGCACGAAATCACAATATGAGATTTTGAATAGTACGAGAAATACAAAAATCAGATACTTGAATATTCTAATCGATAATAAGCACAATCAAATCTAACTCAACATCAATAATCGAAGTTAATAGAATCGAAATATACCTTGATTTCTTGAAGCAAAATCTGAAAGAAATCAGATTAAAATTTTTTTTTGAACACAGAGAGCGATAGAGAGAAAACGTGAGCCGAAAAGTCAGATATTAAAAACAGATAAGCGGGAAAAATGAAAATAGAAAAACACTATTTAAACCTAGAAAACTAAAACAAAACTAAATCAAAAAAACATAACATAAAAAAATTGTAAAAATATACCTGAAATCCTTTCACTCCCCCTACATAAATGCACAAAAATTTAACTGTTAGTATAGCAAATATGTAGAAAAATCTGAGAAACATACCTGTTTAACTTCTGATTAGCACAGATAATTTTCTTACTTACTCCCCCTCAAACACAGAAAAGATCAGATAACTATTTCAGATAAGCTCTCCCCCTTGAAAATTGCACATACCATATACAAAAAAAAAATCCAGATACTCAAACATAAAGACATTAGTATGAAAGATGATCATATTGAATATAAATTTTGTAACAACTGAACATATAAAATTTTAAACACTAAACAAATTAAAATCTACTCAGTAAAATTTCACAGATTTATCAATCAGTTGAAATCAAGCATATGTTGTTGGATGCAAGACCAAGTATAATTGCATATCAAGTTAAGACATGTTCAGTTTCAAAAACTTCCATTTGTCTATTCAGTGTGCTCGCATGTGAACTTCAATTAGCTTCAAGAAAAATGCAGTTCTAAAATTATTATAGAAAACTTTGCATGTACTGACACTAAGTCATCAAAAATTAGGACTTTCACAAATTTACAGGTTTATCACAACTTAAACATATCACCAAGTATCATGAGATGTGTGCTTATTGGCATCTTTTTAGCATTGTGCACATTGGCATCTTCACATGAGTGTGCTCTTTGGCATCTTTTAAGCGTTGTGCACTTTGGCATCTTTTAATCAGAGAGTTAATTAAGTATAGAACATGCCGTAAACGTAACTTTCTATCTGACCCTATTGCAGGATTTGGGTCAGCCACTCCCAGACCAGTTGGCCTTAGGGGACTAGGTGTCAAGCACCCTTTGGAACTTACTTTCCTGGATCAGAAAGGCTACATCGACACATCCTAAACCAATTCATACCAGTAAAACATGACTTTCAATCTGATTCTATAGAAGGATTTCTGTTCGATCACTCCCAGACCAAATGACCTTAGGGGACCAGATGTCGAGCATCCCACGGAACTTACTTTCCCAAACTAGAAAGGTCACAAGTACAAACTTTTAAACCCAGAGATTTCTGTATTTTAAGAATTTATTATTCATCTTAATCATTCAGATCAACGTCTAAATTCTTAGCCCATATTTTCATTCCGATCTATAATTCTGATCATTTAGGTAGTCTAAGCAAAGTAAACTATAAAAATTCTGACTCACATATCTTTAAAGCAAAATCAAAAGCTACAAACATGTTGCTGACTTTTCGACTTTTGTAAGACTTGAGAGTTGAACATATAAAACTTTAATATAAACAAATAACTTGTAAAAGATCCTAGACATACGTTTTATTTAAAAAAAAAATCTGTATAATTTTATTTTATAGAGTAAAATTTGTAAAGATTTAAACTTTTAAATTCAACATGCCTAATTTTGAAAGCAAAAAATTGAAACGTTTTTCATCTAAGGCTTTTGTAAAGATATCAGCAAGTTGATATTCAGTTGGTACAAAATACAATTCAATAGTACCTTCTTCCACGTGATGCTTTATAAAATGGTATCTCATGTCTATGTGCTTGGTCTTGGTGTGCTGGACTGGATTGACCGATATCGCAATTGCGGACTTGCTGTCACAATATATTGGCACTGTCTTGTACATCATCCCGTAATCCCGAAGTTGCGTTTTCATCCAGAGCACTTGAGCACAGCAACTAGCTGCAGCGACGTATTCATCTTCGGCTATTGATATTGAAACGCAGTTTTGCTTTTTCGACGCCCAACTTATATGTCTGTCACCTAAAAACTGAAGATGACCAGATGTACTCTTCCTGTCCAATTGATTACCACCAAAATCTGCATCTGAATAAGCAATCAAATTATAGTCAGAACTTTTAGGATACCATAATCCTAAATAAGGAGTTCCTTTAATATATCTAAAAATGCGTTTGACTGCTAAAAGATGAGATTCTTTTGGTTTAGCTTGGAATCGGGCACACAAGCACGTGGAGAACATTATGTCTGGGCGACTGGCAGTAAGATACATCAGCGATCCGATCA
Source organism: Arctium minus (assembly GCA_954870635.1). Lineage (NCBI taxonomy): Eukaryota > Viridiplantae > Streptophyta > Magnoliopsida > Asterales > Asteraceae > Arctium > Arctium minus. Next base: position 99,745,851 of record OX941080.1, on the reverse strand, counting down.
TCCCTCTGTATGTCTTTTGATCTACAGCTTTTCCATCTGGATCGAGTCCGAGTTTGGCACCATGAGCCATCGGTGTTCCTATTGAAGTATATTTGTCCATCTTGAATTTCTTCAAGATATCAAATACGTACTTTGACTGATTGATGAAGATTCCATCTGGAAGCTGCTTCACTTGTAAGCCGAGGAAGAAGTTGATTTCTCCCATCATGCTCATCTGAAATCTAGAGGTCATTAAATCAGAAAACCAAGTACACAAAGATTTGTTAGTCGCACCGAAAATAATATCATCTACGTATATTTGTACTAAACAGATATCAAAATTAGATCTATAAATGAAAAGATTAGTATCGATAGATCCTTTGGTGAAACCGGATTTGACCAAGAAAGCTGACAACTCGTCATACCACGCCCGTGGAGCTTGTTTCAAGCCGTACAGTGCTTTATCGAGAAAATATACGTAATCTGGACGATCTTTGTCAACAAATCCCTCTGGCTGAGATACATATACTTCTTCTTTCAGTTTGCCATTGAGAAATGCCGTCTTGACGTCCATTTGATATACTGTGAAGTTGCGATAAGCAGCGAAGGCAAGAAACATCCGGATAGCTTCCAATCTGGAAACGGGTGCAAATGTTTCATTGTAGTCAATACCTTCTTCTTGTCGATATCCTTTGGCTACCAACCTTTCTTTGTTTCGCACAACGATACCATCTTTATCCTTTTTGTTCTTGGTACAAGTCTCCAAACTTAGTGCCAATAACACTTTTTCCTTTCGGCCTTGGTACAAGTCTCCAAACTTTGAGCGCATCAAATTGATTAAGTTCCTCTTGCATAGCAATAATCCAATCCGGGTCCTCTAACGCTTCAGAAACTTTTGTAGGTTCAATCTTGTTTAGGAAGCAAGTGAAGAGACATTCGTTGGAAGTAGCCGACTTGGAGCGAGTAGAAACACTGTCTTGAGGATCTCCAATAATTTGATGTAGAAGGTGAGATCTTGTCCATTTTGTTGTATGAGGGAGAGGATCAATTACATCTTGAACCACTTCTAAATGAAGAGAGGGAGGTTCAGAAACTTCTACATTAGATAAAGAGATAGAAATAATTTCAATTTGAGGAGGAGGTATCTCAACAATCTGTGAATCAGATTCGGGAATAGATTTTTGAATAACATCATTCTGTACTTCTTCCTGAAGTGATTCCTCTTGAACAGTTTGATCTTGAATAGACTCTTCTTGAGTATGTTCTTCATGAATAAGCTCAGTTTCTGATTGAACATTGTCTGATTGAACAAAATCTTGTTGTGCCAGTTCTTGTTGAACAAGAGAGACTGGAGCAGCATCATTGTCAGAGATAGATGCAGCGGAATTTGGAATAGATGATCTCTCAGTTTCCTGATTCAAAACATTAGAAACATTTTCAGAGTTAAATCTAGGCACATCATCATAAAAATTTTCAAACAGAAAATCAAGATCAGAAAGATTAGGAGAGGGGGTAGAAGAATCCTGGTTATTCGGTGAAAGAGCAGGTTCTGAACTGATTTGTTCAGAAACTGAATTTCCAGTAAAAGCGGGTTCTGAGCCTGAGTGACTAGAAACCAAATCAGCAGCTTCGTCAAATTTTACATTGACACTCTCTATGACCTTTCTTGCAGAGATCAGAAAAACTCTATAAGCGACAGAGTTTGAAGAATAACCCACGAATACACCCTCGTCTTCCTTTGGACTAAACCTGTTGAGATTCTCCCTGTCATTCAGAACATAGCATTTACACCCGAATGACTTGAAATACTTAATGTTCGGTTTGATCCCATTCATAAGTTCATACGGTGTTTTGTTGAAACGACGATGCAAAATTGATTTGTTCTGTGTATGACAGGCAGTTGATACTGCTTCAGCCCAGTAAGACAAAGTTAGACCTGAATAAGCGAGCACTGATCTGGCGGACTCAACGAGCGTTCTGTTTCTTCTTTCAACAACACCGTTCTGTTGCGGAGTTCGTGCATCAGAAAATTGTTGTTGTATTCCTTGAGATTCATAGAATGCCTGAAGAGTACTGTTTTTGAATTCAGTGCCATTGTCAGATCTTACCACTTTCACTTGCTTCTGCTTATTTGTCTGAGTTATCTTGATAAGGTTGATGAGTACTTTAGGAGTCTCGTCTTTTGACTTCAGAAATTTTACCCAAGTATATCTGGAGTAATCATCAACAATCACCAAAACATATTTCTTATGTCCTAAACTCTTCGTCTTCATCGGACCACACAAATCAACATGCAAAAGATCAACAATAGCCGACGTGCAGTATTCAGGTTTAGGCTTGTGAGGAGCTTTCTTCATTTTTCCTTTCTCACAATCCTGGCATAGATGATCTTTCTGGAAACGGAGAACTGGAAGACCTCTCACAGAATCATTCTTGACCAGACGATCTATATACTTAAAATTGAGGTGAGCTAAACGTCTGTGCCAAATCCAACTTTCTTGAACTGAAGCTTTAGAAAGCAAACAGATATCTGAAGGAATTTTGATCTTGGAAAGATCAATGGTATACAAATTTGAGTGTCTTTTTCCCACCAGAAGATCCTTGCCATTATCATTCTTCACAGCAACTCTTTTGGATTTGAAGCTGACTTCAAGGTCTTTATCGCTGAATTGGCCGATGCTGAACAGGTTGTGACTTAGACCCTCGATGTAGCTTACTCTTTTTACAGTTATGTTACCCTGAACTAGATCACCATAACCAAGAATCGGAGCAGTCTCACAGTTGCCAAATTTCACACGACCGCAACATTTATCTTTAAAATTAGACAGAAGAGATTTGTTTCCAGTCATATGTTTTGAACATCCCGAGTCCAGATACCATAATTGACTTAGCTGCACATACAGAAACTACACCTTTTTAGGTACCCATATTCTTATGGGTCCCTTGTTAGATTTATGTCTTTTATTTTTCACAGATTTATTTTTCATACAAGAATGAAAGCAATTATCAATAGAAGATAAAACACAATTATCAGAATCAGAACTAGAAGAAGCATATGAGATATTCTTTGATATATCAAACATTTGCTGAAAAGAATATTTTGGGTTTTTATTACATGAAGCAAATGTATCAGTATCACAAAGAGTGTCTACACAGTTAACTCCTAACAGTTCAGATTCTAAAATTTGCTGTTTCATCCTCCAAATCTGCCTTGGTGACTTCCTCACAGTCCGATCTGAAGAAGAAAAATCAGAAACATTAGAATTTTCAGATAAGACAGTATCATGTTTCTTTGACTTCTTTGATCTTCTTCTTTTACGCTTCTTTTTATAAAATTGAGCATTTAGCAGTAAAGAATCATCAATAATTGAATCAGAAGAAGAAACTTTATCAAAGAAATCAGTCTTAGCATTTGACATTGAAGAACTAGCTTCGGAGTGAATATTTTCAAAATTTCGCAAGTCTGGAGGAGGTTTGCGCTTCCCATTGGAGGCGCAAACTGAGCTTTGCGCGTCCAACTGCATGCGCAAACTATCAGTTTGCGTTTCCAACGTAGAACGCAAATGGCCATTATTTTGTAAAACTTTAGCATTTTCCTTAGAATCTTTTGACAGTCCAGAAGAAATTTTATCTTCAAAACTTGTTTTTATTATAAAAAGAAATAAATCGTTTTCTAAACAAGTTTGAATATTTTGTTCTTCCAATCTATCTTCAAGATCAACAATCTTACCTTCTAACACTAATGGGGGAATGTATTTCTTAGTATCATAAGACACCGGAGATACATTTTCCTTATCAGTGTTAGGAAAAATATCAACAAAATCTGTTGATAATGAAGATTTATTGGAAGATTTGATATTTAACATATTTTGAAAATTTCTGGATTTCTTAGATTGATCAGGAAAATACTTTGCATTTTCAGAGGTGTAAACAAATGGCATTTCCATCCTCTTATTTTTCATCCTTTTCACATTTTCATCTTCCAAAATTTGTTTCTCAGTTGTCCAAAAGAATTTAAACTGAGAAGCATATCTTGCAAGAGTAAAGTGATCATATTCATATAAAGTAGGAACTTCATTTTTAGCATGATTTAAAAAATGCTGATTTTCGAAACCAAGTCCCTACTTTTCCTTTATAGCTTCTTCACTCCTTGGTTTGTTCATGTAAATAGTTTGCTCAAATTGTTCTCTTTTATATAATTTCTTTTCTAAAACAATTATTTTCTCAGAAAGATTTTGATTTGAAGAAGTCATTTCAGTCAACGAATCACGATAAGTCTGATTTGAATTTTCTAGATCAACTAACTGCTTTTGAAATTTCTCTTTTGTATCAATTATAATTGATTTTTCATCTTTTAAAGAAATTTGCAGTTTATCAATTAAATCAGACTTTTCTTGATTTTTAAACTTTTCAGAAACGAACTTTGAGCGCAAATCATGCAAAGCAGTGATAAAAACATTCTTTTGAGATAAGAAGAAATTATAGTTAAATGCAGATATTACCTCAGAACCATCAGATGAGGTATCTTCTTCCTCATCATCAGATTTGTCATCACCTATAAAGCACATGGACGCAATTTCTTCATTTTCAGCCTCGTTGTCCGAATGATCCAACCAGTATTCTTCTTCGGCCAACAGGATAGTTCCACTTTCCTTCTTTTCAGCTAAAGCCAACTTCTTTCGGTAAAAAGCAGCAACCTTTACCACTTTGACTCTGCAATCTTTAACCATATGTCTAGGCTTCCCACAGTTAAAACAATTTATCACCTTTTTGTCATATTTCTTTTGTTCAACCACCTTAGCTGGTTCATACTTTGGAGTGTATGTCTTTGAAGGAGCACCAGGTTCTATCTTTTTAGAACCAGAAGTAAACCGCAGGTTGTTTGAACCAGATCTGTGCTTGAATCTCTTCTGATAGTGCTGAGTCAAAAGTATCATGGCCTTTTCGAGTGCTTCACCATCATCATCTGTAGATCCATCATAAGCTGATTCAGTCAAAGCTTGCTCAGCTAGTTGGCTAGCTATAAGAGCAATGGGATCTACTGACAGAGGCTTGTTCTTCTTATCCATTTTCGCCTTCTTTTCCATTACCATAGATTCATCTGTCATCAAGATTTCGTATAACTCCTGAATTGGCATGGTTGAGATTCTGACATCGTTTCTCATTCTGTGGCATGACTTGTTCCACTCAGGTTGTAAAGCGTTCAAAAACTTCAAGTTAGCCTCCAACTCAGTCTTGGTAACTTTAATCTTGTAGAGATCATTGATAATAACCCAGAATCGATCAAAAACATTTTTCAAACTTTCCCCATCCTTGGCCTTGAATTTCTCAAAGTTGTTCATATACCTAGTCTGGCGCAACTGAGTTGACATTACAGTACCAAGCATAATCTTTTCAAGTTGAGTCTACATCAGCATAGGATTCTGTTTGAAGCAATTGATTCTGTTATAAATGGAGTTAGGAAGAGCAAGAACCAGATTTGATTTGGCCTGGCTATCAGCTTGATGTCGTAACATCTCATCAGCATCATATTCCCTTAAAGCTTTCTCAACAGTGGTAGCAGCAGTGGTTGCAGTAGCTGGAACAACTTTCCTTGGTGTTTCTATAGGACCCTGAGTCAGTGATTTCATCATGTTCTCCCCATTTGGTTGTCTTTCAATGAAGTTAATAAACCGATCCTGCCACTGTTCGAATTCGTTCTCATTGATGAGAACTGGTGGACGAGTATCAGACCCCAAAGACATCATGAGGTCATTTTTGTAGATTTGTGCTTGCAAAGACATCTTGTGAAAAAATCAGAAAATTCAGAAAAAATTTCTAACTATGGGAGACGCGCAAACTAGAGGTTTACGTATGCAATGAGGAGCGCAAAGAAGGTGTTGCGTTTGCAGAGGGGAACGCAAACTGAGTTTTGCGTTTGCTAAGTGAAACGCAAGATGAAGCTTTGCGTGAGTAGACTTCGCGGATGAGAGACTTTGCGTTGCAAGAGAAGCGAAAACTTGATGCACGAAGACATGAAGAGAGAAACGCAAACTGATAGTTTGCGTATTAAACTAGAGCCGAGAACTTTAAGCTTTGCGTTTCCAAAGTGAATCGCAAACCTGAAAATTCACTAATACAAGAGTTAGACCACAAAGAACTTTAAGTAAAATATATGAATGACACGCAAATTTATATGAATCACACGCAAACATATATGAATCACACGCAAACTTATATGAATCACACGCAAACTTATATGAAAGAAACGCAAACTTCAGAAAAAACAAATAAAACGCGTAAGATCGAATCTAACAAAGAAATTTAAACAAGAAATTCACATAATGATGAACGAAAACAACTTTCTTATACAATTCAACTAACAATTTCGATCAAAAACTACAAAAACTCGAAATCGTGAAATAACCAGAACGTGAACTTGCAGAAAATCACAAAATCACCAAATTGAGAATCAAACCATGGTTTTTATGGAAAATTATGTGAATCAAATACGATCGACTATCACAAACGCAACTAAAGAAATCAAATTCGCACAAATTCAATCAAAAACCTAACAAATTTTGATGAATCAAGCAAAAAACGAGATTTTCTTGAAAAATCAAGAAAATCAATCAAATTTTCTGCTTAATCTACAAAATCAGTATCTAAAAACAAATTCTAATAATCCTCTCAAGATCTAGTATGCTCTGATACCAATTGAGAGTCCAAGAATCTCTAAATCTTTAGAGAGAGAAAGTAGAGAGAGAAAATCTGGAAGCGCAAAGTGTAATCTGATTAAAGTGTGCGTGCCAAAGTTCAAAGTTACAAAACAAAGGCTCTAAGGGGACTTAAATACCCCTAGCCTTTACAAAACAGATAGAACATTAAGAATAGTCTAGGCTAGAAAATAAATACAATGATTACTATAAAAACAGATCTAACACTATCTGAGTTGTCAATTACTGTACTGAAGGAGAAAAATGCGAAGTTTGAATTGCATAAGAAATTTGACCTGCTCTCAAAAGAAAGAAACAACTTGTCTGCAAAGATAACTGAACTTGAAGAGATCATGTTCAAGGTGAAATTGACTGGACAAAAGAGTCTAGATACAATTGTTCAATCACCGAGAGAAGATCTAGCTGATTCAGAATGCTCATTCAAATCAACTTCAAGTTATTATCATACTCATGTTTCTTCTAAGAGGTCAGTAAAATCTAAAGATCAGATTCGTCCTTCTAACTTTTTCTATGATCAAAATGTTGATGGTTCAGGTAAATCTAAAATGACAAATGGAAAAGAAAAGTGGATTTGGAGAAGAAAAGGATCCTCAGATGAGAAGAAGGATAATAAATCATTTGTGCATACACCGAATTCAAAGAAGAACAATGCTCCAAAAGGTAAATCTTTTGGCGAACCTAATCTTGTTTATACTATCAATCAATTGATCAGGCTAGCACAAAAGAAAATCAATTGTTCTTATTGTAAGTAAAAATTATGTGAATTACTGGTATGGTTGTTACTACATTACTCCTAATATATCTGCAACTAACAAACCAGGACCCAAATACCAGTAGGTACCAAAAGCTCAATCTGTGTTGCAGACAACCAAAGTTTAGTGGGGGGGGGGGGAGTAAGAGCACTAGTTTCTGATTACACCAGATTAGAACCCGCTCTTTAATGTTTAAGAACATTGGGTTTTGAACAAAGCGGTTCAAGACCCGGTCTTCAATGATAAAGAAGATAGACTTCTAAACACATCTGTTTAGGACTGACACTTTAAAGATCAAAAGAGTTTTTGTACTCCGAAGCATATAAGATGATCAATCTTCAAGGGGGAGTACATATTATTTTTTCAAATGAATTTGAGAATACAAATTTTCAGAAGGAGTTTGACTTCTGAATTTACTTCAATCCTAGTAATTCAGAACTCGGTTTAATGATTAAGGATTATGCAAATGTTAAGGGGGAGCTTAATTGTTTTATATTTTCACTGATACATTTTCTGATTTTTCAGGGGGAGATTAAAACATAAATTGATTGTTACATTTATGGGGAGTTACTATTCTCACCGGAGAATTTGTAACAATGGCTTCTGGATAATTCTGTTCAGAACACGTACTTAACTATTTATATTCTTACTGAAGCTGAAAAGATACATCTTTTTCAGGAAGTTTTATTGTTTGTTTGAGGGGGAGTGAGTTAAAATTTTCACTGTCATATTTTTAAGGGGGAGAATAGAGAACTGATGTTAGTTGTTATATTCATATTGTTCTCTGCTAATAATTTGACTTTTTACAGATACAAAGGGGGAGTATCTGATGTTTTTGTCAAAGGGAGCCTAAAAGATAAATATTCATTTTAGGGGGAGTTAAGATTTCTACGTTGAAGGTATATCATTCTGAATCTTAATCTCATATAAGATGATCAATCTTCAAGGGGGAGTACATATTATTTTTTCAAATGAATTTGCGAATACAAATTTTCAGAAGGAGTTTGACTTCTGAATTTACTTCAATCCTAGTAATTCAGAACTCGGTTTAATGATTAAGGATTATGCAAATGTTAAGGGGGAGCTTAATTGTTTTATATTTTCACTGATACATTTTCTGATTTTTCAGGGGGAGATTGAAACATAAATTGATTGTTACATTTATGGGGAGTTACTATTCTCACCGGAGAATTTGTAACAATGGCTTCTGGATAATTTTGTTCAGAACACGTACTTAACTATTTATATTCTTACTGAAGCTGAAAAGATACATCTTTTTCAGGAAGTTTTATTGTTTGTTTGAGGGGGAGTGAGTTAAAATTTTCACTGTCATATTTTTAAGGGGGAGAATAGAGAACTGATGTTAGTTGTTATATTCATATTGTTCTCTGCTAATAATTTGATTTTTTACAGATACAAAGGGGGAGTATCTGATGTTTTTGTCAAAGGGAGCCTAAAAGATAAATATTCATTTTAGGGGGAGTTAAGATTTCTACGTTGAAGGTATATCATTCTGAATCTTAATCTCTACCACATTTTGAAAGAAGAACGACTTTCGAATGTGAAAAATGTTTTCTTAAATATTCAAACCACTTCGTGTTCTCAAAAGTTTTATGAATTTCGAAGTGTGTTTTTTAAATGTTTTTCATATCAGTACTTTCATGATCAACTGACCGTGTGTTTCTCAAAGATCAATACTTGTGTATTATCTTTTCATATTCTGTCAAGTATTATTACACACATCGGTTCAATACTTTTATTGACTTTGTTATTACCATGTATATAAACGATAAATCTTTCGATGGTAATACTCCCAGTTGAATTCTAATTTGTTTGAAATCAGACGTCATTTCTGTATTTTGTACTTTCATTGTTAATATGTTTATATCTTGTTCATATAAACAAATATTTGTTCTTTGATATCTCAACATAGTTTTCTTCATGATATTTGATCTGATCGCTCAATTTTTTTTGTTTTGAGAAATCTTAAATGTTCAACATGCTCAAATTTCATTCTTATTATTAATGAGCATACTTTTTCTGATAATGATATCTTGTGCTTACAAGCCAAGATAAACTGTTGAGCAACATCTTACTTTTAGGACAAATTCATGGATTCAGTGTGAGTCATTCAAAGAACTTCTATGGATTTACATTAACCTGTATTTTCTACCCAAGAAGTTATCCCGAGTGATTGAGGGGAGAGGGGTCAAAAGAATAGAGAGTGGGTGTGTGCTGAGGTAAAATGTAAAAGAGAGATTGGTTAGAAGTGAGGTCATATGATTAAAAGAAAGAGGGTGAGAGATCAGAGTAAAAGAATATTGAACTCTGCACCAAATTTTTTCTGAGCTGAATAGCCACATAATTTGTTGTTTCACAATTCTTTCGTGAACTTCATTGAAACAGACAACTAGCCTATGCCAACTCTTGCATTAAACCCCACCTGCTACTCATCTTTTTCTCAACAAAAAGATGTTTCATATTGTAACACTCTAAAATTTACGAATTAAAAATTCAAAATTACGGCAATATAACGTCTAAAATACGAAGGTCCAAATAACCTGTAAATATAAATTTCCAAAAGGATAAATCCCAAAATGTAAGACAACTAAAACCCAAGACTAAATGGGTTAGTTTGCACCAAAACAAGAGGTAAGAATTTAGAGACATACAAATACAACAACCTACTTAATCTAGAATTAATTTAAACTAGATTAAATTTGGGTGTTGCTATTCCACCAAAAATATCTCTTCACACGGAAACCCAAAAGATCGGCACTTAAAGATCTCCTACGTGCCCGGTTGACTAGCCCAAAGACCTAATTATCACCACAAGTGGGATTTGTGAGAACACAACCACAACAAGTGTTAGGGCGAAGCCTAGTGAGATCTCATAAATTATATAAATAACAAACAAAATATTATAAAGCAATTTTCGTGTTACTGAACTCCTTTGTCTCACAAATATTGTTTCCACCGCAGCCATGTCCTTAAACCTGGACACAAACATACAAGAGAACCCTTGATAATACGGGGGAGACCCGTTTCCATCGGAGTGACATGTACACGGGAGTGGAGTCACCCATGATGTTATTGGATTACACCTCATGTCCCGGTCCTAGTTCCCATGCCATCAAGACATCACAACCTCAAACCATATTCATTGCCTTTATTGGCTACTCCGTCGAGTTACACCTCAAGGTCTTACGGGACATTATTTCCTATCCAAGAGTAGATGAGTTACACCTCAAGGGCCCACGTCCCCCTATTGCCTACTCGCTAGTAAACCATAAGGACCAACCACAATAGGCCCAAACCATCATACCACTAGTTCTTCGTGCACAAGTAAATAGAGGCCCACATTCTTATCAGGTGATCACATACAGGTTCAATAACCACAATTTGCACATTCCACATTTCAACACATAAATGTTACATTCATTATGTGAAATCCCATATTTACAAGATTGCATGTTTCTCTATAATGACTACCAACACTCATAGTTCAAAAAGTACGTCTAACATTGTTTTCATTAATTATCATGACTAATAATTAAGCTATTTTCCCCTCTTTTCCAAGAAACCTTAGAACTAGGGTTTACCCAAATTTTTACCCATACAAATGTGTAGTTAGACTTTAAGAACAGTTAATAAGCATTTAAGTAATAAAAGTATGGTTGTATTGATGAACTCACCAACTAGGGTTTGTGGAGTAAAAACCCTAGAAAATGGAGTAGTTGAGGGAGGCTTGGTTCTTTAAAGCTTGAACTTAGAGGAGTCTCTACACTTTGCATTCAATAGCCAACAACCAACAAGTTAGGGTTTACATCTTGGTCATTTAATAAGGAGAGAAAAGAGAAGAAGAGGAGAGAAAATCGCCTACCTGAAAGGAGCAAGTCTGAAAGTTGCAAAATGAATAAAGTGTTTGGATTGATGGGGTTTTGGTCGACATCAAACGCAACTGACACCCACACGTGGGCGACATTGACCCTGCAACTATGCCCTGAGCAAAGTCGCCGGGCATAGTCGCACCTATGCCTCGACCCACTGCAAATTTCGACGAAAAATACAGAACCTCGGCCTGCACTTGCGACTTTGCCCCAGCGACTATGCCCTGGGCATTGTCGTACACACTCATAGAGCTGTTGTTTGCTCGATGCTAAGATTGTCCACAACCCACATCCGACTACTCTCGGTTCTCATACAATGCTAAAGTCTTTTAGGTGATGTTTTCTTAAGATCGAAGGGGGTAGTCCAAGGTGTAAACGCCTCACCAACAACCAAGATATACGATTGTGTGGTTAGCTAGAAATCCAAGCACACACACTCCTACACATTGATTATACATACATACATATAATCCAGATATGAATATTATCGTAGCCACTTTATCACATCATGCATATACAAGGGTCTATAAACAATTAAAAGTTATTAAGTTAAAGGTCGAGGAGTTATAGACTCGATAAGGAATGCGTCCAAATACTCTACGATAAATTACTAAATGATCGGGGTGTTACAATCCTCCCCCACCAGAAATAGATGTCGTCCCCGAAATCCCACTCTATCTAAATAAATGAGGATACCGCCTCTTCATATCCTCCTCCACTTCCCTAGTCACGTTTGTTTCTCGACGATGTTTCCATTGCACTTTCACCATGACCACCTCCTTATGAAGGAGTTTCTTAGTTTCTCTCTCTAAAATAGCCTCCGGTTGTTCTATACATCGGTTATTGTCTACTCGGACCTCGGACAATGGGATGACGTTCTCTTCCTCGACTAGACACTTCCGTAGGTAACAGACGTGGAACGTGGGGTGAATCCCACTCATCTCGGGTGGTAGTTCTAACTTGTAAGCTTGGAGTCCCACACGTTCAACAATAGGGAAAGGCCCGAGAAAACGAGGGCTAAGCTTTCCTTATTTTCTAAACCTTATGATCCCCTTCCAAGGCGACGCCTTTAACATAACGCGATCGCCCACTTGAAATTCCATCGACCGTCTCTTCTTGTCCGCATAACTCTTTTGGCGATTTTGGGCCTCCTTCAAATGCTATCGGATACTCTTGACTTTGTCCGCCGTCTCTTGTACTATCTCTGGTTCAGCAAATTGTTTCTCGCCCGCTTCAAGCCAACACGTTGGTGTCCTACACTTTCACCCATATAATGCCTCGAACGGTGCCATACCCAAACTCGAGTGATAACTATTGTTGTAGGCGAATTCCACCAATGGAAGGTGAGAGTCCCAATTCCCCCCAAAATTAATGACACACGATCGTAACATGTCTTCTAACGTTTGAATTATCCGCTCGCTTTGCCAATTTGTTTGAGGATGGTACGCCGTGCTTAACTTTACTTTTGTTCCCAATTCTCTTTGGAACTCACTCCAGAAAATGGGAGGTGAAACGACTGTCCCAATCGGACATAATGGACAATGGCACTCCATGCCTTGATACCACTTCGTTGATATACAGTCTTGCTAGTTTGTCCAATGGTAGTGTCTCCCTCATGGCCAAAAAGTGCACGCTTTTCGTCAAACGATCCACTACCACCCAAATGGTGTCGTGGCCCTTCAACGTCTTTGGTAACTTTGTCACGAAGTCCATCGTGATGTGATCCCACTTCCACTCTGGTATTTCCATGGATTGCAAACTTCCATACGGTCGCTAGTGTTCGACCTTTACTAATGAGCAAGTAAGGCATTTCTCCACATAGTTCGCCACATTAAGCTTCATCACCGACCACCAATAGTTCAACTTCAGATCTCTATACATTTTTGTGCTCCCGAGGTGAATAGAATATCTTGATTTGTGTGCTTCTTCCAAAAGAAGTTTCCGGCATCCTCCTAACTTGGGTACCCAAACTCGTCCTTGGAAGAGCTTTAACCCACTACCATCTTCCGTCAAGCTGAGGTGTTGCTTCGTCATCGCCTCATCCTTGAGGTTCGCTTCAAGAATCGCTTTGGCTTGCGCATTTTTTATCATGTCCATAAGGTTTGAGATAATCTCAATCCTTGCCAATGAAGTTTTCACTGCTCCACTATACTCTTTTTGGCTTAACGCGTCCGCCACAACATTTGCTTTGCCCGAGTGATATTGGAGCTCGCAGTCGTAATCCTTCAAAAATTCTAACCATCTTCTTTGGCGCATATTCAACTCTTTCTGATCGAAAACATACTTCAAACTTTTGTGGTCGGTGTAGAGTGTACACTTAGTGCCGTACAAATAGTGTCGCCATAACTTTAAGGCAAACACAACTGCTGCCAACTCGAGGTCATGCGTTGGGTAATTCTTCTCGTGCTCTTTCAACTGTCTTGATGCGTATACTATCACCTTACCGCTTTGCATGAGGACGCAACCCAACCCCATCTTGGATGCATCGCTATAGACGACAAAGTCTTCCGTTCCCTCAGGTAAGGATAAAATTGGAGCTTCACACAATTTCCGTTACAAGGTATGGAAAGCCTTCTCTTGAGTCTCGGTCCAAGCAAACTTCACATTATTTCGAGTCAAAGCGGTCAATGATGAAGAAACTTTAGAGAAGTCTTGAATGAACCTCCGATAATAATCGGCGAGTCCCAAAAAGCTTCGGATCTCAGTTGGACTTTTCGGAGGCTCCCAGTTCATCATCGCTTCTATATTCGCAGGATCTACTTTCACTCCTTCACGGGTTACCACATGGCCGAGAAATTGAGCTTCTCGCAACCAAAATTCGCACTTGGAGAATTTGGCATAAAGCTTCTCCCTTCTTAGAACCTCTCTAAAATGTTGCTCGTGCTCTTGTTCATCATTGGAGTACACCAAAATGTCGTCGATGAACACTATGACCGACCGGTCTAAAAATGGTTGACCCACACGGTTCATCAAGTCCATCAATATTTCTGGCGCATTCGTCAATCCGAAAGGCATGACTAGGAACTCGTAATGCCCATACCGAGTCATAAACGCCGTCTTCGGGACATCCTCTTCTCGAGCCTTCACTTGATGGTACCCCGAACGAAGGTCAATCTTGGAAAAGCATCCAACCCCTTGTAGTTGATCGAAAAGATCGTCTATCCGGGGTAGCGGATATTTGTTCTTTATGGTCACCTTATTTAATTCTCGATAATCGATGCACATACGCATCGACCCATCCTTGTTCTTCACAAAGAGTACCAGAGCTCCCCACGGAGACGAGCTCGGCCTTACAACGCCTTCTCCAGCAACTCTTGAAGTTGGGACATCATTTCTTGCATTTCCGTTGGCGCGAGACGATACGGTGCACGAGCTATCGGTGCCGGCCCTGGAACTAAATCAACTCGAAACTCCACTTGCCGATCGGGTGGTAAGCCAGGTAAATCGTCGGGAAATACGTCCAGAAATTCGTTGACAACCTTTACGTCTTCTACCTTTTTCTTCTCTATCTTGGCATCTAACACAAAGGCTATATACAAAGGATACTTCTTCGTCAAGCATTTTCTAGCTTTGATGGATGAGTTGATGCCTACTTCACCCTTTCGCCTTTCGCCATACACGAAGATGAAGTCACCATCCTGGATGGGAATCCGTATGATCTTCTTGGAACACAAGATCTCCGCTTGATGCCGCGCCAACTAGTACATCCCGACCACCACATCAAAGCTTCCGATGGTTATAGGGAGTAAGTCCACCATAAAGGTTTCACCACTGATTTCAAGCCGACAGTCTCTTAAAACATCCCTTAAGACCACCCGTTCCCCATTAGCTACTTCTCTGACTAAAGCATCACTAAGGGCACTAGCCAACAAGCTCAAAGATTTGCAAAACATAACGAACACAAAAGAGAAGTTCGCACCAGAATCAAACAATACTCTAGCAGGTGTGGAGTTGAGTAGAAACGTACTCGACACCACATTGGCGGTCTCCTTCGCCTCCTCTTTCGTCATCTGAAAAGCCCTCCCCTGAGCCGTGGGAATGGCCTCTCCTTTCGGTTGGCTTCCCGAATTTCCTTCTCTTGCCACACCCCTTAGCTTGGGGCACTCTCTTCGAACATGACCAATTTCCTTGCATTCAAAACAAATTGTCCCCCAAATGGGACACGCGAAACTGATGTGACCCGATTGGCCGCACTTAAAGCATGAGACCGGGTTGGGATTGGGGTTGGAGTTGATCCTGCAAAACCCGAAGTGCTTGCTCTTGAATTTGGAGCACCACTTCACATCACGACGGTTGTCGAAGCTCTTACTTGCCGGTTGAAACCTCGACTTCTTGTACGAACTTGGTGGGCTTTTCCACCTCCTCTTCTCCCCAGTCTTTGTCTTCTCCTCTTTGTCTCGAGTGTACACTCCATAACCTTGTCCTCTTCGATAGTCTCGCGGAAGTTGGTGGCTTTGGAGTTGCGGACCATCGCTAGCATGTCCGCGGGAAAACCCTTCAAATACGCCTTCACCTTCTTCTTTTCGATTGGGGTCACATGCCCCACTAAGTCAAGTTTCTCCATAAACATATGGGTGTACTCTTTCACAGACAAGTCCCCCTTCTTTATCGACCGAAAATCTTCTTCTATTAAATCTAGTTCCTCCTCATTACAATACTCTTCTAAGATCTTCTTCTTGAACTCGGCCCAAGACAAGTTGTCCAACATAGACTCGTCAAGGGTTGAGGTGAAGACATTCCACCATGTCAAAGTTGTGCCTCGAAGCAATTGAGACCCATATTTCACCTTTTGATGTTCTCCACAGTCGCTAGACCTGAAAGCCTATTCGATTTCCTTGAGCCAACTCATACACTTTGTGGGCTCATCGGACCCGGAGAATTCCGGTGGTTTGCAGCAAATAAAGCACTTGTAAGAACATCCTCTTTCCGCTTGTCTCGTTTCCAAGGTCGCTAACTCAACAGTGTGGTTCTCGTCCCCGGTACCCCCGGAACCCGCTATGACAATATTCTCTTCAATTGTCTCTTGTCGATGGTGATTCCCCTCACGATCCTCTAGTAGCTTCATGAACAACTCGTGCTGCTTTGCCATGGTCTCATTCATGGCTCTCATCATCTCCATCATTTGTGTCTGAGGGGTTACCTCAGTCATGATCGGATCGGTAGTGACAATGTTGGTCCTCGGAATTTGTTCCACTCTTCCGACAAGCATAGGTGGAATTGGAGGTTCCACCGTTACAGTTGCATTTGGCGTATCGGTCGTGGATTCGTTCACAGCTTGACCCTCTGGCGATGATTGGAGATGACTCTAGGTATTTAACATTTTCGTCTGTCATCAATTCAAAAGATGGTGAGAGATGGGCTACACAAGATTACACACAAGAAACGTACTAATACAGTTCATCGATTATCATAATCATAGTAATTCAAGCATGCTCACATAGAAGTACATTCATAATAGCAGTAGCTAATTGAAATTATGAACGTACACACAATAAATATTCTTGTCACCACTTTCATAATTCTCAACAAATTAGTTTCCGTTGACTCCAAAACTGTCCCATATTATAAGTTCTACCCAATTCTCACACTTTATTACCTAATAGTCTCAGCTTAATTCCAGGCATCGAGATTTCATACCTAGTTCACTTAAGCTAGAGCTCTGATACTAACTTATAACACCCTAAAATTTGCGAATTAAAAATTCAAAATTTCGGCAATCTAACGTCTAAAATACGAAGGTCCAAATACCTTGTAAATATAAATTTCCAAAAGGATAAATCCCAAAATGTAAGACAACTAAAACCCAAGACTAATTGGGTTAGTTTGCACCAAAACAAAAGGTAAGAATTTAGAGACATACAAATACAACAACCTAATTAATCTAGAATTAATTTAAACTAGATTAAATTTGGGTGTTGCTATTCCACCAAAAATCTCTCTTCACACGGAAACCCTAAAGACCGGCATTTCAAGATCTCCTACGTGGCAGGTTGAGAAGCCCGACAACCTAATTTTCACCACGAGTGGGATCTGTGAGAAAACAACAACCACAACAAGTGTTAGGGCGAAGCCTAGTGAGATCTCATAAATTTTATAAATCGCAAACATAATATTATAAAGCAATATTCGTGTTACCGAACTCCTTTGTCTCACAAATATTGTTTCCACCGCAGCCATGTCCTTAAACCTGAACATAAACGTACAGGAGATAACCCTTGATAATACGGGGGAGACCCGTTTCCATCGGGGTGACATGTACACGGGGGTGAAGTCATCCATGATGTTTTTGGATTACACCTCATGTCCCGATCCTAGTTCCCATGCCATCAAGACATCACAACCTCAAACCATATTCATTGCCTTTATTGCCTACTCCGTAGTGTTACACCTCAAGGTATTACGGGACATTATTGCCTATCCAAGACTAGACGAGTTACACCTCAAGGGCCCACGTCCCCCTATTGCCTACTCACTAGTAAACCATAAGGACCAACCACAATAGGTCCAAACCATCATACCACTACTTCCTCGTGCATAAGGAAATAGAGGCCCACATTCTTATCAGGTGATCACATACAGGTTCAATAACCACAATTTGCACATTCCACATTTCAACACATAAATGTTACATTCATTATGTGAAATCCCATATTTACATGATAACATGTTTCTCTATAATGACTACCAACACTCATAGTTCAAAAAGTACGTCTAACATTGTTTTCATTAATTATCATGACTAATAGTTAAGCTATTTTTCCTTCTTTTCCAAGAAACCTTAGAACTAAGGTTTACCCAAATTTTTTACCCATACAAATGTGTAGTTAGACTTTAAGAACAATTAATAAGCATATAAGTAATAAAAGTATGGTTGTATAGATGAACTCACCAACTAGGGTTTGTGGAGTAAAAACCCTAGAAAATGGAGTAGTTGAGGAAGGCTTGGTTCTTTAAAGCTTGAACGTAGAGGAGTCTCTACACTTTGCAGTCAATAGCCAACAACCAATAAGTTAGGGTTTACATCTAGGTCATTTAATGAGGAGGGAAAAGAGAAGAAGAGGAGAGAAAATCGCCTACCTGAAAGGAGCAAGTTTGAAAGTTGCAAAATGAATAAATTATTTGTATTGATGGGGTTTTGGTCGACTTACAACAGATACCCACACACGGGCGACATTGACCCCGCGACTATGCCATGGGAAAAGTCGCCGGGCATAGTCGCACCTATGCCTCAACCCACTGGAAATTTCGGCGAAAAATACAGAACCCTAGCCTCCACATGTGACTTTGAACCAACGACTATGCCCTGAGCATTGTCGCCTGGGCATTGTCGCACACACCCACATGGCTGCTGTTTGCTCGACGCTAAGATTACCCGCAACCCACATCCGACTACTCTCGGTTCTCATACAATGCTAAAGTCTTTTAGGTGATGTTTTCTTAAGATCGAAGGGGGTAGTTCAAGGTGTAAATGCCTCACCAACAACCAAGATATACGCTTGTGTGGTTAGCCAGAAATCTAAGCACACACACTCCTACACATTGATTACACATACATACGTATAATCTAGATATGACTATTATCGTAGCCACTTTATCACATCATGCATATACAAGGGTCTATAAACAATTAAAAGTTATTAAGTCAAAGGTCGAGGAGTTATAGACTTGATAAGGAATGCGTTAAAATACTCTACGATAAATTAGTAAAAGATTGGGGTATTACACATATTTTTTGGAGAAGCAACACATCTATTATCAAATATTCATTTGGAAGATGTTGATATTGAAAAAGAAGGAAAGCTGCCCGACCTTCGAACCTCATTCATGCACATTGAGTCTGTGTATTACTTGTTGCTGTCTCAACAATTTACACTATTTGAGTCTGTTCAAGATTTAAATGCTTCAATCATTGTTACACTTGCACGAGCACACAAGTAATATGTTTACTTGTCATAACATTCATAGAAAATTCCTTTGTGGTTTTTCAATGATTGAATGGAAGCCCTGGAGGAGTGAACATCAAAAAGCTCCTTTCCAATGTACATTCTTTGTACACAGTGGCTCCATGCTACTGACAGACATATTAACAGATTCATATGTTGATTCAGGGTTACCAATCTTATTTTGTCTGAATTTGAAAAGATTCGGATAAATACATTTATGAATTGACGGCAGAATGTTCATGTCAGATCAAACGGATATCATATTCTCTTTTGGAAAGATTGTTTATTTTCTTGATTGGGGGAGAATATATTTGTTTCTCATGAAGACTGTGCTTATCTTGCTAAAAGGGGGAGATATTATAAAAAACAGAGCTGACGTTGAAATGTTTTGATGATTATGATTTCTTATCATTCATAAAAAAGGGGGACATATTTCAAGATTTTAAAATCAGATTTATGTTGATCTTATAGAAAAAGGGGAAATGATTCAAAGTTCAGAGTCAAAGAGAAAGCAAAGTCAAGTGAAAGTCGTAAAGCTGAGAGAATTTATATTTCAAGTCAAAGCAAAGTCTGATTATTATCAAGCTGAAGAGACTTTCTGAAAGTTTGTTACACATTTGTGACAAGTGGGGGAGATTGAAGAAGATATTAAAGATTTGAAGTTTTCAAAGTTTGTGAAGAAAGACAAAGTAGTTCAAGATTTAAAGATATTAAATATTATATATTGAAGATTTTGTAACTAGAAGATGACCTGAAGATTATCGTCAAATTTTTTTTAATCTTAAATCCAAAGGGGGGAGATTGTTAAGTCAAGATTGTATTCAAGATTAAATGAGGGGTCAAAGTGTAAAGTTGTAAAAGTATAAGTAGTTTTGTATTAAATTGTGTTGTAAGTCAAAGTCGTTGACTTTGACTTTAGCTAGTTGTGTGATTGACCATATATAAAGGAATAGTCTTTGTATTTTTGTGTAGGAGTTAAGAACACACATGCGCATAAATATTAGAGAGAGAGATTACATTGTGAGGAATAGGTATATGGCACTGTGAGATCCGTGACTCAAAAAATCATTGTAATTGTTGTTTGATTAATCAAAGAATGATTTCTACATAATCAGTGTCTATTCTATAAGCTTGGATTGGACTTTCAGTTACAAAATCGGATTATCAAGTTATTTCTTGTTTAGTATTCTTTATAATTCAATGTTAATAGTATAATGCTAATTTTTTAGTATATTTTTTGGATGCAGCTTAATACATGTGCCATCTCCACATACTGTTGATGCATTGTCCCAAGTGATGGTTGAATGCTTCATGGATTGGAACCTTGACAACAAGTTGTCAACATTGACACTTGACAATTTTTCAACCAATGATGCTTTGGTCGACAGGCTCTTAGGTACTCTTTCTCCTTCCTCCCTAATTTT
Source organism: Arctium minus (assembly GCA_954870635.1). Classification (NCBI taxonomy): domain Eukaryota; kingdom Viridiplantae; phylum Streptophyta; class Magnoliopsida; order Asterales; family Asteraceae; genus Arctium; species Arctium minus. Next base: position 99,725,147 of record OX941080.1, on the reverse strand, counting down.
AAAGGGTAGGTTTTTTCACATGAGATGTTGTGCACATATCAAATATCTCCTTGTGCAAGATGGGTTTCTATGATTGAGAGCTCAATCAAGAAGATTAGAGATAGTGTCTCTTTTTGGACATGTTCTCCTAAAAGGGCCCAAGACTTTAGACTCGTTGCCCGACAAGTAGGTGTAGATTGTGAAAGAGAATTGGTTCTTGATTGTAAGACTAGGTGGAATTCTGTTTACATAATGTTGAATGTTGCCTTAGAATATAAATATGTTTTTATTCGTTTAAGTAAGAAAGAGAAACATTATGTTAGTTTACCTAGTGAAAAGGAATGGAGAATGGCACATGATGTTTGTGATAAGTTGAAGCTGTTTTATCGTGTGATCGAGGCATTCTCCGGGACCAAGTATCCCACTTCAAACTTGTTCTTCCCTTTGATTTGAGACATGAAATTATCCATTAGGAGTTGGCATGACGCTGAAGATGTTGTTATTAGAAACATGGCATCGCGTATGTTGCATAAATTTGATAAATATTAGGGAGTTATACATGATGTCATGAGTGTGGATATTGTTTTAGATCCTAGGTATAAGCTCTAGTTGATAAATTTTTTCTTTCCAAATATTTATGGGGTTGACTCAAAAGTTGTGGTTATGAGGATACGTAACCTATGTAATGATTTATTTGAGGAGTACAAGAAGAAACATGATCACAACAAAGGGAAAGGAAAATCTAGCACTACTCACTCGCATGGGGGGATTTCTTCTTTGAACAAGGCTTCATGAAAATTAGATTATGAGAATATGATGTCAGAGGATGATATGTTTGAAACGACGGGGATGGATGACTATTTGGCGGAGAAATTGTTAGCAGATGATGATGGGTTTGATATTTTGATGTGGTGGAAGTGGAACGGTGCTAAGTTTCCTGTGTTGCAGAGTATTTCAAGGGATGTGTTAGCCATTCCAATTTCTACAGTAACATCATAATCGACATTTAGCATGAGCGGGAACAAGCTAAAAAAACAACATAGTCGGCTAAAATCGCAAACCGTAGGAGCATTGATGTGTACCCAAAGTTGGTTAAGAAAAGAACTTTAAGGTAATAATTATATAAATTGTTATATGGTACATGTATATACAATTTTTCTAATGTAACACCCTCGAATTTGGTAAGAGCAATTAATTAAAATTTTATATATAACATGAAGTAAGGGATAAAACTTCCTCTTACGATCCAAAACTCTATATGCCTAAAATACGAATTCTATAATCAACCTTGATAATTATAAACTCCAATAATATATACAGACTAAATTGAAGTTGGGTGTTACATAACCCAAAATACAAGTTGCTCTCCTTAACCTAATGCGGAAGACTTCATCAATCTATTCACTCCTCGGGCGCCCAGATGGCACTCCTCTCTTCGCTGAGATACTAGAACTATTCCCAACCGGAACCTGTTGCACATGCCGAAAATTAAAAAAGTTAGGCTAATTCCTAGTGAGTTCAAGAGTTTTACATGAATAAAGATATCTTTAAAAAGAAGGAACTTCACTTAAAATCATGATCTTTCAAATGATTTACTTTAAAACGTGGAAATGACTCTTTTCCATTGTCATGCATTTTCAAAGATGGACACCTCATTACAAAGCATTCTTTATAAAATGATGCAACCCAAAACTCACTCAAACAGTTAATAAAACTTTATATTCCGAAACACCCAAAACACGGGTGGGGCAGAATACTCAACCCATAATGTATGGTTAATAAACTACATATACCATACGTTACCGAAAACATGGACGCTAGACCCAATACTCACGCGACCAATAAAATGGAAGGAATCCAATTATCAAAACATGGGAAAGACATATTTCATTCAAACCTTAATATACGCGGGGGAAACACAATATTAAGGTCATCACTTACAGTCGTTCACATAAATCCAACGATAATTAAGTAAGGCACTAACAGTTAAAGTACTGTTGGCGGACGACGGGGGAGACCCGTATCCGTTGAGGGTGGAGGAACACAAAAGTATGCCACCCTTGCAACGTTAATCGCATGAAACCTCACGACATAAAATCCCAATCATCCCTACGACTTCTTAACAAGTTTCAACTCAAGAGACAATTGATCTTGGTGAATATTACAAAGAACTCCACCCCGAAGGCCCAACACATTTAAAGACTACCTCCCAGGCATTATTTCAAGCGGTGGAGGTCCTAGTGCCTACCTTCCAGGTAGCACCTCCAGACTCAACCCTCCGAGTGCCTATTTGTAAAGTTTCCAGTTGAAAAACATGAGTACCGGAGTCCAACCCCGAAATACCCAATTGACCATCCAAAACAGACTGACTTACGTGCATATGAATCCAATGCAACACAGTCTAACATTACATTACTACACAATAATGACCAACACACTCGAGCATGAAATTAACATCAATATGCAACACCTTGCACAAGTAGGTAAACCATAACCTGACTCTACATTGAGCCATTAAAACCTGACGATTGTCCCTAAGACTCTTTTAAGTCGACACCGAGATAAAGTGCTTAAAATCTCTTTTGACCAATGATTAACTGTTAGATCACAGATTTATTGGATTCAAGATTATCAAGATTGAAGATGACAGATTCAAGAAGTCAAGGTTGAAAAGTCATTCTCAACAATAGTCTAGGTCCTTTGTAATAAATAGTTAAAGTTTATTTTTCTTGTATTTGGAGTATTTTTGTCTTTTCCCTAAATAGGTAGAAGGCATATAGGGTGCTAGGGTTGTTGTGAGAGAGAGTGTGCCAAAATAGAAAAACCTGCAGCCGCCACATTTAGTGAGAGAAAGCTTAGAGAGAGAAAACATCCTTCAAGAGAAAACCTTGTAAATCGTTTGATATTGTTGAATCAAAACAAGTTTGTTAATCTCTTGTTGTGATTATATCTTTTATTGTGATAAGAAACTTGATTTTTTTTTCAGGGACAATCAATTGGTATTAGAGCTATATCCAGATTAAAATCAATTTTTTCAGAAAATACTGTTCGAACACTGTTCATCGTCTTCCAGATTCGATTTTTGAGTGTTTGTGTGTTTTTCGAGTAGAAATCATTTGGGTTATTATCGAAATCAGTATTAGAGTGAGTTTGTATTGATTTTATTGAGTATTGCACTGTAATCGATTCACATTTTGATGTTTTTGGTGTTCACGAGTCAAGTGCACTGTTCTATCGATCGAATCTCACTTAGAGTGTTTATTTTTGAAATTACTTGATTGTAATCAGTTCTAGATGTGTTTATGGTCCTATTGTCAAAGTTTCGAGTTGTAAATCGAAGTCTAGATAGGTATTTGGATTTTCAGAGTCGGATTTCGAAGTAAAAGTGAAGAACACGATTTTGGGCCAGTTGATAGTGCTTTTGCGCCAGATTCAAGGGTGTCAAAGTACTTCGCGCAAAGTTTTTTTTGCGCCATCAGCTCTTCGCGCAAATCTATAGTTTGCGCCACCCGCCCTCGTGCAAAGTTTCTCAGGTTTTCTCCATCAGTTCCTCGCGCAAAACAAACTTTTGCGCCATCTCCTCGTAGCGCAAGTCACCGGTTTGCGCCACCAACTCTTCGCGCAAACCTCCATTTCGCGCGACCTGTCTCTCGCGCAAAACCCTTCTTGCGCCACCCTCTTCTCACGCAAAACTCCTCAAGGGTGCTTCGCGCAAACTTGTTTTTGCGCCAACTTCTTTTAGCGCAAAGTTTCTTTTGCGCCACAGCCCTTAGCGCAATTTGTGTTTTTGCGCCAGATTCTCTTTCAATTCTTATTTTCAGTATTAATCTGTTTTTATTTGATTTTATCTGGACTAACGATCAATTTCGACTTTCTTATTTGCATATCTTTTCAAAACAGGATGACTTCCAGAGAAGCTCTCGCCATCGGAACTGATACAAAGCCACCAGTACTCTTCAAGGGAGAGTATGAACAATGGAAAGATAGGTTCATGGATTTCATAGACAGACAAGCATTGGGTGAACTTATCAAGATATCTTTGGAGCAAGGAGTTATGCCAATTCCAAAATCGACTCGTACTGTTGGAACTAAGCAGATAGAATATGAACTTACATTTAATGAATTCACTGATGAGGAGAAAGATAGACCAAGAGCTGATAAATTGGCAAAGTCTTTCATTCTTCAAGGCATACCAAACGAGATGTATGTCAAGATTGACAGCTACAATGCCACTGGAAAGCAAATGTGTGATCAACTGGAGAAAATGATGCTAGGATCAAAAGTTGGGAACCAACTCAAAATATCCAATTGCCTCAATAACTATGAAGAGTTCAAGGCTAAGAAGGGTGAATCACTAGAGGCTACTTATGACCGATTTGTGACTTTGTTGAACGAACTAAACAAGAACAAAGTGAATAAGTCACAAGTTGAGCTTAATGTCAAGTTCCTTAGTATCTTGCAGCCTGAGTGGAAGAGATTTGCTAGGCAAATGAAGCAAATGAAGGACTTGAATGACATACCACTCCATGAAGTCTATGAAACTCTTAGACAGAATGAAGAAGAGGTTGATGAGATTTTGGGTGAAAAGAAAAAGGCTGAGAAGGTAGTTGTTGATCCAGTTGCTTTGGTTGTGAAACAAAAGAGTGTAAGCCTTACGAAGAAAAAGAAAGTAATAGTTTCTGAATCAGAAGAGCCAGAGAGTGACGATAACTCTGATTCAGATGACTGTGAAAGTTTGAAGAAGGCTGTGATGATGCTGACAAAAGCTTTTCAGAAAAAGTTTTACAAAAAGCCAAACTCAAACAGTCAAAGATACTCTTCTGGGTCTAAGAACTATGAGCACAAACAGAGACTTGAAGGAAAAAGATTGGAAGAGAAGAAACCAGAGGAAAGAAATCTTAGAGCTGAAGAGGCAAAGCAACAAGAGCCAACTAAATGCTATAACTGTGGCAAACTGGGGCATTTTGCTAAAAACTGCAGCAAGCCAAAGGTTCGAAACTCTGAATATTACAAGAACAAGATGCTTCTAGACAAGCAACAAGAGGCTGGCAAAGCATTGATGGCAGAGGATGAATTTTGGCTTGATCACTCAGACGAAAAGGTTGAGACATAAGAGAAGGAAGAGATAACACACCTGTGCTTAATGGGAAGGATGGTGAATGAAGCTGAAGATGAAGCTAAGTCAGCTGAAGAAGAAATTGATAAGGTATGTGACATGACTAAATCTGATTTTATAAGTCAAATAAATGTCATGATGATTAGACTTCAAAAGTTAGAGTCAAAGCTTAAGCGTGAAAGAGGTATCAATAAAGGCAAAAACCAATCAATACAGAAACTTAGCGATAATATTGCTGAGAATAAAATATTGATTGAGACTTTACATAAAAATATTGATACCAGTGCTAAAGAAAAGACTCTCATTCTTAAAGAGTTAGGTGAAACAAATTCCAAATATAGACTGAGTGAGTTTGATTCAAAAGAACATACTAAAATGCATTCTTCGCTTTCAAAAGAAAACAAATCTTTACTTGAAAAAGTGAATGCTTTGGAAGGAAAATTATACACATTGGGTCAAACTGAACAAACCATTCATCTAAAGAAACCCAAAGAGAACAAAGAGTGTTGGGGACTCGGTTATGAGAATCCACAGTATCTTAAAAAGGGTATATCTAAAGTATCTGCACTTTATGATTTTACATTCTTAAGTCTAGCATCAAGATACCCTGATCTTCATGTTGAGTGGACTAAACTATCTAAAGAAGATGAAGCTAAGAAATATTTGAAAAGAAAGAACACAACTAAAGTTCAACTTCCATTTCGATATCAGAGGTTGAATAGTAGTTATAGTTCTTATAAATCAAAATTTCTTTCAGATGACTATTTTGAGAGTTATTCCTCAAAAGAGTTGGAGGCAAAGCCTATTGAAGGTAAAATTTATGTTTCTCCTCTCGTTTTAGAAATGAAATTTCTGAACTTGAGAATACTCTGTCAGAAGAAAGAATTTTGATGGATTTAGAACAAAATGTGCTTTTAACTGTGTTGAAAAATTCTGAATTTTCTAATTCTTCTAAAGCTTCAAATTCTGATGATATTTCTAGATTACTTAATGATGGATTTGATTTCTTAAACTCTGATGGTGTTTTAGATGAATGTATTGCTCAATTTGATTTTAATTCTAAACTTCCTGATCATTCATCTTTTGTTGTTAATTCTTTTGGATTACCAAGTGTGTTCGTAAAAGGTGAAACATCAACGAAAGTTGATAAATCAGTTCCTGTGAAAAGGAAAGTTGCCGAAGGTAAAAAGCAGAAATCTGGGCATTCACAAAAACAGATCACCACTGGTAAGTCAAAGCAAAAGCATTTATTTGATTCTCATCGGTCTAACTCTGAAGTTTCAAAATTTTTAGATGTTAAAAGGAAAAGACATGGAGTTCAATTTGAGTGGCAACCTAAGAAGAAGATGGATGAGAATACTACATCATTTTCTAGTGCTGATTGTAATAAGATTACTACTAGTAAAGATGATATAATTGTGGATGTTGCTATTTCTAAACCAAAACTTGTTGATTCTCTCAAGAAATATTTAAGACAACAATTATTCCAGTTATCTTTGTCCACTAGAAAGTTTTCCAATTATGATAGAAATGATTATGTTTCTCGGAAATATTCTGATGATTGGTTTGGCACATATTTTGTATATTCTCATGGTTCTAATTTCTCATATGGTTTTCAAAGGAAAAGCGGACCCAAGTTTAAATGGGTGCCAAAATCATGTGCTAACACAGTTGGACCCAAATACCAATGGGTACCAAAGAAAAGGGATGAATCTGTGTTACAGGAATGTCAAGTCAAGATTGAGTGAAAGAAGAAAAATGACTTCTAAACACAACAGTTTAGGACTCGTACTTCAATGATCAAAAGACTTTACTCCTAAGCTGAATGATATTATACTCCTAGATCATATCTGAGAAGATCAACATTCAAGGGGGAGTACATATTTGTCTGAAACTTTATGCATCCGAAAGATATGGCGATCTACATTTGAGGGGGAGTTAATGCATATCTTTTACACTGATAATTTTTCTGATGCATAATTTCAGGGGGAGTAAAGGTGATGACTTCTGATTAATTCAGATCAGAACTCGTACTTTAATTCTTTTACTTCTTTATGTCTTTTAATTTCTGTGAATAAAGTTGCTTTGACTATGACCTTTAAGACTTTTGCAGTTTGAGAGATGCTTACAAGATCATATTTTTATGACTTTAAGCTTGACTTCATGAGATGTAAGACTGCACGCAAAAGGTATAAATCTTTATCTTCATCTCATATATGGTTGAAAGAAGGACAACTTTCAATCATAGAAAACATCGTTCTTAAATGTTCAAACCACTTCCCGATTCTTAAACAGATTTCATGAATTGGAAGTGTGCTTTTTAAATCTTTTCAAGATCTACTTTGTGCTTCAATGCTTAACAAACCGTGTGTTTCTAAAGATATATACTTGTGTATTATCTTATCTATATACTTTCAAGTATTCACACACACAGGTTTAATTCTTTTGTTGATTAAGTTATCACCATGTCTCATATTGACCAAGTTTTCGATGGTGATACACCCCGCTTGTACTTCAATGAATTTTTTAGCGTCATTTTATTTCGAAACGTCATTTCAAGAATGTCTGTATTTTGATTCATATTGACAATTTCCATTATTCTTGACCATAAGCTTTCAATGCTATATCATTTGATTCTGATTATTTTCATACAATGTCAGATTTTCAAACAAGTCTCTTGCATTCTTGTTCATTCATTCAATTTACTTGTTTGAAAATACTTCAATGTTTCAAATGCTCAAATCTGCATGATTATATTATGAGCATACAAACATCTTAGTTGTATTTGAGCTTTAACTGATAAAGTCAAATCATCTGAGCAACATATGTTTTATAGGACAATACGGATCTTTGTGCTAGGACTTAATTGAAACTTCTATGGATTCACGTTAACCAGTGTTTCCAACCCAAGAAGTTAATCCATAGTGATTGAGTGTGAGGAGTCGAAAAGAAATGAGTGTAGGATGTGTGATGAGGTAAAATGGAAAAGAGAGTTTGGTTAGATGTGAGCTTAATGATTAAAAGAAATAGGGTGAGAGATCAGAGTAAAAGAATATGAAACTCTGAACCAACTACTTTCTGAGCCGGGCAGCCACATTACTAATGTTTCACAATTCTTCGTGAACATTATTGAAACAGGCAACTAGCCCATACCAACTCTTGACATTAACCCCACCAGCCACTCATTTTCTTCTTAACAAGAAAATGTTTCATTTTTCAAAGGGGAAGAAGCACATTTACTATCTGATATTTATTTGAAAAATCTGGATATTGAAAAGAAGGAAGTCTGCCCCACCTTCGCACTTCAATCATGCACATTGAGTCTATGTTTATCTACTGTTGTCTCAGTGGTTTACACAATGTTGAGCCTATATAAGCAATCATCCGTGCTTAATTCTTTCTATCACTTGCACGAACACACAAGGAATTTGTTTCTTTGTCATAACGTTCATAGAAATTACCTTTGTGGTGTTTCGATGATTGAATGGAAGCCCTGGGGAAGTGAACATCATAAAAACTCCTTTATAATGTGTATTTGTTACACACAGTGACTTCATGTTACTGGCAAGAAATTTTAACTGATTCATCTGTTGATTCAGGAGTTACATTCCTAATTTGTCTGGATTTGAAAAGATCTAGATGAATATCTTCGCAGGTTGACGGTGAATCAGAGGCTCAATTCAACAGATCAGCATAGTCAAAGACATTTCTTGGAAGAAGTTTTGATGATGTCGATGCTCTATTCATCAAAAAGGGGGAGAACCGAAAGTTTGAAGAAATGTTCATTATAAGTTGTGTTTCAAGAGACATTGGAGAAGAAAAGATTAACCATGAAATGAGAGAACACAAGTTTAGAGCAAGTATTCTAAAGATTTGCGAAATTGAGAGAAATTTTTCTTTGAAGATACTTTGCTAAAGCATTCTGAGCTTAAACTGGAGATAATTTCTTTCCATCATATGAAAGAGAATTTATCTACATCTTTTGGGGAGATTGCTATATCTTGAAGACAAAGAGGGATTACATCTTTCTGAGCTCAAATAGAAAATTGGATTGCTAAATCTTTTTAATAATGATCTTGATCCAAAGGGGGAGATTGTTAGATCACAGATTTATTGGATTCAAGATCATCAAGATTGAAGATGAAAGATTCAAGAATTCAAGGTTGAAAAGTCATTCTCAACAATAGTCTAGGTCCTTTGTAATAAATAGTTAAAGTTTATTTTTCTTGTATTTTGAGTATTTTTGTCTTTTCCCAAAATAGGTAGAAGGCATATAGGGTGCTAGGGTTGTTGTGACAGAGAGTGTGCCAAAATAGAAAAACCTGCAGCCGCCACATTTAGTGAGAGAGAGCTTAGAGAGAGAAAACATCCTTCAAGAGAAAAACTTGTAAATCGTTTGATATTGTTGAATCAAAACAGGTTTGTTAATCTCTTGTTGTGATTATATCTTTTATTGTGATAAGAAACTTGATTTTTTTTTCAGGGACAATCAATTGGTATCAGGGACATCTTATTAAAGTTTTTTAATAATGATCTTGATCCAAAGGGGGAGATTGTTAGATCACATATTTATTGGATTCAAGATCATCAAGATTGAAGATGAAAGATTCAAGAAGTCAAGGTTGAAAAGTCATTTTCAACAATAGTCTAGGTTCTTTGTAATAAATAGTTAAAGTTTATTTTTCTTGTATTCTGAGTATTTTTGTCTTTTCCCTAAATAGGTAGGAGGCATATAGGGTGCTAGGGTTGTTGTGAGAGAGAGTGTGCCAAAATAGAAAAACCTGCAGCCGCCACATTTAGTGAGAGAGAGCTTAGAGAGAGAAAACATCCTTCAAGAGAAAACCTTGTAAATTGTTTGATATTGTTGAATCAAAACAGGTTTGTAAATCTCTTGTTGTGATTATATCTTTTATTGTGATAAGAAACTTGATTTTTTTTTCAGGGACAATCATTAACAATCCCCAAATAATAAACGCACTCGACCCATGTCATCCAAAAACATGCTCCAAAATACTTGAATAGACTCCAACACAGTTTAGATTGGGACAAATGGTTTTCTAAATAGATTTATACTCTTTATTCTTTCAAAACGTCTCTTAACACAAAATCAGGCCTTTCTCCTAAACAAACTCTAAAAGTGCCTTTTTACCAAATAAGTTCCTTTTATGCAATAAATCATCAAAACACTTTCATTTATGTCTTATTCATCAAGATGCCCAAAAATCCCAATTGTGGGTGTTTTACAAAGCTTATAAAGTTAAATACTTCAAATAATCAACTCACCAAATAACCCAACAAATGATAATTTCATGCAACACATATAAACACTCTAAAATGAACATTTTGGCATGTAGAACATTTTCACAAATCAACTTGAACTCACCTTGCAAGATTTCGGCTAAATCTAGATTTTACCCCAACTTTAGCTTCCTTGAAGAAACTTGAATCCACAAGCAAATTCTTCCAAAAACCTAGATTCACAAGTTTCCAACCATAAATATACTCATTCAACCATTTAGAATTGATCCCCAAACATATTACATCAAAATCCCCAATTTGGCCAAAACCCTAATTTTTGACCTAATTTCTCCAAGATCATCAAACCTGAAATTTGATAAACCAATCACTAGGAAATCGTTAAGAGAGCATTTATATCTTATAGTAAGGTTTAGAAATGGGAAGGATGCACTTACCACTTAGGTTTTGATGAAAACCTAGAAAACCCAAAAATGGAGCTTGAGGTTGAAGATGAAGATGGATATTCTTGGTGTCTAACTTCTACCCTTTGATGACACTTCAATAATTGAGGATGGAGGCATTTGATTGATGAAAACCACCATAGATGGGTTTGGGTGGTCTTGGGAGAGTTTAGAGAGAGTTGGGAGTGAATGGTGAGGTGAAAAATGAAGCAAGAAGCCAAAATCCCGAATTTAACAACATGACAATCTCTGTTACGACATTGCCAGGCGACAATGTCGCTGGTCATAGTCTATAGCCTCCCCCTTGTTCTGACTTTTGCTACTACATTGCCCGGTGCGACTATGACACTGTCATAGTCGCCGGGCATTGTAGCAGTGCCCGTACCAATCTCCGAAACTCGATTTTTTCAACGCCAAGACTCCCGTTACTCCAAGGGACTTTAAATAATGTTTTCCCAACAAAAATCCCACCATTTACAAGTTATAAAAACGTCCAGGTGGCCTGTACTGACCGAAAATCACGGGTGTTACATCTAACTTGTACTATTTTTAATTTCAGATAAAAAGCATAGAGAACCGCAAGGATATGATCAAACGGTTGCATTCGATGAAGATGTTGAAATTGAATTATCTAATTAAATGTGTTCCTTGAAAGTTGAAAACAATGGTTTAATGTATTATGTTAATTTTGATGTCACGTTGAATTTCTTAATTTTGATGGAATTTGTTTTCATTTGCTAAGAGACACTGAGGGAATTTGGTCATTTGTTAATTTTTAAGTTTGGTGGAATTTGTTTTCAAGCATCTACTGTTTTGGTTTGTTGATTTGGTCAAAGTTTGATGAAAGTTGATTTCAAGCATCTACAGTTTTGTTTATTTGGTCAAAGTTTGTTGATGAAAGTTGGTCAAAGTTTTGTTGATTTCAAGCATCTACTGTTTTCACTTTTCAAGCATCTAGCCATCTACTGTTTTGTTGAGTTGGATGAAAGTTGGTCATTTGTTTTTTTTAGTTTGAGTTTTATTAATTGTTTTTAGTAAAAATGGTAGAAAGTAGCTTAAAAACTGCAGAAAAACGCTATAAAAACTGCATAAAATAACGGGTCGGGTCCGGTTCGGGGGACCGGGGACGGGTCTTGACCGGGTTTTGACTACCCGTTGATCGGGGATGGGGAATCATTCCCCGCACTTGCCCGGGCCCGGGGACAAGGCTCCCTACTACAAACCGGGGGTGGGGAATGTGAACCCCGCTCCATCCTCGTCCCTTTCCCATGCCTACATAAAAGGCTCTCCCATCTAAACTTCAAGACACTGAACGCTCTATCCTCAAAAGAAGTAGTCTCCGGTCTACCTCAGCATTCACATGTAAAGGAATCTCTTTGCTCAGCATGTGAAAAGGGAAAGCGGACTAAAGATAGTTCAAGTCTAAGCAAGTTTCATTAGTGACAAGTCCTCTTCAACTCTTGCATATGGATTTGTTTGGCCCTGTCAACATTAAATCCATAGCTGGAAAGAAATACAACCTTGTCATAGTAGATGAATACTCTCGATATACCTGAGTGATATTTCTCCGTTCTAAGAGTGATATCCCAAATGAACTTATATCTTTTCTTAGAAAGATGGAAGTGCTGAATAACTTAACTGTTCACACAATAAGAAGTGATCATAGAACTGAATTCAAAAATAGTTCCCTAGATAACTTCTTTGAGAACAAGGGAATCTATCATAACTTCTCTGCTGTGAGAACTCCTCAGCAAAATGGAGTCGCTGAAAGAAGAAACTGAATGATCATTGAAGCCACAAGATCAATGCTCAACTATTCTCATCTTTCAACTCAATTCTGGGCAGAAGCTATCAACACGACATGTTTTACTCAAAACAGGTCGCTGATTATCAAAAGATTCAACAAGACTGCCTATGTACTCTTCCATGGGAGAAATCCCTCTATCAGCTTTCTTCATATCATTGGGTTAGTGCTTTATCTTAAACAACAGAGATACCCTTCGGAAGTTTGATCCAAAGGCTGATGAAGGAATTTTTCTTGGATACTCCTCAATCTCCAAAGCCTACAGGGTCTTTAACAAGAGGAGACAAACTGTAGAAGAAACAATCCACATCACCTTTGATGAATCTAGATTAGTGAACTCCAAACCTATCGCTGATAATGAAGAACTCAATGCCTAGATGTTTTCTCATTATGGGGAAACTGAACCTCTCTTCAACACACATCATCATACAAACCCTCCTAATGCTGATGATGATCTAGACATCGTACCTCCTAACACTGAATCCACTTCATGGGTTTTAGTTATTCCTCTAAATACTTTACCACCATCTGATCTTCCAACCTCTGAATCACCTATCATCTTTGAAGATCTCTCAGTGAACTGATGAACCTCAAGGTGAAGCATCTTCTTTAGTGAATATTGCCATTGCTGATCCAATATCAAACATAGATGCTCACGCACCAGCTTAGAGATGGACCATAAATCACCTTATTGACCAAATACTTGATGATCCATATACAGGTATTCAAACTCTCCGAAGCTCAGGTAACATATGTCTTTTTGTTAACTTTATCTCTCTTTTCGAGCCTAAAAAGACTGATGATGCCCTCAGAGATCCAAACTAGGTCAGCGCTATGCAAGAAGAGCTGACTGAGTTTGAGAGAAACAAATTTTGGAATCTTGTTCCCCGACCATCTGACAAAACTGTTATAGGCACCAAGTAGGTGTATGGAAACAAGTTAGATGAAAATGGGACTGTAACCCACAACAATGTTAGACTAGTTGCTCAGGGATACAGACAAGAGGAAGTCATAGACTATGATGAAACCTTTGCCCCCATGGCTAGGCTCGAAGCAATTCAATTATTTTTAACCTATGCAGTTCACAAAGGCTTCATAATATGTCAAATGGATGTTAAGTCAACATTCCTAAATGGAAAGCTGACTGAAGAAGTTTATGTTGAACAACAGGGTTTTTGACCCTAAACATCCATAATTTGTGTATAAGTTGGATAAGGCTCTCTATGAGTTAAGACAAGCCCCTCATGCTTGGTATGACACTCTCTCGTCTTTCCTTATCTTTGAAAAATTTGAGCATGGCAAAATTGATAACACATTATTTTTCAGAAAGATAAAAGATCGTATTATTCTTGTTCAAATATATGTCGATGACATCATATTTTGTTCTACTAACCCATCTCTGTGTACTCGATTCGCTGAAAGAATATAAAATTAGTGTGATGGGTGAGCTAACTTAATTTCTTGGACATCAGATCAAACAATCTGATAATGGCACGTTTATTCATTAAGGTAAGTATGTTAAAGATATGCGGAAAAAGTTTGATTTAACTGAAACTTCAGCGATGAAAACTCCAATGGCACCCCTGCTGACATTAAACAAGGATCCCTCTATAAAGGAATGATAGGCTCCCTGCTGTATCTTACATTGAGCCAACCTGATATCATGTATTCTACTTGTCTTTATGCACGATATGAATCAAAACCCAAGGAATCCCATCTGATCGTTGTCAAGCGAATTTTAAGATATCTAAAGGGAACTCCTAACCTAGGTCTTTGGTACTCCAAAGACTCAGGATTCGATCTAACTGGATATTCAGATAATGATTTTGTAGGATGCAAGCTAGATAGAAAAAACACCACTGGAGGATGTCAACTCCTAGGTGGAAAGCTGGTAAGTTGGATAAGCAAAAAGCAAAATTCAGTGTCCACTTCCACAGCTGAAGCTGAGTATGTAGCCCTGGAAGTTGTTGTGCTCAGGTCTTATGGATGAGAAATCAGTTATTAGACTATGACCTTCATCTCTCCAAAATTCCAATCTATTGTGACAGAACCAGTGCCATCGCTATAGCAAATAATATAGTGTTACACTCAAAGACGAAACACATCGAAATCAGATATCATTTTATCAGAGATCATTTGATGAATGGTGACATAGAACTTCATTTTATTCCTACTGACTATTAGAAAGGTGATCTCTTTACCAAACCTCTTGATGAGACGAGATTCAACTTTCTTATCAGCAAGCTTGGAATGTTGAACCTTGAAGATTAACTTTTCAGCGTTCATGCATTACGTCAGCAATAAAATTCTATCCTATTCATTCCCTAATCTCTGAATGAAGTGTATCTGATATTTAGGTATGAATTTCTCTAACCATCACCTTTAACCTCTCCTCACTAAATCTCATTCAACGAAGCAAATTCTCAAAACTCAATCACTGACTTTCTTCATGTGATTAAAAGATTTTTGAGAATAAAACTCATCACTGATATTTCCCATAAGTGATTCTTGAAAAAAACATATCTCTAATTTCTATCAGCGATACTTTTAAAAATGAAAAAACACTCTGTTAGTTCCAGATTCAAGCAAGATCAATCAAGATATGACAATTTAGATCAATCTAGAGAGAGTGTGTAGAGAGAGAAAGTATCAATATATTGATATCACAAGTGTTACAATCATATATCTCACAATGTTTTCTACACTCTTCTAAGAAACAAGGCATACAAGACTATTTATATGGTCAGATCATGTACAATCACAAGGTAAAACAACATTGACTCTACAATACTTGACTTTGTTTGACTTTACACATCTTGACTTTTACTCTTAAATCTTGGATACAATAATACATTAACAATCTCCCCCTTTGTTTTCAAGATTTAAAATTTTTAGTCTTCAGCTCTTGATTCTTCAAAACTTTATCTCTGACGGCTTTAAACTTTGAAGCTCTAGCAATCTTCAAACATTCAGCTTTTGAAGAATCTTTAGATAAACTTTAAAAGTATTTCACATTCTCTTTGAAAAGTCATTCTCTAACACTTTAAAATGTCATAAAGTCTTGAACATGAAATCTTTGAAACTTTGATCTTTAAACTTTCCATCTTTGAGGAATCTTTGGATAGCTTGTAACTTCAGTCTTTGTGATCTCTGAACAGTCTTTGAAAAATAAACTTTCTTGAATCATCTTTGACATATTTTCTTCAGAATTCTTTTGAAACTCTCCCTTTTTGATGAGTTCATCTCTTATCTAGAATAACTCTTGAAATAACTTTCATAACATTCATCTGAATTGAAACTTCCTGATTATCTCCCCCTTTTTATGAGATGTATCTTTTGAATAATCTTTCAAACTTCACCTAAACTTTTATCTAACTTGAAATTCCATATTATCTCCCCCTTTTTATGAGATGTATCTTTTGAATAATCTTTCAAACTTCACCTAAACTTTTATCTAACTTGAAATTCCAGATTATCTCCCCCTTTTTGATGAGTTGTGAGCAGTAAAATCATGAAAACTTTTTTTTGATAAAGCTCAGATACCAATTGTTAGTTCCAAATTCAAGCAAGATCAATCAAGATATGACAATTTATATCAATCTAGAGAGAGTGTGTAGAGAGAGAAAGTATCAATATAATGATATCACAAGTGTTACAATCATATATCTCACAATGTTTTCTACACTCTTCTAAGAAACAAGGCATACAAGACTATTTATATGGTCAAAGGACCATGTACAATCACAAGGTAAAACAACATTGACTTTACAAGACTTGACTTTGTTTGACTTTACACATCTTGACTTATACTCTTAAATAACAATAATACACTAACACACTCTTTTTTTGTGACGTCATACAAACCGACAATCCACGACACACCTTTTTCTGACACGTTCATTCGTTCCACTTCTTGTTCAATCAACTTCGTGGGACGTGTCCGTGTCATGATGAGCGTCTTTTCTAGCTTAACATTCTTTCTCTCTCCTCACTCTCTCATATATATATACACTCCTCCCATTCGTAATTTTACCTTTACACGCTCATAACTCTCTAAAAGGCAAAAACCACTTTCTACATTCGAGATTTCTAAGAACTCAAGAACATCAAGTTTCATCTTCGAAACTTCAAGAACAGGTTCTTATTCATCCTAAATTCTTCCGAAAAACATTTTGTTTGATCTTTAAAACCTTTTCTTATTGATCAAAAACTGTTTTTTTTCCTTCTAAAATCATTTCCTTCATGATTTTCATGCAAAAACCTTTTAGGTTTTTAAGACTCTAAACACTTTTGTTTACATATTGTTCATGTTTCTTTCTTAATAAGGAAACTGCCAATACTTCTTTTACCTCTCTTTAAAACTCCAAAATACTGGAAATAACCTGTTTACAAGTTTCTTTCTTAACAAGAAAACTGGTAAAATTTGTGAGTCCCTGTTCTAGTTTTTAATTGCAATCAAATCAATCAAAACAAGAATTAATCAACTACCTGTTTGATTCAATTCAACTTCAAATGATTACACGATCTGTTTTTCACTTTCTCTCTCTAGACGTCTCTCTCTCTCTCTCTTTCTACAATTCTCTCTCAGATTACTCTCTAATTTTCTTCTTCAAGTTACAACTACTAACAAAAACAACTAACACAACTATTTATACCTACAACTAAAATACAAGGAAAATAAAATACAAAGGATTTGACTTTGACTTTGACATTTTATTACAAAGACTTTGACTTTTAATGAGAATTGACTTTCTCAGCTTTGACTTTCTTGAACTTTGACATTAGTCTTCATGATCTTGTATCCAACATAATTCATGCTCTAACAATCTCCCCCTTTGGATTCAAGATCACTGTTGAAAGATATTACAATTCAGTCTTCTCTTTTAAGCTCTGTCAGATGCAATCTCACCCTTTAACATTGTAATCTTGCCAAGTCTGTCTTTGAAGAATATAACAATCTCCCCAAATATAATAAACAAGGTCTTCAACAATCTCCTCAAACTTTCACAAATCTCTTTCAGACTTCGGAAAGAAATTATCATCAGATTCAGCTCGGATTGCTTTAACAAATAATCTTCAAAAAAATTTCCTCAAAATCAACACATCTTCAAACAACTTTGATTTTGCTTTGTCTTTTTCAAATCTCTAACTCTGAAATTTCTGACTTGGACATTTCTTTAAAAACATCTCCCCCTTTTTGATGAAATGAACATCGATATCATCAAAACTTTCATCAAGAAATGTCTTTATCCAATCTGAGCACTGATCTATCAAACTGAGCCACTGACTATTAGCCAATTCGAACAATGTATTCATCTACATCTTTTCAAATCTAGAAAAAATAGGAATGTAACACCTGAATCAACAAATGAATCAGTTAAAATGCCTGTCAGTAACACAAAGTCACTGTGTGTAACGTATACACATTGTAAAGAAAGCTTTTGTTATGTTCACTCCCCCAGGGCTTCCATCCTATCATCGAAATACCACAAAGGCAATTTCTATGAATGTTATGACAAGAAAAAAAATTTCTTGTGCGTTCGTGCAAGTGATAGAAAGAATTAAGCACTGATGATTGCTTGTAGTAGGCTCAAAATTGTGTAAACCTCTGAGACAACAGTAGATAAACGCAGACTCAATGTGCATGATTGAAGTGCGAAGGTGGGGTAGACTTCCTTCTTTTTCAATATCCAGATTTTCCAAATGAAAATCAGATAGATTATGTGTTGCGTCCTCTTAAAAATATGAAACATTTTCTTTTTAAGAAGAAAATGAGTGGTCAGTGGGGTAGTATCAAGAGTTGGCATGAGCTAGTTGTCTGTTTCAATAATGTTCACCAAGAATTGTGAAACACTAGTAATGTGGTTGCCCGGCTCAGAAAGTAGTTGGTGCAGAGTTTGATATTCTTTTACTCTAATCTGACACGCTCTTTCTTTTTAATCATTAAGCTCACATCTAACCAAACTCTCATTTACATTTTACCTCAACGCACATCCCACACTCATTTCTTTTTGACTCCTCACACTCAATCACTATGGGGTAACTTCTTGGGTAGGAAACACTGGTTAACGTGAATCCATAGAAGTTCATTTAAGTCCTAGAACAAAGAACCCATGTAATCCTATAAGGCATAACATTGCTCAAAATGGTTTAACTTGAAACAGTTAAAGCTCAAATACAAGTCAGATATGTGTATGCTCAAAATATAATCATAAAGATATGAGCATTTTAAACATTGAAGTATTTTCAAACAAGTATATTGAATGAATGAACATGAATGCAAAAGACTTGTTTGAAAATCTGACATTGTATGAAAAATGATCAGAAATGAATGATATAACAATCAAAGCTTACGGTCAAGAATAATGGATATTGTCTATATGAATCAAAATACAACCAATCTTGAAATGACGTTTCGAAATGAAATGATGCTCAAAATTCTTTGAATACAAGCGGGGTGTCTTACCATTGAAATTATGTTTCAAAACTTGAGACAATGTAAGAACTTTTTGAACAAAAATTAAACCGGTGTGTATGAATACTTGAAAGTATATAGAAAAGACAATACACAAGTATTTATCTTTGGAAACACACAATTTGTAAACATGTAAGCACAAAATAAAAATGAAAACATTTAAAATCACACTTCCAATTCATGAAATCTGTTTAAGAATCGGGAAGTGGTTTGAACATTTAAGAAAATGTTTTCTTATGACTGAAAGTTGTCCTTCTTTCAACCATATATGAGATTAAGATAAGAAATTTAACCTTTGTTTTTCAGTCTTAAATCTCATGAAGTCAACTGAAGTCATAAAGATATGATCTTGATAGCTTCTCTCATTCTGCACAAGTCCCAAAGTCTAGTGAAAGCAAATTTTATTCACAAAAATTTATTGAAAAGTAAATGACATAAAGCAGTAAAATGATTAAAGTACGAGTTCTGATCTAAAATAATCAGAAATCATAGTCTTACTCCTTTGACTTGTACACTCCCCCTAAATTCATGCATCACAAAAATTTGTCAGTTAAGTAAAATGCAGAAATTAGATAAACTCCCCCTGAAAAAAATACTGATCAACTTAGAATCTTTATTCACTCCCCCTGAGAACAACAACAACATGTTAAAGTGCAGATATCCTTTCAGAAATAGTGATAAAGAAATGATGAAAAATTACAATAAAAGAAACTTTAATAGGTAATTACTGATTAGACTTTGAGATTTAGCATTCCAAGCTTAGATACAAGAAAATTAAATCTCTTTTCATCTAAAGCTTTGGTAAACAAATCTGCATGTTGATAATCAGTCTTTACAAAGTAAAGTTCTATTGTACCTTTTTCTACATTATCTTTAATAAAATGATACCTGACATCAATGTGCTTTGTCTTAGTGTGCTGCACAGGATTAGCTAATATGGCGATAACACTCTTTGAGTCACAATAGATAGGTATTTTGTGAAACTTGAATCCATAGTCTCGCAGCTGTGTCCTCATCCACAAGACCTGAGAGCAGCAACTGGCAGCATCTACATACTCTGCTTCTTTAGTCGATGTGGATACGCATAATTGCTTCTTTGATGCTCAACTAACGAGCTTGTCTCCAAGGAATTGAATGTGACCTGAAGTGCTCTTCCTGTCCAACATGCATCCAGCATGATCTGCGTCTGAATAAGCAGTCAGTTGAAACCCAGTATCCTTAGGATACCACAGACCAAGATCTGCAGTCCCCTTGAGATACCTAAAAATCCGTTTGACAGCAGCCAAATGGGATTCTTTAGGAGCAGCCTGATATCTAGAACATAAGCATGTTGAAAACATAATATCTAGCCTACTTGAAGTAAGATACATTATAGAACCTATCATACCTCTATAAGTTCTAACATCAACACTTTTACCCGAAGGATTAGTGCTAATCTTAGTACCTGGTGCCATTGGGGTTCCAATTGGTTTACAATTTTCCATTTTGAACTTCTGAAGAATATCCAAAATGTACTTAGATTGGTTAATGAAAATCCCCGTTGAAAACTGTTTTACTTGTAATCCGAGAAAGAAATTCATCTCTCCCATCATACTCATTTGAAAACGTGACACCATGAGGTTAGAAAAGTTTTTGCAGTATTTAGGATTTGTAGAGCCAAATATTATATCATCAACATATATCTGAATAAGTATAAATCAACTTTTTCCTTTTTGATGAACAAAGTGGTATCGACTTTACCTTTGGAAAAACCTGACTTGACTAAGAATTTAGATAGAACATCATACCATGTGCGAGGGGCTTGTTTCAAACCATACAAGGCTTTATCCAAAATGTAAACGTGATCTGGCTTATCTGGATTTACGAACCCTTATGGTTGAGACACGTATACTTCCTCCTTAAGAATGCCATTCAGAAAGGCCGTTTTCACGTCCATCTGATAGACTGTGAAATTCTTGTGAGCTGCGTAGGCTAGAAACATATGGATTACTTCTATACGCGCTACTGGAGCATACGTCTCGTCGTAGTCTATGCCTTCCTCTTGCCGGTAACCTTTGGCAACAAGTCTTGCTTTATTCCTTATGACAATACCATCTTCATCCTTCTTGTTTTTGAACACCCATTTAGTTCCTATCACGGTCTTTCCTTCTGGTTTTGGAACTAATCTCCAGACCTTCAGGGCTTCAAACTGATTTAATTCTTCTTGCATAGCAGACACCCAATCCGAATCAGCAAGAGCTTATGATACTCGAGTAGGCTCTATTTTGCTGAGGAATAAGTCATGCAGACACTGGTTTAAAGTTGTTGACCTAGTTTGCACAGGCTTGTTAAGATCTCCAATTACTTGGTGTAAAGGGTGCTCTTTGGTCCAGCGATGCTCATGAGGGAGTGGAATAGATGAAAATTGATCATGGTTATCATCTAAAAATCCACTATCAACTTCTTCATTTTGTACAGTAGAAGGGAGTTGTTCAGTTGAAGGAAGTGATGCAGAAGTTTCAGTAGGAACAACTTGGTCAGTCTGTTGATCTGTCCTTATCATACACCCTACTGATGCAGTAACTTCTGGTTCTTCATTAACAGATTCAACTTCAACTGAAGGAGTATGTGTTTGAACTTGAGCTTCTATCCGAACCGGGGGTAAAAGTTCAGTTGAAACATCTGAAGCAGTTGGAGGATTTGTCATTGAATCATCAGACCTGTCAACCACAACATAATTAGGAAATTTAGAACCTAGAAACTCATCATAGAAAAATTCAAATAACAAATCTAAATCAGATAAATAACTAGTAGACGAAGAAGCGCCATCTGATTTCTTCCGTTTAGGTACAGGTTCTGGACTGATTGACCCAGAAGCTATAACTCCAATTATCACGGGTTCTGAACTGAGTTGTTCAGAAGCCATCTCTTCATCAAATGTGACGTTTACGCTCTCGACTACTGTCTTTGACTTTTTCAGATAGATACGATATGCAGCAGATGTAGAATAATAACAAATGAAAATTCCCTCATCCGCCTTAGCACTGAACTTATTCAGACTCTCTCTGTCATTGAGCACAAAACACTTACAACCAAAAACATGAAAATATTTAATGGTTGGTGTTCGGTTGTTGATCAAAGCATACGACGTCTTCTGAAATCTGTGGTGTATCATGGAACGGTTCTGAGTGTAGCACGCAGTCGAAATAGCTTCTGCCTACAGAAATAGAGGTAAGTCAGATTGACTGAGCATAGTACGAGCAGCCTCGACTAGCGTTCAATTTCGCCTTTCGACTACTCCATTTTGTTCGGGCGTAAGAGCATCAGAGTATTGATGTGATATCCCGACCGATTCGAGATATTCTTCAACAGTTTTGTTCTTGAACTCTGTACTGTTATCAGTTCTAAGAAGCTTGACTGATTTCTGCAAATTCACCTGGGTCATCTTCAGAAATGTAATGAGAACTTCGGGTGTCTCATCTTTTGATCAGAGAAATTTGACCCACGTGTATCGCGAATAGTCGTCCACGATAACCAA
The DNA here is from genome assembly GCA_954870635.1 of Arctium minus. Classification (NCBI taxonomy): domain Eukaryota; kingdom Viridiplantae; phylum Streptophyta; class Magnoliopsida; order Asterales; family Asteraceae; genus Arctium; species Arctium minus. The sequence goes on along the minus strand of OX941080.1, from coordinate 99,702,557 downwards.
CACGTATTTCTTTCCGCCTAAACTTTTTGTTCACATCAGACCACAGAGATCCATATGCAACAACTCTAGTGGATAACTGGTACTAGGTTCAGGCTTTGGTTTATGTGGAGCTCTCTTCATCTTCCCTTTTTCACATGCTGCACATAAGTGTTCTTTCTCATATCTCAGCTCAGGAAGTCCATTCACTAACTTTCCACTGACCAGCTTGTTAATGTAACGAAAATTCAGGTGCGATAAACGTCTGTGCCAAAGCCAACTTTGCTGCATCGAAGCTTTTGTTAGTAAGCAAAACTGATTGTCATTCTGGACTTGTGAAAGATTGATGGTGTAGAGATTTGTCTGTCCATTGCCGACTAAGAGTTTAAATCAATCAAAACAAGAATTAATCAACTACCTGTTTGATTCAATTCAACTTCAAATGATTACACGATCTGTTTTTCACTTTCTCTCTCTAGACGTCTCTCTCTCTCTCTCTCTACAATTCTCTCTTAGATTACTCTCTAATTTTCTTCTTCAAGTTACAACTACTAACAAAAACAACTAACACAACTATTTATACCTACAACTAAAATACAAGGAAAATAAAATACAAAGGATTTGACTTTGACTGTTAGATTTGACTTCAACTACCCAGTTTAATTGAATGTTTTATAAAGAATTGTATTTTGGGCTTTTTAAATAGATGTGTGGGCTTGAGCCTTTTATTTGTAAATGGGACCTATATAAAGGTGCCCATGTCTCATTTGTTCATTAAGATTGCTGGAGAAGACACTTTTTAACACACACAGACTAGGTGAATCAGATGAGAGTCGATTAATATTTAGTGTGGTGTTCTTCCCAATATCCCCTCCATTGTTAATCAATCTAAGCATATGAGATGTGATTTTGGTGAATATTGTTCTTCATTTCTCTCTTGTATCTTCTATTTTATGGAGTTCTTCATTTGTTGTCTGTATTGGGATCTAACAATTGGTATCAGAGCCAACTGAAGAAACTCTTCTTCAGTTCGGTCATCTATGGTGCTTAGATTGATTCAATCACATGAGCCTTAACACAAATATCATTTCTGTGATTTATTTTCTGTTTTATGCTTATTGGAAATCTATTTTTTCATTTGGATGAGATTTGGATGATATTTGATGAAAGTTTTTATTGATTTCTCACCAAATCTGATTTCTGCATACCACATGTTTGATGAAATGACTATGAGAAGATTTAATGTCTATTTGGATTAAATCTGATCAGATTTATTACATGTGTGTGTTTTTGATCCTTTCTCATTCATTGTTCAAACTTTAAAACAGAAAGATGCAGGTCCTAGTAATGGAATGGATAAACTGAAAGTGGTGAGACTGTACCATCTGTTCATGATATGTTGTTTATGTGCTCAAAATCTGCAGCAGGATAATTCTAAAGATGTTGTTCGCTAAATAGCTGTTGTCCAGATTTCAAATTGTGCAGAATTTTGTTGTGATTAAAAGTTTTCAAACAAGTGCAGATCAGAGTCTTGATCAGAGACTGCTAAGGTTTTTCAGAGGTCATTGACAGAAGATAAGGCCTCTGATATGGGGCAGAACACAGAAGTTACGCAAAGACAAGAAAGAAATTGTTTAGAGGCCAAGTTCAGAGGCTATCCAGATCTTCTGTGTGTGATCAACAACAGTTAGTCGGAGATGCAGAAACTTGCAACAGAAAACCAGAGATTTGCTGCTACTCTTGCAACCTTAAGGCAAGTCCTTGCTGCCATACAACATGAGCTGCAAATGTTACATAATCATGTAGGAGCTGTAAAATCAGAGAGAGAACAACAAATAATGGGCCTGTTGGATAATATTGGGAAGATGGAATCAGGTCTCCAAGGTGCAGAGCCACTTAAGTTGGAACTGCATCAAGCAAGAGCAGATGCATAGAGCTTGCTTTCAGCTAGGGAGGAACTTGTTTCAAGAGTACAACAACTGATAGAATATCATCAGTGGCTCATATTGATTTGCAGCAGGTTTTGCTCTGATGTCGGAACTTGAGGGCCTTAGACAAGAGTATCAGCATTGTTGGGCAACTTATGAATATGAGAAGAAATTATACAACGACCATCTTGAATCTCTTCAGGTGATGGAAAATAACTACATGAGCATGGCAAGTGAGGTGGAAAAGCTTCGAGCAGAATCAAAGAAACATGCTGAAATTGACAGGAGGACTGTTGGTCCTTATGCTGGCTTTGTTGGGTACAATGACAAAGAAGCTTCTGGCCATTATCCTGTCGGGCAGAACTTCGACCAGAGGTTGTTCAAATGATGGCATTGTTCCTGATCATTGCCTTGCGAATGCATGCATAAGAAGAAAGTTGTTGTCCATTCGAAACAACAACAGAAAGTTGTTGATGTTCAATCTCTGAAGTCTGTTACTTACAGAGGTGCTGTCAAAAGTGAAGAACCACACCCAGAACCTCTGTGATAAATGCAGAAGTAACAATTCAGAAACATTATACTGTCAAGAAGTTAACCACAGAGGTTGTTCACATTAGAGGCATGCGCAGAGCCTATGTGAAGATGTCTAGAGACTTTTGCACAGAGGCTATGCAAAACTTTATCAGAGGCAGATCGCAGAGCCTCTGCAGATCTGTTCAGAGCCTCTGTGAAAAATATCAGAGCCTCTGTAGACCATACATAAACTATCCAGAAACAGATTATGCAGCTTGTCCATGTTGTTTGTTCATTGGGTGTTCGAAAAGTGCAGATGTATGCGTACAAAAGTTTGAAGTGATACACAGAGGCTAATGCACAGAGCCTCTGTGACTGTCCAGAAGAAGATGTGTGCATCAGAAGTTGCACATAACCTCTGCAGATGCTGTCCAGGGCTTGATCAGACTTGTACATCCAGAGATGGCTTCATGATTCAGAGGATGGCTCTGTGCACATACAGAAGCTTAATCAAAGATTTTCGAAACCTGTCTAGAACCTTCAGAGGCTGAAAGATGTAGAAAATACACATCAGAGGTTAATATGCAGAGCCTCTGTAGGCTGTCCATGCACAGAAGTGGTTCAAGAACTGCAGAGAACCACGGAGGCCGCGACAAATTGATCTGAGATGTGTAGAGCCTCTGTAGATTATCCAGAACCTCTGGAGAAGTTGTCCAGAGATGCTTATGCTCTGCAGAGTCAGTCCAATCACGTGCATAAGTTCTTAGAAAATGCATATCAGAAGATGTATAGAGCCTCTGAGGCTGTCCAGAGCACGTGCAGAAGTAAAATTCAGAGAAGCTCTTAACTTGTCCACAGAGCCTCTGTGGACCAAAACCTCTGATGAGCATCAACCAGAAGGGGAGGACCAGAGGTAGACCCAAGAACGCATATCCGAGGTCGATGGTCCTGAGATTGCAATGAGCCAAGAGCCCAAAGCCCGAATTTTTTTAATTTTCTGACAGCATTGCGCTGTTTCAGAAACACGCGTACAACTTTTTACTCGAAGCTCCAAATGACATGAGTCCAGTTGCGTTGGATTGCTAAAACACATACGTACGACTTTGATGTTTTGAGTTTTCTCAAATTCCATGAGATGATATGCAAGTATTAGTGTCAAAATCTGCGTTAGGGTGCTGGACCGAAAGCATTGCATTTCACTCATGCTCTTTCCGCTTTCAAGAACGGTGTTCTCTCGTCGGTTCTTCATGGTTTCTATCAGGATCTGATTCTTAACAAAAATAATGAAACTCATAAACAATATTAAAGAAGTTGCGGAGAAACACTTTAATATTCAAACTATCAATGTAACAGTAAAATATAAATCACAACTTGTAAACTTTATTGAATGATTAAAGTTACAATCTTTCACACAAAACCTCAATCTTGATGAACAAGCTCACCAAGACGAATTCTACTTCTCTAGAACTAGGGTTGTAAACCTTGAGGTTAATTCTCTCTCTAAACAAAACTCAGAAATCTCGTATCAAATTATTCTGAATAATCCTATACATATACTGAAAAAATAAAAGATAATTACAAAACTTAAAAGATCTTCAGTATATTCTTCCATAATTATCTTCAGCCTTCCATGATTATCATCAAATCTTGATTTTATCTCCAAGACATCTTTATCACTAAAATCAGCACTAATAATCTTCAGAAGTATTAACCATCTTCAGCAGCATTAACCAATCAGCAGTACTAACTACTAGCAGTACTAACTCTCCAAGCAGTACTAACTATTCAAGTAGCAACACTAAATCTTTAAGCAGTATTAATTCTACATGCAATAGTAATCTTGAAAGCCTGGCAGTAGTAATCACTTAGACAAATCTTCAGTCCCAACAATCTCCCCCTAACTTGACTTTTTGGAGAAAAGAAGTCAAGTTCTTCAGATGCTCCCAAAACTCTATTGCTCATAAACCTATATCAGGATTCAGCCCCAAACTTTGATTAATAATTCTCTGGATCAAGTATCTTGCCATTGCAGAATCTGGTGCACAACCTAGCTTTTTCTTCAACATAGCATGCAACTTTAACCTGCTATGGTTGTAAACTCTATCCACTAGGAAGTATTCAAAGTGACTTGTATCCATAGCCAGTGCATATACTCCACTTCTTTCATACAAAGTCCAGTTGTTGATGGTTTTGAAAACATTTCTGATAACATGCTGAACTTCCTCTGGCTTGAACAACATGCATATATATATATATTCCATCACAAGTTTTGTAACTGGTATCCCTGGAGCTTTCAGCTTATCAGCATATAATTTCATCCCCACCTCAAATATTTCCTCTAAATTAGATCTGGAGCATACTCTTGCAATCTTGGCCCAAGTAGGATAAACTTCAAATTTGTCATCTTTCCTCTTCAGCCTGATATACTCCTTTCCATCTACTTCCATGGTATCCCAGTGAATAATCTCAGGAGGCTTGACACCAACTGGTTCAGCTGTTATAGGCACAGGCACTTTCTCCATCACCACCATGTACATATTTACATCATAAGTACTGGATGGTTCTTCCTGAGATTTGAGCTTTCTTTTCATCAGACTTAGGTGCCTCTTCTTCTTCAGCTACCTTTTGTTCTTTCTCAGCTTCTTCCTCATCCACTCTAAGTTTCTTAGCTGGTTTTCTTCTAGCCATCATTTTTGTTCTTTTCAAAGTCCTCAGACTTTCACCTAGAGTAGCTTCCTTCCTTGGTGATTCTTGATCATCAGGAAAGGGTTTTTGAATTTGAAGGTCATGCCTCTCTTTCATCTTCTTTTCCACTTCAACTCTTGCTTTGTCATTCCCTTGTAACTTTGTCATCTCTGCCTCAAACAAACCTTTGATTTGTTCAAATGACATTTTAGTGAACATTTCCTTTTTTACTCCCACAGCACCTTTGAGGAAAGTAATCATCTTCTTTCTCTCTTGAGTGCCAAGGTAGGTCTTTGAAAGTTGTCTCTTCCTTGCACCCAATTTGATCATTCCAGTCTTCTTTGGAATTGCAGATCTCTTCTATGCCATCTCTGTTGCCAAACTCTTTTGATAAACTTCATTCAGATCTGCAGCTAGAGCTTTTACCATCTCCCTATCTTTCTTCACTTGAACTGTTTCTGATTGCTCAAGTTCTGCTTGAATCTTCTTAGCCAAAGCTTCATCTGACTCAATCAACTTTTGCTTTTTAATTGGTTGGTCAGATTCCACTATCTTGGTTTTGCCTTTGTTCTTGCTTGCTATCTTATCAACACTAGCTTTCTTGATAACCTCAGCATTGTCTTTGATGACAATTCCTTTGGCCTTTGAAGTGACCTTAGGAGTATCATGTTTAGCTTTGATTAGTGCTTCAGCTATCTCAATTTCTTCCAAATTTCTGCTAATGAGGTCAGTTAATACCTCTTGAACAATTTCTGCTGCTTCATGTATTTCACCAGTATTAACTGTTTCTGCTGCTATGTTTGCTTCAGCAACATTAACTATTTCTGCTGCTTTCTCAAACCATGTTTCTGTTTCAGCAAACTCCCCCTCATCTCCATGTTTCTCCCCCTTATTCTTAGCATTCTCCATGTTAACCTCAGCTTCTGACTCCCCCTTTTTGGGAGCATCATCCACTGGGTTCCTTCTTCTGAGCACAAATCGTTGCTTCTTCTTCTTTTGAGCCACCTTCTGAACCAACTTCTTTAAGCTGTTGATCTCTTCTTGTTGGTTGATGATGACTTTCTTGAGTTCATTGACAACCTTCTTTTGAGCATCCAGTTCAGTTGCCATTTTGGACATGGCAGAAATTAATTCATGGTAGTCATATCTATCCTCACCTTCTCCAGGAGTGTTACCTCCTTTTGAGGGATCATTGGAATGTTTAATAGGGATCTCCAGCCATGCTGAAGCACCACCTATTCCCTTGGTTTCTTGGCACCCGGGACCTGTGGATGATTGCTCACCCAAAGTTGCCATGGGGAAGGTCTTAGTGATGTTACCACTGGCCTCCTCTATGCTAGCAGGAGTAGTGGCAACCTTCTCACCCACATGCTCATGCATCTCCTCAGTGAGCACCTTCTTGGGGTTGGGAGACACCCCAGTGGTTTCCCTATTGATATTCTCGAATGGAGAATGCTCCATTAGAGGGCTTTGAGGTTCTGGGTTTGTAGGAGGTACAACAAGGGAAGGAGCCTTATGTACCTTTCTCATAGTATACGTTTTGGTTAAAACTGGTGTTGGCTTAAGAACAAGGGACTGAGGAAGTTATATAGTGGTTGAAGGTTGGGTTTGGCTATCAGTGGGATGGTCTAGTGAGGGCCTTGACCCTGATGCCATACCTTCTTAGTTGTGGGACACCACCATCATTGTAGAGAACAATGGGGTGTCAACTCCTTCCGAGTCCTTGGCAGATCTTTTCATATTTGAAAAGACCTTGCCCTTAGGGATTTTAGGTACATATACCTCATTAAACTGAGGTATATCCGTCAATTCAGTGGTGATAACTACCTGGACAAATCTTGGATACATATAGAAACTCTTTTTATTATCCAAGTTTGACACAAGGTCATTGAAAATCATTTTTGAGAAATTATACTTTCTGGCAGTGGACAAGCAGACCAAAGCCTAAGCAATGGTACTACTGAACTGACTCCATCCAGTAGTTTTTCTAGAAATACAGTGCATAAGAGTATGAACAAAGAAACGCCATTGGGGAGAAAAGTTAGCTTTGTAAAATTTGAAAACACCCTGTTGGCCTTCATACCCCATTCTTGTGAGATTGGAAAACAAATACTCATTAGGGATAGAGGTAATACCTGAGGCATCGTCTAGACGTACACTGATGCGAATGACCTCTTCAGTGACTATCAAGGGTTTGTCACCCACCCTTGTCTTGATAAACTGCACACCTTTTTCAGTAACAGCGGTGGCATTGGCCCAAAACTGCTTCTGGTGCTCGATGAAGATTGGTGGTGACACAGTAAGAGCATACGCTATATGACTGGTCTTGAGAAAATCAACTATTTGATGGAATCCATCAGCCTGCTTCGGCTTTTGAAGCATTGCGATCTCATTGTGTTCATCAATAAACGCCATGGATGCCATCAGTCTTGAGGATTCTTGACTGAAACACACTGGTTACTTGAGAGAAAAGAGTTAGAGAGAAGATGAACAATATTCAAAGAGTCGTTGTGAGCTTTTAGGCGGGCAAAGAGGGTATTTATATGATTCGAGAAAGAAGCAGTATTAACCCTATTTTTAGTTAAAGCAGTACTAACACACTGGAAGTATTAACTGAGAGCAGTATTAACTGAGAGCAATATTAACTGAAAGCAGTATTAACTGAGAGCAGTATTAACTGAAAGCAGTATTAACTAAGAGCAGTATTAACTGAGAGCAGTATTAACTAAAAGCAGTATTAACTAACTAGCAGTATTAACACATACCTGAAGTAGTAACTCAGACTAGCAGTAGTAATAATGAACCTGCAGTAGTAACTTTGCACTGGCAGCATTAAAACTGCACTGGCAGCATTAACTATACATACACTGTTGAAGCTTGTATTAGTCTGAGTAGGGCAATAAACTTCCTGAGAAAGATGATTAGTAGCACCAAACAAATAAACAAATAACAGGTTTACAAACACTTATTAAACATGAGATCATTCAGAGTTGATCATGCCCACACTTGTGACCAAGAAAGTGAATCTACCCACATCAAAAGCTTTAGTGAATAGATCAGCAAACTGATTATCGGTATGAACTTTAGCAACTTGAATAAGCTTCTTTTCATTGGAGTCTCTAATAAAGTGATACCTGATTTTAATGTGCTTTGTTTTGGAGTGCTTGACTGGATTGTTAACAATGCTAATAGCACTGCTATTGTCAATGAAGATTGGAGTGTGAAGAAAGGTTACCCCATAGTCCAACATTTGATTCTGAATCCATAGAACCTAAGAACAGCAACTTGCAGCAGCAATGTACTCAGCTTCTGTTGTGGATAAGGACATTGTGGTTTGCTTCTTACACTTCCAAGATACTAGTCTATCCATATTAGCACCACCCAAGTGACTGTCTGAATATGAAATCAAATCAAAAGTAGATTCATAAGGATACCAAAGACCTAATCTAGGTTGCCCTCTTAAGTATCTGGAAATCCTCTCAACAGCTTGAAGATGTGACTGCTTTGGCTTGACTTGGAATCTGGCACATACACACACACTGGAAACATGATATCTGGTCTTGAGGCTGTGAGATACATGAGAGATCCAATCATTTATCTATAAAGATGGACATCAACATCCTCCCCCTCAAGATCAACAGTGATCTGTTTGTGTGTTTCCATTGGTGTGCTTGCTGGCTTTGAGTCTAATAGACCATACTTATCTAGGATGTCTTTCACATACTTTGATTGACTTATGAAAATCCCATCTTTCTGCTGTTTCACTTGAAGCCCAAGGAAGAAAGTGAGTTCACCCATTGAACTCATTTTGAAGCTATTGTGCATCAACTCTTCAAAGTCTCTACACATCTGATCTTTTGTGGATCCAAATATGATGTCATCCACATATATCTGAACAATTAGGATGTCCTTCTTACTTCTTTTAATGAAAAGGGTCTTGTCAATGATTCCCCTTTCAAACCCATTTTCCAAGAGATAGGTAGACAGAGTATCATACCATGCTCTTGGGGCTTGATGTAGACCATAGAGTGCTTTCTTAAGTTTGTATACTCTGTCAGGATATGATGGATTCTCAAATCCAGGGGGCTGACAGACATATACTTCCTCATCAATTGTTCCATATAGAAAGGCACTCTTCACATCCATCTGATATACCTTGAACTTCATATATGAGGCATAGGCTAGAAACAGCCTAATTGCCTCTACCCGTGCCACTGGAGCAAAAACTTCCTCATAGTCTATGCCTTCTTCCTGAGTGTACCCTTGTGCCACTAGCCTTTCTTTGTTCCTGATTACTATTCCTCTCTCATCCTTTTTAATTCTGAAAATCCACTTGGTGCCAATTGCTCTATGACCTTTTGGAAGGTCCACCAAGTCCCAAACGTCTTACATATTAAACTGTAGCAACTCTTCTTGAATGGATTCTATCCAACTTGAATCTTTCATTGCATCATAAGCCTTCTTAGGCTCAATCTGAGATAGAAAGCAAGAGAGTATTGTATGTTGCTGATCCTGCAAATCTTGAAGTCTGCTTTGATTCCTAGTCATCATAGGAGAAGAGATGTCTCCTATTACCAGCTCAGGAGGATGATTCTTTTGAGTTCTTGTCTGAAGACTGGGTTCTTCATTAATTCCCACATCTAAATTGGAATCATTTAAGTCAGCTGAGGGAATCTCATCAGCTGCTTCTGGCTCTTCATGCTCTGGATTCTCCTCATCTCTTCTTTCTTCTTCACTCTGAATTGGTTCAGTAACAGTCTCCTTTTCACAGATTTCAACAGGGTCCATTGTAGGTATGGGAAAGATCACAGACTGAGGAATAATATCTTGTACTTGTTCATCCCCTGATCCTCTACTTCCTGATCCTGCATGATCATCACTACTGAAACCCAAAGAGTTAGTTAGTGAATCAATGTCAAATAACCACTGAGGACCTGAACCAATAGGAGTTGGTGTGTTCTCATTGCATTTGACATTGTCACTTTCCTCAATTATTCTAGAAGAAGAATTAAACACTCTGTATGCCTTACTCTGAGATGAGTAACCAACAAGAAAACCATCATCTTCTTTGCTATCAAACTTTCCTAAGTGAGTTTTGGTATTGGGAATGGTACAAGGACACCCAAAAGGTTTGAAAAATACAATAAATGGTTTTCTTTTATTTAAAAGCTCATATGGTGTCTTGTTTTTAGGCTTGACTACTAGAACTCTGTTTTGGACATAGCAAGCAGTATTAACTGCTTCAACCCAGAAAGTAATTGGAAGTTTTGAATCAGCTAACAGAGATCTAGCAGCTTCAATCAGTGTCCTATTCCTTCTCTCAGCAACACCATTTTGTTGTGGAGTCCTAGGAGCACTGTATTGCCTCTCAATTCCTTTTTCCTCACAAAAGGTGTTTAGGTCAAGATTTTTAAATTCAGTACCATTATCTGACCTAATGACTTTTACCTTTTGATTTGTTTGGTTTTCAATTCTTAGAATAAAGGATTTGATCAGTCCACTTGTCTCATCCTTAGTCCTTAGAAAATATACCCAAGTAAATCTAGAGTAATCATCAACAATAACTAAGCAGTATGATTTCTTACCTATACTCATGACATTTGTAGGACCAAACAGATCCATATGCAACAACTGAAGAGAAGAGGAAAGTGTGTTCAACTCTTTGGACTTATGAGAAGTTTTGTGTTGTTTTCCTTTGAGACAAGCAACACAATGATCATCACATGAAAAGACTGTTGAAGGCAGACCTCTTACAAGGTTGTTTTTAACAAGCTTATTCATTGTTTTAAAGTTCATGTGACACATCCTTCTGTGCCAAAGTGATGATTCATCTAAAGAGGCTTTTGAAACAAGAAAGTTTAGGGATGAATCATTTGAAACATTTTCCATATCCAAACAATAGACATTATCCTTTCTAGGAGTTCTTAGTAGTATCATCTTTTCATCAACTACCTTGAATCCAGGAGCAAGGATCATGCATTCTGAATCAGTGAATAATATTCAATGCTTTTTGTCACAAACCTGTGATACACTTAACAGGTTGTATCTTAACTGTTCAACATAGAAAACATCTTCAAAGGTCATCTTACCTTTTGTTACATCTCCCTTACCACTAATCTTACCTCCATCTGGAGTATTACAAAAGGCAACATGCCCTCCATCAATTTTCTTGAAATTTTTGAGGCAAGCCATGTTCCCTGTCATGTGCCTAGAGCAAACACTATCAACATGCCAAATGCTCTTTCCCTTGAGCTGCTGGTTGCCTTGCACATAAGATAAATAAATTAGTATTGATTGGGAACCCAAGCCAAAGTGGTCTTGGGCCTCCCTTTCTCATCAAAGTACTTACACTCCTTTTTGATGAGATTTTTAAATTTAGAATCCTCTTGACTGGAGTACTTTGTCAAGATGATTGGTCTAGAAGCACAAGCACTAGAAGCAGTACAAATTTTAGAAGTACTAACAGAGTTAGCAGCACTAACAGGTTTAGCAGTACTAACCTTGTTAGAAGCACTAACAGAGTTAGCAATATTAATATTTGATGAAGTACTAACAATGTTAGTTTTAGAAGTACTAATACTATCTGCAACACTAACATTGATAGCAGTAGTATTGCTTCTGGCAGCACTATCTTTGTCAGCAGCACTATTTGTGGTAGCAGTACTAGCAGTTTTAGTGCTTTTGGGAACCCACATCTTGACACTTTCGTTTACAATCTTTTTCTTCATGTGGCTTTTAGATTTAACATGTTTCTTAGCCACATGGTTCCTTTCATTCTTCCTATAACCAAAGGGTTTTTGCACAGATCTTTGAAAATTTATCCTTTGGTTCATAGGATTAAAATAACAGTGCTTGGAAAGATGGTACAATTTGCCACATATGAAACAAGGTTTTGGTCTGATGATTCTACTCAGATCAACTCTTTGTTTCTGAGCCCACTGATTATTCCAATTTCTTTGATTTCCCCTCCTTTTATCATGTTTTAGGGGCTCATATTTCTAACAAAAATTTTCCATTATTTTTTTTCTAAACCATTCTTGTGCTATTCCCTTCTCTCATTTCAGAAATGGCATCCCAAACCTCTCTCATCCAATCAAAGAACGTGAATTTCGATCTCCATAATGAGCACCTAGCTTTACTGGACTTTCCAGCGAAGAAACCATCCCCTCATCTCCATAATGCTCCAGATTTCTTGAAAGCGTCTCCGCTATCCTACGCTCTGAAAGTTGCTCCTCCTTCATCAAAAACTCTATTTCAGCAATTCTGGTATACCGCTGAAAAGGGCAAAGTCCTAAACAAACAAGGAAACATGATCACTGCTATCACCTACCAAACTCAGCATGGTGTAGGGGCTATCATTCCCCTAGCCATCCGCACTGCTCTTGGATTCCCATCCAAGACCAATGTTGGTTTTGAAGCACTACCAACTATAAAAGAGTTGATTCGGTTTCTCGATCACATGGGCTACCAATGGGACATGAAGCCCCGCACCACTATCCCTGACAAACGCCTGACAAAGATTCTGAAGGCAAAGATGCCCTATGAGCTCAACTACATCTTTTCCCACATTATTCAATGTATGAGTGGGAAAATGGGATTGCTGGACGAGTAGAAAAAGGTTCAACTACAAATGGGTTTCTCAGTGATCGCCAGGGGACACATTGACTATACCGGACTCATTTTTGACGATCTCCTGTCAAAAGTTGAGTTTTCCCAAAAAAAAAAAAAAAAAAATCCCTGCGTACGCTTCATCTCAGCTATCCTGCAATTGATCTTGGGTGATCTCTACCCAAAGGTCATTGACTGTCAGCTCTCTAGGATGGGCACTAGAATCCTTGAACTAGTACCAACAGAAAACAAGGTAAGTCTTTCTACACTCAGGACTCTCCTCTCCCCTACATCTTCGCATTCAGAGGTTACGCCGGCGGTTCCTTCAACGGCTATCCCCATCACTACAACCACTCCTAAATGTAAGTCAAGAGACCTTCATGGTCCCTCTAAAAAGGCCAAGAAGACTACAGAGCTCGCCTCTCACCAGACGTCAACAACGTTGGTCTCTCAACAGACAACTCTAGACGGTTTCGTGGACCACTCATCCACAACTGACGCCTCAACCATTTTAGTGCCTCTCATAACTAAATCGATACTGGTATCAACCCCAATGCTCTTAGTGTCTCAAAGCATTGCTGAGGTAATTCGAGCATCGCCAGTGCTCAATCCCTATCTTTCTCATCTCTTACTTCTACTCCTTCGGTCTCTAATATTACTGTTTTACAACAGCCAACTTCTACTGTTAAGTCTGATTTTATAGTAATCATTGTATTTATAGGCTTGGTTTTATACTGTACTTAGATAGGTTTTATCTGTGTATAAGTCAAGGGTATTTAAGTCCCTTTGGTCTTGTGTCTTTGTAACACTTCACGCATATTCAATACAACAACTCATCTTACGCTTTATTCTCTCTCTCTACTTTCTCTCTCTAGGATTTAAAGATTCTTGGATTAACAATTGGTATCAGAGCCAATCTAGATCTTGACAGATTTGAGAGAATTGTTTTTGTTGTCTGAATTTGTAGTTTAATCTGAAAATTTGATTGATTTTCTTGAATTTTTTCAAGAAAATCTCGTTTTTAGATTTCTCATCAAATTTGATCGTGTTTTTGAATGAATTCTTGTGAAAATTGGTTTGTTGGATTCGATTTTGATTGTTAAACACTTTTAATTCACATCAATTTTCAAGAAATTCAAGTTTTGATTGTCGATTTTGAGATTTTTGAGGTTTCTGGAAAAACGGTTTTAATGCACTGTTCACATTTTGAAATCTCGATTTTAAAGCTTTTAATCGAAAAAGTTTGATAGAAGTGTTAGAATGTTGTTTTCGATCATATCTGTGGAAGAATACATCAGAAAATTCTAATCTATAATCGATTTTTGTGATTTTTTTTTATTTTCAGGTGGTTTGCGCTAGATCTCAACTTTGCGCGAGTTCATTGTGGTTTGCGCTAGTTCATCTGGAACTTTGCGCAAGACCATTCTTTGTTTGAAGAAAGTTTTTGTCAGTTCATAGTGTGAAGTTTTCATTAAGTTCAGAAATCAATCTCACGCAAAGTTGAATTTGCGTCAGTTACCTCTCACGCAAAGTGCAAGTTCTCGTCTTCCATACTTCACGAAAAGTTCAGCTTTTCGTCTTTGGTTCTTCACGAAAAGGAAAATTTGCGTTATATTCAGCTCACGCAAAGTAACATTTGCGTTTCTAACTTCTCACACAAAGTTCAGTTTGCGTCATCAAAGCATCACGCAAAGTTCAGTTCGTGTCATCTCATCTCGCAAATCCAAGTTTGCGTATTGCACTTCTCACGCAAAGTCTCATTTGCGTCACCAAATGCTCGCGAGAATCCAGTTTGCGTCTTACACTGCTCGCGACAATCTCAGTTTGCGTCATCTGACTTTCACGCAAACCTTCAGTTTGCGCTAGTATCTCAGTTTCCAGACTTAGCATTTTTTTTTGAAGAGTATATCCATGGATTCTGCAAAGTTTGCATATCAAGCCCAGTTTTACAAGAACGATCTCATGATGTCATTGGGTTCAAAAAATCGTCCTCCGGTGCTGATTGATGAAAATGAGTTTCACAATGGCAAGATAGGTTTCTGAATTTTATTGAGCGTCAAAAGAACAGAAATGACATGATGAATATTCTATCAGAAGGACCTTTTGAGAAACCCAAGTTGGCTTCTGGATTATATAAGCCTACCAAAGAATATTCACCTAATGAGTTATCGGAGTATCAAGATGATCGTGATATAAAGGCAAATTTGATGCTAGCATTGCCATACTCTATCTACAACAGGATTGATTGTTTCAAAAATCATCCGAATCTTATGTGGCAACAGCTTGAAAAGATTATGCTTGGTTCTTCAGTTTCTACTCAACTCCGACATACTCATTACATGAACAACTTTGAAGGATTCAAAGCCAAGGATGGGGAGCCATTGAAAACTGTGTATGACAAATTCTATGCCGTGATCAATGATCTGAGAAAAATAAAAGTGGAAAAGACTGAGCTTGAGACAAATCTGAAATTCCTCAATGCACTTTAACCTGAATGGAACAAATCTTGCCATCGCTTGAGGAATGATGTCAGAATTTCTTCCATGCAAATCCAAGAAATGTTTGAGATCTTGTTTTCAGATGAATGCATAGTCATAGAGAAGAAGGCCAAACTGGACAAGAAGAACAAGAAATCAGTGGACCCGGTTGCTCTTCTATCGAGCCATCTGGCTAATCAAACATTGTCTGATAATGCTTACAACGGGTCAACTGATGATGATGGTGAGGCGCTTCAGAAAGCAATGATCCTTCTCTCTCAACATTACCAGAAAAAGTTCCAACCACAGTCGGGTTCTAAAAATCTTCGCTTCACTTCTGGGTCAAAAGTCAAAGTGCCTAAGCCAAAGACAGCTGCTGCCTGCTACAATTGTGGAAAGCCGGGTCACATTTTTAAGGAGTGTAGAGTGAAGAAAGTTTGGGACTCAGCTTACTATCTGAAGAAACTGGAACTTGCTGAGAAAAGAGAGAGTGGAACAACTTTGCTAGCAGAAGATGAGTTTTGGCTGGATCACTCTGATGATGAAGCTGCAAATGTAGAGATTGCTCAAATGTGCTTCATTGGAGATGATCAATCAGATGATGATGATGAAACTGATGAAGATGAGGTACATTATGATTTTGATTACACTTTTATTTCTTCACAGATGGATGTTATAATTACTGTTGTACATGATTTACGCTTGAAGTTATTATCTGAAAAGAATTTAAATTCTGAAAAGTCAGATTTGATTGACAAATTGAAAATTTCTTTGAAAGATGAAAAATCTATTTTGGTTCATACTAAAGAAATCTTTCAAAAGAAATTGGATGATTTGGAAAATTCAAATAAGACTTATCTTGTGTCTTTGACTGAAATGACCAATTTAAAAGACAATTTTTCGGATAAAATAAATAAATTAGAAGAAAAGTTATATCGAAGAAACCAATCTGAGCAAACAATTTTTATGAATAAACCAAGGAGTGGTGAAGCTTTAAAAGAAAAATGGGGACTTGGTTTTAAAAATCCACATTGTTTAAACAATGCGATTGAAAAATCCCCTACTTTATATAAATACGATTATCTAACTCTTGCTCAATATGCTCCTCAATTTAAAATTGATTGGATGAATGAGAAGCAAGTGTTAGAAATCGAAAATGAGAAAAGGACAAATAACAAGAAAAAGGAAATTCCTTTTGTTTATACGTATGAAAATGCAAAATATTTTCCTGATAACTCAAGGAAAGGCAGAAAAGGTTTTATTGAAATATATCCCGTCAAGTCTTCGGTATCTGATGATTTTGTTGATTTTTTTGCCAATAAATCTGATAAGAAAAATATTTCTCCAATCATTTATGATTCTAAGAAATATACTCCTCCTTTAATATTAGAAGGCAAAATCATTGATCTTGAAGATAAGATGGCAGATCAAAATATTCAAAAAGAAATTGAATCTGATGTTATTCTTTCTTGTTGGATCCCATTTACAGACAACAATTGAAGAACTCCATAAAATATACATATAAGAGAGAAATAAAGAAGAAGAATCATCATAAACTCATCTCATATGCTTTGATTGATGACCAATGGAGGGGATATTGGGAAGAACACCACACTAAACATTAATCGACTCTCATGAAATTCACCTACTCTGTGTGTGTTAAAAGGGTCTTCTCCAACAAGCTTAATGAACAAATGAGCCATGGGCACCTTTATATAGGGCCCATTTACAAATAAAAGACTCAAGCCCACACAACTATTTTAAAAGCCCAAATACAATTTCTTTATAAAACATTCAATTAATTGGGGACTAATTTAAGCTAAACAATCTCCCCCTAATGTTTTATAAAGAAAGCATCATCTTGTAGTCTCCCCCTTGCTTTCTTTAGAAACTTTGGTGTGTCATTCTTCGAGTCTTCAAAGCATCACAAGCTCCCCCTCAAATGTAGGCTCATATTCTTGAAAGACTTAGACGAATTATCCTAATTTGTCCAGCTTTCATGTCTCAACTTTACCACTGTTTTTGACTATCAAGGAGTCTTATTGAGAGAAAACATAAATCATGCACATTGAACTCCAGCCTCATAGCTTTTCAATAATCTTTGACTCATCCATTTTGGATGAAAACTGAGTGAGTTGTGCAAGATTTTCCTCAGCTGCGCAAAATGGTTGTCAAAACAGAAAATTTGACTCTTCGAACCTCGTTGAGTAAACGTTAAGCACCGAGCCTTAAACTTGAATAACGGAGGAGGGAGTGACAAACAATGTGTCACATATGTAGCTTGAAACCATAAAGAACCGATGAGAAAACACCGTTCTTGAAAGAGGAAAGAGCATGAGTGAAATGCGATGCTTTTGGTCCAGCACTCTAACGCAGACTTTGAAACAGATTTTGGCATATCAGCTCACGGAATTGGAGAAAACTCAAAACATCAAAGTCGTACGTCTGTGTTTTAGTGATTCAGCGCAACTGGACTCATGTAAATCGGAGCTTCGAGTAAAAAGTTGTGCGCGTGTTTCTGAAACAGCACAATGCTGTCAGAAAATTCGAAAATTTCGGGCTTCGGGCACTTGGCTCATTGCGACCTCTGGACCATCGACCTCTGATACGCATCCTCTGGTCTACCTTTGGTCCTCCCTTCTGGTCGCTGCTCTTCAGAGCTTTGGTCCACAGAGGCTCTGTGAACATCTTAAGAGCATCTCTGAATTTTACTTTTGCATGCTCTGGACATCCTCAGAGGCTCTGCAATCTGCCTCTGATGTGTATTTTCTTCCCGAGCTTCTGCACATTGACAGAGGTTCTGTGCATGCCTCTATGCATGACAACCTCTAAGCATCTCTGATCAATCTTTGGACACTTCTGCATTATTACTTCTGGACTCTCTGTACAACTTTTAGAGGTTCTGAACAATCTTCAGAAGCTCTGTGATCTGCCTTCTACGATCTGCCTCTGATTAAGCTCTGCATTTCAGAACTTCTGCATTTCCACAGAGGCTCTGGTCAGACTTATAGAGGCTCTGCACAAACAGCCTCTGTGTTTCTGATATTCTGTGGCTTCCAGACACTCTGATGGGCATTTTCTACCTCTGAACTTCTACACGTGCTTGCTGTCTCTGCAGAGCATATCTCTGGACAGCTTCTGCAGAGCATCTCTGGACAACTTCTGCAGAGGTTCTGGACAATCAACCGAGGCTCTGTATAGTTTCTAGACAACAACCTCTGCACATCTTTTTGCTGCAACTGATAAATTCTGGATTAGCATAAGAGCATCTCTGAACTATGATCAGGCTCTGGTTCTGCTTCTGCACTTGACTACCTCTGCATCAATCATCTGGACAGCCTCTGATCAAATGAACAGAGGTCGTCTGCACATTTGACAGCATCTCTACGTTGCTTCTGAGGTACAAAATCCTTCGATCTTCATGACTAATGGGTACATCAACAATCACTTTATAAAGTTCCTTATGTGGTTAAACTCTGCAAAAAAGGTCATGGTTGTACTTTAAACACAACATCTCTAGTCTCTGTGGCTATCCTCGAGCGAAGACATATCAGAAGCATCTATCTTTGTATCTGTACTTGAACAAACAACAGCAACCAACAGCAAATAGCAGCTTTCTATCCAGCAGCTATGACTTGCGTTCAACACAGTTTTTGACATAGAATAAGCTTGATTTTGAGAAAACTCAAAACATGAATGTCATAAAACTATGTCTTAGGTTTCTAACGCATCTGAAATCATCATTTTTAGAGCTGTATTGAGAGAGATATGATCAAAGTTCTACAAATGTGCAAATCTGACAGCAACATGCTGTTTTGTACAACTCAACAACACCTTTCTGTTTGGGACAACAACAAATCTGCACAAATTTAATTCTGCACATATGCAAGACAGGAAAGAAACATTTTCCAAGACCCAAATGACTTAGTCTTCCATTGAATCAATTATGAGCAGCGGAATATTAAACAAAATATGGATCAAAAACAGTCCAATCTCGAATGATATCAAAGTCAGATCTAAGATCAACAACCTAACTATCGAGATGCTAAAATAGCAATGGACTAAAGCACATACAAGGATGAGATCATAGATCAATCATCTACTTAGTGCTTATCAAGTGTAGACCAATGAATGAGAAAGATCAAGAACACACACATGTAATAAAACTGATCAGATTTAACCAAAATGAAATTAAATCTTCTCATAGGCATTTCATCAAACATGTGGTGTGCAGAAACAGATTTTCTGTAGAATTAAGCAAATAATCTATCAAAGATCATCCAAATCATATCAAAATCAAAAGATAGATCTCAAGTAAGCACAAAACAGTGAATAAATCACAGAAATGATATTTGTGTCAAGGCTCATGTGATTTAACCAATCAAAGCACCAAAACAACAAAATAATCATCCATCTTCAATTGTTGCCACTGATGACCGAAATGAAGAAGAGTTTCTTCATTTGGCTCTGATACCAATTGTTGGATCCCATTTACAGACAACAATTGAAGAACTCCATAAAATATACATATAAGAGAGAAATAAAGAAGAAGAATCATCATAAACTCATCTCATATGCTTTGATTGATGACCAATGGAGGGGATATTGGGAAGAACACCACACTAAACATTAATCGACTCTCATGAAATTCACCTAGTCTGTGTGTGTTAAAAGTGTCTTCTCCAACAAGCTTAATAAACAAATGAGCCATGGGCACCTTTATATAGGGCCCATTTACAAATAAAAGGCTCAAGCCCACACAACTATTTAAAAAGCCCAAATACAATTTCTTTATAAAACATTCAATTAATTGGGGACTAATTTAAGCTAACATTTCTTTCATGACATCTAGTCTTGAATAAAATTTATTTTCTCAAAAACAAGATTCTATTTCTAGTCTTGAATAAATCTGATATCTTTTCTCAAAATTATTCTGACTCCGATGTAAGTTCAGATTTATTGTCTGATCAGATTGGTTGCTTAGGTAAAATTATGTCTTCTGATTTAAATATTAATTCGGAAATTCTTGATGAATCTTTTACGCTAAATGATCAGTATTATAAACGAAAGCGTAAAAGAAGAAGGTCAAAAAAGTCAAAGAAACAAGATAAAGTAATTTCTGACAATTCTAATTCTTCTGATTCAAAATTTTCAGATAGGACTTTGAGCACATCTTTCAAGCAGATTTGGAGAGCCAAGCGGATATCAGATGATTCTACGACTGATGAGGATAGATGTGTAGACAAACTTTATAAAAGCGATTCATTTGCTACTTGTAATAAAATTTCAAAATATTCTATAAAGCAAATGATTCGAATTTCAAAAATGTCTCATGTTCTTCCTCGAATTCTAGTTCAGATGATAATGTTTTGTCTTTTTCTGATGATTGTGCTTATTATTCTGATGATCTTTCTCGTGCTTTAACTGTCAAATCTTATAAATATTTCCCCATAAGAACTGCAACTAACTTTCATGGGCCCAAATTCAAGTAGGTACTAAAATCTCAGTCTGACTCAAAGTTGCAGGCACCTCATGTCAAGGGGGAGTAAGAGAAATATGGCTCTTGAGTAAATCAGCTCAAGACCCGGACTTCATTCTCAACATTTTGGCTTCTGAGTAATTCAGCTCAGAACCCGTGCTTCAAAGACTTCGACTTCTAAACATGTCAGTTTAGGACTCGTTCTTCAAATGTTTTTAAGCCTCTGACTAATGAGAAACTGTGAGTACATCAATTTTTTTTCCGCTGCATATATCTCTGATTATGATGTTGTTTCAGTTTTCTCAAATATTTTTAAAAGAACCTGAGCATTTCAATTTCAACTCCTGAATTTGTTCAACCCAATTTTTTTTATGAGACACATATTATTTATACATTGTGTGAAAGATAATATTATTGAATTATATTTTGTTTCAACTGAATATAGACTTGCCGATCAAATGTTTTTTTTTTCAAATCTCGGCATGTTGAATTTAAAAGTTTAAACCTTCACAAATTCTATTCTATAGAGTAAAAGTTTTATAATTTTTCTTTCTTTTGAATAAAATGTGTGTCTAGGATAAATTTTCAAGTTGATTTGTTAATATTAAATTTTTATATGTTTATCATTCAAGTCTAACAAAAGTCGAAAAGTCAGCAACATGTTTGTAACTTTTGATATTGCTTTAAAGTTGTGTGATTCGGAATATTTATAGTTTACAATGCTTAGAAAACCTAAAAAGTTGGAATTTTGGATCGTAATGTAAAATATGGGCTAAGCACTCAGACATAAAACTTTGTGATTGAGATGATTATTAAATTCTTATAAAACAGAAATCTCTAAGTTTAACAGTTTGTACCTGTGACCTTTCTGGTTTGGGAAAGTAAGTTATGTGGGATGCTTGTCATCTGGTCCCCTAAGGTCAATTGATTTGGGAGTGATCGAACCCAAATCCTTCTATAGAATCAGATCGAAAGTCATGTTCTACTAGTATGAATGGGTTTAGGATATGTCGATGTAGCCTTTCTGATCTGGGAGAGTAAGTTCCAAGGGGTGTTTGACACCTAGTCCCATAAGGCCAACTGGTCTGGGAGCGACTGGCCCAAATCCTGCAATAGGGTCAGATAGAAAGTTACGTTTACGGCATGTTCTTTACTTACCAAACTTTCTGATTAAAAGATGCCAATGTGCACAAGCTTAAAAGATGCCAAAGAGCACACTCATGTAAAGATGCCATAGTGCACAATGCTAAAATATGCCAATGAGCACACATCTCATGATACTTGGTGATATGTTTGAGTTGTAATAAACCTATAACTTTGTGAAAGTCTGAATTCTTGTTGACTTAGTGTGATTATTTGCAAAGTTCTTTATTATATTTTTAGAATTGCATTTTCTTGAAGCTAATCAAAGTTCGCATGATAGCACACTGAATAGATTGATGAACGTTTTTTGAAACTGAACATGTCTTAACTTGATATGAAATAAAACTTGTTTCTGTATCCAAACACATATATTTGATTTCATCTGATGGATTTTCTTGTGATATTTTACTAAGTAGAATTTTATTTGTTTCTGTTAAATTTTTTTATATATTTAGTCGTTTCAAAATACATATTCAGTATATTTTTCTTTTTACATTGATGTTTACATTTTTGTGTTCTCATAATTTTATAAATGGGTTTGTGCATTATTCAAGGGGGAGTGAAAAAGGAGATTTTTCTAAAAAGATCATATATGTTTTTTGAGGGGGAGTATTTGGTTTCCTATATGAATGCTAACTTGTATTGTCATATTTAGTGCATTTGTGTAGGGGGAGTCAAAAAGCTAATCAGGTGAAAATTTTCAGTTTCCAAGTCATGTTTGCGCCACCAGTTGGTAGAGCAAAGCTTAGTTTGCGCCAACAGCTTCTAGCACAAAACTAGCTTTACGCCTCCTTTGGTTAGCGCAAAACAAGCTTTGCGCTTCTATCTGTTAGCGCAAATCTCACTTTGCACCACCAGCGTGTCGTGCAAATCTCTCTCTTGTCTCCTTTAATCTGATTTTCCAGATCTTAAGCTGTCTCGTCTCCAACATTTGCATGGCCAAGTTGATACAGATCATCAAGGTCATGAGGGGGAGAAGTTAAGGAGAAGTTAAAGAGACAAAGAGCTCAAACATTTATCTGCTGATCAAGATTCGCTCAAGATTCTATTCTTCTCTGATATACCAGTCTTTTGCTGTTCCTGCTCCGACCACCACTGTTCATTCAAGGTCATTTAAAAGAGGTGTGTCGTTTAGAGCACAAGCTGATGAACCGATTGGTCTTTCAAGTTTATTACAAACTGGTCCAGTCTTGTCAAGGCATCAAAGGCAACTGTGTTTAAAAGATGATGAGAAGAATTTTTTTAAGTTAAGAAGCTGATTCGCAAAGTCGCCTAGATGGTCAGTGCTGATTTAGAAGATTGTTTTTGAAGACCACAACGCCAATGATTACTAAGGGGGAGATTGTTAAGTCTGATTTTATAGTAATCATTGTATTTATAGGCTTGGTCTTATACTGTACTTAGATAGGTTTTATCTGTGTATAAGTCAAGGGTATTTAAGTCCCTTTGGTCTTGTGTCTTTGTAACACTTCACGCATATTCAATACAAGAACTCATCTCTCGCTTTACTCTCTCTCTCTACTTTCTCTCTCTAGGATTTAGAGATTCTTGGATTAACATCTACATCTCTACCACTAGGACCTGATATCCTCCTTCTCGGAGGTACACATCAAATAACATGCCTCCGTCTCTCTTTGAAAAAGATATGGCTTTCTACAATTTATTTGATGCATCAAGTATTCCCCAAAACACAACCACTTTTCCCTACCTACTAAATAAGCCTGAGCAACCCGTTGCTCAAACTTTAACGTGTTTGTTGTTCTAGATTCAAGCTACTAAACACACATCAAATGTAGAAATCATCTTGTATTGATTTGATCTTGGATTACAATGATTCCTATATCAATATTCAAAGATCTCACAGTGCCACATGTCTTACAATTTCTCTCTCTAAAAACTAACTGTGTGTGTTCTTGTATATCTAATGTGTTAGAGCATAAATATGTTGGATACAAGATCATAGAAGATTGACGACTGAAGGTCAAAGCTAAAGTCAACTCTCAGCATCAAAGTCAAAGTCTAGTGTAATAAAGTCAAAGTCAAATTTTGTATTTTCTGTTTTATATTGTTTGCGCGTTTCTGTGTTGTGCGTGAACAGTGGTTTGCGTGTTTTAGTTGTGAGTATAAATAGCTTGTTGTGCATGTATCTTGTAACTAGAGAGAATTCATAGCATTGTGAGTGTATCTGAGTTAGAGAGAGAAAGTCTCTGTGAGCGTATACTTTGTAATTGAATTCATTTGTGAAATAAAAGTGAAATTTGATGGAATTAATTGTCATCGTGTGATCACATTGTTAATTGGAATAACAATTGGTATCAAAGCAACCAAAGTTCAGAGAACATGGATCTAATTTGAATTTTTGATCGAATTTTGGAAGAACTCGCAAAACGGACTGTAGAGATTCGATTTTTGGATTTGAGTGATGTTATTGGTTCGAATTTTGTATTGTTAGATTCAATTTTATGTCTAGATCAAGTTTAGTTTGAATAGTATTGTCAAATTTACAATAGATCGATCTGAATTTTGATTTTTGTGAAGTTTTGTTCGAAGCTTAGACGAACACTGTTCTAAGATCGAAGTTGTATTTTTAGTGTTTTTGTTTGTAATAATTTTATTGTAATCTGCTCGAAATTTGTTCTAAGTGATCTCTACAAAGTTTCATGCAAATTGAAGATGATTTGAATCGAAATCAGAGGTGAAATCGAATTTTTAGAACTGTTCAAGGCAAGAACTCGCTAGACCTGAGAAACTCTCTAGTGAAGAACTCGCAGGCTCAAGAACTCGCAAAGTAATGTTGATTTGATCTGTGAAGTGAAGAACTCGCTAATAGCCTTGTGCATGAAGTAGAAACTCGCACATCACTAGGTGCGAGTAGTTACTGTTCATCATCAGTGTCGTGCGCGAAGTAGTTCTTGCGAGAAGTGTTTGTTGTGCGCGAAATATCCTTGGTTATATTTTTCTAAGTATAAAACTCGCAAGTCCCTGTTCTTGCGCGTTTATATTTAGCGAGTTTCATTTTTCGAAATTTGTCTAAGTCTCGAACTCGCAAGCTTTTGCGAGAAGTTCCAAAACTCGCACATTGTATCGTGCGAGAATCTTAGAACTCGCATAAAGCTTGTGCACGAACCTTGGTTCACGCAAGCTTTGTCGTGCACGAAGCTCAAACTCGCACATCATTGTGTGCGAGAAGTGAGTTCACGCAGTCTTCCTTGTGCGCGAAGTGTAAAACTCGCACATAGGCATTTGCGTGTTTTGTTCAATTTCTTTGATTATGCGTGTTCTGTCCTTAGTGAATTTTCTGATTTTATTTTCTGAAATTTAACTGAGTTTGATTTTTGTAGATCCATCTTTATTATCTGAATTTTGATGATCATAAAAGCAGTGTAGATCAAAGATGACTTCCAGAGAAGCACTTGCTATCGGAACCGATGTTAAACCACCTGTACTCTTCAAGGGAGAGTATGAACAATGGAAATATAGGTTCATGGACTTCATAGAAAGACATGTATTGGGTGATCTTATGAAGAAATATTTGGAAGAAGGAATCATGCCAATTCCAATAAAGACTCATACTGTTGGAAATGAACATAGAGAGTATCCACTTCCAACTGATGAATACACTCAAGAGCAGAAAGACTGAGTAAAAGCTGATAAATTGGCAAAATCATTCATTATTCAAGGCATACCAAACGATATATATGTCAAGATTGATAGCTACAATGCTACCGAAAAGCAAATGTGGGATCAACTGGAGAAAATGATGATTGGATCAAAAATTGGCAACCAGCTCAAGATTTCTAACTGCCTCAACAACTATGAGGAGTTCAAAGCCAAAGAAGGAGAATGTCTGGAAACCACTTATGACAGATTTGTGACCTTACTGAATGAGTTAAGCAAGAACAAAGTGAAGAAGTCACAAATTGAGCTGAATGTCAAGTTTCTCAGTATATTACAACCACTGTTCTAAAAAACTCGCCGCACAGCCGCCATGGCGCGCCATGGCACCAAGGCTTGTGTCTCACGCCACGTTAAGCTCGTGGCACGCCATGGCCTAATGCGCAGTTTTTGTAATGCAATATTTGGTATTTTTTATGTTTTTAATGTCTTATTTGCGGGTTTTTACTATATAACCTAATTTAACTTTTTTATTACTATTGACTCATTGAATAACATGCCAAAACATATGTTTTTATATATAATATTATATATAAATTAGAAATTTGACGCCATAAGTCACGCCTTGAAAACGTCAAGGCTTCGCCATGGCTCATAAGGCTTGAGGCTCGGCCTCGCCGCCACGCTACGCCTCACACCATTTAGAACCTTGATTACAGCCTGAGTGGAAGAGATTTACCTGACAGATGAAGCAGTTGAAAGATCTGAATGAGATTCCTCTCCACGAGGTGTATGAAACTCTTAGACAAAATGAAGAGGAGGTAGATGAGATTAAAGAGGAGAAGAAAAAGGCTGATAAAGCAGTTGCTGATCCGATTGCTCTTGTTGTGAAGAAGAAGTGTGTGAGCCTCAAGAAGAAAAAGAAAGTAATAGTTTATGAGTCCGAAGAGGCAGAAAGTGATGAGAATTCATATTCTGATGATTGTGAGAACCTGAAGCAGACTATGCTTATGTTGACCAAAGCATTTCAGAAGAAATTTTACAAAAATCCTGGTTCAAATAGTCAAAGATATTCTTCGGGGTCTAAGAACTATGAGCACAAAGAGAGGGTAGAAGGACAGAGAATAGAAGAAAAGAAGCCTGAGGAAAGGATGTACAGAGCTGAAGAGAAGAGGCAGCCAGAACCGACAAAATGCTACAACTGTGGCAAAATTGGACATTTTGCAAAAGATTTCCGAAGGTTAAAAACTCCGAGTATTACAAGAACAAAATGCTCTTGGCAAAGCAACAATAGGCAGGCAAGGCATTAATGGGGGAGGACGAGTTCTGGCTTGATCATTTAGATGAAGATGTTGAGAAAGAAGAGACAACTCATATTTGTCTCACGGGAAAGACAGATGTTGAAGGTGAAGCTGATTCTGATGATGAAGAAGAAAATGAAGTGGTTTGTGTTATGTCTAAATCTGATTTTCTTAATGCCATGCAAGCCATGATGGTTGAACTCCAAGAAGTAAAGTCTAAACATGAACGCGAGAAAAGTATCATGAAAGAAAACAAACAATCAATACTGAAACTTAGCAAGGATCTTGCTGAGAAGAATGTATTGATTGAAGCTTTACATAAAAACATTGATACTTGTGCAAAAGAAAAGACTATACTTCATACTGAATTATCTGAAACTGTTTCAAAATATAAACTGTGTGAGTTTGAATCAAAAGAGATTTCTAAAATGTATTATTCGCTTTCAGAAGAAAACAAATCTTTACATGAAAAAGTGAATGTTTTGGAAGGAAAATTATAGACTTTGGGTCAAACTGAACAAACCATTCATCTAAACAAACCTAAAGAGAACAAAGAGTGTTGGGGACTCGGTTATGAGAATCCATATTATCTCAAAAAGGGTATATCAGAAGTGCCTTCTCTTTATGATTTTGGATTTTTAAAACTGGCACCACAATACCCTGAACTCCAAGTTGAGTTGACTAAACTATCTGAAGAGGATGAAGCCAAGGAAAATGAGAAAAGAAAGAACACAACTAAAGTTCAACTTCCATTTCGATATGAGAGGTTGAATAATAGTTATAGTTCTGATAAATCAAAATGTCTTACAAATGACTATTTTGAAAGTTATTCTTTAAAAGAAACAGATGCTAAGCCTATCGAAGGTAAGCTTTACGTCCCTCCTCTCGTTTTGGAAAGTAAAATTTCTGAACTCGAGAAAACTCTAGCAGAAGAAAGGATTTTGATTGATCTTGAACAAACTATATTTTCTACTGTGTTTAAATATACTGATTTTTCTAAATCATCCAAGGCTTCAAAATCTAATGATATGTTTGGTCTATTTGATGATGAGTTTGATTTTTTAAACTCTGATGGTGATTTAGATGAATGTGTTGCTCAATTTGATTTTAATGCTAAACTTCCTGATCATTCAAAATTTGTCATAAACTCTTTTGGATTACCAAGTGTGTACGAAAAAGGTGAAACATCAACGAAAGTTGATAAATCAGTTCATGTGAAAACCAAAGTTGCCAAAGGTAAGAAGAAGAAATCTGGGCATTCACAGAAACCGACCACCACTGGTAAGCCAAAGAAGAAGCATTCTCTTGATTCTCACAGTTCTAATTCTACTGTTTTAAATGTTTCAGATATGAGGAAGAAAAAGAATAGAGTTAAATCAACTTGGTTACCAAAGAAGAAGGTTGAAGAGAAGACGAAATCATTGTCGGATTCTTCTTGTAATAGAAATACTGATAGTATTTCTGATATAATTGAGAATGTTACTTCTAATAAACAAAAACTTGTAACTCATTACAAGAAGTATTCAATAAAGAAATTATTCCAGTTATCTCTGTATGCTAGAAAGTTTTCTAATAATCGTCGGAATGATTTTGCTTCTCGACAACATTCTAATTATTGGTTTGACATGTATCATGTATATTCTTATTGTAGGGTTTCAATACAATTTAGAAACAGATAAAACACAGTGGAAAACCAAAGTAATTTTGGTTACAACAATTATAGAAAACTTTTCTATAAATAAATATTAAAACCCAATCGGATCCAATGATGCATTTAATTAAAATAAAACCACACCATAGGGTGTTTAGAATATGTACCTTTCAAAACTGTTGTGGTTGAACTAGCTGAGAACTTAGAAACCACACACGAACACGTTTCCCGTCTCCACCGGGTGTTAGCCCAAGAACCCTAGATCTATATGTGTTTTACAGAAAAGAAAAGATTTCTTTTCTGTATTTATCTGTAAGGATAATTTTATTTCGAAACCACTTAAGAAAAAGGTTTAGCCCAACCCCTTTTTTATACTAGAAGAGTTATAGTTAGATTATAACTCAACTAAGGATTAAATAAGGTTTAGTAATTATCTATAATATTTAAATTCAAATTCAAATATATATATATATATATATATATATTATCCCTTTTAAACTTTAAAGATAATTATATATATATATATATATATAATTACAGATAATACCCCGTAATTAACATAATTACGTTTTCACCCTGTAATTACCATAATTACAGTTTAACACATATATTCAAAATTATCCTTCAAGAATAACTATTTCCTTAATCAACTTGATTTAATCCGGGTTTCTAAAGATGGAAACAAACGCATTCTTTGTGTGCGACCCTATAGGTTTACATACTCCTCAGCAGTATCTCTGTGTGACACGTGTCGTGGGCATATAATAACTTACATTCTCCCACTTGCACACGATACACAGTAACACAGACGATGGTAAGCGTCTAGCAACATGTCACCGCCCCCAAGGCTATGTAAATGTGCTTTTACCTTCGAGCAATTTGATTGATCTAATCAATCATATAGTAGAATTATTCATTATCCTTTTGCTTCACGATATTTTATTTTGAACTTAAGGCATAGATCTATCTCATCATTTATAGTTCAAAGATTGTGTTTCTCGATCCCAACATATTTGATTATACAAGTGTCATTAGTCCAACTAATCCACTTGTTCATGCATGTAAATCATAATATGTAATCGAGGGGCCCAGAAATATCTCTCTCATCTTGAGAGGAGCAAATCCCATATTGCATGTACACGACTAACTACATAATTCATGTTATACCTAATATAGCCCTTATGATTACCCGGTCAAGGGTAACGTTAGACTATATCAAAGTATAACACTCCTTGTGCATTAGATCCCAATGCACATCTCAAGTCTGAGGATAAATAGTGTTATACTATTTCAAGACTCACCTTATGACGCCGATCTATGAGGTGATCTTGACCGTGGGTCTTGTCCAACGCCTTGTGCTCCGACAAGCGCATGTGACTCTGGTTGCACCTAGTGCACTTCCAACTTGGACTATGACCAGACTTCACAATGATCTTGATTTATTACTAGTCCCCTAGTAATAAGTGATCAAGGATAGTTTTAAATAATATGATCATCATATTCATTCAAGGATACTTAAACATGCTAATAAAGAACACATAAATGTTTAATGTATATACTCATACCCAATATGCTATATCAGATAAAAACATAATTGTTTTAATGTTCCAAAAAGTTTAAAGTTTTACTAAAATTATTAATCAATAAAAAAAAATCCTTAAGCCTATAACATGAACATCATGTTTGTTTTGAGACATAGGCTTGACAAGTAGATTTGTATGTAAGCTCTTATAGCTCATAGTACATCCGTTCAATACATATATCCCTATTACAATTTAAGTCATTACTGTTGGTTTGGAAACTAGCATCTATGCATCCTCAAACACACAAATCTCTTTCCTAACCGTTGTATAGTAAGAACATATCTTTAGTTATCCTTAGATACCTCATAATGTTCTTCATTGTTATACAGTGAGCATCACTTGGTTTGACTAATATCTTCTCGTCATACACAAGGTATACGAGACATCCGGTCTTAGTACATTAACATGGCATACATGTTTGAACAGTTGGCTGAAAACACAGGGAACACCCTTTATACTGTTCATGTCCTCTTTAGTTCTAGGACTCTGAGTTATACTCAGATGTACACTATGTTCTATTGGCAAGTTTCCTTTCTTGGAACCCTTTGTCTTGAAGTGTTTCAAGATCTTGTCAATGTATGTAGTTTTGCTTAATCTAATTAAGCATTTTGATCTGCTACGAGAGATCTTTATACCAAGGACTTTGTCTCTTCTAGATCCTTCATCGCGAAGTACTATCTTAATCCATGATTTTACACCTTCAAGCATTGGGATGTCATATGGGATCTAGAATACTATTATGCTCCCACTGACCTTCTTGTATACAAGATTTCAATTACGAGATGATTGTTCTAGTCCATAAATGGACTTTTGCAACTTGCATTTTTAGGTTTGATGTTTTAAAGCCTTGTATACGTCCTCGCTCAATATTCCTTTTAAGGAATGTGGCTTTTTGACATCAGTCTTCATGGCATCTTGCCATTTATCAGTAATCCGCTCTTCGGATTATTTTGTATCTCGTTTATTATCTTCAACAATTTGTTGAAGCTCAATATCTTGTTGAATGTCAGTGTCAACCATCGTCCCATCTTTGTGGTTCTTGAATTTCTTCAAGATCTATTGTGTCCCCATTTGTGATTCTTGATAGAAAATCGTTTCTTAAGAACTCACTATGGTGCGTTAACAAAACTTTTGTTCTCGCTAGACCTGTAGAAATAATATCCAATTGGATATCACATAAAGATGTACTTTTCAGACCTTTGAATCATGTTTTCCAAAAGCTTTATGCTTAGCTTAAACATTATAATCCCATATTCTCAAATATGATAACTTTGGGATCTTCCCAGTTCATATTAAGAGAGTGAGTTTTATTCGTCCTTGTTGGTTGCTACATAAACTAGTATTTGGGCAACTGTTTCTAAAGCATAACCCCAGAAACATTTAGGCAGAGTGGTGAGACTCATCATAGAGTGAACCATGTTCAACAGGGTTCTATTTCTCTTCTTGGATACACCGTTGTGATGCGGTGTCCCGTGAGGAGTCAACGGGGATACAATCCCAAAAATCTCTAGGATGATCTATCGGCTTAGATATTCATGACCTCGATCTAACCGAAGCATCTTTATCCTTTGCCAAATATACTCACTACTTCTTTCTAAAACTCTTTGAAAATTTCAAAGCTTTTATATTTGTTCTATTAGGCAAACATACCTATGTATACTGAAGTTATCAGTAGGATGTAATGAAGTAGTGATGACCGTATCTTGTGACATAACTATAAGTCTCACATACATCAGTATGGTTAACCCCTAATAGTTCTTGTGGCCCTTAAAGGTTTACCCTTTGAAGGCTCTTTTGTCATCTTGACTAACAAGATACACATATATCATATGAATCATCATATGATTCCAACTCTCCGTCCGTCTAGAGTTTGGCTATGTGTTTCTTGTTTAAATGTCACAAATAGATCATTTTTAAGCCCCGCTTAATTCGTTATAATGATTTATAATTACAACTATTAATTTCATAAAACATTTATTAAGATAAAACGAAAATTTATTTCTAAAACATAAATTCGGTTCGTTGTAATTGAGAAAATGAAACTAAATTCCTAGTAGCACTAGGTACATGATGACACTTGCTAAGTGTTAATGTAAGACCATCTGGAAAGTTCATATCATATGTCCCTTTGAGCAACAGCTAGCTTAGCTTCATTTGGTCTGGTTTCATCTTCTCTTCACTTCTTATTTCCTGAAAAAGTAGTACTAATATGAGTATCATACTCAATATGTAACACTTATTCAGAAGTAAATTAAATCAAATGGTAAACATACCTGAAGGTCCGGCTCTGGTAGCCTCTTGCTTTTTTTTTTTTTTTTTTGATTTCTGCCAATCGGGCTGGACAAGTTCTCATTTGGTGCCCATGGTGAAAACAATTATACCATACTGCAACCTCAGGAATTTCTCCTTTGCCCTTATCTATGCTGGATCTTCCAACATGTGTTTTACCCTTGATTAACTCCCCCTTTTTCTTGATTATCCCACTGTCAGGTTTGATCATCAAAGCCTGTTTTGGTTTGATTGAACCCAACTTGGATTTCATATCCTTCTCAGTAGTTTTAAGTAAGCTGTAAAGCTCTGTGAGAGTTTTATTCAAACCTTTCATATTATAGCCCTTAATGAACTGTTTATATGTTTTGGGTAGAGAGTTAAGAAACATATCGATTTCCAACTCTTGACCCAGTGGGAAACCAAGACGAGTCAGTTGGTCAAAGTACCCTTTCATTTTCAAAATGTGGGTACTAACTGACGAACGCTCAGTCATTTTACAAGCACACAATGCTTTAATTGTATCAAATCTCTCCCGTTTTATTTGTAACCGAAACATAGACTTCAGTGAAGATATCATATCCCAAGCAGTCATGTTTTTATGATCCCGTAATAATTCTGGAGTCATGGTGGCTAACATTAGGCAACCAACAATCAGAGAGTCATCTTGGTACTTATCATAAGCAGTTATGACATCAGTTGGAGCATTTCTGACAGGAGCATTTGGAGGGGGGGGTTTCAAGAACGTAGAACTTCTTTTCATGCCTAAGGACTGCCCTTAGGAATCGAAACCATTTGATGAAGCTCGTTCCATCCAATTTTTCCTTATCCGGGATTGACCGTAGTGTAAATTTGGATAAGTTGTTTGAGTTCGAATATGAGGTAGACATCTACAAAAACATGATTTCATTTTAGTAACTTTAATGTCTCAAATAAATAGATTAACCTTTCAAAAATCATTTGATTTGAGCTAAGATCCATATTTCACCTACTTCCATAAATGGTCAAGCAACTGTCTATGGAATTAGGCTATTTAGGTAGGTATCATCCAATTATGTTCAACATAACTCTTAGATGTCGTGGGATCCTATTCAATATATCATATATTGAAATTGGCATGTTTAATCCCACTTCAACGCCTTGAAAATACTCATAAATGGCCAAGCAACTGTCTATGATATTCTCAAGTAAACAAATCATATAAAGTATCGTGATCCCACCTAAATACTAGACTTAGGGTTTACTGGACCAGTCGTCCAAAATGCAACTATTTAAGTGAATGGCCAAGCAACTGTCCACTTAAATCTCGTTAATTTGGCTCCTTATCTTACACTACATTCAACCGGCATGATTGGCTGAGCACTGACCATACTGGGATCCTGTATGCTTGACAAGTACCTTAAATGGGTGGCGTTTAGTTTACGTTTTGTAAAAGGTTGAATTTTAGAAAACATTCTAATTCCCTTTTTAAAAC
Organism: Arctium minus; assembly: GCA_954870635.1. NCBI lineage: Eukaryota > Viridiplantae > Streptophyta > Magnoliopsida > Asterales > Asteraceae > Arctium > Arctium minus. The sequence continues at coordinate 99,668,856 of OX941080.1, read as the reverse complement.
GTTTGACTTTATCTCTAAACTTTTGTTTTAAAAGTTTATGTTATTAAATCGGTTTGAATTTGATAAACATATCAATTATAAAATATCGTATTTTATTTTCCGATTTAAAATTTTGTTGTGTTTGATTTTATTTTTGAAACGTTTGCAGTTGTCATAATAATAATAAAACAATAAATAAAAGTAAACACAAAATAAATAATCACAACAATAATATATGGATTTGCCCCTAATGTGATGTTGTGAGCCAACACAACAGCCACGGTCAATTCTAATGACATCTTCAAGCTCCCACTAGCTTCGCCATCTTGGTGAACTCCAGGGACTCCGTCTCGATCTCTTGGAACTCCGTCTCGGTTTGATTTACAATTTTAAAATAGAAAGATAACATATCTATACTATTTACATTTGTCCCTATCTAGGAAAATTTAAAATTACAACCCTTGCAATTAATACATTTTAATTTTCCAAAATAAAAGTAATCAACCACGAGTCTTTGGGGCAAACCGTATATTATCTATTTATTCTAAACATAAAATAAATATGAAATTGGCCGAATTAACATAATTAAAAAGGCCAAGATAAATGAAACAACTTATTATATGGCAAAATAAAATTAATTGTCTTATTTCAGTTTTAGGTTAACAAACCATGACACAAAACCCTTTTTGACCCAAGCCCAAAATTTAGGTAACAACCTAAAAACAAATTATTTAGGGAAACATTCCATGATAAAAACACTAAATTTAGACCTTAGACCCGACTTTTGACTCAACCGCATGGGGCACCAGTCCAACACCCCAACCACCATCATGGTGGTTGAACCCGGTAAAAGAAAACAAACGATGGCACTGCATGGTTCTAAATTTAAATCCACCCAATACAAATCTATGTGACATACCATTACCAAAACCCAAAGGCAACTCCTTTGGGTCCACTTAGACGGACCCAAAATTTAGAAACTAACGCATCCACCCAATTTTATGGACCAAAAACTTGCAACAACCGGGACGAGGCAAGTGATGAGAAAACGACAATGAACCATATCAAGCGAGCAACACCGGTAACAAAAACGCAGCACCGAAAACTATTGTTTCCAGTGGCCCTTGTCGCAAGACATAATGGCAGTGGCGGCCAAACCTAAAGAACCAGCGCGATCCACCCATGACCGTGGCCTGGTGGTCGACAATTAGACATTCAGAGCCTAATTTCTCAAGGAAACAATATCTACTTTGTTTCCGGCAATAAAACTCAAGCAATAGCCACCAAGGAAAAATTGGCAACAACCACCTGAGGCTTCTACCATGGTGGTGCTTCGACCAAACGAGCGACAACCCCGACAACCCCAACGGCCAAAAGTCGTTGCTGGTTTTAGGTGACAAACCGAATCTTTAAGGGACCGTAGTCCAGCAATGGTTGTTGGTCGACTCCAGAGATCTGAACCTACTTGCCGAGAACCAAAAAAAATCACCAACAACAGTAACAACCATCAACCATAACTCTATTTGAGAGGTACAACCCTAAGTGATGGTCTTCATGGACTGCATCAATCAACCGGCATCAGCCGGTGATGATGGCTAAACAGAAGAACCGGTGAGAAACCGGTGACAAGACAACCATTCACAATCTTGACCGTGGTCCAAGACGGCGGGGAAAACCGGCGAAAAAAAATTGTTGCAGAGGACGTGGATAAACAGCGATGATGACTAGGAGTAGAAACAAACCAACACCGCCACCCTCGAAGGGCAGTGGACTGGACTAGCCATCGGCCGGAAAACAATCTCAGCCCCAACATCGTCGACGGAGATGAGAAAAAGAAAACAAGGTGGATAACATTCCTCCGTCAAGTTACCATTGTCGATAGCAAGCCATAGAAGGGAGAGGCGGCAACAGCCGCCATTCCGGCATTGACCGGCGATTTCGAACGAGAGGGAGAGGGAGAAGGGATCAATTTGCAGGTCACTTTAGACTTTCATATGAGAAAGAGAGAGATCGATTAGGGTTAAAAAAAATTTGGGTTTTGGGATTAACTAGGCTTTTAACATGAGGCCCAATTAGAAATCTAAATCTAATTTAGAAATTTTAGGATTTAATTAAATCTGCCATATAATATTTTGTTCCCCTTTTAATTAAATGTCATCAAAAAGGCTCTGATACCACTGTAGGGTTTCAATACAATTTAGAAACAGATAAAACGCAGCGGAAAACCAAAGTAATTTTGGTTACAACAATTATAGAAAACTTTTCTATAAATAAATCTTAAAACCCAATCGGATCCAATGATGCATTTAATTAAAATAAAACCACACCATAGGGTGTTTCGAATATGTACCTTTCAAAACTGTTGTGGTTGAACTAGCTGAGCACTTAGAAACCAAAGTAGGTTTCCTCTATCGGTAGTCCACACACGAACACGTTTCCCGTCTCCACCGGGTGCTAGCCGAAGAACCCTAGATCTATATGTGTTTTACAGAAAAGAAAAGATTTCTTTTCTGTATTTATCTGTAAGGCTAATTTTATTTCGAAACCACTTAAGAAAAAGGTTTAGCCCAACCCCTTATTTATACTAGAAGAGTTATAGTTAGACTATAACTCAACTAAGGATTAAATAAGGTTTAGTAATTATCTGTAATATTTAAATTCAAATTCAAATTCAAATATATATATATATATATATATTATCCCTTTTAAACTTTAAAGATAATTATATATATATATATATATATATATATATATAATTACAGATAATACCCCATAATTAACATAGTTACGTTTTCACCCTGTAATTACCATAATTACAGTTTAACACATATATTCATAATTATCCTTCAAGAATAACTATTTCTTTAATCAAATTGATTTAATCCGGGTTTCTAAAGATGGAAACAAACGCATTCTTTGTGTGCGACCCTATAGGTTTACATACTCCTCAGTAGTATCTCTGTGTGACACGTGTCATGGGCATATAATAACTTACACTTATCATTCATATGGTTCAAATGTTTTTCAAAAGAAAAGCGGACCCAAATTTAAATGGGTACCAAAATCTTCTTGTGCTAACATTGTAGGACCCATTTTTAAATGGGTACCTAAAGTTATTTTCCTTGATTTCTCTTGTGCTGACCCGTCATATGTGGTACTTGGATAGCGGGTGTTCCAAGCATATGACTGGGCAGAAAGATTTATTGTCTAATTATACAGAGAAATACTGTGGGACAGTTAGATTTGGAAATGACCAATTTTCACCAATTTTGGGATATGGTGACATCTTTCAAGACAAGGTAACGATAACGAAGGTGAGCTATGTTGAAGGTTTAGGGCACAACTTGTTTAGCATTAGCCAGTTCTGTGACAAAGGATTAGAGGTGAACTTTAAAGCCAAAAGTTGTTCTGTGCGTACTGAAGATGGCAATGAACTTTTGGTCGGAAATAGAAAATCCAACCTCTACACAATCAATCCTTCAAAGGTCCAGACTGACAGTGAGGTTTGCTTACTGACAAAAGCCTCGATGCAGCAAAGTTGGCTTTGGCACCGAAGGCTGTCACACCTAAATTTTCGTTACATCAACAAATTGGTCACTGGAAAGTTAGTGAAAGGACTTCCTGAGCTGAAATATGTGAAAGAGCACTTGTGTGCATCATGTGAAAAGGGAAAGATGAAGAGAGCTCCACATAAGCCGAAACCTGAACAAAGTACCAGTTCTCCACTCGAGTTGTTGCATATGGATCTCTATGGTCCTATGCGCACACAAAGCATCAACGGCAAGAAGTATGTTTTAGTTATCGTGGACGACTATTCGCGATACACATGGGTAAAATTTCTAAGATCAAAAGATGAGACGCCCGAAGTACTCATCACCTTTCTGAAGACTACCCAAGTGAACCTGCAAAAATCAGTCAAGCTTCTACGAACAGACAACAACACAGAGTTTAAGAATAAAATCGTTGAAGATTATCTTCAATCGGTTGGGATAACACATCAATTCTCTGCTGCCCGTACGCCAGAACAGAATGGAGTAGTGTTAAGATCATCCAATCTGAAGATTGCAATCTGAAGCTAAAGCCGAAACGTCGACTCTCGATATTAAAGTCTATGTCGTTTGTAATGTAATTCAATGCAATTGTTTGTTATTGTAATAGTTAACTTAATTTAAATATCTATTTCTAATAGATATTAGGTTTAGTTAACTTAGTTAGATAAAGTTAGTTTCTAGTATTTAGTTAGTTATATTAGAAATAATATCTAGATCTAATATCTAGATATTATCTTAGGTAGTGTGTTAGACACACTTTAGTTTAGATATTGTGTTTCTCTAGTATCTCTCAAGATCAGATATTATCAGACACACAAATCATACACTTAAGGGTGTAAAAGAGAGAATACACAGAGAACACAATCAAAGCTTTAATCGATCAACCTTGTAACCATTTGTTATAATCAATACAGGTTGGTAATCTTATTGTGTTGTTAATCTAAGAACTTGATATAGTATTGCGGACCCACAATTGGTATCAGAGCCTGATTAAGATCAAAATCAAGTTTTTCTGAAAAACGTCTCTGTGTTCTTATTGAAAATCGATTTAGTGATTTAAACTGTTTTAGGGGTTAAAATCGATCAGGTTGTGATCGATTAGCATGCTAGATCGATTTGTTGTTGTTTGATTTCATTACTAAGCATTTATCAAGTTCCAATTTGTGGATTTAGTGAGGAAACTGTCGAGAACAAAAAGTCACTGTGCGATAAAATTTTTCTTCAAATAGTGTGTTTAAGTGAGATCGAGTGCTTACATTCAGTACTAGAAGTGTTTCTAGACATATTGGTAGAGATTTGTATTGCTAATCGACAAAGAAAACAAGTTTCAGTTGATTTTTCGTAGAACAGGACGAACAATCGCAAAGCAGAAGAAGAACACATGCAAAGTCAAACTTTGCGCATCTAGCCTGAAACGCAAAGTCCAACTTTGCGCCTCCCACTACAATCGCAAAATTCACTTTGCGCTCCTCAAGTGAAACGCAAAGACCACTTTGCGCTTCTCAAACAGCACGCAAAGCACACTTCTCGCTTCAAAGTGCAAACGCAAACCTCAACTTCACTTCTCGGATCAAGTAAGAAACGCAAACCTCAGTAGTGTTCATATCTTCAGAAGATCAAGTCTACTTTGCGCCTCCAACTGGAAACGCAAACCTCAACTTTACGCTTCCAACATAAATTGCAAATCTTACTTTGTGCGTCCCATTAGAAACGCAAACCTCAACTTTGCGCTTCCCACTTGAAACGTAAACTCAACTTTGCGCTTACCACTTGAAACGCAAACTCAACTTTGCGCTCCCAACTTGAAACGCAAACCTTCTCAAACGCAAAGCTTCTATTCCACACTTAGATTTTTTTTTCAGAATGACATCCAGAGAAGCCCTCGCAATAGGAACTGACACCAAGCCACCAGTTCTCTTCAAAGGAGAATACGAACAGTGGAAGGATCGGTTTCTGAACTTCATTGACAGACATGAGCTGGGTGATTTCATCAGGACATCTATTGAAGAAGGAGTTATGAAACCTGTCATAACGACTCGTGTAGTTGGAAATGTGCCGACTGAAGTTGAACTTAAGTTTCATGAGCTACAAGATGATAACCTTAGAAGAGCCAAAGGCGACAGATTAGCTAAGTCATACATCTTACAAGGAATCCCAAATGAAATATACGTAAAGATTGACAACTACAAGGCCTCCGGCAAAGAAATGTGGGATCAGCTTGAAAAGATGATGCTGGGTTCGAAGGTTGGGAATCAGCTGAAAATCTCCAACTGCCTAAATAATTATGAAGAATTTAGAGGCAGGGTGGGAGAAACTTTAGAAGAAACCTATGACAGGTTTGTGACTTTGCTGAACGAACTTAGCAAGAACAAGGTCCACAAATCTCAAATTGAGCTGAACGTCAAGTTCCTGAGCATTCTTCAACAAGAATGGAAAAGATTTGCAAGACAGATGAAGCAGATCAAAGACTTGAATGAGATTCCACTTCATGAGGTGTATGAAACCCTCCGTCAGAATGAAGAAGAGGTGGATGAAATTCTAGATGAGAATAGACAGAGAGGAAAGACAGTTGATGACACATTTGCTCTTGTAGTAAGGAAGAAAAAGAACAAGACGATTGTGTACGAATCAGAAGAAGATGAAGCTTATGCAAACTCTGACACAGATGAAAATGATCAGCTAAAGCAAGCAATGATGATGCTGAGAAATGATTTTCAGAAAAGGTTCTACAAAAAGTCAACATCAAATAGTCAGAGGTACTCATCTGGTCCGAACAACTACATCCACAAGGAAAGGGTTGAAGGAAGCAGATATGAAGGAAAGAGATCTGAAGGGAAAAGAACAGAGGAGAGGAAACCTAAAGAGAGAAGGTATCAGTATGAAGGGAAGAGATTAGAGGAGAGGAAACCAGAAGAGAGAAAGTTCAAAGCTGAAGGATCCAGTCAGACAGACTCACCAACGTGTTACAACTGTAGCAAAACAGGTCATTATGCCAGAGACTGCCGAAGGCCAAAAGTCAGAAACTCCGATTATTACAAGAACAAGATGCTTCTTGCAAAGCAACAGGAGGCTGGCAAGGCACTGATGGCTGAGGATGAATACTGGCTCGATCACTCAGATGAAGAAGAAGAAGAAGAGGATGAAGAAAAAGATGAAGCCGTCAACATGTGCTTGATGGGCCAAATAGAATCAGATGTTGAAGCTAATTCAGACAATGAAGAAGAGGAGGTATGTAATCTATCAGATTTAGATTTCATGAATAAAATGCATGTCATGAGTTTAAAACAAAAAGAGTTAGAATCTAATCTTAAGCAAGAAAATGGTGTCATAACTGACAAAAACCAATTGATACAGAAACTTAGCAATGAAATTGCTGAGCAGAAAGTATTAGTTGAGATTCTTCATAGAGATAATGACACCAACGCTAAGGAAAAGACAATAACTCTTAAAGAGAATTCTGATCTTAAGTCTAAACTGCTAAAAAGTGAGATAGATATTTATGAGCTTACAAAATTGCATGCTTCTTGTACCAAAGAAAACTTTTCTTTACTGGGAAAATTAAAAAGTTTGGAAGAGAAGTTATATAAAATGGGTCAAACTGAACAGACTGTTTTTCTAAACAAACCCAAAGAGGAAATAGAGAGATGGGGAATCGGTTATAAGAATACTCACTGTCTACAAAAAGGGAAGTCTGAAGTGCCAGGACTTTATGATCATCTTTCAATGCAATTAGCTCGCAGAATCCCTGAGTTTAAAACATTTTGGACTAAACTATCGGAAAAGGATGAAGCCAATGAAACGGAAAAACGATTGAAATCAGCTAAAGTTCATCTTCCATTTAATTATGCGAAGACGAATAATAGTTATAATGAAAATCCTATATATCAAAAGAAGAAAACTCTTTCAAGTGATTTCTTTCCAACTTATTCTGAAAAGGAAATGGAGGCGAAGCCTATTCAAGGTAAACTATATGTCCCTCCTCTCGTTTTAGAACGTAAAATTTCTGAACTCGAGAACTCTTTGTCAAATGAAAGACTTTTGATAAATATTGAGCAACACGTTTTTTCAACCGTGTTTTCAAATTCTGTTCTTTCAAAGACTTCAAACTCTGAGGATTTGTTTGGTTCCTCAAATAAAGGATTTGATTTTTTGAACTCTGACGGTGGTGTAGATAATGGTTCTAATCAATTTGACTTTAATACCAAACTTCCTAACCATTCATTTTTTATTAAGAAATCTTCAAGAAAGACCAGTATGCCTGTTAACAGTGCAAAATCAATGAAAGTTGATAACTCAGTCTCTGTGAAAGCTAAACATGCTAAAGGTAACAAAATATCTCAGCATTCACAGAAACCGAACACTACTGGTAATTCCAGGAAGAAGCAGTCGCTTGTTGCTCAAAGGTCTAACTCACCAGTATCACATGTTTCAGATCTGAGCAAGCAAAGGCCAGAAGTAAATTCTCAATGGCAACCCAAACGGAAGCTTGACAAGACCATTTTATCGTTTAGTAGTGTTAATTGTAATAAGACTTCGCTTAGTAAAGATGTCCTAATTGCTGATATTGCTGTTTTGAACTCAAAACTTGTTGTTTCTCGTAAACAATATACAATGAAGCAATTATTTCAGTTATCTTTATCTTCTAGAAAGTCTTCTATTTATGATAAACATGTTTCTATCTCTTGTCAAGATTCTGGAGATTGGTTTGGAAATTACCATGTGCATTCATCTCATACTAATTCTTCAAATACATTTCAAAAGAAAAGAGGACCCAATTTGAAATGGGTACCAAAATCTTGTGCTAACACAGAAGGACCCAAATTCCAATGGGTACCTAAGGCTAAATCTGTGTTGTAGGCACACAAAGCTTAGAGAGAATTCGACTTCTGATTATGTACAGATCAGGACTCGTTCTTCAATGTCAAAATAGGTTTTTGGATAATGCAGTTCAAAACCCGAACATCAAAGTCAAAATAGGTTTTGAACAAATCAGTTCAAGAACCGCACTTCGGTAATCAAAGTGAATATTCCAAAGTTGTCGTATAAATATCTAAATTTGAAATTTCTCTTATGCAGACTAGTCATACATGGTTCTTGGACAGCGGATGTTCCAAGCACATGACAGGGCAAAAAGAGATACTGTCCAATTTTAAAGAAAAATATTGTGGAACAGTCAGATTCGGCAACGACCAATTTTCTTCAATCATGGGATATGGTGATGTACAACATGACAATGTCACGATCAAGAAGGTGAGCTATGTAGAAGGCTTACGACACAACTTGTTCAGTATAGGCCAGTTCTGTGACAAAGACTTAGAGGTCAACTTCAAAGCCAAGAGATGTTCAGTTCGCAATGAAGAAGGCGAAGAACTCTTGGTCGGTACTCGAGAATCAGACCTCTACACAATCAATTTATCAAATGTCCAGACTGACAAGCAAGTTTGTCTACTGACGAAAGCCTCGATGCAACAAAGTTGGTTATGGCATAGAAGGCTCTCTCACCTCAACTTTAGGTACATCAACAATCTGGTCAGTGGAAAGCTAGTCAAAGGACTTCCAGAACTCAAATATGAAGGAGAACATCTTTGTGCAGCTTGTGAAAAGGGCAAGATGAAGAGGGCACCTCATAAACCAAAGCCTGAACAAAGTACAAGCGCTCCAATAGAGTTATTGCATATGGATCTATGTGGTCCAATGCGAACTCAAAGTCTAGGCGGAAAGAAGTACATACTCGTGATCGTGGACGATTACTCGCGATACACATGGGTCAAGTTTCTACGTTCAAAGGATGAGACACCTGATATTCTCATCACATTCCTAAAGACGACCCAGGTGAATCTACAGAAACTGGTCAAGTTTCTACGAACAAATAACGGCACAGAGTTCAAGAACAACAAAGTTGAGGAATATCTCGAATCTGTCGGGATTTCACATCAATACTCTGCTGTTCGAACGCCTCAACAAAATGGAGTGGTCGAAAGAAGAAATCGAACGCTAGTCGAGGCTGCTCGTACTATGCTAAGTCAATCAGACTTACCTCTATTTTTGTGGGCAGAAGCTGTATCGACCGCGTGCGACACACAGAATCGTTCCATGGTACATCGAAGATTCAAGAAGACTCCTTATGCATTAATCAACAACCGAACACCGACAATCAAATACTTCCATATATTTGGGTGCAAGTGTTTCATTCTAAACGATAGGGAGAGTCTAAATAAGTTCAGTGCTAAGGCGGATGAAGGAATCTTCATTGGCTATTCCTCGACATCAACTGCATTCCGTGTTTATCTAAAGAAGTTAAAGACGGTGATTGAAAGCATCAACGTCTCGTTTGATGAAGAAATGGCTTCCGAACAACAACGTTCAGAACCCGTTATAACAGGAATACTAGCTTCTGGGCAACTCAGTCCAGGACCAACGTCTCAACAGAATAAATCAGATGAAGTATCAACTTCTACTAACCATTTATCTGATTTAGATTTATTATTTGAATTGTTTTATGATGAATTTCTTGGATCTAATGTAAAGAAATCTGTTGTGGTTGACAGGATGGAAGACTTAACGACTACTCATCCAACCAGTTCAGATGTTCCTATTGAATCAAATGCCCTGATTCAACAAGAGATTCCAATTCAAATGACGACTCCAACAGTTGAAGAAGTGACAAATGACTCCTTTCTGAGCAAGTTCGAGCCAACAAGATTATCAGAGGCACTTGCTGATCCAAAATGGGTGGTCTGAATGCAAGAAGAGCTAAATCATTTCGATGCACCTCAAGTCTGGAGACTCGTACCAAAGCCTAAAGGTAAAACCATTATAGGTACGAAATGGGTTTTCAAGATAAAGAAAGACGAAGATGGTACCGTTATCCGAAACAAGGCAAGACTAGTAGCCAAAGGATACAGACAAGAGGAAGGAATAGACTATGACTAAACATATGCTCCTGTGGCACGATTAGAGGCAATTAGAATGTTTTTAGCCTACGCAGCCCACAAGAACTTCACGGTCTTTCAAATGGATGTGAAGACAGCATTCCTGAATGGAATTCTGAAGGAGGAAGTCTACGTCTCTCAGCCAGAGGGTTTTGTTAATCAAAAGAAGCCGAATCACGTTTACATTCTCGAAAAAGCACTCTACGGTCTGAAACAGGCACCTCGAGCCTGGTATGATGTCCTTTCCACTTTTCTAGTCAAGTCTGGGTTTTCAAAAGGAACGATAGATACCACTTTGTTTATCAAAAAGGAAAAACACGATATCATTTTAATTCAAATCTATGTAGATGATATTATCTTTGGTTCTACAAATACTAAGTACTGTAAGAATTTTGCAAACCTTATGGTGTCTAGATTTCAGATGAACTTAATGGGAGAGATGAATTTCTTTCTCGGTTTACAAGTAAAACAATTTTCATCGGGTATTTTTATCAATCAATCAAAATATATTAGGGATATTCTTCGGAAGTTCCAAATGGAAAATTCAAAAACGATTGGTACCCCAATGGCACCAGGTACTAAGATTGGCACCGACCCTTCGGGAAAGGCTGTTGATGTTAGGACTTATAGAGGGATGATAGGTTCTTTAATGTATCTTACTTCTAGTAGGCCAGATATAATGTTTTCAACATGCTTATGTGCAAGATATCAGGCCAATCCTAAAGAAATCCATATGTCTGCTGTGAAGCGCATATTTAGGTATCTAAAGGGCACTGCAGATCTTGGTCTGTGGTATCCTAAAGATACTAGTTTTGAACTAACAGCCTACACAGATGCTGATCATGCAGGTTGTATGTTAGACAGGAAGAGCATGTCAGGACACGTACAGTTCCTCGGTGACAAACTCGTAAGTTGGGCATCGAAGAAGCAACTTTGTGTTTCAACTTCCACGGCCGAAGAAGAATATGTAGCTGCTGCTAGCTGTTGTTCTCAAGTCTTATGGATGCGAACTCAATTACGCGACTACGGTTTCCATTTCAACAAAATTCCGATATACTGTGACTCCAAGAGCGCCATCGCCATATCAGCGAATCCTATTCAACACACCAAAACCAAGCACATAGACGTCAGGTATCATTTTATGAAAGATCATGTTGAAAAAGGAACATTTAAATTTTTCTTTGTAAAAACTGATTATCAGCTTGCCGATTTGTTCACCAAACCCTAAGACGAAAAGAGGTTTAACTTTCTTGTCTCTGAGCTTGGTATGTTAAATCTTAAAATCTAATCAGTAGTTACCTATAAAAGTTTTCTAAATTGTATACTTTTTCATCATTTCTTCATTCTTAACTCTGATTGATATCTGCACTTCTACATTCTGTTCATGATCCAAGGGGGAGAATGAGAAGAAATTTACAAGTGTTCAATATTACTTCGAGGGGGAGCTCATAAAATTTTGCATGTACCTTTTAATGCCAAAAAAATTTTTAATGCAAGAATTTAGGGGGAGCTCTTCAAGTCAAAAGGGAGTACGGATACGACTTCTGATTATTTCTGATCAGAACTCGTACTTTAAAAAGTTTTACTGCTTTTTGTCTTTTCAATTTAAGTGAATAAATTTTACTTTGACTTGACATAAGACTTTTGCAGAATTTTTGAGAGAAGCTTACAAGTTCATATGTTTATGAGTTAAAGCTTAGCTTCATGAGATGAAAGATCACTCGTTAAGGTATATTCGTTTATCTTAATCTCATATATGGTTGAAAGAAGGACAACTTTCAATCATTGGAAAACATTGTTTTTAATGTTCAAACCACTTCCCGATTTTTCAACACATTTTATATTTTGGGAGTGTATTTTAAATGTTTTCATGATCTAAATTGTGCTTTAACTGAAATAGTTAAAACAATATGAGCATCACGTGCATCATAGGAAAACAAAGAATCATTGTGCTAGGAATTAACACAACTTCAATGCAATCACATTAACCAGTGATTTCTACCCAAGAAGTTAATCCATAGTGATTGAGTGTGCAAAGCGAAAAGAAATGAGTGTGATTAGAGAAAGCTAAATGTTTAAAAGAAAGAGCGTGTGAGAACAGAGTTAAAAGAATATCACAACTCTACACCAACTTTTTCTGAGCCGGGTAGCCACAATTCTAGTGATTCACAATTCTTTGGTGATCATTATTGAAACAGGCAACTAACCCATGCCAACTCTTGATCAAACCTCACTATCTACTCATTTTCTACTTACATAGAAAATTTTTCATTTTCAAAGGGGATGCAGCACATTTGCTATCTGATTTTCATTTGGAAAATCTGGATATTGAAAAGAAGGAAGTCTGCCCCACCTTCGCACTTCAAACATGCACATTGAGTCTGTGTTTAACTTACTATTGTCTCAGTGGTTTACACAATTTTGAGCCAACAAGCAATCATCAGTGCTTAATTCTTTCAACACAAGCACGAATACACAAGGAATTAGTTTCTTTGTCATAATGTTTATAGAAATTACCTTTGTGGTGTTTCGATGATTAAATGGAAGCCCTGGGGGAGTCAACATTAAATAGCTCCTTTCCAATGTGTATTTGTTACACACAGTGACTTAGTGTTACTGACAGGCATGTTAACTGATTCATTATTTGATTCAGGTGTTACACGACTACTTTGTCTAGATTTGCAAAGATCTGGATGAATATTTTATGAATTGAAGAATCAGGGGCTCTATAAGCAAGACATTTCTTGTCAACAAAAAGTTTTGATAAAGTCGTTGCACTTTTCATCAAAAAGGGGGAGAATGACTACACAAGAAATGGCAAAGATCATATGTTTCAAGAATCACGTCCAAGATTGAATTCTTCAAAGAGCAAGTATTCTGAAGATATGCTGATTCGAGAGAAATTTTATTTGAAGATACTTTGTTGAAGAATTTCGAGCTGAAAATAGAGATAATTTCTTCCCATGAGCTGAAAGAGAGATAATCTACATCTTTTGGGGAGTTTACTATATCTTGAAGACTAAGAGAGAGAGATTGCATCTTCTGTGCTGAAAGAGAAGATCGTTTTGCCAAATCATTTTCGTAATGATCTTGATCCAAAGGGGGAGATTGTTAAGACACAGTCTCATTGGATTCAAGATCATCCAATCTGAAGATCGCAATCTGAAGCTAAAGTCGAAACGTCGACTCTCGATATTAAAGTCTATGTCGTTTGTAATGTAATTCAATGTAATTGTTTGTTATTGTAATAGTTAACTTAATTTAAATATCTATTTCTAATAGATATTAGATTTAGTTAACTTAGTTAGATAAAGTTAGTTTCTAGTATTTAGTTAGTTATATTAGAAATAATATCTAGATCTACTATCTAGATATTATCTTAGGTAGTGTGTTAGAAACACTTTAGTTTAGATATTGTGTTTCTCTAGTATCTCTCAAGATCAGATATTATCAAACACACAAAACACACACTTAAGGGTGTAAAAGAGAGAATACATAGAGAACACAATCAAAGCTTTAATCGATCAACCTTGTAACCATTTGTTATAATCAATACAGGTTGGTAATCTTATTGTGTTGTTAATCTAAGAACTTGATATAGTATTGTGGACCCACAAGTAGTAGAAAGGCGAAACCGGACGCTAGTCGAGGTTGCTCGTACTATGCTCAGCCAATCCGATCTACCTTTGTTTCTGTGGGCAGAAGCTGTTTCGACTACGTGCTATACTCAGAATTGATCAACAACCGGACACCAACAATCAAATACTTTCATATTTTTGGTTGTAAGTGTTTTGTGCTTAATGACAGAGAGAGTCTGAACAAGTTCAGTGCTAAGGCAGATGAAGGAATCTTCATTGGTTATTCTCAATCATCGACTGCATACCGAGTATATTTGAAGAAGTCAAAGACAGTAATCGAGAGCGTTAATGTCACATTCGATGAGGAGATGGCTTCTGAACAACACGGTTCAGAACCCGTACTTACCGGAGTGCTAGCTTCTGGGCAGATCAGTCCAGAACCTGTACCGACAAAGAAGGAATCAGATGAAGCATCAACTTCTAATGCTCATTTATTTGATTTAGATTTATTATTTGAATTGTTTTATGATGAATTTCTTGGATCTAAAGTGACTAAATCTGTTGTGGTTGACAGGATGGATGAATCAACGAATAACAATCCAACCGCTTCAGAGTTATCTACTGAATCTAACTCTCCGGTTCAGCAAGGAATTCCAGTTCAAATATCTTCTCCGATAGTTGAAGTTGTGAATAATAACGAAGAGACAGAAGTGGCTGAATCAGTTGGGTGTATAATAGAGACAAATCAACAGTCTAAACAATCTGTACCAACTGAAGCTTTTGTACAAGTTAATTCAACTGAACCACTCCTTCCTACTATACAAGCTGATGAAGTTGAAAGTGGATTTTTAGATGATAATCATGATCAATCAACATCTAATCCACTCCCTTATAAGCTTCGCTGGACCAAAGATCACCCTATTCACGAAATCATTGGAGATCCAACCAAGTCGGGGCAAACTAGGTCAGCAACTTTAAATCAATGTCTACATGACTCATTCCTCAACAAGATAGAGCCTACTCGAGTATCAGAAGCTCTAGCTGACTCGGATTGGGTGTCTGCTATGCAAGAAGAGTTAAATCAGTTCGAAGCCCTAAAGGTCTGGAGACTTGTGCCAAAACCGGAAGGAAAATCTATCATCGACACTAAATGGGTATTCAAAAATAAGAAGGATAAAGATGGTATCATAGTTCGAAACAAAGCAAGACTTGTTGCCAAAGGCTACCGGAAAGAGGAAGGCATAGATTACGACGAGAACTACGCTCCAGTAGCACGTATAGAAGCAATCCGCATGTTTCTAGCGTACGCTGCTCATAAAAACTTCACAGTCTAGCAGATTGACGTGAAGTCTACCTTTCTAAATGGCATTCTTAAGGAGGAACTACCAGAAGGCTTTGTGAATCCAGATAAACCAGATCATGTATATATCCTGGATAAAGCACTTTATGGGTTAAAACAAGCGCCTCGAGCCTGGTACGATGTCTTATCAAAGTTTTTCGTCAATTCGGGCTTCACTAAAGGTAAAATCGATACAACTTTATTCATTAAGAAAGAAAAAGCCGATATCATTCTTATTCAAATATATGTGGATGATATAATATTTGGCTCTACAAATCCTAAATACTGTAAGAACCTTTCTAATCTAATGGTGTCAAGATTTCAAATGACTATGATGGGAGAGATGAACTTCTTTCTCGGATTACAAGTTAAGCAATTTTCCACGGGGATTTTTATAAACCAAGCTAAGTACATTTTTGATATTCTTCGGAAATTCAAAATGGAAACTTGTAAACCAATTGGTACCTCGATGGTATCAGGAACAAAGATCGGCATAGATCCTTCGGGAAAACCCGTTGATGTTAGAACCTATAGAGGAATGATCGGTTATTTGATGTATCTTACTTCAAGTAGGCCAGATATTATGTTTTCTACATATTTATGTGCAAGATATCAGGCTAACCCCATAGAATCCCATTTGTCTGCGGTCAAAAGGATTTTTAGATATCTGAAGGGGACTGCAGATCTTGGTATGTGGTATCCTAAAGATACTGGTTTTGAACTGACTGCTTATTTAGATGCAGATCATGCTGGATGTATGTTAGACAGGAAGAGCACATCGGGTCATCTTCAATTTCTTGGAGACAAGCTCGTAAGTTGGGCGTCAAAGAAAACAACTTTGTGTATCCACTTTGTTAGGACTGAAAGTCCTAGTGCGTTGAAAGTTGTATAATGCATTTATAAGGGTTCAAATTATAATTGATTGAAAGTTGAATTGTAATTGGGCCTCAAGCCCATTAGGCTTTAGTCGTCCATATTTAAAGTGTTTTGTTAACCTAGTTTTAGGTTAGAGAGTTTAGACGTCATTATTCTAGTTGATAGGTTTACATTTGCTTATTAGAAATTCTCTCTGTAAACCTAAACCTTTATTGAGTATTAATCATATGACTAGAAGTTGTGACTCATTCATTGTTCTTCATTGATTAGTTATTGTTCGTGATTGCACTGTATCTGGGATCTACAATTGGTATCAGAGCGAGATCGAATTAATTTTTATTCGATACGATCAAAAGGTTTGTCTAAAACCCTTTAATCGCTTATATTGGTAAAATCGATATCTGTTTTGTGATTGAGTGTTGATTTGCTTATTTTATGAGTTTGTCTCTGGGATCGAAACATCTACCTGTGTTTATATCTACTTAATCAATTTTCTGAGTTCAGTCTGCTATAATTGATTTTCTGGGTTTACATTTGATTTTTCTGAGTTTACTCTCGATTTTCTAGGTTCATATCGATTTTCTGGGTTTGCATATCGGTCGCTGATATTTGGATATATTAATATTCTGGATTGAGTTGTTAAGTTCGGTCGAGTATAGATCTGTCATATATGTTTTTATCTACAAATATGAGTTCTGCTAATTGACTGTCTGCATATCGATTTTCTGAAATGTTTTGAAATTAAAGTGAGATTTAGGAATCGATTGGGGTTGTTTAATCTGTTTGAAAGTTATCTGTTTATTTGTTCGATCACCATTTTTGTCGAAGTTAATCCGGACTTACCTTGCCCCCGGGTTTGAAATCGCCCTTTGACCAGGTTGAAGTCGACCAGGTTGTTGTTTGACCGGGTTGAAGTGTCCGGGTTGTCTTTCGACCGAGGTGTTGTCTCTCGGATCCTTTCGCCCGGGGTGTTGTGAGTTCACAATCAAAATCCTGCCATCTATAATTTTCTATTAAAATTTTGATTGGGTGATAAATAAGTAGTGGGTCGGTGGAATGAGGCGGCTGTAATTTTTCTTCATCGCATACATATATATATATATATATATATATATCTTTCATCCATCGCTAACGACCGGTGCCTCGCGCCCGATCTCTCCCCGACCGGTCCCTCCCCGACCGACCGGTGCCTCGCGCCCGGTTTGTCGAAAAGCTTTTCAATTTTTAAGAGGTTTTGATCGGTTTGTCGAAAAGCTTTCCGGTTGGTTCAGTGTGACCGTGGACAAAGTTTTTCAATTTTTAAACTGGTAAGGGTTGTTTACAAAGCTTAAACGATCGATTTTGATCGTAAAATTTTCACCCATATCAAGTTTTTAAATTCTCGTTCGGTTTTCGAAAAATCTTCGGTTTCTTTGTTCGAAAGTTTGAGAGATTGTTTCGGAATTTAATCAGTTGAGGGAGCTTAAGGGAACATAAACGATCATTTTTGGTCTAAAAGCTTTAACCCATACTGATTTTTTAAGTTTTCGATCGTTTTCCGAAAAATTTTCGGTTGGTTCGTTTGTGATCGTGGGTTGACCGGTTGAACTTTAATCTGTTAAGGATTGACCAGGGAGCTTTAACGATCGGTTTGCATTATTTATTTCTAACCGTTTTCGAGTTTTGCAGGTGCGTCTCATCGGAGAAGACGATGAATAGTAATTTCGTTAACTTTCCGTTAAGAGACGGTTAATTTCTTTTCATTTTGGTCCTTTTCCGTTAAGTCTCCGTTAGTCCGGTTAGTTTGTTAGTTTGTTTAGTTTTATTTCATTTTTAGTCCAATTTCGTTAGTTTTCAGTTAAGTCCGTTAGAAGTTTTAAATTTTACACTTTTAGTCCCTCTTGTTAGTAGTTTTAGTATATGTCATTTTTAGTCCTTCTAGTTTTAAGTTTCAGTTTGTGTCACTTTTAGTCCTTGTAGTTTTAAGTTTTAGTTTGTGTCATTTTTAGCCCCCGTAGTTCAAAGTTTGATAGTTTGTCATTTGTGACCCCTAATCTTTCAAGTTTCACTTATTGTCACTTTTGGTCCTTGCACTTTAAAGTTTCATCTCTTGTCAAGTTCAGTCCCTGGACTTTAAGCTTTCCAAGTAACAAGGAATTATCAACAAATTTCTCGGTTACAGGACGACAATGACCGGCTCAAGCGCAGGATTAAAGAACTTGAAAACATCATAGATTATAGTTCAAATTATTCTATGTTTTATGCCCGAATAAATTCTTTTCACCAAGCGATTTTAGATCTTGAAAGAGAAGTTGATACAAAGAAAAATAAAATATCTGAACTTGAACGAAAAGTTGCAGATTTTGAAGTCAAAGAAGAGAAGAACCTGGCGCTTGAAGAAAGAGGAAACATGTTGGAGAGTGAAAATCTCGACCTAAAGAAACGACTTGTTGTTTTTGAACAAGAAAAAGTCCATTTCTCAAATGAAAGGAAGAATCTTGAAAGAAAGATTCTCGAGCTTTCAAAGAAAGTTTTCGATGAAAGAAAGGTTTTTGAGGCTCAAAATGCGAAATTTCAAAACAGATTTCTGATTTTGAAAACGTTTTGATAATTGAGAGAGATTCTTTTGAGAAAGAGCGAAAAGTTTTTGAGAGTGAAAAGGAAATGCTTGAAAAGAAGAATGTTGCGGTTTTTAAAGAGATATCTGCTAAACGCAACAGTATAGAAAAGGATTTTGAAACTGAAAGAAAGATTTTCGAAACTGAGATTCATAAGCTTTCAAAGAAATTGTCTGAATTAACAACAGAAATTTTGAAAGAACAGAAGGTAAAATCCGATTTACAAAAACAAACTGACTTGATTCTAGAAGAAAGAAATTTTTATCCGCAAAAGTCCAGAAACTTGAATAAATAAATCTTAAAGATGATTTATCTGAACAAGCCAGTCCCGATACTGTTGTTCAGTCTTCTTATTCTTCAAGTTCACCTTCTACATCTAATTCTTCGAAGAAGTTTGTCAAATCAAATGAACTTTCAAAAGATCGGATTCGTCCTTCAAATCTTTTCTACAATTCTCTTGTTGATGATTCAAATAATCAAGTGTTTCGAAAAGTCAAGATGGTTTGGAGAAAGAAACCAACTACATAAATGAGTGATGGAAACAAGTCTCATGATTCGCCTGTAGTTGATACAAAGTCATTTAATTCCAAGACTGATTCACCTACTTATGTCTATTTTACAGGAAAGTTGATCAATCTGCATCGGCAAACGATCTGTTGCACTTACTGTGGAAAGAGTGATTTTGTGCATCCAAGGTACGTTAATTGTTGGTATGGTATTTATAGCATCCCCAATCCTCAGTTTAATCGCTTCAAAGCCAAGGCAACTAACCATCAAGGATCCATCACAACATGGATACCAAAACCAAAATCTTCTTAATCTGTTTTGTAGGAATGTCATGTGTGATTTAATTCAGATTATTCATGTCACATGACTACAATCAAGGGTTATGCCACTTTTGAGGGGGAGTACCATGTTTGTTTGTTTAATTTTTCATATCGACTTCTGAACACTTCAGTTCAGGACTCGTTCTTAAATGTTTTTGACTTCTGATTATCTCAAATCAGGAATTGTACTTCAATGTTCTATTTTGGCGAGTTAAAGGAGTGTTAGGGCTATTAATGTTTCTATGGTCCATACAGAACCGGAAGGACCTACCTAAGAAACACATCCAATTCATAGATATCAGTGAGGGGTCTAGATTTGTAGATGAGTTCGGAGTGATAAAAAAAATATGGTGAGGATGTGACATCTTGTCTATATACTTTCAAGTATTCACACACACCGATTTAATTTTTTTGTTGAATTCGTTCTTACCATGTCTCTAGATTGAAACAATTTTTCGATGGTAAGACACTCCGATTGAGCTTCAATGTTTTGAGCGTGATTTCATTTCTAAACGTTGTTTCAAGAATTTCTATATTTTTGTTTCGTATAGACAACATTCAATTTTTGCTGACCCAAGCCTTAATTGATAAATCATTTGATTCTGATAATTTCACACAATGTCATATTTTAAAACAAGTTTCTTGTATTCATTTTTTCATTCAATATACTTGTTTTGAAAAATCTTCAATGTTCAAAATGCTCAAATCTTCATGATTATATTCTCGAGCATACAGACATCTGACATTTGTATATTTGTGCTTTAACTGATAAAGTTAAACCATTTTTGTGCAACATTATGCTTTATAGGATTACATGGGTTCTTTGTGTGAGCTTAACTGGAACTTCTATGGATTCACGTTAACCAGTGATTCTTACCCAAGAAGTTTATCCTTGAGTGATCGTTTGTGTGAAGAGTCAATCAATACTGAGTGTGGGTTGTGTGAAGAGGTAAAATGTAAAAGAGAGTTTGGTTAGATGCGAGTTCATTGTTTTTTAAAAGAAAGAGGTTGAGAGATCAGAGTAAAAGAATATAAAACTCTGCACCAACTACTTTCTGAGCCGGACAACCACAAATGGGTTTGATGATTATTGTTTGTTTTTGTGTTTGATTTTGATTGCAAAACGTTTTTACATTGTCCTAAATCTGTTTTTGCTTCGATTCATACACAAAATCACATTATGGTTTGTTAAATTTGAAGTTTTTGTGAAATTTAATGTTTTTGAAAAAAAAAATGTTCTTTGTCAAAATATTTAAATTTTGATTTTTAGTTGTAGTGTTGATTTGATTTGTTTTTGTGCGAATTTGTTTCTAAAAACATTTTTTAGACATGGATCACTCATCAATTTCAAATTTCTATGACTAGATTTCATTTTTGGAAAATTTTGGGTTGATAGTGTTCTTGAGTTGTTCTTAAGATTTTTGTTAAAATCTAAATTTTTGATCTGGAAAAGTTGATGAGGTATTTCAAATATATGTTTTTGATACGTTTTAATCCATAATTTCTTAGTTAACATTTGTTTTTAGTGGAAATTGTTGTTGCAGGGAACTTGTTAGGTGAATGTGAAGAACTCGTAAATATGATGGGAAGAATTCGCAAGCCTTATGTTTTGTGAAAAAATCGTACAATCATCTTTCTAGTTGTTTTTTTTAGTCAACCATGAATTCAAGTGAAGAACTAGCTGTTGCATGGAGATATATTGAGAACTAACAGAACTGTTGCAAGAGAATAACAAGTTTGATTCACGTTAAAGGAACATTTGGAAGAACTCGTATCCTTCATATCAAAGAACTCGCAAGCCACTGCCATATGAAGAACACGCTAACAGTTTTCTGCGTGAAGCCATTTCACGCACGTTGAAGGACGCGTGAAGTGAGGTTCTCGCAAAATGAAGGACGCGTTAACTTCACTTCACGCACATCACTTTGCGAGAACCTCACTTCACGCACTTTGATCTGCGCGTTTCCATTCATCTGCGCGTTCTGGACTTGATTTTTTTTTTGGCATTGAAATTTTTTTCACAGTCTCGACATCAAAAAAGTGGGTCTTCGATATAGTTGTTCTTAATTGTTTTTACAATTTTAGTCCTTCTAGTTGTAGGTTTCATTTTTTGACACTGTTGGTCCTTCTAGTTTTATAAGTTTTGTGTTTTTACATTTTTAGTCACTAGACTTTATATTTTTGCGTTTTTGTCATTTTAGTTCTCGTTTTTGTCGAGTCTTAGTATTTTTTTATTTTTAGTTCTCGTTTTTCGTCTTAGATTTACATTTTGTCATTTTTAGTCCCTATTTTCGTATTTTCTTTCTATTTTAGTTGTTTTTGCTCGTTTTTAGTCATTTTTTGTTGATTTTTTCGTTTGTGTCGTGTTTATTCCCTGTTTTTCATTTCTTTTTCATTTTTAGTCCGTTTTATGTCGTTTTTGGTTGTTTTTCTTTGTTTCTGAGCGTTACTGATATATATTTCATATTTTGCAGATTGAAGATTACAAGTCAAGTTTCCGCACTGATTTTCAGATTTAATTTTTGGAAGACAAATTTACACTTTGTTTTTCAGTTTTTTATTTTCTGATTTTATTTCCGACTTTAATCTTGTTGTTCTTATATTTTAAGAGTGTGCACATAACTCAACTTCTAATCGAAGTTTTTCTTGACGATCACTCTATTAGGTAATAATTTTTATTTTTTTTCTAATTTCAGTGTTTCATATTTTTTTTTCAGTATATCTTCAAGCACATCAAGATGTCAAATGTACTAGCTGGAAGAGATGTTGCTATCTTATACATGCCTGAAATACGTGCGATAGAAGCTAAACGAGATAAACTGAAAGATCAGAATTCAGATCTTCTAAAACAGATTCAGGAGTTCAAATCTAAATTATTAAATTCTGATAGAACTTCTGATTGTACTAAATGTACTGATAATTCTCAATCTGATGATTTCACAGGTATCATCAAAGCCAAAGAAGAAGAAATTAAGATGAAAGAGGATATTATTGTGACAAATGAAAAACTAATCAAATTGAAAGAAAGAAAAATATCCAATCTTCAAAGCAAGCTGAAGACAACTGAACAACAGACATCAGAACTTAAAGCTGAATCAGTTGATCTGCACATCAAGTTTAAAGCTTTTGAAGATAAAATATCTGCATTGAAAGAAAAAAATGTTGAACTGATGAAAAGCCTCCAAGCAGATAATGAAAATGCAAATCTGGAGAAAGATTCTACTCAAAAGTTGTTTGACTTTTCAAAGAAAACTTTACAAGAGAAAAAGGATTTGGAGCTAAGATGTTCAAAACTCTCTAAGCAAGTGTCGAAATTTGAAAAGATAGTAATCACTGAAAGAGACACGTTTACAAAATTGAGACAAGTTCTTAAAGACAAAATAGTTGAATTTCCCAAACAGGTCTCTATTTTACAAGACTTGCTTGAAAAAGAAACATAGATTTTTAAAGAAAAGAAGAAGTCTTTTGAGATGGAAAAGAAAAATTCTGAAAAAAGAAATGTTGGGATCTTCAAGGAAATATCTGAAAAGAACAAGAACTTAGAGAAAGATTTTGAACAAGAACGTTTAAACTTTGAATCTGAAATATCTAACCTCACATCCAAGATATTTGTTCTATCCTCAGACATTCAGAAAGAACAGATGGCTAGAACTGATTTGAAGAAGAAATTTGACACACTTTCTGATGAAAGAAACATTTTATCCAAAAAGATAAAGGACTTGGAAGCTGCAAATGTTGAATTGTCAGATAAAGTTTTTGCTGATGTGATTAATCAATCACCTCTTGACAATTCAACGGAATCAGTTTGCTCTTTCAAAACTGCTTCAAGTTCCATTAATGAGAAAAATGTTTTCAAAAAGAACAGTGTCAAACCAAACATTTTCAAATCAAATCAGATTCGTCCATCTAATCTATTTTATGACAAGTCTGTTGATAGTCCAACGAGTTTTTATGTCAAATCTCTTGGAAAACATTCAAAGAAAGGACAGATGGTTTGGAGAGTTAAAGGTTCTACAGATGAAAAGAAGAATGACAAAGCATCTGCATCCACATCCAATGCCAAAAAGAACAGAGCTCATAAAGGTAAATCTTTTGGTAAACCTGATACAATTTACTCTGCTAATCATCTTATCAGGTTGGCTGAAAAGAAAATATGTTGTTCTTACTGTGGAGCAAATGACTTTGTAAGTAATAATTTTGTTGATTACTGGTATGGTTCTTATTATGTTACCCCCAAAAGAACTGTAACTAATGCATCAGAACCCAAATACCAGTGGGTACCAAAAGCTAAATCTGTGTTGCAGGCACCCAAGGTTTAAGGGGAAGCAAGATGTTGGCTCTTGAATAAAATAGTTCAAGACCCGCACCTCAATGTCAAGAGTGTGGTTTCTGTTTACAACAGAGCGGGACCCGTTCTTAAATGTTTAAAATGAGGATATTATGCAAATATCCAGGGGAGCTTATCAGAATATAAATCATTCTATCATGATTTGAGGGGGAGCTTAAATGTTAGTATCTTCTGATCTAGATCTCTGACTGCTTGAAAGAAGAACAACTTTCAAACATGAAAAATGTTTTCTGAAATGTGCAAACCACTTCTTATTCTCAAAAGATTTATTGAATTTAGAAGTGGGACTTTAAATGTTTTTCATTATGGAGCTTTAATGTTTAACTGACCATGTGTTTCCAAAGATCAATATTTGTGTATTATCTTGTCTATATACTGTCAAGTATTCACACACACCGGTTCAGTACTTCATTTGAATTTGTTATTACTATGTCTCATAAAGAAACAATTTTTCGATGGTAATAGTCCCGTTTGTAATTCACTGTTGTTGAGCATCAGTCATCATTTCTAATTTGTGCGTTCATTGCAAAATTGTTTATATTCGTTAATATAAACAAACATCAACTTCTTTGTTACCCTAGCATTTCATGTTTTATCCAATGATATTTGATATGACTGATACATTGTCAGATTCTCAAAACAAATCTATTACTTTCATTTCATTCATTCATATTTCCTTGTTTTGAGAGATCTTCAAAGTTCAAATGCTCAAATTTCATTCATATATTTGATGAGCATACATTTTGACAATGATATCATGTGCTTAACTGTTCAAGTTAAATTGTTGAGCAACTACTCTTTTTAGGAAAATTACATGGGATCAATGTGAGAGCTTAAACAAAACTTCCACGGATTCACGTTAACCTGTGTTTCCTACCCCCGGAAGTTATCCTAGAGTGATTGAGGGGTGAGGGGTTTTAAATCAAAGAGTGGGGGAGATAACTCATCCGATTGAGTTTTTCTCATTGTGTGGAGCGGAAAAATGTAAATGAGAGTTTGGTTAGAAGTGAGCTTAATTATTAAAAAGAAAGAGGGTGTGAGAACAGAGTTAAAAGAATATGGAAACTCTGCACCAACCACTTTCTGAGTTGGGCAACCACATCTACTGATTGGTTCACATTCTTTGGTGACCATCATTGAAACACGCACTAGCCCATGCCAACTCTTGCTATTACCCCACCAGCCACTCGTTTCTTTCTTAACAAAGAAATGTTTCATTTTCTTTGGGGACGCAACACATCTGCTATCTGGTCTTCACTCGGAAGATTTAGATATTGAAAAAGAAGGAATTTTGCCCCACCTTTGCACCTCTTTCATGCACATTGAGTCCGTGTAATACTTGTTGTTGTCTCAACAGTTTACACAATTTGAGCCTAAAAAAGTTTGAGTAGCTTCAATCATTCATACACTTGCACGTACACACAAGGAATGAGTTTTCTTGTCATAACATTCATAGAAAATTCCTTTGTGGTTTTTCGATGATTGAATGGAAGCCCTGGGGGAGTGAACATCTCAAAATCTCCTTTCCAATGTACATCTGTTGTACAAAGTGGCTCCGTGCTACTTACAGGCATACTAACTGTAACATTTGTTGATTCAGGTTTACAATTCTTAATTTGTCTGAATTTGAAAATATTCGGATGAATACATCTTAGGAATTTACGGATACTCAGATCAAAAGGGCGGAGATTGCTATTTTCTCATAAAGGGAGGAAATTGGTATTCAAAGACAGTGTTGAAATTGAAAAGTTTTGATGATCATGATGCTCACACTCATAATAAAGGGGGAGATATTTTGAAAGTTTCAATTTCCGAAGACAGAATATTTGTCAAAGTCAAGAAGTTAGAGATAACATGACAAAGATGTTCCGAGATGATTCGAGATGATTCGTTGTTCAAAGACAGACAGTTCATAGATCAAAGAGATGAAGATACAAGCATCGAAGGATTCCTCAAAGTTCAAAGCCACAAAGATCAAAGTTTTCAAATTCATGTTCAAGACTTGATGACTTTTCAAAGACACTGTGAAAGACTTTTCAAGCTTATCTGAAGATTCTTCAAAAGCCAAATGATTGAAGATTGCCAAAGCTTCAAAGTTCAAAGCTGTCAAAGTTAAAATTTTGAAGAATCAAGAACTGCAGACTATTGTCATATTTTTTTTAAAATCTTGAATCCGAAGGGGGAGATTGTTAATGTATAATTGTATTCAAGATTTAACTGTAAAAGTCTTGTAAAGTCTTTGTAATAGAAAAGTCAAAGAAAGTCAAAAGAAGTCAAATGTCAATGTTGTTTAGTAAAAAGTCAAAATAGTTTAGTTTGTTTTGTAACGTGTTGTAATTAGAGTGTGTTATATTAGTTGCTTAGTGGCTAAGCATTAGAAAAAAAAGAGCATTCATCGTCATATATTGTAGAGAGAGAAAGTTAGAGAGAGTTTAGAGAGAGAAAGCTTCATTTCATGTAAATCATTCAAGATCAATGAAATTCATGTTGGTTACCTAATAGATCTGGCATTTTCAGTTGATTCAGGTGTTACACTCTAATTTGTCTGGATTTGAAAAGATCTAGATGAATATCTTCTTTTGGATCGATGGAGAATCAGATGCTCAGTTTTTGACAGATAAGTGGTCAGATAATGACATTTCTTGGAGAAAGTTTTGATGATCTCAATGCCCTAATCATCAAAAAGGGGGAGAGAGGTTCAAAAATTGTGTGAGAAGATTTCAAGTGTTACTTGTTTGAAGTTTGACAAAGATTGAAAGACTGAAAGAGATAAGTTCAAAGTTTTCTGAAGATGTGCTGAATTTACATAAATTTTCTTTGAAGATTGTTAAGTCTAAATATTGTATCCAAGATTTAATATGGAAAGTCAAAGTTGTAAAAGTCAACATAGTCAAAGTCTTGTAATTGTCAAAGCTTGTATTAGTTTTACTTTGCCTTTAAGTCTTGTTTAGTTGGTAGTATAAATAGGTTTTCTCCCCTGTAATCATGGAACTACGCAGAACCAGATGTGTGAGACTTATGATTTGGAATTCAAGATCTACTTTCTCTCTCTAGACGTTCTCTCTCTAGTTCTTGATCTTTATTGCTTAATCTTGAGTAATTAGCTTGATTGATTGGGATTTTGTGACTATCAATTGGTATCAGAGTTGAACCAAACTTTTTAGAAAAGATTTGATCATGATTTGAGTTGAAATCTGATGTTTTAAATCAAAAATTTGTGTTTTTCGATTTTTTTTAAAGAACGTGAGATTTTGGTACTGTTTCATTCGAATTTTGGTGAAAAATCAGTTTTATTGCAAGAAAATGGAATCATTGTATTCGTTTTATGTTTAGGATTAATACTTGTATTGATTACATCTTGTAATTCGTTCTAATTCGATGTCAATTTTAGATTTTTGAGTGTTTCTGGTTATTTTTGTTCGAACTCTGTTCTTGTTCGAATTCGTGTGATTTGATGTTTTAATCGAAAATTGGTTGTATTTGTGTGTTTAGAACTGTTTTTCGATGATGCTGAAAAGTTCTTGAGATCAAATGTGCAGGTTTCAATCGATCTGAGAAAGAATCTGTCAAGAACACGCTTTGCGCAACATTCATATGGTTTGCGCAAGATTCATCGAAGGTTTGCGCAAGATTATCTGATTTGCGCAAGATTCATCAAGACCAATACGCAAAGCTTACTTTGCGTATCACTCAGGATCTGAGAAACTCATTTTGCGTATCAAGACCAATACGCAAAGCTTACTTTGCGTATCACACGGGGTCCGAGAAACTTACTTTTGTGCATCCTTCAGCGTACGAAAACCTTCCTTTGCGCATCAAGGCTGATCCGAAAACCTTTCTTTGCGCATCAAGGCTGATCAGAAAACCTTCCTTTGCGCATCAAGGCTGATCCGAAAACCTTCATTTGCGCATCAAGGCTGACACGCAAACCATTCTTTGCGCATCTAGTTGGATCCGAAAACCAACTTTCCGCATCTCGTAGCGGGACCCCCGTGCTAAGTCTGCGGAGGGGGACATTGTTCTGATTGTGATAAAATATTTTCTGATTTACAGTTTGGGAACGATCATTTTTTTTTCAAGCTGTTTCTCATTCAAAGCTTTCTGAGAGAGAACATTTTAGATTGTCTGAATTTTGTTTTTGAATTCATTTCAACTGACGATTACTTTGTTAAATTCCTTTTAAAAGAGGATGAGTTCTCCAATTTTACTCAGAGGAAGATACGAGCAGTGGAAAATTGATTTTTTCAAATTTGTAGATACACATGAGCTGAGTTGCTATATCAGACTGTCATTGACTGAAGGAGAGATGAAATCTCATACTCCAACATAATATTGTACTGAGGATTGGGAGAAAAGAAAGAATGCTGATAATATGGCTCGAAATTTTCTGTTGAATAGTATTCGTCATGAGATTAATGGTCACATAAATACCTATCAGTTGACAGGAAAAGATTTATACAAGTCAACAGGAAAGAAGATATGGGATTATCTTGAATGGAGGATGTTAGGGCCAACGGTTGTGTCTGAGCTAAAAGGAAAGATTTCTGAGTTGGAAGCTAAAATTCAGCAGACAGTCTCTGTTGAGAGCAATGAGCAGAAAGTTAAGAAATTGGAATCTGAGAATGTTGAGCTTAGAAAGAATATATCTGGCTTGGAACAACAACTTGCTGAAGATAAAGCTAATTTTGAGAGTGAAAAGAGAAATTTTTCAAAGAAGTTCTCAGATTTCTCTAAGAAGTGTTATGAAGAAAAGAAGTCAGTGGAGCTTAAATGCTTAAAACTTTTTCAACAAGTGTCTGATTTTGAGAAAGTGCTGATTTTGGAAAGAGAGAAATTTGATAAAGAAAAGAAGGCCATAGAACAGAAGAATGTGGGATTCTTTAAAGAATTATCCGGCCAGAGAAATGAGTAAGAGAAAGGATTTGAAGAAGAAAGATCCATATTTGAGTCTGAAATCAAAAGACTGACTTCAAAGCTAGCTGAACTATCTGCTACTGCACTGAAAGAGCAGAAGACGAAGTCTGTGTTTTCAAAGAAGATTGATCAACTTGTGAAAGAAAGAGACAACTTTGCTTCAAAGATCAAAGAACTTGAAAAGTCTGCTTCAAGTTTAAATCAGAAATCTGTCTCTTCACAAAGGTCAGTTAAATCTTTTAATAAGATTCGTCAATCTAACATTTTCTTTGATGAATATTTAGATGGTTCAGATACATATCCAAGGAGAAGAAGTTACAAGAAAGAGAAACTGGTCTGGAGGATGAAGAAATCTGTCAAAGATGACAAGAAAGATGAGCTGAAAGAGAAGACATCAAGTGTACATATTCATAAAGCCAAGAAGAACAAAGAGCATAAAGATAAACCTGACCTTAAATACTCAAAAGACCAATTACTCAGGTTTTCAGGTAATAAATTTTATTGTTCTTACTGTTGTACACTTGATAACATCCACAAAACTAGTGATCATTTCTGGTATGGTTCTTACTCTGTATCCCCTACACGAACTGCAACTAACATTTCTGGACCCAAATACCAGTGGGTACCAAAGAAGAAAACATATTATGTGTTGCAGGCATCTCAAGTCAAGGGGGAGTAAGAGAATTATGGCTTTTGAACACAGCAGTTCAAAACCCGCACCTCAATGTCAAGATTATGGCTTCTAAGCACATCAGCTTAGGACCCGTTCTTCAAAGGAGTTTGACTTCTAAACACAACAGGTTAGGACTCAGACCTCAGCGATCAAAAAGACCTTACTCCTATGTTTCTGCATCCGATGGATATTGATGGTCTCCATCCCAAGTGAATTGATCTGATCTCTATCCTATACTTTTTCACTGCTAGATTTTTTTGATATTGATGGTCTAACAATTCAAAAGGGAGTGTTTGATCTCTATCCTGTTTTATCTGACATATTTCAGATGCCTAATTTAAGGGGGAGTAAATGTGATGACTTCTGATTATTTCAGATCAGAACTCATACTATAAAACTGTTTTACTGCTTTCTGTCTTTCATTTTTGAATAAATGATGTAAATAAAGTGGCTTCTGATCACATGATAGATCAGGACCCGTTTTTCAATGTTCAAAGAAGGATATTGTGCTAATATACAGGGGGAGCATAAAAGACATAAATCATCATATCATGATTTGAGGGGGAGCTGAAAAGGTAAAAATCTTCTGATCTAGATCTCTGATTGTTTGAAAGAAGGACAACTTTCGAACATGAAAAACAATTTCTGAAATGTTCAAACCACTTCTTATTCTCAAAAGTTTTATGAATTTAGAAGTGTGCTTTTAAATGTTTGTCTAAAATTTTTGAGCTTATTGTTTAACTGATCGTGTGTTTCCAAAGATCAATACTTGTGTATTATCTTGTCCATATACGGTCAAGTATTCATACACACCGGTTCAGTATTTTATTTGAAATTGTTATTACCATGTCTCAAATTCAAACAATTTTTCGATGGTAATACCCCCGTTTGAAATTCAAAGTTGTTGAGAATCATTCATCTTTTTCATATTTGAGCTTTCATTGATAAATTGTTTATATTTGTTCATATAAACAAATATCCAGTTCTTTGATACCCTAACCATTTGATTTGATCTGTTTAATTCATTGTCAGATTCTCAAAACAATTCTCTTGACTTCATTTCATTCATTCAATATTCTTGTTTTGAGAAATCTTCAAAGTTCAAATGCTCAAATTTCATTTATGATTTTTGATGAGCATACATACACTGACATATGATTTCTTGTGATTTACATGTCAAGAAAATCATTGACCAACATGTACTTTTAGGAACATGGGATTCAGTGTGAGTGCTTAATAGATCTTCTATGGATTCACGATAACCAGTGTTTCCTACCCCGGAAGAAATCCTTTGAGTGATTGAGGGGAGAGGGGTCTAAAAGAATTGAGTGTGGGAGTGAGCAGAGGTAAAATGAAAATGAGAGTTTGGTTAGATGCGAGCTTATATGTTTAAAAGAAAGAGGGTGTGAGAACAGAGTTAAAAGAATATCAGAACTCTGCACAAAACATCTTTCTGAGCCGGGCAGCCACATTACTGATTGGTTCACATTTCTTTGGTGACCATCATTGAAATAGGCAAATAGCCCATGCCATCTCTTGCATTAACCCCACCAGCTACTTATTCTTTTCTTAAAAAGAGAATGTTTCACATTTTCTGGGGAAGCAGCACATAATCTATTGGTTCTTCTATTGGAAGATACTGATATTGAAAAAGAAGGAAAGTTGCCCCACCTTCGACCCTTTATCATGCACATTGATTCCATGTACAATCATTGCTGTCTCAGTGATTTACATAATTCGAGCCTTATGAAACACAATCATTGTGCTAATTCTTTCAAAACACAAGCACGAGCACACAGAAAATTTGTTTTCCTGTCAGAACATTCATAGATAAATCTTGTGTTTTTCAATGATTGAATGGAAGACCTGGGGAGTCAACATCAAACCAACTCCTTAAATTGTACATTCGTTGTACACAGTGACTTTGTGTTACTGACAGGCATTCCTAACTGTTTCATTTGTTGATTCAGGGTTACCACGTTCATTATGTCTGAATTTGAAAAGATTCGGATATATATATATATATATATCTTTCATGGATTAACGACTCTCAGATCAAAGCGCGACATCTGTCAAAGGGGAGATTGTTAGTTGATCACAAAGGGGAAAATCAAAGTCTGAGATGAAATTGATGAAGTTTTGATGATCATGATGCTCTCATCATCAAAAAGGGGGAGAATTATAAAGATTCAATTTCAAAGTTTAAGTTCAAAGTTCAAGTCAAAAATTTAAAATGCTTCCGCTGATTCAAAGTGAAAAGTTTCTGTAAAGAAAATTCAAAGATTCAAGAAAGTTTGTTTTTCCAAAGATGGTTTAGAGATCAAAGTGATGAAGATACAAAGAAGTTTGAAGATACAAAGAAGTTTGTTTTTCCAAAGAAAGTCTCTTCAAAGAAGTTTTCAAACGTTTCAAGAATTATGTTTCTCGTTCAAGGATTGTTGACTTTTAAAGCTTCAAAGAGAAAAAGACTTTCCAAAGATTCTTCAAAGGCTGAAAGACTGAAGTCTGTGAAAGCGTCAAAGTTCAAAGATAAAGAGACAAAAGCTGAAGAATCAAGAGCTGAAGATCAGTATCAAATTTTTATTAAATCTTGAATACAAAGGGGGAGATTGTTAAGTCTAAATATTGTATCCAAGATTTAATATGGAAAGTGAAAGTTGTAAAAGTCAACATAGTCAAAGTCTTGTAATTGTCAAAGCTTGTATTAGTTTTACTTTGCCTTTAAGTCTTGTTTAGTTGGTAGTATAAATAGGTTTTCTCCCCTATAATCATGGAACTACGCAGAACCAGATGTGTGAGACTTATGATTTGGAATTCAAGATCTAATTTCTCTCTCTAGTTCTTGATCTTTATTGCTTAATCTTGAGTAATTAGCTTGATTGATTGGGATTTTATGACTATCAAAGATTATTTGCTGAAGCAATCTGAACAAATTCTGAAAATAATTTATTTCTGAAGTTTGAAAGAGTATTTCTACCATCGTTGGGAGTTTGTTATTATTTGTTGAAGAACATATTTTGGGAAGAATGCAATTGATTTGAAGATGATCAGAGATAACAAAAGTTAACAAAGGAGGAGATTGTAATTTGTGTACTGAAAGAGAGAAAATTGAATAGCTAAATCTTTTGGAGATGATCTTGAATCCAAAGGAGGAGATTGTTAGAGCATAAATCTGTTGGATACAAGATCATAGAAGATTGAAGACTGAAGACTGAAGGTCAAAACTAAAGTCAACTCTCAACATCAAAGTCAAAGTCTAGTGTAATAAAGTCAAAGTCAAATTTTGTATTTTCTGTTTTATATTGTTTGCGCATTTCTGTGTTGTGCGTGAAAAGTGGTTTGCGTGTTTTAGTTGTGAATATAAATAGCTTGTTGTACGTGTATCTTGTAACTAGAGAGAATTCATAGCATTGTGAGTGTATCTGAGTTAGAGAGAGAAAGTCTCTGTGAGTGTATACTTTATAATTGAATTCATTTGTGAAATAAAAGTGAAATTTGATGGAATTAATCGTCATCGTGTGATCGCATTATTAATTGGGAATAACATAATGATTACAAAGAACTCAACTTATTTATATGGCCAAACATCTTGACCTTACAACTCAAGTAACTATGTCAAAGTCAAACACTTTGACTTACACACAATTACAAATACAACTTTATACAAATGACAATTATGACCCTTTTTAATCTTGAATACAATATTTGACTCAACAATCTCCCCCTTTGGATTCAAGATTAAAAAAAAATTGACACTAAACTTCAGGTCTTCTCTCTCTTGAAAAATCTTCAACTTTATAGCTTTCACAACTTGAACCTTTGAGTAAATCTCTTCCTTTGGAATTATTTTCAGCAATGTTACTCCATCTTTCTTTACAAACTTTGTCATTTGAACAACTTGAAATCTTTTTCAATCTCCCCCATTGATATTGTTCTTCAAAATAAACTTCAGATTTGCTTCGAACTTTGAACTTTCTTCATCAAATGTCTTGCTTTGAAAATTTTCCCCCTTTTTGTTAAGAACAACATAACTCTGACATTGAAATACTTGAAACTTTTACTCTAACTTGAACTTTCTTCATAATTTGAATTTCAAACTTTCTTCCCCATTTTCTGATAAAACAACAGAAACTTTGACTTTGCATTCTTCTGAAATTGAACTTTGAACTTACTTCCCCTTTTTGATGAATGATGAGATATCAGAATCATCAAAACATTAACAATTTCAGCACAGTCTTTGATACAATCTCCCCCTTTAAGATAAGATAGCAATCTTGTTAAGTCAAAATATTGTATCCAAGATTTAATAGGAAAGTCAAAGTTGTAAAGTCAACAATGTCAAAGTCAAGATAAGTCAAAGGTGTTTAGTTTCCTTAGTGATTAAGTCTTTATTTACTTAGTGGGTATAAATAGGCTTTATGCCTTGTGATTTTGTCAGATTTGTAGAAAGAACTTCATTTGTAAATCATTTAGACATGTGATATTTCAAGATCTACTTTCTCTCTCTACTCTCTCTCTCTAGACTTTATTGTTAGATCTTGATTCTTGAATGAGATTATACTTGATTGATAGGGATTTTACATTCACAAATCTCCTCCAAAATGATAATCAACAATCTATCCTTAAGAATATCTCCATCTGATCTGATTTGAGCTTGTATTCGTTAATTCATAAAATGTATTTATCCGAATCATTTCAAATTCAGACAAATTAAGAATGGTAACCCTGAATCAACAAATGATACAGTTAATATGCATGTAAGTAACACGAAGTCACTTAGTACAACGGATGTACTGTACAAGGATCTTTTGTGATGTTCACTCACAAGGTATTCCATTCAATCATCGAATAACACAAGGTAATTCTATAAACATTCTGACAGAAAAACGAATTTTCTGTGTAAATGTGCTTGTGTATGAAAGAATTAAGCATAAAGATTGCTTTATTAGGCTTAAAATATGTAAACCATTGAGACAACAACAATATTACATGGACTCAATGTGCATGATTGAAGGTCGAAGGTGGGGCAACGTTGCTTCTTTTTCAATATCTAAATCTTCCAAATGAAGATGAGATATATTATGTTCTACTTCCCCAAAGAAATATGAAACATCTTTTTGTTAAGAAAAATATGAGTAGCTGGTGGGGTTAATGCGAGAGTTGGCATCGGCTAGTGCCTGCTTCAATGAAGGTCACCAAAGAATGTGAACCAATAGATTATGTGGCTACCCAACTTAGAAAAAGTTGGTGCACAGTATTCATATTCTTTTAACTCTGATCTCACATCCTCTTTCTTTTAAACATTTAAGCTCACTTCTAACCAAACTCTATTTTACATTTTACCTCAGCACATACACACTCTCTGATTTTGACCCCTCTCCCCTCAATCACTCGGGATAACTTCTTCGGTAGGAAACACTGGTTATTGTGAATCCATAGAAGTTCTGATAAGCACTCACACTGATTCCCATGAATTTTGTCATAAAAGAATAGTATTGCTCAACAATTCATCTTTAACAGGTAAGCACATGATATCATTGTCATATAAATGTATGCTCATAAAAAATATGAATGAGATTTGAGCATTTGAGCGTTGAAGATATCTCAAAACAAAGAAATTGAATGAATGAAATGAAATCAAAAGAATTGTTTTGAGAATCTGACAATGTATCAACTGATCAGATATCATGAAAAATGAATATATTGGGGTATTAAAGAATTGAAATTTGTTTATATGAAAAAAATATAAACATATTGACAATGAACGCACAAGAAAAAATAGAAATGATGTCTGATATTCAATTAATAGTGAAATGCAAACGGGAGTATTACCATCGAAATATTTTGTCTTTTAGAGACATGGTAATAATAATGTCAATAAAAAGTACTGTACCGGTGTGTGTGAATACTTGACAGTATATAGAAAAGATAATACACAAGTATTAATCTTTGAAAACGCACGGTCATTTAAGCAATGAAAGTTCCAAACTAAAATCATTTAAAATCACACTTCAAAATTCATAAAAATCTTTTTGAGAACACGAAGTGGTTTGAAAATTTTAGAAAACAATTTTACATATGTGAAAGTTGTTCTTCTTTCAATGTATGTTGAGATTAAGAATTGAAATGATATACCTTCAATATAGAATTCTTAACTCCCCCTTAAATGAATATTCTATCTTCCCCTTCAATTAAGAAAAAGAAGACAAAATTAAAACATATAAGCTCCCTCTTGACAAAACATCAGATATTCTCCACAATAATATCTGTAAAAAGTCAAATCATTATGTTAGAGCACAAATTTATTGGATTCAAGATCATTAAGATTGAATACAAAAGTTCAAGAAGTCAAAGCTGGAAAAGGCAACTCTCATTAAAGTCAAAGTCTATGTGTTAATAAAAGTCAAAGTCAACACTTGTATTTGTTTGTTTTCTTTGTAGTTGTCAAGGGTATAAATACCTTTGTTTATCTTTGTAATTATAAGTTATCAATCAGAAGTAGATGTACACAACTCAGAGAAGAACATCATTCATATTATTCTTAGAGAGAGAGAGATTGTAGAGTGAGAAAGTGAGAGAGATATGTAAACTGTGATTGATCAATATACATATGACTATGGATTTCTCATCTTGATTTTGTTTGTAGCAATTAGAACTTGAATCTAGGGAATAACAATTGGTATCAGAGCAGATCCAAATTGAAATCAAATCAAGAAAATGTTCGACACTGTGTTCTTCATGTCCAGATTTGATTTTGAGTTTTAGTGTGTTTTTGGAGTTGTAAATGATTAGGTTTTGTTAGAAAAGTGTTATCGATCGAGTCTGTATAAGTTTTAGATCAATTTGCATTGTAATCGATCATTAATTTTGATTTTAGTTGAGTTCGAAGTTCACGAGTCCTGTGCACTGTAATTGAGTCGATTTATTCATTTTTGTGTATTTGATCGAAATTAGTTGTTAAGATTGTGTTCTAGACGGTTAAACGATCAAATTGTCGAAGTTTTGAGGTCTAGATGTCTTTTTGGTGAAAATTTGTTTGTTTCAGAGGTTTGCGTTTCATTCATCAAGATTTGTGTAAGTTCTTCAGAGGTTCGCGTATTCAATGAGAAACGCAAAGTGATATTTGCGACTTCAACGAGAAACGAGAAGTGGGATTTGCGTTTTTAATGACAAACGCAAAGTAGAAGTGATTGAGTTCAGAGACAAGTTGTGGTTTGCGTTAGTAACTTGAAACGCAAAGTAAAGGTTTGCGCATCGCACTTGAAACGCAAAGTAAAGGTTTGCGCATCGCACTTGAAACGCAAAGTAAAAGTTTGCGCATCGCACTTGAAGCGCAAAGTGTGGAGGACTTAGACAATTTTATCAAAATAGCGGGACCCCCGTGCTAAGTCTGCGGAGGGGGACATAGTTCTGATTGTGATCAAAATCTCTGAATTTTTATTTCAAATTTTCCTGTATTTTGTGATTTCATATTTGATTAACGATCATTTTTGTCAAGTTCTTTTTGTAACAGATAATTCAAGATGGGATATTTTTCTGATGATGATGAAAAGAAGATTGAAAAGCTCGAATTAGAGAATAAACA
Source organism: Arctium minus (assembly GCA_954870635.1). Taxonomy (NCBI): domain Eukaryota; kingdom Viridiplantae; phylum Streptophyta; class Magnoliopsida; order Asterales; family Asteraceae; genus Arctium; species Arctium minus. Next base: position 99,631,657 of record OX941080.1, on the reverse strand, counting down.
TCTTGCTTCTTCAGTTGACTACTACTTAAAGAGATCAAAGAGATACAATGATGAAAGGAAGATACTGAGAGAAGAAGTTAGTGCTTTAAAGACTATTAATGAAGATCTGCTAAAACAGATTTCTGGGCTTAATGAAGAAAAGGTCTTGTTTTTGGAAGCTGAACATACTAAGTTAAAATGCAAGATCTCAGAATTAGAAGATCACATTGTCAAGTTTCAGCAAACAGGGTGTGCTAATGAAAAGAAGATCTTTGAATTAGAATTTCAAATTGTTGAAGAAAGATCAGTTTTTGAGAAAGAAAAGAAAGAGTTTACTAAGAAGTTCTCAGATTTTTCTAGAAAATGTGCTGACGAGAAGAAGACGGTTGAGCTGAAATGTATAAAACTTTCTCAACAAATTTCTGACTTTGAGAAAGTAATCATACTGGAAAGAGAGAAATTTGATAAAGAGAAGAAGATCATAGAATAGAAGAATGTTGGGATATTCAAAGAAATATCTGGTCAGAGGACAAATACTGAAATGGGCTTTGAGGAAGAAAGAAGCTTATTTGAAGCAGAGATAAAGAAGCTAACTGCAAAGTTATCTGAGCTATCTACTTGTGTGCTTATAGAGCAGCAAACGAAGTCTGAATTCAAGACGAAGATTGACCTTCTTGTAAAAGAAAGAGACAGTTACTCTTCAAAGGTAAAAGAGCTTGAAAAGATTGTTTCAAAGGTGGTGGTGACTGAGCAAACGACTCTAGAGTCAAAAATCCACTCATCTAGAAATAGTTCAGTTGGTTCTAATAAGCCAACATCAAGCTCACATCAGCAAACTGTTTCTACAAAAAGGTCATTTAAATCTTCCAATCAGATTCGTACTACTAATCTTTTCTATGATAGCAAAATAGATGGTTCAGGTACACATAGAAGAAGGAGATATGAAGAAGAAAAACTGGTATGGAGAGTGAAACCAGTGGTTGAAAATGAGAAGAATGATGAGAAGAAAGAAGAAAAGAAAGGAAAGAAGGAAGAGAAGAAAAGTAACAAATCATTTGTACATGCATCAACAGCCAAGAAGAACAAAGTGTTGAAAGGTAAACCTGATCTTGCTTATTCGAGAGATCAATTGATTAGGTTATCTAAAAAGAGGTATTGTTCTTACTGTCATACATATGATTTTATTCATAAAGCTAGTGATCATTACTGGTATGGTTCTTATTCAGTTACTCCCATTCGAACTGCAACTTACATTCATGGACCCAAATACCAGTGGGTACCAAAGCCGAAAGTTGATTGTGTGTTGTAGGCATCTACAGTCAAAGGGGAGTAAGAGAACCGATGAGCGAAGGCTTCTAAGTAAATCAACTTAGAACCCGTACTTCAACGAAGTTTGACTTCTAAACACAACAGTTTAGGACTCGCTCTTCAATGATGAAAAAGAAATGCTACTCCCGGGCTGATAAGAGAGTGTACTCAAGAAGAGGAAATCAACCTTCAAGGGGGAGTACATAAATTTTTCTGGAAATATGTATTCGGAAGATACGACGAACTACACTTCAAGAGAAGTTGTAGATCTCTATCATGTGCCTTTTCCTGATAAATTTCAGATGCATATTTTCAGGGGGAGTAAAGAATCATGATTTCTGATTATTTCAAATCAGAACTCGTACTTTAATCGTTTTATTGCTTTATGTCATTTACATTTGAATAAATTTTGTGAATAAAGTTGCTTTGACTAGACTTTGAGACTTATGCAGGATGAGAGAGGATGACACGATCATATCATTTTTGACTTCAGCTGACTTTATGAGATTTAAGATTGCGCGAAAAGGTAAATTTCTTATCTTAATCTCAAATGTATTTGAAAGAAGGACAACTTTCAGATATAGAAAACATGTTCTTAAATGTTCAAACCACTTCCCGATTCTTAAACAGATTTTATAATTTGGATGTGTGATTTTAAATGTTTTCATTTTATTTTTGTGCTTAATTGATAAATAAACCGTGTGTTTCCAAAGATAAATACTTGCGTATTGTCTTTTCTACATACTTTCAAGTATTCACACACATCGGTTTAATTTTTGATCAAATTGTTCTTACCATGTCTCTAAATTGAAACAATTTTTCGATGGTAAGACACTCCGCTTGTACTTCAAAGAATTTTGAGCGTTATTTCATTTCTAAACGTTCATTTCAAGAATGTCTATATCTTGGTTCGTATAGACAATATACCGTTATTCTTGACCATAAGCCTTAGTTGCTATATCATTCATTTCTGATCATTTTCATACAATGTCAGATTTTCAAACAAGTCTTTTGCATTCATTTTCATTCATTTCAATATACTTGTTTGAAAATACTTCCATGTTTCAAAATGCTCATATATTTATGATTATATCATCTGAGCATACATTTTATCTGACATTTGTATATGAGCTTTAACTGATAAAGTTAAATCATCTGAGCAACACGTGCTTTATAGGAAATATGGGTTCTTTGTGCTAGGACTTAAATGAACTTCTATGGATTCACGTTAACAAGTGTTTCCTACCCAAGAAGTTAATCCTTTAGTGATTGAGTGTGAGGAGTCTAATAGAAATGAGTGTGGGATGTGTGATGAGGTAAAATGGAAATGAGAGTTTAGTTAGATGTGAGCTTATTGAATTAAAAGAAAGAGGGCGTGAGATCAGAGTAAAAGAATATCAAACTCTGCACCAACTACTTTCTGAGCTGGGCAGCCACATTACTAATGCTTCACAATTCTTGGTGAACATTATTGAAACAGGCAAATAGCCCATGCCAACTCTTGCTTAAACCCCACCAACCACTCATTTTCTTCTCAAAAAGAAAATGTTTCATATTTTTTTGGGGACGCAGCATATAATCTATCTGGTTTTCATTTGGAAAATCTGGATATTGAAAAAGAAGGAAGTTTGCCCCACCTTCGCACTTCAATCATGCACATTGAGTCTGTGTTTATCTACTGTTGTCTCAGTGGTTTACACTATGTTGAGCCTTTATAAAAGCAATCATTCGTGCTTAATTCTTTCTACACATGCACGAACACACAAAGAATTTGTTTCTTTGTCATAACATTCATAGAAATTGCCTTTATGGTGTTTCGATGATTCGATGGAAGCCCTGGGGGAGTGAACATCAAAAAGCTCCTTTATATTGTGTATTCATTACACACAGTGACTTTGTGTTACTGACAGGCATTTTAACTGATTCATTTGTTGATTCAGGAGTTACATGTTCTTATTTTGTCTGGATTTGCAAAGATCTAAATGAATACTTGGTTATGGATCACATAATCAGAGGCTCAGTTTGACAGATCAGAATGGTCAAAGACATTTCTTGGAATAAAAGTTTTGATGATATAGATGCTCTAATCATCAAAGAGGGGGAGAAGATCAAGAAATGTGTATTTCAAAGAAATGTTAAAGTTGAAAGAATTGTCCGGAAAGAAGTATTTGTATTGGATATGGAGAGAGAGATTTCAGAATTGAAGTTTGTTCAAAGTTGATAAGCAAGAGTTCAAAGAATTTCGAAAGCAAGTAGATTTTGGAAAAAGTTTATTTGAAGAAAGTTGGATAAATCATCCAGAGCTGAAAATGAAGATAATTTCTTTCAATGTTTGAAAGAGGTTTGCTTATAACCTTGGGGGAGATTGTTACTATTTTTTAAGACAGCTTTGGAAAGAATACCATCAACGAAAAAGGGGAGATTGTACTGACAGAACTTAAAGAGAGAAGATTGCATTGCTAAATCTTTTTGTAATGATCTTGATCCAAAGGGGGAGATTGTTAGAGCACAAATTTATTGGATTCAAGATCATTAAGATTGAAGACAAAAGTTCAAGACGTCAAAGCTGGAAAAGTCAACTCTCATTAAAGTCAAAGTCTATGTGTTAATAAAAGTCAAAGTCAACACTTGTATTTGTTTGTTTTCTTTGTAATTGTCAAGGGTATAAATACCTTTGTTTGTCTTTGTAATTAGAAGTTATCAATCAGAAGTAGATGTACACAAATCAGAGAAGAGCATCATTCATTTTATTCTTAGAGAGAGAGAGATTGTAGAGTGAGAAAGTGAGAGAGATATGTAAATTGTGATTGATCAATATACATATGACTATGGATTTCTCATCTTGATATTGTTTGTAGCAATTAGAACTTGAATCTAGGGAATAACACATTAGTAGGGAACAATATGAATATAACAATTAATCTCATTTCTCTTTTCAACTGTTCCCCGTTAAAAGTATATCAACTAAAAATCAAACTCCCTATCTTTTAATTATTTCCCCCTAAAACAAACAAATACTTCCTAAATATGATTGATCGTTTAGCTTTCAGAAAGGATCAAAAACTTTGAAGTGCGGGTTCTGAATTGAATTATTCAGAAGCCATCGTTACATATTCTCTGGTGAGAATAGTAACTCCCCTGTAAAAATAACAATCAATATATCTTTTAATCTCCCTCTTCAATTTTGATAATTCAGATAAGCCCCCCCTGAAAAATCAGAAAAGATATCAGTAAAAAATATAAAATGTATCTTCCCCCTTAAATTTTTCACAATCCTTAATCATTAAACCAAGTTCTAAATTACTAGGATAGAAGTAAATCCAGAAGTCAAACTTCCCCTGAAAATTTGCATTCACAAATTTATCAGAAATAATAAAATGTACTCCCTCTTGACGATTGATCATCTTTTATGTGTCAGAGTACACAAACTCTTTATCATTGAAGATTTGGTTTTGAACAGTGTTGTCCAAAAGACATTCTTGATCTTTGAAGATCGAATCCTGAGCTGAGTTACTCATAAGTCAAACTTGATCTTTGAGACATGGGTTCTAAACTGTAGTGTTTAGAAGCCATTGTTCTTTATACCCCTAGACTTTAGGCGCCTGCAACATAGATTGAGCTTTTGGTACCCACTAGTATTTGGGTCCAGTTTTGTTAGTTGCAGTTTTGTTAGTAGTAATATAATAAGAACCATACTAGTAATTCACATCATTTTTACTTACAAAATCATTTGAGCCACAATAAGAATAATTGATTTTCTTTTGTGCTAACTTGATAAGTTGATTGACAGTATAAACAAGATTAGGTTTGCCAAAAGATTTACCTTTTGGAGCATTGTTCTTCTTGGCATTGGATGCATGCACAAATGATTTCTGATCCTTCTTCTCATATGAGGTTCATTTTCTTCTCCAAACCATCTTTTCTTTACCATATGAATTTTTTGATTTACCTGAACCATCAACTTTCTTATCATAGAAAAGGTTAGAAGGACGAATCTGATCTTTAGGAGTTACCGACCTCTTAGATAAAGCATGAGTATGGTATGAACTTGAGACTGTTTTGAATGAGCATTCTGATTCAGCTAAATCATCTCTCGGTGATTGAACAATTGATTCTGGCATCTTATGTTCAGTCAATTTCACCTTGAACATGATTTCTTCAAGTTCAATTATCTTTGCAGATAAACTGTTTTTTCTTTTGAAAGCAGGTCAAACTTCTTATGTAGTTCAGACTTCGCGTTCTTTTCCTTCATTACAGTAGTTGACAACTCAGATAGTTTTCTTGTCAGCTTCTTTATCTCTGTTTCAAAAACTTTTCTTTCTTCTTCAAAATCTTTCTCTACAGTCTTTCTCTTATCTGAAATTTCTTTAAAAACACCAACATTCTTCTGTTCAACTTTCTTCTTCTCTTTCTCAAACTTATCTCTTTCCATGATGATCACTTTCTCAAAGTCTGACACTTGTTGAGAAAGTTTTAAACATTTGAGTTCAATGGATTTTTTCTCTTCAAAAGATTTTCTTCAGAAATCAGAACACTTTTGAGCAAAAGACTTTCTTTCTTTTTCAAAATCTTCTCTTTCTTTAGCAATATGCTTTTCCAACACTAAAATATTTTTCTGTAGCTTTGTATTTGCAAATTCTAAACCTTTGACTATATCCTCACTCTTCTTGACAGAGACTTCTTGTTTGAATTTGAAAATTTGAGCTTCCAAATCCAAAATTTTCTTCTTCAACTCAGTATTCGTTCTATCCAAAAAATTTCTGTTCTCTTCAACCTTCTTCAACTCATCTTGCACAATGGAGTTGTCTTTTACTTGACAAGCTTCCTCTTTTAACACATTTACTTCAACTTCCAGGTTAAACACATTCTCTTCAGTTTGTCTCTTTCAGCTTTAAGATCTGGGCTTTCAGATTTGCTTTTCAGATCTTTTATTTCCAATTCAAGAGAAGAGACTTTGATTTGCAACTCAACTTTCTCAGCTTTAATCTTTGAGTTTTCTTTTGAGCAGTCATTAGCCATCTTGGTATAAATTGACAACAGTCAAGCAAGATGCTTTAGATTAGCTTTAACCTAAGAAATATTCATCTGTCCAAACTCAAAACTGTAACCTTGAGACATTTTAAGATATGTAACAAAGTAGCTCGAAATGATCGTTAATCAGATAATCAGAAACCTTGGCTTGAAAATCAACTTTGAAAATTTTTCAGAAAAAGTTCCAAAATTTTTCTAAGTAAAGAATTCTCACAGAATTGAGAAAATCCTACACTTTTCGCACCAACAAGACAAATTTAACACACCAAAGAAAAGAATATCCTGCTTTTCGCACGCAACCTGATGCGAATTTCAACTTTTCGCATTGAAGGATGTTTATTCCAAGATTTCGCACGTCGAAGGGTACGAATTTCCACTTTTCACACGAAGTTAGATGCGAAATCTCTACTTGTACTCTTAGGACTTGTGAGCTTTTCGCAGAAGGAAGATGTAAGAATTCTGGATTTAGAAAAATTCCACAATATCACTTTTCGCAAAGGAATATTGTACGAATTTTACACTTAGAAAAAAAATTTCAAATCTTCATCATGCCAATCCACCACTTTTCGCATATAACTTGAAAGAACCAGAAGCTTTTCGCATACAACGCGATGTAAGTTCCTTACTTTTCGTATGTAGAGACATGCAAAAAGTATCCTTGGAAAATCAAAATTCAAACTTTTCGTATGAAGGCCTATGAGAAATACCACTTTTCGTATGAGGATTTATGCGAAATCTTGTACTTTTCGTATATAAAGAGATGTGAAAAGTTTCCTTAGCAATTTCAAAAATCCACTTTTCGTATCTTGAACCGTGCGAAATTCAGCTTTTCGTACAAGCCTTTATGCGGAAACCTGTATTTTCGTACAACATCTTATGTGAAATCTGTCCTTAACATTTTTCAATATCCAAGTGCCATGCGAAATTTTCTCAAGAACATGCGAAATTCTTGAATCTTGTGAATTCTTGAATCTTGCGAATTCTTGATGCTTTCGACTTCAAATCACTTCAATCACACAAATTCGAACCAAATCTTCGAATTAGATTATGAAACTTTGTGAATTTATCCACAAAGGTATCTACAACAAAACCTTGGAAACCATTTGAACAAAACATGATTGAATCTATGTTCTTGATCTAAACTCAGTTCGTGAAAGTCAAATACAAAAAAAATACAAATTCAAGAATTTAACAACAAAATACAGTAAATTTGTGTTTACAACATGAACAAAATGTGTTCTAAAACATCAATCGAATACAGTGCAACAAATTTTTTGACAATTACAATACAAAAACACAAAATCGATCTAAACACAGAAGATGTGCGAGTTCTTCATGATGAATAGTGAAGATGATCTTTGATTGATCTGATTTGGCTCTAATACCAAATGTTGTTCCAGATTCAAGCTACTAAACACACATCAAATGTAGAAATCATCTTGTATTGATTTGATCTTGGATTACAATGATTCCTATATCAATATTCAAAGATCTCAGTGTGCCACATGTCTCACAATTTCTCTCTCTAAAAACTAACTGTGCGTGTGTGTTCTTGAATATCTAATGATTACAAAGAACTCAACCTATTTATATGGTCAAACATCTTAACCTTACAACTCAAGCAACTATGTAAAAGTCAAACACTTTAACTAACACAAAATTACAAATACAACTTTACACAAATGACAACCATGACACTTTTTAATCTTGAAAACAATATTTGACTCAACAGTGTTTTACAGGTCCTAGTTTAGCTACTGTTGACGCCTCTCTCAGCGAGGTAATCAAAAGGCTAGACTTGCTAACTACTTCCATCAACACCAACACATCAGCAGTTAACACTACTAGTAAGGATCTGAAGAATCTCACCTCTTCCATCGCTGCCAAAGCCAACGTTTCTCAGCTCACTGCTCTCAGGAAGAAGTCTGGGCTTTGAAGAACGACACGACCTCCAACACCAGTCAACTCCAATTTCTTAGTGGCCATGTCGACAAGCTGACTGGGGAAGTGATGACCCTCAGTTCAAAGGCGGATTGTTAAACCCCAGATAACTAGTTGATAGATTAACAATCACACAACACAATAAAGATCAAGAGATAAACAGATCAGAATAACATACCACAATCCCTTGATTAATCAATGAAAACCAGTGTGAGTGTTCTTGGTACCTTGTGCGTAGGATTACAATACGACTCCCTCTCTATAGGATTATGATAATAATTATGAGTTATTAGAGTTAACCCTAAAACCTAATTAATAAAACCTATTTATACTTAGGCCGTATAAGCCTAATAGGCTTTGGGCCCAATTACAAATAACTATTAAATAAATACAATTTGAACCCTTAACTTTAATCTTGAATACAATTTATGATCCAACAATCTCCCCCTTTGGATTCAAGATTAAATTTTTTTTGGCAATAGTCTTCGGGTCTTCTCTTCTCTTGAAAACTTGTTAACAGCTTCAGATCTTGCAGCTTTACAAAGTCTTCAAATTCCGCTTTTGAATGTAAGTGTCCTTCTGACAATTATCTTCAATCAGACTTTTGATGAATCAAATAAGCTCAGACACTTTGAATTCTTTGAAATCTTCAGCAGTCTTCAGATTATATTCTCCCTCTTTGTATATTCTCCCCCTTTTTGATGAGTGGTGAGAATCATCATCATCAAAACATAGCAAAACAATCTTCTCCTTGTTGTATAGTCATCAATTAAGCGCTGTCTTCATGTATAGATCCCTGTGTGGAAATAAGAGCAGTCTCTCCAAATGGAGAAAGTGATTATTTAAATCTTTTTAGATTCAAATAAACTAAATGTGGTAACCTTGAATCAACAAATGACTCAGTTAAAATGCCTGTCAGTAACACAAAGTTACTAAGTAACACAAAGTTACTATATAAAGAGTTGGTTTTGATGTTGGCTCCCCAGGACTTCCATTCAATCATCGAATAACACATGATTATCTATGAATGTTCTGACAGAAAACAGATTTATGTGTGCTCGAGCATGTGTATGAAAGAATTAAGCACTGATGATTGCTTTTCAATTTAGGCTCAAAACATGTAAACTTGTTGAGACAACAACAAATTGTACAAAGACTCAGTGTGCATGAGAAAGGGTTCGAAGGTGGGGCAACTTTCCTTCTTTTTCAATATTAGTATCTTCCAAATGAAGAACCAATAGCGTATGTGTTGCGTCCCCAGAAAATGTGAAACATTCTCTTTTTGAGAAAAGAATGAGTAGCTGGTGGGGTTGTATGCAAGAGATGGCATGGGATAGGTGCCTTTTTCAATGTCATTCACGAAGAAATGTGAAACAACAGATAATGTGGCTGCCCGGCTTAGAAAGAAGTTTGGTGCAGAGTCTGATATTGTTTTACTCTGTTCTCTCACCCTTTTTCTTTTAATTCTCACTTCTAACCGATCTCTCTTTTCCATTTTACCTCTTCACACACCAATACTCAATCTTTTGACCCATCTCCCCTCAATCACTCAGGGAATAATTCCTGGGTAGGAAACACTGGTTATCGTGAATCCATGGAAGTTCTGTTAAGCTCACACACTGAATCCCTTGTATTTTCCTAAAAGAACATGCTCTTCAACAGTCTTTTGTACATGAAAGCACAAAGGAATACAAACATGAAGAATAAAATTTTGAAGAAGTCAAAACATAAGATGTTTGACAATGCAATTCTGCCCCTCAAACTAAAAAGAGTTTGACAATTAAGCTCTAAAGGAGATTTTTTTTTTTTTGAAAAAGATCAAATAAAAAAAAACACAAAACACTGAAGTGTGGGTTCTAATCAGATGTGATTAGAAGCCATTGTCACTTGAACAAACCTGCACATAAAAAAAGCATGGTAATCATTTGGGAAAATGATTCCTCTATCGTTAGCAACAGTTGGAGAATAAATATAGAAAACACAACATTAAGAGTCAGAATACTCCCCCTCGAATCATGAGTAAGGTTAAGAAGACATGTTCAACATACCAAGTTTGCTGATTAGAAACTGGAACCTCTTTTCATCCAACACTCATCCAAGACTGTTCTCTCACCCTCTTTCTTTTAATTCTCACTTCTAACCGATCTCTCTTTTCCATTTTACCTCTTCACACACCAACACTCAATCTTTTGACCCCTCTCCCCTCAATCACTCAGGGAATAATTCCGGGGTAGGAAACACTGGTTATCGTGAATCCATGGAAGTTCTGTTAAGCTCACACACTGAATCCCTTGTATTTTCCTAAAAGAACATGCTGTTCAACAGTCTTTTATACATCAAAGCACAAAGTAATACAAACATGAAGAATAAAATTTTGAAGAAGTCAAAACATAAGATGTTTGACAATGCAATTCTCCCCCTCAAACTAAAAAGAGTTTGACAATTAAGCTCTAAAGGAGATGTTTTTTTTTGAAAAAGATCAAATAAAAAAAAACACAAAACACTGAAGTGTGGGTTCTAATCAGATGTGATTAGAAGCCATTGTCACTTGAATAAACCTGCACATAAAAAAAGCATGGTAATCATTTGGGAAAATGATTCCTCTATCGTTAGCAACAGTTGGAGAATAAATATAGAAAACACAACATTAAGAGTTAGAATACTCCCCCTCGAATCATGAGTAAGGTTAATAAGACATGTTCAACATACCAAGTTTGCTGATTAGAAACTGGAACCTCTTTTAATCCAACGGCATGGTGAAAAGATCAGCTAACTGGAAGTCAGTTTGAACAAAGTGCATTTCAATGTCACCTTTTTCTACATGATCTTTGATGAAGTGATAGCGTACATCAATATGCTTGGTCTTCGAATGCTGAACCGGGTTAGCAGTTATGGCAATTGCGCTCTTGGAATCATAATAAATAGGGATGCGCTTGTAGTTGTACTCAAAGTCCCTTAACTATGTCTTCATCCAGAGGACTTGTGAACAACAGCTAGCAGCAGCTACATATTCAGCCTCAGCAGTGGATGTTGAAACATAATTTTGTTTCTTTGAGGTCCAACTCACAAGTTTGTCACCTATAAATTGACATGATCCAGAGGTACTTTTCCGGTCTAGCTTACATCCTGCATGATCAGCATCTGTAAAGGCAGTTAGATCAAAACGAGAATCCTTTGGATACCAAAGGCCTAAATTAGGAGTGCCTTTGAGATATCTAAGGATTCACTTAACATCATTAAAGTGCGACTCTTTAGGATTAGACTGATATCTCGCACAAAAACATGTGACAAACATTATATCTGGGCGACTGGCAGTCAGATAAAGTAAATAACCAATCATGATACGATACACCTTTTGATCAACAGGTTTACCAGAGGGATCTGTATCTAAGAGTGTACCAGTAGCCATTGGTGTTTTAATGACTGAACTATCTGACATATTGAACTTTCTTAACATGTCTTTTATATATTTAGCTTGATTAATGAAAATTCCTTCGGGTAATTGCTTTACATGTAAACCAAGAAAGAAATTTAATTCACCCATCATCGACATTTCAAACTTTGTTTCCATGATTTTAGAAAAGTTCTTGCAAAATTTCTGATTTGTCGACCCAAATATTATGTCGTCAACATAAATCTGAATTAGAATCAAGTCCTCACCTTGCCTTTTAAGAAATAAGGTGGTATCAACCATACCTTTCTTGAAACTAGAAGCTATGAGAAATTTTGTTAGAGTTTCATACCAGGCTCTTGGTGCTTGTTTAAGACCATACGATGATTTATCTAGCACGTAGACATGATCAGGGTGATGAGGATCAATGAAACCTTCAGGTTGTGCCACGTACACCTCCTCATGCAGAACGCCATTTAGGAAGGCTGACTTTACGTCCATTTGATAGACTATAAAGTTTTTGTGCGCTGCATATGCTAAGAAGATTCTGATGGCTTCGATCCTTGCGACAGGGGCGAATGTTTCATCATAGTCAATGCCCTCCTGTTGACAGTACCCTTTTGCAACCAAACGAGCTTTGTTTCTCACAACTAGTCTAGCCTCGTCTTTCTTGTTTCTGAATACCCACTTTGTTCCAATAACAGTTTTACCTTTAGGTAGTGGGATCAAGCGCCAAACCTTGTTCCGTTCGAATTGTAGAAGCTCGTCTTGCATAGCAGAAATCCAGAAGGGATCACGTAGAGCTTCTAATGCTTTCTTTGGTTCTAAGGAACTAAGGAAGCTTGAAAACATGCAGAAATTTGCTGATGCAGACCGTGTCGTGACACCAGATTGTACGTCACCTATCACGTTATGCAGGGGATGATCCTTAGTCCAACGATGTGTGCTTGGTAAGGATTCAACTATTTGTTGCATGTTTGATGCATTGTATTCATCATGAACGGCAGGTAGATCCACAGATGTACTCGGGACATCTTGTACAGGAGTTTCTGATACTGGAGCTTCTGGAGTGGCAGCTGAAGTACTCGTGACTTCATTTCCAGAAGAATTATCAGCAGATACAGATTGAACATTAGTAGAATCAGAAACTAACGGTTTACTTGTACCTGATGGAGATGCAGTTTCAGTGACTTCTTCGGACGGTCCAGACATGTCTTCAGAAATAGTAGGTGTTATGTCTGATTTTATAGTAATCATTGTATTTATAGGACTTGGTCAAATACTGTGTCTAATGTCATTTACTGTATTGTATTGACCAAGGGTATTTAAGTCCCTTTGGTCTTTGTGTCTTGTAAGAACTTCACGCACACATATTGAATACACATTACTTTGCGCTTCATTCTCTCTCTCCCTACTTTCTCTCTCTAGTGATTCAGTGTTCTTGGACTCACAATTGGTATCAGAGCCAATCTGAATCTTGAGAGGATTGAGAGTTTGTTTTTTCGATACTGAATTTGTGGATTAAATCGAAAATTTGATCGATTTTCTTGAATTTTTCAAGAAAATCTCGTTTTCGAATTTTTCATAAAATTCGTCTTTGTTTTTGAGTGAATTTCTCTGCGAATTGGTTTGTTGGATTCGAAATTGATAGGAGAACATCCTTGATTCTCATCTTTTTGCAAGAAAAACAGTGTTTGATCATCGATTTTGAGTTTTAATGATTTTCTGGAAATTCGTTTTTGACATACTGTGTGATTTTCGAAATCTTGATTTTGTGGTGTTTAATCAATTTTGTTGAGTGAAATGTGTTAGAAATCTGTTTTCGTTCAATCTTGTGTGAATTACTTGCATTAATTTCATGTCTGCATTAGTTTTCTGCAATATTTTCTTGATTTTGTGAACTTTGCGCAAGATCTAAAGTTTGTGCGAGATTCATATAACTTTGCGCTAGTTCATATTTGGATCTGAGTGTTCTTCTAATTTTGTTCATTTGTTTCAGGTTATCAATAGCACGCAAAGTTCAAACTTTGCGTTTCTCTTCACTCACGCAAAGAGTGATTTGCGTTTCCTCTAAATAACGCAAAGTGTTTAAGTTTCACGTAAAGTAACATTTGCATTTCTTGTGTATCACGCAAAGTGCAACTTTGCGTCTCCCGTGGATCAAGCAAGTCTAGTTTGCGTCTCTCGCCTTTCACGCAAAGTTGGTTTGCATATCAAGTTCATTACGCAAAGCAGGGTTTGCGCAACAAGCTACTCACGCAAAGCTACTTTGCGTATCCTTCGACTAACGCAAAGTCTAGTTTGCGTTTCCTCCGTGTTACGCAAAGCTCAGTTCTCGTATAACGCTACTCACGCAAAGTTGGTTTGCGTATCTGCCTGCTCATGCAAAGTCTCGTTTGCGTTTCAACCTTCTCACGCAAAGTCTACTTTGCGCAATAGCCTTCTCACGCAAAGCTCAACTTTGCGCAAGTCTCAGACTTAGAATATTTTTGAACATCTGCCATGAATTCTGACAAATTTTCTTATCAAGCTCAGTTCTACAAAAGTGATCTAATGATGTCTTTAGGTACAGAAAATCGTCCACCTGTACTGATAGATGAAAATGAATTTACACAGTGGCAAGATCGGTTCCTAAACTTCATTGAACGACAAAAGAATGGTAATGACATGTTGATCATTTTATCTGAAGGACCGTTCGAAAAACCCAAATTGTCTTCTAGATTATATAAGCCCACTAAAGAGTATTCACATGATGAGTTGTCTGCATATCAAGCTGATCGTGACATTAAGACAAATCTAATGCTGGCCTTGCCAAACTCTGTATACAACAGGATTGATTGTTTTAAAACTCATCCTAATCTAATGTGGCAACAACTGGAAAAGATTATGCTTGGATCTTTTGTTGCAACTCAACTTCGACACACTCGTTACATGAATAATTTTGAAGAATTCAAAGCCAAGGACGGGGAGCCACTAAAGACTGTGTATGATCGTTTCTGTGCTGTGATCAATGATCTTAGGAAGATTAAGGTTGAAAAGACAGAGCTTGAATTAAATCTGAAATTCCTCAATGCTCTTCAATCAGAGTGGAATAAATCTTGCCACAGACTGAGGAATGATGTCAGAATCTCCACAATGCAGATCCAAGAGATGTTCGAGATTCTGATGACTGATGAAAGTTTGGTATAAGAAAAGAAAGCCAAACTAGAGAAAAAGAACAAGAAGTCAGTAGACCCGGTTGCACTCCTCATGAGCCAACTGGCTGAACAAGCGTTGTCTGAAAACACTTTCAACGGGTCAACTGATGATGATGGAGAGGCTTTGCAGAAAGCTATGATTCTTCTCTCTAACCATTACCAGAAAGAGTTCCAACCAAAGTCGGTTCTAATACTTCTCGCTTCACTTCCGGTTCAAGAGTCAAAATACCCGAGCCAAACACTGCTGCATGCTACAACTGCGGAAAGCCGGGTCATATGTCAAAGGAGTGTCGAGCAAAGGTGGTTAGGGATTCGACTTACTACAGAAAGAAAATGGAACTGGCTGAAAAGAGAGAGAACGGAACTGCTTTGCTGGTCGAAGAAGAATTCTGGTTGAATCACTCTGACGACGAAGGTGCAAACGTCGAAATCGCTCAGATGTGCTTTGTTGGAGATGACCAGTCAGACGATTCTGATTATGATAAAGATGAGGTATATTCTGAATTTGATTATAATTTCATTACCTCTCAGATGAATATCATAATTACTGATTTGTCTGATTTGCGTTCTAAGTTAATTTCTGAAAAGAATTTAAATGCTGAAAAGTCAGATTTGATTGACAAATTGAAGATTTCTTTGAAAGATGAAAAATCTATTTTGGAAAATACAAAAGACATCTTTCAAAAGAAATTGGATGATTTGGAAAATTTAAATAAGATTAATCTTGAATCTTTGACGGCTATGACTAATTTAAAAGATGAATTTTCAGATAAAATAAATAAATTAGAAGAAAATATTTATCGAAGAAACCAATCTGAACAAACAATTTTTATGAACAAACCGAGGAGTGAAGAAGCTTTAAAACAAAGGTGGGGACTTGGTTTTGAAAATCCTCATTGTTTAACCAATGCGATTGAAATATCCCCAACTTTATATAAATACGATTATCTGACTCTTGCTCATTATGCTCCTCAATTTAAAATTGATTGGATAAATGAGAAGCAAGTGTTAGAAATAGAAAATGAGAAAAGGACAAATAACAAGAAAAATTAAATTCCTTTTGTTTATACAAGTGAAAATGCAAAATATTTTCCTGAAAAATCAAGGAGAGGAAGAAGAGTTTTGAATGATATATCTTCTATCAAATCTTCAATATCTGATGATTTTATTGATCCTTATGCTTCTAATTCTGATAAGGAAAATATTTCTCCAATCATTTATGATTCGAAGAAATATACTCCTCCATTAGTATTAGAGAGTACAATCATTGATCTTGAAGATAAGATAGAAGATCAAAATATTTTAAAGAAAATTGAATCTGATATTATTCTTTCTTTCATGACGTCTAGTCTTGAAGAAAAATTATTTTCTCGAAAATTAGATTCTATTTCTAACATTTCTTCTGATTTTAAGGAAAATAAAAAGGAACTTTCAAATTTTAAAATCTTTTATCAAAATAATTCAGACTCCGAGGCAAATTCAGATTTATTAGTTGATCAGATTGATTGCTTGGATAAAATTATTTCTTCTGATTTAAATATTTCATCTAAAATTCTTGATGATTATTTTACGCTCAATGATCAATATTTATAAACCTAAGTGTAAAAGAAGACGGTCAAAGAAGTCGAAGAAACAAGATATAGTTCTTTCTGACAGTTCTAATTCTTCCGATTCTAATCTTTCAGATAGGACTTTGAGCGCTCGGTCAAAGCAGATCTGGAAAGCGAAGCGGACATCTGATGAACATACTTTTGATGGGGATAAATGTGTAGACAAATTCTATAAAAGCGATTCATTTGTTTCTAGTAATAAAATTTCAAAGTACTCTATAAAACAAATGATTCAAATTTCAAAACATGTCTCATGTTCTTCCTCAGATTCTAGTTCTGATGATTATGCTTTCTTTTCTGATAATTGTGCCTATCATTCTGATCATATTTCTCATGCTTTTAATGTCAAATCTTATAATTATTTCCCATACGAACTGCAACTAACAAACACGGGCCCAAGTTTAAGTGGGTACTGATAATCAATAAATCCCAAACATATCAAGAAATTACTCAATATATGAACAATTAAGATCAAGAACTAGAGAGAGAGTCTAGAGAGAGAAAGTAAATCTTGAATAGCCACAAGTCTCAATGTTACTATACGTGCTTACAATCTCTAGTTACCAGATTACAAAGGCATCACCTATATATATACCCACTATCTAAACACAAGACTTAAGGACTAAGTAAACTAAACATGATTTGACAATTCTAATACAAAGACAATGTTGACTTTTACATGTTTGACTTTCCACATTAAATCTTGGATACAATATTTAGACTTAACAATCTCCCCCTTTGTATTCAAGATTTAATAAAAATTTGATACTGATCTTCAGCTCTTGATTCTTCAGCTTTTGTCTCTTAAACTTTGAAGCTTTCACAACCTTTACTCTTTTAGCTCTTGAAGAATCTTGGAAATTCTTTTGAACTTTGTAGCTTTGAAAGTCAACAAGTCTTGAATAGGAAACAGATTTCTTGAATCTTTTGAAAAACTTTGACAACTTTGAAACAAACTTTGAAACTTCTGAAAATTCTTTGACACAACTTGATTTTGTATCTTCATCTCTTTTGATCTCTTGACCATATTTGAAAGAACAAGCTTTCTTGAATCATCTTGATTTAACTTTGAATAATCTTCTTCAGATACATTTGACTTTGAATCATCAGCGGAAGCATTTTGAACTTTCAGAAATTCTTCATCAAACTTTGAACTTTAATACAGTAGAAGCAATTCGAATTTCTGACTTGTCTCTTTGAACTTTGACAACTCTTCACAACTTTGAAATTGATCTTTGTATAATTCTCCCCCTTTATGATGATGTGAGCATCATGATCATCAAAACTTCATCAATTTCAGCTCAGACTTTGATTTCCCCTTTGAAAACAAATAACAATCTCCCCTTTGACAGTTGACGCGCTTTGATCTGAGAGCCGTCAATTCATGAAAGATATATATCTGAATCTTTTCAAATTCAGACATAATGATCATGGTAACCCTGAATCAACAGATGAAACAGTTAGAAGTGCCTGTCAGTAACACAAAGTTACTGTGTACAACAAATGTACAATATAAGGAGTTGGTTTGATGATGACTCCCCAGGACTTCCATTCAATCAGTGAAAAACACAAGGTTTATCTATGAATGTTCTGACAGAAAAACAAATTTTCTGTGTGCCCGTGCTTGTGTTTGAAAGAATTTAGCACAATGATTGTGTTTCATAAAGGCTCAAAGTATGTAAATCACTGAGACATCAATGATTATACATGGACTCAATGTGCATGAGAAAGGGTCGAAGGTGGGGCAACTTTCCTTCTTTTTCAATATCAGAATCTTCCAAAAGAAGATCCTATAGATTATGTGCTGCTTCCCTAGAAAATTCTCTTTTTAAGAAAAGAATGAGTAGCTGGTGGGGTTGTATACAAGAGATGGCATGGGTTATTTGCCTATTTCAATGATGGTCACCAAAGAAATGTGAACCAATCAGTAATGTGGTTTCCCGGCTCAGAAAGATGTTTGGTGCAGAGTTCTGATATTCTTTTAACTCTGATCTCACACCCTCTTTCTTTTAAACATATAAGCTCATATCTAACCAATCTCTCATTTCCATTTTACCTCAGATCACTCCCACACTCAATTCTTTTAGACCCCTCTCCCCTCAATCACTCAAAGGATTTCTTCCGGGGTAGGAAACACTGGTTATCGTGAATCCATGAAAGATCTAATAAAGCACTCACACTGAATCCCATGTTCCTAAAAGTACATGCTAGTCAATGATTTTCTTGATATAAAAAGCACAAGAAATCATATGTCAGTGTATGTATGCTCATCAAAAATCAGAAATGAAATTTGAGCAGTTTTAAACATTTAAGATTTCTCAAAACTTTATATGAATGAATAATCAAGAAAGAATAGAAATGTTTTGAGAATCTGACAATGATTAAGATCAGATCAAATGAAATGGCTAAAGTATCAAAGAATTGGATATTTTGTTTATATGAACTAATATAAACAAATATGAAAAAGATGAATGATGCTCAACACCTTTGAAAGCAAACGGGAGTATTACCAACGAAAAATTGGTTCGAATTTGAGACATGGTAATAACAATTTTAAATAAAATACTGAACCGGTGTGTGTGAATACTTGACAGTATATGGACAAGATAATACACAAGTATTGATCTTTGGAAACACATTAAGGCTCAATATTTGAAAAACATTTAAAAACACACTTCTAAATTCATGAAACTTTTGAGAATAATAAGTGGTTTGAACATTTTAGAAATTATTTTTCATGTTTGAAAGTTGTCCTTCTTTCAAACAATCAGAGATCTAGGATCAGAAGATATTTACGTTTTCAGCTCCCTCTCAAATCATGATTAAATTATTTATATCTTTTTACCTCCCCCTGGATATTAGCACAATATCCTTCTTTGAACATTGAAAAACGGGTCATGATCTGTCATGTGATCAGAAACCACTTTATTTACATTATTTATTCAAAAATAAAAGACAGAAAGCAGTAAAACAGTTTTATAGTATAAGTTCTGATATGAAATAATCAGAAGTCATCACCTTTACTCCCCCTTAAATTAAGCATCTGAAATATGTCAGTTAAAACGGGATAGAGATCAGACACTCCCTTTTGAATTGTAGACCATCATATCAGAAAAATCTGTCAGTGAAACAGTATAGGATAGAGATCAGATCAATTATCTTGGGACGTAGACCATCATATCCATCGGATGTAGAAACATAGAAGTAAGGTCTTTTTGATCGTTGAGGTCCGAGTCCTAAACTGTTGTGTTAAGAAGTCAAAATCCTTTGAAGAACGGGTCCTAAGCTGATGTTCTTAGAAGCCATAATCTTGACATTGAGGTGCGGGTTTTGAACTGTTGTGTTCAAAAGCCATTATCTTTCTTACTCCCCTTGACTTGTGTTGCCTGCAACAAAGAATCAGTTTTCTTCTTTCGTACCCACTGGTATTTGGGTCCAGAAATGTTAGTTGCAGTTCGTGTGGGGGTAATAGAGTAAGAACCATACCAGAAGTGATCACTGGTCTTGTGGATGTGATCATGTGTACAACAGTAAGAACAATAAAAATTATTACCTGAAAACCTGAGTAATTGATCTTTTGAGTATTTGAGATCAGGTTTACCTTTAAGCTCTTTGTTCTTTTTGGCTTTGTGAGAATGTACACATGATGTGTTTCTTTTCAGCTCATCTGACTTGTCATCTTTAACTAGTTTCTTTTGCCAGACCAGCTTCTCTTTCTTGTAACTTTTTCTCCTTGAAAATGTATCTGAACCATCTAAAAATTGATCATAGAAAAGGTTAGATCGACGAATCTGATTAAAATATTTAACTGACCTTTGTGAAGAGACAGATTTCTTATTTGAACTTGAAGCAGACTTTTCAAGTTATTTGATCTTTGAAGCAAAGTTGTCTCTTTCTTTCTTAAGTTGGTCAATCTTCTTTGAGAACTCAGACTTCGTATTCTGCTCTTTCAGTGCAGAAGCAGACAGTTCAGATAACTTGGAAGTTAGCCTTTTGATTTCAGACTCAAAGATAAACCTTTCTTCTTCAAAACCTTTCTCAGACTCATTTCTCTGGCCGAATAATTCTTTGAATAATCCTACATTCTTTTGTTCTATGGCCTTCTTTTCTTTCTCAAATTTCTCTCTTTCCAAAATCAGTACTTTCTCAAAATCAGAGATTTGTTGAGAAAGCTTAATGCATTTAAGCTCCACTGACTTCTTCTCTTCATAACACTTCTTTGAGAACTCTGAGAATTTCTTTGAAAAACTTTTCTTTTCTTTTTCAAAATCAGCTTTATTTTCAGAAAGCTGTTGATCCAAGTCAGATATATTCTTTCTAAGATCAGTATTCTCAGATTCCAATACAGTGATATTTTCTTTGAAAGCCTTCAACTTGTTTTGAAGCTCAACTGATTCTGCTTGTAGCTCAGGAGATTTCTGTTCATATGTCTTCATTTGGCTTTGAAGATTCACAATCTCTCTTTCTTTCTCTTTTATCTCTTTCTCCTTTTCATAGAGAATACCAGCAAAATTAGATCTAGTTTTAGTACAATTTATACGTTCAGGAATTTTAACACAATTGAACAATTTAAGTTCCAACTCCTGAATCCTTCTGAGATACTCTGAATTTTTAATTTGCAGAGTCCTTCGCTCAGCTTCTATTACAGATATATCAGGCTTCTACAAAATTGACATCTTGAAAAAGTAAACAGCTTGATGTGAATGACCGTTCCAAACTATATATCAGAAAATCAAAAAACAGATCAAATTGAAGTATTTAGTACAAATTGAAAATTTGAACAACACTTGTTATGGCGCAAAGTTAAAAAAAAAATTCCATAGATGACCAAAAAAAAATTTCAGACTCTTTTTTTTTTAAAGGACAGATATGAGAATTGCGCAAAGTATGGTTCTCGGAATCAGTGAGATATGCAAAGTAAGGTTTGCGTATGAGTCTTGATGCGCAAAGTGAGCTTTGCGTACGCCGAAGGATGCGCAAATGTGACTTTGCGTATCTGCCTTGATACGCAAATGACGGTTTACGTTTCAGCCTTGATGCGCAAAGGAAGTTTCTCGGACCCCGTGTGATACGCAAAGTAAGCTTTGCGTATTCGTCTTGATGCGCAAATTAGCTTTTCCTTGAAACCGAAGATGGCACTCGATGAATCTTGCGCAAATCAGATGATCTTGCGCAAACCTTCGATGTAACTTGCGCAAACCATATGAATGTTGCGCAAAGCGTGTTCTCGACAGATTCTTTCTCAGATCGATTGAAACCTGCACATTTAATCTCAAGAACTTTTCAGCATCATCTAAAAACAGTTCTAAACACACAAATACAACCAATTTTCGATTAAGAACAGAGAACGAACTCGTTTTTTAAGAAAAACTCAAAAATCAAAAATTGACATTGAACTTGATCGAAATACTGTATGGAATCAAAACAAATAACAATCACAAACATATATCGATCACAATGATTTCATTTTCTTGCACTAAAAACGATTTTACACATAAAATTCAGATTGAACAATGAAAAACTCGTTTTCTTGAAAAACTTTCGAAAAATTCAAATTTCGATCCAAAACACACAGATTTCAATTCAAATCATGATCAAATCATTCCTGAAAAGTTTGGTTTAGCTCTGATACCAATTGATAATCAATAAATCCCAAACATATTAAGCAATTACTCAATATATGAACAATTAAGATCAAGAACTAGAGAGAGAGTCTAGAGAGAGAAAGTAAATCTTGAATAGCCACAAGTCTCAATGTTACTATACGTGCTTACAATCTCTAGTTACCAGATTACAAAGGCATCACCTATATATATACCCACTATCTAAACACAAGACTTAAGGACTAAGTAAACTAAACATGCTTTGACAATTCTAATACAAAGACAATGTTGACTTTTACATGTTTGATTTTCCACATTAAATCTTGGATACAATATTTAGACTTAACAGGTACCCAAGTCTCAATCTGATTCAAAGTTGCAGGCATCACATGTTAAGAGGGAGTAAGAGAAAGAATGGTTTTTGAAGACAACAGTTCAAAACCTGGTCTTAAATGTCAAGACTTTGGCTTCTGAGTACTTCAGCTCAGAACCCATTCTTCAAAGACTACGACTTCTAGATATCTCAGTATAGGACTCGTTCTTCAAAGTTTTTAAGCTTCTGACTAATGAGAAACTGTGAGTACATCTACTTAATTTCCGCTGCATTTATATCTGATAATGAGGTTGTTCAAGTTTTCTCAAATGTTTTAAAAGAATCTGAACTTTTCAGTTCAACCCCTGAATTTGTTTAACCCAATTTTTACAAATGAGACACAATTTTTTTTTTACATTATGTGAAAGATGATATTACTGAATTATATTTTGTTTCAACTAAATATAAACTTGTCGATCAAATATTTCTATTTTTTAAATCTCGGCATGTTGTTTTAAAACCTTTACAAATTTTATTCTATAAAGTAAAAGTTTTACAATTGTTCTTTCTTTTGAATAAAATGTGTGTATAGGATAAATTTTCAAGTTGCTTTGTTTATATTAAAGTTCTTATATGTTCAAATTTCAGTTCTAACAAAAGTCGAAAAGTCAGCAACATGTTTGTAACTTTTGATATTGCTTTAAAGTTGTGTGATTTGGAATATTTATAGTTTTCAATGCTTAGAAAACCTAAAAAGTCGAAATTTTGGATCGTAATGAAAATATGGGCTAAGCACTTAGACGTAAAACCTTGTGTTTGAGATGATTATTAAAAGTTTGTACCTGTGACCTTTCTAGTTTGGGAAAGTAAGTTATGTGGGATGCTTGTCATCTGGTCTGTTAGACTGTAATTGTATTCAAGATTAAATGAGGGTCATTGTTGTAATTAGTGTTTGGATGTGTGTTGTAATGAGCTTAGATGGTTTGACCTTGCTTGGTCATGTTGACCTATATATAAGCAAGTCCTTGTATTGTTTCTAGTAGACTTGTGTAAGCAAGTGATAGTAAGTGTGTGAAAGTAAAGGTGTAGTATTGGTGGTAGTTGAGAGAGAGTAAGAACACACATAGAACACACACATACGTGAGATCTGTGACTAGATGTTAGATCTGTGATTAATTGTAATTCATGTGATTGATCTAATAAAAGTGTTTTGTGTCAATCTAAATGTGTTAATGCTAGTAATCACTGGGCCACAATTGGTATCAGAGCCAAATCCGTTTGAAAATCAAGAAAATGTTTTGAGTCGTAATGTTCACGCTACTGTTCACAAAGTCAAAATCATTTTTGATTTTTAGTGGAATTTTTGAGTTGAATCTGATTAGGTTTTGTATGCATTGTGAAATCGATCATGTCTGCATAATTTGTTTCAAGAATTGCACTGAAATCGAGTATGAATTTGTGATTTTTGTTGAGTTTGAAGTTCACGAGTTTCACGCATTGTTCTTGATTCAATTTGATTATTTGTGTGTTTTTAATCGAAATTACTTGGTAGAATTGTGTTCGAAATGTATTGGTGAGTATATTGTCAAATTTTCAGATCGAAATTCGAAGTCTAGATGTGTTTTGGTGTGATTAGTTGATTTTAGAGGTTTGCGTTTGATTCATCTGGTTTGCGTTTGATTCATACTGCTTTGCGCTTGTTTCATCCTAGTTTGCGGGTGTTCATACTGGTTTGCGTTTCATTCATCGAATTTGTGTTTGATTTGTATCCATAGCACACACGTAAAGCTAAGATTTGCGTTCCACATCACAAACGCAAAGTAGCGGTTTGCGTTCCACTCCACACACGCAAACTAAGGTTTGCGGTTCTCACTACACACGCAAAGTGTGGTTTGCGTTCCACACTGCACACGCAAAGTGTGGTTTGCGTTCCACACTGCACACGCAAAGTGTGGTTTGCGTTCCACACTGCAAACGCAAAGTGTGGTTTGCGTTCCACACTGCAAACGCAAAGTGTGGTTTGCGTTTCATACTATTCACTCGATTTGCGTTTCACACTGAGTTGTACTTAGAATTTTTTTTGAGAAATTTTCAAAAGTGTAATATGGCCTTTGAGTAATCAAAATCTCTGAATTTTTTTTAAGTTTTCTTGATTTGATTGGATTTAAAGATCTTTACTAGATAATATTTTTCATCTTGTGTAGGTACATACATTCTTCAACCATGGCAAATGAATTTCTTTCTATGGGATCTCATCTGAAGCCTCCGGTCTTGTCTGTCGGAGATTAATCACAATGGAAGAAAAGAATGATTCAGTTCTTGAATCTAAAGAACAGAGATTATATGACATCTATCATAGATGGTCCGGGAAATCCACAATCATTTGTACCTGGACAAGCAGCCACAACTACATCTCCAGCTATCCCAGATCGATATGTGTCAAAACCATATCAATTCTTTACTGATGTGGAAAAGGCAAGACACAAGATAGATGAAGAGGCACTTATCTATCTTACTATGGCAATCCCTAATGACATCTACAATCGCGTAGATAGTAGGGAATCTGCAAAAGATTTATGGGATGAATTGGAGAAACAGTTTCAAGGATCAAAGAAGTCAATTCAGACAAAGCTGAATCAGAGTATAAATGCATATGAAGGTTTTCATGCGAAAGAAGGAGAGACTTTGTTGGAAACATACAATCATTTCAATGTGATATTGAATGATCTAAGGAGAAATGGAATGAACAAGTCAGAATCAGAGATCAATTATAAGTTCATCAAGAACTTGAACCCAGAATGGAAAAGCTATGCTATCAACATTCAGATGACTAAGGACATGGCACAAGAAGACGTCAATGATATCTTCACAACTTTATCTCAACATGAGGATGAAGTAAAGCAGCTGGGTGCTGAAAAGAAGATGGTCAAAGATTCTCTAGCCTTAATGTCTGAACGTAAGAAAGGGTCAAGTTCCAAGTCCAGTTCTTCTTACAAGTCAAAGTCAAGAAAATCCAGAGCTCTCCTAACTGAAGTCACTGATTCAAGCACTGATCACTCTTCTACTGAAAGTGAAGAATATTCAGATGAGGATATGCAACGATTCGCTGAAAATCTGGCTCTTCTCGCAAAGCAGTTCAAAAGCTTTGGAAAGAACAAGTACAAGCCGAAATATGAGAGCTACAAGAAAGACAAGTACAAACCGAGATCTGAAAAGAAGTATGAGAAAAGAGGAGAGAAAAGATATGAAAAGCGAGAAGAGAAACGAGAAGAGAAGAGAGAAGGAAAGAAAGAAGAGATTGAGCCGAAATATGGACGATGCTACAATTGTGGAAAACCAGGTCATTTTTCCAAGGATTGCAAGTTCAAGCGTACAAAGAATTTGGAATATTATGCTCGGAAAACTTTATTAGCAAAGAAGGTGGAAGATGGTCAGAACTGAATGGCGGAAGAAGAGAATTGGCTCTACAAAAGTTCTGATGATGAATCTGCACACTTTACTCAAGTGTGTATGATGGCCAAAGTAGATGAGGACATTGGATCATCTTCTGATCATTCCGACAGTGGTTCCGAGGTACGTACTCAATCCTTAAAGGCTCAAGTTAAATTCATGAAAGAAGAGTTTAAAACTTTAAAAGGCAAACTTAGTCATGAAAGACAAACAATGTTGAATTTTCGTGATGAAAATTCAATGTTGAAAGATGTTGTTAAGGAAAAAGAGTCTGAGAAAGATTGTTTGAAAAAGGACAAAGATGTTTTAAATTCAAAAATATATGAGCTTGAAAGAGATCTTGTAAACTTAAATGCTGAAAAAGGTGATTTTCAACTAAAATTTGAAGCGTGTTTTCAAGAAAGAAACGAGGCATATTGTAAAATTAAGCAACTGGAGGATTTAAATCTGAAAAGAGGACAGACTGAGCAAACATTAAATCTTTTAACGAATAAACTCCAAGATGTCAGATTTTATAATGTTAAAACATGTTTGGGTTTTGAACCAAATAATGTTTTAAAAAGAGCACCAGCAAATTTGTATAAGTTTGATAAAATGGGCTCTACTCCTACAAAGCCCGATATTCATGATATTTTTGTAAAAGGTAAAATCGTGAATGATGATGACACTTCATCTTGTGCTGATTCAATTTCAAGTTTAAAATCTGTTAGTTTTGCTTATAAAGATTTAAATGAAAGTTACAAAACAAGAAAAATAGAATTTAGTGAATTTACATCACTATTTTCTCCTTGTTTATCAACAGAATCACCCAAGGTTGAAGAAAATAATACTGAATCTCAGTGTCAGTTTGATGAATCTGATTCAGAAAATGCTGTTGAGAATCATGTATTAACTGATTTATTCACTTCTAATTCCTCAAATGCTTCAAAAGATGAAAATATCATGAATCAAAACCTTAAGTCTGATTTTTCAAAAACTATGACTGAGGAGATTTTTACAGAAATGATGAATGCTTCAGATCCTATTCCTATAATAGAAAAGATGGAATCAAACTCTGAGGTGAATCAAGCATCCATTTTTGAGAAACAAATCATAGATCTTCAAAAGACAATTGAAGAGTTAGAAGATGAGAACGTTGATCTCAATTTCAAACTTGACAAGTCTTTTGAAGAAAACAAAGAACTCTCTAAAGAGTTAAATATTTTGAAAGATGATTTGTTTAAACGAAATCTTCAAGATAAAAAGATGTTTGAGTCTCCAAACTGGAGTGTTCATTCTAATCCAGAGTTTGATACTGTTAATTCTAAAACTTCAGTTGTTTATAATACTACTCCTGAATATGCTCCGAGTATTTTTGAGAAAGGAGAAGCTTCTTGTACTTCAAAGCCAAAATCATTTTCTTTAAAGAAAACTAACAAGATTCTGTTTCCTGTTTCAGATGTAAAAAGGCAAAATGGTAAAGGAGAAAGGATGAAGAATGTGAAGGAAAATAAGGTTGCTAAAAATAAATGTAATATCAGTGATAGTGGTAGTTTGATGTGTAAAAATTCAAACGTTTCTAAATGTCAAAATTATATGAATGATTGTACTTCATTGGATAAATCTAAGCTTTTGACATTTGCACGTAAGAATTTTATCTGCAAACACTGTCATGATAATGCTTTTATCATTCCTTCCATTCATCCTAAATCTAAAGTTGCCAGAAAAACATCTCATGTCAAATCAGTTTCTAAATCCTTAACTCATCAGGCTAAAATTTTTCATGCTATGATTGATCATTTTTCTAAAAAGAAAACATTTCTTGAGCTTAATGTTAAAATGATATGGAAATGGGTACCTAAGCCTTGCCATGAATGGCGAATCAAGGCTAAGGTAAATGATGTTGATGAATTGCGAAAAGCTAACAAGGAAGGATCCATATGGATATGGGTATCTAAGCAGAAGTAATTTGTTCTTTTTGCAGGCCTCACATACATGGTATATAGATTCAGGATGCTCGCGCCATATGACAGGATTTAAGCATCTACTTCACAATTATGTTGAGGAATCTGCCGGTACTGTAAGTTATGCTAATTCTGAGGTTACAGGATACATTCGAGGACACGGATCTTTAACAAATGGCACCGTGACGATCAAAAGAGTACTACACGTAGAAGGACTAGATCATAATCTTTTCAGTACAAGTCAATTCTGCGATAGTAAATTTCAAGTTCGGTTTACTAATAAATGCTGTTATATTGAAGATAAAGATGGTCGTGCAGTTTTTAAATCCAAGCGGAATGCAAATCTTTATTCTGTGAATTTTCCAACACTTTCTGCATCAAGACCTGTTTGTCTGATTGCAAAAGCTTCACGAGCTGAAAGTTGGATATGGCATCGGCGTCTGTCTCATCAAAACTTTGATGCGATTAATCAGTTGGCGAGACAAGGCATTGTCAAAGGTCTACCAGAACTAAGGTTTGAGAAGAATTCTCTTTGTCCCGCTTGTGAAATGGGAAAGATGAAGCGAACATCTCATAAAGCAAAGACAGAATTCTCATCTTCAACACTTCTTGAATTGATACATATGGACCTTTGCGGCCCGATGAGGACTCAGTCTATCAATGGTAAGAAATATATTTTGGTCATGATAGATGAGTACTCCAGATATACTTGGCTGGAATTTTTAAGGAACAAATCAGATGCAGCAGAGCTGATCATTGAGTTTTTAAAGAAAATCCAGGTTCGACTACAATTGTCGGTTATATCTTTGAGAAGTGACAATGGCACGGATTTCAAGAATGAAAAGCTTCAAAGTTATCTCATATCTGTTGGGATCTCTCACAACTTTTCTGCTGCCTACACTCCTCAACAAAGCGTTGTAGTTGAAAGGAAAAATCGAACACTGGTGGAAGCTGCGAGGACAATGTTAGCTTATTCCGAATTGCCAATATATCTGTGGGCTGAAGCCGTAGCCACTGCGTGTTTTACACAAAACCGCACGATTGTCATCAAAAGACATAAAAAGACAGCGTATGAACTTATTAATCATCGAAAACCGAATATTAAATTTTTTCGTACTTTTGGTTGCAGGTGTTATATTCTCAATGATCGAGACAATCTTGGTAAATTCGACAAGAAGGCTGACGAAGGCTATTTCATTGTTTATTCGTTAACGTCTAAAGCCTATCGGATCTACAATAGACGAACCAAGATGATCAGGGAGAGCATTAATGTGTCATTCGATGAATCATTAACGTTGACTTCTGAACACAACAGTTCAGAACTCAAGCTTAAACAGAAAGTTTCTATTGAAGACGGAATAGAACCTGAAGTCAAACAGAATAAGTCTTCTAATTCAAATAAAATTACAGCTGAATTAGACTTATTATTTTTTGATGCTTTTCTGGATATATGTGCAGATTTTGAAAAATCAAACATATCCACATCAACTTCAGAGGTTCCAATTATAATCGCAGATATTTCAGGACCTTCTGAAAATGTCACAATATCAACCACATCAGGTACATCTACACATATACATTCTGAAGATACTAATGTTGATTATGTGCATGCAGATCCAAATTCTGCAACAGAAGTTCTGAGTGATTCTTCTATTGCTCTGGAAATATTTACTTCAGAAGAGGATGTACAAGATGTCCCGAGCACATCTGGGGTTGATAAAGACTTACCTGCAGTATATGATGAATATGAGGAAGATAATACTCAAGCTGAAATTCATCCGATTCCAAGTACAATGAAATGAACAAGAAATCACCCATTTCATAATATCATTGGTGATGCATAGTCTGGTGTACAAACGCGTGCAGCATCGGCTAATTTTTTGTCTATATTCATGTTTTTTAAGTTCTCTCGAGCCGAAGAAAGCTTCAAAAGCCTTGTGCGATCCAGATTGGATACTGGCGATGCAAGATGAACTTCTACAATTTGAGAGGAACAAAGTTTGGCGACTTATACCACTTCCAAAAGGAAAATCTGTTATTGGAACAAAGTGGGTTTTCAGAAATAAGAGAGATGAATCTGGAGTTGTAGTTCGAAACAAAGCTCCCCTTGTTGCAAAGGGTTATTGTCAACAGGAGGGGATTGATTATGAAGAAACATTTGCTCCTGTGGCACGACTGGAAGCGATACGAATCTTCTTATCCTATGCAGCGCATAAAAATTTTACGGTCTTCCAAATGGACGTAAAATCAGCATTCTTAAATGGGATATTGCATGAAGAAGTATACGTTGCTCAACCAGAAGGTTTCGTTGATCCAAAGAACCCTGATCATGTCTATGTCTTAGACAAAGCCTTGTATGGACTCAAACAAGCACCAAGAGCTTGGTACGAAACTCTAACTCAATTTTTACTCGCTTCAGGATTCAAGAAAGGTGATACTACTCTCTTTCTAAAAAAGCAAGGTGATGATATGATTCTGATTCAGATTTATGTAGATGACATAATTTTCGGTTCTACAAATCCAAAGTTTTGTAAAAAAATTTCAAGAATCATGGAATCTCGTTTTGAAATGTCAATGATGGGCGAACTGAATTTTTTCCTTGGTCTTTAAGTAAAACAGTTACCCGAAGGCATTTTCATTAATCAGTCAAAATATATTCGAGATATTTTAAAGAAATTTAACATGAGTGATAGTTCAGTGATGAAAACACCGATGGCAACGGGCACACTTTTAGATGCAGATCTTTCTGGCAAATCAGTAGATCAAAAAGTGTACCATAGCATGATTGGTTCACTGCTGTATTTAACTGCAAGTAGACCGGATATTATGTTTGCTACATGTTTCTGTGCGAGATATCAAGCTAATCCGAAGGAATCACACCTGGCCGCTGTAAAACGGATTCTTAGGTATCTTAAAGGATCTACTGAGTTAGGTCTTTGGTATCCTAAGGGTTCGTCTTTTGATTTAACTGCCTATACTGATGCTGATCATGCAGGATGCAAACTGGATAGAAAGAGCACCTCTGGTTCTTGTCAGTTCTTAGGTGATAAGTTGGTTAGTTGGACATCTAAGAAAGAAAATTGTGTTTCCACATCCACCGCTGAGGCTGAATACGTAGCTGCCGCAAGCTGTTGTTCACAAGTCCTCTGGATGCGAACACAGTTAAAAGATTTCGGATATACTTACCAACGAGTCCCTATCTACTGTGATTCTAAGAGTGTGATTACGATAACAGCTAATCCAGTACAACATTCCAAGACGAAACACATCGACGTGCGTTATCATTTTATAAAGGATCATGTTGACAAGGGCGATATCGAGATGCACTTCGTGACTACAGACTACCAGTTGGCTGACCTTTTCACCAAGCCGTTGGATGAAAAGAGGTTTACCTTTTTAGTTAGCAAACTTGGTATGTTAAACGCCAATTCATGATTCTAGGGGGAGTTTTCTAATCTTGTACTTTATTTGCATATATTTTAGATATTTCATCATATGCTATCTGACTAAAGCGGAATCATTTTTATAATGATTACCAAAATCTTTTTCTTGCAGGATATTTTATGTGACATTGGCTTTTGGACAATTCCGTTCAAAACCCGTATTCAAATGTTTTCTTCTGAAGGATGCTGTTGGGAACTGAAGAAAAACTTAAGTATGGTTAATGCTGCTAGTTCAGAATTACTACTGCTAGAGGATTTCAAAGTTAGTACTGCTGAGTATTACTACTTCTAGTAGAATTAGTACTGCTAGTGGTTAGTACTGCTTAGTAGTTAATGCTGCTTATGATTAATGCTGCTTATGAAGTGGAGATACGGATAGAGAGGATGACAGCTGTAAAGAACAAAGATATTCATGGAAGGATTGAAGATAACTATGCAAGATATACTGAAGATATTCTATTTTTTTGTAATTATCTTTTTATTTAGTATATGTATAGATTTGACAGAATAGTTTAGAGATAGTTTTTTTAAAAATTCTAAGTTTTAGTTTTAGAGAGAATCAACCTCAAGGCATAGATCCTAATTCTAGAGAAGTAGAATTCGTCTTGAAAGAGCTTGTTCTTCAAGATTGAGGTTGTGTATGTAATCTTGTGATTTTAATACAAGTTTGCAAGTTGTTAATCATATACTGTTTGTTTACTGTTATATTGAATATCAAAGTGTTATTCCGCAACTTCTTTGATATTGTTTCTGAGACTTTATTCTTGTTGAGAATTTGATCCTGACAAGTGGTATCAGAGCCTGTTCTCTCAGAAACATCTATTCATTCATCATGGAAAACTTTGCAGAATCAAACAGTACTCTGGTCTCAAAGGTACCAATGCTCAGACCCAATGAATTCGATATGTGGAAGATCAGAATCAAGCAGTACATACTCCTCACTCACTATTCTATTTGGGATATCATAGAGAATGGTCCTTCTGAAGCAGGTAAGATTGGTGCAGATGGAAAGAGAACTCCATCAAAAACTGATGCAGAAAGAAAGGCTAGACAGACAGAGATGAAAGCCTTGAGCACTTTGCTCTTGGCTATCCCCAATGAATATCAACATCAGTTCTGCAACTGCACTGATGCAGAGATGCTCTGGAATGCTCTAGAGAAGAGATTCTCAGGTACCAAAAGTACCAAGAGAAATCAGAAAGCCATTCTGAAGCAACAATATGAGAACTTTATGTCAACCAAGAATGAGTCCATGACTCAAACTTTTGACAGGTTCAACAAGCTTATTGGTGAACTTGCTACAGTGGGAGTACAAATTGATCAAGATGATCTGAACATAAAGTTTCTAAGGTCCCTGAGTGATGAATGGACCATGTATATTGTGTCTTTCAGACAGAATGATCAACTGGAAGAAAATGAACTTGATGATCTATATAATGATCTAAGAGTTTTTGAATCTTAGGTAGAGGCTAAGAAGAGGCCTTCTGGATATGTTCACAATGCTGCATTCCTTTCAGCATCAACTGATTCTACTTCCAACTCTGAATCAGTTAGTACTGCCAATGGAGCACCTCAAGATAAAGGCACTGAAACTGTATTTGAAGCCTTTCTAGCAAGTCATGGAAACTCTTCTCTCATTAATGATGACTTGGAACAACTCCATCCAGATGATCTTGAAGAGATGGACATTAAATGGCAGATGGGCATGCTCTCTATGAGAGTTAAGAAGTTCATCAAAAGAACTGGAAGGAACAACTTCTCACAAAGAAGAGAAGATGGAGCAGGTTTTAACAAGTCAAAGGTGGAATGTTATAAATGCCATCAGAAGGGACACTTTGCTAGAGAATGCAGAAGTGGAAGGCCTCAAAACAATAATCACCAACAAGCTCAATCTGGAAGCTTCAATAATAACAGAAACTCTGCTCAAGCCCTTGTCTCTCAACAAGGCATGAGGTTTGATTGGAGTGATCAAGCTGAAGAGGCCATCCAGAACCAAGCTCTAATGGCAGAGGTGTCTGATCTCCCAACAGAGGTAACTTCCAATCTTTGTTCTCAAAATTGCATTAACACTGTTAAGAGGTATAGGGATCACAATCAGAACATGAGTGATAACCTTAAGAGATTGGAAAAGGACATAAAAGATTATGTGAGGATAGTTGAAAGATTTGAAGAGCAGATTAAGGGTTTTCAAGCCAATGAGCTTCAACACTCTTATGACACAAACTACTGGAAGTGGGAGAAGAATGACTTAGAACTTCAACTGACCAGATCCAAAGAGGAGAATGAGAAGATAAAGAGGGAGTTTGAGAAAGCCAAGCTGGATATTGAGAAATTTTCCAATGCTTCTAAAGCAATGGACTCTTTGCTCCAAACTCAAATCCATGACAAACTTAGAAGAGGAATAGGGTACAATACCACACCACCACCCTATAATAACAACTACATCCCTCCTAGTTCAGATTTGTTAGAAACAAAGGATAGGAAGGACCTACCTAAGGGAGCCACTGAGATAGATCCCTTAGATGAAGTAGTTGTTAAGGATAAAACTGAGAAAGAAGTTGTCAAGGATAAAGACAACACTGTGAATGGTGAGATTCCTATAGAAAACCACATAATCACCAATGAGGGATGTGGAAAGCATTGGATCAAGTCCAATGATATAGAGAAAACTGAGGGAAAGAACAAGAAGGTTTATTATAAGCAGACCACTGTTGTGAACCCTATCCCTTGCAAGCAGTGTGCATGCAATACTTCTAAGCCCCAAAAACATGATAAACCAAGGGGAAATCAGAGAAACTGGAACAACCAATGGGCACAAAAACAAGGCATTGATCTGAGTAAAATCAATAGACCAAAGCCTTGTTTCATATGTGGAATGTTAAACCATTTGGCTAAGCATTGTTTCTTTAATCCTATTAACCAACAGATGAACTTTCAAAGATTTGTGCAAAAACCTGTTGGTTATAGGAAGGCTGGAAAGAAACATGTGATGAAGAAATCTGTTGAAAATAAGGGCCCCATGAGGAAAAAGGTTTTAAAAGAAAGTATTAAAATGTGGGTACCTAGAAGCACTAAAACTGTTAGTACTGCTAACAGGGATAGTGCTGCTGGAAGCATTACTGCTGCTACTAGCATTAGTACTGCTGAAAATATTAATGCTGCTAATACTGTTAGTACCTCTTCAAAGGTTAATACTGCCAACACAGTTACTGCTGCTAACACAGTTACTACTTCTAACAAGGTTAGTACTGCTAAGCATGCAAGTGGTGCTAAGGCAGTTAGTACTTTTAAAACCAGTACTGCTTCTAGCAAAAGTGTTTCCAAGCCTATCATTGTGACAAAGTACTCCAGAAATGAGGAGTCAAAGTTTAAAAATCTTGTCAAGAAAGAATGCAAGTATTTTGATGAGAAAGGGGTACCCAAGACCACTTTGGCTTGGGTTCCCAGTTCATACTAACTGATTTATCTTATGTGCAGGGCAACCAACAGCTCAAGGGGAAGAGCATATGGCATGTTGATAGTGGTTGCTCTAGGCACATGACAGGCAACATGTCATCTCTTCAGGATTTCAAGCATATCAATGGAGGACATGTTGCATTTGGAGATAATCTTACTGGAGGTAAAATAAGTGGCAAAGGTAATGTTACAAAAGGTAAGATGACATTTGAGGATGTCTACTATGTTGACCAGTTAAAGTACAACCTGTTAAGTGTATCACAGGTTTGTGACAAACAACATAGCATATTATTTACAAACACAGAGTGTATGATCCTTGCTCCAGGGTTCAAGGTAGTTGATGAAAGCATGATACTACTTAGAACTCCAAGAAAGGACAATGTTTATTGTCTAGATATGGACAATGTGGATAGTGATTCATCCATAAACTGTCTTGTTTCAAAAGCTTCTGTGGATGAATCCTCTCTTTGGCACAGAAGGATGTGTCACATGAATTTCAAGACTATGAACAAACTTGTTAAAAACAACCTTGTAAGAGGTTTACCATCAAAAGTCTTTTCATGTGATGATCATTGTGTTGCTTGTTTTAAAGGCAAACAGCACAAAACTTCTCATAAGACCAAAGAGTTAAACTCTATTTCTTCTTGTCTCCAATTACTGCATATGGATCTGTTTGGTCCTACAAATGTTATGAGTATAGGCAAGAAATCTTACTGCTTGGTTATTGTTGATGATTACTCCAGATTTACTTGGGTATATTTTCTAAGGACTAAGGATGAGACAAGTGGACTGATCAAATCCTTTATCCTAAGAATTGAAAACCAAACAAATCAAAAAGTAAAAGGCATTAGATCAGATAATGGGTCTGAATTTAAAAATCTTGATCTAAACACCTTTTGTGAAGAGAAAGGCATTGAGAGACAATATAGTGCCCCTAGGACTCCTCAACAGAATGGAGTTGCTGAGAGGAGAAATAGGACACTAATAGAGGTTGCTAGATCTCTGTTGGCTGATTCAAAACTGCCAATTACCTTCTGGGCTGAAGCAGTCAATACTGCCTGTTATGTCCAAAACAGAGTTCTAGTGGTCAAGCCAAAGAACAAGACCCCATATGAGCTTTTAAATAAAAGAAAACCCTTTATTGGATTTTTTAAACCTTTTGGGTGCCCTTGTACAATTCTCAATACTAAATCTCACTTAGGTAAGTTTGATAGCAAAGCAGATGATGGATTTCTTGTTGGTTACTCATCTCAGAGTAAGGCTTACAGAGTCTTTAACTCTTCTTCTAGAATAATTGAAGAAAGTGACAATGTCAAATGCAATGAGAACACACCAAATCCAATTGGGTCTGGTCCTCAGTGGCTATTTGACATTGAGTCACTAACTAACTCTTTTGGTTTCAGTAGTGATGATTATGCAGGTTCAGGGAGTGGAGAATCAAGAACTACCCAAGTCCAAGACAGTATGTCTAAATCTGTGATCTTTCCCATACCCACAGTGGATCCTGTTGAAGACTGTGAAAAGGAACCATCTACTGGACCAAGTCAGAGTGAAGAAGAAAGTAGAGATGAGGAGACTCAAGACAATAAAGAATCAGAAGTAGCTGCTGAAAACACCTCAGTTGAGTTGAATGACTCCAATCTAGAGGTGGGACTTAATGAAGAACCTAATCATCACACCAGAATTCAAAAGAATCATCCTCCACAACTGGTAATAGGAGATATATCCTCTCCTATGATGACTAGAAATCAAAGTAGACTGCAAGAAATGCAAGATCAACAGCATACAGTGCTTTCTTGCTTTCTATCCCAGCTTGAGCCTAAGAAGGCACATGATGCTATGAAAGAGTCCAGTTGGATAGAAGCAATGCAAGAAGAGCTAATGCAATTAAAGCTGCAAGATGTTTGGGATCTGGTAGACCTTCCTAAAGGCCAAAGAGCAATAGGAACAAAATGGGTCTTCAGGAATAAGAGAGATGAAAGAGGTATAGTGATAAGAAATAAAGCAAGGCTGGTGGCTCAAGGGTATACACAAGAAGAGGGAATAGACTATGATGAAGTATTTGCACCTGTGGCCAGGATAGAAGCAATTAGATTATTCCTGGCTTATGCTTCTTATATGAAATTCAAAGTCTATCAAATGGATGTGAAAAGTGCATTTCTTTGTGGCTCAATTGAAGAAGAAGTATATGTCTGTCAACCACCAGGGTTTGAAAACCCAAGCTATCCAGACAGGGTATACAAATTGAAGAAATCACTTTATGGACTGCATCAAGCTCCAAGAGCATGGTATGACACTCTGTCATCCTATATCTTGGAAAATGGCTTTGAAAGAGGAGTCATTGATAAGACTCTATTTATCAAGAAAAAGAAGAAGGATATCTTGCTGGTCCAAATCTATGTTGATGATATCATCTTTGGATCTACAAGAGACAACATGTGCAAGGAGTTTGAGGAACTAATGCATCAAAGGTTCAAAATGAGTTCCATGGGGGAACTTACTTTTTTCCTTGGACTCCAAGTTCAACAGAAGTCAGATGGAATCTTTATCTGTCAGTCCAAGTATGTGCAGGACATTCTAACCAAGTTTGGTTTCTCAGATTCAAAACCTGCCAGCACACCTATGGAGACACACAAGCAGATAACAGCAGATCTTGAGGGGGAGGATATGGATGTTCATCATTATAGATCCATGATTGGCTCTCTCATGTATCTTACAGCCTCTAGGCCAGATATAATGTTTCCAGTCTGTGTATGTGCAAGATTCCAAGTTAGGCCAAAGCAATCTCACTATCAAGCTGTTAAGAGGATATTCAGATATCTCAAAGGGCAACCCAGATTGGGACTTTGGTATCCTCATGACTCATCCTTTGACCTACTTGCATACTCAGATAGTGATCTAGGTGGAGCAAACTTGGATAGAAAATCTACTTCTGGAGGATGTCAGTTCTTAGGTGCAAGACTAGTTTCATGGCAGTGCAAGAAACAAACCACAGTGTCCACATCTACAACAGAGGCAGAGTACATAGCAGCTGCAAGTTGCAGTTCTCAAGTCATATGGATTCAGAATCAAATGCTGGACTATGGGATAACCTTTCTACACACTCCAATTTTTATTGATAATAGCAGTGCTATTAGAATTGTGAATAATCCTGTCAAACACTCAAGGACAAAGCACATTGAGATCAGGTATCACTTCATAAGAGACTGTAATGAAAAGAAACTTATTCAAGTTATAAAGGTTCATACTGACAACCAGTTTGCTGATCTATTCACCAAAGCATTTGATGTGGGTAGATTCACTTTCTTGGTAACAAGTGTGGGAATGATCAACTCTGAATAAGCTCCTACTTAAAAAGTGGTTCAATACCTGTATATTGTTTATTCTTGGTGGTCCTAATCTTCTTTTTCAGGAAAAGTAGAGCAGTACTCAGTCCTTCACAAAGCTTAAAAGTGTAAGTATTTTTAATACTGCCAGTGCATTGTTAATGCTGCCAGTGCATTTTTAATACTGCCAGTGCATTTTTAATACTGCCAGTGCACAGTTAATACTGCTAAGTAGTTAATACTGCTAGTTAGTTAATACTGCTAGTTAGTTAATACTGCTAGTGGTTAATACTGCTAGTGGTTAATACTGCCTTCAGTTAATACTGCTAGTAGTTAATACTGCTTTCAGTTAATACTGCTAGTGGTTAATACTGCTTGTCGTTAATACTGCTAGTGGTTAATACTGCTATCAGTTAATACTGCTAGTGGTTAATACTGCTAGTAGTTAATACTACTTGTCGTTAATACTGCTCTTGATTACTACTGCTTATGTCCCGAATACTATAAATACCCTTTGCCCGCCTAAAAGTTCATAACGACTCTTTGCATACTGTTCACTTGCGCTCTAAACCCTTTCTCTCTCAAGTTCAAAGTTTTCAGGCAAGAACCTTCAAGGTCAATGGCATCCATGGCGTTCATAGACGAGCACAATGAAATCGCGATGCTCCAAAAGCCAAAACAAGCTGAAGGTTTTCACCAGATAGTCGACTTTCTGAAGTCAAGCCATATTGCCCATGCTCTCACTCTATCTCCTACCATCTTCATAGAGCATCAGAGGCAATTCTGGGCAAATGCCACCATTGTTACTGAGAATGGTGTGCAAATGATCAAAACAAGGGTGTGTGACAAACCCTTGACAGTTACTGAAGAGGTACTTCGCATCAGTCTACGTCTAGACGATGCCTCTGGTATAACTTCTATCTCTAATGATGAACTGTTTGCTACTCTTACAAGAATAGGGTATGGAGGCCCATTGGGTGTGTTCAAGTTCTCAAAAGCCAAATTTTCACCCCAATGGCGTTTCTTTGTCCATATTCTTATGCACTGTATCTCTAAAAAGACTACTGGATGGAGTGAGTTCAGTAGCACCATTGCTTATGCTTTGGTATGCTTAGCCACTGCCAGAAAGTATAATTTTTCACAAATGATTTTTAATGATCTTGTCTCAAACCTGGGAAGTAAAAAGAGTTTTTATATGTACCCCAGGTTTGTCTAAGAAGTTATTAACCATGAATTGACGGATATACCTCATTTTGATGGGGTATATGTACCAAAAATTCCCAAAGGTAAGGTCTTTTCAAACATGAAAAGATCCCCTCTGGACTCGGAAGGAGTTGACACCCCATTGTTCTCTACAATGATGGTGGTGTCCCAAACTGATGAAGGTATGGCAGCAGGGTCAAGGCCCCCATTATACCAACCCACTGCTAGCCAATCCCAACCTTCCTACCCTAAATCACTTCCCCAGTCTCTTCTTGATAAACCAACTTCACCAATCACCCAAACATACAAAAGGAAACAGGTAAAGAAGGCTCCTTCCCTTCTTGTACCATCAACCCCTAAGCCTTTAAGCCCTCTAAGGGAGGATTCTCCCTTAGAGAATATCTACAGGAAAACCACAAGGGTGTCTCCCAACCCAAAGAAGGTGCTCTCTGAGGAGGAGGAAGAGCATATGGGTGAGCAGGCTGCCACTACTCCTGCTAACACAGAGGAGGACAGTGGTAACATAACTAAGACCTCCCCCATGGCAACTTTGAATGAGCAATCATTCAAAGGTCCCCGGTGCCAAGAAACCAAGGGGGTGGATAGTGCTTCTGCTAGGCAGAAGACTTCCACTACAAAAAGATCCAATGATCCATCAAAAGAGGGTAACACTTCTGGAGAAGGTGAGGACAGATATACTTACTATGAATTGATGGAAACAATGGGCAACATCAACCAAGATGTTCTCAAACAAGGGAAAGAAATTGAAGAGATGAAGCTGGTAATCTTGTCCCAACAAGTGCAGATTACCAAACTCAAGAAATTGGTGATGAAGCTAGTACAGAAAAAGAAGAAGAGACAATTTGTGCTAAGGAGAAGGAAATCTGGGAATGATGCTCCCAAAAAGAGGGAGATCAACATGGAAGAAGCTACAGAAAAGGGGGAGCTTGATGGGATGAAATATGGTGGTGAGGGGGAGAGATTTGATGATGAGGGGGAGCAAGAAGCAGAAACAGAAAGAGAATCAGTGCAAGCAGAGATAAAAGAACAAGCAGCAGTAACAGAGCAAGTAACAAAAACCATTAATGCTGCTAGTTCAATTAAAGCAGCAGAAATGGTTAGTACTTCTGAAATAAGCAAAGCAGCAGAAACTGTGAAAGAAGTTTTAACAGAGCTGGAGATTGCAGAAACCTTACTTAAAGCCAAGCATGATACTCCCAAGGTCACCTCAAAGACCAAAGGAGTAGTCATCAAAGAACAAGGGACATTGATCAAGAAAACAGATGTAGAAAAGAAAGTGAACAAAGACAAAGGCAAAGCAAAAATGGTAGAATCTGATCAATCAGTCAAAAAGCAAAGGAGGTTGGTTGAATCAGATGAAGCTTTGGCCAGGAAGATGCAGGCTGATATTGAAAAGGAAGAAAGAGTTCAGGTTGAAAAGGACAGGGAGATGGCAAAGGCTCTAGCTGCTGAACTGAATGAAGCCTATCAACAAAGCCTGGCAACTGAACTTGCACAAAAGAAAGCAGCATCTTTGAAGAAATCTGTGGTGATAAAAACAGCTGCAAAGAAGAGACAACCCTCAAAGACTTTCCTTGGTACTCAAGAGAGAAACAAAATGATAATTTTTCTCAAGGGTGCTATAGGAGTCAGAAAGGAGATGTTCTCCAAGATGACATTTGAGCAGATCAAGGAGCTGTACAATTCTGAAATGACCAAGCTTCAAGGGAATGAAACTGCCAGGGTGGAGATGGAGAAGAGAATGAAAGAAAGTAATGATTTCATGATAGAAAAACCTTTTCCAGATGAGCAAGAAACACCACCAAAGAAAGAAGCCACTCTGGGTGAAAGTCTAAGGACTTTAAAGAGAACCAAGATGATGGCAAGGAGAAAGTCAACCAAGAAGCCTAGAATAGATGAAGGAGAGGCTGAGAAGGTTGTTGAAGAAGAAGGGGCACCTGAGTCATCTAATCAGAAAAAGCTATCAAGTACAGATGATGTAAATATGTATATGGTAGTGATGGACAAAGTGCCTGAACCAATTTCAGCAGAACCTGTAGGAGTTAAGCCTCCTGAGGTTATTCTTTGGGATACATTGATAGTGGATGGAAAGGAATACATAAGGCTCAAAAGGAAGGATGAAAAGTATGAGGTGTTCAATACTTGGGCAAAGATTGTAAGAACATGCTCTAGGTCAGACCTTGAAGAAATGTTTGAGATAGGAATGAAGTTGTATGCAGATATACTGAAGGCTCCAGAAATTTCAATTACAAAACTGGTGATGGAGTATCTGTGTATGATGTTCAAGCCTGATGAAGTAGAGCATGTGATCAGAAATGTGTTCAAATCTGTCAGCAATTGGACTCTATATGAAACTAGTGGAGTATATGCAGTGACTTTGGATTTGAATCACACTGAATACTTTCTAGTGGATAGAGTGTACAACCATAGTAGAATAAAGCTTCATGCCATGCTGAAGAAGAAGCTAGGATGTATTCCAGATTCAGAAATGGCTAAATATTTGATCCAAAGAACAATAAATCAGAGTTTAGGGTTTGATGCAAATACTGGAATTTAGGCCATGATGGAGTTTTGGGAGCATCTTGAAGATCAGATCTGAAGAACTTGACTTCTCTTCCTAAAAGTCAAGTTAGGGGGAGATTGTTGGGAACTGAAGAAAAACTTAAGTATGGTTAATGCTGCTAGTTCAGAATTACTACTGCTAGAGGATTTCAAAGTTAGTACTGCTGAGTATTACTACTTCTAGTAGAATTAGTACTGCTAGTGGTTAGTACTGCTTAGTAGTTAATGCTGCTTATGATTAATGCTGCTTATGAAGTGGAGATACGGATAGAGAGGATGACAGCTGTAAAGAATAAAGATATTCATGGAAGGATTGAAGATAACTATGCAAGATATACTGAAGATATTCTATTTTTTTGTAATTATCTTTTTATTCAGTATATGTATAGATTTGACAGAATAGTTTAGAGATAGTTTTTTTAAAAATTCTAAGTTTTAGTTTTAGAGAGAATCAACCTCAAGGCATAGATCCTAATTCTAGAGAAGTAGAATTCGTCTTGAAAGAGCTTGTTCTTCAAGATTGAGGTTGTGTATGTAATCTTGTGATTTTAATACAAGTTTGCAAGTTGTTAATCATATACTGTTTGTTTACTGTTATATTGAATATCAAAGTGTTATTCCGCAACTTCTTTGATATTGTTTATGAGACTTTATTCTTGTTGAGAATTTGATCCTGACAGATGCTTTCAAGATTACATCTTTTCAGGAAGTTTTTCGTTTGAAAGGGAGTTTAGAAATTTTATTGCTATATTTTTTATAATAATATTTCTAAAAAGATTGATGTTTTACAGATATCAAGGGGGAGGATATCTAGTCAAGGATATTTTAATTGCTATATTTGTTCCAGGGGGAGTTAAGGATTCTGATTTACAGGTATATCATTTTAATCCTTATACTCTAACACTTGTGAAAGAAGAACAACTTTCACTTGTGAATTTTTTTTTAAAAAATGTTCAAACCACTTCACGATCTTAAAATGTTTTTCTGATTTGAGAAGTGTGAATTTTAAATGATTTTTGGTTACTTGTGAATTTTATTGTTTATCTAACCGTGTGATTCTTTAAAGAATAATACTTGTGTATTTTCTTTTCTATATACTTTGTAAAGTATTCATACACACACTGGTTCAGTATTTTCAAATTGATTTTGTTATTACCATGTATCAAATGATATATCTTTCTATGATAATACACCCGTCGTTTGGTATTCACAGTTGTTTGAATCAAACTTCATTTCATTTTAATGTGATTTCATTGATAATATGTTTATATATTGTTCATATAAACAACATACGTCTTTGAATTCCCAAATATTTTTCTTTATGATAATTTGATCTGATCTTAATCATTGTCAGATTCTCAAAACATTTCTATTCTTTTCATTCATATAAAGTTTTGAGAAATTTTAAATGCTTAAAATGCTCATCAAAACTCAGAGAGCATATATACACTGACATATGATTTCTTGTGCTTTACATGTCAACAAAATCATTGAACAGCATGTACTTTAAAGAACAAAGGATTCAGTGTGAGTGCTTAATAGATCTCCCATGGATTCACGATAACCAGTGTTTCCTACCCCGGAAGAAATCCTTTGAGTGATTGAGGGGAGAGGGGTCTAAAAGAATTGAGTGTGGGAGTGAGCTGAGGTAAAATGGAAATGAGAGATTGGTTAGATGTGAGCTTAAATGTTTAAAAGAAAGAGGGTGAGAGAACAGAGTTAAAAGAATACTAGAACTCTGCACCAAACATCTTTCTGAGTAGGGCAGTCACATTACTGATTGGTTCAGATTTATTTCGTGACCATCATTGAAATAGGCAAATAGCCCATGCCATCTCTTGCATACAACCCCACTAGTTACTCATTCTTTTCTTAAAAATAGAATGTTTCACATTTTCTGGGGAAGCAGCACATAATCTATTGGATCTTCACTTGGAAGATGCTGATATTGAAAAAGAAGGAAAGTTGCCCCACCTTCGACCCTTTCTCATGCACGTTGAGTCCATGTACAATCATTGTTGTCTCAGTGATTTACATATTTTGAGCCTTATGAAACACAATCATTATGCTAATTCTTTCAAAACACAAGCACGAGCACACAGAGAATATGTTTTTCTGTCAGAACATTCATAGAATTACCTTGTGTTTTTCAATGATTGAATGGAAGTCCTGGGGAGTCAACATCAAACCAGCTCCTTACATTGTACATCCGTTGTACACAGTAACTTCGTGTTACTGACAGACACTTCTAACTGTTTCATATGTTGATTCAGGGTTACCATTCTTATTTCGTTTGAATTTGAAAAGATTCAAATGAATATGTTCGTGAATCAAAGGCCAATCCAGATCAGATGTGAGAATGATTTTCCTATATGGGGAGATTATCTATTATCCAAAGGAGGAGATGAAATTTCTTGAAGAATGTGCTTATCAAATGTTGGGAAGTTTATTCAATGACGGATCTGACCTTGAAGTGTTTTAATGATTTTGATTCTTACAAATCATTAAAAAGGGGGAGAATAATCAAAGTTCAAGATCAGATTGAAGTTTTAAAGATTTCAGAGGAGATAAAGTTTTCAGTTGATTGAAGTCAAAGATTAAAGAAAGCTTGTCAAAGACAAAGTGGAAGAAAGTCAGAGTTTAGTCAAAAGCTAATTCAAAGGAAGAGACAAGTTTGAAGATTTGTCAAAGTTTTTGAGATGTCAAAGCCAGAAAAGATTCGAAGTTGAAGATCAATTCTGAAGATATGAAGACCTGAAGATTATTGCCAATTTTTTTTTAATCTTGAATCCAAAGAGGGAGATTGTTAGACTGTAATTGTATTCAAGATTAAATGAGGGTCATTGTTGTAATTAGTGTTTGGATGTGTGTTGTAATGAGCTTAGATGGTTTGACCTTGCTTGGTCATGTTGACCTATATATAAGCAAGTCCTTGTATTGTTTCTAGTAGACTTGTGTAAGCAAGTGATAGTAAGTGTGTGAAAGTAAAGGTGTAGTATTGGTGGTAGTTGAGAGAGAGTAAGAACACACAAAGAACACACACATACGTGAGATCTGTGACTAGATGTTAGATCTGTGATTAATTATAATTCATGTGAT
The DNA here is from genome assembly GCA_954870635.1 of Arctium minus. Lineage (NCBI taxonomy): Eukaryota > Viridiplantae > Streptophyta > Magnoliopsida > Asterales > Asteraceae > Arctium > Arctium minus. Next base: position 99,586,781 of record OX941080.1, on the reverse strand, counting down.
TGATCTAATAAAAGTGTTTTGTGTCAATCTAAATGTGTTAATGCTAGTAATCACTGGGCCACATGGTCCCCTAAGGTTATTTGATCTGGGAGTGATCGAACCCAAATCCTTCTATAGAATCAGATCGAAAGTCATGTTCTACTGGTATGAATGGGTTTAGGATGTGTCGATGTAGCCTTTCTGATCCGGGAAAGTAAGTTCCAAGGGGTGCTTGACACCTAGTCCCCTAAGATCAACTGGTCTGGGAGCAGCTGACCCAAATCCTGCAATAGAGTCAGATAGAAAGTTACGTTTACGGCATGTTCTTTACTTAATAAACTTTTTTGATTAAAAAGATGCCAAAAGTGCAAACGCTTAAAAGATGCCAAAGAGCACACTCATGTAAAGATGCCATAGTGCACAATGCTAAAAAGATGCCAATGAGCACACATCTCATAATACTTGGTTATATATTTCTGAGTTGCAATAAACCTGTAAATTTGTGAAAGTCTGAATTTTTGATGGATTAGTGTGATTATTTTGCAAAGTTCTCTATTATATTTTTATAATTGCATTTTCTTGAAGTTAGTCAAAGTTCACATGCGAGCACACTGAATAGATTGATGAAAGTTTTTGAAAATGAACATGTCTTAACTTGATATGCAATAAAACTTGTTTCTGTATCCAAACACATACATTTGATTTCATCTGATGGATTTTATTGTGATATTTTACTAAGTAGAATTTTATTTGTTTCTGTTTAAATTTTTATATCTTTAGTCGTTTCAAAATATATATTCAGTATATTTTTCTTTCTACATTGATATTTGATCATTGTGTTCTCATAAATATTTTTTAAATGGGTTTGAGCATGATTCAAGGGGGAGTGAAAAAGGAGAATTTTTCTTAAATGATCATATCTGCTTTTGAGGGGGAGTATCTGATTTTCTTTATATGAATGCTAACTTGAATTGTCATACCTAGTGCATTTGTGTAGGGGGAGTCAAAGAATTTCAAAAGGTAAAATCTTTTCTAATGCTGCTTTGCGCCATCAGTTGGTCGCGCAAACCTTGCTTTGTGCCACCTTGGTGTAACGCAAACTTCACTTTGCGCCACCTTGGTGTAACGCAGACCTCAGTTTGCGCAACCAACGTGACGCACAAACCTCCCCTCTTTTCTCCGTTTCTTTGATTTTGCAGATCTTAAGTTGTCTCGTCTCCAACATTTGCATAACCAAGTTGATCCAGATCATCAAGGTCATGAGGGGGAGATTTAAGAGAAGTTAAAGGAGATGATTAAGAGACAAAGAGCTCAAAAGTTTATCTGCTGATCAAGATTCGTTCAAAGATTCTATTCTCTCAGCCATTTTAATTCTTTTGTTGTTCCTGCTCTGACGACCACAGTTCATTCAAGGTCTTTTCAAAAGAGGTGTGTCGTTTAGAGCACAAGCATCTGGTCCAGACTTGTCAAAGGCAGCAAAAACAAATCAAACTGAAAGATGTTGAGAAGAATTTTTCCTTTAAAAGTCAGATTGCTTCATAAAGTCGCTTTTATGGTCCGTGATGTTTTAGAAGATGAATTTTGAAGAACAAAGCGCCAATGATTACTAAGGGGGAGATTGTTAAGTCTGATTTTATAGTAATCATTGTATTTATTGGACTTGGTCAAATACTGTGTCTAATGTCATTTACTGTATTGTATTGACCAAGGGTATTTAAGTCCCTTTGGTCTTTGTGTCTTGTAAGAACTTCACGCACACATATTGAATACACATTACTTTGCGCTTCATTCTCTCTCTCTACTTTCTCTCTCTAGTGATTCAGTGTTCTTGGACTCACAGTAGGGACCTCCGAGCTTGTTGTTGAAGTTGATATGCCTTTGTCAAAATCTGCACAAATATCATCGAAGGCATCAATAAACAACAAATCTAACTTAGATGAAGTAGAGTTAGAAGAAGTAGATTCTTTAGACACTGGTTCTATTCTGGAGTGAATAGAAGCTTTGTTCTTAAGTCCGAGTTCTGAACTATTGTGTTCAGAAGTCCGTGTAGAATTCTCATAAAAGGAGACATTCATGCTTTCAACAATCGTCTTGGTTCGAATAATGTAAATTCGATAAGCTTTGGATGTCAGAGAGTATCCAACGAGATATCCTTCATCCGCTTTCTTATCAATCTTTGAAAATCCTTGACGTTCTCGCAGAATGTAACACCTGCAACCAAAAACATGAAGGAATTTGATGTTAGGTTTACGATTGTTGATTAACTCATATGCTGTTTTGTCAAAGCGTTTGACCACAATGGTATGATTCTGTGTGAAGCAAACTGTTGCGACTGCCTCAACCCAAAGATACATGCGTAGATCAGAATATGCGAGCATAGTACGAGCAGCTTCAACCAGAGTGCGGTTCTTCCATTCAACAATGCCATTCTGCTGTGGAGTATAGGCTGCGGAGAAGTTATGTGAAATTCCCACAGAGATAAGATAACTCTGCAAGGTGTCATTCTTGAACTCCATGCCGTTGTCACTGTGAAGAGTTCGGACTGGCAATTGAAGACGTACTTGAATGCGCTTGATAAAAGCGATAATCAATTCGGGCGCATATGACTTGTTGCGAAGAAACTCGAGCCATGTATACCTGGAATAGTCATCTATCATTACTAAAACGTATTTCTTTCCGTTGATAGACGCTGTTCACATTGGGCCCCAAAGGTCCATATGAAGAAGTTCCAGTGCAGATGAGGTTGATGATTCAGTTTTGGACTTGTATAAGCTTCGCTTCATTTTGCCCAACTCACATGCAGAACATAGTGAGTCTTTTTCGAACCTCATTTCTGGTAGACCTTTAACCAGACCTTGTTTCTGTAGCTTAGCTATGGATCGAAAATTATGATGAGACAATCGGCGATGCCACGTCCACGATTGTGCTTTAGATGCTTTGGCTAATAGGCATACTGGACGTGTGACAAACAGTGTAGGAAAATCTACATAATATAGATTTCCATGGCGCTCAGCTTTAAAGACTTCGTAACCATCGGGAACCTCAAGATAGCAATGAGTTGTTGTGAAGCGAACTTGATATTTCATGTCACAGAAGTGACTGGTGCTAAACAGATTGTGATCAAGTCCTTCAACATATAACACCCTTTGAATCTTCACAACTCCATTATCGAGCATTCCATATCCTCTGACGTATCCTTCTACTTTAGAATTTGCAAACCTAACTGCTCCGGCAGGCTCCTCCACATAGTTATGCAAGAGGTTCTTGAATCCTGTCATGTGGCGTGAACATCCAGAATCTATCACCCACAATCGACAGGCCAGCAAAAGAGACAATTAGTTTTGCTTAGGTACCCATATCAAGATGGGTCCTTCGCGGTTAGCACCAAGCAATTTAGCAATATCAACAGGTTTAACTTTCACTCTCCATTCATAACGGGGTTTTGGAACCCATTTCCAAACCATTTTAACATTTAATTCCTGAAAGTGCTTTTTAGAACTTGGATTGGTAACCTTAGCCCGAAACACTTTGGGTTGTGTGGAAGAATTAGAATCAGAATTAGAAATGAAGTTCAGTTAGGTTTTCTTTTATTCTTTTTGGACTTAGGAGTGGAGTAGTATTTGAAAGAATTATCCCAGCAGTGTTTGCAATATAGATTCTTTCGAGCAAAAGTCATAAACTTAGATTTATCGGAACAAATCTTACATTCATGTCCATCAAAAGAATTACTTTTCAAAATAACACTGTCTGAAGTACAACTATTTGGAACAGAAGTCTCACTAAAATGCAAACTATTCTTTTTATTCAAAATATCCTCTTTATTCTTCTTACTCCTCCCAACTCCATTTCCTTTTATATCTGAAACAGAAACAGGAATCCTGTTAGTCTCTAACTTAGAAGGTGGTTCTTTTCTAGAGTTACTTGAAGTTTAACCCTTCTAGAAAATACTAGGTGGATATTCAGGACAATCAGAGTAAACAACTTAAGGTTTTGCAGGAGCATCAAATTCTGGATTAGTTCTTACCTTCCAGCTTGGATCATTGAACATCTGTTTATCATTTGAAGCATTCTTAAACAAAGTAAATTTCAAATCATTGATCTCTGTGCAAAGCTCTTGATTTTCTTTCAAAGATTTTTCAAGTTTAAATTTGAGATCAAAGTTTTCATCTTCAACCTCATGAAGAGACTGTTGCAACATATCAATTTGCTTCATCAATTCAGATGTATGATCACTCACAAAATTTTACTCCTTTGCAGTAGAAACAGGATAAGAATCTGAAGCATTCATCATTTCAGAAAACCTTTCCTCGGTCATTTTTCAATAAACTCCATTTTATCATTTTTAGAACAAGATCCATTCGTGATGACAGTTTCTTCTTCAACCTCTTCAACAAGTAAAGGTTTAGAAGCAATGGGATTTGAGACTAATGGTATAGTTGATGGATCAACATCCGATTCATACTCATCATATTTGCATTCAGTCTCCGGTGGAACCATGTCTTTGCTGACTGATTCTTTTGAAGATGTGGTAAACAGTGATTCAAACTCAGTTAATTCGATCTTTCGAGTCTCATAGCTTTTATTCAAATCACTGTATTTAAAACCAACTGATTTAAAAGAATTTTGAGAATCAGTTTCACAAGACTTGTCCTTTCCCATTTCTTCTCGACCTTTGGTCTCTGTAAAAGGTCTAGAAGTACTTGCTTCAACAAAGGTTGCACGAATGTTAGGAATGAGTCTGATTGCGGAGCCAAATTTATCAAAATTATATAAGTGCTCCGGTGTCTTTTTCAAAACATCGTTAGTTGGCACACCCAAACCAGGTTTAAGTTTATAAAACCTTTCATCTTGGAGTTTATTGGTCAATAGATTTAATGTCTGCTTAGTCTGACCTCGTTTCATATTAATATCCTCCAATTGCTTGATTTTAGTGAAAGCTTCATTTCTTTCTTGAAAACAGACTTCAAATTTAATTTTGAACTCACCTTTTTCAGCATTGAGATGTACAAGATCATTTTCTAAACCAGATATTTTTCTTTTTAAAGATTCCTTTTCAGCTTTTAAACCATCCTTTTCTTTTTCTTTTTCTTTTTCTTCCACAACAACTTTCAGCAAAGCGTTTTCATCACGAAAACTCAAGACTGATTGATGTGCAGAGCTAAGTTTACCTTTCAGTAAAGCAAATTCATCTTTCATATTATGTATTTGGGCCATCAATGATTCAATAAGTTCAGAATTATCACTTACCTCAGAGTTCGCATCTTCGGAATGTACCTCAGAAGCTTCATCGTCACCATCCAGTTTTTCCATGTAGGAAACTTGGGTGAAGTGCGCCTGCTCCTCGTCATCAGAACTTTGGAACAACCAGTGTTAGAGCACAGAATTGTTGGATTCAAGATCATAAATATTGAATACAAAAGTTCAAGAAGTCAAAGCTGGAAAAGTCAATTCTCATTTAAAGTCAAAGTCTATTTGTAATAAAAGTCAAAGTCAACATTTGTATTTTGTTTTCTTGTATTTGTTTGTGAGGTATAAATACCTTATGTCCTTTGTAATTCATAGTAAGCGTGTATGTAAGTGAGTAGATTCCAGATTGTAGAGAGAGAGCTTATGAGAGAAGGAGTTCATTGTATATCTTTCTAGAGTGAGAAAGTAGAGAGAGTTCGTAATCTTGATGGTTTAATCAAAGACTTGTGATTTCGATTATCATCTTGATTGTTTGTATCAATTAGAACTTGAATATTGGGAATAACAATTGGTATCAGAGCAGATCCAACTATGAAATCAGATCAAGAAATGTTCGACACTGTGTTCATCAAAGTCCAGATTAATTTCTGAGTTTTAGTGTGATTTAAAAGTTGTAATCGATCAGGTTTTGTGTGATTAGTGATTTTGATCGAGTCTGTATGGTTTAATTTCAGTATTGCACTGTAATAGATTTGTAATTTTGGATTTTGTTGAAGTTTTTGTTCATGAGTTCATATGCACTGTATCATCGATCGTTTTATATTTTGAGTGTTTGTTTTTGAAATTCTTGCATTGTAACCTGTACTTGTGTTGAATTCGAGGATGTCTGCAAAGTTTTGGGACAATTGAAGAAGATTTGAGTAGAAATTTGAGGAAAAAGTGAAGTTTTGATCGACTTTCTAAAGAACGCGCTAGATCTGTGAAACGCGCAAGTTCTTCGATAGAACGCGCAAGTTGAAGAATCTCATTTTTGGACAAAACGTGCAAGACGCTATTAGCGAGTTCTAGAAACTCGCTGGTTGAAGTCTGCGAGTTTGGAGATTTGGGAAAATTTTCTAAGTGTTGGAACGCGCAAGCCATGGTTAGCGAGTTTGCTCAAACGCGCAAGTAGTGCCTAGCGAGTTTTGGGAACGCGCACATCTCTATTAGTGCGTTTCAACGTGAATAGTTACTTGCGTGTTTAGGCATTAGCGAGTTTCATTGAGAACAGTATCTTGCGAGTTTCAACGATTAGCGAGTTTCAGAAACTAGCGAGTTTATTAAAACACGCAAGTCTTTGCGTGCGAGTTTCACAAACACGCAAGTTGAAGCCTACGAGTTTTTATGTGAATAGTGTTTTACGAGTTTAGGCGTCTGCGAGTTTCCATATTTAGTATATTTTCTGAGAAATTTTCAAAAACTGTAATATGGCCTTTAATAGTGAAATTTTTTTCTCTAGGGGCACTGCCCCTTAACCCCGCAAGGGCGTTGCCCCTTGACCCCCGTGCTAAGTATGCGGAGGGGGAACATAATTCTTTTTGTGATCAAAATCTCTGATTTTTTTTTCAAGTTTTTCTGTATTTTTGAGATTTCATTTGGATTAACGATCAAGTTCAAGTTCTTTTTGTAACAAATAATTCAAGATGGGATATTTTTCTGATGATGTTGAAAAGAAGATTGAAAAGCTCAAATTAGAGAACAAAAATCTTGCTTCCTCAGTTGATTACTACACAAAGAGATCAAAAAAATACAATGATGAAAGGAAGATACTGAGAGAAGAACTTAGTGCTTTAAAGACTATTAATGAAGATCTTCTGAAACAGACTTCTGCGCTTAATGAAGAAAAGGTCTTGTTTTTGGAAGATGAAAATATTGAGTTAAAGAACAAGATTTCAGAATTAGAAGATCACATTGTCAAGTTTCAGCAAACAAGGTGTGCTAATGAAAAGAAGATCTTTGAATTAGAATTGCAAATTGTTGAAGAGTGATCATCTTTTGAGAAAGAAAAGAAAGAGTTTGCAAAGAAGTTCTCAGACTTTTCCAGAAAATGTGCTGACGAGAAGAAGACAGTTGAACTAAAATGTTTAAAGCTTTCTCAACAAGTTTCTGATTTTGAGAAAGTGATCATTATTGAAAGAGAAAAGTTTGCAAAGGATAAAAAGGAGATTGAGCAGAAGAACGTTGGATTTTTTAAAGAAATATCTGATGGAAGAGATAAAGAAGCTGACTGACAAGTTATTTGGACAATCAGAAAGTGTGCTTCAAGAGCAGAAAACGAAGTCTGAATTCAAGAAGAAGATTGACCTACTCATTGAAGAAAGAGACAGTTTATCTTCAAAGATAAAAGAGCTTGAAAAGATTATTTCAAAGGTGGTGGTGACTGAGCAAACGCCTCTAGAGTCCCAAAACCACACACCTAGAAATATTTCAGCTGACTTTAAAGAGACAGCCTCAAGCTCACACAGGAAAACTGTTTCTTCAAGAAGGTCAGTTAAATCTTTCAATCAGATTCGTAGTACTAATCTTTTCTATGATCGAAATATAGATAGTTCAGGTACACATCAAAGAAGAAGAAGGAGATACAAAGAATAAGAAGTGGTCTGGAACAAGAAACCAGTTGAAGATGAGAAGAAAGAAGAGCTGAAAGGTAAGAAATCATGTGTACATGAGACGAAAGCAAAGAAGAACAAAACGCATAAAGGTAAACCTGATCATATCTACACGAGAGATCAATTACTCAGGTTGTCAGGTAAGAAACACTATTGTTCTTATTGTCGTACACATGATCATGTTCACAAAACTAGTGATCATTTCTGGTATGGTTCTTACTCAGTTACTCCCATAAGAATTGCAACTAACAATTATGGACCCAAATACCAGTGGGTACCAAAGACGAAAAGTGAATTTGTGTTGTAGGAACCTACAGTCAAGGGGGAGTAAGAGCACCAAGGCTTCTAAGTAAATCAGCTTAGGACCTGTACTTCAACAGATTTTGACTTCTAAACACAACAGTTTAGGTCTCGCTCTTCAATGATGAAAAAGAAATGCTACTCCCGGGCTGATAAGAGAGTGTACTCAGATACTCAGAAGAGGAAATCAACCTTCAAGGGGGAGTACATAAATTTTTCTGGAAATATGTATTCGGAAGACTTGACGAACTACACTTCAAGAGGAGTTGTAGATCTATATCATGTGCCTTTTATTGACATATTTCAAATGCATATTTTCAGGGGGAGTAAGAATGATGATTTCTGATTATTTCAGATCAGAACTCGTACTTTAATCGTTTTACTGCTTTATGTCTTTTATTTTTCAAATAAATTTGTGAATAAATTTGCTTTGACTAGACTTTGAGACTTATGCAGGATGAGAGAGGATGACACGATAATATCTTATTGACTACAGTTGACTTCATGAGAATTAAGATTGAGCGAAAAGGTAAATTTCTTATCTTAATCTCATCTATGGTTGATAGAAGGACGACTTTCAATCATATGAAAAACATGTTCTTAAAATGTTCAAACCACTTCCCGATTCTTAAACAGATTTCATGAATTGGAAGTGTGATTTTAAATGTTTTCATAATATTTGTGCTTAAATGCTTATAAACCGTGTGTTTCCAAAGATAAATACTTGTGTATTGTCTTTTCCATATACCAGTGGGTAACAAACATGGACCCAAATACCAGTGGGTACCAAAACCGAAAGATGAATCTGTGTTGCAGGCACCTACAGTCAAGGGGGAGTAAGAGAACAAAGGCTTCTGAATACTACAGTTCAGGACCCGTACCTCAATGATAAGGAGTTTGACTTGTAAACACAATAGTTTAGGAATCGTACTTCAAAGATCAAAAGTAATGATACTCCCGAGCTGACAAATTACAGATGCATATTTTCAGGGGGAGTAAGAGTTATGACTTCTGATTATTTCAGATCAGAACTCGTACATTCAATGTTTTACTGCTTTATGTCATTTTATTTTTCAATAAATTTTGTGAATAAATTTTGTACTTTGACGGATTTTTTTTGACTGATGCAGATGAGAGGATGCTTACAAGATCATATTCTTATGACTATAAGCTTGACTTGATGAGATTTAAGACTGGTCGGAAAGGTTAAATTTCTTATCTTAATCTCATATATGGTTGAAAGAAGATGAACTTTCAATCATAGAAAATGTGTTCTTAAATGTTCAAACCACTTCCCGATTCTTAAACAGATTTCATGAATTGAAAGTGTGATTTTAAATGTTTTCATTTTATTTGAGCTTGAATGTTTCACAAACCGTGTGTTTCCAAAGATAAATACTTGTGTATTGTCTTTTCTATATACTTTCAAGTATTCACACACAACGGTTTGAATTTTTGTTCAAAATGTTCTTACCATGTCTCAAATTTGAAACATATTTTTCGATGGTAAGACACCCCGCTTGTACTTCAATGAATTTTGAGCGTCAATTCATTTCGAAGAATTCATTCCAAGAATGTCTATATTTTGTTTCATATAGATGATATCTATTATTCTTGACCATAAGCTTTAATTGTTATATCATTTCATTTCTGATCATTTTCATACAATGTCAGATTTTCAAACAAGTTTCTTGCATTCATATTCATTCATTCATTATACTTGTTTGAAAATACTTCAATGTTTAAAAATGCTCATATTTTCATGATTATATCTCTGAGCATATACATATCTGACTTGTATTTGAGCTTTAATTGATACAGTTAAACTATTTTGAGCAACAATTTGCTTTCATAGGACATTATGGGTTCTTTGTGCTAGGATTTAAATGAACTTCTATGGATTCACGTTAAACAGTGTCTCCTACTCAAGAAGTTACTCCATAGTGATTGAATGTGAGGAGTCTAAAATAAATGAGTGTAGGTTGTGCGTTGAGGTAAAATGGAAAAGAGAGTTTGGTTAGATGTGAGCTCATTGATTAAAAAGAAGGAGGGTGAGAGAACAGAGTAAAAGAATATCAAACTATACACCAACTTCTTTCTGAGTCGGGCAACTACATTTCTGGTGATTCACATCTCTTTGGTGAACATCATTGAAACAGGAAACTAGCCCATGCCAACTTTTGTTAAAACCCCACCAACCACTCATTTTCTTCTTAAAAAGAAAGTGTTTCATATTTTTAAGGGGACGCAACATATAATCTATCTGATTTTCATTTGGAAAATCTGGATATTGAAAAAGAAGGAAGTCTGCCCCACCTTCGCACTTCAATCATGCACATTAAGTCTGTGTTTATCTACTGTTGTCTCAGTGGTTTAAACAATGTTGAGCCTTATATAAGCAATCATCACGTGCTTAAATCTTTCTATCACTTGCACGAGCACACAAAGAGTTTGTTTTCTTGTCATAAAATTCATAGAAATTGCCTTTATGGTGTTTCAATGATTGGATGGAATCCCTGGGGGAGTGAACATCATAAAAGCTCCTTTCCTATGTGTATCCGTTACACACAGTGACATCGTGTTACTGACAGACGTATTAACTGATTCATTTGTTGATTCAGGTGTTACATTCCTATTTTGTCTAGATTTGCAAAGATATGGATGAATACATTGTTCGAGTTGGCAACGAATCAGAGGTTCTGGGACATATCATAATGGTCAAAGACATTTCTTGATGAAAGTTTTGATGTTATAGATGCTCTATTCATCAAAAAGGGGGAGATGAATTAAAGAAATGTCTGAGTCAGAGACATCAACGTTAAAGAAATGTTCAGATTCAAAGATTTTAGTCATTTATGAAAGAGGAGTTCAAAGATTTTTGAAGATGTGCTGAGATTTTACAGAAAATTTATTTGATGGTTTGTTGCTAAAGCAAATAGAGCTGAAAATAGAGATAATCTCTTTCCGAAGCCTGAAAGAGTTGTGTGGTAGTTTTGGGAGATTATTGAAGATCGTTTCTACCATATTTGGGGAGATTGTTAATTTTGTTCAAAGACAGACTTGGGAAGAATATCGTTAAACAAAAGGAAGAGATTGTCCAGATTGAACCAAAGGGGGAGATTGATCTGCTAAATCTTTCAAAGATGATCTTGAATCCAAAGGGGGAGATTGTTAGAGCAGAAATATGTTGGATACAAGATCATGAAGATTAGAGATCAAAGTACAAGAAGTCAAAGCTGGAAAGTCAATTCTCAAGCATGATAGTCAAAGTCTTTGTGTAATAAGTCAAAGTTAAAGTGTCTTGTATTTGTTTTCCTTGTTGTATTTGTAAGTAGTATAAATAGGTTCCTTGTCTTTGTAATGTTGGGTAACAATCGAGATCGTAGAAGTGAGCTGATTAGAGAAGAAGTAAATGTTCATATTATTCTAGAGAGGGAGTGAATGTAGTGAGAAAAAGTTGTGAGATTGTAATTTGTGTTAAATCAATGATATGTGATTTCATTGTATATTCATCTTGATTGATTTGTTTGATTAGAACTTGAATATTGGGAAACACACTTTGTGTTACTGACATGCATTTTAACTGTTTCATTCATTGATTCAGGGTTACAACTCCTAATTTGTCTAAATTTGAAAAGATTCAGATAAATACATCTTATGAATTGACGGAAGCTTATCAGATCAGTTGGGGGAGATAGTTCACATCTTACCAAAAGGGGAGATTGTTATTTATGAAGACTGTGCTTATCTGAGTATTTGGGGGAGTTCATTCAAAGACTGTGTTGACCTTGAAAAGTTTTGATGATTCTGATTCTCACAATTTCTCAAAAAGGGGGAGAATTTCAAGATTTCAAAGTCAGATTAAAAGTTGATCTTATCAAATGAGGAGAAAGTTAGAGAATTCAAAGTCAGATCAGTTTCAAAGCGGAAAGTGTTAGTGTACAGTATTTAGAAAGTTTTGTAAAGTAATTCATATTGCAATAGGCATTGTCATTAGCATATGGGTTGGGCTAAAATGTTTAACATGGGATATTTGGGGTATAAATAGAAGTTTGTTTGTAGTTTGTTTGTAACTTTACATTCACAATGTAGACATAAAGCGTTCTTAGTGTTTCTAGAGTGAGAAACCATTTCTCTCTCTAGATTGTGAATAATACATTCAATTTCCTTCCCAATCTATCTCATGTCAATCTTTATACATTGTTTAATTGTGAATTCATGACCTTACATGTGGTATCAGAGCCTAATTGAAGAAATTATTCATCGAAACGATCGAATTCACAATTTTTCAATGGAACGGTAAACTTAGTCGCATGAACAGTATACATGAATTTCAAATTCTTCATTTTGGAGCTTAATTGATCGAGATTTGATGCTAGATTGTTTATATGCTTAGAGTCGAATCATTTGTAATCAATCACATTGTGTGATTTCAATCAATTTAGAAGAATTAGTCGATTTTGAGTGTTTTTGGTTCGAAATGTATTTTTTACTGAGTTGAGATCGAATTCTGTCATTGAGATGTTTTTAGACAAGATCATTTTGGTGATTTTAAGCTTTCAGACTCGACTTCTCGCAAGATCTCAAAAATGCGCAAGATTCATATGAAGAACGTGCAAAGTTCATCCGAAGAACATGCACGCTGAAGAATGTGCAAGGAAAGGAAGAACGCGCAAGATGAAGACATTCAGTGTTCTGCGAGTTTTGATTTCACGCATATAGCCTCTAGCGAGAAGTGAATGAATAGTGACTTGCGAGTTTGTATATTATGCGAGTTTCAATCTTAGCGAGTTTTGATATTGTCAAATTATTCTAAGTCATAAACACGCAAGAAGTGATCTGCGAGTTCTCAAAACGCGCACGAAGAGGTTTGCGACTTTCAGAAACGCGCATAACACGTTTAGCGCGAAGTAACATGAACAGTTCTTTGCAACTTATTTGTTCTGCGAGTTATGGGCTTTTGCGAAAAGTTACTGTTCACACCCAGTTGCCTTATGAGATTTAATTGTCAAATTTGTCTCAGAGCATTCATCAGTTGTTGAGCAGATATCAGATAAATCTTCTTCCCTGCCTAGTAATGTTTGCTACAAGTTGCATCCTCCGACAAGCGTACCCGATTAAGTTCTTAAGCTGAATTCCTATTCAACTCGCTGTCAAAGACAAATTTGTTGTTATAAACTGAAGATGCACTTTGGTTGTCACGTCATAATTCACACATATCATTCTTGTGGGCGTAACGTATGTGTTGGATTTACAAGAGATAAAAGATGTCTTTATGTGCACTCAATCGAGGTTATTGTCTACATCAGATCTGGTATTAAAGTTGAAAATCCAAGGATAAGAGCTACTTTCAAGGGGGAGCCGGAGCTGTTTTGAAGTTTAAGCAACACTAAAGTTTTTCAAAGAAATCAAGGGGGAGAATAGCTGAAGCTGGTGAGGGAAGATTACTTTACAAAACTTTAGGGGGAGAATGTTAGTATACTGTATTTATAAAGTTTTGTAAAGTAATTCATATTGCAATAGGCATTGTCATTAGCATATGGGTTGGGCTAAAACGTGTAACATGGGATATTTGGGGTATAAATAGGAGTTTGTTTGTAACTTTACATTCACAATGTAGACATAAAGCGTTCTTAGTGTTTCTAGAGTGAGAAACCATTTCTCTCTCTAGATTGTGAATAATACTTTCAATATCCTTCCCAATCTATCTCATGTCAATCTTTATACATTGTTTAATTGTGAATTCATGACCTTACAGAAAGCCAAGCGAAGTGTTACAAAGGGGAGAGTATAGAAGAAGGAGAAATTAAAGTTAGATGGTTGATTGATTCAAAGAAAGAGATTAATCTAAGAGAGCTATCAAAGTCAGAGATTGAAGAAGGTGTTAAAGTTCTACTCAAAGCTACTCACAGTTAATCCAAAGGGGGAGATTCATTTCAAGTGATATCAAAGACTGGTCAAAGTGATAAAGATTTGAAGACGTTAAAGTTGTGAAAGACTGTTTGTTGAAGATTTTTCTAAAGAAGAGAAGACCTGAAGATTATTGCCAAATTTTTTTTAATCTTGAATCCAAAGGGGGAGATTGTTAGATATAAATTGTATTCAAGATTAAAATAGAGGGTCTAATTTGTAATGTTTGTAAAGTGTGTGGGTGTAAAGTGTAATTAGTGTTAAAGGTTGACTAATTGCTAAAGGTCATGTTGACCATATAAATAGCAATGTCAATGTGTTAGTTTTATAAGAACATACGCAAATTTGGTAAGAGATTTACACGCTGAAAACACACACATACACTGTGCTTATAGTCAAATCCAAGAAATAGGGATATGACTATTTGTAGATTGTGTGATTAAATCAATAAAAGTGTTCTTGATAATATGTGTTCAATTTCTATAGCTAGTATACTGGGATCACAACTCTGATCTCTCACCCTTTTTTTTTACATTTAAGCTCACTGCTAAAATAACTTTTGTTTTCATTTTATCTCAAGACACACCCACACTCAGATATTGACCCCTCGCTTCTCGATCACTCAAGAATAACTTCTTGGGTAGGAAACACTAGTTATCGTGAATCCATAGAAGTTCAATTAAGCTCACACAATTCCCATGTATATTGTCCTATAAGAAAAATGTTGCTCAATTGGTTTAACTTTTCAGTTAAAGCATAGTATGAAATACATGTCAGATATATATATATATATATATATATATATGCTCAGTAAGATAATGATGAAGATTTTAGCATTTTTAATCATGAAAGATTCTCAAAACAAAGAAATTGAATGAATGACGTGAAATCAATAGAAATGTTTTAAGAATCTGATAAGAACAATTAGAAAGAAACGTTTTAAGAATCTGACGTGAAATTCAATAGAAATATGAATGATATATCATTAAAATCTTAGGTCATCAAAAATTGGATGTTGTATATAAGAACAATTATAGACATTCTTGAAAGAAACGTTTTTAATGAAATAACACTCAACAAACTTTGAAATTCAAACGGGGTGTCTTACCATCGAAAATTATGTTCACTTTTGAGACATGGTAAGAACATAGTCAACAAAGTACGAAACCGGTGTGTATGAATACTTGAAAGTATATGGAAAAGATAATACACAAGTATTTTTCTTCGGAAACACACGGTTTGTTAAACATTAAATACATAAAATGAAAACATTTAAAATCACACTTCGAAATTCAGAAAATATGTTTAAGAATCGAGAAGTGGTTTAAACGTTTAGAAACTTGTTTTCTATGTTTGAAAGTTGTCTTTCTTTCAAACACAATGTGATTAAGATTAGAATATGCCTTACGCTAATCATTAATCTCATAAAGCCAGCTCGAAAGTCATGATTGATATGTTCATGTAAGCTCCCTCTCAAAATCTGTATTTAGGCAAAAAGACGTCAAAGTACAAAGTCTTATTCACAAACTTTATTTAAAAGTAAAGACATGAAAGCAGTAAAACTTTTAAGAACGAGTTCTGATCATATGTAATCAGAAGTCAATTTCCTTACCCCTCCTGAACATATGCATCACAAGATATGTCAGTGAAAAATAATATGCAACAAAATTTATAACTCCCCCTAAAATGTAGATCATCTAAGATATATTTTACTCCACCTGAAAACATGAACATAACCTTTCAGTGTAGATATCGTTCAGATTAAAAATTAAGAAATGAAGAAAAATAACAAGGGTAAACTGTACTAGGTAACTACATATTATGTCTTGAGATTCAACATGCCAAGTTTCAAAATGAGAAAATTAAATCTATTTTCGTCTAACGGCTTGGTAAATAAATCTGCAAGTTGATAATCCGTGTTTACAAAGTAAAGTTCAATTGTACCTTTTTCGACATTATCTTTGATAAAATGATATCTCACGTCAATATGTTTAGTCTTTGTGTGTTAAACAAGATTAGCTAATATTGCAATGGCGCTTTTCAAATCACAATATATAGGAATCTTGTTAAACTAGAAGCCATAGTCTCGAAGTTGTGTTCTCATCCACAACACTTGAGAGCAGCAACTAGCAGCAGCTACATACTCTGCTTCAGCAGTCGAAGTGGAAACACAAAGTTGTTTCTTTGATGCCCAGCTTACGAGCTTGTCTCCAATAAATTGAATGTGACCCGATGTGCTTTTCCTGTCGAGCATACAACCTGTATGATCTTCGTCCGAATATGGTGTTAGCTCAAAACATGTATCCTTAGGATACCACAAACAAAGATTTGCAGTTCCTTTTAGATATCTAAATATGCGTTTTACAGCTGACATATGGGATTCTTTACGAAGCTTGATATATAGCACATAAGCGTGTAGAAAACATAATATTTGGCCGACTAGCCATCAAGTACATTAAAGAACCAATCATTCATCTATAGGTTCTAACATCAACAACTTTTTCCGAAAGATCAACGCCGATTTTAGTTCCTAGTGCAATCGGGGTTGAAATTTGAGTACAATTTGAGATATTAAATTTCTTTAAAATGTCAGTAATATACTTCGCTTGATTTATAAAAATCCCCGTGAAAAATTGTCGAACTTGTAATCCGAGAAAGAAGATCATCTCTCCCATCATACTCATCTGAAAACGTGACACCATGAGGTTAGAAAAATTCTTACATTACTTTGGATTAGTTGAACCAAATATGATATCGTCTACATATATTTGAATTAAAATGATATCATCTTTCTCCTTTTTAATGAATAAAGCGATGTCGATTTTACCTTTTGAAAATCCAGACTTGACAAGGAATTTGGATAATACGTCGTACCAGGCTCGAGGGGCTTGTTTGAGTCTGTAAAGTGCTTTGTCTAGAATATAGACATGATCAGGTTTTTGGCACTTACGAATCCTTCAGGTTGAGAAACGTACACCTCTTCTTTTAATAATCAATTCAGAAAGGCTGTCTTGACATCCATCTGATAGACCGTAAAGTTTTTATGTGCAGCGTAGGCTAGGAACATCCTAATGGCCTCAATACGCGTAACTAGTGCATACGTCTCATCATAATCAATGCCTTCCTCTTGTCTGTACCCCTTGGCTACAAGTCTTGCTTTGTATCGAATAACAACACCATCTTCATCCTTCTTATTTTTGAATATCCACTTGGTGCCAATAATTGTCTTTTCCTTCAGGTCGAGGCACCAATCGCCAGACTTTAAGTGCTTCAAATTGGTTGAGCTCTTCTTGCATGGATGTAACCCAATCTGGATCACGAAGATCTGAAACTTTTGTTGGCTCTCTTTTGCTCAGGAATGATCAAATAAGCATTCATTTGTTGTTGCAGACTTAGTTTGCACCGACTTTGACAGGTTTCCAATAATTTGATGAACCAAGTGCTCTTTGGTCCACTTGTATACGTGAGGGAGTGGATTAGATGTTGATTGATCATGTTGAACATATAAGTATCTAGTATTTTCTTCATGTTGGGGTTCAGTTGAAGTAATCGGTGCAGAAGTTTCAGTGGATTAGACATTTGATGTCTGTTGAGTAGGAATTACCGTACATCCAACTAAATGTGTAACTTCTGGCTCGGCAGTTTCATGAACAACTTCAACTGAATGAGTAGGTGTTTGAACTTGAGTTTCCTTCTAAATTGGGGGATCAGATTCAGTTGAGAGATCTGAAGTGATTGGATGATGATTGCTTGAATCTTCAGATCTGTCAATCACAACAGGTTTAGTCAATTTAGAACCAAGAAACTCATCATAGAAAAATTCAAACAATAAATCTAATGATGTTAAATGAGATGTAGACATTGACGCTTTATCAGAATTAGAAACTTTAACCGTAGGTTCTGGACTGATTTGTCCAAAAGCTAAAACTCCTGTTATAACGGGTTCTGAACTCCTTTGATCAGAAGCCATTTCTTCATCAAATTTAACATTGATGCTTCCCACCACAATCTTCGACTTCATCAAATAAACTATAGGGCCGTTTACCAAACGCTTACCCGGATAAACGCTTACCCGGATAAGCGCTTACCAATAAAATTTAACACTATCACTTACTTAGCGGTAAGATTTTACTCCACCAAAACGGTATCGTATGCAACAATTTTCCCGATAAGCGATTACCGGTAAAATTTAACACTATCACTTACTTACTGGGTAAGATTTTAGTCCACCAAAACGGTATCGTATGCAACAATTTTCTCGGTAAGCGCTAACCGTGGTAAGAGTCTTCGCCATCACTTACCAGGGTAAGACTCTTGGTTCTTGTATTAGCTCTTACCGGGTAAGATTCTTGGTCATTGTCATCTTCATCCATAAGGTTATATGACTTGGTAAGCGCTTACCCGGGTAAGCGTTTGGTAAACGGCCCTTATGTATGCTACAGAGGTTTGAGAATATCCAATAAAAATGCCTTCATCAGCTTTCGGCACAAAACACCTGCATCCAAAGATGTGAAAATGTTTAATGCTAGGTGTTGAATTATTAATCAAAGCATATGGTGTTTTACCAAACCGGGGATGAATGATTGAACGATTTTGCGTATAACATGCAATTGACACAACTTCAGCCCACAGAAATAGAGGTGGATCCGATGACTAAGCATAGTGCGAGCATCCTCAACTAGAGTTTTGTTTCTCCTTTCTAATACTCCATTCTGTTTTGGTGTTCTTGCAGCAGAAAATTGGTGTGTTATCCCGACCGATTCGAGATAATCATCTACAGTCTTGTTCTTGAATTCTGTGCCATTATCAGTTCTGAGTAGCTTAATTGTCTTTTGTAAGGTCACTTGGACAGTCTTTAAGAATGAGATGACGACATCGGGCATCTCATCTTTCGATCTTAAAAATTTGACCCAAGTGTATCTTGAATAATCGTTAACAATCACCAAAACATATTTCTTGCCATTTATGCTTTGAGTTCGCATTGGACCACAAAGATCCATATGCAACACTTCCAAAGGAGTACTTGTACTCGGTTCATGCTTAGGCTTATGAGAAGCTCTCTTCATTTTGCCTTTCTCGCATGCATCACACATATGTTCTTTTTCATATTTCAGCTCTGGAAGTCCTCTTACCAAATTTCTAGTCACCAACTTAGAAAGTAGACACATCGCATTATCAGTCTTGACATTTGACAGATTGATCGTGTAGAGGATTGACTTTCGCGTCCCGATCAAAAGTTATTTACCTTCTTCAGTTCTTACACAACATCTCTTGGCCTTAAAAATTACCTATAAGTCTTTGTCGTAAACTGTCCGATGCTGAAAATATTGTGTCCTAGGCCTTTAACATAACTCACCTTCTTTATCGTTACATTCTCTTGCACTACGTCCTCGTATCCCAAGATTGGTGAAAACTCGTCATTACCAAATCGCACATTGCCACAAAATTTCTCTGTATAATTAGATAAAATATCTTTCTGCCCGGTCATATGCTTGGAACATCCTGAATCCAAGTACCACATATGACGGGTCTACACAAGAGAAATCAGACAACAATAGGTTTAGGTACCCATTTATATAAGGGTCCTTTCATGTTAGCACAGGATTTTGGCACCCATTTGAATTTGAGTCCTCTTTCCTTTTGAAAGACATTTGAATTAATAGAATGATGTATATAATATGAACCAAACCAATGATCAGAATATTGTCGAGCCACAAAATCATTTCGACTAGAAAACTGAGTAGTAGACGGAGATAATTGGATCAATTGCTTTATTGAGTAAGTCTTGTAGGAAGGTATAAGATTTGGTTTATGAGAAGCAATATGACCAATTATATCAGAAACACTAACAACAGTCCCATTACATTCCAAATCAAACAATGATTTTGTCAACTCTTCAACACTCTTCTTAGGTCGCCATTCAAACTTTGCCTCAAACCTTTTACTTTTCAAATCTGAAACAATAGATTTAGATTTGTAAGAACCATGAGATTTAAGAGTTTGTTCTATCTTATGTTTACCCGTGCTTGTCCGTTTCTGTGAGCGCTTTTTCTTTTGCTTCTTATTTTTATTATAATAGGTACTAACAATAACTGATTCATCGACCTTAGTTGATGATTCACCTTTTCAAATACACTAGGTAAAGCATCAGTATTAATCACAAAAGCTGAATGATCTGGAAGTTTAGCATTGAAATCAAATTTCTCAACACTTTCATCAAAATAACCATCATAATTCAAAAAATCAGTTTCATCCTCAAATAACTTTACACCATCATCATCAAATTTAGAAGCCTTAGAAGATTTTAAATCTAAATTAAAAACCACAGTGGAAATTACAATCTTTTCTAAATCAGCCAAAATCCTTTCATCCACTAAGGTATTCTCAAGCTCAGAAATTTTACTTTCCAAGATGAGTGGAGGTACATAAATTTTAGCTGCAACAGGTTTAGCCTCCAATTCCTCAGTAGAATAACTGTGAAAATAATCATTTGAAAGATATTTAGGTTGTTCAGAGAGATAACTATTATTCAGCTTGTCATAGCAAAATGGTAGTTGCATTCTCGTTATGTTTTTCCTATTTTCATCTTCCTTAGCCTCAACCTCATCAGATGATTTTGTAACAAATTTGGGTTTCAAATGAGGGCACTTGTCAGTCACTTCTAAGAAATCAAAATTATATAAAGCGGGTTTCTTCTTTATAGCTTTCTTCAGATAATGAGGGTTAAAATAACCAAGACCCCACTTATCTTTAAAATATGTTTCTTCCTTTGGTGTGTTTAGAAAAATGGTGTGATTAGTTTGACGTCGAGTATAAAACTTCGTTTCCAAACCATTAATCTTTTTAAGCAATGATTTGTTTTCAAATTTCAAATTATCATATTGCACAACAAACTTTTGTTTCTCAAGTTCACACTTTTTGAACTTGGACACTGCCTCAGAAAGTTGATTTTCAAAACAAGCTTTTTGTTTTTCAAAAACAGTAGCAACTTTGTTCAAAGAGTCAATCAAGTTTTTGTTCCCAGCAATTTCTTTGTTGAGATCAAAAATTGTTTGACGCTTTTTCGCAACTCTACTTTTCTCCTTTTTAAGCTTAGTGTAACACCCCGGATTTCCGTTTTGTAATCTTGTTATTCTTGTGTTAAGCTGTTGTCGTTAGCACCGCGTTTGGTTTCGAGTTCGAGTTTGGTTTTGGAGGATTTTAGGCAAACAAACAGTGAATTTTGCGAGTTGCACCGCGAGTAGAGGTCGCGGCAGAACCCGCGTAACCCTCTGTTTTGTATGAGTTTCAAGGAACTACGCGAGTTGCACCGCGACTTGAGGTCGCGGCACAACCCGTGAAACCCACTGGATGTCTAGGGTTTTCTGGACACGGGCGAGTTATGCCGTGAGTTGAAGTCGCGGCATAACCCGCGTAGTTGCCTGGCCGACATATATTGAGTTTTCTCAAAATATCTCATTAGGTAGATATTTTCTAATTATCTCAAGATCTATTTTCTCTCTCTCTCTTTTTCTCTCGTTTATTCTTCGGTCTTCGGAGCTACGTTAGGTTACAAGTTTAAGTGGTTCTAGCAAGGGTTCGGTGTTAAAAGATTCACCTCTTCGTCGTGGTCGATATCTGAGTTTTTGGGTTTTATTCTAAAACCTATTTGGTGAGTTCCTACTACCTTTTTCTAAACTTTATACATGTCAAAACTTACATTTTGAACTTCTATATATCTCCATGGTTTCAGATCTAAGTTTACTACATTTTGATATAACTTGAGTTTTGGGAGATTTTAGGATTCCGGATCATTTTCGATTAAAATGATGGGTTTCATCTTATTTGAAGTAAAAGGATGTTTCACTTGTACATTTATGTGGGTTACTTGAAAGAATGTTTAAAGTTCATTTTTGATGATTTTCATTCTTACCAGAAGTTAAACTTGAAAATGCATTTTGTTTATAAATGTTATTTTATACCATATGACTATCTATGGTTGGTCACATATGTTGTTGTGACGAGTCTGTACCATTACTAGTGGATCCCTATGTATTGAGTCAACTTATATTTGGGATGTCTTTTCCCCTCATTGTAAATGGATGTATATGATCCTCAGGGACCATTTGGTACGGTTATGTGAGACCGGTTACTAGCCATGGATCACATTTTCCCTTATTTGTAACTATGGATGCATGTGATCCTCGGGGGCCATTTGGTACGGTTATGTGAGACCAGTTACTAGCCATGGGTCATAGTGTAGTCCTAGTGAACGAGTTTTGAATTGGTTTCCTCGGGGGCCCTCCCTCACATCGTAGTACGGACCTTTGTAGTTCGTGGCCATGGATTCCAAGTGTTTCGACTCATAACTCGGATTGTGACCTACTTTGTGTTATGGAAAAGATTTCCTTATGATACAATTGTTTATATTTCTTGAAATTTATAAACTGTATGTTCTCACTAGGCTTTAAGCCTAACACTTTTTCTCAAATGATGTGTTAAACAGGTTCCCATTAGCGGTGGGTTGCCAAGGGCTTGTGTGATGAGCTTGGTCTCGAGGGCTTTTGAGATGACTAGTATTGATGTTGGGCAATTGTTTAAGTCCCATTCTTTTGGTGATATTGGATTAACAACCGATGTAATCTAGATAAGTTATGTTTAGATTAGTTTGTTGTTGAGTTCAATATCAGTATTCAGATTTGTAAAGGTTAAGTACATTTCCCATGTTGGACAGAAAGAGTACTTTTGGTCACGTTCAATTTCTTAGAGACAAGCTCGTTAGTTGGGCATCAAAGAAACAATTATACGTTTCCACATCGACTGCTGAAGCTGAGTACGTAGCTGCTGCCAGTTGTTGTTCTCAAGTCCTGTGGATGCGAACACAGCTAAGAGACTTTGGATTCAAGTTCGACAAAATTCCAATATATTGTGACTCAAAGAGTGCAATTGCCATATCTGCTAATCCTGTCCAACATACGAAAACCAAACACATTGATGTCAGGTATCATTTTATAAAAGATAATGTAGAAAAAGGAACAATTGAACTTTATTTTGTAAAAACAGATTATCAACTTGCAGATTTATTTACCAAACCCTTAGATGAAAAGAGATTTAATTTTCTTGTCTCTAAGCTTGGTATGTTAAATCTTAAGACGTAATCGGTTGTTACCTAATAAAGTTACGTATTGTTATTTTTTCATCATGTTTCTTTATCATTATGTTTGAAAGATGCCTGCACTTTAATTGTTTGCTCATGATCTCAGGGGGAGTAAGAGAAGATTTTAGATGATCTACATTCATTTGAGGGGGAGCATAACTAATTTTTGCATTTTACTTAAATGACAAAATTTTTGTGATGCATGATTTTAGGGGGAGCATATAAGTCAAGTCAAAAGGAGTAAGACTATGATTTCTGATTACTTCTGATCAGAACTCGTTCTTTAATCGTTTTACTGTTTTATGTCATTTTTAATATTTGAATAAATGTTGTGAATAATTTTTTTTTACTAGACTTTGAGACTTATGCAGGATGAGAGAAGCTGACACGATCATATCTTTATGACTACAGCTGACTTCATGAGAATTAAGATTGAGCGAAAAGGTAAATTTCTTATCTTAATCTCAAATGTATCTGAAAGAAGAACAACTTTCAGATATAGAAAACATGTTCTTAAATGTTCAAACCACTTCTCGAATTTTAAACAGATTTTATAATTTGGAAGTGTGATTTTAAATGTTTTCATTTTATTTTTGTGCTTCATTGCTAAACAAACCGTGTGTTATCCAAAGATTAATACTTGTGTATTGTCTTTTCTATATACTTTCAAGTATTCACACACATCGGTTTGACTTTGTTCAAAATGATCTTACCATGTCTCATATTGTAACCAATTTTTTCGATGGTAAGACATCCCGCTTGTACTTCAAAGAATCTTGAGCGTTATTTCATTTCTAAACGTTCATTTCAAGAATGTCTATATCTTGGTTCGTATAGAAAATATCTGTTATTCTTGACCATAAGCCTTGATTATTATATCATTCATTTCTGATCATTTTCATACAATGTCAGATTTTCAAACAAGTTTCTTGCATTCATGTTCATTCATTCAATTAACTTTTTTGAAATATCTTCAATGTTTTAAAATGCTCATATCTTCATGATTATATTTCTGAGCATATTTACATCTGACATTTGTATATGAGCTTTAACTGCTATAGTTAAACCAGTTGAGCAACAAATGCTTTCTAGGATTACATGGGTTCTTTGTGCTAGGATTTAAATGAACTTCTATGGAATCACGTTAACTAGTGAGTTCTAACCAAGAAGTTAATCCATAGAGATTGAGTGTGAGGATTCAAAAAGAAATGAGTATGGGTTGTGTGATGAGGTAAAATGTAAAAGAGAGTTTGGTTAGATGTGCGTTTAATGATTAAAAGAAAGAGGGTGTGAGATTAGAGTAAAAGAATATCAAACTCTGCACCAACTACTTTCTGAGTCAGGCAGCCACATTACTAGCGTTTCACAAATCTTTGGTGAACGTTATTGAAACAGGCAACTAGCCCATGCCAACTCTTGCTAAAACCCCACCAACCACTCATTTTCTTCTTAAAAAGAAAATGTTTCACATTTTCAAGGGGACGCAGCATATTATCTATCTGGTTTTTCATTTGGAAAATATGGATATTGAAACAGAAGGAAGTCTACCCCACCTTCGCACTTCAATCATGCACATTGAGTCTATGTTTATCTACTGTTGTCTCAGTGGTTTACACAATTTTGAGCCTTATTAAAAAGCAATCAACGTGCTTAATTCTTTCTACACATGCACGAACACACAAAGAATTTGTTTCTTTGTCATAACATTCATAGAAATTGCCTTTGTGATGTTTCGATGATTGGATGGAAGCCCTGGGGGAGTGAACATCAAAAAGCTCCTTTATATTGTGTATTCGTTACACACAGTGACTTCGTGTTACTGACAGACATTTTAACTGATTCATTTGTTGATTCAGGAGTTACATGTTCTTATTTTGTCTAGATTTGAAAAGATCTGGATGAATACTTGGCTATGGATCACAGAATCAGAGGCTCAGTTTGAAAGATTAGTGGTCAGAAAGTCTTCAAAGACATTTCTTGGAAGAAAAGTTTTGATGATATAGATGCTCAAATCATCAAAAAGGGGGAGATGATATCAAGAAATGTTATTGTGAAGATAATTTGCTAAAGCAATTCGAGCTGATTCTGAAGATAATTTCTTTCCAAAGTCTGAAAGTATTATTGTGAAAGTTTTGGGGAGATTGTTAATCGTTTGAAGACAGTTTTGGAAAGAATACCGTCAACGAAAAAGGGGAGATTGTATTGACAGAGCTTAACGTAAAGACTGAATTGCTAAATCTTTCAACAGTGATCTGGAATCCAAAGGGGGATATTGTTAGAGCATAAATATGTTGGATACAAGATCAAGAAGACAGAAGTCAAAGTTCAAGAAGTTAAAGCTGAGAAAGTCAAATCTCATCAAAGTCAAAGTCTTTTGTAATAAAATTCAAAGTGTCTTTGTATTTGTTTTTGTATTTTATTTTCCTTGTATTAGGTGTTGGTATAAATAGTCTTGTATTCTTTGTATTTCGTAAGTAAGTCAACAGAAGCAAAGCGTATCATTCAGTTGTATTTTAGAGAGAGAAATCTGTTGAAAGAGAGAGAGAGGGTTCTAGAGAGAGAAAGTTTGTAATCTTGAATTTGAAGTGAAATCAAACAGGTAATTTGATTGAAATCTTGTTTTGTGTTTGATTAATTGTGTTTAGGAACTAGAATCT
Organism: Arctium minus; assembly: GCA_954870635.1. Lineage (NCBI taxonomy): Eukaryota > Viridiplantae > Streptophyta > Magnoliopsida > Asterales > Asteraceae > Arctium > Arctium minus. The sequence goes on along the minus strand of OX941080.1, from coordinate 99,560,964 downwards.
GGGAACAACAACGGGCGAGTTATGCCGCGAGTTGAAGTCGCGACATAACCCGCGTAGTTGCCTGGCCGACATATATTGAGTTTTCTCAAAATATCTCATTTGGTAGATATTTTCTAATTATCTCAAGATCTCTTTTTCTCTCGTTTATTCTTCGATCTTCGGAGCTACGTTAGGTTACAAGTTTAAGTGGTTCTAGCAAGGGTTCGGTGTTAAAAGCTTCACCTCTTCGTCGTGGTTGATATCTGATTTTTCGGGTTTTATTCTAAAACCTATTTGGTGAGTTCCTACTACCTTTTTCTAAACTTTATACATGTCAAAACTTACATTTTGAACTTCTATATATCTCTATGGTTTCAGATCTAAGTTTACTACATTTTGATATAACTTGAGTTTTGGGAGATTTTAGGATTCCGGATCATTTTCGATTAAAATGATGGGTTTCATCTTATTTGAAGTAAAAGGATGTTTTACTTGCACATTTATGTGGGTTACTTGAAAGAATGTTTAAAGTTCATTTTTAATGATTTTCATTCTTACCAGAAGTTAAACTTGAAAATGCATTTTGTTTATAAATGTTATTTTATACCATATGACTATCTATGGTTGGTCACATATGTTGTTGTGACGAGTCTGTACCATTACTATTGGATCCCTAGGTATTGAGTCGACTTATATTTGGGATGTCTTTTCCCCTCTTTGTAAATGGATGTATATGATCCTCGGGGGCCATTTGGTACGGTTATGTGAGACCGGTTACTAGTCATGGATCATATTTTCCCTTATTTGTAACTATGGATGCATGTGATCCTCGGGGGCCATTTGGTACGGTTATGTGAGACCGGTTACTAGCCATGGGTCATAGTGTAGTCCTAGTGAACGAGTTTTGAATTGGATTCCTCGGGGGCCCTCCCTCACATCGTAGTACGGACCTTTGTAGTTCGTGGCCATGGATTCCAAGTGTTTCGACTCATAACTCGGATTGTGACCTACTTTGTGTTACGCTACAATCCTTGGTAAAACTAGTTATCTTTGTCATCGTATGATGAGTTTACTTTTAAAAGGCCCGGTTGTTGCAAAGGTTTCATTTGAAAATTAAATCTTATTGAAAAGATTTCCTTATGATACAATTATTTATATCTCTTGAAATTTATAAACTGTATGTTCTCACTAGGCTTTAAGCCCAACACTTTTTCTCAAATGATGTGTTAAACAGGTTCCCATTAGCGGTGGGTTGCCAAGGCTTGTGTGATGAGCTTGGTCTCGGGGGCATTTGAGATGACTAGTATTGATGTTGGGCAATTGTTTAAGTCCCATTCTTTTGGTGATATTGGATTAACAACCGATGTAATCTAGATAGGTTATGTTTACATTAGTTTGTTGTTGAGTTCAATATTAGTATTCAGATTTGTAAAGGTTAAGTACATTTCCCCTTTTTTGTAGGTTTATACCAAGTGTGTTGTTTAATTGTCCTGTTTCCGCGTTTCAAATTCACTCTGGTTTTTAGGGTGTTACACTTAGCTTGTAGGTCTTGAAGCTCAACCATCACGGTTTCCATTTTCTTTAAAAAATGAGTTTCAGAAAAAATATTTACCTCCTCAGAATTCTCCTCATCATATTCATCATACTTGACTTCCTTTCCCATTAAGCACATATGAGCAGTCTCTTCTTTATCCTCATCATCTGAATGGTCCAGCCAGTAACCATCCTCAACCATCAGTGCCTTGTCTGCTTCTTTTTGCTTAGCAAGAAGCATCTTGTTCTTATAGTAATCCGAGTTCCTTACAATTGGCTTCCGATAGTCTTTGGAAAATTGACCTATCTTGCCACAATTGTAGCACTTGACTGGCTGATCAACTTTATTTTCTCCATAATCATTCAAATATCTCTTCTCACCAAAATTCTTCTCATCATACCTCCTATCATCAAATTTCTTTTCCTCATACCTTTTGTCGTCCATCCTTTCCTTATGTTCAAAATTTCTCGACCCTGAAGAATACCTCTGACTATTAGATCCCGGCTTCATGTAAAATTTCTTCTGGAAAGCTTTGGTCATCAAAAGCATAGCTTGCTTCAGGTTTTCTCCATGATCAGAGTCAAAGTCATCACTATCAGAACCAACAGATTCAGAAATCACAACTTTCTTCTTCTTCTTCTTCTTCTTCTTCTTCTTATCTTTCTTCTCTTTCTATTTCTTCTTATCTACTCCTAAGGCAACTAGATCAGCAACAGGCTTCTCACTCCTTTTCTTCTCTCCTCTTTTCTCTTCAACTTCCTCCTCATTTTGCCTTAGTGTCTCATATACTTCATGTAAGGGAATGTCACTTAGATCTTTCATCTGTTTCATTCTGCGAGTATCCTTCTTCCATTCTGGCTGTAACACACTGAGGAATTTCACATTATTTTCATTCTGGTTCTTTTTCACTTTGTTCTTATTCAGTTCATACAACAAAAAGACAAATCTCTCATAAGTTTTCTCCAGGCTTTCATTCTCCTTGGATTTGAATTCTTTATAATTGTTGATGTTGTTAGCCACTTTCATTTGGCTTCCAATTTTATAACCCATCATTCTCTTCTCTAACTGATCCCATATTTTCTTGCCTGTGGCCTTCTAGATATCTATCTTGATGTATATTTCATTAGGTATGGTTTAAAAAAGTAATGATCTTACTTGTTTATCAACCTTATATCTCTTCTTTTGCTCAGGTGTATAACTTGCAACATTAACAACAATCTCTTTGGTCTTGGGCACTCGTGGCTCTGTACCATCTTCGCTGTCAGAACTTTCATGTTCCTCGTCTGGTACAATAGATATGATAGGTTTCATTAAACCTTAATCAATAGACTGTTTGATGAATTCTCCATTGTCGTGTCTATCTATGAAATCTAGAAATCTATCTTTCCATTGCTCGTATTCCCATTTGAATAAGACATGTGTTTTGACATCTGTACCGTCTCTAGAAGTCATCTTTAACTTTTCACTGATTTTAAGTGATCATCCAAAAAATTCAGAAATAAACTTGACTTGAAAAGTCAAACGTGGTCAACACTTGAAAAACTCAGAAAAAGTTCTAAGTGTCAGAACTCGCAGAACAAAGAAGTCCACTTCGCCCAGAAAGAAGTCTGCTCGTTCTAGGTTCACGCAGAAGGTAGCCTGTGCGTTCTGAAGAAACACTTCACGCAATCACTCTGCGCGTTTTATACTTAGAAAAAAATTCACAATTTTATTTCTCGCAAAAATCACTTGGCGCAGAATAAGAACTCACAGAACAAACAAAGTAGCATCCAAGAACTGGCAGACAAGGGTTTGCGCGTTCTCACTTCGCGCAAACAGAGTTCTGCGTGTTCTGTCCTTAGAAAAAATCCGAGAACAAATCAAGAATCTTGCGCGTTCTTGTCAAGAACTCGCAGAAGGCACAAAAAAACTAAACAACTTCAATTTGCACGTTCTTCAAGGTGTGCGTGTTCTTCAGGATGAATCTTGCACGAACTTTAGATCTTGCGTGTTCTTGAGTATAACATGAAGATTTTGGCCAATTTCTTTAATTCCTACAATCACAACTTGATATTTCACAAGGTTGGTCGCACCAATGATTAGAACACTTTTCTAATACAACATTTTGGCTAATAACAACAAAATTACAGTGAATCGATGATATACAGTGTTCGAAAAAAAATTCAACCAAAAACACACAAAAATTCAAAATTAAGAGTGAATTCGTGTGAATTTGATGATGAAATCTAAACAAGAAAACCTCAGAAACACTAATCAATCACTATGGTGCCTTTTTCTTGCAACAAAATCAATTTATCAAGAAAATTTAGAATCAAACAGTAACAGTCCTGCGTGTTCTACCAAAAATGGAATGAATCAGTGTAATTCGACCAAGTAGCTGAGTTTAATCCATAATCTGAATTGATTGGTTTACTCTGATTCCAATTCTGAGTCCCAATCTATGTGCAATATATCAAAATGAACAAGAAATTCGATCCAAATGTTCCATTTTATTTGATCTACATATGCTCTCACTAAAAGATGTTCTCTTAAGGTGCTTTTTGAATTCTAGAAAGAAAAAGGTATTTATACCTAGTTACAATACAAAGACAAATACAACTAAACTAAACACTTTGACTTGCTTGACTTTGACTTTTGCATTTGAAGGTTTTGACTTAAGCTTTGACATTGAACCAAATGATCTTGGATCCAACATTTATGAACTAACAGTTTTGAAGAATCAAGAGCTGAAGGTTGCTGACAATTATTTTTTTAAATCTTGGATCCAATGGGGGAGATTGTTAGGACATTATTGTATTCAAGATTTAACGTAAAAGTCATTGTAAAAGAAAAGTCAAAGAAAGTCAAAGTACTCTAGTTTAGTTAAAAAGGTCAAAGTATTTTACTTTGTGTTAAAGCATAGTTTAGATCAAATAAGCTTGTTTTGTTGGTTGACTTTTCATGTAAGCTTGTGTAGAGGTCAAGGCTTGTTTGACCCTATATAAGCATTGTCTTTGTCTTGTTTTAGTATGTAAGAAGTAGAAGTTGTAAGTCAAGTTGTAACCATTCATTGTTAGATATATGACTATGACACTTTAGACTAAATTATCTCTCTAAATATTTTCTCTAAATTTGTTCTTTAATTGTCAAATCCTTGAAATCTGGGATCACAATTGGTATCAGAGCAGATCAGATTCAATTGGGAAAATCAACAACACAAGATTTTAGTAGAAAGATCGATTTCCAAGACTAGAAATTTCAATGTTCTATCGATCAAGATTCGAATTGAGTGATGTTTTGTTTATGAATTCCTTCACACTGTGATCGCCCATTTGTACTGAATAATTTTGGTTTGGATTGGTAACAAAATTGAACAACAATTATGGGCGAATTCGATTGATTTTGTCATTTCTGAAAACTTTTTATTTTCGAACTGTTAAAGATCATATTACTTTAATCATGGTTGTTCTTGAAGAATTCATGCTATAGAGTTATTCTCGATGCTACAGTGATCAATTCTACCAATTTACAGAGTCTAATTGCAAGATTTGGGTAGTTTTAAGTTGGATTTTTCGAAAAAGTACTCAAGATCCAAAGAATTCGCAGAATCCATGAAGAAATCGCACAAAGAATTCACACGTTGAAGAATTCGCATAATTCAGTGAATGAATGTTCTAAGGACATAATTCGCATAACAGAGTTGTACGAAAAATGAAGATTTCACACAAAGCCACATACGAAAAGCTTGGAATTCGCATCTGAGTCTGAAAATTTTTCTATGGGAAGAATTCGTATCGATACGAATTGTTCGAGCCTAAAAAATTTCTAAGGGAGGAATTCGCATCTCTGAAATAGCATTCTTATACGAGAAGTTCATAATTCATACCTCTCTATATGCGAAATGTGCAGAATTCGTACATAGCCTTATGCGAAAAGCTCAGAACTCGCATACAAGCATATGCGGAAAGTGAAGATTTCTTATCTTTTCTTATGCGAATTGTGTGTTCATACGAATTGTTGCATGCGAGTAGCATACGGATTCTATACTTGGCTTTATTTTGAGTGATTTTTCTGTGATTTCTGACAATTGATTTTTCTGATTATCTGACTAACGACCTTTTCAAGCATTATTTTTTCAGATAAATACTAATCATGCATTACTTAGATGATAAAGGACACACTGTTCTCAAAAAGAGAGATTGTGCATTGGCATACATGCCTAAAATTCCCAAGATGGATGTTGAACTTGAACAACTTAAACTTCAGAACTCAAAGTTGAAAGCTGAATTGATACCCTGAATGTCAAACTAACAAAAGCTGAAATTCAAGTTTCCACATATTAGGCTAAGGGAAATGAATGGCTCAAGAGAGTTGATGAGAAAAGCAAGAAAGAGAAAGCTGAATTTGAGAAAACTTTCAACCAGAGATTACCTGATTTTTCTAAGAAAGCTGAAAAAGAGAAGAAAGAGTTAGAAATCAGGTGTGCTAAACTTTCCAAACAAGTTTCTGAATTTGAAAAAAATGTTATTATTGAAAGAGATACTTTTGAAAAGAAAAAGAAAAATATTGAAAAGAAAATTATTGTGCTATTCAAAGAAATCTCTGAAAAAAATTAGAACTTGGAAAAAGAGTTTGAATCTGAATTTTTTTTTGAAAATGAGATTTCTAAATTCACAAACAAGTTGGCTTCTTTATCTTCAGATATTCTGAAAGGACTGAAGAATATATCTGATCTGCAAAGCATGTTTGATAAACTTTGCAAAGAAAAATCCAAGTTGAATGACAAGATCAAACAACTTGAGATAGTTAATGTTGATTTATCTGACAAGATAACATCTGAAACACCTGACTTATCCTCTTATGATGATGATTCAGTTGAATCAGTATGTTCATTTCAATTAGTATCTAGCCTATTTCAAAAGATGGTTTTCAAGAAAAAGGATGTCAAATCAGAAATCTTGAAACAAGATCAGATTAAGACTTCTAGTTCATTTTATGTCAAATATGCTGATAAAAATGTTGCTTATTCTTCAAATTCTGGTTTTAAAGCTTCTAAGAAAGAGAAGATGATATGGGTTGTGAAGGGATCTCCTGAATCAGTGTAATACCAGAAATCATCTGCACAAGCTGCATAGAGAAACAAGAACAATGCTGCAAAAAGTAAATCTTTTACTCCTAAATTTGTCAAGTCTACAAAGCATCTGATTAGGTTAGCAAAAATCAAACTTTGTTGCTCTTACCATTGCACTGATGATTTTGTACAGAATGCACACATCAACAAAAGGTATTATTCTTACAAGAACTATTCTGATACTGCATTTCACAGAGGTGAAAACCACTCAAGGAAGTTTTCACATACTAAACAGACTGGACACAAATTCATCTGGGTACCAAAACCTGTTAAACCTGTGTTGCAGGAATCCACACTCAAGAAGGAGTGAAAAGGGCTATGACTTCTGAGTAAAGCAACTCAGGGCTCATTCTTCAATGATAAAGGATTGTGACTTCTAAGTACAACAGCTTAGGACTCAATCTTCAATGTTCAATCTTCTAAAAGAATATTTGAATGTCAAATCATCTCAGGGAGTTTTTTCTTACCTATGGTTGTTTATCATCATTTTGATTTTGGGAATATTGTACTTCAAATAATATCTTTACAAGGGAGAAACATATCTTACTTGTTATATTGTTCAAAAAGAGAGAAACAGTTTGAGACTGTTATATTTTTTCCATGTATGCAGATATGAAGGGGGAGCATATCCATAAATTTTTTACGACATCCATACCATGTCAAGGGGGAGCCAGCAAGATAACACACAAATGATGAACAAATCAAAGATCAAGAGAGCAAAGTCATGTCAAATACAAAAGGGGAGATTGATATTAAGTCAAGGGGAGCTTAATACAGAATTATCTTCAAAAGGATTGTAAGTGTGTCTGTGTGTGTAAAACTTTTGGAATCTTAAAATGAGTTAAAAATGTCATTATTGGAAGGTTTTCATTTATGGAAAGTTGCTATTTTTGGCATATTTTGGAAAATTTTCTAAAAATATCAAGTTTCCTTGTTTAGAATGTTTTTCAAAAGTTGGGAAAATTTGCTAAGTCCAAAATTTGCCTAACAATGTCATGCGAATTCTAAACATTTCGCATACAGTGTTATACGAATTGTTGGAATTCACATGCAGTGTTATACGAAATTCAACTTTTCGCATGCTTCTATATCCGAAAAGTGAGGAATTCGTATCACAGTGTCATACGAATTGTGCTTCTTTCACAGAATTCGTATATTGCTGCATGCGAATTCTCACACACCATTGTCTATCCTTCTAGGCAATTCGCATAAGTGTCTCATACGAAAAGTGTGTGGTCTATTTAAATCATGCCACGTGTCAATTCTATTCAAGGGTATAAATACGTATGTTATTCCTTTTACCCTCACTTTTCGTAAGTTTCATTTTTTTCTACGAATTTTGAGAGCACAGTAACCCAAAACCCTTGTCTACGACTTTGTGTTCTTTCATCTCCGATATTCGTGTGTTCTTGATTCAAGGTGTATATTTTTTTTTGTTTCTTTATGTTTGTATATTTTTTGGATTGTTCTTTCTTTGTTGTTTCTTTGCAGGTGTACCCTAACTGGATTAGATTTAGGGTTTCTTTGAATGGACTGTTCATCTTCATCTTTTGCAGGGATTTTGAATTCTAGAATTTGAACTTTGAATCTATTCTTTATGTTGATTTGGACTCTAAGGATACATTGAAGAAAGATATTTGAACACTAATTAAGACAATTTTGACCTAATTCGAACTTTTGGGATTTAATCTTAAAATCGACTCTTAGACTGATGTTCATCAAGTTCATCATTGTTCTTGATTACAAATTTTAAATTAATAGTCTAAATAATCATTAATCTCAAAATTACTTGGTTAAAGTTGTTTCTAATCATTAATCGATCATCAAGAAGTTAGAATTTTGGGTTAAAAATCAAAATTGATGATTTTGAAATATGGGTTCATACGAAATCTTTGAGTTTTTGAATATGGTGTTCTTGGTATTCATATCACACTTAGAATATTTTCAAGATTCAACATTTCAAAATTTGAAGTGTCATACGAATTCTGAGTTTAATGGCAACTTTTTTGAAGTCCTCAATTCGTATAGTTGGATTATACGAATTCTTGGTGTGTCATATTCTTCTAAGGAAATAATTCGTATAAAGGTTCCATACAAATTCTGTGTCACTTCTTTCCATTTTATTCCTAAGTGAAGGAATTTGCATACTTGATCCATGCGAATTCTATACTTAGTGATTTTTCAAAGTTGGTTTTCAATGTCAAATCTCATATTTTTGTACAAACCACTTGGACCATGTTAAAATTTGTTAATTCTTTACAGGTACAAATGGCTGAACCCTCAGTTGACTAACAGGTTCAGATGGGAGAAAAGTCACCTCATGAGGCATCTCAGGAACGTCATATGCCTTCTTCTTGGTTAGATTTTCAAGTACCACCAAATGTCAATCCTGATCTATTCCTTATCTCATCATCAGAGATGAAACCTCAACAACAGAACAATCATCATCTACAGTTTACCATCAATATTGATCCTCTTGTCCTGGATATATTGAAGAATCATCCACTCAGAAATTTCTTGACAGTTCAAGCAGCAGTTCCAGAGTTGTATGTTCAACAAGTTTGGAAAACTATCCGTTTCAGTCATGTGAAGGAACAAGGAGAAAGAATTCCTATTTTCAAGCTGGAAATTGATCATTTCACTTTTGTACTGAATCTTGACAGACTCAGTGTTTTGCTCAGTTTGCCTGCTGCTACTGCCAGAGAAGGAAGAACCTCATATGATGAACTGCCATCTGATGCAGAAGTTTTCAAAGGCATCAGAGATATGGGTTATCTTGGACAGCTGACTCAGGTCAACCACTGCAAAAAGAATAACTTGTCGCCGTTCTATTACACCTTGTTCTCAGTCATCAACAGGTGTCTCACTGCTAAGATATATGGAACTGATAATGCAAATATTCACATTCTAAAGTTGTTCTACTATATGGTTCATGATCTGCACATTGACTATGCAATCATCTTCTGGAATGAACTGTATGAGAAAGTTGTTGCCTATAAGACATCAAAAACTCCAAACTACATTCCATCCCAGAGGTTTATGATTGTGATTGTCAGGAGCATGCTAAGGAGCAACAGATAGATTCCGACAAGGATTAATCATCCACTTGCACCGGTAAGTGAGATGAGATATTTGATGAAGTAGAAGAGAGAATTCACGTTTTCCATGCCAGTGCCAGAAAGGTTATTATATTATGCTAATCCAGAGTGTGATAGTATGATACCTTATAGAGAGTCTATGGGACAACTAGGATCGGTTGACCCTACCCAAGGCTCAAACCCTAGGAGAGCGGAGTTCGTGAGGGTTTCTGATACTGCGAGAGTTTAGAAATGGGGAGGGAAGAGGAAAAATACCGAGAGAGGCTCTTGAGGGGATCAGAGACCTAGACTGGAAGCATCAGAGTCACGGGTTATTACCTCACGTTCAGTGACACCTCCTGTTGATGAAGGTCCAGGCTCTGATAATGATCTGGATAAAGCAAATCTGGCTGATGAAAGTGATACAAGAGATACTGAAAATATTTCCAAGAATGATGAGGATTCTGATGCTGAAACTGAAATTGCTGGAAGTGATAATTTTGATGATGATGATGACAATAATGTTGATGGTCCTGATACTCATGTTGAGAATGTTCAAGTACAAGATGATGTACATGATTCTGAAGAGGATGTTGATGTTTTTGTACCTTTCTATGGTATTGATGCCATGGAAATTGATGATCAAGTGAATGCTACTGTCAATACTGTACTGGGAGACATAAGGAGTTCAGAGGGAGTATTAGTTCAAAATTCAGAAGAGAGAGTGAGTGAAAATGTAGAAAAAGAACTTGGTGAGCGTTTGTATACCCGAACCTACTTTTCCAAAAGGGCAGTCACTTCTACCACTTCGGCGAATTTGTTGCGAACAGGTGTTGAAATAGAATAAGTCGCCTACTTATGCATTTGCACACCCAGCCCAGCCACTCTATCTCTTCTCAACAAGAGTTAGTTTCATCATCTCACGGGGATATAGCACAAAGTCTACTGGTTTCTCACTCGGAGATTCAAGGTATTGAAAATAGAGAACAACAACCCCTGTTCTCAACTTCTTTGAGTACACCGTTTAGTCTAGTGCCTTTTGAATTGCCAATTGTCATTCCTAAGACACATTTTGAAATGGCTAGCATCGGAAATCTTGGTGACCCGATCAGAACATCCAGAGTAGCTCCGCAATCCCGACTACGAGGACCAGATGGAAGTCCTGTCATTGATACATCTTTGTCACCAATGAACACAGGCCATGCAGTTGGTTCTACCACTGTCATGCAAACGGATAATTTACGTGATTCCGGTGTTAATCACCCTGACTTAGTGTCAAAGGAAATTCTCGAGGGCGCCTTAAAGGTTGTTGAACATAGGATGTATATGAAGTTTGAGGAGGAGATTATTGGAGTAAAAAGGTTGTTAAAAGGGAAGGATCCGATATCCGAACCTGAGCCTACTCAAAAATCCCAGTCACTTCCACAAAATCCTTAACCTACTGACTTATCCATTGATGAGTTGAAGTCGTTGTTGTTTGCTAAACTGATACAACAAGCTCCGGATAACTAGCAAGACACATATCTTCTTTCACTTCTGCAATCCCACCTTCATCAACAACTGCCACAATTTGTAAAACCAGCAGATTTAGTTAGTGGTTCTGAGTTTATTTCTTTCAAATCTGATGTTTTGCATGCTATATCTGATCTCAAACAGGTAGTGCAAACATCATGTAAAACCTAAGCAGTTGTTTCTATACCAAGACATGATCCTGATCAAGATCATGATCATGAGGGGGAGAATAGGGAGAAACAGGCAACTGCTGAATCTGGTGATGTGTTTATGGTTGATGAAAGAGCTGGTGATGTCAATGTTGAAGAAACTGTTGATCATGGGGAAAAACATACTGAACAAAATGAACTGGTCTTATATGTTAATCAGGAGGTAGAACCAAGGGTTGAAAACCCTAAGGTCTCTACAAGGGAGGAGATTTTGCCGGTAACAGGGTTGAATGCTTTTGATGTTATTGATTTGTCTTCGAATGAGGAAGAAGATTCGAATGAGAAATACGAACTGTTCTGGAGGGTTAAGGAGGAAGAGAATGAGAATCTGATGTTTAATGTTGATGATATTCCGGAAAATGAAGTAAGTGTTCTTGATACTATTCTAGAATCTCAAGAGGACATTCAGCTAAGTCCTGTTCAGAATGAGATTCCAGAAGTTAATGTTGAAGCCCCTGTCATCCCATCGTTCAAAGAAATCAATGTTTCTGGTCCTTCTGAAGTCCCAGTTATTCCATGTATGCCAAGTCCTCAAAGAATTCCAAGTCCATTGCAAAATATGCCACCAGTGCAAAGCCCTGAGCAAAATGTTCAAAATGCTGAAGATGACCAAGCTGAAGGAGAAAGGCAGAATGATGAGAATGTCCATGTACCCGACATGCCTGGAGAAGAGGCAGGACCTTCAAATGCTTCGAAAGCACCTCTTGTGCCATCTGAAGTTGATATCAGGCATATGAGACGTGCTCTCTGAATCCCATTTCTAGAAGATCAAATGAAGAAGATATTTGTCCATAGGGTAAGGGAAATGGATAAATAGAAGGTGTTAGGAGTTCAGAATCAGCCCAGAGAATATCAGGAGGAGTATGCCAACATGATGAACTGGTTGAGACAGATTGAAAGGGTTGTAAAGAACAAATTTGGTATAGTAACTGTCAGGGAAGTCAGGTTCAAGAAGTTTATGAACATCTGGCATCCTGAATTCTTCGTGCAAAGAAGAGATTCCAGAAGTTAATGTTGAAGCCCCTGTCATCCCATCGTTCAAAGAAATAAATGTTTCTGGTCCTTCTGAAGTCCCAGTTATTCCAAGTATGCCAAGTCCTCAAAGAATTCCAAGTCCATTGCAAAATATGCCACCAGTGCAAAGCCCTGAGCAAAATGTTCAAAATGCTGAAGATGACCAAGCTGAAGGAGAAAGGCAGAATGATGAGAATATCCATGTACCCGACATGCCTGGAGAAGAGGCAGGACCTTCAAATGCTTCGAAAGCACCTCTTGTGCCATCTGAAGTTGATATCAGGCATATGAGACGTGCTCTCTGAATCCCATTTCTAGAAGAGCAAATGAAGAAGATATTTGTCCATAGGGTAAGGGAAATGGATCAATACAAGGTGTTAGGAGTTCAGAATCATCCTAGAGAATATCAGGAGGAGTATGCCAACATGATGAACTGGTTGAGACAGATTGAAAGGGTTTTAAAGAACAAATATGGTATAGTAACTGTCAGGGAAGTCAGGTTCAAGAAGTTTATGAACATCTGGCATACTGAATTCTTCGTGCAAAGAAGAGATCTTATTGAATCCAGATTCTCCGAGGCTGACTTTTGTTTTTTGAATATTAACGATCTTGAATTTCTCTATCACCATTTCAGAAGACTGGTCATAAGAAGGGAAAATATCATTTTCGCTTTGGAGGCTATCAAACGATTCATGAGAAGACTTATTTTCTACACGTAATGTTATGATTTTCAATTGGGGATAGATACGAATAAGAGAAAGATTAATATGATCAAGCCCAATCTGACATTATCTGATATCGACAACTATGATCTTTTCACTGTACTAGAGGAACCAGAGTTGGGAGTAGTCTACAAAAATGATCATAATGAAAAGAGATTCTTCAGAGTGTCTAAAATTGCCACGTTTTCTGATGGAACTCTAAAGGTTATAAAACTGCAACTTGACTCCAGGTACAAGGAAAGTGAGAAGAGAAGAATACAAGGGGAAGATCATCTGCCTAGAAGAGGGAAGTTGGTTATTGTTGGTCCCGAAGGTGCTTAACAAGTTTGTAGAAGGGGGGGATGAATACAAACACAAATTTTTAAAGTTTAATAATTTATTTATTGATAAATCAAACACAATTTACAATTTTGTTGCAGATTAAGATTAAGTAGAACCTAATCTAAACAAACTTAAGAAACACTAAGATAGTTGCACAAGAATATAGAGAATGTGAGATTGGAGAGTATAAAAAACAAGGGTTTCTATATTTTTAGAAAGATGAAGACACACTCAGATGGAGTGTTGATCTTTCTATTTATACCCTATGCATTAAATGCATGGCAGAGCACTTTACATGTGTCCTTCATTGATTGGCTGAGAGGGTCTGACTTTGGGAGATATGATTTCGGCTGTATCATGAACAGTGTAGTTGACAGAGTTATAGTACGAATTTGTGGCAGAGGTATGTTCGTTCTGACCCATCGTACTGGGTGTGCAAGGGAAAGACAAAAGAGACTTGAGGCATAAGCTAAATGATCATCGATCGCTGAATATCTCTTCTTTCAGAGATACAAAGAAGTTCAGTTATCGCTGAAGCTTTTCCTCAGGTTTCTTCGCGTGTGTACATTTGTTTTTACTTCACTGATATCCGCATCAGGTCACTAGTAGACTTGTCTTTGTTCAGCAATTTCGTCTTTGATTCAGCTATGAACATCTGTTGACGCAAAACTTGTCTTCAGGGATTACGTTTGACTGTTTACATCAGAAACTATCAGCGATACTGAACATACTCAATATTTAACAGTTGATAGTGAAACACTAATACATATGAATGTTTACAAGAAAGATCATCAGTGATAACTGAACAGACTCAGTCTGATCGCTGATGATGAAACACTAATACATATTTATTAAACGTAATGTTCACTAAGTATAGAATAAGGTCTTTATCAAATAACTGAGAGAGCATGGATCAACAATCTCCCCCTATTTGATAATGACAAAGTAAGTAAAGAAAATTACTTTTAATTCAAAATCAGGAATAATCAGGACACATAACATACATGTCCCAATTACTATTTCGAGGGATCTTTTACAGTACTGATAGGGTTAAGTATTTCACTGAAATTTTCATTAATTCAAAGAAATAATTACAAGAGATGAAAATATAAAGTACAAGTGAAGTACTAACTATTGTAACTCTAACTAATAGATTACAAGAAGTAAGAGACTAATGTATCAGCTATCTAGATAAGACTTTCGAATATTGATCATATAGTCAGGTATTTCTTCTCCTCTTTGCCTTCAATCTGAATATTCTTGACGAATGATTGATTTGATAGAATCAGCTGATGGAGAGAAGTCGTACCATAGACACAAAAGATCTTTGAGATGACTCAGAGGACAGATGGGAATCTCAGAGACTCTTTGAAATATGAGTACCGCTTCATCATCTCTGAAAAAGATTCCATGAGGATTATTAAGTACTTGCCCGAGAATATATGGTTCACCAGGAGGCAGGGATAGGTCTAGAACTTAGAGATCAAGAGGAGGTCTGAACAATGCTTCTTTGAAAATTTGATGTAGGTGTCGTTTCTAATTGCAACGACATTTTCAGAGGAGAAAAAAGCAAACTTTCTTTTGATTTGTCTTGGCTTAGGAGGAAGAGCAAATGGCACTTTTAAGACTGCAGTGACTCTGTTGATGAGGGCATCTAGGATGCCTTCGACATAGCCTCTGTATGTTGACTTTGATTTCTTCAGCGCATAGTTGAACTCTAGCCATTCCATGTGGCCAAAACTCTCGAGCTTTGAAACGAACATTGCCTTTGAGCTTGCATTCTCTCTGGTTATCTCCATGGTTACAGAAATTCGGTCCTTCTTCTTTCTTCTAGAGATGACAACGGCTGTTATTTTTAGTGGGTTGGAGCGATAGTCGAATTTTTGCTTGCACCCTTCGACTGAGTTGTCGCTGATATCTTGTTCTCTTGAGCGCTCCTCTTCAATTTCCTTTAAAAGTGCAGCTTGAACTTGCACTGGATTCTTTTTTAATCTTTTATCTTTGAACTGAGAAGATTGAACCTTAAGAGCAAGATTTGCGTCTTGTTGGAATTCAACAATAAGCTTATCAACTCTAATGGATTCTTCTATCTCAGCTTCAGTAAGGAAGTCAATTTCGTTGGATGATTGTTGAAGAGGGATCTTCAGCCATTGACTCTCCAGATGAGAGATCATCTCTGTTCTTTTGTTAAGTTCTTCCTCTGACCAATGAGATGGTCTAAAGGGCCTTCCTGGGTGGAGCAAGGCTTCTTCTTCTTCTTCTTCTTGTTCATCAATCTCACTGAATGAGATTGGGATTATTTGTTCTTCAGCTGTAGAAGTTGGTATAATTTGTAGTTTGGTTCCCTTAAGCAGGGGAGAGAACTGTCTGGACAAGAAGTGAAAAGGAGTTAGTGTATATTTTTAGGAAAGAGAAATATTAAGGCTTACAAATAGATAGGGGTGTGGTAGGTATAGAAAGAGATGGGTACTATGGAAAGGCGTACCTGAGAAGGATTCTCCCCCTCAGATCATGAGACAATGTTCAGGTTTCCCTCGGCAGCTATACTCTTCTGCTTACCTTGGGAAGGAGTACCTGAAGATGTTTCACCTCTCCCCCCTGCTTCTTTTGTAGCTTCTTTTGAAGCTATCGATGAAATGACGTTAGCTGCTGAGAACCGAAGAGATTGGTCCTCCTCATCGTCGTCATCGTCATCATCAGCTTGTTGCTCCATCTATTGATCATGAAGATCAAGATCTTCATCATCTTCTTCATCCTCCTCCTCTTCTTCTTCATCTAGAACTTGAGCAAGTAAAGAAGATGGAGGGGCTTGGTCAGCAACCTTCTCCCCCTCAACATGAGAGGTAGGTTCTTCCACCTGGACTTCAGTAGCAGCTTCCTCAACATTTTCTTCAAAAAGTTCTTTCTCCCCCTCTTTGTCATTATCAGCGAGGGAGGGTTCAGCGGTTTGAGGAGCAGCTTTTGCAGTAGCCAGAGATCGGACTTCGGCCTCCAGACGCTCAAGACGGCCTACGATGACAGGAATGTCTGAAGTAGCCTGATGAATGAATTCAACGGCTATATTTAGAGATGTTCGGCCATTCTCTGTAAAGGAAGGTGTGGGAGTTGGAGCTGGTTCGTTCAGCTTGGCTGTCCTTGCTGAAGGAACGTGGTACAAGAGTCAACCTTACGAGAAAGGTCCCGAACATCAGTGCTGAGGTTTCCGTAGAGTCCCTGAATCAGTTGGACCTGTTGATTAGTTCCAACAAAGTCTTCCTTGATCTTGACAATGTCCTCCTGAACAACTGTCATTTGAGAGGAATCAGCCTTGGAGGAAGAAGCAGCAGTCAACCTTGTCAGCTCTTCACCAGCTTTATTCACAACGCTGGTGGATTCATTGACAGAGGTGGTGAGAGACTCCACCTTGGCATCCAGGTTGTTGACGTGAGCGTCAACAATCGCCAAATTAGGACCTACAAGTAAAGTTAGTAGATGAGCACGACGATGCTCAGGCTTATATGGAGAGATGGGATGACTGTATAGGATTTTAGGAGTACCTGAATTATCAAACATGTTGAAGAAGTGCAAATATACTTCAAAATTTTGACTATCAGGTCCTATGGGTGCAACATGAGGTTGCTGTAAAAGAGATGGAGGGTTAGAGACCAAAGAAATAGTAGGAGGAGTAATGGGGATAGAAGAAGTTGGGAGTTTGGAAATTACCTCAGTTTGTTGTTGGGGAGGAACTGAGAAGATGGGGTTCGATACTGGTGTAGTGACAACGATTTTCATCACTGGCACGGTTGATGTGGTAGCTGCAGATGTAGTGGAGGAGATACCCACAAATTTATCTAAAGTAGTTTGTTGAGAAACTACTTCAGGAGTTGAAACCGAAGTTTCGGTCTCCTTGGTCTTTCTGGCCTTCTTAGAAGAACCAGGAAGAGCAGTTGATGGTCGTTTGAGAGCGGTGATAGCGGCAGGGGTAGCAGTAGAAGGAACCCCGTGCATGGCCGCGAAAGATGAAGAATGCAGAGAGAGACGGGTGCAGAGAGTTGAAAGACTTACCTCGTTGGCGACCGGCTTGATCTCTAGTGATCGCTGACCCACCTTGGAAAAAGAACCATCGTGAGTAGTTGGATACTTGTCAGCATAGAGAAAGTGTAGGTACGCGCAGATAAAGCATACATATGGGATCTTGGGATCCTTCTCCGTCTTCTCTATCTTTGACCTAAGATCATCAAATATAGCACCAGCGTAGTCGAAATGTTTGCCCACGATGACCGAGTAGCCCATCTGAAGCTGAACTTTGCTCGCCTGATCCAGGGAGCCAATCTTCCCACTCATACTCTGAATAATGTGTGAGAAGATGTAGTTGAGTTGGGAAGGCATGTTTGCCTTTTGGATCTTGGTCAGGCGTTTGTTGGGAATGGTGGGGCGAGGTTTGTTATCCCAACTGTATTCCATGTCATCCAAGAATCGGATCAGCGTTAGTGGGGAGTAAATGAAATCCAGATTTGGTCTTCTCAGGGAGTCGAAGTGCCTTCCTGAGACCATAGGCATTGAGCAGGCATGATCCCAGTTCAGGGGTGAAGGAAATAGCAGGGATCATCAGCAGTGAACCAAAACTGTTGCAGAAGAGTCTTGGATGGTTTTGGGTCCACATTTAGAGCGAAGGCAAGGCATGACTGCTTCAGAAAAGCAGCGGCATCCACCAAGTGTGGGTATTTTTCAGCATCGAAGTCCAACCTGGAGAGATGGTTTTTCTTGTAGACCTCAGAGTCAGTGATGTTGAACTTGATGTTCTTAGAAGCAATGAGTGATGCTTGGGCCATTTCTGAATATAGAAAGAAATAGATTGGAGAGAAAGGTTTAGGGGTTGTTTGTTTTTTTTAAAACCTCTTAATAGCTCTTAAGTCTGAATAGTTCAGACATTCTTACATATAACCCCTTATTAACCATAACTAAAATAAGACTTCAGACTTTAGACATCTTAAAAAACAAACGGCACCTTAGAGTCCAAAAATAATCAAATGTTTTACCAGTTTCTGTTTTTAGAAAGAGACATAGAAAAAACAGTTATTTTGGAGTAAAACAGTGTTCTTTGTAAAGAAGAAAGAACATGTGGAAAATGAAAAGTTTTAGAGAAGATAAAGTCAAAAGAAATGATTTTAGTGTTTGAGAAAATAGTTTAAAATCCATGATAAAGAAATATACAGGATTTTAAGAAGAAGTTAAGAATGAGATAAACAAAAAACCTGTTGATCTTGAGAAGATGAAGATTCAAAGACTTGAATGAATTTTGGTTTACTTGAATGCCATGGAAGAGTTTTCTTGCTTTGAAAGTTTGAAGAAAGCGTAAAAAGATAAGAATAAAAAGGCATTCTTTTTATATGAGGAGAGAGAGAGAGAATGTGTGAGGCAGGAAAGCAAATGCTCCTCATGACATGGACACGTCCTACGAAGTTGATTGGATAGAAGGGCAACGGACGAATGTATCAAAGAAAAAGGCATGTCATAGATTGTCGGTTCAAATGACGTCACAGGAGAGAAAAAAACGTTTCATTAGTCCTTTTTGAAATTATCCCTGAAGAAAAGTCAGAGATAGATTTTCTTTTTGAAAGGAATCACTGATAAAAATTCAGAGATCGGTTTTCATTTCAAAGGATTACTGATGAGAAATATTAGTGATAGATTTTATTTATCAAAAAACTTTTAATCATTTGAAGAAAGAGTAGTGATTAAAGTTTTGATTTTGAAAAACATCTTACTGAATGAATATTCAGTGATTAAGAGTGAGAAAACATACATAAGAGTCAGAGATATTTGTTCAGAGAGTAAGTGATAAAGGGGAACTTAGTATCACTGACATCATGCGTGAAAGAGGAAGAGTCACTCTTCAAAATTTAGCATTCTAAGCTCACTGATGAGAAAGTTGAATCTTGTCTCATCAAGAGGTTTGGTGAATAAATCAGCAAGCTGATAGTCAGTGGGAATAAAGTGAAGTTCAATATCACCATTCATCACATGATCTCTGATAAAATGATATCTGATCTCTATGTGTTTTGTCTTTGAATGTAGCACTCGATTATTTGCTATAGCGATGGCACTAGTGCTGTCGCAAAAGATTGGAATTTTTGATAGCTGAAGGTCATAGTCTAATAGTTGATTTCTCATCCATAAGACTTGAGCACAACAACTTCCAGCGGCTACGTATTCAGCTTCAGCTGTTGAAGTGGACACTTAATTTTGCTTTTTACTTGTCCAACTTACCAGCTTTCCTCCTAGAAGTTGACATCCACCAGTGGTGCTCTTTCAATCAAGTTCACAACCTGCAAAATCACTATCTAAATATCTAATTAGATCGAACCCTGAATCTTTGGGATACCAAAGACCGAGGTTGGGAGTTCCTTTCAGATATCTGAAGATTCGCTTGACAACGATCAGATGGGATTTCTTGGGTTCAGACTGATAGCGTACACACAGACATGTAGAGTACATGATGTCAGGTCTGATCGCTGTAAGATATAGCAGGGAGCCTATCATTCCTCTATAGGCAGTGACATTAACAGGTTTTCCAGCTGGATCCTTGTTTAATGTCAGCGGAGGTGCCATAGGAGTTTTCATCACTGAAGTTTGAGTTAGATCAAACTTTTTCAGCATATCTTTAACATACTTACCTTGGTTGATAAAAGTACCTTTTTCAGTTTGTTTAATATGAAGACCAAGAAAGTATGTTAACTCACCCATCATACTCATTTTGTATTCTTTCTTCATTCATTCAGCGAAACGAGTACACAGAGATGGGTTAGTAGAACCAAATATTATGTCATCGAAATATATTTGCACAAGGATAATATGACCTTTTATCGTTCTGAAAAACAATGTATTATCAATTTTACCACGTTCAAAATTTTCAGAGATAAGAAAAGATGAGAGAGTGTCATACCAAGAACGAGGGGCTTGTTTTAGACCATAGAGAGCCTTATCCAATTTATAAACATAATTTGGATTCTCAGGGTCAGAGAACCCTGGGGATTGTTCTACATAGACTTCTTCATTCAGCTTTCCATTTAGGAACGTTGATTTTACATCCATTTGATATACAATGAAGTCTTTGTAAATTGCATAAGCTAAGAAGAGTCAAATTGCTTCGATCCTAGACACAGGGGCAAAGATTTCATCATAGTCTATGCTTTCCTCTTGTCTGTATCCCTGAGTAACAAGTCTAGCCTTGTTGCGGGTTACAGTTCCATGTTCATCTAACTTGTTTCTAAACACCCATTTGGTGCCTATAACAGTTTTATCAGATGGTCTAGGAACGAGATTCCAAACTTTGTTACGAGTAAACTCAGTCAACTCTTCTTGCATAGCACTGACCCAGTTTGGATCTCTGAGGGCATCATCAGTCTTCTTTGGCTCTATTAAAGAAATAAAGTTGACAAAGAGACATATAGTACCCGAACTTCGTCGAGTCTGAATACCTGAGTCGGGGTCACCAAGAATTTGATCTATGGGGTGATCTCTTGTCCATCGCTGAGCAGGGGCATGATCGCTCACTTCAGGAGTTGGATGAACAATAGGAATGTTCACTGATGAAGAAGCTTGAGGTTCATCAGCAATTAACTGTTAAGAGTCAGACAATCCATTGTTTTCTGAGAGGTTTTCAGATGAGGGAAGATCTGATGGAGGGAGTGTGTTTAGAGGCTCAACTGAAACCCATGAGGTGGATTCAGCGTTAGGTGGTATGATGTTTGGATCATCATCAACAGCTGGAGAATCTGTGTGCTGATTGTTTGAGAAGAAAGGTTTCGTTTCTCTATAATGAGAAAACATCCAAGCATTTAGCTCTTCATTGTCAACGATTGGTTTAGAGTTCGCTGAGCGAGTTTCATCAAAGGTGACATGAATTGTTTCTTCCACAGATTTACTTCTCTTGTTGAAAACTCTGTAGGCTTTTGAGATAGAGGAATATCCCAGAAATATTCCGTCATCAGCTTTTGGAACGAAGTTTCTAAGTAGATCTTTGTTGTTTAGAATGAAGCACTGACAACCAAAAATATGAAGAAAACTGATAGAGGGTTTTCTTCCATGAAATAGTTCATAAGTTGTCTTTCCAAATCGCTTTACTATCAGCGATCTGTTTTGAGTAAAGCATGCAGTGTTCATAGCTTCGGCCCAAAATTGAGTAGGGAAGTAAGAATCGTTGAGCATTGATCTATCAACTTCAATGATCGTTTTGTTTCTTCTTTCAGCGACTCTGTTTTGCTGAGGCGTTCTTACTAAGGAGAAGTTGTGAGAAATTCCTTTGTTCTCAAAGAAATTGTTCAGAGAACTGTTTTTGAATTCAGTTCCATGATCACTTCTTATGGAACGAACAATAAGATTACTCAACACTTCCGTCTTTTTAACAAAAGATATTAGTTCTTCTGGAGTGTCACTCTTGCAGCGAAGAAAGATAACCCAGGTGTAGCGAGAGTATTCATCTACAATGACAAGTGTATATTTCTTTCCAACTATAGATTGGATATTGACAGGGTCAAACAAATCCATATGCAAGAGTTGAAGAGGACTTGTCACTGAGAAAACTTGTTTAGATTTGAAACAAGCTTTTTGTTGTTTTCCTTTTTCACAATCTGCACATAGAGATTCCTTAGCATATGAGTGTTGAGGAAGACAAAAAACCAGTTCCTTAGATGAGAGAGAATTCAGGGTTTTGAAGTTTAGATGAGACAGCCTTTTGTGCCATAGCCAGTTGACACCAGAGGAGGCTCTAGAAAGAAAAATACGTTTTTCAGTGGTAGTAGAGTCCATATCTATTACATAGATATTTTCCATACGATGACCACTGAGAGCAGGTTTTCCTTTCTCATTTACCACTGAACATGCTTTCTTGGTAAAGCATACTTCATAGTTTTTGTCACATAGTTGACTGATGCTCAGAATATTGTGCTTCAGTCCATCTACTTACGCGACTCTTCTGAAGGTAGTTGTCCCATTGCTGAGGACACCAAACCCTCGGGTATATCCTTTTCCATTTCCACGAAAGGTAACTGAGGGACCTTTCTCTTCCTTCTATTCAGCGAGCAGATCTTTTTGTCCTGTCATGTGACGTGAGTATCCACTATCAATATACTAGATGCCCTTTGATCCCTGCAAACATAAGGAAGATTAAGCTTTGTTTGGTACCCATTTTTCAATGGGTCCTTTAGGGTTAGTGGAGATGGAAGGTTCAACAATCTTCACAGTAGATGAAGATTCAGCTTTAGTGGTAACCTTCACTTTCGTTAATTTCTTAACCTTAGTGGTATTCTTCACCTTTATCGATTTCTCAGCTTTGGTGACCTTCTCAGCCTTGGAGGCATTCATCTTTACTTTAGCTGTTTTATCAACTTTAGCGGCAGTTGGAAATTTACTAGCAATATGGTCAGTAAATCCACAATGATAGCATTTTCTATATTTGAAGGTTGTTTTAGGACCATGAGTATTAGGTTTTGAGAATTTGAGATGAGCAGGGCCAGCTCCAAGAATGCCTTTAGCATGAGATCTGGGAGGAACTTTCATTTCTTCAGATCTCTTAGGCTTAAGATCAATCTTCAGCTTTGGAGGACAACGATCAAAGATTTCTATTACAGAGCTAGAAGATCGATTTGCTGAAGGTTTAGAAGGAACTTTCAGCTTTGTTTTCTTGGTAGCCTTTTGAGGATGGAAAATGGATTTTCCTTTATCTGCAGGCTTAGAGCCTTTAGATATTTCCTCAGGGATGGGATTAGAAGAAGATGAAGAAGAGCACTGAGCATAAGAAGTGTCAAGTATAGAATAGGCAAACATTCCAAACTTAAGCATGGAGCTGTCTTCTTTAGGCTCATCCTGTGGTTTCCAAAAACCAAGACCAGTTCTATCACTGGCAGGGATCTGAGCACTTATAATCTCAGTGATCTTTGTTGAGGATTTGCACCATCCATCAACATTAGCCTTTTTTGCTTTTAAAGCAGCGATGGCTTGTTCGCGTTCTATTATGATGATTTCATTTACAATGACTTGATCTTTCAAACTTTCCTCTAAAAGAGTCAGTTCTCTGATCTTTTCATGACATTTTTCTAGTTGTTCAGTTAAATCAATGTTTTTGTTCTCGGCTAGAGTTTTGTCGTTTAGAGCATTGTATAGATCAATCGTCAGCACATCAACAACGCGACTTCTCTCTGTTTCAGATAGAGAGGGATTAGTAGAGATAGATACCTGAGATGATATAGCTCATGAAAGTTTCTGAAGATTCTTCCACTTCTTCTTTAATCTCGGCCATAAGGCAGAGATTAGCGACTTCTTCTTCATCAGAACTTGATTTTTCTGATTCAGCCCAGCCGTGTTCTTCAGCTATAAGTCCTTTACCTTTCTTTTATAGTTCTTCAACTTTTGATATTTTTCTTTCAGCTTCAGGTATTTGCTATCGCTGGTTCTTTTGGAGGTAGAAGGTTTGAAGACTTTCTT
The DNA here is from genome assembly GCA_954870635.1 of Arctium minus. Lineage (NCBI taxonomy): Eukaryota > Viridiplantae > Streptophyta > Magnoliopsida > Asterales > Asteraceae > Arctium > Arctium minus. The sequence goes on along the minus strand of OX941080.1, from coordinate 99,537,022 downwards.
TGAACTGCACTCACTTGCAAAGTGTTCAATCTTTTCGCAGTTAAAGCAAGTAGCAGTAGCCTTATCAACAGGGGTTGATTTTGGCTTGTTAGTGATAGAGAGAGGCTTATTTCTTCTGAAATTGCTCTTTCTTGCAAATCTCTTAAAAGAGTTTGTCAAGAGTGCTAAGGACTCATCAAAATCTGAAAGATCAGTGTCTGATAGTTTCTCAGATTCAGAATCTAACTCATTGATGGTGAGAGTAGATCGCTGAGATGGAATTATCTCTAAAGAGACTAAAACAACAAGAGTGTTTTTGGAGTCTTTAGAATCTTTTACAAGATTCTTCTTCAGGAGATTTGATTGTTCATAGTTGAGCAATATTCCATATAAGGTGCTAAGGGAGAGAGACTTTAAGTCTTTTGTTAGCTTGAGACACATTGAATAATTATCCCAGCTTTCAGGAAGACATTCTAAGAATTTAGTCAAGACCTCATAATTAGAATAGGCCCTGCCTGCAGTTCTTAGATCAATGATTAAGCAGTTAAACCTCTGGTGAACATCGGAGAGAGATTCGTTCTTACCAGAGATAAAACTTTCATATTATCGTACCAAGTTAATCTTTTGAGTTTCTTGGACTTTAGTGGTGCCTTAATATTGAACACATATATTGTCCCACATTTCCTTGGCAGTTTTAAGATGCATGATGGAATGGAAAGCTTCATCAAGCAGAGCCATAGAGATAATGGTTTTTGCCCTTGCATCTAGACCGTCTTTCTTTTTGTCTTCATTACTCCACTGTCTTATTTCCTTAAGAGCATAACGCTCAGGGACATTAGGAGTGGTGGCAGTAGCGGGAACGGTAGTTATTATTGAGAAAGGTTAATAGGGTCCATTTGCTACGTAATCAGGTATAGTAGGGTCTACACCTTCCAGAAATAGCATCATTCGATTCTTCCAGAGAGCAAAGTTATCTCTGGTAAATCGAGGAGGTTTAGAGAGTGAACCATTATCATAGTAATTTGTGTTTGTGTTAAGTGCCATTTAGAATATCATGGAAGAGAATAAAGCAAGATCTTGTTTATTAGATTAAACAGTCTGGTCTGATACCACTTGTTGGTCCCGAAGGTGCTTAACAAGCTTGTAGAAGGGGAGGGGTTGAATACAAACACATATTTTTAAAGTTTAATAAATTGTTTATTGATAAATCAAACACAATTTACAAGTTTGTTGCGGAATAAGATTAAGTAGAACCTAATCTAAACAAACTTAAGAAAGACTATGATGGTTGCACAAGAATATAGAGAATGTGAGATTGGAGAGTATAGAAAACAAGGGTTTCTATATTTTTAAAAAGATGAATACACACTCATATGGAGTGTTGATCTTTCTATTAATACCCTATGCATTAAATGCATGGCAGAGCACTTTACACGTGTCCTTCATTGATTGGCTGAGAGGGTCTGACTTTGGGAGACATGTTTTCGGCCGTATCATGAATAGTGTAGTTGTACGAAATCATGGGAGAGGTATGTCCGTTTTGACCCATCGTACTGGGTGTGCAAGGGAAAGACAAAAGATACTTGAGGCATAAGCTAAGTGATCATAGATCGTTGAATATCTCTTCCTTCAGAGATACAAAGAACTTCAGCTATCGCTGAAGCTTTTCCTCAGGTTTCTTCGCATGTGTAGATTTGTCTTTGCTTCACTGATATCCGTATCAATTCACTAGTAGACTTGTCTGTGTTCATCAGCTTCGTCTTCGATTCAGCTATGAACATCTGTTGACGCGAAACTTGTCTTCAGGGATTACGTTTGACTGTTTACATCAGAAACTTTCAGCGATACTGAACATACTCAGTATTTAACAGCTGATAGTGAAACACTAATACATATGAATGTTTACAAGAAATATCATCAATGATAACTGAACAGACTCAGTCTGATCACTGATGATGAAACACTAATACATATTTATTAAACGTAATTTTCACTAAGTATAGAATAAGGTCTTTATCAAATCACTGAGAGAGCATGGATCAACAGTTATGTTAAAATTTTTGGAGGCTATTGATGATAGAATCACTTTCAGAAGGGGGATCAAGAATTTTTAATCGCTTTTGGGAATCAGACAAGCTAGAGATACAAGATGGGGAAGATAAAGATTTTGTTATTTGATGTAAAAGGGGGAAACTGTTAAAGCATAATTTAGATCAAATAGGCTTGTTTTGTTAGTTGACTTTTCATGTAAGCTTGTGTAGAGGTCAAGGATTGTTTGACCCTATATAAGCATTGTCTTTGTCTTGTTTTAGTATGTAAGAAGTAGAAGTTGTAAGTCAAGTTGTAACCATTCTTTGTTAGATATATGACTAAGACACTTTAGACTAAATTCTCTCTCTAAATCTTTTATCTATATTTGTTATTTAATTGTCAAATGCTTGAAATCTAGGATCACACTTTGTTTGGTCAATGTATTTGTAATTAGAGTTAGATATTAGGTTGCTTTGGGATTAAGCATTAGGAGAGAAGCTTTGTAATTGTCATATTTCTAGAGAGATAAAGAGAGAGAGTTTAGAGAGTGAAAGCTTCAAATCTTGTAATTCTTCAAAGATCAATGCAATTCAATGTCAATTACCTAATAGATCTGGAGTTTACATCATCTTTTATACGTCGGAGAACAAAAACACTTTATCATTGAAGACCGGGTTTTGAACTGTGTTGTCCAAAAGCCATTGTTCTTATTCCCCTAGACTTTAGGTGTCTACAACACAAATGGAGCTTTTGGTACCCACTGGTATTTAGGTCCAGTTTTGTTAGTTGCAGTTCTGTTAGGAGAAATATAATATGAACCATACCATTAATTAACAAAATTCTTACTAACAAAATCATTTGAGCTACAGTAAGAACAACTGATTTTCTTTCGTGCTAACCTGATTAATTTATTTTTAGAATAAACAAGATCAGGTTTACCAAAATATTTACTTTTAAAAGCATTGTTCTTCTTGGCATTTAATGTAGGTATAGATGACTTTGAAGCTTCTTTATCATTTTTTTCTTCTCCAAACCATCTTTTGCTGAGACTTATGGTTTCTAATGTTACCTGAGCCATCAACAGATTTGTTATAGAAAAGATTAGTAGGACGAATCTGATCTTTATACTTAGACACATTATCATCTGAATTAACAAATAAAGGATTATTAGAAACATTTGCATAATGTGGACTTATAGCTGTCTTGAATAAACATTCTGAAGCAGCTGAATCGTTCATGGGTGATTGAACAATTGTATCTGGACTCCTTTGTGCTCTCAAATCCACCTTGAAAATGATTCCTTCAAGTTTTGTGATCTTATTTGACAAACCGTTTCTTTCTTCAAACAATATATCAATCTTTTTCTGTAATTCAGACTTCATCTTATGTTCTTTCAGTGCAGTTGCTAATAGTTTAGATAGCTTCCTTGTAAGCTTTCTCATCTCAGTTTCAAATATTTTTCTTTCAGCTTCAAAATCTTTCTCAACATTTTTTCTTTTGTTTGATATTTCTTTGAATAGTCCAACATGCTTTTGTTCAGTCAACTTCTTCTTCTTTTAAGCTTTATCTCTTTCCATGATTATACCTTTCTCAAAATCTGAAATCTAATTGGAAAGTTTTACACATTTAAGTTCCACTGTCTTCTTTTCTTCAAAAGATTTCCTTGAGAAATCAGAAAACTTTTGTGCAAAAGATTTTGTTTCTCTTTCAAACTCTTCTCTTTCTTTCTCAAACTTCTTTGCGTCTTGAGAGATCTGTTCTTGCATTACTGTAATCTTTCTTTGAAGTTCATCATTTTCTTTGTCTAGAAAATTTCTTTTCTTTTCAATCTTCTTCATCTCCTATTTGATACATGGGTTTTCGTTCTCTCAAAACAAGAATAGTGAATGATACTAAATGATCTTGAGCCGAGAAAGGCAAATTTGAAGTTGAGAAGAAAGAGATTTTACTTGAGCATTTTCTTTCTTTTTTCATCCTTTTCATTATAAAAGTCAACACTTAAAGAGTCAAAGACCTTAATCTTTTTAGAATCAGAAAGAGAATGGAAGGGATGTACTTGAGAGGAGGATAAGGAAGAGCACTCATCAGACACAAGGGCCATAGAAGAGGATTAAGCTTCACTGTCATCAACATCATCTATTTTGGCCATGAAGCAAAGGTTGTCCATTTCTTTGTCACTTTCAGAAGTGGTTTCATCTACCCAATCATGAGATTCAGCAACAGGACCTTTGCCTTTGTTGGCTAGGATAAAATTTCTTTCTTTCTATCTCTTATATTTTTCCTTGTATTTCTTAACCCGGTTAGAGTTTGAGGAAAAAGACATATTTGGATTTTGGAAAGAAGGTTGGTAGGATTCCTATTTGGTTGTGATAGACCGAGAGGAGTTACAACTAGAGGAGGGTAGTCTAGGTTTATCAGATGGTTTGCTTCTGCACTAAGAAGCAAAGTGTGCTTTCCTCCCACATCTGTAACATTCCTCATTGGTTTTGTCAGAGGAAGTGGTCTTTGAAAAAAATAGAAGAGGGTTTTCTTGAAAACTTAGATTTTCTTGAAGAGAAGCGAGGTTTAGCTTTAGAAAAAACTGACAGCATGGCAACACCATTTGACAACTGAGCAACGGTGGTTTCCTCCACTTCATCATCATCCTTACTAAGATAGTCTTCTGAAGGATCATTAGGGTCCTCTTGACTATTATGGTCAGAATCGGAGAGATATGTGATTCTTGGAACACACATAGAGATTTTGGAAGAATCACTGACAAGGCCTAGAGAGGAGCTCTTTATATCTTTAATGATAGACTTCCTTAGCAGTTTAGCCTGCTCATAATTGAAAAGAGTTCCATACAAAGCAGTTAGTGGCATAGATTCAAGATCCTTGGTCGTCTTGATGCAAGTACAAATATTTTCCCAAAACTCGGGAAGACAGTCCATAAACTTGCATAAGAATTCCTCATTCTCATAAATGCGACCCACAAGTTTTAGATCATTAAAAAGACCGTTAAAACGATTATAGTAGTCTGAGATAGATTCTCCCTTTTCATACGAAAAGAGTTTATACTTTCTTACAAGAGCAATCTTTCTGCTCTTTTTCACCTCAGACGTACCTTCGTAAAGAACACACAGAGTATACCACATTTCTTTAGCAGTGGAGAAATTAACGAGAGAGTGATAGACCTCATCAGGCAGAGATAGGGTAATGATGATTCTGACTTTAGTATCAAGAGCTATAAGACGTTTGTGTAAATCATTATATTTATTGGGATCCTTTACAATGTATCTCCCATTAGCTGGAGTTCTTTCTTCCTTAGAAGAGTCCTCGTCAATATTTGCCTTGTCTGCGTTTTTGGCATTATATCGGTCCCAAACTCTAGGAATAAAAGGACCTTCATGTAAAACAGTAGGATATATGCTTTCAACTCCTTCTAAGAAGAGTATCATACGCCTTTTCTACAACGAGAAGTTATTAGGATTAAACTTTGGTGGTTTGGCTATAGAGACATTGTCATATCATACTAGAGTAGAGTTTTGAAAAGAGACATTGTTCAAAGAAGATGAAGAGGATGCCATTGCAGATCTAGTTTATTAAGTTAAACTAGCCTGCTCTGATACCACTTGTTGGTCCCAGTTAAAAGAAAGTAAACACAACACGTATTGTAGAAGGGGGGGGGGTTTGAATACAACACTCAAAAATTTTCACTTAAATTTAATTCTTATTGATATAATATCAAGAATTACACATAGAAAAATTTCATTCTTGCGGAAGAGAACAGATGAAATTTGTTCAAACAATCTTACACAAAGAGAAAGAAGAACATTGAAAAACACTTAGAAAACAATGAACTTCGTAGAGAGAAGATAGTAAACACTTAGTAAACTTCAAGGCTTGTGGAACTGGTTCATCTTTGCATGTGATGGAGCATCCTCTATATATAGTGCCTCATGCATTTAATGCATGGGACACGTATTGAGCAAGGGTAGGCACAGATCTTTTGCATGGTACAGGATGTACCTTTTGTCTTGGAGTGTTTTGGCCTGAAGTGTTGACCTGCAGAGGATGGTGTAGACCCTTCCTTAAAAGAGTGTAAGAGACAAAACACATTTTTTTCGATCTTCAGATGAGGTCCACATCAATGCAAGATACCACAAATATACTTTATCAGAAAAGTACAATGTGTTTGTGCCGATGACATTTCACTGCCAAAACATATCAAAAACAAGTTTGGTGAAAAGAAAAGCAAGCTGGCACAAAAGACAAATCACCACATACATATTTAGGGTTCCTGAATATGTGAGATCGGCACCATCCTTGCCTATGGTGTTGATCCACATAGGCATGCAGCTTAGCGTTAGGCTGAGAAGTCGATCTTCAATCCGGTTTGATAGATACACTTCTTCTTTAACTTTTCGGTTGATCTTCGACTTCACCGAACATTTGAATTGTAACTAAGCTGCTAGAAAGAACCACAAAATATTCTAAGTAGGATGATACAAAATGGAAGATCGGGAGGTCATCGTCAAATCTTTAGATGACCCAACAACAACGATTAACAACTCTCTCGCTCGATTGAGCTAATAACTAAGTGTTTCTTAGGAAGAAGACTAACAAATTAATTCAAACTTAGATAATTTTCCGGGTGTTACACTAACTGTGTATGTGTGTGTATATATACACATGTGCATATGTTATATATAGGGAGGTTAATTTAGTAACCATAACTATTTTGCAAACACAAGAAGCAATCTACACCTTTAATTTTCTAAATCCAGCAGTTGTGATTAATTAGGATTTTATTAAAATATATATATATAAGAAAAGGGTAGCTTTATACATTTGGAAAACAGATAATTATTAATTAATTAGTAATAATATTCTTAAAATTAGTTATTGAAACCAAAATCATATCTTGCGTGATTTTCTCCCGTCCATGATTTTTTTCTCTAATGTTCTAAATCCAAATACGTTCATTTTCTTTTAGTACAGATTGCACAAAAACATCTCTTAATAGAGGAGATTCAAGTACGGAACCAATTCACACACATACAAATTTGCCGAAGAGCATACTATTATGATGTACAAAGTAGAAGATACAATGTTCAACCCTTCTTGTAACATGGCAGACATTGGAATGGAGGACAACGAGGAACATGAAACCGGTAGGTTGTTAATTTGTAGCAACATTTATTTATTTTTAGGGATGGAATCTTTATGGATATTGTAAGAATATGTAGCAGATTAAGTGTTTCAACGCGAAAAATTCTTTCTTGGACCTTAATCATGATATTGCAAATGTTGATATGGAGAATCACATGGAAGATAATGCAATTGATAAGTGTTTAAAATAAATGAATTCATGATGGTTTTGGTAGTTTAGGTTATCTCTATCTCTGTATTCACATGTAATCATAATTACGATTCATCCATTCATCATGAGTAGATAACTGTAACACCTCACAAATCACAGTAATTAAAAACCTGGAAATCTGACAACAAGACGGAATTTAAATCTATATACTTCCCATAAATGGAACCAGTCCTTAAGACAATTCGAACCTATACAAGAATTTCATCAAAAGAATGGGACTTAACAAATGTCCAATATAAATACTAAAGATCTCCACAAAAACCTCGAGACTCCAAAACTCGTCTCTCCAAAAAGCCAGGCAACCCACCGCTAATGGAAACCTGTTACACATACCAATTGAGAAAAAGTGTCAGACTTAAAGTCTGGTGAGAACATACAGTTTATAAAGCTCAAAATCAGAGATATATACGTCAGTATCATAAGGAAATCTTTTCATAAAGGTTTAATTTATAAAAGATAACATTTCGCCACAACCGGGCCTTTTCGGTCCAAAACTCATCATACGATGACAAAAGAACCATTTTACCAAGGATAGTGGTGTAACACAAAGTAGACCACAAATCCGAGTTATGAGCTAAACACTTGGAGTCCTCAGCAATGAACCCAGAGTCCGTGCTACGAGGTGAGATCACGCTCCCAAGGGAAACCAATGTATACTCCTTCACTAGGATCATCATGAACCATGGCTAGTATCCGGCCTCACATAACCGTACCAAGTTGCCCCCGAGGAACATGTGATCCATAGCTACAAATTTGGGGAATATAACCTCCCAACAAAACAGTCTACTCCAAAACCTAGGGATCCACTAGTAATGGTAAGGACTCGTCACAACAACATATGTGACCTACCATAAATAAATATATGGTATAAATACATTTTATAAACAAAATGCTATTCCCAGTTCAACTTCTGGTAAGAATGAAAATCAATTAAAAGGAGTTCTTTTAAATATTCTTTCCGCATAAACGCATAAGCAAAACGTCATTTTACTTTAAATAAGATAAGATCAAAAAGGTAACTTTTGATATGTATACAGTTTAAAATGATAGTAGGAACTCACCTCTGTTTCCTTCTTCTTAACGAGCGCTACCTATGATAACACCGAAAGAATCGGTAAGTCGAAATACAGATAAACCTCTCGTTAGTTGAATAGGACTCAAATACACAGAAGCTAACAACTTAACAGAACCTAAACCGGTCAAAGGACCACACCGGTCGAACAACTACCCCGGTCGAACAACCCTCCGATCGAACAAGCTCCGGTCGAACACAACCATTCGGTCGAACAACCATTCGGTCGAACAACCATTCGGTCGAACAACCCCCGGTCGAACGACCATCGCCTTGTTCATCAAGAACAGTACGATGCAGAACCCAGATTCAACCCAGATCCAAATGAGAAATACTCAGATCTCAAAATGGAACGGTTCAAAACCTTCACAACGAGATTCTACACGGCTAAAAGCATTCAGATTAAAGCATTAAGCTAGATTCGTACCTCGATTTGCCCGAAACGATCGACCCAAGAAAACAAAGCTTCTCCTGCTCTTCTCCTCTTCTCCCTGGCTTCTCCAACACAACAGATCAAAATGAGATATTAAGAAATATCTCAGATTTGATCTGTATATATATAGCCCAAGTTACATTATACCCCCTTGAACTTTGGGTAAAGGTCAACTTCTCACCCAATCCCAAAATTCAGGGTGTTACAATCCTCCCCAACTTGGGAATGATTTCGTACCCGAAATCCAACTATACAAAGAGATGAGGATATCCACGCTTCATATCCTCTTCAGACTCCCAAGTCACATTTGCTCCCCGGTGATGCTTCCACTGCACCTTGACCAAAGTGACTTCCTTGTGACGCAACTTCTTAGTCTTTCTCTCTAAGATGGCGTCGGGTTCTTCCACACAACGGTTACCTTCGTCTACCCTTAGCTCTGAAAGGGGAATGACGCTGTCTTCTACCGCCAAACATTTCCGGAGGAAGCAAACATGAAACGTGTTGTGTATTCTGCTCAACTCCGGTGGCAATTCCAACTGGTAGGCTTGCAACCCTACTCGCTTAAGTACCTTGAAAGGTCCGAGGAAACGAGGACTCAGCTTCCCATGTTTTCCGAACCGTATAATGCCCTTCCATGGCGATACCTTAAGCATAACGCGGTCGCCTACTTGGAATTCCATCGGTCGCCTCTTCTTATCGGCATAGCTCTTCTGACGATCTTGAGCCGCTTTCATCCTCTCTCGAATGCACTTGACCTTATCGGCAGTCTCTTGCACGATTTCAGGCCCGGCGAACTGCTTCTCTCCCGCTTCTAGCCAACACACGGGAGTCCGACACTTTCGCCCATACAGTGCTTCAAAAGGTGCCATCCCAATACTCGAGTGGTAGCTATTGTTGTAAGCAAACTCCACCAAAGGCAGGTGAGAGTCCCAACTACCCCCGAAATCGATGACACAAGACCTCAACATGTCTTCCAAGGTTTGGATCGTTCGTTCGCTCTGCCCGTCGGTCTGCGGATGGTAAGCCGTACTCAAATTCACTCGTGTACCAAGCTCTTTCTGAAACCCATCCCAGAAGTTCGAAGTGAACCGACTGTCGCGATCCGACACGATCGACAGAGGTATTCCATGCCTCGAGACCACCTCATCGATATAAAGCTTCGCCAACTTATCCATCGGTAAAGTCTCGCGCATAGGCAAGAAGTGTGCGCTCTTTGTCAACCTATCCACTATCACCCAGATGGTATCGTGTCCCCGAAGAGTTTTAGGCAACTTCGTCACGAAGTCCATGGTGATATGCTCCCACTTCCACTCGGGAATCTCTAAGGACTGAAGACTCCCATACGGTCGCTGATGTTCGGCTTTAACTTGCGAACACGTCACACAACGCTCAACGTAACGCGCCACATCAAGCTTCATCACCGGCCACCAATAGTGCAACTTCAAGTCCCTGTACATCTTCGTACTTCCCGGGTGAATGGAATACTTGGACTTGTGTGCATCTTCTAGCAACAGCTCACGGCTTCCCCCAATCTTGGGCACCCACACACGACCGCTGAACAGTTTCACTCCACGGCTATCTTCCGTTAAGAGCAAACGTTGTTTTGTCATGACTTCCTCTTTGAGATTCTCTTCCATCAGTGCTTCCATCTGCGATGTCTTGATCTTCTCAACAAGACTAGACACTAGCTCGATTCTTGAATGGGTAGCTCGAATACTCCCGCTATAGTCCTTCCGACTTAGCGCATCGGCCACCACGTTCGCCTTACCGGGATGGTAAAGCAATTCACAGTCGTAATCTTTCAACAACTCGAGCCACCGCCTTTGCCTCATATTCAGCTCTTTCTGACCAAAAACATACTTCAAGCTCTTGTGATCCGTGTAAAGAGTACACTTCGTGCCGTAGAGGTAGTGTCGCCAAAGCTTCAAAGCGAACACCACCGCCGCTAACTCCAGATCATGAGTTGGATAATTCTGCTCGTGTATTTTAAGCTGCCTCGAGGCGTAAGCGATTACCTTGCCTCGTTGCATCAACACACAACCCAACCCCATTTTTGAAGCGTCGTTGTAAACCACGAAATCTTCCGACCCTTCTGGCAAAGACAAGATCGGAGCTTCACACAACTTCTTCTGAAGAATCCGGAACGCCTTCTCTTGGGTATCGGTCCATTCAAACTTCACATTCTTCCGAGTCAGAACTGTCAAGGAAGAAGCGATCTTCGAAAAGTCTTGAATGAATCTCTTGTAGTATCCCGCCAGACCCAAGAAACTTCGGATCTCTGACGGACTCTTAGGAGGCTCCCAATTCATCATAACTTCAATCTTGGAGGGATCTACTTTCACTCCGTCCCGAGTGACTATGTGCCCCAGAAATTGTACTTCTTTAAGCCAAAAGTCGCACTTGGAAAACTTGGCGTACAACCTCTCTTTTCTCAACACTTCCAGAACTTCACGTAGATGCTGCTCGTGCTCTGTCTCACTTCTGGAGTACACGAGTATGTCATCAATGAATACAATTACCGACTTGTCGAGGAAAGGTCGGCACACTCTATTCATCAAGTCCATAAACACAGCTGGTGCGTTTGTCAGGCCAAAAGGCATTACAAGGAACTCATAATGGTCGTAACGCGTTCTGAAAGCTGTCTTCGGAACATCTTCTTCTCTTACCTTCACTTGGTGATAACCTGAACGTAAGTCGATTTTGGAAAAACAACCCGCTCCTTGAAGTTGATCGAACAAGTCGTCTATTCTTGGAAGCGGATACCTGTTCTTCACTGTAGCTTTGTTCAACTCACGATAGTCAATGCACATTCTCATTGTGCCATCCTTCTTCTTAACAAATAAGACCGGAGCTCCCCAAGGTGACGAACTCGGTCTTATAATTCCCTTCTCCAATAGCTCTTGGAGTTGTGCTACCATCTCTTGCATCTTCGACGGCGCTAAACGATAAGGTGCTTTAGCGATCGGTGCAGCGCCTGGCACAAGATCAATCCGAAACTCTACCTGACGATCGGGTGGCAACCCGGGCAAATCGTCCGGAAAGACATCTGGATACTCCCGCACGATCTTCACATCTTCAAGCTGGGACTTCTCCAACTTGGCATCGATCACATAGGCTAGGAAAGACGAACATCCTTTTACTAAACACCTGCGTGCTCTTGCCATTGTGATTATTGCCACTTCACCATTTCTCTTTTCGCCATAGATGACAACGACCTCACCGGAGGGATTGGGAAGCCGAATCAACTTCTTGGAACACACGATCTCGGCCTGATTGTTTGACAACCAATCCATACCGACCACCACATCAAAACCCCCGATTGACATCGGTAGCAGATCGATCGGGAGTTCTCTTCCCTCGATGCTAAGAGCATACTGCTTCAGAACTTCGTGGATCAGAACTTGCCTACCATCTGCTATTTCTACCACTAATGCATCCTCAAGACTAGTAGTGGGCATAGCAAATTTCTGACGGAACAATTCAGATACGAAAGAGAAACTAGCACCCGTATCGAATAAAATACGAGCAGGTACAGAGTTTATAAGAAAAGTACCCGATACCACATCAGCTGATGCCCTGGCCTCTTCGGCCGTCATCTGAAAAGCTCGACCCTGAACCTTCGGAGGGTTCTCCTTCCTTGCTGGCGCGCTACCCGACACAAGCTTCGGGCAATCTTTCCTCGCGTGCCCCGGTGCCTTGCACTCAAAACAAATGATTCCCCTGACCGGGCAATCTCTGACAGTATGACCAGGCTTCCCACACTTATAGCAAGTTTGAGAATTGCTGTAACAGTTACCGTGATGCTTGGTTCGACACCTCGGGCACCACTTAGCTTCCTGATAACTGCTGAAGTTGCGGTTCCCAACAAAAGGTCGGGCCCGCTTGGAAGGTACTGAACTGTTCTCCCACTTTCTCTTTTCAGGCACCAACACTGACTTCTCATATTTGCTCTTCGCGAACATCTCTTCCATGAATTGAGCTTCCTCCACCATTTCTCGGAGGTTAGAAGCTTTGAAATTATGGACCATCGATTGCATGTCCGCTGGCAAGCCGTTGAGATAGGCTTTCATCTTGTCTTTCTCTGTTGGGGCAGCATGCCCCACCAGACCAAGTTTCTCCATAAACTGACGGGTCTACTCCCTCACCGTCAGGCTCCCCTTCACCAAGGACCGGAATTCTTTCTCAATTCGGTCCATGGTCCTTTCATTGCAAAACTCTTCTAGCAGCTTCTTCTTGAACTCGGCCCACGACAACTGAGCCAACACTTCCGGAGATAGAGTGGATTGGATGATGTTCCACCAGATGAGTGCGGTGTCCCTTAGTGCGGTGTCCCTTAGCAGCTGGGTACCAAACCGCACCCTCTGATCATCACCACATTCGGAAGAGCCAAAAGCTTGCTCAACCGCTCGGATCCACTTAACGCACACCACCGGGTCGTCAGAACCGAAGAATTCTGGCGGTCCGCAGCCCAGAAAGGACTTATAGGAACAACTCTTCCTGTTCCCCGGAGCACCAGAAATCCCGCGCTCTACCGACACGACCCTTATACCGTCATCACCAGAACCTACTATAACGTTCTCCACCACCGTCTCACTTCTCCGATGGTTTACGTCGCGGTCCTCCATTGCTTTTAGCAGAAACTCTTGTTGCTTAGCCAACTCTTCCCTCATCGCCAACATCACGCTGGCCAACAACTCTGACTGGGGATTAGCATCCCTGATGACTGGATGGGACGAAGCCAGGTCTACTCGCGGAATAACCTCTGGCCCCCCACCTAGTACTTGCTGAACGGGTGGTCGAACGATAACCTCAACACCTTCTGGCTGACCCGCTGTAGAGGCTGTCGCTTCCTGACCATCGACACGAGTACGCGGCCTTCCACGCGTACCTACCATTCTGAACTGCTACACAGAGCAGAGGAATAGATAAGAGAGAGACAGGAAACACGAAAGGAAAACGTACTACCTCATTATCAATTGTCATATTAACAGCAATTCAAGCACTCTTACGTACAATATCCTCATAATAACATTAGCTAAATGAAATTATGAACATACAACACATAACGGTCCTTGTCACCACTACTACAACGCCTGATAAACGTACTTTCCATCGACTCTAAGACTAACCCAACTTAGGAGCTCTACCCAATTCTCGCGGATCATTTCTTAGTATACGTAGTCTAAGTCTAGACATCTTACATTCATGCCTAGTTCGCTTAAACTAGAGCTCTGATACCAACTTGTAACACCTCACAAATCACAGTAATTAAAAACCTGGAAATCTGACAACAAGACGGAATTTAAATCTATATACTTCCCATAAATGGAACCAGTCCTTAAGACAATTCGAACCTATACAAGAATTTCATCAAAAGAATGGGACTTAACAAATGTCCAATATAAATACTAAAGATCTCCACAAAAACCTCGAGACTCCAAAACTCGTCTCTCCAAAAACCCAGGCAACCCACCGCTAATGGAAACCTGTTACACATACCATTTGAGAAAAAGTGTCAGACTTAAAGCCTGGTGAGAACATACAGTTTATAAAGCTCAAAATCAGAGATATATACGTCAGTATCATAAGGAAATCTTTTCATAAAGGTTTAATTTATAAAAGATAACATTTCGCCACAACCGTGCCTTTTCGGTCCAAAACTCATCATACGATGACAAAAGAACCATTTTACCAAGGATAGTGGTGTAACACAAAGTAGACCACAAATCCGAGTTATGAGCTAAACACTTGGAGTCCTCAGCAATGAACCCAGAGTCCGTGCTACGAGGTGAGATCGCGCTCCCAAGGGAAACCAATGTATACTCCTTCACTAGGATCATCATGAACCATGGCTAGTATCCGGCCTCACATAACCGTACCAAGTTGCCCCCGAGGAACATGTGATCCATAGCTACAAATTTGGGGAATATAACCTCCCAACAAAACAGTCTACTCCAAAACCTAGGGATCCACTAGTAATGGTAAGGACTCGTCACAACAACATATGTGACCTACCAAAAATAAATATATGGTATAAATACATTTTATAAACAAAATGTTCTTCCCAGTTCAACTTCTGGTAAGAATGAAAATCAATTAAAAGGAGTTCTTTTAAATATTCTTTCCGCATAAACGCATAAGCAAAACGTCATTTTACTTTAAATAAGATAAGATCAAAAAGGTAACTTTTGATATGTATACAGTTTAAAATGATAGTAGGAACTCACCTCTGTTTCCTTCTTCTTAACGAGCGCTACCTATGATAACACCGAAAGAATCGGTAAGTCGAAATACAGATAAACCTCTCGTTAGTTGAATAGGACTCAAAGACACAGAAGCTAACAACTTAACAGAACCTAAACCGGTCAAAGGATCACACCGGTCGAACAACTACCCCGGTCGAACAACCCTCCGATCGAACAAGCTCCGGTCGAACACAACTATTCAGTCGAACAACCATTAGTTCGAACAACCATTCGGTCGAACAACCATTCGGTCGAACAACCCCCGGTCGAACGACCATCGCCTTGTTCATCAAGAACAGTACGATGCAGAACCCAGATTCAACCCAGATCCAAATGAGAAATACTCAGATCTCAAAATGGAACGGTTCAAAACCTTCACAATGAGATTCTACACGGCTAAAAGCATTCAGATCAAAGCATTAAGCTAGATTCGTACCTCGATTTGCCCGAAACGATCGACCCAAGAAAACAAAGCTTCTCCTGCTCTTCTCCTCTTCTCCCTGGCTTCTCCAACACAACAGATCAAAATGAGATATTAAGAAATATCTCATATTTGATCTGTATATATATAGCCCAAGTTACATTATACCCCCTTGAACTTTGGGTAAAGGTCAACTTCTCACCCAATCCCAAAATTCAGGGTGTTACAATAATGTTCATCATGATTTCACAGTCTATAACACCAAAAAGCTTATTCATTATAAATCAGCAAGCCATGATATGAGCATGTTACATTCATAAGCATCATATAATTCAATTCACTAGTGAGGAGATAATACACATGTCATTCTCATATTAGATTTACATCAATTAAGCTCTTTTACATTAGAACTTTCTCTCTCCACATCATTGGCGTTACATACAAATGACAACTCTACAACATTATATAGTAGCCCAATACATTGTAAGGCCCAAGCCTATTAAGCTAAACCAAAGCATATATTACATATTACAAAGACATATAAAATGACTTTTTAGAACTTTCAATACTTAGGACATTCTTGTCCTAACATTCCCCCCCCCCCCCTAAAGTTTTATAAAGTAATCACCATCTCAAGATTTTCAGATCTTCAACTCCTTTACCCTTGATTGCTTTGGAAAACTTTAGTGTTGCTCTTCTTCAAGACAATCCAAGATCCTCCTTGGATAAAGCTTCTATTCTTCATAGTTTCAACTTTAAAACCAGATTCAATGTGCAATAACCCCGATTGAATGCACAAAAAGCAGAAACTCAACACATCCGATAATCTCACAAGAAAGATAATGTGCAAGTTATGTGAGATTACACAATGCAACTTCAATTTATAACCAAGACATGTCCTTGCGTCACTAGTTAAATATGCTTTCAACTTAAGAACTTGTTTTAATAAGCACATATGAGGAAGCAACTTGTAGCAAACACCACATGGTAAGGGTTAGGAGAAATAACATATAATGCTTTTCAACAACTGTAGAGATATGCTCATTTCCGACATACTTTCCAGAACACTGAATGAAGAAACCCAGAACTCCAATCTGCTTAAATCAGCTGAATGATTATAATCACTCAGATGTCTGAATCACAACCAAAGCACAAAACAATGATTACAAGCACTCACAATTTTGATTGATAAGGTCAGAAAATTATTAAGAGCACTCAAAGATCTAATATCGTCAGGAGAACTACAGAATAATGATTGATGATACTCAAACGTCTAACCAATTCAATCAAAGACTGAATTAAATCACCCAACTTCTGAAAAAACTTGTAAAACTTGAGCTCTTTTAAACTTTGGATGGTTTCAAATGAGATTGAAAATGTATGTGACAAACTAAGGATAAGATTGATGTCACATAGGCTTTATGCGATAATCCCATGAATAGTGTCCCCCTACTGCAACTTTGCATGGAGGCCCCCTACAACCGACTTCAGATCTCTATAATGTCTTCTTTATACTTTGGACTCTCTTTCCAGAGATAAACACTTAGTAAAATCTACTTTGAACCAACTCTTTAAATCTTCCACACTAAACTAACACACAACTTATCTCAAGTGTCGCTAGTACCGCCCTCATAAGGACCTGATGCACATGTCGACAAGAAAAAATGTTAAGTCTTAAGTCTAGTGAGTTCAAAAATTTTATAATGCCCATATGGAAATGTAGATCCCAGATTATTCAAGTAACAATTATTCCATAACAATCTCTATATTGAATATTAAGAGAAATTGATTGACATGTGAATTCTCTAGACTCTCTCTCCAAAATTCTTACAATGAATATTACAATTAGAACTCTCTTGATACGTACATAGCAAGCTAACTCTACAAAAGGTATTTATACCATCTACATTACAAGACAAGAAAACAACAATTAAAGTTCTATACTTTGACTTTCTTGACATTGACATTTAATAACTTTCTTTAATTGTTGACTTTAACTCTTTAGCTCTTTGACGAATCTCCATCACATTAATCTTTAAAGGCTTTGTGATCTCAAGTACAATATTTTGTGACCTAACAGTCACCCCCTCTGTATTTGAGATCACAACTCGTCATGTCAAGTCTCTATATCTTCTCTTTAAACTATCCTTGTCTTCAACAAACTCCTCCCGATAAAGATGATCATACTTTGTCAACATTTTGAATGAAACAATCATGAATATAAACAATCTTCACTTTTATCTATTACAATCTTCAAAATGAAATCTTCATAAACTTCAAAAGCTTTCTCTTTTGAACTTCAACAATCATTAGATATTCAGAATAATCCTTTTGATTCAGAGCTTTGATGCTACGTATACTAAGCTCATTACTTTTAGATCTATATAGAACTAATTCCAGTTTGTCAACATGATTTTCAAACAACTTTAACTTGTAAATCCACATAATATATCAATCAATAATTTAAACACTCAAGCATAAATCTTTTCAGCCCAACTGTAATCTTCAAATCCAATGGCTTTTAACCTCAGATTTAAGAGGTTAAGATTATGTTCTTCTCTTCCTCACACAAATCAATTACAATACCAATTATACCAAATAAACTCTTTAACTGCCTTTAACCTTTGCTAACACCCCTTAACTGTTGCTTCACAAATGTGAGTGAACATCTTTACTCCCTCTCAATTTGAGCTTCTATATCTTTGAATATTGATATTTTATATTAGTTCTCCCCCTCATGATGATTAGAAGCATTATGAACATCATGCATATTCAAAAACTTAACGGATGGGTATCAAAGTATCCGGTAAACTTTGATATGTCTCTGTTTCAGTCCTTTCTGAACACCGTACATCTCTTTTAGTTCCGTCCCAACATATTTGAGTAACCAAGATGGGTAATCGGCTAACATATAACCACATTAGTAACTATTATCACAACAATTAAAACAACTGTGTGGCCTATTTTAGGAGTTAACAATGATGTATCTCTGATAGGACTTCCAGTTATCAAAAAAGTAAAATTTTGAAAATTACTTCTCAAACTGTTCCGGCAATATCACAAAGTTATGCAATTGGAATCACCAAAGATTCGTGAATGTGTGAAAGAAATAGAATCATATATATATTTGGCTTCAAAGATTGATTCAACCTGGGACGCAGGTTAAGAAGTCAATAGACATAGTGAATTGAATATGAAGTTCGGAGACCGGAGGCGATGTCTTCATTTTTCAGTATCTAAGACCTCCTAGTGAGGAATAGATAGATTATGTGCTAATTCTTCGTGCATTTATGAAACAAGCATCTTTTGTCAGATACTTGAGTAGCTAGGTGGGGTGACACAAGTTATCGACATTGGGTCCATGTATGTTCCAATATTTATCTCCTAAAGAACGAGAATGAATTTATTGCGTGGTAACCCGGATAACTGACTTGGTTTGGTAAGGACCAATATTCGTTTTAAGTCCTGTCACACTCTAACCATATTTTTTGTCACTCCGAACTCATCTATATATCTAGACCACTCACTGATATCTATGAAAATAATGTGTTTCTTGGGTAGGTCCTTCCGGTTCTGGATTGACCATAGAAACTTGAAAAAACCTAACACTCCTTTAATGTAGCAAATACATCAGGATTTGGATTGAAATATTCAGATGCTAAAGATCTTTGAAGTACGAGTTCTAAACTGATGTGTTCAGAAGTAAAAAACATTGAAGAACGAGTTCTAAACTGATATGTTTAGAAGTGTTTAGTATCTGTTAATTGATTTCAAAGAACAAAATCCAAACCCTATATAGAATGACTCAGTAAGCACCGTGTTTGCAACAAATGAATCAATGATTAGAAAGTTTAACTGTGAAGAACAAGTCACAGTTATTATTCTGAATAAGAATTGAATCATTGAAATAAAACAACATTTGAAGTCAATTAGGAATTCAAACGAGTGTATTTCCATCAAAAAATTCAACAAATATGTGAGATGTGGAAAAAACTTTTTCAAGAAAAATATAACACGTGGCAATTTTGGAATTGATATTATCGGAGAAAAGCAAACATGAGTAAGGTTTTCCGATTAAACTACCACGGTTCTTTGAAATTAATTATAAATTCATTTACTTTTTAAAATATGGTACTCCCGCTAAAAAAATGTCATAATCTTTGTTTTTCTGTCATGTGAAATGATTATTCTGAATAAGCTCACACAAGACATTCCTACAAAACATATCAGAAAGATTTTGGTATCCATGCTTTGATGGATCCTTGATGGTTAGTTGCCTTAACTCTAAAGTCATACAATGAGAACCGATGATACTGTAAATACCATACTAGTTATTCACATACTTTTGTTGAACGAAATCATTCTTTCCACAAATTGAACAACATATCTTGTATCGACTCAGACTGATTAGCTTAGTTGTGGAATGTACATAACAAGGTAAATCAGTCTTGGAAATAAATGATTTTGTATCAACTATAGGAGATTTATGAGACTTGTTTCCAACACAGTCCTCTTAGTTGATTTCTTTCTCCAAACCATTTTCACTTTCTTAAAAACTTAATTATGTGAACCATCAACAAAATTTTGTTGTAGAAAAAGATTAGAAGTATGAGTCTGATAGTTTCAAAAATCATTTGATTTATAGTATCTGTTTGAATAACTGCTTGATTTGACACTTGAAAAATATTTTTCTTACAGAAACTACGTGAAGAAATAGAATCATCTTCATGAATTGAACTTGAAGCAGATTTGTAAGAAAATACAGAATCGGCTGAATCATCATATGTAGATTGAAAAATAGTATCTGGAACATATTGTTCAAATGATTCAAAGTTTCCTACATTTCCGTTAAACATTTGAGCATTTTAAGAAATCACCTCTTCAAGTTCTTTGATTTTATCATTCAAAGCTATTCTTTCTTCACAATAAAATTGTATTTACTTTGCAAATCAGGACTCATATTCTTATCATTCAAAAAATCTGTTTCTAACTCAAATATTTTCTTTGAAAGTTCAACATCTTGTTCTCAAAAGATATTCTTTCATTTTCAAAATCATGCTCTAAATCTTTCCTCTGAGCAGATAGATTTTTGAAAAAACTCAACTTTTTTCTTTTCACAAACTTTTTTTTCATTCTGACAAAGTTTTCGTTCAGACTCTAAAACCTTTTCAAGTTCGGAAAGTTTGTTTGAAAATTCATCATTCTTAAGTTAAAGAGTTTTCTTTCAGTTTCAAAACCTTTACTCTCCTTCTCAAAAGTATCTCTGTCAATCACCAATACTTTTTCAAAATTAGAACTTTATTTTGAAAGTTATATAGTTTTAAGCTAAAAATTTTCTCTTTCTACAAAAGTTTTCTTTGAAAATTCAAAATTTTCTTGTTTAAAATCTTTTCTTTCACTTATAAAAAAATTCTTTCTTTTTTCAAATTTTTTCTTCGAAAATTCAGCATTTTTCTGTTCTAAAGAGATAATCAAACTTGATTTCAAATCAAAATCACTTTGCTTCATATTGTAAGTCCAGATTTCAAGCCATGATGAACAATTCAATCAAATCAACATAAAATGTAGAGAGAGAGAGAATGATGAAGTCATATATCTCACTAAGTGCCAAATGATTACAAACTCTCAAAGTACAATGTCACACTTCTCTCAAACAACTAAACTATTTATATGAAGCTAAAACTCTCATAAGGTAAAAACTCTCAAAGACTTGTAAAGTTAAAGTCAAACATTAAAAACACAAACAATTGATCTAAACAAAATACATTTACAATCTCCCCCTTTTAGATCAATTGAACAAAAGATCTATCTGCCCCATCTCGAATAACTTCCTTGCCTGATCCCGAGCAGTGACTCAAAAATCCTTATTTCCTTTCTGAAATGAATCCGATCATCTAAAGCATCCAGAACTCTGATCAAGGCAAGTCTATCAAACTTTCCAAGTCCTTTCTCTCCTTGACTAACTTTATTTTCATTTTCTTTAAATCTCTAATTCAGCTGGAGTCTGACTACTTTCAATATTCCATTAGAAAACTTGGCTATCTCTGATATTCTGAGGAATCTTTTCTTGATCTCCCCATTCTTGTACACTACTCCAAGCTCTGGTTTATTAATGACATTGAACAGATCATAACTCCAAGTTTGGCTTTGTCAAATTCACTCTCTTCTTATTGGTTTCAATGGAAAGCTGGAAATCATAACAATAAGGGTAATTGACATGTCTTCTCAAAAACCTCGTAACAGCTTCCAAGGCAATGATAATGTTCTCTGGTCAGATGGTCATGTTTTTGAATAAGTGGTAAAGGTATTCAATGTCGTCCATATTTAAATGATGAAATTCAGCTTCTGAAAATTCACAGTGAGTCAGATCTCTTCTTTGCACATAAAATACTGGATACCAGACCTTTCTTTGAAACTTCCTCATTCTGACTTCTTTTACAGTTACAATTCCTGACTTGTTCTTAACATACTTCTCCGCTTTCTTCTCCCAGCTTATCATCTTGGCATACTCTTCTTGAATCTCTATAGGTAAATGAGTAATACCCAGAACCTTGTAAACGTCCAACCCCTTAAGCCTGTGCACAAAAATTTTCTTCTTCTCTTCTTCCTGAAAAGGTGCTCTCAGAACATTTCTCATCTGTCTGATTTGGGCCTCAGTCAATACTAAAGGTGTTTCATGTTGGTCTAAAGGTCCAGCTTGGGTTTCTACTAGGTTAGAATTAAAATAAGCTTTAGGTTTGGCTTCAGGATTGGTTTCAGGTTGGTTATCAGGGATTGGGCTAGGGATTCTGTTTGGGCTAGGAGGATTTGTTTGGCTTGGTGGATTTTATGGGCTAGGAATTTGTTGGTTTACTGGTCTAGGTTGTCTTTCTGGAATGGATAGGTTAATTGGGCTAGGTATAGATTGGTTTTCAGGGCTAGGAATGTTTTGAGGTGGTTCAGAAGATTCTCCAAGGTTTATTTCTTTGAAGGTAGGGATTTCAGGTGGGGTTCTGGTTGTTTCTGGAAGTTCATGTTGCATTGGGCTCAATTGAATGTCATCTGGAGTGCCCATAAGGATATCTAGGATATTCTCATTACCTTCGTCATCTGATCCCATCAATCCTTCTCTTTTCTCCTCCTCTAACTTCCAAAACTTCTCATACTTCTCATTGGACGTCTCGTCTTCATCAGATGATAAATCAACTATGTCAATGGCCTGTATCCTGGTAAGCATCAATATCTCCTCCCTTGTAGCAACCTTAGTCTTTACAAGCCTCGGTTCTACCTCCTCATTAACATATAACACAATCTCCATCCTTTTCTCAACATCTACTGGCTCATCACTTCTCACATCTGTCATTTCAACATCATTTCCCTCTTGAGTACCACCCTGAGCAGCTTCAGATTCAATGGCAGTTCTTTGTCTTGATCAGAATCAGGATCATGTCTTCTTTTACTAACTTCTTGAGTTTTACAAGATTCCTGAACTGCTCTGGTAAGTTCTTGAATATTTTGTACAACTTCAGATTTGAAAGCATGAAATTCTGTAGCAGTCACATAATCTGAAGGTACCTGATGTTGCTGTGATCTCAACAAACCAATCAAATCAGCTTCGGACTCATCAGCTAGTGCCTGGGATACAGTAATGATTTCAGCTTCTCCACAGATTGATCTACTGGTTGTACTGGAGGTGGTGGAGGTGGCTAGATAGGCATATCCACAACTTGTCCTTTCCCCTTCAATAAGCTCTTCACCTTCCCTAACTCCTCCTCAAACTTTACTGATAAACAATCTTCAACAGCCTTTAAGGCGCCGTTGAGAAATTCCTTTGACACGAAGTCTGGTAAGCTAACACGGGGGTCACTTAGACTTCCCGTTAACACAACAGTTGAAGATTCAACCGTGTGGCCTATGATCAAAGATGGCATATTGTAAGCAATGACAGGACATCCATCTGATCCTCGTAGGCCGGATTGCGGTCCTACTACAGATGTTTTAATCGGGTCACTGAGACATCCGTTGGTAGCATATTATACTAGTGTCCTAGGAATAGAAGTTGGTAGTTCAAGGGGCGCTAGACTCGACTGTGCACAAAATGGATTTGAGCTCTGGGGCAGCTGAGCTCTATTTTCAATATCCAAACTTTCTAAATGAAAGCTGGATAGAGTATGTGCTATATCCCCGTGCAAAAGTGAGACTAAAGTCTGTTGAGAGGTAAGAGAATGGGTGGCTTGGGTTTGCGTTTCCATAAGTGGGCTACTTATGTCTTGAAGACCCGCACGCAACACATGCGGCGGAGTATTAGATGTGGTTGCCCTTTTGGAACGGTAGGTAATGGTACACACACTCTCCCCATGTCCTTTTTCTTCAATCACTCTTTGCCTCATATTTTCTGAGTTTTCTACTTGAACTCCCTCATCCACCCTTATATCTTCCAAAACATTATGTATGTTGGCAATAGCAGTTGTATCTATTTCCATGTCCTCAAGTGCCTGAGTTTCCACAGCTTCAGGTCTAGAATCCTGACCCCCTCCAATACCCCTCACAACATTTTCTCTCTGCTCTACCCATTCCTGGACTCCCGTAGTCTCAGGAACCCTCACTAACTCCACTCTTCTATGTTTGGAGTCTTGGGTAGGGATAGCCGAATCTGGCAATCCCATAGACTCTCTGTAATCCCTAACACACTCTGAGTTCGGATTAGGATAGTCCAGTAGAGCAGCTGGAATGGGCATAGAGTAGTTGAATCTCTTCTTTTGCTTTTGGAGATATCTCATTTCACATTCAAAAGCAACCTCATGATGAGATCTCTTTAGGATATCTCTGTTTGAGCGGATCATACTCCGGACAATGAGCTGAAGGAATCTTTGATAGGGTACATATAATGGTTTCTTGGACGTGCGCTTGCTGATGACCTTTTCATACAGTTTTGTCCAAAATGCCACCGAGTAGTCTACGTGCAGATTGTACACGATAGCATGTAATAGTCTCAAGGTGTGCATGTTGGTGTTGTCGAGGCCTGAGTTCCTTGAGGTCAAACAACGATTGATTACTGAGAACATATGGTAATAGAACGGCGGTAGATTCGTCTTCTTGAATTCACTGATCTTGTTTAGCTGACCTACATACCCTAAGGCTCGGATGCCTTCAAAAACTTTTGAATCCACAGGGTATGGGTCAAAAGAAGTTCTCCCCTCTCTAGCATTGGCTTCTGGTAGATCCAATATGAGTCTGGGTCTCTGATATGTTAGAATAGAAGTGAAGTTGTCTATTCTTATTATGAAATACTTGACAGTGTTGCTCTCTACCATATATTCTATGGTCTTCCAAGCTTGCTGCAGATATATCAATGGCACATTTGTTGTATTTGTCAGAGATATTTTCAGAGGATGACCTTTTAGAATCTCTATGACCATTGGATTGACATTTAGAATGTCAAAGTCCACGTGGTGGTTGTTCGAATACAATAGCAGATATTCAGTATGATTTATGAGGGCAAGATCAAGATGACCACCGACAGTTGACTGTACGTGTGATCTGGAAGATGGCATTGGTGTTTCCTTGGAAACATTCGGATAATTCGCATCCATTTGAACAATGGGATCATGAGAATGTTCATCTGCCATTTTAAACCTGAAATAGAAAGAAAGTATTAGATATAATCCAATATGTTAGTGTTAAGTCTGCTTTTATAGTAATCATTGTATTTATAGGTTTGGTCTTATACTGTGCTTTGTTAGCTTTTATCTGTTGTATAAGCCAAGGGTATTTAAGTCCCTTGTGGCTTTGTGTTGTGTAAGGATTCTTGCATATTCAATCTCAAGAACTACTTTGCGCTTCAACTCTCTCTCTACTTTCTCTCTCTAAGATTAGAGGATCTTGGAATAACAATTGGTATCAGAGCCAATCTAATCTGAGAGAACTGAGAGATTCATGTTTTGATCTCTGAATTTGTGAATTAATCTGAAAATTTGATCGATTTTCTTGAATTTTTCAAGAAAATCTCGTTTTTGGATTTTTCATCAAATTTGATCTGTTTTCTGAAAATTTTTGCTTGTAATTTGGTTTGTTGGATTAGTATTCATTGACAAATCATCTTTGTTTCACATCATTTTACACGAAATCTTGTGTTTGATATTCAATTTTTGAATTTTATCAAGTCTTAAACAGTTCGAACGTATTGTTCTGTTTGATTTCAAATTAGTTGATTCTGTGGATTTTGATCAAAATTGGTTGATTAAATTTGTTAGAAACTCGTTTTCGATCGTATTTGTGTAAGAAAACTTCATTAAATCCAGCTTTGTAATCGATTTTTGAAGAAATCTGAGTTTTATCATCGCTTTGCGCCAGATCTGTAGTTTGTGCGAGTTCTTCGAGATTTGCGCGAGTTCATCCTGAGTTGCGCTAGTTTATCTTGTCAAGTTCAAAGTACATCAAGCCATTTCAGAGTTTTCGCTAACAGTTCATCACGCAAAGTATATACTTTGTGCCATCTCTTACTCACGCGAAGTCAATTTTGCGTCATCTTCTGCTCAAGTAAAAGTGAAAGTTCTCACCATCTTCTCATCACGCAAACTCAAGTTTGCACCAAGAACGTATCACGAAAATCTAAGTTTGCGCCACATATTGCTCACGCGAATCTCCTTTGCGTCATCTGCCTCTCACGCAAACCTAACTTTGCGCCAGCTTACTCTCACGCAAACCTCTAGCTTGCGCCAGCTCAATCCAGACTTGGAAACTTTTTTGTCTCCATGGATTCTGCAAAGTTTGCTTTTCAAGCCCAGTTCTACAAAAACGATGTAATGATGTCATTGGGCACAAAAACTCGTCCTCCAGTACTGATCAACGAAAACGAATTCACTCAATGGAAAGATCGGTTCCTGAACTTCATCGAGCGTCAAGTTAATGGAGATAACATGATGAAGTCTCTCACTGAAGGACCTTTCATAAAGCCTAACAAAGAGACTCCTGTAACAACTGAAGAGGCTTCACGTATGAAAGCTGATCGAGAATTAAAAGCTAACCTGTTGCTAGCTTTACCAAACTCTGTCTACAACCGGGTTGATCATTGCAAGGATTATCCAAATCTGTTGTGGGCACAATTGGAAAAGATTATGCTTGGTTCATCGGTAGCAACCCAACTCCGCCATACACGTTATATGAACAATTTTGAGGAGTTTAAAGCCAAAAAAACTGAGTCTCTAAAGAGTGTTTTTAACAGATTTTGCACAGTACTGAATGATCTGCGCAAGATAAATGTGAACAAGACAGAGCTCGAGACAAACCGGAAATTCCTCAACGCTCTTCAGCCAGAATGGAACAAGTCTTGTCACAGATTGAGAAACGGTGTTCGGGTTTCTTCAATGCAAATCCAAGAGATGTACGAGATCTTGATGACTGATGAGAGCATAGTTCTTGAGAAGAAAGCAAAACTGGACAAGAAGAACAAGAAAACAGTGGACGCGGTTGCTATCCTCACGAACCAACTGGCAAAACAAGCGTTGTCTGATAATTCTTATAAAGGGGCCACTGATGATGATGGCGAGGCGCTCGAGAAATCTATAATTCTTCTCTCTCAACACTATCAGAAAAAGTTTCAGTCTCGTTCAAATTCCAACAATCTTCGTTTCACTTCTGGGTCCAAGAATGATCAAGTGCCCGAGGCTAAGAAACCGGCTATATGCTACAACTGTGGAAAGCTCGGTAACATCTCTAAGGAGTGTAGAGTGAAGAAGGTTCGGGATTCTGCTTATTACAGAAAGAAATTGGAACTAGCTGAAAAGAGAGATAATGGAACTGTTTTACTAGCCATAGAAGAGTTTTGGCTAGATCATCCTGAAGACGAAGCGGATTCTATCGAGACTGCTCATATGTGCTTCATCGGATATGATCAAAGTGATGGTGATGACATTGATGAAGATGAGGTAATTTCTGATTTTGATTACACTTTCATTTCCTCTCAAATGAACATTATTATATCTGCTTTATCTGATCTTCGCTCAAAGTTAATATCTGAAAAGAATTTAAATTCATAAAATTCAAATTTGGTTGATAAATTACAAATTTCTTTGAAAGATGAAAAATCTATTCTGGATCATACAAAAGACATCTTTCAAAAGAAATTGGATGATTTAGAAAAATCAAATATGACTTATCTTGAATCTTTGACTGAAATGACCAAATTAAAAGATAATTTTTCTGTTAAAATAAATGAGTTGGAAGAAAAATTATATCGAAGGAATCAGTCTGAGCAAACAATTTATTTGAACAAACCAAGGAGTTATGAGTCTGTAAAAGAAAAATGGGGACTTGGTTTTGAAAATCCACATTGCTTAAACAATGCGATAGAAAAATCCCCTACTTTATATAAATACGATTATCTAACACTTGCTAAATATGCTCCTCAATTTAAAATTGATTGGATGAATGAAAAACAAGTGTTAGAAATCGAAAATGAGAAAAGGATGAATAATAAGAAAAAGGAAATTTTTTTGTTTATACGAGTGAAAATGCCAAATATTTTCCTGATAAATCAAAGAAAGGCAGAAATGTTTTAAATGACATATCTCCCATTAAATCTTCAGTATCTGATGATTTTGTTGATTTATATGCCACTAAATCTGATAAGGAAAATATCTCTCCAATCTTTTATGATTCTAAGAGATATACTCCTCCATTAGTTTTAGAGGGTAAAATCGTTGACCTTGAAGATAAAATGGAAGATCAAAATATTCAAAAAGAAATTGAATCTGATGTTATTTTTTCTTTCATGACATCAAGTCTTGAAGAAAAATTATTTTCTCAAAAACCAGGTTCTATTTCTGGCCTTTCTTCTGATTGTCAAGTAAACAAAAAGGAATTTCTAAATACTGAAAACTTTTCTCAAAATTTTTCTGACTCCGAGGTGAATTCAGATTTATTAGTTGATCAGTTGGGTATCTTAGGTAAAATTGCTTCTTCTGATTCAAATATTAAAACGAAAATTCTTGATGATTCTTTTACGCTCAATGATGATTATTATAAACCAAAGCGTAAAAGAAGACGGTCAAAGAAGTCAAAGAAACAAGATCAAGTCATTTCTGAAAGTTCTAATTCTTCTGATTCAATGATTTCAGATAGGACTCTGAGCGCTCCTTCAAAGCAGATATAGAGAGTCAAGCGGACATCAGATGATACTACGACTAATGAAGATAGATATGTAGACAAACATTATAAAAGTGATTCATTTGCTTCTTGTAATAAAATTTCAAAATATTCAATAAAGCAAATGTTTCAAATTTCCAAAAATGTCTCATATTCTTCTTCTGATTCTAGTTCAGATGATTATGCTTTCTCTTCTGCTAATTCTTATGTTCATTTGTCTGGTCATATTTCTCGTGCTTCTCATGTCAAATCTTACAAGTTTTTCCCCACAAGAACTGCAACTAATTTTCATGGACCCAAATACAAGTGGGTACCAAAATCTCAGATTGATTCTAAGTTGCAGGCATCTACTGTTAAGGGGGAGTAAGAGAAAGTTGGCTTCTAAGTATATCATCTTAGAACTCGTGCATCAATGGACATCCACTTCTAAACATGTCAGTTTAGGACTCGTTCTTCAATGATTTTAGCTTCTGACTAATGAGAAACTGTAAGTACATCTGCTTTATTCCGCTGCATACATCTCTGATTATGATGTTGTTCCAGTTTTCTCAAATGTTTTTCATGAATCTGAGCAAGTTCAACTAACTCTTGAATTTGTTCAACCCAAATTTTTTTTCATATGAGAAACAAATTCATTTTACGTTATGTGGAAGATAATATTATTGAATTTTATTTTGTTTCGACTAAATATCATTTTGCCGATTTCTTTACACTTGTCTTAAATTTTCAAAACTCGGGCATTTGAATTTAAAAGTTTAAATCTTTACAAATTTAATTCTATAAAGTAAAAGCTTTACAGTTTTTCTTTCTTTTGAATAAAATTTGTGTCTAGGGTAAATTTTCAAGTTGCTTTGTTAATGTTAAAGTTTTATATGTTCAACTTTCAAGTCTTTTAAAAGTCGAAAAGTCAGCAACATGTTTGAAACTTTTGCATTTTGCTTTAAAGTTGTGTGATTCGGAATATTTATAGTTTACAATGCTTGGAAAATCTAAAAAGTCTGAATTTTGGATCGTAATGAAAATATGGGCTAAGCTCTTAGATGTAAAACTTAGTAATTGAGATGAAAATTATATATATAATACATAAATCTCTAAGTTTAAAAGTTTGTACATGTGACCTTTCTGGTTTGGGAAAGTAAGTTCTGTGGGATGCTTGTCATCTGGTCCCCTAAGGTCAATTGCTCTGGGAGTGATCGAACCTAAATCCTTCTATAGAATCAGATCGAAAGTCATGTTCTACTGGTATGAATGGGTTTAGGATGTGTCGATGTAGCCTTTCTGATCTGGGAAAGTAAGTTCTAAGGGGTGCTTGACACCTAGTCCCCTAAGGCCAACTGGTCTGGGAGTGGCTGACCCAAATCCTACAATAGGGTCAGATAGAAAGTTACGTTTACGGCATGTTCTTTACTTACCAAACTTTTTGATTAAAAAGATGTCAATGTGCACAATGCTAAAAGATACCAATGAGCACACATCTCATGATACTTGGTGATATGTTTGAGTTGCGGTCAACCTATAAATTTGTGAAAATCTTAAATTTTGATGGCTTAGTGTGAGTACATGCAAAGTTTTCTATTATATTTTTAGAATTGCATTTTCTTGAAGCTAATCAAAGATCGCATGCGAGCACACTGAATAGATTGATGAAAGTTTTTGAAACTGAACATGTTTTAACTTGATATGCAATAAAACTTGTATTTGTATCCAACAACATACATTTGATTTCATTTTGTGGATAAATCTGTGATATTTTACTGAGTAGAATTTAATTTATTTAGTGTTTAAAATTTTATATGTTTAGTTGTTTCAAAATACATATTCAGTATATTTTTCTTTCTACTTTGATGTTTCAATTCTTGTGTTCTCATATATCTGTTTTAAATGGGTTTGTGCATTATTCAAGGGGGAGTGAATAAGGAGATTTTTTCTGAAAGATCATATTTGTTTTTTTTAGAGCATAAATATGTTGGATACAAGATCAAGAAGACTGAAAGTTAAAGATCAAGAAGTCAAAGCTGAGGAAAGTCAACTTTCATTAAAGTCAAAGTCTTTTGTAATAAAAGTCAAAGTTGTTGTATTTGTATTTGTTTTGTTTCCTTGTAATAGTTGTAGATATAAATAGTCTTGTATTTTTATTTTCATAGAAGAAGAGTAGTTGAACAAGAAGTTGTATTCAGTTGTCTGGTTGAGAATCTGAGAGAGAGATAAAATCTTTAGAGAGAGAAAGTTGTAATCGTTGGATTTGAAAGATTAATCAAACAGGTAATTGATTCATAAATCTTGTTTGTTGTTTTGTTTGTGTTTTGAAACTAGAATATGGGAATAACAATTTGTATCAGAGCAGATCCAAATCGAAAATTCAAGAAAAATTCAGAATGTTCGTATAGTGTTCTTCGATGTCCAGATCGATTTTAGAGTTTTTGTGCGAATTTCAAGTTGTTTTTTATTAGGTTTTGTTAGAAAAGTATAATCAATCGAGTCTGTTTAGTTTGTTTCATGAATTGCACTGTAATCGATCTTTGATTTTGATTTTTGTTGAGTTCGTAGTTCACGAGTTCTGAGCACTGTATTCAAATCAATTTGTATCGTTTTGTGTATTTGATCGAAGTTAGTTGTTAGAATTGTGTTCTAGATGTTTAGGCGAGCAAATTGTCAAATTTTTGTACTGAAATTCGAGGTCTACAATGTTTTTTGGTGAAGATTTGTTCGATTTTTGAAGTTTGCGCAAGATCCAAACTTTGCGCAAGTTAATCAAGGTTTGTGCAAGATCATCTGAGGTTTGCGTAAGTTCATCAAGAAAAACTCAAGTAATTTTTCTAAGGATTGAGTCATCAACGAGATACGCAAAGTGTTGTTTGCGTCTTCAACCAGAAACTCAAAGTGAGCTTTGCGTAATCAACGAGAAACGAAAAGCTGAAGTTTGGGTTCAGATAGACAAGTCCTCTTTGCGCAATCAGTGGTTTACGAGAAGTTCATGTTTGCGTATTTCACATGTCACGCAAAGATAGCTTTGCGCTACTAACTTGTCACGCAAAGTTAGCTTTGCGCAAGTAACTTGACACGCAAAGTCAGATTTGCGGTAACCTCTCATCACGCAAAGCTACTCGACACGCAAGACTTGGTTTGTTTCAGCTACTCGAAACGCAAAGTGTGGTTTGCGCAAGCAGTATGTTACGCAAAGTGTGGTTTGCATAAGCCGTTCAACACGCAAAGTCTGGTTTGCGCAAGCAGTGTGTCACACAAAGTTGTGGTTTTCGTAATCCGTGTGTTGAGCAAAGCGTGGTTTACTTAGAATATTTTTGTGATTCTTTTTGCACTTCGATCCTTACTGAATATCTGTATTTTACATTTGGTTTTAATATTCTGTATTTTTCTTATTCTTTCATTTTGGACTAACGATCAGTTCTAGTTTCTTATTGCACATATTTCTCAAACAGGTTTTAACAAGATGACTTCTTAAGATGCTCTTTCCATTGGCACTGATGTCAAGCCTCCAGTTCTTTTTAAAGGAGAATACGAGCAGTGGAAAGACAAATTTCTAGATTTTGTAGACAGACGTACAAATGGAGAAAATATTCTTCTGTCCATCATGGAAGTTCCAATGGTACCAATCACAGTTCAAATACCTGATGATGACTCATCTGATAGTGAAGATGGTACTGAGGAAAGAGAACAGAAGATCAAAACAGTTCCAGTAGAGTATAGTCAATATTCAGAGGAACAGAAAAGCCGATATAAAGCAGACAAGCAAGCAAGATCTCTTATTCTTCAAAGTATCCCGAATGACATCTACGTCAAAATAGACAGCTACAAGGCAAATGCTAAGAAGATGTGGGATCAGTTGTAGAAAATGATGATGGGATCCAAGGTAGGGAATCAGATGAAAGTGGCTAACTGCATCAACAGTTATGAGGAATTCAAAGCCAAAGAGAATGAGAGCTTAGAAGATACTTATGAACGGTTTGTCTTGCTTCTGAATGAGTTGTCCAAGAATAAGGTGAAAAAGAAGCAACTTGAGAACAATGTCAAATTCCCGAGCATCCTACAACCAGAGTGGAAGAAGCATACACGTAGGATGAAACAGATGAAGGATCTAAATGACATACTGTTACATGAGGTATAGGAGACTCTGAGGCAAAATGAGGAAGAAGTGGAAGAGAAAAGATCTGAGAAAAAGAAGGCAGAGACAGTTCCTGAACCTATTGCATTGGTAGCTGGAGAGAAGAAGAAAGAAAAGAAAGAGAAGAAGAAAAAGAAGAAAGTGCTTACCAGTTCTGAATCAGAATCAGAATCAGATGGAGATGATGGAGAAAGCCTCAAACAAGCTATGCTATTATTGACCCGAGCTTTCCAAAAGAAATTCTACAAAAAGCCGGGATCAAATTCTCAGAGATACTCTTCATCCAGTTCCAAGAATCATGAGCACCGAGAAAGAGTTGAAGGAAAGCGATATGAAGAGAAACGGTATGTGGAAAGGAATCCGGAAGAAAAGAAGAAGTTTGTGAGTGACTACGCAAGTACTGAAAAGAAGACTGCTAATGATCTGATCAAATGCTACAACTGTGGCAAGATTGGACATTTTGCTAAAGATTGTCGAAAGCCGAAGGTTCGAAACTCTCAGTATTATCAGAACAAACTGCAATTGGCCAAACAGCAAGAAGCAGGCATAGCATTAATGGCTGAGGACGAATTTTGGCTGGATCATTCAGAGGGTGAAGAGGAAGAGAAAGAAGAAGCTGCTCATATCTGCTTAATGGGCAAAGCGGTGAAATATGACGAGTCAGGTGACGAGATAGCTGATGAGGTATTAAACTTAACTGAAAAAGATTTCATAACCAAAATGGATGCTATGATGGTTGAGCTTAATGATCTACAAGTAAAACTGAAGAAAGAAAAAGACAGAGTTGCTAAAAGAAACAACAAGATCTTTGAGCTTAATAAGTCTGTTATTGGGAACAAAGATCTAATTGATTCTTTACGCAAGTCTGCTTCTGATTCTAAACTTCAAGTAGATTTTTGAAAAGAAGATTTCTGATTTTGAAGTTAAAATATCTAAGTATGAATTTGAGAAGAAAGAATCTGCACTAACTGTTCATAAACTGCAGGTTGAGAACAAGCTTTTGAATAAGAAGGTAAATGGTCTGGAAGCCAAACTCTATGCAACAGGCCAAACAAATCAAACCATTTTTCTGAATGCACCTAATGAAGAGGCTGATGTTAAGGAAAAATGGGGACTTGGTTTTCAAAACCCCCATTACTTAAAGAAAGCCATCAGAAAACAACCAGCACTTTATAATTTTGATTTTCTTGCCTGTGTTGGTAAACATACTCATTTAAAACCCAAGTTTGTTACCAAATTACCAGAAGAAGTTGAGGATAAAGAAACTGAAAATAGAAAGAATGTAAAGAAAATGAAACTACCATTTAACTATGCAAAGATAAATGATAGTTATATTTCTGAGACACCAAAAGTTCTTTCAAATGGCTATTTTGCTAGTTATTCTGTTTCTGAGATAAAGGCAAAACCTGCAACTGCAAAGGTTTATGTTCCTCCACTTATTCTTGAAAGCAAAATAGTTGAGCTGGAAAATGTTTTATCTGATGAAAAACTTTTGGTTGATATTCAACAAAGTGTGTTTTCTACAGTATTAAAGAACACTATTTTTCAAACCAAATCTACAAAGTGTTCTAAAGTTTCTAAGGCACCTCAAACTTCAACTGATAACTTTGATGACTTATTTGAGTCTGCAAATGACTTTCTTAATTCTAATGATGGGTGCATAGAAGAAATTGATATGTTTTGTTAGATATGATTTTATAGTAATCATTGTATTTATTTTACTGCTTTTAGTAGTGTTATCTGTTTTGTTTGTGCCTTGGGGTATTTAAGTCCCCTTGGCTTGTTAGTTTTGTAAGAACCGTACACTGTTTGAATACAAGTTACTGTTACATTTGGAGAGCACTTTCTCTCTCTAGGTTCTCTCTCTACGATCTTGTGATCTTGGCTCATCAATTGGTATCAGAGCCTCCAAGATCTTGAGAGGATTGAGTTTAGTGTATAATTGTTTCTGATTTGGTTGGTTAATTCGAAAAATTTGATCGATTTTTTTTTCAAGAAAAATCTCGTTTTCTGGATTTTCACCAATTTCAGACATTTTTGTGATCAAATTGCTATGAAATTGATGTTATTAGATGCGTTTTAGTTAGTCAATCGTGATTGATTCTTGTTGTTTTGCATAAAAACGTGATTTGATGCTTTGATTTTGAGTTTGAAAATATCCTGAAAAAGTCGTGTTCTGTATTCTGTTTCTTTTTGATTTTTGAGATTTGGAGTGATTTGATCGAATTTGTCAATTGAATTGTATTAAAATCTTGTTTTCTATCAATTGTGTGCATCTGTTTGAATTTAATTTCACTATTATGTTTGATATTGCAGAATTTTAAGTCGAGTGTTAGAATGTGTGTCATTCATGTTAGAATGCGTGTGATTCATCCTATTGTGCGTGTGATTCATCCTATTGTGTGTGTGATTCATATATTGTGCGGGTCAATATTATATTTTGCATGTTAGTCATAGATTTTGAAGTATGCGTGTGTTTAATGAAGTATGCGGGTTATTCATATTCATATTATTAGAATGCGCTTCCATCATATCTTCATTGTGAAACTAACGTTTGAGTGTTAGTTTTTTCTCAGGTTGTTGGTTTTCTCTTGGAAACACACATCTTCAAGTGCGGGTCACACTGAACACGCACATTTTCAAGTGCGTGCCCTGTTGAACACGCACAACAGCAAGTGCGTGTACTTCTGAACTCGCTTATCTCTCTGAACCCGCATTTCTCTCTGGACACGCATATCTCTCTGAGGAAAGCATCGAGTGCATATCTTTCTGGACACGCATTCCTTGGGTGTGCGTAGCATCGAGTGCTTTACATGACTTTCGTTCAAAGCTTATATCCGAAAAACGCGAAAATCAAGAAAAGTCTGTTCAAATTGAAAAGTTGAAGATTTCTCTGAGAGATGAAAAAGCTATTTTAAAATTTACAAAAGAGAAATTTCAAGAAAGAATAGAAGATTTAGAAATTGAAAAACAGACTTCTCATGATTCTTTGTCTGATTTGTCAATTTTAAATCAAGAGTTTTCGGATAAAATATTTGAATTAGAAGAAAAGTTATATAAACAAAATCAAACTGAACAAACAATTTATATGCATAAACCAAGGAGCTATGAGTCGTTAAAAGAAAATTGGGATCTTAGATTTAAAAATCCTCAGTTTTTAAAGAAAGCTAAAATTGAGATTCCCAATTTCTATGATTACGACTGTCTTGGTCTTTCAAAATATGGTTCTCAATACAAACCTCTTTGGACAAGTGCTAAAGAGACTACAATTGAGGAAGATAAAAAACGGATAAACAACAAGAGAATGGAAGTTCCTTTCGTTTACACTCAAGAAAATGCAAAATATTTTCCTGAAAAAATAAAGAAGAAAAGACAAAAGTTAAACATTGTTTCTTCTACTAAATCTTCTAGATCGAATGACTTCTTTGTTTTAAATGAAGCTAATCCTAATAAGGACAAAATATCTCTAGTACCTTATGATACTAAGAGATATATACCTCCTTTAGTTTTAGAATGCCAAATCTTTGATCTAGAAGAACAATTGGAAGAACAAGAGATTTTGAGAAAAATTGAAAACGATGTCATTTTTTCTTTTATGACATCGAGTTTTAAAGAAAATAATTCTGGTCTTATCAAATCTTCCATCAACTTGTGTTCATCTGATGTTTCTTGCTCTAAGGTTTATCCAAATAAACTAACTGATCAGTTTGATTTTATTGATAAAACTTCCTCTTCTAAATCAAATATTTTATCTAAAATTGTTGATGACACTTTTACGCTAAATGATCATTTCTATAAAACAAAGCGTAAAAGAAGAAGGTCAAAGAAGAAAAAGAAGAAAGAGTTTGATATTTCTGAAAATTCTAATTTTTCTGATTCACCTATTTCAGATAGGCCTTTGAAGAAGTCTGTGAAGTCTGTTTGGCAAAAGAAACAGATATCTGAAGAAATTGTTTCTGTAGAGAATAAATGTGTGGATTTTCTTTGTAAACAAGACTCATTTGCCTTTTGTAATAAATCTACAAAATATTCTGTTGAGCAAATGTTTCAAATTTCAAAGAATATCTCATATTGTCTCTCTAGTTCTGATTCTGATTCTGATGATTGTGTTTCTTCTTTAATATGTGTTGATGTTCATGCTTTATTTGATCAATCTCAGATGTTTTGGAAAAATAAATTTTTGAAAAAGAAAAAGGAAAGGACTAACAAGAAGGGACCCATATTTATATGGGTACCTAAATCTCAGTAATTGTTGATTGTGCAGCTAAATCAATTATGGTATCTGGATTCGGGGTGTTCCAAACACATGACTGGCAACAAATCTCTACTTACAAATTTTAAAGAAAAATGTTGCGGTCGTGTCAAATTTGGAAACTGCGAGACGACTCCCATTCTTGGTTATGGTGATCTTGTTCAAGGTAACATAAATGTCAAAAGAGTAAGCTATGTCGAAGGTTTAAGTCACAATCTATTCAGCATCGGAAAGTTCTGCGATAAAGATCTTGAAGTCAGTTTCAAGTCTAAAAGAGTTGCTGTAAAGAATAATAGCGGCATGGACTTACTTGTTGGAAAGAGACGATCAAATCTTTATACCATTAATCTTTCCGAAGTAAAGGTTCCATCAGATATTTGTCTTCTATCAAAAGCCTCTATTCATGAAAGTTGGGTGTGGCACCGTCGACTAGCTCATCTCAATTTCAAATATATGGATCGCTTGGTCAAGAATGATTCTGTGAGAGGTCTTCCAATCCTCCGTTTTCAGAAAGACCATCTCTGTCAGGACTGCGAGAAAGGAAAGATGAAGAAAGCATCTCATAAGCCAAAGCCTGAACATTGCACTGCGGACATTCTAGATCTAATTCACGTTGATTTGTGTGGACCAATGAAGACAAAGAGTATTGGGAAGAAGAAGTATGTTTTGGTTGTTGTTGATGATTACTCCAGATTTACATGGGTAAAATTTCTCAAATCTAAAGACGAGACACCCGAAATTCTCATCAACCTCATCAAAACTATTCAGACATATAAGCAAAAGCACGTCAAAGTTGTAAGATCAGATAATGGCACAGAATTCAAGAATTCAACTCTTCAAGAATTCTATGATGATCAAGGTATACAACAACAGTTTTCTGCTGCAAGAACACCGCAACAGAATGGGGTTGTTGAAAGAAGAAACAGAACGCTTGTGGAAGTTGCTAGATCTATGCTTGCTTATTCAGGTCTTCCTTTGTCTCACTGGGCTGAAGCCATATCAACTGCATGTCATACTCAAAACAGATCAATTCTACACCGCCGGTTCAACAAGACTCCATATGAATTGATGAATGGTATTAAACCCAACATCAAATATTTCAAGCCTTTCGGGTGTAAATGCTATGTTTTGAATGACAGAGATAATCTGAACAAATTTAGTCCAAAGGCAGATGAAGGTGTATTTCTGGGCTATTCTTCTAACTCTGCGGCTTACAGAGTTTTTCTCCTCTCTGCAAGAAAAGTGATAGAGTCAGTGAATGTAAATTTTGATGAAGCTGCCGATTTGGCTTCTGGACAACACAGTTCAGAACCCGCTATTACTGGAAACTCAGCTTCTGAACAAATTAGTTCAGAACCTGCACTTCAGTCGACAAATCAGGATCCTTATACTTCTCTGTCTAATCTTTCTGATCTTGATTTTTTGTTTGAAAATTTTTATGATGATGTTCCTAAACCAATCACTGATAATGTGTCAAATGTATTGAATCAGGAATTTGTGAGTGCATCTAATCCTAATTCCGCTGCATCAACCTCTGAACCTGATGCTGCTTCAGTATCTCCCAAAATTCAAGACATATCTTCTGAACATCATCTTGATCAAGTCATCTCTGAACCAGAAATTGCTGAAACTGTCCATGAGGAATCTGTAAAAGATGAAGCTTTTCCAGAAGAAAATGTTCAACAAGAAGTACAAGCTACGTCTGGTCAACAAGAGCCTGAATCTGATGTCATGGAAATACCTCCTCCTCCAGTTGAAACCATATCTGTGTCATCTTCTAACATTATTTCTTCTGAAGATCCTTCTCAACAAATAGAAGTGGTTCAAGAAGTTATTGATCCTCTCCCTCATACAACAAAATGGACAAGATCTCATCCAATCCATCAAATTATTGGGGATCCTCAAGCAAGTGTTTCTACTCGCTCCAGAACAACTTCTTCCAACGAATGTTTGTACACTTGCTTCCTAAGCAAGATTGAACCTACCAAAGTTTCTGAAGCGTTGGAAGATCCAGACTGGATTTTAGCAATGCAAGAGGAGCTCAATCAGTTTGACGCGCTCAAAGTGTGGAGACTTGTACCACGGCCAAAGGGTAAAAGCATCATTGGTACAAAGTGGATATTCAAGAATAAAAAGGACAAAGATGGTATCGTCGTTTGGAACAAAGCAAGGTTAGTAGCCAAAGGATATCGACAAGAAGAAGGTATTGACTATGACGAAACATTTGCACCTGTCGCCAGATTGGAAGCTATTCGGATGTTTCTGGCCTTCGCTGCTTATCGTAACTTCTCTGTATATCAAATGGATGTCAAGACAGCATTTCTCAATGGCAAATTGAAAGAAGAAGCATATGTATCTCAGCCAGAGGGATTTGTTGACAAAGATCGTCCTGATTATGTTTATTTTCTCGATAAAGCTTTGTATGGTCTGAAACAAGCTCCACGGGCATGGTATGACGAGTTGTCAGCTTTCTTGGTCAAATTCGGCTTCACCAAAGGCTCGATCGATACTACTCTTTTCATTTACAGAACTACTCTTGATATCTGATTAGTACAAATATACGTAGATGATATTATTTTCGGTGCGACTAACAAATCTCTGTGTAATTGGTTTTCTGATTTAATGACCTCTAGATTTCAGATGAGCATGATGGGAGAAATCAACTTCTTCCTCGGATTACAAGTGAAGCAGCTTCCAGATGGAATATTCATCAATCAGTCAAAGTACGTCTTTGACATTTTGAAGAAATTCAAAATGGACAAGTCTACCTCAATCGGCACGCCTATGGCTCACGGTGCCAAACTCGGACTGGATCCAGATGGAAAAGTTGTGGATCAAAAGACATACAGAGGGATGATCGGATCACTGATGTATCTTACTGCAAGTCGCCCGGACATAATGTTTTCAGCGTGCCTGTGTGCCCGCTTTCAAGCAAAACCAAAAGAATCTCATCTTTTAGCAGTCAAACACATCTTTAGATATATTAAAGGAACTCCTTATTTAGGATTATGGTATCCTAAAAGTTCTGATTATAGTTTGATTGCTTATTCTGATGCAGATTATGGTGGTAATCAATTGGACAGGAAAAGTACTTCTGGTCATCTCCAGTTTTTGGGTGACAGACTGATAAGCTGGGCGTCGAAAAAGCAAAATTGCGTTTCAATATCAACAGCCGAAGCTGAATACATCGCTGCAGCTAGTTGCTATGCTCAAGTGCTCTGGATGAAAACGCAACTTCGCGATTACGGGATGCTATACAAGATTGTGCCAATATATTGTGATAGCAAGTCCGCGATTGCGATATCGGTCAATCCTGTCCAGCACACCAAGACCAAGCACATAGACATGCGATATCATTTTATAAAGCATCACGTGGAAGAAGGTACTATTGAGTTATATTTTGTACCAACTGAATATCAACTTGCTGATATATTTACAAAAGCTTTAGATAAAAAACGATTTAACTTTCTGCTTTCAAAACTTGGCATGTTGAATTTAAAAGTTTAAATATTTCCAAATTTTATTCTATAAAGTTTAATATTTCAAATTTTCTTTCAGTTGAATAAAATGTGTGTCTAGGATCTTTGACAAGTTGCCTTATTTATATTTAAAGTTTCATATTTTCAAAGTTCAAATCTTTCAAACATCGAAAAGTCAGCAACATGTTTGACGCTTTAGATACTGCTTTAAAGATATGTGAGTCGGCATATTTATGGTTTACTTTGCTTGAACAACCTAAGTGATCAAAATTGTAGATCGTAATGAAAATATGGGCTAAGTTATTCGGTATAGATCTGAGTTATTGAGATGATTTTATTTTTTAAGCATTTAAAATACAGAAATCCTTGAGTTTAAAAGTTTGTACTTGTGACCTTTCTGGTTTGGGAAAGTAAGTTCCGAGGGATGCTCGACATCTGGTCCCCTAAGGTCAATTGATCTGGGAGTGATCGAACAGAAATCCTGCAATAGAACCAGATCGAAAGTCATGTTCTACTGGTATGAATGGGTTTAGGATATGTCGATGTAGCCTTTCTGATCCGGGAAAGTAAGTTCCAAGGGGTGCTTGAAACCTAGTCCCCTAAGGCCAACTGGTCTGGGAGCGGCTGACCCAAATCCTGCAATAGGGTCAGATAGAAAGTTACGTTTATGGCATGTTCTTTACTTAATGAACTCTTTGATTAAAAGATGCCAAAGTGCACATCACTTAAAAGATGCCAAAGAGCACACTCATGTGAAGATGCCAATGAGCACACAGCTAAAAGATGCCAATGAGCACACATCTCTTGATACTTGGTGATATATTTTGAGCTGGGATAAACCTGTAAATTTGTGAAAATCTTAATTCTTGATGAGTTAGTGTCTGTACATGCAAAGTTCTTCATTTTATGTTTAGAATTACATTTTTATTGAAGCTAATCAAAGATCACATGCGAGCACACTGAATAGATACCTGCAAGTGTTTGACACTAAACATGTCTTAACTTGATATACAAAGAAACATGTTTCTGTATCCAACAACTCCCGTTTGATTTCAACTGATTGATAAATCTGGGATATTCTACTGATTAGACTTTAATTTGTTTAGTGTTTAAAAGTTTATATATTCAGTTGTTACAAAATTTATATTCAATATGATCATCTTTAATATTGATGTCTTTATGTTTGCTGTCTATGTTTTTTGTCATATGGTTTGTGCATTTTTCGAGGGGGAGTGTATATCTGGTTTCTATTTCTGTGAATATTCTGTTTTTGAGGGGGAGTAAATATTGTTGATTAATTTCTTTCTGTGATGATCAGAAATTCATAAGGTCAGTATTTCTGAATTTACTATGCAAATGCTAAACTAATTTGATAAATTTTGTGCATTTGTGTAGGGGGAGTAATGGGGGCTTATCAGTTATTTTTTTTTAGTTGTTATTTTTTTTTAAGTGTTCTGTTTTTAGAATTTATAGAAGTAAAATGTGTGTTTTTTCTTTTCTTTACTACCTTTGAACTTGTTTGACTATTCATCTTCCCTCCATTCTCTCTGAGTGTTTGTCTTCCTGCGTTCGTAATCTGATTCTTTTCAGATTGTGTTTTTGGAAATTTCTGGTATGTTTTTATTTTTCATTCTATGTTTGTAGTTTGTTTAGTGTTCTTTATCTTTGTTTTGATTTCTTTCTTGGTCTATTTTTGTGCGTTTTATCTGATATGCGATTATTTCACTGTTCATCGATTTCTAAAACTCAGATTTAAGTTGATTTAGATCGATTTGCGTATTGGGTTTTGTTTAGACCTTATAATCGACTATCAGGTATGTTTTCTTTTATTTTAATTTCGTGTTTTGTGCTTCTAATTTTAGTTTTTGTGGATTTCGGGTTCGAACAGCCGTGTTCTAGGATTTTTGTTCAAAATAAGTGAACTATGCGTTTCACTTGTGACCCGCATAGTCAAGTATGCGTTTCACTTGTGACCCGCATAGTGAACTATGCGGTTCACCCGAGACCCGCATTCTTCTAGTATGTTTCATTTTTCTGAGTAGTTTACGTCTCACTAAGAACACGCACAGTCTAGTGTGCGTATCCTTAGTGACATGCAAACTCTGTTGTGTTTTTCTTTGTTTCGTTGATTCATAGTATGATATGCGTTTTCTTCATGATACGCATTCTCTCCTATGCGTTTCCTTCAGGACACGTATTCCCTCATATGCGTTCCCTTCAGGACACGCATACCTCATATGCGTTTCCTACAGGACCCGCATTTCATACTTGGAATATTTTTCGTGTTTTCTGTTAAATGTTTATCTGTGTTTTGTTTCAGGTTATCATGACTTCTCAAACAAATATTGATCCAATGATTCAAGATGAGAATGTCGTTCTTCAGGATCCGGCTGATCAGGCATCTCATGATACACCTATGCCGTCTGTTCTGTCTGTTGGGGCTGATCTTTCTATATCTAGGCGATCTCCAAATGATGTGTTTCCTAACGACATGTACATGCCTTATAAGCGTAACAACTACTTTGTTGACTTTGATCGCATCAAGATTCATCCTGTCATACACACTATTCTTCGTGGACATACGCTCTCTCAAGCTCTCTGTTCAGTTGCCGATGTTCCGGAAGTCTACGTTCAGCAAGTTTGGTACACCATCACAAAGAACGAACTGGCACGTCCTCATCGATTTGATCTCCAAATTGATCAATTTGATTCATATCTTTCTTACAAGCGTTTACGGTTGATTCTTGAGCTTCCTGAGCCTACTTCTAGACCTGGAAGGACAACATATGATCAGTTTCCATCCGAAGAAGAAGTGTTTGAGGGCATCAAACGACTAGGCTATGTTGGTCCACTGAACAAGGTTGTAGACTTTGACAAGTCTAACCTTCCTCCTGTCTGGTATTCTTTATTTTCTGTCATCAACAGGTGT
Organism: Arctium minus; assembly: GCA_954870635.1. Classification (NCBI taxonomy): domain Eukaryota; kingdom Viridiplantae; phylum Streptophyta; class Magnoliopsida; order Asterales; family Asteraceae; genus Arctium; species Arctium minus. The sequence goes on along the minus strand of OX941080.1, from coordinate 99,493,574 downwards.
TTAACGTCTAAACATACCAGCACGGATAGTTCTAGTCTTCACTATCTTCGACTGTTCCATGCAGTAGTCAATGACCTGCATGTCGACTATACGATCATTTTCTGGACCGAGCTTTCCGAAATAGTGCAAGACAAGTTAACCAACAAGCGAAGAAAGTTCATTCCTTTTATCAGGTTTCTCAAGATGATTATTAGAAGCATGTTTCGAAGCAATCCGGCAATTCCACGAAGATTATCTTGGCCGCAAGTTCAGGATACTGAGATGCTTTTTCTTTAGAAACAGAAGAACTCTTTCACATTTTCTATGACCATTCCTTATGGTCTTATTGCCAATTATGCTGACATGACCGATCTCAGTGTCATTGATTATTGTTTAGAAAATGAATTTGCAGAGGCTGAACAGAAAAAACCTTCTCATGGCACTCCAGCTGATAATACTCATGAAGAGCAAGTTGAAGCAGCTACTCAGGAAATAGTTACTGTTGTAGTAACTACCATAGCGACAGATGTTGATTCTTATGCAGTTCCACAAGACGTTGCTACTTATCATGTGGAATCTGTAATTGCTGTTATTGAAACTGAAGCCATTATTGTTACTGCTGATGTTAGAGAAGATGTTGATCCTGATGAAACTGTTATTAGAGAAAATGATGATCTTGATGAAACTGGAGTTGCTGATGATGATGAGACAAATGCTGAGTTTTCTGATGATGGTGAAAATACGACAAGTGATTCAGATGATGGTGATGATGATACTGATCAATCGAGCATGAAAGTGTATGAACGGAAAGTAAGAACACCGGAAGTGGTTGTTGTCCCAGAAGATGTTTCAGAAGATGATTCGGAACCTATTGATCCATCTGCTGCCCGTTTAAATGTTGATGAACTGGATATCTCATTTGCTCAAACATCCACTCAAGCACAGAGTCAAGCTCCTGCTTCTGTTACTGTTGATGTTACTGCTATCTCTGTTTCTGCTGAGCTTTCTATGGTTCCTGCACGTGTCTCTTCGGAGAAATTTACAACTCTGAATGAGTTAATTCATCAGTTCTCAGAAAGGGTGGATGCTCAAAAGGAAGAACATATTAACAAGCTGAAGGCGTCTTTCAAAGGGAAAATGCCAGAGATAGATACTTCGGTTATTCCTCCAGAGATTCTTTTCCGTCGTCCTTCAGGGGTGATTCTTCGGGAACCTTCTTCTGAAGTGTCTTCATCTACATCTCAGATTGTATCTCTTCCTTTTCCGTCAATCTTCACTCAGTCTGCGGGTATTTCAATGTCTGCTCCGATTGATACTTCTTCCAGAGCTTATATTCATGATACTCCGATTTCTGAGCTATCTGATCTTCTTTATGCGCGTCTTCTATCTATGTCTCCGCCACAACATCAAGATCGAGATTTGATCTCTCTGCTGAGGAACTTTCAGCCAACGCCGCCTCTAGTTTCTACCTCTTCTGATTCTGATCGCATTAATGCTTTATCTCATGAATTTCAGGAATTCAAATCAGAAGTTAGATCCAATTTATCTGATCTTCGTTCTTTTATGACACAAGCTTTCTCAGATCTATCTAACAAGATTGATCATCTAGAGCAATCATGCAAGACTGAGGTTGGCCCGTCTCTTAAACGCCGACATGACCAAGATGATCCCGATCATCAAGGCCATGAGGGGGAGATGGCAAAGAGACAAAGAACAGAAGGGTCTTCTGAAGCACGAGAAGTTGTTCAAGAAGAAGTGGCTGGAGATAGAGAAAATACTGCTGATACAGTTCAAGATTGCAGTATCCAAGACTTAATGGATGTCATGATTGACAATGCTGATGTAACTGCTTTGCATAATGAATTTAATTTGTCTGAAGCAAATTTTAATAATATGCAGATTGTAGTTTATGTGGATCCAGATGTCTCGGGTAGAGCTCATGAGGTTGAAGAATCGGAAGCAGCAAATGATATGAGATCTTTCTTCGCGAACTTCATTGAGATAAATTCAGATGATGATGAAGAAGTTAGATTTGAGAAAGTTGCTCAAGTTAAAGAAGAAGATTGCAACAATATCATCATCTTATCTGATACAGAGGATGATACTATTTTCATGGATGCATCAGATACAAAAGAGGCTGAATTGTTATATGCTGATCTTCCAAGTCAAGGTGAGATTCCAGAAGTTGATCAACCTTCGTCTACTCCAGTAACTAGTTCTGCTCCGACAACCAATATTCCGTCAAGTGCATTTGAAGTTGGTGAGTCGTCTAGAGCTCAAGCAGTTATTCCTTCTTTCGAACCGGTAATTCCTCCATCTCTTCTAGAAGAAGGAGAAGCTTTATCTAGACAGCAAAGGCAGAGAAATCTACAGCAAAGATATATGGCTTATAGACTCATAACTGCTTTTCTTGAAGATATCCAAAGAAACATATTTGTTTCTAGAAGAAGGACACTCAATATATATGCCATTCTTGGAGTAGAGAAAGAATCAGAAGCTTATCAGCGTGAGTACTTAGCGTTTATCAAATGCCAGCGTAAAAAGAATAACACCGTTGCTTCTCATCATCTAATAGTTCGAGTTCTCAGTGTCACAATTTGTAAGTTTATGAACATTTGGTATCCAAATCTTGAAGTGGAAAGAAGAGACTGCAAGCGGTACATCTTTTTAGAGGCTGATTTCGTTGATCTTTCAAATGATGATGTTGAATTCCTATATGATCACTTCAGGAATCTTTATCACAGGACTCAGGATGTTTCTCAAACTCTTTATGTTCTTAAACGATTCATTCGACGACAGATCCGATTTTATCGTGTTTTTGACTTCCAGATGGCCGTCGAAAGTTTTCAGCCTGTGGTTAATCTTGAAAGACCCAACCGGAGTTTGCAGAATCTAGAATCTTATCCGTTATTCACCATTATCAAAGATCCATACGGAGTAGTTTACAAGAACAACTCAAGTGAAAAATGCTTTCTACGATTTGATGAAGTTGCATATTACTCTGATGGAACTCTAAAGGTGATCAAACTTCAGTTGGAGCATCGTCTGCAAGAGGCTAGAAGAAAGTTTTTGGAAACAAGAAAAGAGACATATCTGTTTGAAAACGATGAAATTCGTCTAATCCGTAGATCTTTGGACACTATTCAAAACAGACTTAATCTCCGTTCAACTCTGCGACGATTGGAAGTGTTAGTTGGGCTGAACAGACTACGTCAACGAGAAGAACGTCAATGATCCTTCAAAGTCGCCTAGATGGTCAATGCTGTTTTTGAAGATTGTTTTTTTTTAAGACCTCGGCGCCAATGATTACTAAGGGGGAGATTGTTAGATCTGATTTTATAGTAATCATTGTATTCATTTTACTGCTTTCAGTAGTGTTATCTGTTTTGTTTGTGCCTTGGGGTATTTAAGTCCCCTTGGCTTGTTAGTTTTGTAAGAACCGTACACTGTTTGAATACAAGTTACTGTTACATTTGGAGAGCACTTTCTCTCTCTAGATTCTCTCTCTACAATCTTGTGATCTTGGCTCATCATGTTTGATTTCAATGCTCTTCTTCCTGATCATTCTACTTCTCTTATAAATTAAAAAGTGTTACCAAGTGGTTTTAATATTGGTGAATCATCAGCTAAGGTTGGTGAATCAGTTTCTGTAACTGTTGATTACTATGCTCAAGGTAAGAAACAGCGATTACAGAAACAAAAATACACTGGTACACAAAAGAAAACTCATTTTCAGAAATCTGATTTTCCTAATAAATCTAAATCTTTTGTTTCAGATATAAGCAAAAAAAGGTCGAAAGTTCGAACTGAATGGCGACCAAAAAGGAAGGATGATGAGATAGCTGAATCAGTTTCTGATAACTCTTGTATTAGATCAGTTAGTAGTGATAATGATGTAGTTGATCAACTTGCTTGTCATAAACAAAACCTTGTAACTTCTTACAAGCGCTATTCAATAAAGCAATTGATTCAATTATCTCCTATTACTACTAAATCTTATTATTATCGGAGAAATGATTTTGCTTATTCTCATAATTCTACTGATTGGTTTGGATCTTATTATGTTTATTCTTCAAAATCAAATGTTTTTAAAAGTTTTCAAAGAAAAGGAGGATCCTTTTTCAAATGGATACCAAAATCTTGTGCTAATCTGTTAGGACCCGTTTTTAAATGGGTACCTAAATCTATTGTTTCCTGATTTCTCTTGCAGACCCGGCATATGTGGTACTTGGACAGTGGATGTTCCAAGCATATGACTGGGCAAAAAGCTTTATTGTCTAATTATACAGAGAAATTCAGTGGAAATGTCATATTTGGAAACGATCAGCTTTCACCAATCTTAGGATATGGTGACATCATTCAAGACAACGTAATGATTAAGAAGGTGAGTTATGTCGAAGGCTTAGGGCACAACATGTTTAGCATCGGTAAATTCTGCGACAAAGGGTTAGTGGTCAACTTCAAAGCTAAGAGATGTTCGGTTCGATCTGAAGATGGCACAGAACTCTTAGCAGGCAAGCAAAAAACAAATCTCTACACCATCAATCTTTCAAAGGTTTAGAATGACAGTCACGTTTGCTTTTTATCAAAACCTTCGATGCAACAAAGTTGGCTTTGGCACCGACGACTAACACATCTGAATTTTCGTTATATCAACAAGTTGGTTGGTGGAAAATTGGTAAAAGGACTTCCTGAGCTGAAATATGAGAAAGAACATCTATGTGTTGCATGTGAGAATGGTAAGATGAAGAGAGTCGCACATAAACCGAATCCTGAACCAAGCACCAGTTCTCCACTAGAGTTACTGCATATGGATTTGTGTGGTCCGATGAGAACACAAAGCTTGGGTGGAAAGAAATACGTGTTGGTTATTGTGGACGATTACTCAAGATACACGTGGGTCAAATTTCTTCGATCAAAAGATGATACACCCGAAGTTCTCATTACTTTCTTAAAGACGACCCAGGTGAAAATGCAGCGACAAGTCAAGTTTCTTCGAACGGACAATAGCACAGAGTTCAAAAACAAGATTGTTGAAGAATATCTCGAATCGGTCGGGATATCACATCAGTACTCTGCTGCTCGTACGCCTGAACAAAATGGAGTAGTCGAAAGGCGAAATCGGACGCTAGTCGAGGCCGCTCGTACTATGCCCAGCCAATCCGATCTACCTCTATTCTTGTGGGCAGAAGTTGTGTCAACTGCATGTCATACTCAAAATCGATCCATGATACACCGCCGTTTTCAAAAGACTCCATATGTGCTGATCAACAACAGAACACCGACAATCAAGTATTTTCATATATTTGGGTGTAAGTGTTTCGTGCTTAACGACAGAGAGAGTTTGAATAAATTCAATGCTAAGGCGGACGAAGGCATCTTCATCGGTTATTCTTCAACATCTGCAGCATATCGTGTTTATCTAAAGAAGTCAAAGACAGTTGTCGAGAGCGTTAATGTTACATTTGATGAAGAGATGGCTTCTGAACAACTTAGTTCAGAACCTATTATCACTGGAGTTTTAGCTTCTGGACAGATCAGTCCAGAACCTGTTTATACAGAGAAAAATTCGGATAACGCTTCTACTTCAGTTTCACATTTATCTGATTTAGATTTGTTATTTGAATTCTTTTATGATGAGTTTCTAGGATCTAATGTATCTAAATCTGCTGTGACTGACAGGTCTGAAGACACAAGCTGTAATCATCCAGTCACTTCAGAAGGTTTAACTGAACTTGTATCCCCCGTTCAGTCAGAAACTCATATTCTAACATTTACTCCTACAATTGAAGATACACAAGTAACTGTTGAGCTAGAATTAACTATATCAGTTGGGTGTGATATAATGTCTACTCAACAGCCAGAGTCTATTGTTCCAACTGATGCTTCTGCACCTGAAACTTCAACTGCAAACCCCCTCCATCTATTCAATCTGAAGAGTCTGATAGTAGATTTCTAGATGATGATCATGTTCAATCAGCATCTACTCCACTACCTCATGAGCATCGTTGGACCAAAGAGCATCCATTACATCAAGTAATTGGTGATCTCAACAAGCCTGTACAAACTAGGTCAGCGACTCTTAATCAATGTATGCATGACTCATTCCTCAGTAAGATAGAGCCCACGCGAGTATCAGAGGCTCTTGCTGATTCTGATTGGGTATCTGCTATGCAAGAAGAGATCAATCAGTTTGAAGCCCTGAAGGCCTAGAGATTAGTTCCAAAACCGGAAGGAAAATCCGTAATTGGCACTAAATGGGTATTCAAGAATAAAAAGGACGAAGATGGTATCGTCATAAGGAATAAAGCTAGACTTGTTGCCAAAGGTTACCGGCAAGAGGAAGGCATAGACTACGATGAGACATATGCTCCAGTAGCGCGTATAGTGGCAATCCTCATGTTTCTAGCCTACGCAGCTCATAAGAATTTCACAGTCTATCAGATGGATGTGAAAACAGCCTTTCTGAATGGCATTCTTAAGGAGGAAGTATCCGTGTCTCAACCAGAAGGGTTCGTGAATCCAGATAAGCAAGATCATGTCTACATCTTGGACAAAGGCCTGTATGGTTTGAAACAAGCCCCTCGAGCATGGTATGATGTTCTATCTAAATTCTTGGTCAAGTACGGTTTTTCCAAAATAAAATTGATACCACTTTGTTCATCAAAAAGGAAAAAGGTGATATTATTCTTATACAGATATATGTTGATGATATAATATTTGGTTCTACTAATCCTAAATTTTGCAAAAACTTTTCTAACCTCATGGTGTCACGTTTTCAAATGAGTATGATGGGAGAGATGAATTTCTTTCTCGGATTACAAGTTAAACAGTTTTCAACGGGGATTTTTATTAACCAATCTAAGTACATTTTGGATATTCTTCGGAAGTTCAATATGGAAAATTGTAAACCAATTGGAACCCCATGGCACCAGGTACTAAGATTAGCACTGATCCTTCGGGTAAAAGTGTTGATGTTAGAACTTATAGAGGTATGATAGGATCGTTAATGTATCTTACATTTAGTAGACCAGATATTATGTTTTCAACATGCTTATGTTCTATATATCAGGCTGCTCCTAAAGAATCCCATTTGGCTGCTGTCAAACGGATTTTTAGGTATCTGAAGGGGACTGCAGATCTTGGTCTATGGTATCCTAAGGATACTGGTTTTCAACTGACTGCCTATTCAAATGCAGATCATGCAGGTTGCATGTTGGACAGAAAGAGTACTTCAGGTCACATTCAATTCATTGGAGACAAGCTCGTTAGTTGGGCATCAAAGAAACAATTATGCGTTTCCACGTCAACTGCTGAAGCAAAGTACGTAGTTGCTGCCAGTTGTTGCTCTCAAGTATTGTGGATGCGAACACAGCTGCGAGACTATGGATTCAAGTTTGATAAAATTCCAATCTATTGTGACTCGTAGAGTGCAATCGCGATATCTGCTAATCCTGTCCAGCATACGAAAACCAAACACATTGACGTCAGGTATCATTTTATTAAAGATAATGTCGAAAAAGGAACAATTGAACTTTATTTTGTAAAAACAGATTATCAACTTGCAGATTTATTTACCAAACCATTAGATGAAAAGAGATTTAATTTTCTTGTCTCTAAGCTTGGTATGTTAAATCTTAAGACATAATCGGTTGTTACCTAATAAAGTTACGTATTGTTATTATTCATCATTTTCTTTATCATTATGTTTGAAGGATATCTGCACTTTAATTGTTTGCTCATGATCTCAGGGGAGTAAGAGAAGATTTTAGATGATCTACATTATTTTGAGGGGGAGCATAACTAATTTCTGCATTTTACTTAAATGACAAAATTTTTGTAATGCATGATTTTAGGGGGAGCTTATAAGTCATGTCAAAAGGAGTAAGACTATGATTTCTGATTATTTCAAATCAGAACTCGTACTTTAATCGTTTTGCTGCTTTATGTCTTTTACTTTCGAATAAATTTGTGAATAAAGTTGTTTTGACTAGACTTTGAGATTTTTGCAGGATGAGAGAAGCTGACAAAATCATATCTTAATGACTTCAGCTTCACTTCATGAGATTTAAGATTGCACGAAAAGGTAAATTTCTTATCTTAATCTCAAATATATCTGAAAGAAGGACATCTTTCAGATATAGAAAACATGTTTTGAAATGTTCAAACCACTTCCCAATTCTTAAACAGATTTTATAATTTGGAAGTGTGATTTTAAATGTTTTCATTTTATTTTTGTGCTTAATTGATAAATAAACCGTGTGTTTCCAAAGATAAATACTTGCGTATTGTCTTTTCTACATACTTTCAAGTATTCACACATCGGTTTAATTTTTGATCAAATTTTTCTTACCATGTCTTTAAATTGAAACAATTTTTCGATGGTAAGACACCCCGCTTGTATTTCAATGAATTTTGAGCGATATTTCATTTCGAAACGTCATTTCAAGAATGTCTATATTTTTGTTTCGTATAGACAATATCCATTATTCTTGACCTTAAGCTTTGATTGTTATATCATTCATTTCTGATCATTTTCATACAATGTCAGATTTTCAAACAAGTCTTTTGCATTCATATTCATTCATTTCATATACTTGTTTGAAAATGCTTCCATGTTTAAAAATGCTCATATCTTCATGATTATATTTTGAGCATACATTCATCTGACATTTGTATTATTGAGCTTTAACTGATAAAGTTAAACCATTTTGAGAAACGCATGCTTTATAGGAAAAATATGGGTTCTTTGTGCTAGGAATTAACTGAACTTCTATGAAATCACGTTAACCAGTGATTTCTACTCAATAAGTTAATCCATAGAGATTGAGTGTGAGGAGTCTAAAAGAAATGAGTGAGGGTGTGATGAGGTAAAATGTAAAGGAGAGTTTGGTTAGTAGTGAGCTTAATGATCAAAAGAAAGAGGGTGTGAGATCAGAGTAAAAGAATATTAAACTCTGCACCAACTACTTTTTGAGTAGGGCAGTCACATTACTAGCGTTTCACAATTCTTTGGTGAACGTAATTGAAACAGGCAACTAGCCCATGCCAACTCTTGACTAAACCCCACAAGCTACTCATTTTCTTCTCAAAAATTAAATGTTTCACATTTTCAAGGGGACGCAGCATATAATCTATCTGGTTTTCATTTGGAAAATCTGGATATTGAAAAAGAAGGAAGTCTGCCCCACCTTCGCACTTCAATCATGCACATTGAGTCTGTGTTTATCTACTGTTGTCTCAGTGGTTTACACTATGTTGAGCCTTAAAAAGCAATTATTCGTGCTTAATTCTTTCTACACATGCACGAACACACAAAGAATTTGTTTCTTTGTCATAACATTGATAGAAATTGCCTTTGTGGTATTTCGATGATTGGATGGAAGCCCTGGGGGAGTGATCATCAAAAAACTCCTTTATATTGTGTATCTGTTACACACAGTGACTTCGTGTTACTGACATGCATTTTAACTGATTCATTTGTTGATTCAGGTGTTACACATTCCTATTTTGTCTAGATTTGAAAAGATCTGGATAAATACATTGTTCGAATTGGCAAAGAATCAGAGGCTCGTAAACAGATCAGTGGTCAGATTGGATATAGACATTTCTTACTGAAAGTTTTGATGATATTGATGCTCATTTCATCAAAAAGGGGGAGATGGTATCAAGAAATGATAAAGTTTTGAGAGATGATTTTCAGAAATGTCCAAGTCAGAAGATTCAAAGTAAAGATTTGAAGAAGATCAAAGAATTTCTGAAGATTTGAGGAAATTTTCTTTGAAGATTATTTGCTAAAGCAATCCGAGTTGATTCTGAAGATAATTTCTTTCCAAAGTTTGAAAGTATCTTGTGAAAGTTTTGGGGAGATTGTTAATCGTTTGAAGACAGTTTTGGAAAATATATCGTCAAAGAAAAAGGGGAGATTGTACTGACAGAGCTTAAAGTGAAGATTGCATTACTAGATCTTTCAATGGTGATCTTGAATCCAAAGGGGGAGATTGTTAGAGCATAAATATGTTGGATACAAGATCAAGAAATCAAAGCTAAGGAAAGTCAACTTTCATTAAAATCAAAGTCTTTTGTAATAAAAGTCAAAGTTGTTGTATTTGTATTTGTTTTGTTTCCTTGTAATAGTTGTAGATATAAATAGTCTTGTATTTTTATTTTCATAGAAGAAGAGTAGTTGAACAAGAAGTTGTATTCAGTTGTCTGGTTGAGAATCTGAGAGAGAGAAAATTTGTAGAGAGAGAAAGAGAGTTTTAGAGAGAGAAAGTTGTAATCGTTGGATTTGAAAGATTAATCAAACAGGTAGTTGATTCATAAATCTTGTTTGTTGTTTTGTTTGTGTTTAGAAACTAGAATCTGGGAATAACAGTTTTCAAGGGGGAGTATCTGATTCTCTATATGAATGCTAACTTGAATTGTCATATTTAGTGCATTTGTGTAGGGGGAGTCAAAGAGCTTCACAGGTGAAATTTTTCAGATTACAAGTCAGTTTTTGCGCCAACAGTTGGTAGAGCAAAACTTAGATTTGCGCCAACAGCTTCTAGCGCAAAACAAGCTTTACGTATCCTTCAGCTAGCGCAAACCTAACTTTGCGCTTCCTTCTGCTAGCGCAAAACTAAGTTTGCGCCACCAACAGTTAGCGCAAACCTTCTCTTTTCTTCCTTTACTCTGATTTTGCAGATCTTAAGTTGTCTCGTCTCCAACATTTGCATGACCATGTTGATCCAGATCATCAAGGTCATGAGGGGGAGAAGTTAAGGAGAAGTTAAAGAGACAAAGAGTTCAAATGTTTATCTGCTGATCAATATTCGCTCAAGATTCAGTTTTCTCAGCTAAACATTCTTTTGATGTTCCTGCTCCGATCACCACGGTTCATTCAAGTTCATTTAAAAGAGGTGTGTCGTCTAGAGCACAAGCTGATGAACCGATTGTTCTTTCAAGATTATCACAAACAGGTCCAGACTTGTCAAGGCAGCAAAGGCAACATAAAACTGAAAGATGCTGAGAAGAAATTTTTTTTTAGTCAAGAAAGAAGCTTTGCAAAGTCGCTTAGATGGTCTGTGTTGATTTAGAAGATGTTTTTGAAGACCACAGCGCCAATGATTACTAAGGGGGAGATTGTTAAGTCTGATTTTATAGTAATCATTGTATTTATAGGCTTGGTCTTATACTGTGCTTTGTTAGCTTTCATCTGTTGTATAAGCCAAGGGTATTTAAGTCCCTTGTGGCTTTGTGTTGTGTAAGGATTCTCGCATATTCAATGTCAAGAACTACTTTGTACTTCAACTCTCTCTCTCTCTACTTTCTCTCTCTAAGATTAGAGGATCTTGGAATAACAGTTAGCAATAAGCACAAAAACTTGTTTTCAGAAAAACATTTGATACAGAGTATCAAAGTACAGAAATATTGTACTTTTAAGCACACAAAGATAACACAGATTGTTGCAAGGTTCAAGATGCAACATCATACCAAAAAAAAATTACCAAAACTGACCAAAACACTTGTTGTTTTGATTTTGTTCTCAAAATGAAATAGTATTGCATAACACTTGGAAAAAAATTTGAACTCAAAAATTTTCTAAGTCCAGAACTCTCATAACACTGAGATGGACTAGAAAACTAGCACAATACTTAGAATGTGGCTGGAACTCGCATGACATTGAAATTTTGGCAAGAACTCGCAAGAAACTTGTTTCGCCCAAGAAATTCGCATGAGACTTAGTTAGACCATGAAACTCGCATGGGACAAAGTTAAGACCAAAACACTTATGAAGCATAACTCAAAGAATGAAGTCGCATAAAAAGTGTTCATATAAAGAACACGTATGAGCTTGTGTTCTAAGTCAAGAACACTCAGAAAACTGTTCATCTAAAAATTTTGAAATTTTAAACTTTTAATCCCAAAATTAATGTTTTAATCTGAAATTTTTGTTCTTGTTATAATCTATGGTTCAATTTTAGATTAATCATTAATATCCAAATTAAAGTTCCATCTTAAAGTTCGATTTTGGTCCAATAAAGTCCAACGGTTCGAAAACAAATGTCCAACAGTTTAAGAGTCGATTCCAAATCCAAAGTCAAGGAACCCTGCAAAGTAAGAATCGAACAAGAAACCCAGATGCGATATCGAGATAAGAATACAACAAACATCATTCTGATGAGAACAAAACCAAACCATAAGTATTTCGTTCATGGAACATGAACAGACACAAAGACAAATCGAACAAAACCCTAGAAGAAAATCGAAAATCAAACCTGCAAACACAAAAACAAAGTACAAGAAACATAAACTAATAACAAACAAACATTGAAAATAAGAAACCTACACTGAATCTAGGTTGGAAGATTAAGGAAACTGAAAATCGCAAGAGTTCGTTTGAGAGAAAAAAATAACTAAGTGATAAACTCGCAAGAAGATCTGAGTGAAGTGAGCAATGAACTGAGATACCATCGAATTTATATCCTGAATACTCGTTGACACGTGGCACGATTTGATTTGGTGCTCACTTCGCGCAGACCAAAGAGAGGTCACTTGCCGCACAACAAAGGCAAGGAGGTGTATGCACTTCGCGCATGAAGCAATGTGCACGAAGTGGTGTGGACATGAGTACTCGCATGCAGGGTCATTCGAGAAGTAGGATCTTGCACGACATTATGTGCGTGTTTCGAGCTTCGCGCAGACTATGCTATGCGCGAAGTGAGAACTTGTACGACACTGTGTGCGCGTTCTACACTTTGCGCATGCAATGATGTGCGCGAATCAAGAACTCGTAGGACACTATGTGTGTGTTTTGTACTTAGAAAAATTTTGAAAATTTTCTAGAAATGGAAACTTTCCAAAAATGATTTGTCCAACTTTCTAAAAATAGCAAGTTCATTAAAATCACCTTTAATCTAAAAAATCTTTCTTTTTCTCTTAAAAATCTTTCAGATTTCCAAAAATCTTTTTAAACACAGACTCAGACACACACTTACAGACTTTGCAAATATGCTCCCCCTTGAAGTGTGCATTAATCTGTGTACTCCCCCTTGAAGTGTGCATTATGCTCGGCATACTGAAGCACGAGTCCTGATCTGACTTGATCAGAAGTCAAAATCCTTTTGACTTTGAAGTACGGGTTCTGATCTGATATAATCAGAAGCCATTTTTCCTGCTCCCCCTAAACATGTGCATCCTGCAAAACAGTTTTCACAGGTTTTGGTACCCATTGATACTTGGGTCCTGGTTTGTCAGATTTACGAATCCACTTCTCAATACATTTATGCCTTTTAACTACATTATTCTGAGAAGTTATTCGGTAAGTGCCATACCAGTTATGAGCAGACTCTTTTTGCGCAAAATCATTCTCACTACAATAAGAACAACAACTCTTCTTTTTAGCCTACCTGATAATGAGATTAGTAGAATAATACATATCAGGTGAAGCAAAAGATTTACCTTTACAAGCTCTATTCTTTTTAGCTTTAGATGTGGATGCAAATTATTTCTGAACAGCTTTGTCATCTGAAGAGCCTTTAACAACCCAAACCATCTGATCTGTACTTGATTGCTTTCCATAAAATTTATTGTAAGATCTAGTTGTGCTATCAACAGAATTATTATAAAACAGATTGGTAGGACGGATCTGACTTGTATCAACAGCTCTTGTTTTGACACTATTCTTTCTTGAAACTTTTTCAGTTATAAAGCTGGAAGCAGTTTTAAAAGAGCAAACTGATTCAGTTGACTTGTCAAGAGGTGATTGAACAATCACTTCTGCAGAAATCTTTTATGACAACTCAACGTTTGCAACTTCCAGATCTTTTATCTTTTTAGAAAAATGTTCTTTTCCTCAAGAACTGTGTCAAATTTCATCTGTATATCAGATCTGACCTTCTGTTGATTTAATATGTCTGATGATAAAACAGTTAGTCTTTTAGAGAGCTTAAAAATTTCACTTTCAAAATTTTGACGTTCTAGCTCAAAATCTTTTTCCAAGTTCTTGTTCTTTGCAGAAATTTCATTAAAGATCCCAACATTTCTCTTTTCAGACTTTTTCTTTTCAATCTCAAAAGACTTTTTCTTTTCTTGAAAAATTTTCTTTTATTTCTCAAGTAAGTCTTGTAAAATAGAGATCTATTTGGGAAATTCAATAACTTTTTCATCAAGAACTTTTCTCTCCTTTGCAAACGTGTCTCTTTCAGTAATTAAATTTTTGAGTAAACTATGATTTTCGTCCCTGTGGTTTAATATTTATAACTATTTTTGTCCCTGGTCTTTAAAAATTGCTTTTATCATCCTTATGGTTTCCATTTCGTTTCCATTTTCGTCCCTCAAACTAAAATTGTTAAATAAATTCCTTAAGGTCAGGGTAAGTTTGTCATTTTACATTTTATTTTTATTGTACTTTCTATTTATTAAATATATAGAATACCTATAAAAAATAGAACTGGACCCCACCCCTCCCCCACGTAACCCCCCCCCCCCCCCACACACACACACACACACCCATCTTCTTCAATATTTCACCCATCTTCTTCAATATTTCTCTCCTTCCATGGACCTGCACATCTTCTCACCCCAATATCTATAAACCTCCAAAATCATTTTCTCCCCCCCCCCCCCCTCCCTCCCTCCCTTTTTTTAGTAATCCTTTCTTAAAATCCCCCTTTTCCCATTTACCAAATAAAACTCTCTCTCTCTCTCTCTCTCTCTCTCTCTCTTGGTGTAGTCGCTGGAGATGAAAACATAGGGACAAAAATCTTGATTTTAAGTTTAACCTCAAGGATTGAATGTATCCCTTCAATGTCAGTCAGCTTCTTCATTTTTTTCTCGATCCTGTCATGGTGGTACCAGACATCAACCACAGCTGTTGAGAATCAATCAACCTTGTCCTTGCGTATGTAAATTGTTTCTAGTTTTGAGTTTTGTTCTTTGAACAAGATATAATAATAGATCTTGAAGAATATATGAAAGATACGAAAAATGGTTGGAAAAAAATGGGGGATGGGGAGGTGATGTAGAGAGAGAGAGAGAGAGATAGAGAGAGAGAGAGAAGGGTGGGTGGGTGGCTCATGTAGGTTGATTTTAGACTTTTACTCTTAGGTTATATTTTCTTTAAAAATGTTTTATTGTATTAATATTTAATAAAAATAAGAAAATGATAAATAATTATTAAAAGACTAAATTACCGTTAACTTTAACAATTTTTTTAACAGAGTTAGCATCAGGGACTAACAAAGAAATGAAATGAAAACCATAAGGACGAACAAAGCAATTTTTAAAGACCAGGGACGAAAATAGCAATAAACAACAAACCACAGGGACAAAAATCATAGTTTACTATAACTTTTTTTTCAAATTCAGACACTTGCTTAGAGAGTTTCAGACATCTATGCTATAAGTCTTTATTTTCTTGCAAAGCTTTCTTGGAAAAATCAGACAATTTTTGGTTGTAAATTTTCTCCAGATTAGCTTTTTCTTCAGCTTTATCTTTTTCTGCTGGACGACTTTTCTACAGGTCAGCATTCTTTGCTTCCAAGGCAGAAATCTTCTCTTCAAAATCTTTCAACTTGTTGAGTAGACCAACTGATTCAGCTTTAATTTCTAAAGAATTCTTCTAAGTTGTCTTTAATTTTGTTTGAAGAAGATTTATCTCTCTTTCTCTCAGTTTAATTTCTTTTTCTCTAGTGCTGAGAATACCTGCAAAATCAGATTTTGAGTTATCAGTAAATTTTGCACAAACAGGAGTTTTCTCATATTTTACAAATTTATCTTTCAACTCCTGTATCTGATTTAGAAGAGCTGAATTCTGAATTTTCAGTTTATCCCTTTCAGCTTCAATGATCGGTATCTCAGGCATGTACATTACAGCAACGTCTCTCTTTGATAATATAGTATTCCATTTACCAACAGTAGTAAGCATTTTGAATGTAAGGCTTGAAATGATCGTTACCAAAAAATTCAGAAAATTTTGACTTGAAAAGTCAAACTTGAATCACCACTTGAAAACAGATCAGAAAAATTTCTAACTCCAGAACTCGCAGACCACAGAAAGACGCAGACCAAAGATACTTGCAAAGAACTGTTCACTGAACTTCTCGCAGATAGCTTTGTGCGCGTAGCTACTTCCCGCAGAAAACTATGTGCACGTTTCACAAAACTCGCAGACTTCGACGTGCGCGTTTGTTCTTCTCGCAAAACACTACTTCCGTGTTTTGTACTTAGAAACTTTTATCGATCAAGGTTCTCGCAAACAAACACAAACTCGCAGATCAATCAACCTTTGTGTGTTCCATACTTAGACGAATTTTGAGAAAAAATGAAACTCGCAAAACGTAAACTCGCAAGCAGATGACTTCTCGCAGAATAGAGTACTCGCAGAATGTACAAAGAATTCGCACAACGAGGTTTGCGCGTTTTGTCTTCTCGCATACCACTATATGCGCGAATCAGATACAAACTCGCAGAAAACACATATAATTCCCATGATTTTCAATGTGCGTGTTCTTCAAGACATAGTTGTTCTTCCGTAGCGAGAAGTGTAGATCTAGCGCGTTTTTCACTTAATCACACGGATTCGATCCAAAAACTTTGTAGACCTGCAAATTGATTACCAAATGGAACCAATATGATCGAATTTAACAACTAAACACTTTTCTAAACAACAATCATGACTAAAACTCAAAATTACAGTGTAATTTGTCAAGATACAGTGTTCGAGTGTTTTTTCAAGAGAATCCAACAAAATCCAAAATTCAATCTGTTTTAGTGATTAATTCGTGAATCTGTGTGAACAAGAATGATTCTATTACATCAAACGAATCCTATGGAACCATTTTTACAATCAAACACCCACTCTTCAACGAGAATTCGATCAAACAGTAAGAACCCAGAAACTTTCTGCACGTTCTTGAAGAATCAAGAAATTTCGATCAATCCAAGTGATAAAATACTTCTGAATGATTATGGGTAGGCTCTGATACCAAATGTAAGTCCAAATTTCAAGCCAGGATGAACAATTCAATCAAATCAACATAAAATGTAGAGAGAGAATCTAGAGAGAGAATGATGAAGTCGTATATCTCACTAAGTGCCAAATGATTACAAACTCCCAAAGTACAATGTCACACTTCTCTCAAACAACTAAACTATTTATATGAAGCTAAAACTCGCACAAGGTAAAAACTCTCAAAGACTTCTAAAGTTAAAGTCAAACATTAAAAAGACAAGCAATTGATCTAAACAAAATACATTTACACATCAGCTTCCTTCTTCAAATAGGAAATCTTTTGCTTGAGTTCGAGATTGTTTTTATCTAGAACACAAATTTCAGTTTTCAAAGCATCTTCTTAATTCTTTCTTTTCTTTTCATGTTGATCTAGATTTTTTTGAAGATTAGCTTTCCTAGCTTGCAAATACTCAATAAATTGCCGATATTCACTTGCTCTTGTTTCAAAATCTGCAATCTTAAGTCTATTTTCTCTGTCACGAGGTGACTCATACCAACGATCAAATTCCTCCATTGTTACCTGAACAAAATGATCGTTAATCAGTTCTGATTTGAAAAATATTCGAAAATTCCTTCAAAAACCAATTTTTGAATCACAATTCAAAATCAGAAAATTTGAAAGAATTAATTTTGAAAAACAAATGTAAAATTCCCAAAAATTAGCTTTGAAAAATGAATATGAAAGATCGAACTGTGATTGTCAAACCTGCACGTCAAACAAACAAAGTCAGTACAAATCACATAAAATGGTAGATATCGCAAAAATAAATCGTGTAAATTTCATGCAAAACCATGAAAAACATGTGATATTTTGTTTATCAACCAACTTTCGTGCGATATATTTACTATTCCCCAAGATATCTTACATGCCTTGCGCAACATTTTACTGTTCATAAAAACGTTTTACATGCTTTTGCGACATTTTACTGTTCACAAAAATGTCTTACATGCCTTGTACGACATTGTGTTGTTCACAATGATGTCTTACACGTCTTGTGCGACATTTTACTGTTCACCAACACTTTGTGCGACATTTCTGAAGATGAACAGTGCGACATTTTTGAAGATCTTCATGCTGTTCAAAAATTCAATTTCCAAAATCAACCAAATCCACTCAAACTCTGTAAATAGTGTCGTTTTACACTCACAAACACTTTTAGTGAAGGACCTAATACCAAATCTAGATCAAATTGGGCCAATTTTGAAAAATTCAAACCAAGAATTCAAGAACAGTCAAACAACAAAATCTTCTGCAAATTCGATGATGAAACCTTGTAATTCGTAGAAAAAATCAATTTACAAACACTCTACTAACTCAAACTAATCAATTTGAATCACAAGAACTCCGTTAAACTCAAAAATGGATCAAAAATCGATGAAATAGTGTATGTTCTGACAACTTTAAGAATTTTCAAAAATTGTATCTTCAAATCACTAATTTAGCTCTGATATCAAATGTAGATCCCAGATTATTCAAGTAACAATGATTCCACAACAATCTCTTTATTAAATATTGAGAGAAATAGAGTACATATGAATTCTCTACTTTCTATCTCTAGACTCTCTCTAGAATTCTTACAATGAATATTACAATTAGAACTCTCTTGATACGTACATAGCAAACTAACTCTACAAAAGGTATTTATACCATCTACATAACAATACAAGTAAACAACAATTAAATCACCATACTTTGACTTTCTTGACATTGACATTTAATAACTTTCTTGAATTGTTGACTTTGACTCTTTAGCTCTTTGACCAATCTCTATCACATTAATCTTTAAAGGCTCTGTGATCTCAGATACAATATTTTGTGAGCTAACATGAAATGGTAAAACTGAACATATGTTCTAAAATGGAAATTTTCCCAATTGAAAGAATGTTTACTATATAAGATGACATATTTTCATAATACACCATTTTCAAAATACAAAATAACATATTTCGATGATGGAGGAGACCCGTTTCCATTGGATGTGTTGTAGACAAAGTATGTCACATATTAATCACATATAAATGTTGTCAAGCTTTATTTAGAGGCTACCACGATCTTAGTACTTACTCTCCAAGGTTCCAAAATGAGAACATCAAAATTCCTCGTGAGTTTTAAATCAATGGTATAGGTGAGAACATCAAAGCTCCTCACTTCCCATATCCAAATGGCCCAAGTTGAGAACATCAAAACTCCTCACTTGATCAAACTAAATTTTTTCACAACAAGAACAACAACCCCCCCCCCCCTGCTTGACATAATTAGCAGTTTCAAGATAAGAACATCAAAACTCATCACTTGATTCAAACCAATGATTTGAAGAAGAGAACATCAAAACTTCTCTCTTGATGAAAACCATAAATCCTCATGCATATGTATTTAGAGTAATAAGATCACTATTTTCATGATTTAAACTTGGAAGATAAAATAAATCCAAATGACATGTATTTTCAAATAACTACGTAAACATATGCATAAAATGTCTAAGTAACAATGAACAATCAAATGTTGGACAAAATCTCAAACAATAATGCAACATATGCACTTTAACGTTCAAATATACCTGTTAGACAATCCAGAGTTGGAAAAATTCCCAAAACTCAATTAAACAAGGTTCAAATAACCAAAATCCAGAAATTCTAAACCCGCACTAATAAAAAGTCAATAGAAGTCAACTACAAACGTGTTTCCTCAATGTTTAAGCACTCTTATATACCAAAATAAGAATGGGTCTGTGAATCCCAAATTAATAAGTGTAAAGCAATAATCAAAGCAAAATAAGAACAAACACAATGAATCACAAAGTCATATGATTGATTGATATGAATAATAGAGAATGTTTAACAATATCCGCCCACAGTGAATAATGATCAACCAGAATAAAACCTAAAAACATAGTGTATATATACCCCATGGATATTTACACAAAGAAACCCCTTAACTTGAATACCTTACAAATAAGCCCTAACAATCTCCCACCTGTATTCAAGTTGGAACAGGAGCAATATACTTCTTTCAAAGTCCAAAATGAAGTTCAAAGTGCCTGAATGTATTTCAGTACCCAATCCTTCTTCAATTAGCCACAAGACTATGATAACCAGCTCCCTTTCTTTCTCATCAAGTTTTGCACTTGCATTTGCATCATTCTTCAACTTTTTGTCCATTTAAAGTCTGATGATCTTTAGAGTCCCATCAGAGTAGGTTGCTATCTCCTTTAATCTCATAAAGATCTTTTCACCTTTGCTATTATGAATTACTACTCCCAGTTCTGGTTGTTCAAGAATCATGAAGGGTGGAAGACTTGCAACGTCATTCAGGCTTTGATTGGGTTTCAGTAGATTCACCTTCTGTTGATTGCTTTCAACCCCCATTTGTAAATCACTGACATAAGATAACTTTACTCTCCCTCTCATGAATCTGATAACTGAAGCTAGTGCAATTTATACATCCAGTGGTCTGATCATCCATCTACGTAACTCAAAGTTCAAGTCTTCAAAATCTTGCAACTCTAGGTTAGGAAAATCTACCTCCGTAAACATCCACGGCCTTTCATTCTGTCTCATGACATGAAGACTGGATACCAGTCTGCTCGAAGCTTCTTTGTGTAAATCTGAACGATAGAGACAATATGCTTCTTTGTATTTACCTCCCTCTGATTTTGCCTCAGTGCCTCATCATGTGTAGATACTCCACTCTTCTATCATTGTAAACTTCATAAGCCTAAAAATATTTAGTAAGTCTAGCTCCTCTATAGACTGAAAAAAATCTTCTTTTCTAACTCCTACAAGAATGCAACTCTTATTCTCATGCGTTCCTATTGAGCTACCTGTGATGTTTGGGTTGACTTTGTCTTTTCTGATGTGGACAGTTATGTCGTGTTAGTTTGTGTGACATGTGGTTGCTTCCTTTCTAGAGACTCGAGTATAATATCATTCATCATGCAAAACATATCAAAGTCACCCTCCTCTTGGAACTCGTTGTCTGAGAAATGAAACAAGTCTTCAACCTCAATTTATATCTAAATTCTTGTTGACTCAGATCTCTGTTCATTCTATGGACCTAAGTCTATATCTATCACTTCGTTGATCAGTTTCACAACCTCTTCTTCTAATCGATTAACCTCGGGATTTTCAACCGTTGGTATAACCTTAACATCAATATCCATATTCTGAACTTGCTATTCCTGTTCCTGAACTCCACCTGATCCAGTCCCTTAAGCTCTTTCCTCAACATCAGTTGTATTCGGATCATTCGTACTCAAATTAACTTCAGATACCCTCGGCCTTTTCTCCCCCTCATGGTGATCAGGATCATCCTGATCATCATGTTTCCTATTTGAAGTGCCGGACTGAGTTCTACAGTTATCTTCTAGTGTTCGGACCCTTTCAGAAATAGAAGAGACTAAAGACTGAATATATGATGTTGTTGATTGGATTAACTGCTGACTTTCCGAATGTTGGATCGGATCTCATCCTGAAAAGCTAGAAACTCTGTCCTAGCGACAGTCTCCCTTTGAACCTTTGATTTTGGCACAGAAGCCCGATCAGATCTACTTCACCCTAAGAACCCTGGGGTAGGAGTGTGGCATACACCATAGACTATATTTCGTCTATTGTCGGTTTGGGGTGAGCTGGATGAGGAGGTGGATGTGGTGTAGAGATTGGAGTCTTTGTAGCAACCTCTTTCCCTTTGCACATTCGGAGAACACTATCGTGGAACTTTTGTACAGATTGTTGTTGTGTCTCTGACTACTTCAATTGAGAACCGTTGATGGCCTACAGAACCTACCTCAACATGTCCTTGGTGATAAAGTTGGGGTGAATAACGTGTCCTGGTCTACTTTAGATACCATTTATCATCACGGTTGAGACAACCGTGGGACCTACGTTCAGTGTTGGCGTGGGGTTAACACTGGTAGGATTTCTAACCAATCCTCGTGAGGGACCACTAGTGAGTATCACAATGATTGTTCCGGTTAGCCTACAAAGGCTCACAATAGATGACTCAACAAGTGTCCTAGCGTGTATCGTCCCTAGACTCTATAGTGGATGGTTGGGGTAGTGGCTTATCTGTTTAAGTACCGACACTCTCCAAATGAGACAATGTAGCGTATGTGCTAGATCCATGTGATGAAATGAAACAACCATATGTTCGAAGATGGTTGAGTGGATAGGAAGGGTGATTGCATACGACGTCTTGTTCAATGTCTTGTCCCAAAATATGAGACAATCCAAAGGATGAGGGTACCCGGCTAGAAGTGGCTTCGGGAAACTCACTCTCGTCATTTCATTTGGATCCCCTTCACACAAACTCACATCACCTACTTCTTCTTCCACTCTCCTTATCTTTCCAACTATGGTTGTCTCGGTCTCCGTTGTGTCATTATCAACCAAGGGTTGGAGTTGGCCTATATGGCGTGGATACGGAAGGTGTCTTCTTATGGTGTGTCGTCCGAGTCAGAGTCGCTGAAATCATTTACAGACTTAACATGAGGAAGAGATGATGGAGTGACCAGAGTCGGTGGATGTTCGACTTCAAACGTAATCAGAACCTCCATAAGGACTGGGGAGTGGACCTCGTTGGGATTTTCAGCGTAGTCAGAAGCACCAACCCCTTCCTTTCGCCGTACTTCAGCATTTTCTCTCAAATCTATGCGTTCAGGAGCCCCAACTACCTGAACCTGCTCGCCTACTACTATGCCCTCACTCCTAGGTGGGAGAGCTCTTTAGGTAGGTGCGGCCGGATCTGGCTGGACTAATATTGGGTGGACGTGACAGTATGCTAGTACAATCGATGCTCTCTAACTCGCATAGGCCAAGAGGTATTCCGGGAGTACCTTAGCAACGTTGTTCTTGAACTCGGTCTTCATGCATAGGTAGTGTATCGGTATTTTGGGCATGTCTCGGCTCCTCTCTTTTCGTAATCTGCTTGTTCGACCACATATCGTTGTGGATTTTTAGTTGTAGAAACCGTTGGAATGGGACATAGTTTCTTGCTTTGTTTAACTTGTCTTTGTCACAGACTACTTCCGCCAGCTCGTTCCAGAAGATTGAATAGTAGTCGTAATGCTTGTTGAATGCCACACCATGGAAAAAGGAGTAGGACTCCAAGGTTGCATCTGTCTATGTTTGTGGTCTGGGAGGTAAGGCGCCGGTTGATAATGGAGAACAGGGTGTGCCAAATTGGTGTAAAGTGCATTCGCTTGAAATCAGTCGCTCTGGGAAGGCTACAGAGTACCCCAAGGATAAGATGTCCAAACACAGTTATCCCTCAGCTACAAAGTCTTCATAGGTGTTTCTTCCTGGGATAGCGTCTGCCAATGGTAGTTGCAGAATGATACGGACGCGCTTCTTGGTGAGTCGGAAGATGTAGTAATCAATGAATGCCTTGAACCTGTAGTTGCGATCCTCGGGTACATATGTCATTGTGTTCCATATTTGTTGCAGGTAGAGGTCTGGTACATTTGCAGTGGCAGAGAGAGCATACTTCAGGGGTTGTCCTTTGAGTATCTTTAGGATGACGGGGTGTTACGACTTCATGTGATCAAAGTCGAGATGATGGTTGTTGGCTCGCGGCAGCAAATAGTCATTCAGATGAATCAGCTGCTCATTGGGGTTCTAAGCATTCACAGAGTGTGAATGGGTTTGTAGTGGGGTTCGGACGGAGGGCACGGGTTTTTCATTATCCGAGACGTGGTGTGAGTCATTTTGCGTTATGGAAGCCATTGAGTTCCTATAAAGGTAGATGATCATCTGATATGTCCCTAATTATCAAGTTCTAATCACAAACATAATTAACAAAAACAAGATGATCATAAATACTCAACCTGTTTATGTTTCCAATTCTATCATATTTCGTACAATGAACTCTTTGTCACTTTCTCTCTCTAGAATTCAGTGTACAATTCAACTAACTTGCCACTCCTAACTTCTAACACAACTAGTCATATGTCTATTAAAAACAAAACAACTCACGCGCTTACAAAAACATAAAAGAAAATACAAGACTTTGACTTTTGACTTTATTACAAAGAACTTTGACGTTGCTTTGAGAGTTGACTTTGAGCCTTGACTTGCTTGGGTTTGATCTTTAGTCTTCATGATCTTGTAGCCAACAAATATATGCTCTAACAATCTCCCCCTTTGGATTCAAGATCATCTCTAAAAGATTTTGCAATTCAATCTCTCCCTTTAAGTACAAAAATTACAAACTCCTCCTTGTAGAACACTTGACAACTCAGATCATCTTCAGAAATAAACATTTGAGCAAACTCCCCCTTTGTCAGAATATTATCATATTAAGTCTCCCTTTTTACTTAGATAAACCTGTCTTCAAAGACTTTTGTAATCTCCCCAAAATCTGACTTCAAGAATTGTAACAATCACCCCAAGGTTGTAAAACCTCTTTCAGACTACGGAAAGAAATTATCTTCAAAGTCAGCTCAACTGTCTTCAATGAAAATTTCAGTAAAATCTGACTCGACTTCAGAAAACTTTGAATTTGCACTTTTCTACTTCCAACAAACTTTCTTCAACTTAACTGTTTTGACATAAATTTCTCCTTTAAGTTCCAGCTTTCTTTATCAAATATCACAATTCTTGATCCTCTCGCAAACATTTCTTTATCCTCTCCTCCTTTTTGATGATTGAAGCATAAAATCATCAAAACCTTCACAAGAAATGTCATTAGCAATCTGATCTGACCACTGATCTTTCATCACTGAGCCTCTGATTATTTATCGATCCAAAAAGATATTTATCCGAATCTTTTCAAATTCAGACAAATTATGATGTAACACCATAATCAACAAATGAATCAGTTAAAATGACTGTCAATAACACGAAGTCATTGTGTGTAACGAATACACATTGGAAAGGAGCTTTTTGATGTTCACTCACCCAGGTATTCCATTCAATCATCGAATAACACAAGTTTATTATATGAACGTTTATACAGAAAAACGAATTTCCTGTGTGCTCGTGCTTGTGTATGAAAGAATTAAGCACAGATGATTGTTTTTGTTAGGCTCAAAATTGTGTAAACCATTGAGACAACAACAATATAACATAGACTCAATTGTGCATGATCGAAGTGCGAAGGTGGGGCAGACTTCCTTCTTTTTCAATATCCAAATTTTCCAAATGAAAATCAGATAGATTATATGTTGCGTCCCCTTTAAAATTTGAAATATTTTCTTGTTTAGAAGAAAATGAGTAGCTGGTGGGTTTTTTTTATCACGAGTTCGCATGGGCTAGTTGTCTGTTTCAATGATGTCCACGAAGAATTGTGAAACACCAGCAATGTGGCTACCCGGCTCAAAAAAAGTTGTTGCAGAGTTTGATATTCTTTTACACTGTTCTCACACCCTCTTTCTTTTTATTATTAAGCTTGCTTCTAACCAAACTCTCATTTCCATTTTATCTCATCACTCAACCCACACTCAGTTATTTTGACTTCTCACTCTTCGATCACTCAAAGATTAACTTCTTGGGTAGGAAACACTAGTTAACGTGAATCCATAGAAGTTACATTAAGTCCTCACACAATGAACCCATGTAGTCCTAAAAGAACATGTTGCTCAACTGGTTTAACTTTATAGTTAAAGCACGATATATATACATATCAGAAGTATGTATGCTCATAAAGATAATCATGAAGATTTGATCATTTTAAACATTGAAGATATTTCAAAACAAGTATATTGAAAGAATGAAATGAATACAAGAAACTTGTTTGAAAATCTGACATTGTATGAAAAAGATAAATATCTGAATGATTTAACAATTAAGGCTTAGGTCAGCAAAAATTGGATATTGTCTATACGAATCAAAATATAGACACTTCTTGAAAGAAACGTTTTGAAATGAAATCACGCTCAAACTTTGAATATCAAGCGGGGTGTAACACAATCGAAAAATTTTGTTCAATTTGAGACATGGTGATAACATGTTCAACAAAAAATTAACCCAGTGTGTATGAATACTTGAAAGTATATGGAAAAGATAATACAGAAGTATGTATCTTTCGAAACACACGGTTTGTTAAAAATTGAAGCACATATAACATGAAAACATTTAAAATCACACTTCTATATTCATGAAATCTTTTTGAGAATCAAAAGTGGTTTGAACATTTAAGAACATGTTTTCATATCTGAAAGTTGTCCTTCTTTCAGACACGTATGAGATTAAGATTAGATATAAACTTTTTCACGCAGTCTTAAATCTCACCAAATCAGCTCTAAGTCTTATATTATATGATCATGTAAGTGCGCTCTCAATTATGCAAAAATCATAAGTCTGTCAAAGTACAAAGCTTGATTCACAACAATTTATTAAAAAGTAAATGACATAAAGCAATAAAATATGTTAAGAACGAGTTCTAATCAGATGTATTCAGAAGTCATATGCCTTACTCCTTACTCTTACCCCCCCCCCTGCAATTATGCATCAGAAAATTTATCAGTGATAAACAAATGCAAACTTTGTTAACTCCCCATCAAATGAATGTAGATTATCTAAATTTCTTCTCACACTCCCCCTGAGATCATGAACAATGTTAAGTGCAGATATCTTTTAGAATAAAAATAAAGAAATGAAAAAAAATAACAATATCTAAACTTTAGTAGGTAATCACAGATTAAGTCTTGAGATTTAACATACCAAGTTTTGAAACGAGAAAATTAAATCTCTTTTTATCCAGAGGCTTGGTAAATAAATCAGCAAGTTGGTAATCTGTGTTTACAAAATAAAGTTTGATTGTACCTTTTTCCACATTATCTTTGATAAAGTGATATCGTACGTCGATGTGTTTGGTCTTTGTATGTTGAACAGGATTCACAGATATGGTGATAGTGCTCTTCGAATCACAGTATACCAGGATCTTGTTGTATTTGAAGCCATAATCTCGGAGTTGTGTTCTCATCCACAACACTTGAGAACAGCAGCTCGCCGTAGCGACGTACTCTGCCTCAGCTGTTGATGTGGAAACACAAAGTTGTTTCTTTGAAGCCCAACTCACGAGTTTATCGCCCAGAAATTGTATGTGATCCGACGTACTTTTCCTGTCAAACATACAACCTGCATGATCTACATTTGAATATGCTGTCAGTTCAAAACCTGTATCCTTAGGATACCACAATCCAAGATCTGCAGTGCCCTTCAGATATCTAAAAATTCTTTTAACTGCAGACAAATGGGATTCTTTTGGATTAGCCTGATATCGAGCACATAGACATGTAGAGAACATTATATATGGCCTACTGGATGTTAAATACATTTAAGAACCAATCATACCTCGGTAGGTTCTAACATCGACAGCTTTACCCGAAGGATCAGTGCCAATCTTAGTTCCCGGTGCCATCGGGGTTCCAATAGGTGTACAATTTTCCATTTTAAATTTTCTAAGAATATCGAAAATGTACTTTAATTGATTGATAAAGATCCATGTTGAAAATTGTTTGACTTGTAATCCGAGAAAAAAATTCATCTATCCCATCATACTCATCTGAAAACGTGACACCATGAGGTTAGAAAATTTCTTACATTATTTTGGATTTGTTGAGCCAAATATGATATCATCCACATAAATATGAATTAAAATGATATCGGCTTTTTCCTTTTTGATAAACAAAGTAGTATCGATCTTACCTTTCGAGAAGCCAGACTTGATTAGGAATTTAGATAATACTTCATACCAGGCTCGAGGGGCTTGCTTCATACCGTAAAGAGCTTTGTCTAAAATATAAACATGATTCGGTTTCTCTGGATTGACAAAGCCTTCAGGCTGAGAGACATAGACTTCCTCCTTTAAGATGCCATTAAGAAAGGCAGTCTTCACGTCCATTTGGTAGACATTGAAGTTCTTGTGGGCATAATATGCAAGAAACATTGGAATAGCCTCGATGCGTGCCACTGGAGCATAAGTCTCATCATAGTCAATACCTTCCTCTTGCCTATAACCCTTAGCCACTAGTCTTGCTTTATTTCTGATCACGATACCATATTCGTCCTTTTTATTCTTGAACACCCATTTTATGCCAATAATCGTTTTACCTTCAGGCTTAGGCACTAGTCTCCAGACTTTTAATGCTTCGAACTGATTCAGCTTGTCTTGCATTGCAGTTACCCAATCTGAGTCGACTAGAGCTTCAGATACGCGTGTTGGCTCTACCTTGCTCAGAAATGAGTCATGCATACACATATTTAATGTAGAAGACCTAGTTTGCACCAGTTTGGATGGATCTCCAATATTCTGACTTATTGGGTGCTCTTTGGTCTACTTATGTTCACGAGGGAAAGGATTTGATGTAGATTGATCATGATTTTCATCTAAGTATCCACTTTCATTTTCTTCTTGTCAAGGGAGGGGTTCAGTTGAAGGGATCTGTGCAGAAATTTCCGTTGGTACAACATTTTCTTGCTGTTGGTTAGTCATTATAGTACAACCAACTGAATCAGCAACTTCTGTCTCAATAGTTTCATGTACAGCTTGAACTGACGGAGTAGGTGTTTGAATCTGAGTTTCTTGCTGAACCGGGGGAACGAATTCATTAGATACATCTGAAGTGATTGGATGATGACTGCTTGAATCTTCAGATCTGTCAATCACAACAGGTTTAGGCAATTTAGATCCAAGAAACTCATCTTAAAAGAATTCAAACAATAAATCAAATTCTGATAAATAAGATGTAGAAGTAGATGGTTTATCAGAATTAGTAGCATTAATCACAAGTTCTGGACTGATTTGTCCAGAAGCTAATACTCCTGTAAGTACGGGTTCTAAACTGTGTTGTTCAGAAGACAACTCTTCATCAAATGTGACATTGACGCTCTCAAATACTATCTTTGACTTCTTCAAATAGACTCTGTATGCAGCAGATGATTAAGAATAACCAATGAAGATGCCTTCTTCCGTTTTCGGACTGAACTTGTTCAAGTTCTCTTTGTCATTTAGTACAAAGCACCTGCATCCAAAAATATGAAAAATTTTAATGCTAGGTGTACGATTATTTATCAAAGCGTAAGGCGTTTTACTAAACTGGCGGTGGATTATGGAGCGATTCTGTGTGTAGCAAGCAGTCGATACAACTTCGGCCCATAGAATCAGAGGTAGATCAGATTGACTCAGCATAGTTTGAGCGACCTCGACTAGCATTCTGTTACGTCTTTCTACTACTCCGTTCTGTTCTGGCGTTCTAACAGCAGAAAATTAATGTGTTCTCCCGACCGATTCAAGATAGTCTTCAACAGTGTTGTTCTTGAATTATGTGTCATTATCCGTTCATAGAAGCTTGACTGTCTTTTGCAGATTTACTTGGGTAGTCTTTAAGAATGCGATGATGACTCGGGCGTCTCATCTTTTGTTCTCAGAAATTTTACCAATGTGTACCGCGAGTAGTCGTCCACAATCACTAGAACATACTTTTTGTTGTTTATGCTTTGGGTACGCATTGGACCGCAGAGATCCATATGTAGTAAATCAAAGGTCGAACTTGTACTCGAATCAGGCTATGGCTTATGAGCGGCTCTCTTCATCTTGCCTTTCTCACATGTTGCGCATAGATGTTCTTTCACATATTTAAGCTCAGGAAGTCCTTTCACTAACTTTCCTGTAACCAATTTGTTTATGTAACGAAAATTCAGATGAGAAAACCTTTAATGCCATAACCAGCTTTGTTGCAGCGAGGCTTTTGACAGTAGACACACCTCATTGTCAGTCTAGACTTTTGACAGATTAATCGTGTAGAGGTTTGACTTTCTCGTGCCGACCAACAGTTCCTTACCATCTTCAGTACCCACAGAACACCTCTTAGCCTTAAAATTTACCTCTAGATCTTTGTCACATAACTGGCCAATGCTGAATAGGTTATGTCCTAAACCTTCAACGTAGCTCACCTTTGTAATTGTTACGTTGTCTTGAATCACATCACCATAACCCAAAATTGGTGATAATTGGTCGTTTCTGAAGTGCACGTTCCCGTAGTATTTCTCTGTATAATTAGACAAAATATCTTTCTGCCTAGTCATATGCTTGGAGCAACCAGAATCCAAGTACCACATATGACGGGTGTGTACAGGAGAAATCAGGGAACAACAACTTTAGGTACCCATTTAAAAGTGGGTCCTTTCAGATTAGCGCAAGATTTAGGCACCCTTATAAATTTGGGTCCTCTTTTGTTTTGAAAAACATGAGAAACTTTTGAATTATAAACATGATAAGAACCAAACCAATCATCAGAATATTGGCGAGAAACAAAATCATTCCATCTTTAATTTAGATGACTTAGTAGTAGACCGAGATAATTGGAGTAATTGCTTTATTGTATATTTCTTGTAAGAAATTACAAGTTTTTGTTTATTAGAAGCAATAGTACCAACTACATCAGTAATACTATCAGTCGATCTATTACAAACACTATCAGGACATGATTCTGCATTCTCATCAACCTTCTGTTTTGGTCGCCACTCTGTTCGTTCTTCAGACCTTTTCTTTTTCAACACCGAAACACAAGATATAGATTTGTTAGGAAAAACAGATTTCTGAGTTTGTCTTTTCCTAAGCTTACAAGTGTTGTTCCATTTCTGTGAGCGTCATTTCTTTTTCTTCTTACCTTTTTCATAGTAATCAGTACTCACAGAAACTGATTCACCAACTTCATACACACTAGGTAAAGCTTCAGAGTTAATAATAAAAGCAGAATGATCTGGAAGTTTAGCATTAAAGTCAAACATACCAACACTTTAATCAACACACCCATCATCAGAATTTAAAAAATCATTTGCAGACGCAAATAAGTCATCAAACCCATCTTCTGAAGTTTGTGCCTTAGAAGATGTTTAACACTCTTTAAATTCAGATTTAAAAACAGTGTTCTTCATTACAGTAGAATATACAGTTTGTTCAATATCAACCAAAATTATTTCATCATATAAAGCATTTTCAAGATCAATTATTTTGCTTTCTAATACGAGTGGAGGAACATAAATTTTGTCTTTAATCGGTTTTGCCTCCATCTCTTGTGTAGAATAACTTGCAAAATAATCATTTGAAAGAAACTTTGGTTTTTCTGAAAGATAACTATCATTCAGCTTTTGATAGCAAAATGGTAGTTGCATTTTCTTTGTGTTCTTTCTATTTTCATCTTCTTTGGCCTCTACCTCATCAGGTGATTTGGTAACGAATTTGGGTTTTAAATGAGGATGTTTACCAGTCGTACATAGAAAATCAAAGTTATACAATGCTGGTTATTTTCTGATTGCTTTCTTTAAGTAGTGAGGGTTAAAGTAACTAAGTCCCCACTTCTCTTTCACATTAGCTTCCTCATTAGGTGTGTTTAAGAAAATGGTTTGATCTGTTTGTCCTCTAACATATAATTTGGCTTCCAAACCATTTACCTTTTTCACTAAACTCTTGTTTTCAACCTGCAGTTTATGAGTTGTTAGAACACATTCTTGTTTCTCAATATCATACTTTGTAAGTTTAGAAACAATTTCAGAAATCTTATTTTCAAAACAATATTTTTGAAGCTTAAAATCAGAAGCAGATTTGTTCAGAGAGTCAATCAAACTTTTGTTCCCAACAAGTTGCTTGTTGAGTTCAAAAATTGTTTGACGTTTATTCGCAACTCTGCTCTTTTCCTTTTTCAATTTAGATTGAAGGTCTTGAAGTTCGATCATCATGGCTTCCATTTTATTTACAAAATCAGATTCAGAAAAGTTAGTACCTCATCAGATGTTTCTTCATTTGTCTCATCATACTTCACCTCCTTACCCATCAGGCACATATGTGTTGTTTCTTCCTTTTCGTCCTCATCGGAGTGATCAAGCCAAAACTCATCTTCAGTCATTAGAGGTTTTCCAACTTCCTTCTGTTTGGCCAGTAGCATCTTTTGCTTGTAGTAGTATGAGTTTCTGACTGTAGGTTTCCGACAGTCCTTGGCAAAATGACCAACCTTCCTGCAGTTGTAGCACTTTATCAAATCACCACTCTTTTTCTCAGTACCACAATCATTCACAAATCTCCTCTTCTCTTCAGGCTTTCTTTCACCAAACCTTTTATCCTCAAATCTCCTTCCTTCAACTCTTTCTCTATGTTCGTGATTCTTTGATCCAGATGAGTATCTCTGACTGTTTGAACCCGACTTCTTGTAAAATTTCTTTTGAAATGCACAGGTCAGCAGTAGCATCGCTTGCTTCAGGTTTTCTCCATCATCACTATTAGAGTCTGAATTATCAGAATCATCAGAACTAAGAACCACAACTTTCTTCTTCTTCTTCTTTTCTTTCTTCTCCTTCTCTTTCTGACCAACGACTAAGGTTATGGGATCTACAACTTCCTCAGTCCTTTTCTTCTCACTTCTTTTCTCTTCTACCTCCTCTTCATTTTGCCTCAATGTCTCATATACCTCGTGCAATGGAATGTCACTGAGATCTTTCATCTGCTTCATTCTCCTTGTGTGTTTCTTCCATTCTGGTTGGAGAATGCTGAGGAATTTGACGTTGTTTTCGATTTGCTTCTTTTTAACTTTGTTCTTTGAAAGCTCATTCAGAAGAAGAACAAATCTCTCGTAAGTATCCTCAAGGCTCTCATTTTCCTTAGCCTTAAATTCCTCGTAGCTGTTAATGTAGTTAGCTACCTTCATTTGGTTTCCAACCTTTGAACCCATCATCATTTTCTGAAGTTGATCCCACATCTTCTTTGCATTAGCTTTGTAGCTGTCAATTTTGGTGTAGATCTCATTTGGTATGCTCTGTAAGCGTAGAGATCTTGCTTGATTATCTGCTTTGTATCTGCTCTTTTGCTCTTCAGTGTATTGGTAAAGATCTTTCGGAATAGTCTTTGTTTTCTGAACCCTATCAACATTCCCATCTTCACTATCCGAAGATTCATCATCTGGTATTTCATTGTGGGGGGTACCATCGGATCTTCCATGATAGACAGTAGAATGTTCTCACCGTTTGTATGTCTGTCAACAAAATCCAGGAATCTATCCTTCCATTGTTCATATTCCCCTTTGAATAGAACCGGAGGCTTTACGTCAGTACCAATCGAAAGTGCGTCCTTAGAAGTCATTCTGTTTCCAAAAATTGTACAATAAGAACTTGACAATGATCGTTAGTCCAAGTGAAATCAAGATATAGAAAAAATCTAGAAGGAAATTTCAGAAATTAAATTCCCAAAAATCTGTAAGTATGGAATTCGCACAGTAGAGTGAAATACAAGGAATTCGCATGCAACAATTATCATACAAGCACAAATGACAAAGAATTCGCACACTATACACTCAATCTTCAGAATTCGCACACAAGACTAATTTCAGAATTCACATGCAAAAACACTTCAGAATTTGCACACACACACAATTCGCATGCAATTATATGTGAGTTCTAAGAATTCGCATACAACTCTAGGCGAGATCTAGACTTGGAAAAATTTTGGAAAATGAAACTTTTCGCATGAAACTTTTCGTATAAGCTTTTCGCACAAAGAAATTATACGAATTCTATACTTAGGAAAAAATTTCAAACTGAGCAATTCACATACACACTTATGTGAATTCAAAGAATTCGTATGACTCACATAAACGAAATCTTTACTTTTCACATGACACCCAGATGCGAATTATTTCCTTAAATTTTCAAGAAAACTTTTTGTATCAAACACTTATGTGAATTCAAGCTTTTCGCATATAGACACGTACGAATTCTGAATAATTCTCAACACACACATGCGAATTCTACAAATTTCGCACATCACATATATGCGAATTCTACACTTAAGAACTTTCAGAAACACAATATGTGAAATCTAATTATTATGCGAAATCCAATGAGTTTGCGAGTTCTTGATGCGAGTTCTTGAGTGTTCTGCGAGTTCTTCAGATCTTCGACCAAAATACACTCTGATTCATTCAAAAACCCATCTAACCTTCGAATTTCGATCTGTAATTTTGACAATTCGTCCACTAGGACAACTAGAAACGATTACAATCAAAGAATTTCGATAAAGAACACTTACACTTACAAATCAAACCAATTACAGTGTGTATGAACTCGTGAACTCAAAACTCTTAGAAATCCAAAATTTGATTACAAATACAGTGCAATACTCCAATTAACCAATACAAGATTGATCTAAACAACAATATGAACTCGATTACAACTTGAATTACATACAAAAACTCAAAATTTGATCTACGACTTAGAACTCAGTGCGAATACTCATATTTCGATTGATTTCACCTTGGATCTACTCTGATACCAATTGATATGTCCCTAATTATCAAGTTCTAATCACAAACACAATTCACAACAACAAGATGATGACAAATACTCAACATATTTATGTTTCCAATTCAATCAGATTTCGTACAATGAACTCTCTGTGCACAAAACCAAGATATTAAGTAGCATGCACACAGATGAAATTTCACACACAGAGACAAAACAAACACTTGAAGTTAACTCCCCCTAGAAGCATGAAGAACCATTAGGAGATAGGTATCTAAAAAGAAACAGAAACATGCAAAAGAGAAAATAAACATAAGTATACTATGAAAATACATAAATAGAAGGATGAGTGAATAAAACATAAGGAAAATTCAGGTGGGTTGAATACGGTTACTGAGTCAAACAAGAGATGAGATAGTAACATTTTCAACCGACCGAATGAGATTTATGCAAAATTCATGCAACTTATGACTGTCAAGTTTTTGGATTTAGCATACTTAGCTTGGACACCAAGAAATTAAAATCGTCCAAAGCTTTGGTAAACAGGTCTGATATCTGAACGTCT
Organism: Arctium minus; assembly: GCA_954870635.1. Taxonomy (NCBI): domain Eukaryota; kingdom Viridiplantae; phylum Streptophyta; class Magnoliopsida; order Asterales; family Asteraceae; genus Arctium; species Arctium minus. Next base: position 99,458,805 of record OX941080.1, on the reverse strand, counting down.
ATATTGACAAAGTATAGTTCTATCGTACCTCTCTTGACATGGTCTTTGATAAACGAACCCAGAAAGACAATCGATAACTCAAATAAAAAAACCAAATAGCAGATTTAGTCACAAACAATTTGACCGATAAACAGTTCAATAACAATCTGATCGATTTTCAAAGACCACAGATAGACCGATAATCAACTCAGAAACCAGTAAATCAATCGACCGAAAAAAAATTCAGAAAATTAAACGACCGATAAACTGATTTTTCCATAAAACAGAATCGATAATCAATCCAGAACAAACAAATATTAACCCAGATTTTAACTCATGCATATACGAACCCAGAAAATCGATCTCAGAAATACAGATAACAATAATTAAAACAGATAATCGATTAAGGGCTTTAGACAAACCTTTTCTGGATCAAACCTACATTCTCTTTGCTCTGATACCAATTGTAGATCCCAGTACAGTGCAATCAACAGCAAATATTCAATGATGAACAGTATTTAAGCCACAACTACTAGTCATATGATTAATATGAAATCAAAGGGTTACAGGTTTACAGAAAGGATTTCTGATCAGAGAAAAGTAAACCTATTGACTAGTAATCTGGAAATTATGAGACTTAACTAATAATGAAACTAAAACAGCATTTATATACTCAGGCTTTACAAGATAATGGGCTTATGGGCTTTTAGGCCCAACAAGCTAATAACACTTTCAACTAATTACAATTTACACCCTGAACTTCTATTTAACATATAAATTGCCCTAACACATTTTTATGAAGACTTCATTGCAATATTAATTAATTTACATGATAAAACTATTAATTATATCAAAATCTCTCGGTCTTTATCTTTATACATATAAAAGGAACAACCATGGTATTTGAGGTGGCATTGTGAGAATTGAATATTGTCAAATATTGCATTGTGGTATTGCTTTAGTTATATCATATTGATTAAGAAATGTTAGATTTGAGAATGGAGATGATTATAAGAAAGAAAGAGAAATGACTTTGATGATTAGAAGATTTACTTGGTTAAAAATATCTTTTAACTAACCCCTAATAGAGATTTTATAAAACATTACATGAAAATATTTATATATTTATCTTTCTTTCTTTATATGTACAAAAGAAATAACTAAGCGTATTTGAGTTGGCATTGTAATATTCGTGTATTCGCAAATCTTGCATTATAATGTTGTTTAGTCATCCCACATGGATGTAGTGATGGCCAAAAATCGGGCTCAGGCCGGGCCAAAATGGGCTTCAGGCCTCTACAGTAAAAACGCAAACCGGGTTGATCGGGTTTCGGGTCGGGTTTCACCCGAAAACGTGTGGCCCGGTTAGGCTTGGGTTAAACCGGGTTGGATCGGGCCTTCGATTTTTTTTATTTTTTTTAATAATTTCTTTATATAATAATTAATTACTAAACTTTAAAAAATAAAAATTGGATTGGATCACTAAAATACACTTTAAAAATACGTTTTATTTATAATAAATCTCTATAATACACTTTAAAAATACATTTTATTTATAATTTTAAGTTATAAACTTACAATACATAAATTCTAAGAACCCGAAGGTCCCGCTCCCGAACTCCCACCCTCACCCCATCCCGATGGATTGTAATTGTATGGATTGTATGGATTGTAGTATGGATTATACGCTGGATTGTAGTCTTCAAGAGTTCCGTACTTTTCCAGTCGATCAACAGCCGTATTATCATCAAGGCGGTCGGTGTCTGGTTCTTCTTCTTCATCGTCGTAACGTGAGACGCCACCGGCACTACTAGCATCGTCCTCGGTTACGGTTCCCAGCGTACTTAGTCCTTCGTCCACTTCGTTTTCGGCTAAGTTTAATTCCACATCGTCTATATCCGCCTCCAGGCTTGTTTTATGTTGAATTCTTTGTTGGCTATCCAAGTAATCCTTCAAACATATGCAGTACTCTACCGACTCTGGGGTTAATCTTGACCGACGCTCCGATATGATCCTGCCACTAAGAGAAAAAGCAGACTCCGAAGCTACGGTACTAACTTGGATTGTTAGTATATCAAGGGCAATAGATGCCAAAACCGGGTATTGAGGTTGTTTACCTTTCCACCATTCTAATAAATCTAGTGATTCAACATCGTTGACGGTTGTGGAGGATGCCGCTATAAAATTAGTATGTATGTACATATTGAATTCACTCAAATTATCCCCATCAAATCTAGATTTTTTACTAGATTCATTTAAAACCGAGTTCATTAAATTTGCCATTAAGTCAGACCGGTTTCGCCCACGAGAACTAGAACTAGAACCCAGTGAAAACATTTGAGTTGTAGGGGTTTGTTGGCTTCCTCCCCCATAATTAATTCTATAAATATCCAATAATTGATGAAAATCACTATTAAATTGTAGTATGCGGTTCCTTGAAAAAGAAGAATTTGTAGTTGTATCCAAAGTAAACGCTACACATATTGATTGTATTAAAACTTCGACACCCGTAACATTTAAATACGGGTTTAATGTCGCGGCACAAAGAAAACTGAAGGGGATCTCTTTAAAATACTTTAACAATTTTGCTTTCATTGGTGCTACCACGTTTTGAAAGTTGAAATGTTCTTCGTATTGAGAAATTTTACTTGCCAAAATATATATTTGATTTAAAAGTAAAGGGCTTGTTGGATAATAAATACCGGATAACAGAGTTGTTGCAGTTTTGAAATCGCCCAAAATATCATGTAAGCCTTCAAGCATTTGCCAATCATATTCAGATATCGTGTTATCCGGGTATTGAATGTTATAAAATGCTTGAATATATAGTTTTTGTCTTAATAAATTATCCATCATTTTGTAAGTCAAATTCCATCGAACCGGCATATCCTGTGCCGGTCCCAAAGCTTTAAAACCGACATCTTTGCAATATTTTATATATGCTTGTTGCATGCTTTTACCTTCTGTGAAAATCCGGCGTAACATAAGCCTAAACATAGTTAAAGAATGTTTACATACTACTAAGCCGTCTTGAACGGCTAGATTTATTATGTGTGCGCAACAACGTATATGAAATAATTTTCCATTTAAAATAGGGGATAAAGTCAACTTTAATTTGTCCACACATAACGTATTATTACTAGCATTATCAAACGAAATACTAATAACCTTATTAGTTAAATTATAATATTCAATATTTCTCATAATTATACTAAATTGATGCTCACCCGAATGTGGCGAACCAAAGTGCTCAAACGTGATTACACGTTTGCATAATTGCCGCAATTGCGGCACAATCCAATGTGTCGTTATGCATATATAAGATTGTGGCAATCCGAATGGTGTGCTCCATATATCACACGTTAAAGAAATGTTGTTGGATAATGATAAAAACATTTGTCGCGTATCTTTTTTGGCCATTTTCCAAAGCTTTATAGCATCACGTCTAAGAGTTTGACGACTTACCGAACCCATGTAGCGTGGTTGGAGCGAGAGTTTGATCATATTCGTAATGTGAGGATTGTCGAAATGTCCGAACGGCAACCCCACTTGAATGACACATTTCATTTGCATTTCTCGGGCCAACGCGGCATCATACGACCATAATTGACCGGAATTGTCAAGTATGGGTTGATTTAGATCGTCACCCGATTTTAACTTCTTGCACGAAGACTCGTGGTGGCGCTTTAACGTGGTATTTGCGGCCGCCGCAAGGAGTTCTCCACACCGTTTGCATTGCGCTTTTTTTGTACCGTCGGGGAGCATCACCATGTTGTAATGGTTCCCAATCGGTGCTTTTCGTCCATGCTCGGCAATAACTTGGTAATTTTGTTCGGCCATTTTGAGAGTAGAGATTTGAGACTTGAGAGTAGAGACTAGAGAGTAGAGAACTAGAGATATTAGACTAGAACTTGCGAGAAACGAATATAGCGAGAGCCGATAAATGAGAATTGTATGCGTTTTTTGCGTTTTGTAAGTTGGTGTCACTATCCATAACCAACACAAGTATTTATATGGGTTTGGAGGGGTAAAAAACACAAAAAAACGATCAAAAAATGCATACAAACGGCTAGAAACGGCTAGTTTTTTTAAAATGTGAAAATTGGGCCCGGCCGGGCCAAAAACCGGGCCGTGAACCGGTTTCGGGCCGAGCCGGGCCAGGCCGCCAAATACTCCAAAAACCCAAACCGGTCTAGGTTTTCGGGCTGCAAACTGGTTTGACACCAGGCCGGGCCGAGGCGGGTTTTCAGTCGGGTCGGGCTCGGTTAATCGATCGGACCGGGCCCATTTGGCCATCACTACATGGATGTGAGATTGCTAGATTGGTGACTAAGAAATGATAAATGAATGTTTTATATAAATATGAAATTTGGTGAGTTTGGTAATCCTATATAGGTTAGAATTTGAAATTTTTTAATGAAATATGTGATTTTATATTGAGAAGAGGAGAGAATGCCAAATTTTTGCAACTCATAAGGTTGACTAATTTTAGTCAAACCTTTCATAACAACAATAGTGATATAGTTGTTTGACATGTCTTTTGAGTTCTAAAAAGCATAACAACAAAATTATTACCAATACATCTTAAACTCTTCATAACAAGAAATGATTATCAATATATAAAAATGTACCACTTATGAAAATACGTTCATCATTTTAATTTGGATCTTATTAATTATTAACCGAAGAATTACATTTCATCTTAACTCGGACGAGTATTTCTTTAAAATATTTTTCGCTACCGTGCAATACGCAGATGACACACTAGTTATATAAAGGGCATTCTAGCTATTTCGGAAATCTTCTCTCTCCTCTTTTCTCTCTTCTATCCAACTAAAAGAATCTACCGAACATATTTTGAACATTTTATGCACACCTTTGTGAACACATGTTTTACTTAGACATTGTAAACACGTCTTTTACTTAAAAATGTAAAGACCACTAATTTCTATCGAAACCACAAGATTTTCATTGTTAACACACTGTGAACTATCATGAACCATTGTAAACACCTTATAAAATCTAAGGTTTTGGTACACAATTTTTTACTTTTCAAACACATGAATTATATGAGTTGGCTAAAATATATATATAGAATTCAATTCAAACGAGAACATGATTAGAATATACAGCATATGTAATGTCATACTAAAAATAATCAAGAAACGGTCAAGCCCATGGGCAGATGCAGGCACGCTTGGCCCAAAAACCTCAAAAGTTTTACAGCTTCTTAGGGGCCGTTTACCCAAATGCTTACCCGGTAAGCACTTACCGATAAATTTTGACACACTAACTTACTTTACCGGGTAAAATTTTAAGCATCACGATGGTATTATATACCATAATTTGTCCGGTAAGTGCTTACCCAGGTAAGAGTTGTGGAGAGTCTTACCGGGTAAGCCTCTCCATCCTTATCATGGCTCTTACCGGGTAAGATTTTATGCTCTTGTCAAGTTCATCCGCTAAGGTAAATCCCCCGGTAAGCGCTTATTGGGTAAGCGTTTTGTAATCAAATGTGAACTTTAGTATAAAATCACACATTAGCAAGGACCCTTGACCTATGAGAAGGTTGGGTTACTAGGCCAAACAGCCTTTGATTGATTTCACTATATTTCTAACAAGGTAGGAACAAGGCTAAAATGACAAAATATTCTTCTGAAAGATAACAGATCACAATCAAATAAAGTAATGAACCTTCTTTACCTATTTGCATTTAATCCAAATACACCCACAAAACCAGCAATGAAGAAGATGTACTCTTTTTCTTCTTCTTGCTGCAGTGACTGAATCTACTCATACAAACAAGGTAGCGAATAATATTTCTTCTAACTTCGATCAAAATAATATAACAAGATATTGTGGAAAGTATTTTTCTCAATCTAGAAACACACACACACACACCCCAGTAGTAACCTCATCACAGCAACATCTTCATCACTGGATCGAAAAGGTCTCGTGTTTGCTATCATGTTTACCTAAAATCAACAAACATATCATGCATGCAAGTCCTTATCTGAACTCCATACAGTTGATTTCTGAGGACTGCTTTCATTTCCATTCTCCACGTTTATCAGAGGATCAATCTCGCTCTCCTTTGCCTTCAAATTCAATAATATAAAACGAAAAACAAACAATTACATTGTCATGTGTTGTTCCCGTTGCAATTCAATGATGAAAATGCAAGAAATTGAAGCAGATGGCTTGAACCAAACAGACAGATTCAAATGATTAAATTTCATTTCAATTCCTTTTACATATTCCATTCTGTGAACCAAATGCCACCTTAAAATTGGTAACTTGGATTTTGATCCACAAGTTCCTTTTATTAGGTCCTTGCCAAAGGACGTTTTAGATATTTGATAAATAGTCATGTAATTTTATTAAACTAATTGTCAATTCAACTAAGCATCTTGTTTAGGACGAATATTAAGGTTATTTTTTTGTTCGTATTCTTCAAAGACGTGATGGTTACATGGACTTTACCTTAAACTCTCATGAAAGAAACAATTAACCATCCAAAGGCATTTCGGTCCATGTCTAACTACATATAAGAAACTTTTTGGCAAAAATAAGCTAGCTTATCATATAAGCTACATGGAGTAGCTTATAAAAAGCTTTTTGACAATTTTTTCAATTATAACCCTTAATAATAGCTTAATTATTAATTATTATTATTATTAATTGTAAATAAATATTAATTATTAATAAATATAAACTATTAATTATTCATTAATAAAATTAATTAAAAACTATTAATTAATTTTAATTATACGATAGATATTAATAATTATTATTAATTATTTATAGATGTTATTAACTATATCAACTATTATTTTTAATTATTATTCAATATATTTATATATCAAAAAAAACATAACAATTCTAAAAATGTTTATGTAAGTTACATCAATTATACTCATTTTATTTAATAGATAATTAAAATATGCTAAATAATTTTAATAAAATATTTAATTTAATTATTAATTATATTTTTTAAAATACATTACTTAATTACGATATGTTAGGTTGACCAATTCTATTGTTATTCATATTATATGTTTGTACTAGTTAACATATTATATTATAAGAAATTTGTTTATTTTTTCTTTACCATCTTATTTGTATTAATTAACATATTATATTATTAGAAATTATTTGAATTATATTACGAGACATTTGTAATTGACTAATTTTTCAAGATGTCGTTTTTGGTCATTTTACATGCTTATAAGCTAGTTTTTGCCAAACATAATTTGTTCATCTGCTAGCTTATCGGCTAGTTTGCCAAACATATCCTAAGACTACTTTACAAAAATAAGTTAGAATTTTGTGGTTATACCTGAGATAGTTGTGTTGATGCTTCGCTCACCTTTGGCTGGGCATCACGGGTACAGAAATACGAATAGAGTACCATACCAACAACAGCAATGAGGATTCCAAGAATGTTTCGCCAGCTAAACGGATCGTGCAACAAAACATAGCCAAAGGCAAGAACTAGGCACGTTTTTAAATGACCTAATACTTGATAAGTCACCGGAGAAGTCTTCCCGATTACCAAGAAAGTACTGAAGTTCACAGAGACTGATATGAGGCAAGAAAGGACAATGAAAGCCTGCAATTTTTGAAACAGTTAGGATTCGGTTTACACAGACCAAAGGGCAAAAATGTGACAATAAAAAGTGCATTTAGTCCTCACCAGCACTTGAGGAGTATATTTGAAAGCAAAAACATTCTGATTCGTCAAAAGAGCATCTAAAAATGGGCCTATGATGAACAAAGTAAGAGCCTGATAAGGGCAAGATTGATACAGGAGTTGAGTTGAAGAAACCTTGAACTTCTTCTGTATGGTATTTGTCATCTGAGATAAGAGTGATTAAGATTGAACATATATGCATGCAATTTTGTGGGACCCAACGTCTATATTTGTGAAAAATATCCCAAGTAAACATATTTGAATCAAGGATACTATCTGAGCAACACAAGTTGTAATGACTGCCAGAAGCGATAAGACACTACCCATGACATTGAGCTGCAAGTCGGTTACAGTTGCAATACCGACTCCCATGAGAAGGACAGTAAGTGAGAAACGGATCTTCTTACTGCAGATGCCATGGAAGAAACATTAACACAAGCACTTGTAAAAAGGTGGGATGGTGATTAGTATAAACTTGGTCAGCTTAAATATGAGTCGTGATGGTAAAAATGGTCCCAGTTGTGTGGAAATATTAAAGATTCGAATATAGAAAAACATAGATGTTGATGCGTGAACCAATCAAGAATCACCGAACTAACTTCATTCATCATTTGAATTGTTTATAGCAACTTCTGTCTTAAAAAAATAGTCTACTTCATAGCTTTGATTTATCCCAAAAAAGCAGTATTTCTACCATTTAAGCAGGTTTGGTTGTTATTGCATTAAACTAATAGTAAATTACAATTGTTCAGAAAGATTGTATAGGAATCTAGTGATCTTTACCAAAACATACTAAAATAAATCAATAGAACATTAATTCGTCCCATTCTGTACTTTAGAACTTTACCAGATAACAGAAAAGAGTTCTCTATTTCACGTGGCTACTAATTATGATCTGGATCAATAAGCCTAGTACTCTAAACAAAAATTCATAAAAGAACACAAGAATATTCATAGAATCATATGCCGATACAAGGGCTCACTCCGTTATTTGGTTGCGACTCAAGCAACATTCCAATTCAATAAAGAGATTCGTATGTTTTGCTTGACAAATTGAACCAAACAATAAGATTCGAACTATGATTTGTACAATTTTGGCAACCATGTTTAGAAATACGATCGTCTATTGATCACTAAAGAAAATATAGCTTCTTATGCTGAACTTCAAAACGTCAAAGTAAAGCTTGAAGAGAAAATGGTAAAAAAAAAATGGATCTAAGAATGAGTGGTTAAGGTTCATCTGTTTCAAAACAAAGAAGAAAAGAAAAAAGTAAAGAGCTTAACCTGAATTGCTTGCTGAAGAAAAGAGTCTCTAGAAGTACGGTGCATGGGATGATTGCTAGTTTGGTCATCTGCAATGAAACCATGATAGAACACTATATTACCCTACAAATAAACTTTTGAAAATATCAAGTGAGAATAACACTTTATGCAATTTTGCACACAATTGAAATAGAACAGCGACTTGGATCACTCAAATGATTGGCATCTATTTTCTCAATTATGATCCTCCATAACCATAGTGATTCTCTTCTAAGGATGATGAAGTTATGATCTCCAAGTACTGCTGACATAGTCAAGGGGATTTCAATGCATAAATTGCAGTGTCAATGAGGAATCTTTACCTGGTAAAACCCCACAGAATTGAAACCCAGACTAAGGTTTAAAAGCCCAATGGAGGTCCCGTTCAATATGCCAAAGCCCATGACAGCTTTAGGATCGAAAGGCTTGTGCTCAAAAAAATTCATCCATAACGCCACATGCAGCGAACAAAAGGTGACTAGAAGATGCCAGCTTGTCAAAGTTGTAGCTGATAGAGCAACGAATCAAGTCAAACCCAACAAAAGTGAACACATCATAGAGTTCAAAATAGCATCTAAATGCAACTGTCTCATGTGAGACTATTGGTCAAATATCCAAAATTACCCCCTCAATACTAATAAAATAGATGAATCTTGTGGGCATAATTAAAGCCGTCAATCTTTTACAATAATTACTAATGGCCTTTGGTTTGAAACTTCAGCAAAAATGAAAACGTAAATGTTGCATTCATTTTAGTAAACCCCAAATTAGAAATTGTTGCATTAATTTAGGGACATAGGGAGAAGCGTAGAACAGATCTCCAGCAAGAGACTGTTGCAAAGAAACATGAGTTGTGACGAGGTACTGTGAGTTAATAAAAGAAATTGAAATTTAATAAGAAAGAATTACGTTAAAGATGTTTTAAACGACTAGGGAGAAATTCAAATTGTTGGTTCACATTGACTACTTTAGAATCCCTCTACCCTGTTGGTAAACTAGAAATCTTTGCTACTTCAGACAGAAAGAAAAAGAAAGACTCTGAATGGAATGAAATCAATGGATCAAAGCGAAAAGAAAGGCTAGAAAATATTGCATACCACTTCTACATTTTTCAAGTTAATTAATTATCAAGTAGACTTAATCGATCACACAAAATAAACTAGATTTAATTGATGGTGACGTGGCTTCATGTTTATAAATGAGTATCAGACTCCTAATTAAGCTCCTGATACGAGTATGTGATATACATATAAGACGAAAGTTTTAGTGGAAGCCAATTACTTTATGTTAAATGCATTTAAAAGATGGGCATCGAAAAATTCCATTCTATGAACTGCAAATGAGGTCCAGTTTGTATACATAAAATAGTTTTTAACTGTGCAAAAAGAACTCTAGCAGTGTAACCAGCAATAACACATGATATTGATTATACACTCGATATCTACCATGGTATTAACAAATAAGTCATGCCTATGAATACAAATATTTAATAGGGCATATATAACATTGACTCTAATTCGGTCATGAAATATTAGAACTTCTAGGAAGCAATGAAGCAAACAGTTAAAAGAAACAAGTTCTATTAAAGTCAAAGTAAACATGCAAGTAACAGAGATACCACAGAATTTGGTGGTCCAATGCCACCGGTTTTTACCTCATTATGTATTGTTGTCTACAATCATAGGTCACAGTATTAAGCATGAAATATATGTAGACAACATATATGTGACTGACCCACCTCAGAATTGACGACTTTTATGTGATCGATAATTAAACATCATATACCAAAAAATGTCATTAGATAAGCATTCACAAGTCATAAGTCGAAACCTGTGCCTATTGATTTGAGCACTGCTAATGCTTAACATAATGGGAAGTAACATCATAAAATCTGGAACATTGAATAGCCTTTTTTAATGGGATCCAAACATGCTCACAAAAACTTCCCTTGGAGTTGAACCAGCACCCTCTTAAACCCTAATGATGGTACAATTGGAGCCAAGCCCATTTTGGTTAAGTCCACCATTCAGTATGCTTCTCCAGACAATCTGTGTCATGTAGGGACATATGATATTCTATATGAATTAAATATGGAGTTCCGCCTTCTTAACATTGGCCTTCGAGAATCCAACCTGAAAGCCGTGACCGGGAAGGGTCACTTCTAGGATGGCTATAGGCTATAGAAACTTGAGAGCTCCTAGAAAATTCAAATTGAGTTCGTGTTTCTCACAAACACTCACATGTCACCAAGATTGCGAATGCATGTAAATATTGATAAAGAGAACTAGTTGATATGGCCATGAAGTCCAATGGGAGATAAGCTACACCGCTAGATACATGCACTTGTCAGAACCATTTTTATTTTATTTCCAGCCTTAGGGGAGGGGAGAACAGGGGCTCAAGGAAAGATATAGGGCCAGCAAGAATTAACATGATGAAAGATAAGATTTGAACAAGAAGATATACCAATTGACTTGTCCCTAGATAAAAGAGCATGGGAGGACGTTATTCATATTCCAAGCCATAGTATAGGTTCATATCTCTATGATTTTTTTACATGTCTCACTTGTAACCCACGCAAAAAAGTTTGGAATATAATGGCTGTTGTCATTATTGGTGGTGATGGTTGAGGGAAGCATATATGGGGATGCATTGTCCATGTGGATAAAGATGTGTGTCTTCTCTCTCTCTCTCTCTCTCTCTCTCTCTAAATATAGTTGGAAATTCCCTGATTGTATGATCAAGAACCAAGTGAGGAATCAAATCATTGTTTCATAGACATGCCCTAGCGCGTTGGAGAAGACGGTGTTGATGATGTGGATACACTACAAAAGGAATGAACTAACAGCATGCTTCATTTGAATGACAAAATTTCAAGACAAGGTCTAGGCATCAGCAGAGTAATAAAGAAATTGAAGTTACATTTAAGGACTCTGACTTGAAACAGAACAGGGAGGAATAAACCCACGTCAAACTAAAAAAAAAAACACAAAAATCCAGTTAATAGAAGATGAAAGAACAGACATAGTCATATAGAAACAATTATTAAGAAGGCCAATTCATTAGACACCCAAGATGAGTTCAAAATTCAAATATGCAAGGGAAAGACGCCTTGGTAAAGTTACTGCAATCAGAAAGTGATGATTGGAAAGCCTACTCAGCACTATGAAGTTTAGATCATCCACAAAAGTAATGAAAAGAGACTACGAATTTGGTGTACAAGATCAATGGCTTACCGAAAGTAAAACCAAGTGTGCTGATGAGCGCCTTGTTGCAAATTACAATCGAAACCGAAGAAACCACAGACAAACCCAATGCGCCGATTGTTCCCAGCTGAAACCGCTGTCCCTCACTCATCTTCTACGAGAAATTTGCCTTGCAATATTTTCGTTTATCGCTTCAATGTGGATCTTGATTTCAAAATCTACCAAACAAACAAAAAACGAAGTCTTAGACATACAAATTCAACATCAAACATGGCTTTTGTTTAAAGCAAATTTTACCTCAATCAAGTGAAATCACGAACTAGTTCTAACTGCAAACCAGAAAGTGCAAACGTAAGTACAAACAAAAACCCATGAAATTCAACATTCAAAAACCCAAGATCTACAACCTCAGATTGGGTAAGATAACAGTAAAACCCTTTCACATATGAGGGAATGAAAGAAAAAGCAAAAAAAAAGGTCACCTGAAAGCTGATACGACTGAGAAACACCAAGATATTGACTATAAGTATCGGATCGAAAGATATATAGAATGAAATTAAATCAAAATCTGATCTGAATGGGGAAAAAGAAAAGAAAACCAAATTTGGTTTAATGCGGGGGCGGAAAAGTGGAGGAAATTAATGCGAGCAAAAATTGACTCGTTTTTAATATGTGATTTTCCGGCAGGTTTTACGCCGGCGGATCATGTGGCAAATGCTTGAAAGGAATCAGGAAAATGGACGGTCATGGTTTTATCTTATTTATTTCAATTCTGATCTTGATGAAAATTGTTGGTGGATTGGTTGGTGTCGATTAGGGGTGCAAATGAGACCAGACAGCTCGCGAGCTACTTGAGATCGACTCGGTCAACTTGGAATAGGCTCGACTCGATATACTAACGAGTTGAGTTGAGCGACCTGATACTCGACTCGATAACTCGTGAGATACTCGATAAGCAAAATAATAATAATAATTAGTAATATTATTTTAATTTAATTGAGGATGATGATAATAATAATAATAAACCCAAGTTTTTTTATTTTTTTTGGAAAATGATAGTGTAAAAGACATGGGTAAACTCTTGATGGTGTGTCTAATTCATCCCACATTGGCGGAATATAGAACACAATGCTTTGAACTCCACTATATATAAACCGTTCTCCTCCCTTGTTTTACATCTTTTGTCTTTGTTAAATGGCTTGAGCCTATGTAGGGGTGTAAATGAGACGAGACAACTCGCGAGCTACTCGAAATCGACTCGGTCAACACTCGACTCGAATAGGTTCGACTCGAACTCGAGCTCGACTCGATATACTAACGAGTCGAGTCGAGTATACTGATACTCGAGCTCGACTCGCATCATTTACACCCCTAGTGTCGATTCTTTGTTTCAAATATCTTTATTCTACCGTAATATTAATATTAAAAACGTACTCTTGCAATGCAGTGAGATACATCATGATTTTAATGTTTCATTTTAATTTTTGTTTTTTTGTTGATTTACAGTACGATTTTGGATGGTTTTGAAAAAGTGATAATGTTTTTTTTATAAATTTGTTTAATTTAGGCTTAATAATATAATGTTGTTTATATAAAAAAAAATTAAGTATTTTTTTAGAATTCAATGATTATCTTATATATTTTAGTGAAATCTAGAAAAAATAACCAATTACATATTTAATAATATAATTAAAACAAATTTATAGCACTATAATACTATGGAAATGTCTGCATAAAAGGAAGGTCTTGCACATACCAAATTGGTGGGTGTTAGAAATATTCAGTAGTAATATGTATCTTGTGCTTTGATACTTGTAAATTAAGAGATTTTAAAATATTGCATAAAATGATGGTACTTTGTGCATAATAATTTGTATTTAAGATTTTTTATCCGTGTTTTATAATATAGTATAGATAGATAGACAAATCATGTGCCAAGAAGTGTAGCTTGATCAATTTTAATTCCAAATCCACATATGAATGAAGCGAGAATTGATTCGACCCATCTCACAGCAATATATCTTATTCTAAAGTGCATTTAAGAATAGAAATATCTTTTTACTTTTTCCAGCATAACTCTCATTCTAATCGAAACCCAATCCTATCAATATAATGGTATGATGTGGTTAATATTGTTTCCCATGTTTTTGTTCTCTTGTATGAGTATAAACGTGTGTTTTATGTATAAACGTAATTCTGTATTTTTTACACGTAAAACATTTATTGATGTTTCACCAATAAAATAACACTGTATAAACGCTACATGTTCATATGTGTTGTTTCACCAATAAAATAACATTGTATGAACACGACAAACAAAGTGGTTGTTAGTATTCCACTATATGTATGTTAACAATACATATAAAATTACAACGAATGTAAAAGTAAATAAAATCAACGAATGATTAATACAAATTGAATACAATGAAATCAACTGAAGATAAATGTAGATGAATAAACCGAAGTAGAAATCAAACGACGTTGAGGCTCGTGTGTGACACGATTCCCTTAAACAAATTCGCCGTCTGTTCCCAGGGTACAACAGCGTAAGCAGTATGTACTGCCGGATAAAACCACTTGCTTGAAAATGTCGGAGAGAAAACGTATGCAGAAGAGATTTCAGAGAATGTGTATCGTTCGGTATTCGGTGTGTCTTGGAATGAATCTGGACTCTCCTTTTTATACTCGAGATTGAAAACCGAAGATTAAAAATGAAATTAATCGGTCATTAAAATGAATTATTTGACCATTAATCATATTAATCTTTATAATAATGAGTATCAAAGGAGTTACAAAACGGATTCTGCAACAGTGCATGTCGCGACTTGTCACGCGGGTAAACTCGCGGCACAACCCGCGTGGTACATTGTTTCTCGTCCTCAAGACAGTGCATGTCGCGGGTAAGCCCGCGGCCTAACCCGCGTGGTTCACTGTTTTTTTTTCGACACTCCAGTGCATGTCGCGAGTTGCCACGCGGGTAAACCCGCGGCATAACTCGCCCAATGCATTGGATCAAAATAAAATTTTCGCAAAAACCAAGTTGCGCGAGCACAAGATTTCAGAGCGGCATTCGTGTCCACACACAAGTTCGCCGATTTTAGCCTACGAAAGTCTCAATCGGCACCCCCCCCCCTGCGCACGAGTAGGTGTTGGAGTAAAACCAAACAAAGGACTTGTAAGTCCCTCCCACATTCATGGTTATAAACCACAAAAGTTTTACTCCTTCTTATGTGGGACACAATCCCACACCCACTTGATTTTTGCCAATTTCATCCCAAACACTTAACTTTGAACATCGATATCTCATTCACACATATTCCGTTTTGGACACATAATATATCGTTTCGAAGCTCTCATATAGGAGAACACAAACCCACAAAGAGTTAGATATATACAATACATATACATGTATTTAAATGTGTCCAAAGTTAGTAAAAATCCATATTTTTACTAAAATTTTCCAACAATCCCCCACATGAATGGAGATCGATCTTTGCATACGAAAAGTTCCCTACGGAATTTCGAATGGTCGAATCCTGTATAGGATAGGTAGGTGTTATCCTTTTAACCTTCCCTTGTGAAACACACTTAGCCTCCTAGCTTTCAGTAGACTCAATGTCCTTGAACTGAACTGCCATTTATGTAGGCGACAATACATTTCACACAGAACTCTTCCTAACAAGGTCATATCCTCATAGTCATGTTCATTATGGTCATGAACACTAGCCTGGTTTAGCGAGAGCTGATAGGAATTGAGCCCCCATAATTCCCTTCGAAGCGACCCCACTTCTCTCTCATATAGGTGATTTTCAATAATCATTAAAAGCCATATGCTTAGCCTGACTGTCACTAATTCCAGAATTGGACTAAGAAGTTTATTAACTCCCCCACAGTGACCTCCCTTATTCATACAACTAGGTTGTCCTTTTGAACCCAGATCTTGGGATCTCCAGTCTTCCAGGTAAGGTTTCCTTTGCATGAATTACTCATTCAAGGGCTTTAGTCCCATTCCTCTCGACGACTTATAAACCAAATCTCTACTTAGGCCTTTCGTAAGCGGATCCGCAATGTTATCCTTTGACTTCACATAGTCAATCGTGATAACTCCAGTAGAGAGTAATTGTCGAATCGTATTATGTCTACGTCTAATATGTCTAGATTTCCCATTATAAATTGTACTTTGAGCTCTACCAATCGCCGATTGGCTATCACAATGTATACATATGGCCGTTACTGGCTTAGGCCATTTGGGAATATCTTCCATGAACTGATGTAGCCATTCTGCCTCTTCACCACATTTATCCAAGGCAATAAATTCAGATTTCATCGTGGATCTGGATATAGCCGCACCTCTAAGTGTAAACACATATCCACTTGTCGATCTGGAATCCTTTATATCAGATATCCAATTTGCATCGTTGTATCCTTTGATCACCATTGGATATTTTCCATAATGCAGTCCATAATCACGTGTGTATCTTAGATATCTTAACAATCTAGTAATACTCTTCCAGTGTTTTAAACTGGGATTACTAGTATACCTACTTAGCCTGCTCACTGCATATGCTAAGTCAGGTCTAGTACAACTCATAAGATACATCAGACTGCCAATTATTCTTGAGTATTCCACTTGTGCAACATCTTCCCCTCTATTCTTAGATAGATGTTGACTAGTGTCAATCGGAGTTCTAACTATACTAGTATCTCTGTTGGTCCCGGAGGTGCTTAACAAGTTTGTAGAAGGGGGTGGGGGGTTGAATACAAACACATAATTTAAAGTTTAATAAATTGTTTATTGATAAATCAAACACAATTTATAAGTCTGTTATGGAATAAGATTAAGTAGAACTCAATCTAAACAAACTTAAGAAAACACTAAGAGAGTTGCACAAGAATATAGAGAATGGGGATTGGAGAAGTATAGAAAACAAGGGTTTCTATAAGATAGAAAGATGAAGGCTAGAGGTGAGCATACTCTTCAGATGAAGAGGTAATCTTTCTATTTATACCCTATGCATTAAATGCATGGCAGGGCACTTTACACGTGTCCTTCATTGATTGGCTGAGAGAGTCTGACTTTGGGAGACATGCTTTCGGCCGTATCATGAACAGTGTAGTTGACAGAGTTGTTGTACGAATTATGGCAGAGGTATGTCCGTTCTGACACATCGTACTGGTTGTGCAAGGTAAGACAAAAGGAGACTTGAGGCATAAGCTTCGTGATCGTTTGATCGCTGAATATCTCTTCCTTCAGAGATACAAAGAAGTTCAGCTATCGCTGAAGCTTTTCCTCATGTTCGTTCGCGTATAAGTAGAGTCGTCTTTGCTTCACTGATATCCGCATCAGGTCACTAGTAGACTTGTCTTTGTTCAGTGGTTTCGTCTTCGATTCAGCTATGAACATCTGTTGACGCGAGACTTGTCTTCAGGGATTACATTAACTGTTTACATCAGAGAGTATCAGCGATAACTGAACAGACTCAGTCTGATCGCTGATAGTGAAACACTAATACATATGAAATGTTTACAAGAAAGGTCATCAGCGATAACTGAACAGACTCAGTCTAATCGCTGATGGTGAAACACTAATACATATTAAAACGTAATTTTCACTAAGTATAGAAGAGGGTCGTTATCAAATCACTGAGAGAGTTTTGATCAACAATCTCCCCCTATTTGATAATGACAAAGTAACTGAAGAAAATTACTTTATAGTTCAAAATAATGGAATAATCAGGACTCATAACATACATTTCCCAATTACTATTTTGAGGGATCTTTTACAGTACTGATAGAGTTAAGTACTTCATTGAAATTTTCATTAATTCAAAGATAGAATTACAAGGTATGAAAATTACAAGTGCAAGTGATGGACTAACTACTGTAAGTTTTACTAATAGATTACAAGAAGTAGGAAACTAATCTATCAGCTATCTAAAGAAGACTTTGGAGGATTGATCATATACTCAGGTATTTCTTCTCCTTTTTGCCTTCGTTCAGAGGATTCTTGACTGATGATTGCTTTGATTGGCTCAGCAGAAGGAGAGAAGTCACACCATAAGCACAAGAGATCCTTGAGATGACTGATGGGACAGATAGGAATTTCAGATACTCTTTAGAATCTGAGCTCTTCCTCATCATCTCTGAAGAAGATTCCAAAAGGTTCTTTAAGAACTTGTCCTGCAACATATGGTCCACCAGGGGGCAGAGATAGATCGAGAACTGAAAGATCAGGAGGAGGACCAAACAGAGCTTCTCTTGAGAATTTGATGGAGGTTTCATTTCTTATCACAACGACATTTTCAGACGAGGAGGAGACAGGCTTTCTTTTGATTTGCTTTGGCTTAGAAGGAAGAGCAGATGGCACCTTTAGGATTGCAGCGACTCTGTTGATGAGAGCATCATTTATCCCTTCAACATAGCCTCTATAGATTGACTTCGATTTCTTCAGCGCATCTTTGAACTCAAGCCATTCCATGTAGCCGAAGCTTTCCAGCTTTGAAACGAACATAGCCTTGTAGCTTCCATCCTCTCTGGTAATCTCCATAGTGACAGAAACTTTGTCCTTCTTCTTTCTCCCTGAGATAACAACTGCTACGATCTTCATTGGGTCAGAGCGATAGTCGATTTTATGCTTGCACCAATCAACTGAGTTATCGCTGCCCGCTAGTTCTTTTGAGCGTTCCTCTTCAATCTCTTTCAATAGAGCAGCCTGGACTTCCACTGGTTTGTTTTTCAGCTTCTTGTCTTTGACTTGAGAGGACTGAATTTTGAGTGCAAGAGAGGCATCTCTTTGACAATCAGCTATCAGCTTCTCAGCCCTGACAGATTCTTCGATTTCAGCTTCAGTCAGGAACTCTAGATCTGTTGATTGAGTAGGGACCTTCAGTCGTTGTTTCTCTAGATGAGAGACCAACTCCGTTCTTCTCTTCATCTCTTCCTCTGACCAGTGAGATGGTCTAGAGGCCTTCCTGGATGTTGCAGAGATTCTTCTTCTTCTTCATCTTCTTCATCAATATCATTTACAGAGATTGGGATTATTTCTTCATCAGCTATAGGAGCTGGAATTATTTTTAGTTCTTTACCCTTAAGCAGGGGAGAGAACTGGTTGGTCAGAAAATAGAAAGAAACAAAGTTAGTGTTTATTTTGGGAAGAATGAAAATAAAGGCTAGAAGGAAACAAGGGTAGGGAATCTATAGTAGGATATGGGAACAAGTGAAAGGCATACCTGAGAAGGATTTTCCTCAGATAGTGAAACTGTCTTTAGGTTTCCCTCAGCAACTGCACCCTTGGATTTGCTTTGGGAAGGGGTTCCTGAGGATGTTTCATGACTCCCCCCTGCTGTGACAACTTCTTTCGAAGTTATCACTGAAGATGTGATGGCTGCAGAATACCATAAGGACTGATCTTCTTCTTCATCATCATCTTCTTGATGAGGTTGCTCTTCCTCTTGATCTTGAAGATCAAGATCTTCTTCTTCTTCATCCTCCTCCTCTTCTTCTTCATCGACTAAGTCTTTGAAAGAAGGAGGGGCTTTGTCAGCAACCTTCTCCCCCTCAACATGAGAGGGAGGTTCTTCCTGTTGAACCTCAGCAGCAGCTTCCTCTTCCTCTTGATTTTCTTCAGCATCCTTCTCCCCCTCTTTGTCATTATCAGCTAGGGAGAGATCTTTAGGTTGAGAGGAAGGTTGTGCAGCAGCCAACTTGCGGACTTCAGCCTCCAGACTTTCCAGGCGTCCTTTAATCATAGGGATATCCGAAGTAGCCTGATGAATGAATTCAACAGCTACGTTCAGAGAGGTGCGATCGTCCGATGTGAAGGAAGGGGAATGAGTCGGAGCTGATGCATTCATCTTGTCAAGGACTTGCTGAAGAAGAGTTGTGCAGGAATCCACTTTTGTGGATAGAGCATCAAACTGTCGCTGAGTATCCTCCTTTACTTTGACAATCTCTTCTTGAAGAGTGGAGATTTGAGAGGCTTCAGCTTTGGTGGAACAGGTAACTGTCAATGTCTTCAGCTCTTCATCAGCAATATTAACGACGCTGGTGGTGTCGTTGAGCGAGGTGGTGAGAGAATCCACCTTGACTCCCAAACTGTTGACATTAGCGTCAACAGTCACCATACTAGGACCTGAAAAAAAAGTTAGTTTCTGAGTAACAGACTTATATGGATAGGTGGGAGGTGTATTTGGGGGTTTAGGTATACCTGAACGTTCAAACAAATTGAAAAATTGCATGTCTCTTTCAAAGGTTTGAGCATCAGGTCCTAGAAATGCAACATGAGGTTACTGCAAGTGAGATGAAAGGTTAGAGACCAAAGAGATGGGAGAACTAGTAACAGGGATAGAAGAAATTTGGGGTTGAGAAGGTACCTCAGTTGATTGAACTGAGATTTCAGGTTGAGTCACTGTTGTTGTGACAACGACCGAGATCGCTGGCACGGTTGATGATGTGAGTGCTGAGGATGTGGAGGAGAGAACCACGAAATCATCCAAGGAAGTTTGTCGAGAAACTTCCTCAGGCCTTGAACTAGTGGCGCTTGTCTCCTTAGTCACTTTGGCCTTCTTCGAAGGACCAAAGGAACTAGCTGATGGGCGTTTTGAAGTGGTGGTAGCGGCAGGGATAGCAGAAGAAGGAACCTCCTGCGTGGCCGCTGAAGTACAAGAATGGAGAGAGAGGCGAGAACGTAGGGTAGAGATACTTACCTCGTTGTCCAGCGGTTTGACCTCTAGTGAACGATGACCCACTTTGGCAAAGAAGCCATCAGGAGTAGTGGGGTAAGAGTAGGCGTAGAGAAACTTCAGATATGCACAGATGAACCGTACATATGGGATCTTGGGATCCCTCTCTATCTTCTCTATCTTTGATCTGAGATCGTCAAAGATAGCGGTGGCAAAGTCAAAGTTTTTACCAGCAATTACTGAGTAGGCCATATGGAGCTGAACCTTGTTGTCCTGATCAAGTGAACCACTTTTCCCACTCATGCACTGAATGAAGTGAGAAAAGATAAAGTTTAGCTGAGAAGGCATGTTCGGCTTCTTGATAAGAGTCAGCCGCTTGTTGGGGATAGTTGTTCGTGGCTTGTTGTCCCAACAATACTCCATAGCATCCAGAAACTGGATGAGTTCAGCGTCAGTGGGCAGAGCGTCAAACCCACTCTTGGGTTTGTCAGGAAACCTGAGAGCCTTCCTCAAGCTGAAAGTGGTCATCATTCCTGGTCCTAGGTTAGTGCAGAAAGAAATGGTAGGAACCTGGTCACCTTTCTTGTTGGTGATGGTGGATTTGTCGGCTGTGAACCAAAACTGTTGAAGTAGAGTTTTGGATGGCTTGGGATCCACATTTAGAGCGTAAGCAATGCAAGATTGCTTCAGGAATTTTGCAGCATCCACAAGGTGTGGGTATTTGATTCCATCGAAGTCTAGGTGTCCAAGATGGTTGTTCTTGGGGACTTCAGAGTCAGTGATGGCGAACTTGACGTTCTTAGAAGCAACAAGAGCGGATTGAGCCATTTCTGAATATGGAAATAAAGAAGAGTAGAAGAAAAGTTTAGTCTAAAAATAAAGAAGGTTTTACCAGTTTCTATTTGAGGAAAGAAACATAGAAAAAACCAACATATTTGAAGATTAAAACGGTGAGAAAATCAAAGGTTTTGAAAGAATAAAATAAAAAAAATGATTTTATAGGATAGAAAATCTTATAGAAAAACCATAATGATGGAACATACATGGAGTTTATTAACAAGATTGAAATAAGAAGATGATCAAAGTAACCTGGTGATCTTGAATGAGGATGATGCAGATGCTTGAAATTGCTTGAGAGAGAATTTCTTGAGAGATAATGCTTGAGAGAGAATTTCTTGCTCAAGAGGATTTCTAGAAAGCGTAAAATGATAAGAATGGAAAAACATTCTTTTTATACGTTTTAGAGTAGGAGAGAGAGAGAGAGGCGGGAAAACAAATGTTCATCATGACATGGACACGTCCCACGAAGTTGATTGGATAGAAGGGCAACGGACGAACGTGTCAGAAAAAGGCATGTCGTGGATTGTCAGTTCAAATGATGTCATAGGAGAGAGAAAAATGTTTCATTTTTCCTTTTTGAAATTATCTCTGAAGAAAAGTCAGAGATAGGTTTTCCTTTGAAAGAATCCCTGATAAAAATTTAGAGATTGATTTTTATTTCAGAAGGATTACTGAAGAGAAAAGTCAGTGATAGATTTTGTTTCTCAAAAAGCTTTTAATCATTTGAAGAAAACTTCAGTGATCAAAGTTTTATTTTAAAACGTCTTACTGGCCGAAGATTCAGTGATTGAGAGTAAGAGAACATACCTGAGAGTCAGAATTTTAATCAGAGATTGAGTAAGAAAGGGGAACTTATAATCACTGACATAATGCATGAACGCTGAAGATTTACTCTTCGAGATTCAGCATTCCAAGCTCACTGATGAGAAAGTTGAACCTTGTCTCATCAAGAGGTTTGGTGAATAAATCAGCAAGCTGATAGTCAGTAGGGATGAAATGAAGTTCAATATCACCATTCATCACATGATCTCTGATAAAGTGATATCTGATCTCTATGTGTTTCGTCTTTGAATGTAGCACTGGATTATTTGCTATAGCGATAGCACTAGTGCTGTCGCAATAGATTGGAATCTTTGATAGCTGAAAGTCATAGTCTAATAGTTGATTTCTCATCCATAAGACCTGAGCACAACAACTTCCAGCGGCTACGTATTCAACTTCAACTGTGGAAGTGGACACTGAATTTTGCTTTTTGCTCGTCCAACTTACCAACTTTCCACCTAGGAGTTGACATCCACCAGTGGTGCTCTTTCTATCGAGTTTACAACCTGCAAAATCACTATCGGAATATCCAGTTAGATCGAACCCTGAGTCTTTGGGATACCAAAGACCGAGGTTAGGAGTTCCTTTCAGATATCTGAAAATTCGCTTAACAGTGATCAGATGGGATTCCTTGGGTTCAGATTGATAGCGTGCACATAAACAAGTAGAGTACATAATGTCAGGTCGGCTCGCTGTAAGATACAGCAGGGAGCCTATCATTCCTCTATAGGCAGTGACATTAACAGGTTTTCCAGATGGATCTTTGTTAAGTGTCAGAGGAGGTGCCATAGGAGTTTTCATCGCTGAAGTTTGTGTAAGATCAAACTTCTTCAGCATATCTTTAACATACTTACCTTGGCTGATAAAAGTACCTTTGTTAGATTGTTTGATCTGAAGGCCAAGAAAATATGTCAGCTCACCCATCATACTCATTTTGTATTCTTTCTTCATTCTTTCAGCGAAGCGAGTACACAGAGATGGGTTAGTAGAACCAAATATGATGTCATCGACATATATTTGTACAAGAATTATATGACCTTTTATCTTTCTGAAAAATAACGTATTATCAATTTTGCCACGTTCAAAGTTTTCAGAGATAAGAAAAGATGAGAGAGTGTCATACCAAGCACGAGGGCTTGTTTGAGACCATAGAGAGCCTTATCCAATTTATAAACATAATTTGGATACTTAGGGTCATAAAACCCTGGAGGTTGTTCTACATAGACTTCTTTATTCAGCTTTCCATTTAGGAACGCTGATTTTACATCCATTTGATAAACAATGAAGTCTTTATAAATTGCATAGGCTAAGAATAGTCGAATTGCTTCGAGCCTAGCCACAGGGGCAAAGGTTTCATCATAGTCTATGCCTTCCTCTTGTCTGTATCCCTGAGCAACAAGTCGAGCCTTGTTGCGGGTTACAGTTCCATGTTCATCTAACTTGTTTCTAAACACCCATTTGGTGCCTATAACAGTTTTGTCAGATGGTCTAGGAACGAGATTCCAAACTTTGTTGCGAGAAAACTCAATCAGCTCTTCTTGCATAACGCTGACCCAGTTTGGATCTCTGAGGGCATCATCAGCCTTCTTTGGCTCTATTAAAGAAATAAAATTGACAAAGAGACATATATTATCTGAACTTCGTCGTGTCTGAATACCTGCATCGGGATCACCAAGAATTTGATCTATGGGGTGATCTCTGGTCCATCGCTGAGCAGGAGCATGATCGCTCATTTCAGAGGTTGGATCAACAATGGGAATGTTCACTAATGAGGAAGCTTGAGGCTCATCAACTATTAACTGTTGAGTGTCAGACAAACCATTGTTTTCTGAGAGGTGTTCAGACGAAGATGGATCTGATGGAAGTAAGGTGTTTAGAGGCTCTGTTGAGATCCATGTGTTGGATTCAACATTAGGAGGTATGATGTTTGGATCATCATCAACAGCTGGAGGATTTGAATGCTGATGGTTTGAGAAGAAAGGTTCTGTTTCTCTGTAATGTGAAAATATCCAAGCATTTAACTCTTCATTGTCAGCGATTGGTTTAGAGTTCGCTGAGCGAGTTTCATCAAAAGTGACATGAATTGTTTCTTCCACAGATTGTCTTCTCTTGTTGAAAACTCTGTAGGCTTTGGAGATGGAGGAATATCCTAGAAATATTCCATCATCAGCTTTTGGGTCGAACTTTCCAAGCTGATCTTTGTTGTTTAAAATAAAGCACTAACAACCAAAGATATGAAGAAAGCTGATAGAAGGCTTTCTTCCATGAAAAAGTTCATAAGCTGTCTTTCCAAATCGATTTACTATCAGCGATCTGTTTTGAGTAAAACATGCAGTATTTACAGCTTCAGCCCAAAATTGAGTAGGGAGGTGAGAATCGTTGAGCATTGATCTAGCAGCTTCAATGATAATTTTGTTTCTTCTTTCAACGACTCCGTTTTGCTGAGGTGTTCTCACTGAAGAGAAGTTATGAGAGATTCCCTTGTTCTCAAAGAAAATGTTCAGAAAACTGTTTTTGAATTTAGTCCCATGATCACTTCTTATTGAACGAACAGTGAGATTATTCAGCACTTCCATCTTTTTAACAAAAGATATTAGTTCTTCTGGAGTATCACTCTTGCAGCGAAGAAAGATAACCCAGGTGTAGCGAGAGTATTCATCTACAATGACAAGCGTATATTTCTTTCCAGCTATTGATTGGATGTTGACAGGTCCAAACAGATCCATATGTAAGAGCTGAAGAGGACTTGTCACTGAGGAAACTTGTTTAGACTTGAAACTAGCTTTTGTCTATTTTCCTTTCTCACATGCTGAGCAGAGAGATTCTTTAGCATATGAGTGTTGAGGAAGACTAGAAACCAGTTCCTTAGAAGAGAGAGAATTCAGGGTTTTGAAATTTAGATGAGAGAGCCTTTTGTTCCATAGCCAGTTGACATCAGAAGAGGCTTTAGAGAGAAAACATACGTTTTCAGTGATAGTAGAGTCCATATCTATTACATAGACATTTTCTCTGCGATAACCACTGAGAGCAAGTTTTTCTTTCTCAACATGCTTTCTTGGAAAAGCGAACTTCATAGTCTTTATCACATAGTTGACTGATGCTCAGAAGATTGTGCTTCAGTCCATCTACATAAGCGACTCTTCTGAAGGTAGTTGTCCCATTGCTGAGGACACCAAACCCTCGGGTATATCCTTTTCCATTTCCACTGAAGGTCACAGAGGGACCTTTCTCTTCCTTGTATTTAGTGAGCAGGTCTTTTTGTCCAGTCATATGACGAGAACATCCACTATCGAGATACCAGATGCCCTTTGATCCCTGCACACATAAGGAAGATTAAGCTTTGTTTGGTACCCACTTTTCAATGGGTCCTTTGGGGTTAGTGGAGATGGAAGGTTCAACAATCTTCACAGCAGATGAAGATTCAGCTTCAGTGGTAATCTTCACTTTGGTTAATTTCTTAACCTTAGTGGTATTCTTCACCTTGGTAGATTTTTCAGCTTTGATGACCTTCTCAGCCTTGGAGGCATTCATCTTCACTTTAGCTGATTTATCAGCTTTAGTGGCAGTTGTACATTTGCTTGCAATATGGTTAGTAAATCCATAGTGATAGCATTTTCTATATTTGAATGTGGTTTTTGGACCAGAAGTAGAAGGTTTTGAGAATTTAAGATGAGCGGGTCCAGCTCCAAGAATGCTTTTCTCATGAGATCTGGGAGGAATTTTTATTTCTTCAGATCTCTTAGGCTTAAGATCAATCTTTAGCTTTGGAGGACAGAGAACAAAGATTTCTATCACGGAGCTAGACGATTGATTCGCTGAAGGTTTAGAGGGAACTTTCAGCTTTGCTTTCTTGGAAGCCTTCTGAGGATGAAGAATGGATTTTCCTTTATCCGCAGACTTAGAGCCTTTGGATTTTTCCTCAGGGATAGAATTAGAAGAATAAGGATAAAACTGATTATAAGAAGTGTCAGAGATAGAAGTGACAAAAGTTCCAAACTTAAGCATGGAACAGTCTTCTTTAGGCTCATCCTGTGGTTTCCAAAAACCAAGACCGGTTTTATCACCGCCAGGAGTTTGAGCGTTTATTATCTCAGTGATCTTTGTTGAAGAATTACACCATTTTTTAACAGTAGCCTTTTCTGCTTTTAGAGCAGCGATGGCTTGTTCGCGTTCTATGCTGATGATTTTATTTACAACAACTTGATCTTTCAAACTTTCCTCTAAAAGAGTCAGTTCTCTGATCTTTTCATGGCATTTTTCCAGCTGTTCAGTTAAATCATTGTTTTTGCTTTCAGCTAGAGATTTGCCGTTTAGAGCATTGTAAAGATCAATCGTCAGCACATCAACTGCGCGACTTCTCTCTGATTCAGGTAGAGAGGGGTTAGTAGAGATAGATACCTGAGATGATATATAGCTCATAGAAGTTTCAGTAGGTTCTTCCACTTCTTCTTTAATCTCGGCCATGAGGCAAAGATTAGCGACTTCTTCTTCATCAGAACTTGATTCTTCTGATTCTGCCCAGTCATGTTCTTCAGCAATGAGACCTTTACCTTTTCGCTTGTAGCTTTTCAGCTTTTGATATTTCTCTTTCAGCTTTAGTGTAACACCCTCAATAACTGATAATAGCAACTTATTTTAAATTTTCTAAATACATCAATAAATGAGTCATCTACAGCCACGTGTTTAGATTCAACAACAGAACACATATACCATCTTATACAAACGGACTTTAAGAGATGGGTGCTACTAATACCCATGCATAGTCACTATCTCCAAATTGCGGAAGGCTTCACCGGATACTTACTTTCGAATCTAGCTAAGGCTCTACTCTTCATAGGACTGCTAGAACCACTTCCAACTGGAACCAGATGCACATGCCGATAAATAAAAAGGTTAGGCTTAACGCCTAGTGAGCTCAAGAGTTTTCATTAGAGATATATAAAGCAATAACTTTAAGAACATTATTTAAAAATCATGATTTCCAAAATGTAATACATTTGATTTGAAAGCAACCAAACTGAAATACATTAAATCTTAAAACAATCTCCTTTCCAACATTCCCCCTTTTTCGTGATTAAAACATAAAGCATACGCCTCTTTAAATAAAGCCAAAACCCAAAGCGTTCGTAAAACGTAACTGACATCATAATGATCAAACACTGAAAACGTAGATAACTCCAACTTCAAAAACACTCCCAATAACTCGAATGAATCTCAATAACCAAAACCTTAAAACATAGGTAAATACCCATACTCGAACGTCTCCGAAAACGTGGATTATAAAACTCCATAACCCAAAACCACACCTATTGGTTACGGGGAAGACCCGATTACATTGTACGTGACGGAACACAAAGTAAGTCACATAGTTATGTAGTAAATCAAAACATGTGGGTTACACATAAAACACCCACCGAGCTCAACTACTCCAAGTCTATCGCCCGAAAACATCAAGTCAACCACTCCAGGTCTATCCTTGAGAGTTCCAAAACAGGGGAACTCAGACACCCAATGGAATTACACCTTACTGTTTATGGGACGCTGCCCGACCGTATAGGCCCACACCTTACTTACCATGGAGCCTGATGCCTATTCCGTGCCAAATGGTGAACCAACTTCCCAAACGGGGACAGAGGAACACCGTGCCTATGGATCCATTGCAATAACTAAAGCATTACATGACTCAAAAACGAATGAACCAATGCATTCAAAACATGTCATGCTCAACTAATATGCAGTAATTGCAGATTATAACCAAACACTCAACATCGAGCAATTAAAACAGGCAAGTGTCCTCAAAACCCAACAAAATCTAAACCGAGCCATAAGCTCAACAAATCCAAAGACCCAACGTCGAAATTCATAAAATGAAATCAAATATAAACAATTCCTACTTATATAAACCCATGCTCCAAAACATATAGTTAACTCCTGTCACACCCCGCTAAAGCGGAAACACGAGGCATAACAGCTCCGATGTCATAGCACAAGATTATAACATACCCACATTTACTTAACTTTCAAAATACATTACATTTTTAAGAACATAGTATCGTCATTGTTTACAATTCCCAAACTTAAAATATAATGATACACATAAAGCAAAATAATCTTGCTTCAAAATATGAAGTGCGCTGATAAAACATCATGGAATTACCTTCTTGATTCCTGAAAAGCATGAATAAAAACCAAGGTCAACTACAAAGAGTTGGTGAGTTCACAGGTTTTAAATATGCACAAATCATTTTTATATGCAAGTTGACATTTGTAAAACATACGTATAAACCAACTTCAATTCTTTGATTCATGAGCACCACAATTTAATTTCTTTATGATAAGTGTATGCAAAGACAATATTACGTTGAGCCACTACTAAGCCGTCCCTGACCAATTTCAACGCCCCCGATGAACTAACTCAGCGGTGGTTCATGCCACATGTTTAGTCATCTTCTCTAGTATAGTGCACCCCTGCTCGTCAGCATTAAGGTGGGCTTGTCACACCAAATAGCGCTATCCACTAATACTATAGGCCCGATTTTCTTCGAGTTAATAGTAGTGTCGCGGGGTCTTAACATTAAAAACTCAACACATCAATTGCATACTTATCATATAGCTTATAATTCCAAATGCTTTAAACAAAGCCTTATAAATTGCCAATTCGCAATACTTTCAAACAATTCTCATGAATCTTTAAATACGCAATTTAAACATGCTTTCCACCCCAAAATCAATTAAAACGATAAAAGTGGGGCTGTGAATACTCACCTTAACGAAAGTAACGGTGAAGCTTTACTTTAATACTTATGGAATTTTGTCACGCCCTTAATTTCCCTATACAAGAGTTGCCATAAAGAAACACATTAATGCCCTATTCCGATGTCCAACCAATATGTCCAATTGTCCTATGAAATGCCATCATATAAGTTTCTTAGTCCATATCCATCTTTAACTATACAAAGTTCCAAAATACAATAAAACAAAATTTAAATTTAATAAAATTACCTTTCTGGATTCAGCATATGCTATCCAGAAAGTTATCCGATAAAATCAACACGGAAGCTTAACTTCCCAAGATAATTATTTAATCACAAATTTTGTGATGATACTATAATATGTTTAGAATAAATCTGCATTTTTTTATAATTTTTGAATAACTTTTGATACTTCAAATAATTTTTACAAAATAGAGTGTCACTGATTTTCGGATCAGTGACATACCTCACTTGTAACAGGCTTTTGAGGTATCAATTCTTGGAATTAGACAGTGATCCATATATGGATGCAAACCTAACTCAAAATCCTAACATTTGGAAAAAGATTCACTTATTTTGGATGAGTAATGAGGGATTTATGGTCTCTACAAGATAGGTGTATGAATCTGTCTTCACTGGACAGATTACACCATTTTCTTGTAAAATCTATTTAAGTGCCCAAAACAACTCCAAATTCAGTGTTTTCGGACTTTTTAGAAAGCTAACACTCTAAATTAAAGTTTAGAAGCAAAAACCCCGAATTTGGACATATGGTTTGTGAGTTGTGCAAGCTAGAAGTGAATTCCATTTTCTGGACAGATTCTAGAATGAAGTTAATACTATTTTAAACCACAAAATAATGATCATTAGACATGGTTTTTGGATATAAACCATGTCTTCACTCCTCATTACATAATAAACTAACTTATGCATCATGGATTCATTGCAATCAAAATGCTCATCCACATGCATGCATGAACATAACACCAAATAAAATGACATTAACACTATTGTTAAGTTCTTAATCATGTGGAACTTGGGAAATTCCTTCATAAGAACATTTTTATACTAACATTTCATTGTAACAAGAGTCAAAAACTCACATTATATACATCAAAGATAATCCATCTCATCATCAAAATTTCAATCACATGCAAGACAAAATAAACACTAAATTTATGATTTAACACTATTTAAAAACTCTTTAATCATATGAGATTGAACAATCTCATCCTAAGAGTTTATTTATACTCAAAATTGATGTAAATGCATATATTTCAATCCAACATTATTAAAATTTTGTGGACCAAAAACCATATTTCATAAAATTATCCTTTCTTGATAAAATCCCAAAATAATACACTTGGAAACCCTAGTTTCATTGGAAGATCACTCAATGGTTCATTAGCAAATATATTGATACTAATGTATCCCATTTCACTTCCAAAACTTGGGTTGTACCTCATTTACATGAAAAGATATAAAATACACAAACTTTTTGATAATGAACTTGAAAAATGAGAGTGTTAAGTGATTACCTTCACAAAAGGAGATGAAGACTTGAATTCTAACTTCAAATTGGAGATGGATTCTTGATTGGATTTTGATTCTTAGCAAAGAGAAGAAAAAATGGTGTGGTGGTGGTGGTGGCTTTCGGCCGAAAACAAGAGAGAAGAGAGGGAGAGGAGGTGAAAAGTTAATCTTGAAAATGAAGAGTAGTTTTAGTTTTTAATTTGGTTTTTAATTATTAAAAATAAATAAAATATGGTAGAATTAGGACAAGTGTCCTAATGACTCACCAACACAAAAAAAAAAAAATTTATATCATTAATTGAATTACTAGTTTAAACTTTAAAATATCAGATATATTTGAGAACCGAAATACCCGATTCTCAATATTTGCTAAATAAATGACAAATTTGAAAATTTTGCAATGCAAGAGAAATTAACATTCTGATTTTTATAATTTAAGGATTTTGGACTTTTTATTCACTTATTTGGCATTTCTGGACAGTGACGGTCAGATGCGGAACTGTTCCGGGTTTTTAACGCAACTTCTAAATTTTTCGGGAAACTTTTTATCTTAAAGGCTTTTAATAAAAATTTAAAAGTGACAAAACTTATAAATTAATCTGAGGGTGCTAACCTCAATATTCAGAATTTGACAGGTGTCACAGTCTCCCCTTCTTCAAAAAATTTCGTCCCGAAATTTATGACTGATATTTCTGGACAGGTTTTTCATTAAACAACTTAGGATACTTGCGTTTCATGAAATCTTCTCTTTCCCAAGTATATTCAGGTCCATGACGTGAATTCCAACGGACCTTTAAAATTGGAATTTTGCTGCGCCTAAGACGTTTAGTTTCGCGATCGAGAATCTCGATAGGTTCCTCTCTAAAACATAGGCGCCCATCAACTTTTACTTCATCTGGGGACACAATCATTGATTTGTCTATCAAACATTTCTTTAAATTTGACACGTGAAAAGTGTCATGAATAGCACTTAACTCTTGAGGTAGACTCAACTTATAGGCTACTGGTCCAATTCTTTCCAGAATCTCAAACGGACCAATATATCTTGGACTTAGCTTACCTCTTTTCCCAAATCTGATCAATCCTTTCCATGGTGATACTTTCAAAAGAACTTTGTCACCTTTTTGGAATTCTAATGGTTTTCTGCGGTTATCCGCATAACTCTTCTGACGATCCCTTGCAGCTTTGAG
The DNA here is from genome assembly GCA_954870635.1 of Arctium minus. Lineage (NCBI taxonomy): Eukaryota > Viridiplantae > Streptophyta > Magnoliopsida > Asterales > Asteraceae > Arctium > Arctium minus. The sequence goes on along the minus strand of OX941080.1, from coordinate 99,426,807 downwards.
TCTGTCCTTGATGATTGATATTTTATCGGTGGTTTCTTGTATAATGTCAGGCCCAATCAGTTGACTATCGCCAATTTCCACCCAACTAAGTGGAGATCTACACTTACGTCCATAGAGAGCTTCGTATGGCGCACATTGAATGCTGGTGTGATAGCTGTTATTGTAAGAGAATTCAACTAACGGCAGATGCTTATCCCAGCTTCCTCCAAAATCTATAGCACACGCGCGTAGCATATCTTCCAAAGTTTGAATGGTCCTTTCCGTTTGTCCGTCTGTCTGTGGATGATATGCAGTACTCAGATCCAACTTGGTACCCAGTGCTTTCTGAAATGCTTGCCAAAATCGGGAGGTAAAACGACTATCTCTATCAGAAATGATAGATAAGGGTACTCCATGCCGAGAGACAATTTCGTCTATGTACAACTGTGCCAATCTTTCTATTTTGAAGTCCTCTCTTATAGGGAGAAAATGCGCAGATTTCGTAAGTCGGTCCACAATGACCCAAATTGCGTCGTTCCCTTTTCCAGTCCTGGGTAGTTTGGTGATAAAATCCATAGATACCTGATCCCATTTCCATTGTGGTATCTTAGGTTGTTGAAGAAATCCAGAAGGCTTTTGATGCTCTGCTTTGACTTTAGCGCAAGTCAAACATTTACTTACAAATTCAGCAATGTCCTTCTTCATTCCCGGCCACCAATAATATTCCTTCAACCCTTTGTACATTTTATCGGCTCCTGGGTGAACCGAATACCTTGATCGGTGAGCTTCTTCCAAAATAGTTGATCGTAGATCATCAACCTTTGGTACCCAAACTTTATTCTTGAAATATCGTACTCCATCTGATTGTGATTCAAACTCTTTTTCCAAATTATGCAAAGCTTCGCAACAAAGATTTTCTGCTTTCAATGCTTTCTCTTGAGTTTCACGAACTTGTGTCTTAAGGCTTGATTGGACCAACATTCCCAAAGCTCGTGTCCTTGTTGGTTTTACCCTTTCTTTCCTGCTTAATGCATCTGCTACCACATTAGCTTTACCGGGATGATACTTTATTTCGCAATCATAATCATTAAGCAGCTCAACCCATCTCCGCTGCCTCATGTTCAACACATTTATACACATAACACAAAACCATGCATATCTCCAAAACACAAATTGAAACACATTTATACTCAAAATCTACTTCCATAAAATAAATCATTAAAATACCAAAATACATGATTTATTTATCATAATGCCCAAAATCCCAAAGATGTGTGCTAAATGAGTTTATAAAGTAAAACACCTTTAAAATAACCAACTTGTCAGCAGTTAACAAAACTTATCAGCACTTAACAAAACTTATCAACTGTTAACAGTTTCGTGTAAGGCACAAAACACTTTAAAACAAAAATTTTGGCATGTACACCGTTTTCACAAATCAACTTGAATTCACCTTGCTAGATTTAGGCTAAATCTAGATTTTACCCCAACTTCGGCTCCTTTGAAGAACACTTGAATCCACAAGCAAAACCTTCCAAAACCTATATTCACAAGTTCCCAACCATGAATATCCACATTCAACCATTTAGAAACATTCTCCCAAACATTATACTAAAAACCCCAAATGAGATCAAAACCCTAGTTTCTCCAAAACTTATCAAATTCGAGATTTGAGAAACCAAACACTGGGGAAACATCAATGGAGCATTTATAACATTAAATCAAGAAAGCTTACCATGTAAGATGATGAGACTTTCCGAGAACACCCAATCCAACTCTTCCACCCGAGCTCCCAACCGATGAACTTGAGGAGAAAGATGAAGACGAAGGTTTCGTGGTCCAAGGCCCCAACTAGATAGATGGTGAAGAATCATGTGGTTTGGGGAGAAAAACCCCCAAAATGGGTTAGGGTTCGATTTTGGGGTTTGGGAGAGAAAAAGGAAGAAGATAGAAGTGAAAAATGAGAGAAATGGTGAGAAATTCGGACATTTAGGGAACCAGTGGCCGCGGGCGATTATGCCACGCGATAGTGACATTGTCACTATCGCGAGGGCACTCTCGCGGGGAATGTACCACGAGTGGTACACCCCCAGCGATTGTGCCACGCGATAGTGACACATGTCACTATCGCGAGTCACAATCGCGCGACACGTACCGAGCCCCGAAAAGGTCGAAACTCGAGATTCTCGCATGGGTCGACTTAAGGTTCGAAAGCACAACATTTCCCACTCAAAAGATAGACGGAAGGCGGAGAGATAGCCAACGAAGGATGGAGCTTGTTTTACGAAAAACCGGGTGTTACAATCCTCCCAACCATGAAATGATTTCGTCCTCGAAATCTAGGTTCCCACGAAACCTTACCCACAGAAAGATTGACCTTAACCCGTCTGCCAGCACCACTAACACGACCCTTACACCGATACTCACCTTTGCTGCCCCTCTTGGGCACATTATACTCATAACCGAGCGAGCACTTAACTCTCTAATGTAACCTCTTACCCACAAGGTTACGGTCATCTCCCAACCTTGGGTGACAATTACTACCTTCAGGTAGCTAGTGGCCTCAACTTCCCACCGACCAATTCCTTTCGAAATACACGGTTCCGAACCCAAAGCCAAATATCATAACCAATCTTCCAAAATCCTCAGATTTCAACTGATCCATTCCCAATATCTTTAAAGATATTCTTCCAAGGCGCACCTATGCGCCCTTCAGGTGACTGGTTAGCCCCCGATTTGGTTAGCACTCAACTTCGTTCCCACACCAACCTCACAACATTCCTAAAATAAAATCTTTATCATTACGGAAATGCTTAAACACATCGATACTTAATCCTCAACACCTACACTCCTTTCAGATTCCATCACCGAAAGGTCAAAATTTTCCATGATCCGACCGGGATACTTCTAAACATTGCAAGATCCGATAACCTCAAGAAAATAAGTCGACACCTAGGGCTAAACGGTGACCTCGAAAACATGGACATCCCGTCCCAAAATCCCATTCCAGACGGATAGCCGTACTAAGGTTGACGCTTAACTGAGTGCTAAAATTTTCAACTCATGCATTTCTAACAGACGGACCACAAGAGTTTCCTTAGATCGTGAAGCCCACTAATACGGTACACCATCAACATAAATCATGATGCCACCCCGACGAGCAATTCACCAAAACGAACCCAATCTAATCGCCGATAATCACCTAAGACCTTATCTCGCAAATTTACCGAAGCATAGATATCATCTCTTAATCAACTAGGGAACAAAATCTAATACCTCCACTATTCAAGCGTGACCCGATTCAAAATTTGAAACCCAAACTCAAGATCGACCACAAGTCGGATCATCCGACGCTTCAAATCCCAAGGACTCCTCTAGTCCCTTTATTATTGCTCCTTTCACGACAGGGGTTTAAATCTATAGGCCTAATGAGTTCAAGGTTTTCAACTAATATGCCAATTTAAACTCTTATAAAACTTTTAAATACATAAGTTTTATAACACTTAACCGTACAGTGAAAATACACTATCGTTCATCAGATAGGTTTCAAAACTGGTTACCAACACTATGCATATAAAACCATTTCAAAAATCCTTTAACCCTTACTTACGCTAATCATGACAGTAATAAGGATATACAACAAGTTTTTTTTTCAAATGGACCACTATGGTCCCAGTTCGCATCAACATACTCCATACGTGGGAAAATAATTTTGTGTGCCGAAACAGTATATAGCGAGGCAGTTGAACAAAACTCCCAAGAGACAAGTGACGTAATCGAGTTCTCAAAATTTCTCATTCGACTATATAAAGATATGGAATAAAATTCCCAACAAGACCCACATGCTGAGTTCGTTTCTCAAAACTTAGCAACACAAAATATGCATGCGATTGGTCAACATACAATAAATTTAAATCAATTTTCAAACTTTAGGTCGTACAATGAAATGGTTTTGTCCGAAAATAGTGGCTACAATGACATGTACACCGATAACTCACTTAACGCATTGCAGAATTCATAACAGTAAAATCAACAACTGAAATACGTTCAAAGCGAAAGTTCAATACGAAACGACATAAACTTTTCATATGCTTACTCACACCAACAATTTAAAACAACTCGAAAACCATGTGGCATACAACGAGCAACACTTGTATAAAAACCAAAAAGAGAAATCACATAATATTGAAACTTACCGAAATAACATATGGGATAATACCTATTAACAAAACTCTCAAAACGTCTCTTACGGTTGCGAAAATACCGATGCAAAACTCGCATGAGACAAAATATTAAACGAAAATTTATAAGTTAACGCACACAATAATGCAAGTATACACCTCTCAAATTCAACAGCACGACGCCAAAATGTCGAAAAAATAGAATTCCGTAAGACCCAATAAAACCTTCCATAAAATCCAATGAAACCCAACGATGCTCAACATCATATGGTGCCAAAACCGTCGTTCTCAGAATCAAATAACATGAAACAAGGTCATGACTAAAATGTCAAAGTTCCAAAATTTTATCTTTTATCGCATCTGATAAATGTAAACGACATTTTTCACCAAAACCCGCATGAGACTCAACGCTTCAATAAAACTCGTAAACTTACACGCAAATAAAATTAAAACTCACGCAATTCAAAATACACTCGTGAGTAGTAAAGCGTCATAAAATAACGTTTCATGAATTCAATGTGACTCGCACCGACTAAAATTCCAAAGAACATTTCGACTCAAGAACATAGGGGCAACTCGTCCTTTAAAACCTTAACATACGTGGAAGAGATCCAATTCCAAAGTCAAAAATTCCACCGTTATTTCCCCAAAAACCCAATTAACATTAAAACACGAATATTACATTATCCGGAAAAATAGTGCCAGATGCGAAACGAAGATAAAGAGACTTTCAATAAAATTGCAACCACGTGCAACAAAACAATTTTATGCATGCTTAAGCTCACAATTTAAAATCTGATAAGTGTTGAATACTTTACCAAGGCTTCATAGTATGACTCATCTTATGCTTCGAAAACATGAGAAACAATTGATGCAACTTATTTTAGAAATAAAATTGTTGTGCATGACTTGGTCGGCACTCAACATTCCGAAATCTTTTTCCTAAATTTTCCATCATACTATTGTCATTCGGGTAATCAAACCTCTTAAGGCAATCATCGAAAATTCCATCGGTCCATCTTACGATCTCTCCTCGAATAATGTAGATTCCAAAAGTCTACGGTTTTAGTTCGTCCATTCAATCCGATCCGAAACGGTCCACTCAATGCTATCCCCACGCTTACTGTCATTTCAAGCGTTGAATACTTAAACAATCGACTCTTTATAATGGTTACTTATTCAGAACTTCTTCACTACCCTAACGGTTATCGTACCAAGGCAGTTCAGGCATACTTATGTAACTCGTAAGCTCACCATAACACTGGCCAGGTGCTATTATGAACGTACCATACATGATCATCCTGGTCATTTTCGGCGTGATTCCCGTTCCTAGTGAATCCACTCACCTCGAACCATCAAATCTTAAAGTGCCTAATGGGGTGATCTCACACTCAAACACTTAAAGTTACGCTAGTTTGAGTCTAGGCATTCTAAAATCAATACCTAAATCTCTCAAACTCAAGCTCTGATACCAACTTGTAACACCCTCAATAACTGATAATAGCAACTTATTTTAACATTTCTAAATACATCAATAAATGAGTCATCTACAGCCACGAGTTTAGATTCAACTACAGAACACATATACCATCTTATACAAATGGACTTTAAGAGATGGGTGCTACTAATACCCATGCATAGTCACTATCTCCAAATTGCGGAAGGCTTTACCGGATACTTACTTTCGAATCTAGCTAAGGCTCTACTCTTCATAGGACTGCTAGAACCACTTCCAACTGGAACCAGATGCACATGCCGATAAATAAAAAGGTTAGGCTTAACGCCTAGTGAGCTCAAGAGTTTTCATTAGAGATATATAAAGCAATAACTTTAAGAACATTATTTAAAAATCATGATTTCCAAAATGTAATACATTTGATTTGAAAGCAACCAAACTGAAATACATTAAATCTTAAAACAATCTCCTTTCCAACATTCCCCCTTTTTCGTGATTAAAACATAAAGCATACGCCTCTTTAAATAAAGCCAAAACCCAAAGCGTTCGTAAACCGTAACTGACATTATAATGATCAAACACTGGAAACGTAGATAACTCCAACTTCCAAAACACTCCCAATAACTCGAATGAGTCTCAATAACCAAAACCTTAAAACATAGGTAAATACCCATACTCGAACGTCTCCGAAAACGTGGATTATAAAACTCCATAACCCAAAACCACACCTATTGGTGACGGGAAACACCCGATTACATTGTACGTGACGGAACACAAAGTAAGTCACATAGTTATGTAGTAAATCAAAACATGTGGGTTACATATAAAACATCCACCGAGCTCAACTACTCCAAGTTTATCGCCCGAAAACATCAAGTCAACCACTCCAGGTCTATCCTTGAGAGTTCCAGAACAGGGGAACTCAGACACCCAATGGAATTATACCTTACTGCCCATGGGACGTTGCCCGACCGTATAGGCCCACACCTTATTTACCATGGAGCTCGATGCCTATTCCGTGCCAAATGGTGTACCAACTTCCCAAACGGGGACAGAGGAACACTGTGCCTATGGATCCATTGCAATAACTAAAGCATTACATGACTCAAAACGAATGAACCAATGCATTCAAAACATGTCAAGCTCAACTAAGATGCAGTAAATGCAGATCATAACCAAACGCTCAACATCGAGCAATTAAAACGGACAAGTGTCCTCAAAACCCAAAAAAATCTAAACCGAGCCATAAGCTCAACAAATCCAAAGAACCAACGTCGAAATTCATAAAATGAAATCAAATATAAACAATTCGTACTTATATAAACCCATGCTCCAAAACATATAGTTAACTCCAAAGTAGTTTAGATTGGGACAATTCATTTTCCAAGTGAGTTTACAATAGTTATCCTTTCAAAACGTCCCATAACACAAAACCATGCATATCTCTAAAACATAAATTGAAACACATTTATACTCAAAATCTACTTCCATAAAATAAATCATTAAAATACCAAAATACATGATTTATTTATCATAATGCCCAAAATCCCAAAGATGTGTGCTAAATGAGTTTATAAAGTTAAACACCTTTAAAATAACCAACTTGTCAGCAGTTAACAAAACTTATTAGCAGTTAACAAAACTTATCAACAGTTAACATTTTCGTGTAAGGCACAAAACACTTTAAAACAAACATTTTGGCATGTACACCGTTTTCACAAATCAACTTGAACTCACCTTGCTAGATTTAGGCTAAATCTAGATTTTACCCCAACTTCGGCTCCTTTGAAGAACACTTGAAGCCACAAGCAAAACCTTCCAAAACATATATTCACAAGTTCCCAACCATGAATATCCACATTCAACCATTTAGAAACATTATCCCAAACATTATACTAAAAACCCAAAATGAGATCAAAACCCTAGTTTCTCCAAATCTTATCAAATTCGAGATTTGAGAAACCAAACACTAGGGAAACATCAATGGAGCATTTATAACATTAAATCAAGAAAGCTTACCATGTAAGATGATGAAACTTTCCGAGAACACCCAATCCAACTCTTCCACCCGAGCTCCCAACCGATGAACTTGAGGAGAAAGATGAAGACGGAGGTTTCGTGGTCCAAGGCTCTAACTAGATAGATAGTGAAGAATCATGTGGTTTGGGGAGAAAAACCCCCAAAATGGGTTAGGGTTTGGTTTTGGATTTTGGGAGAGAAAAGGGAAGAAGATAGAAGTGAAAAATGAGAGAAATGGTGAGAAATTCGGACATTTAGGGAACCAGTGGCCGCGGGCGATTATGCCACGCAATAGTGACATTGTCACTATCGTGAGGGCACTCTCGCGGGGAATGTACCACGAGTCATACACTCCCGGCGATTGTGCCACGCGATAGTGACACATGTCACTATCGCGAGTGACAATCGCGCCACACGTACCGAGCCCCGAAAAGGTCAAAACTCGAGATTCTCGCATGGGTCGACTTAAGGTTCGAAAGCACAACATTTCCCACTCAAAAGATAGACGGAAGGCGGAGAGATAACCAACGTAGGATGGAGCTTGTTTTACGAAAAACCGGGTGTTACATTTAGGTACTTGTCATCACTAGATCTTCTCGAGGTAGAAGGTTTGAAGACTTTCTTTGACCTGCACTCACTTGCAAAGTGTCCAATCTTTTCACAGTTATAGCAAGTAGCAGAAGCCTTATCAACAGGGGTTGATTTTGGCTTATCAGTGAGAGAGAGAGGCTTATTTCTTTTGAAATTGCTCTTTCTTGCAAATCTCTTGAAAGAGTTTGTCAAGAGTGCTAAGGATTCATCAAACTCTGAAAGATCAGTGTCTGATATATCCTCAGATTCAGAATCTAACTCAGTCATAGTAAGAGTAGATTGCTGAGATGGAATTATCTCTGAAGAGACTAAAGCAACAGGAGTGCTTTTGGAGTCTTTAGAATCTTTTATAAGATTCTTCTTCAAAAGGTTTGATTGCTCATAGTTGAGCAATATTCCATACAAGGTGCTGAGAGAAAGAGAATTTAAGTCTTTTGTCAGCTTGAGACATATTGAATAACTGTCCCAGCATTCAGGAAGACATTCTAAGAATTTTGTTAGGACCTCAGAATTAGAATAGGTCCTGCCAACGGTTCTTAGATCAATGATTAAGCAGTTAAACCGCTGATGAACATCAGAGAGAGATTCATTCTTACCAGCGATGAAACTTTCATATTGTCTTACCAAGTTAATCTTTCGAGTCTCTTGGATTTCAGTGGTGCCTTCATATTGAACACATATGGTTTCCCACATTTCTTTAGAAGTTTTAAGATGCATGATGGAATGGAAAACTTCATCAGGCAGAGCCATAGAGATAATGGTCTTTGCCCTTGCATCGATACCAACCTTCTTTCTGTCCTCATCACTCCATTGTCTGATTTCCTTAACAATATAGCGTTCAGGAATAAATGGAGTAGTGGCAGTAGCTGGAACGACAACTATGAATTGGACAGGTTCATAGGGTCTGTTTGCTACGTACTCATGTATAGTGGGATCTGCACCTTTAAGAAATAGCATCATTCGATTTTTCCAGAGAGAGAAGTTATCTCTGCTAAATCAAGGAGGTTTAGAAAGTGAACCATTATCATAGTAGTTTATGTTTGTGTTAAGTGCCATTTTAGAATAGCAAGGAAGCAAGATCTTGTTTATCAGATTAAACAATCTACTCTGATACCACTTGTTGGTCCCGGAGGTGCTTAACAAGTTTGTAGAAGGGGGGGGGGGTTTGAATACAAACACATAATTTAAAGTTTAATAAATTGTTTATTGATAAATCAAACACAATTTACAAGTATGTTGCGGAATAAGATTAAGTAGAACTCATTCTAAACAAACTTAAGAAAACACTAAGAGAGTTGCACAAGAATATAAAGAATGGGGATTGGAGAAGTATAGAAAACAAGGGTTTCTATAAGATAGAAAGATGAAGGCTAGAGGTGAGCACACTCTTCAGAAGAAGAGGTAATCTTTCTATTTATACCCTATGCATTAAATGCATGGCAGGGCACTTTACACGTGTCCTTCATTGATTGGCTGAGAGAGTCTGACTTTGGGAGACATGCTTTCGGTCATATCATGAACAGTATAGTTGACAGAGTTGTTGTACGAATTGTGGCAGAGGTATGTCCGTTCTGACACACATCGTACTGGTTGTGCAAGGTAAGACAAAAGGAGACTTAAGGCATAAGCTTCGTGATCGTTTGATCGCTGAATATCTCTTCCTTCAGAGATACAAAGAAGTTCAGCTATCGCTGAAGCTTTTCCTCATGTTCCTTCGCGTATAAGTAGAGTCGTCTTTGCTTCACTAATATCCGCATCAGGTCACTAGTAGACTTGTCTTTGTTCAGTGGTTTCGTCTTCGATTCAGCTATGAACATCTGTTGACGCGAGACTTGTCTTCAGGGATTACGTTAACTGTTTACATCAGAGAGTATCAGCGATAACTGAACAGACTCAGTCTGATCGCTGATAGTGAAACACTAATACATATGAAATGTTTACAAGAAAGGTCATCAACGATAAATGAACAGACTCAGTCTGATCGCTGATGGTGAAACACTAATACATATTAAAATGTAATTTTCACTAAGTATAGAAGAGGGTCGTTATCAAATCACTGAGAGAGTTTGGATCAACAATCTCCTTCATTGAATTTCTCAAGAATCTTGTCCACATAATGTGTCTGATTTAACACCAGACCATTTTGGGTTCTTGTGATTTTTACCCCAAGAATCACATCCGCTAAACCCAAATCTTTCATGTCAAATTTAGATTTCAACATATCCTTTGTGGACTTTATCATTTTGTGATCACTGTCAATGATAAGCATATCATCAACATATAAACACAAGATGACATATCCATGAGTGGTGTCTTTCATATAAACACACTTATCACACTCATCTATCTTAAAACCGCTTTCTAACATGGCTTGATCAAACTTTTGATGCCATTTCTTTGGAGCTTGCTTTAGGCCATACAAGGATTTAATAAGTTTACAAACCTTGTTCTCTTGTCCCGGGGCAACGAATCCCTCAGGCTGCTCCATATAGATTTCTTCTTCTAAATCTCCGTTTAGAAAAGCAGTTTTCACACCCATTTGGTGAATTTGCAGATTTCTAATGGCTGAAATAGCTAACACCAATCTAATGGATGTTATTCTTGTCACCGACGAATAAGTATCGAAATAATCTAGACCTTCCTTTTGTCTATATCCTTTGATTACTAATCTCACCTTGTATTTGTCAATACTGCCACCAGCTTTCATCTTTCTTTTAAAGATCCAACGGTAACCTTGTGGCTTACAACCCAGTGGTAGGTCCCATTTGGGGAATTTGCAGATTTCTAATGGCTGCAATAGCTAACACCAATCTAATGGATGTTATTCTTGTCACCGACGAATAAGTATCAAAACAATCTAGACATTCCTTTTGTCTATATCCTTTGATTACTAATCTCGCCTTGTATTTGTCAATACTGCCATCAGCTTTCATCTTTCTTTTAAATATCCAACGGTAACCTAGTGGCTTACAACCCAGTGGTAGGTCCACTAGTTCCCATGTATGGTTTTGTAAGATAGATTCTATCTCACTCTTGATGGCTTCTTTCCATTGTGGTCCTTCCGAAGACATAACCGCCTCACGATAAGCCTTAGGTTCACTTTCCACCACGTAGGTGAGAAAATCAGGACCAAATGATTTTTCAACCCGAGCCCGTTTACTTCTTCTTCCTCAGATAGAACTTGTTCATCCTCTCGAACAATTTCTTTATCCTTAGAAGATGAAGTTTGATCTTCCTTGTTCAAACAAGGAAATACGTCTTCAAAGAATGAAGCATTTCTTGACTCCATAATTGTATTCTTGTGTATCTCGGGATTTTTAGATTCATACACAAGAAACCGATAAGCACTACTATTTTGTGCATATCCAATGAATACACAATCCACTGTTTTAGGTCCTAACTTTTGTACCTTAGGCGGAGGTACAACCACTTTATCTAGGCACCCCCACACTCGTAAGTACTTGTAAGATGGTTTTCTACCCATCCAAAGTTCATACGGTGTCTCATTTTGTTTCTTGCGGGGTATCTTATTCAAAAGATAATTAGCCGACAAAATAGCTCCCCCCCACATGTTTTGATTTAAGCCAGAACTAATCAACATGACATTCACCATCTATTTCAAAGTGCGATTCTTTCTCTCAGCAATACCGTTTTGCTGAGGTGAGTAGGGTGCTGTGAATTCATGTCGAATTCCATTGTTAGAACAAAATTCAGCAAACGGTGAAACATATTTACCTCCCCTATCACTTCTAACGACTTTGATTTTCTTATTAAGTTGATTCTCAATTTCATTTTTATACAAGACAAACTTGTCTATTGCTTCATCTTTACTCTTAAGTAAATATACGTAGCAATATTTCGTGCTATCATCGATAAACGTGATAAAGTATTTGTTCCCACCTCTAGTAGGAATTGATTTTAAAACACACACATCAATGTGAATTAAATCAAGGGGTTCGGTTTTCCTTTCAATCGATTTGAAAGATGTTCTAGTAAGTTTGGATTCTACACATGTGGGGCACTTGTGATTTGAGTCTATATCAAATTTTGGTATGGAGTTTAATTTAATTAAATGTCGAATGGAATTAAAATTTACATGTCCTAAACGGCCATGCCAAACATTTTGAGATTCAAGCAAATAAAAAGAAGTTGCTTTATCCATTCCATTGACAACAATTACATTCAACTTGAACATGCCATTCAAGGCATATCCTTCACTCATATGCATACCACTTTTGGACAAAACATATTCATCCGACTCAAACACTAGTTTGAAACCAAACTTGTTTAGCAACCAACCCGAAACGAGGTTCTTTCGAAGCTCCGGGATATACAAAACATCCTTAAGCTTGAGCTCTTTCCCAGAGGTCATCTTCAAAATGACGTCTCCAATACCCTTGACATCGGCGGTGGCGACATTTCCCATAAAGAGCTTTTGCCCATCATCAACATCCTTGTAGGTGTTGAAGTTTCTCTTGTCATGAGACACATAACGGGTCGCTCCGGTATCAATCCACCATTCTCTAGAGTTTGCAACAATCACAATCAACTCCGAGACCATAGCCGTGAGATCCGTGATCATTCCTACCACACACTCGTTCACTATCGTGGAAAACAAATTTCAAGTGAACGCAATCTCTATCTGTTTACACAAAACAGAAAAGGATTTAAATCAAATACAAACTCGTTTTAATAATTTGTTTACAAAATCAAAACAAATTCGATTTAGAATCCTTTTTCCACAAAATCGAAACAAACTCGATTTTAATAATATTTTTCCACAAATCGAAGCAAATTCGATTTATATTTTATTTCCACGAAATCGAAACAAAATCGATTTGGAATTTTCCTTTACAAAAACGAAACAAGCTCGATTTTAGATTCTTTTCAACAAAATCGAAACAATATCGATTTAGAATCTTTCTTCACAAAATCGATACAAGCTCGATTTTCCAAACTGTTTACAAACAGTAATTATTTAAATCGACAAATACGATTTAAAATATGTTTACACAAAACATAAAAGGAATTAACTCGAACCAAAGTCGATAGAAATTCTTTTTCACATAAAACGAATTAAATCGAAACAACTCGATTATCTATCCGTTTATATAAGGAATTAAATCCTTATACCCTTAAATCGAGACAAAACTCGATTCGTATCAAATCGAAATAAATTCGATATAAAATCTGTTTACACAAAACATACAACCAATTGAATCGAGCTAAACTCGATTCGATTCACGTGCACAGTTAGTATTACGAAAACATCTGTTTACACAAAACAGAATACGATACCACAGTTTCTATCTGTTTAGAGAAAACAGATAACGAAAATTGTATCGAGACAAACTCGATTGGAATTTGTTTAAGAATGTTAGTATTCCACTATATGTATTTTAACAATACATATAAAATTACAACGAATGTAAAAGTAAATACAATCAACGAATGATTAATACAAATCAAATACAATGAAATCAACTGAAGATAAATGTAGACGAATAAACCGAAGTAGAAATCAAACGACGTTGAGGCTCGTGTGTGACACGATTCCCTTAAACAAATTCGCCGTCTGTTCCCAGGGTACAACAGCGTAAGCAGTATGTACTGCCGGATAAAACCACTTGCCTGAAAATGCCGGAGAGAAAACGTATGCAGAAGAGATTTCAGAGAATGTGTATCATTCGGTATTCGGTGTGTCTTGGAATGAATCTGGACTCTCCTTTTTATACTCGAGATTGAAAACCGAAGATTAAATATGAAATTAATCGGTCATTAAAATGAATTATTTGACCATTAATCATATTAATCTTTATAATAATGAGTATCAAAGGAGTTACAAAACGGATTCTGCAATAGTGCATGTCGCGACTTGCCACGCGGGTAAACTCGCGGCACAACCCGTGTGGTGCACTGTTTCTCGTCCTCAAGACAGTGCATGTTGCGGCATGGGTAAACCCGTGTGGTTCACTGTTTTTTTTCGACACTCCAGTGCATGTCGCGAGTTGCCACGCGGGTAAACCCGCGACATAACTCGCCCAATGCACTGGATCAAAACAAAAATTTCACAAAAACCAAGATGCGCGAGCACAAGATTTCGGAGCGGCATTCGTGTCCGCAAGTCGTGCCCAAGCACAAGTTCTCCGATTTTAGCCTACGAAAGTCTCAATCGGCACCCCCCCTGCGCGCGGGTAGGTGTTGGAGTAAAACCAAACAAAGGACTTGTAAGTCCCTCCCACATTGATGGTTATAAACCACAAAAGTTTTACTCCTCCTTTCTATGTGGGACACAATCCCACACCCACTTGATTTTTGCCAATTTCATCCCAAACACTTAACTTTGAGCATCGATATCTCATTCACATATATTCCGTTTTGGATACATAATATATCGTTTTACTAAAGTTTTCCAACAGTGGTTTCATGGTTTCTAAGTTTTAGAAGGTTTATATTTAACTTGTCCTAAAGATGATTTTGGGTTTAAAATGATGATCAGACATAAATGTAATTAAAAATTGTTGGCTATAAATTAAATGAACCACAAATGCTACTACCATGATCCATGAAGCTAATTGATTAAAAATAAATTGTTAATGTTACGTCATATTTTTTTTGGAGTGAATTGTGGATTTGGTCCTTGTGCTTTGATACTTTCTTTTATTATGGTCCCTATAGTATGTTTATTGTGGATTTGGTCCTTGTGGTATTCAATTTATCTTGGCCATGATCCCTCTGACTAACGCATCCATTAACTCCATTAAATCAAGGACCATTTTAGTCATTTTGCCTAATTTGTGTCTTTTTATGATAAGAAAAATAAAAAATATATATTTTTAACACACACACACATATATATATACACATATCAAAATAAATAAAGTAGGATGTTATTGTATGACTTGATTCTTTAATTTTTTTTTTAAAAATTAATTATATTAAACATGATATAATTTTATTATTTTATTGTAATGGTGGAAAAGGATATGGTTTTATTGTTTTAATGTAATTAAAATTTTAATTTAAACAAACTAGATCATAAAATTATATCTTATTTTATTTAGAGCTAATAACATAAGATATGTTTTTATGATTTGATTTATTAAATTAAAACTTTAATCTTGTTAAAGGCGATATAATTTTATTGTTCTTTTACTATCATCGTAACAAACAATCTTATTATCGATATTTTGACGCCAAAATAATTGAAAACCATTTAGAAATAAACTCTAATTTTATCATCTTAAAATTAGAGGTTTCAATTTTCATATTTTTTTTCAGTCAAAAAACTCAAAATCAAATGTTTAGATTTTAGCGAAATAAAATATTTAAATTACGAACATTTTAACACACAATAAAGTGTCCACAATAAAATTAACAAGTGTAATAAAGTAATAATTACACATTTCTAAAATCGTGTGCCTTTTTTATTATGAACATTTATTTTGGGACGGAAAAAGTACCGAATAATGATCAAGACCATGTCGTATCTTTTTATTGATGGATGTTGTAGTTGATCTTCACTATTTTCTAAATTCTAACATGTTTTCATGTTGGTGTTACCTGACATATGATGCTCTATGTTTTGCCTTGTGGTTGTAGGTTAAAATATTTGTAACTTAAATATTTTATTGTGTTCAAATTTAAACAGATGATTTTGAGTTTTTTTACTGAAAAACAATATGAAAATTAGAACCACTAATTTTAAGATGATAAAATTAGAGTTCATTTCTAAATGATTTTCAATGATTTTGGTGTTAAAATATCGATAATAAGCTTGTTTGTTGCGATGATAGTAAAAAAAAATTATATCGCCTTTAACATAATTAAATTTTTAATTTCATAAATCAAATTATAAAAACATATCTTATTTTATTCGCTCTAAATAAAATAAGATATAATTTTATGATCTAGTTTGTTTAAATTAAAATTTTAGTTACATTAAAACAATAAAACCATAACTTTTTCCACTATTACAATAAAATAATAAAATAAAATTATATTTAATATAATTTTTTTTTTAAATTTAAAGAATCAAGTCATACAATAACATCCAGTTTTATTTATTTTGATATCGTTATATATATATATATATGTGTGTGTGTGTGCTAAAAATATATTTTTTATTTTTCTTATCATAAAAAGACACAAATTAGGCAAAATGACTAAAATAATTCTTGATTTGATGGAGTTAACGGAGGCGTTAGTCAGAGGGACCATGGCCAAGATAAATTGAATACCACAATGACCAAGTTCACAATAAACATACTATAGGGACCGTAGTCAAAGAAAATATCAAAGCACAGGGACCAAATCCACAATTCACTCTTTTTTTTTGTGATGTAACACTAATTTATATAGAGAATTGTATGCTATAATTTCTTATAAAAGTATCTGTAATAGAGTTTTTAGTTTTATTTTTTTGTTGTAACAGCATCTCAACTCAACAAATTTAGTGGAGACATATAAGTCAAAACCCTAATATGGTATTCGTAATGACTTATAAGAATCAAGGTTCTGAATAATTGTATAAATTTAATGCGGATATATAAGTCAAAAAATATATTACAAAAATTAATAAAATAACATTTGAAGAAATTTTGATACAAAAACTAGGGTTATTATATAAGAACTCAAAACATGTTGCCAACTTAAAACCCTCCACTATGGTAGTTATTCATAAGAACCCGCACTTTTTCGTTATAAGAGGTTTTTATTGTGAATACTCTTATATTTAATTTTTAATGTCAAATCAAGTTTTTTGATGATGTTTGACATATTTTTATAAAAAAATTACCTGAGTTATTCAATTTTTAATATTTGTTATAAAAATATATTAAATTTAATAAACTGTAATTATTAAATCGTTAAATTATAAATTTTTTACTAAATGACAAATTATTAATATTAATATTTTAACAAAATAAGATTATAAAATATCGAATGAAGTTATTTTCGCATCATTTTTCTTTTCTTCTTCTTCTTCTTCTAGTCATGGTGGAAATGTACATTTGCGTCAATTCGATTATCATCTTTCGATATTCACGTTTGTTCTTTATCTTCTCTTTGTTGGTTCTTTTTTCTCATATTGTTCTTTCAAGTTTATAATGAATTTTCTCATTAGCTCTACTTTTATTGTCTTGATAATCAATTGTCATTCCATCGTGTGTTGTCGATTCACTTGCAACAGTTGACAAAAGACTTTTTTATCTTTATTTTTAGAAGCTTTTCTTCTTGGTGGATGATAACTCGATGTTTCCTTCGGAATTAAGTGTTTGTATTTGAAGAAGATGATGTGAACCAACCATCTATAGTATTCTTATTCTTTTTTGACCCCCGATCGTTAACAACATCATCATCTTTTGAAAGACCCTTGTGGGCTCCTCAACTTTTCTTCTTCATGCAACACCATTTGAGCATGCAAATAATTAAATTCTTCACTCTCTAATGAACCATATAATTCTAATGTTATATTTATTTTATCTTCTTTGTTCAACCCACTTTCACAACGGTTAAGAATCTGTTCATAATACCCCCACAAACTTTGAAACACTATGATTCATTCTATAGCAATGACTCATACTTGCTTGACAATTTCGTGAAGCTTGACAAGTTTGGTTACGATATATCGTATATTGTTTTATATGATTCCAAAAATTTGTTGCACTTTGATCAACACCAATTGTTGTGTCTTTACTTACATAGAAATATGTCACCCGATTTTGTTCATCGACTTCTTTCTAAATTACCTCCACTTGCTCTTTGGATTGATGACCTTGATGTGGTTGAGTAAGATTTTAGGTGAATGATGAAAATAGTTACATGATGCTGTGAATGACTCGTATAAATTGGGAGTTTGGTACATTAACATTGGTAAATTGGTGGGGTTTATTTTAGAAGTTGTTGCTTCACAAAATATATAGATAGCACATGTTTTTGTTCTTCTAAGTAGCTTAAATGATATCATGTGTTATATCGTTATCTTGCCTTCAACGAAGTCTTGGAGGGAAAGCAACAAAAGTTAACTTCTCTATCAATGATGACAATTGCAACTTAAGATCTGTTTGGCAAACTAGATGATAAGATACTTGTTGGTTGATAAGCTAGTTGGTAGTTGAAATGTTAGTTGATAAACTAATCATGTTGGGAAAAAAACAAGCTGATAAAATGTAATATGAACAAAAATATCACATGTTAAAGTTTTTTTTTAGTTAATTGTAACATTACCTAATATATTTAATTAAAACAAATCAATTATAATATATTATGTTAATTAAAAAAATTAGATGATAAAGAAAAATTTAGTAATTTAATATAACTACAATTTGATGATTGACAAAGTGCTCACAGTTAACTGTTGAAATATACACATTATTATTAGATGGGTGGATTTATATACTTTATAAACTCATTTTCTTTTCAACCATAAGGGTTGTGGCGTGCTGGTTAAGACCCTGGGGATGTGGTGGAATATCCCAATATCTCATCTGTCTAGGGTTCGAATCCAGGCGTACACAACAATTGTGGCCACTGAGGTTTAAACAAGGCTGATGTCTTACAGTCATAATTTTTCAAGGGATTAGTCTAGGCATAGCCTAGGATACCCTTCCAAAAAAAACTTATTTTCTTTTCATACAACGTCAACAGTTTGCTAATCTTTAAAAAACAGTTGCTTTTGCAATCAAATATTATTTTTCTTTGATCATAGTTAAATTGATTTTTGAAGGTTTCGGGAAATTCCAAATCTTTATTAGGTGCCACCATTGAAATCTTGTCATATCCCAGTTCCAGAGCAATCTGAAAATCAACCAAAGTCGTCTTCTTTACACTCTTAACCATGGCTTGCTTGAATTTTCAAGCTGCCATATTGAACTTCCTTTTTTTGTCTGAATAACTTTTATTATTTTACCCAGAAGATTCAGAAGATCCCATGGGTGAGATTCATCAAGTTGTTCGCACAAGACATAAATTTTGTTTTGAGCTCTTTCAACCGTATACTCCAGTTATGTACTTCTCTTCTATGCAAAGTTTATGGTCTTAGTTTGTGGCACCCTTCTGATATTGTTATTTGACCATACGTTCTTTGGTGGTTGAACCATTTTCGAGTAACGAGCTTGAATACTTCCAAAATCTTCATGTGAATAGATTGGGTGATTGGTTGTTTTCTCTGTATTCTCTTCTTCTTGGTATAAGTATCTATGGACATTTTCCATAAATATAGGTGTTGGTTCCCATATTTTACTTTGATCAAATATAAGTAAGAGTTATGAGCGGAAGCTTGAAAGTATATTGAGTAAGATCAAACACAGTAGATTAAGAAAGATAAATGGATCAAAGAAATACGCCAAAGATCATAGCCATTTGTATATAAGTATTTCAGGAGATAACAATAAAGAACACCAAGAACATGCAGGTACTAGGTGAAAAGATCTCACTGAAATTCTCTATCTCTCAAGATAGTACAACTGCACGAAATATGGTAGTGGAATGTTGTGTGTGTGCTTGTCCTAAATGTGCAGGCTTGTCCCTTATATATAGCCTAAATCAAGAGGGTTAACATACTGACCAATCCTGAGGTGTCAGGTGTAAAGGTAAAACATCCGCTTTAGTGCTGACGTGGCAAACTTGATAGGTTATTCCACACTTGAGAGATTTGAGCATAGTTGGACTTCAGAGCAGAGGTCAGAGGGGGCCTTGGTGCTCTGGCCAACTGGATCATCTTCTGGTTAGGCGTCCTTTGGTATGGGTCTCTGATAGACCAGTTTCTGAAGTTAACTTGGTCTTCTAAAGTAGTCTCTGGTGTCTCTGAAGCCTCTCTGATGCTTCAGGACTTAGTGAATTTTCAATACTTTTACATTAGAGATACTTGGGGCTAACAATCTCCCCCTAAGTATTGAAAATTAGAAAAATGAAAGTACATACTAGCTACAAAGACAAAGAGGAGGAAGTCACCCTCTTGTAAATTTTTTACTAGGAAAGGAAGTTATATTACAAGAAAATTGAAAGACAAGTTAATCTGTTACATCCTCTCATTTACAAATCCTATGGGATTTCATAATGAGATCTCCATATTCAAGCATTGAGTTGATCTCCATTATGATTCTCTGAGTTATCTCTGTTGGCACTTGGGTTGTCTAACTGCTTCACGAAAATTTTTCTTTGAAGTACCTTAGAGTCAAGGATGAGTACTTGAACGAGTTAGAAGCTCTAAATAGTTTCTTCTTGTGCTCTTCATCCTTGTAGACAAACCCAAGGGGCTCTGCAAAAGCAGTCTTGCTGTGAATCTTCTCCAGATCTTCAAGATGTTCATTTGAAACAATCACAGAAAGTTATTCAACTCCAAGCTCCAGGGCAATCTGAAAGTTCGTCCTTGACCTTAATTCCACGTGCTTCTCCATTGCCATCTTCACCTCACTAAGCCCCACATTGAATTTTCTTCCCTTATCAGCCTTGTTGTAGAAGAACCCATGCAGATGTGTCAGATCGTATGGATTGAGTTTCACCAGATCGTTGTCATTAAACACCCAGATCCTGTTGTTGGCTCTTTCCACAGTGTACTCTAGGTAGTGGATCTAGTTGTAGGCATAGTTTCTGAATTTCACATCCAGAACCCTTCTGATCCCATCTTCAGAATAGACCACTGATCGCTCTTGAGTCTTGACTCTGATGAAGCGAGCTCTGATCAGGTCAACAGTTTCATAGTTAAGTCTGAGGTTCAGAGGCCTTGTTATGTTGGCAACCTAATCTTGATCTGAGTAGAGGTATCTGAAGATATTCTCGTTCATTATAGGTTCTCTAGGTCTAGAAGGTTCAACTTGAGCTGGATTTATTAAGGACGCCATCTGTTGGGTGATCTCTTGGACCCTGTCTTCTTTGGCCTCATTTAGCTATGCTTCAGGTTTATCTTCAAAGAGATCCCTCATCACATATGTTTGTCTTTCTGGTGAAGAGAAGGCATCCTCTGAAGATGTTTCTGAATAATCCACCAGTTGTGGATTATCAGAGTCATTACCTATTAGGTTGGCTTCAGAGTTGGTGGCAATGACATATGGAATATTAGTGGAAGGAATTGGTACAACTGGGACTTCTGGAACCGCTACGGCTAGGAGTATCACAGGTACTAGGGACTTCAGAATTGTAGGAGGTTGGTCTTCAGCAGAGGTGGTGTTAGTGCAAATATTGTTGTATTCAAAATCATGAAAGCTAGAAGTCAAAGTCAAAGCCTCAAATCAACCTTCTTAATGTAGAAAGTCAAAGTCTTTAGTTGTAAAGGTCAATGCTTTGTAACGTGTTTAGTTTCCTTGCTTTGTAATCCTTAGGTATAAATACTCTTTGTCTTTGTAATTTGTAGTGTACATCATTTAGCATTTAATTGAGAGATCACATTGTAGAGAGAGAGAAAGAGCTTTTAGTGAGAGAAAGTTGTAATTTGATTTCATATCAATAATACTGTGATTTGTGGTATAATCATTGTGAATGCACTTGCATTTGGGACACACAATTGGTATCAGAGCAAGCAAATTATCAGAAAAATTGATCAAATTCGGCAAATTTTTGTTATTTTTGGAAAGTCACAAGAAAGTCACCGTTGAAATTTGAATTTGTTCATTTTTTAGTATTTTGGAGTTGAATTTGATTGTATTGTACTCGAATTTTGTAATAGAACATTTCTTGTTTGTATTATATTGTCTAATTCACAATAAATAGTGTGAATTTTCGATTTTTGTAAAAGTTTTATTCGAAAACTTGTAAAGACTGTGTATTGATCGAATTCAGTTTTGTGGTTGTTTTTAGTTGAAATCATCAACTAAAGAAGTATTCAGAAACACATCTGGGATAGATTTGCAGAGTTTGGTATTGAAATTCGAAGAATTAATCGAGTTATGGCCAAATTCAGAATCTGAGTTCGACTTCTCGTTAGATCTGAACTTGACGCAAGTTCATGTGACTTGACGCACGATTCATAAGGTTGTCGCAATATTCGAGAATTTTTGGTGATTTTGCTAAGTTTGGAAGTCGCAAGGTTTTCTTGACACAAAAGGAAGCATATGACAAGTACACTTGACGCAAGCCAAGTGTTGCGTCAAGCTACTGTTCAATCATTTCTTGGGTTACGTTGGTTACGACAAGTTAAGTTGACACAAGCAACTATTTGCGTCAAGCTTGGTTCACGGGTGAGGTTATTTGCGTCAAGTGGAGACTTCTAGGGTTTAGTGTGATACGACAAGTGTGCTTCTCCGGTGTTTGCACCAAGTTCAATACTCGGGTATAAGCGTCTGCTTCAAACTACTTCTCGGCACAAGGGGTTTGCGTTAAGTTGGTTGCTAAGTCTCGGGAGGGGGCAAGTTTCTAAGTGTGATCAAATTTTCGGATAATTTGTCAACGATCATAGCAAGTGTGAGAAAGATGACTTCAAAGGATGATTTAGCTATTGGTACAGATGTTAAACCACCAGTTCTTTTCAAGGGTGAATACGAATAGTGGAAGGACAAATTTTTGGACTTCATTGATCGACATGAGAATGGTGAGTACATTAAACAGTCTTTGGATGAAGGTGTTGTTAGTGCACAAATATGTTGGATCCAAGATCATGAAGTTGAAAGTCAAATGCTCAAGTCAAACTCTCATTGCAAAGTCAAAGTCAAAGTATTTAAAGATGAAAGTCAAAGTCAAACATGTTAAAGTCAACTAGTCTTGTTTAGTTAGTTGGTTTTTGTCTTTGTACTTGTAAGTATAAATACATTTTTCGTTAGTAGAATCATAAGGCACTGTTACATGACACACTGACAGAGAAATCTTAGAGAGAGAATTATTGAAAGAGAGAGCTTTGTAATTTGTTTGATTCATTGATCAATAATATGACATTTGTGAGTGAATTCTTGTTTGTTCATCTTGATTGCACATAATTTGGGAACAATAATTGGTATAAGAGCAAGCATAGAATAAGAGAATCAATCAAGAATCTTGGTGTTTTGATCGGATTTTTGACGAACTCGCAGATCACTGTTCATCATTCGCATTGTGAAATTCTTGTTGTTTTGGAGTTGTAATCACTTGTATTGTAATCGATTTGTCATCTAGAACACATTTGCTTTGAATTATTTCATCCAATTCATAGCATGTTTATGTGAATTTTGGATTTGTTTGAGTATTTGTTTCGAACACTGTATACGTACTGAGTTTAGATCAAATTTGTGATTTTGATGTATTTTGTTGAAATCATTTGTTTGTAACCTGTTCGAATTGCGATCGAGATCAAATTGACAAAGTTTCGTGGTTTAATTTGGAGTATTGGATCAATTTTGGATTGAAATTGAAGATTTTGGTTCAAGATATGAGGAATTCTGTTAAGTCAGATTTTATAGTAATCATTGTATTTATAGGCTTGGTCTAATACTGTGTTTAATGGCTTATTCTGTGTTGTATTAGCCAAGGGTATTTAAGTTCCTTGGGTCTTTGTGTTGTGTAAGGAACTAAGGCATTATTCAATACACTTACATTTTGCGCTTTCAATCTCTCTCTCTACTTTCTCTCTCTATGATTTAGTGATTTTGGGATTATCAATTGGTATCAGAGCCGTTCTAAATCTGAGAGATTTGAGAGAAATGTTTTTCGAATTCTGAATTTGTGTTGAATCAGAAAATTTGATCGATTTTCTTGAATTTTTTCAAGAAAATCTCATTTTTTGATTTTTTATCTAAATTCGGTCTGTTTAGTGAACGGATTTTCTTGATTTTTGGTTTGTTGGATCCGGTTTTACTAGGAGAATACTTTTGATTCACATCAAATTGCAAGAAAAACAGTTTTTGATCATCAGTTTTAAGATTTTTCGAGTTTTTGAAATTTCGTTGAAGCGTACTGTTCAATTCATAAATCTTCAATTTTGTGGTTTTTGATCGAGTTGGTTGTTTGGAAGTTGTTAAAAATCAGTTTTCGATCTTATCTGTGTGAGAAATTGTTATTAAATTCGATTCTGTAATCGAATTTGGAGGTTTTACTTGATTTTCATGTTTTGCGCCAGATTTGGATTTTGCGCGAGTTCATCAAGACTTTGCGCCAGATTCAATCTTTGCACCAAGTTTCAGGGGTTCTAAGTTCTTCGCGTAAAAGTAAAAGTTTGCGTCATATTAATCTCACGCAAATCTGTTTTGCGCCATACTATATCTCACGCAAAGCCAGATTCTCTCCAGATCATATTACGCAAACTCTATTTTGCGTTATCAGCACCTCACGCAAAACCAAATTTGCGCCACCTTAAGCTAACGCAAAGTCTAGTTTGCGCCAACAAAGCTTCACGCAAATCAGTTTTGAGCCTTCTTTCTCGCGCAAGTTATCTTTGCGCCACCCTCTGCTCAAGCAAAGTGAAAGTTCTTGTCATCATCTCAAGCAAAGTTTGATTTGCGCCATCAACGTTTCGCCCAAATCTCAGTTTGCGCCATCTTAGTTTAACTCAAAAGCAAGTTTGCGTTATCCACTGTTAGCGAAAATTTAAAGTTTGCGCCATATTATCTGCTTTCAGACTTAGCATTTTCTGAAGTTGTTCATTTATGGATTCTGCAAAGTTTGCGTTTCAAGCTCAGTTCTACAAGAATGATCTTATGATGCAATTGGGAATAGATACTCG
This sequence comes from Arctium minus, assembly GCA_954870635.1. Taxonomy (NCBI): domain Eukaryota; kingdom Viridiplantae; phylum Streptophyta; class Magnoliopsida; order Asterales; family Asteraceae; genus Arctium; species Arctium minus. Next base: position 99,401,957 of record OX941080.1, on the reverse strand, counting down.
TCCACCCATTTTAATCAATGAAAATGAGTTCACACAGTGGCAAGATCGGTTCATTAACTTCATTGAGCGTCAAGCTAACAGAGAGAATATGATGAAGTCATTTACTGAAGGACCATTCATCAGACCTAAAAATGACACTCCCTTGACTGCTGAAGAGGTTAAACGCGAAAAATCCGATCGAGAATCAAAGTCCAATTTGATGCTAGAACTACCTAACTCCATTTACAATCGAATTGATTGTTTCAAGCATGATCCAAAGATGATGTGAACTCAATTAGAAAAGATCATGCTTGGGTCATCAGTTGCTACACTAATACGCTAGACACGCTTCATGAATAATTTTGAGGAATTTAAGGCAAAGGACGATGAGTCTCTGAAGGTTATCTTTGACAGGTTTTGCACTGTACTGAATGATCTACGCAAGATAAAAGTAGAAAAGACTGAGCTGGAAACAAATCTGAAATTCCTCAATGCACTTCAACCGGAATGGAACAAATCTTGTCATCGATTGAGGAATGATGTCAGGATATATTCGATGCAAATCCAAGAGCTTTACGAGATTCTGATGACAGATGAATGCATAGTCACAGAGAAAAAGGCCAAACTTGACAAGAAGAATAAGAAAACAGTGGACCCGGTTGCACTTCTAACGAGCCGCCTGGCTGATCAAGCATTGTCTGATAATGATTATGATGGGGCCACTGAAGATGATGGTGAGGCACTACAGACAGCTATGATCCTTCTCTCTCAACACTATCAGAAGAAGTTCCAACCTCGTTCGAGTTCCAACTATCCTCGCTTCACTTCTAGGTCGAAGAATGTTCAAGTGCCCGAGGCTAAGAAACATGATGCATGCTTCAACTGTGGAAAGCCGGGTCACATTGCTAAAGAGTATCGAGTGAAGAAGGTTCGGGATTCGGCATATTATAGGAAGAAAATGGAACTGGCCAAAAAGAGAGAGAGTGGAACCGCTCTACTTGCTGAAGAAGAGTTTTGGCTAGATCACTCTGACGATGAAGCTGATAATATCGAGACTGCTCATATGTGCTTCATCGGAGATGATCAAAGTGCTGATGATGATACTGATGATGATGAGGTACCTTCTGTTTCTGATTTTACTTTCATTTCTTCACAGATGAATATTTTTATTTCTGCTTTACATGATTTACGCTCGAAGTTATTGTCTGAAAAACAATCAAATTCAGAAAAGTCAAACTTGATTGATAAATTACAAATTTCTTTGGAAGATGAAAAATCTATTTTGAATCATACAAAAGACATCTTTCAAAAGAAATTAGATGATTTAGAAAAATCAAATATGACTTATCTTGATTCCTTGACTGAAATGACCAAATTAAAAGATAATTTTTCAGATAAAATAAATAAGTTGGAAGAAAAATTATATCGAAGAAATCAATCTGAACAAACTATTTATTTGAACAAACCGCGGAGTTATGAGTCTATAAAAGAAAAAAATGGGGACTTGGTTTTGAAAATCCACATTGTTTAAACAATGCGATAGAAAAATCCCCTACTTTATATAAATACGATTATCTAACTCTTGCTAAGTATGCTCCTCAATTTAAAATTGATTGGATGAATGAATAGCAAGTGTTAGAAATCGAAAATGAGAAAAGGATGAATAATAAGAAAAAGGAAATTTCTTTTGTTTATACAAGCGAAAATGCCAAATATTTTCCTGACAAATCAAAGAAAGACAGAAAAAGTTTAAATGAAATATCTCCCATTAAGTCTTCAGTGTCTGATGATTATGTTGATATATATGCCACTAAATCTGATAAGGAAAATATCTCTCCAATCTTTTATGATTCTAAGATATATACTCCTCCATTAATATTAGAAGGCAAAATCATTGACCTTGAAGATAAAATGGAAGATCAAAATATTCAAAAAGAAATTGAATCTGATGTATTTCTTTCTTTCATGACATCAAGTCTTGAAGAAAAATTATTTTCTACAAAACAAGATTCTATTTCTGGCCTTTCTTCTGATTTTCAAGTAAACAAAAAGGAATTTCTAAAATCTGAATTTTTTTCTCAAAATTTTTCTGACTCCGAGGTAAGTTCAGATTTATTGGTTGATCAGTTGGGTCTCTTAGGTAAAATTGCTTCTTCTGATTCAAATATTAAATCGAAAATTCTTGATGAATCTTTTACGCTAAATGATGGTTATATTTGTTTTAAATGATTTTTTTTTTCAAAACTCGGCATGTTGAATTTAAAAGTTTAAATCTTTACAAATTTTATTCTATAAAGTAAAAGCTTTACAGGTTTTCTTTCTTTTGAATAAAATGTGTGTCTAGGATAATTTTTCAAGTTGATTTGTTTATATTGAAGTTTTATATATTCAACTTTCAAGTCTTACAAAAGTCGAAAAGTCAGCAACATGTTTGAAGCTTTTGATTTTGCTTTAAAGTTATGTGATTCGGAATATGTATAGTTTTCAATGCTTAGAAAACCTAAAAAGTCTGAATTTTGGATCGTAATGAAAATATGGGCTAAGCACTTAGATGTAAAACTGAGTGATTGAGATGAAAATTCTATATCTAAAATACATAAATCTCTAAGTTTAAAAGTTTGTACCTGTGATCTTTCTGGTTTGGGAAAGTAAGTTCCGTGGGATGCTTGTCATTTGGTCCCCTAAGGTCAATTGGTCTGGGAGTGATCGAACCCAAATCCTTCTATAGAACCAGATCGAAAGTCATGTTCTACTGGTATGAATGGGTTTAGGATGTGTCGATGTAGCCTTTCTGATATGGGAAAGTAAGTTCCAAGGGGTGCTTGACACCTAGTCCCCTAAGGCCAACTGGTCTGGGAGCGACTGACCCAAATCCTGCAATAGGGTCAGATAGAAAGTTACGTTTACGACATGTTTTTTACTTACCAAACTTTTTGATTAAAAGATGCCAAAGTGCACAAGCTTAAAAGATGCCAAAGAGCACACTCATGTGAAGATGCCAATGTGCACAATGCTAAAAGATGCCAATGAGCATACATCTCATGATAGTTGGTGATATGTTTGAGTTGCGATAAACCTATAAATTTGTGAAAGTCTTAATTCTTGATGGCTTAGTGTGAGTACATGCAAAGTTCTCTATCATATTTTTAGAATTGCATTTTCTTGAAGCTAATTGAAGTTCGCATGCTAGCACACTGAATAGATTGATGAAAGTTTTTGAAACTGAACATGTCTTAACTTGATATGCAATGAAACTTGTATCTGTATCCAACAACATACATTTGTCTTCATCTGATGGATTAAACTGTGATATTTTACTGAGTATAATTTAATTTGTTTAGTGTTTAAAATTTTATATGTTTAGTTGTTTCAAAATACATATTCAGTATATTTTTCTTTCTACATTGATGATTCAATTCTTGTGTTCTCATATTTTTTTTAAATGGGTTTGTGCATTATTCAAGGGGGAGTGAATAAGGAGAATTTTTCTGAAAGATCATATCTGTTTTTGAGGGGGAGTATCTGATTCTCTATATGAATGCTATCTTGAATTGTCATCTTTAGTGCATTTGTGTAGAAGGAGTCAAAGAGCTTAATCAGGTGAAATTTTTCTGAGTATAAGTCAGCTTTGCGCCAACAGTTGGTAGCGCAAAACTAACTTTGCGCCACCATCATCTAGTGCAAAACTAAGTTTGCGCCATCAACAGTTAGCGCAAACTCTCCTCTTCCTCCTTTATTCTGTTTTTGCAGATCTTAAGCTGTCTCGTCTCCAACATTTGCATGACCAAGTTGATCCAGACCATCAAGATCATGAGGGGGAGAAGTTAAGGAGAAGATAAAGAGACAAATAGTTCAAACGTTTATCTGCTGCTCAAGATTCGTTCAAGATTCTATTCTCTCGGCTACTATTTCTTTTTGCTGTTCAAGCTCCGACCACCAAAGCTTCTTCAAGATTCATTTAAAAGAGGTGCGTCGTCTAGAGCACAAGCTGATGAACCGATTGTTCTTTCAAGCTTATCACAATCAGGTCCAGTCTTGTTAAGGCAGCAAAGGCAACATAGTCTGAAAGATGCTGAGAAGAATTTTTTTTTAAATATCAAGAAGCTTCTTCTCTAAGTCGCTTAGATAGTCCGAGTTGTTTTAGAAGATGAATATTGAAGACCACAGCGCCAATGATTACTAAGGGGGAGATTGTTAAGTCAGATTTTATAGTAATTATTGTATTTATAGGCTTGGTCTAATACTGTGTTTAGTGGCTTATTCTGTGTTGTATTAGCCAAGGGTATTTAAGTTCCTTGGGTCTTTGTGTTGTGTAAGGAACTAAGGCATTATTCAATACACTTACATTCTGCGCTTTCAATCTCTCTCTCTCCACTTTCTCTCTCTATGATTTAGTGATTTTGGGATTATCAAATTCGCATGAAGAATTGAAGAACTCGCATGATGAATATGAATTCACATGGAGAGTAAAGTTTAAAAATTGTGAAGTACGGAATTCGCATCTTGTGGTGTACGAGAAGTATAAAATTCGCATCTGCTTACATGCGAATAGAAGAAATTCACATACATTGATATACGAAAAGTTGATTTTGAAGTTGTTAAAGAACAAAATTCACATCTTTACATGCGAAAAGTGGGAAATTCACATCCTGTTACGCGAAATTTCTTGATTAGTGGTTTTTATCAGTCTACCAAAAAGAAAGCGAGTCCTCTGATCGAATTCTGAAGAACTCGCATATATAGTCTGGAAAAGTTTCTAAGGCAAGAATTCACATCAATACGAATTGTTTGGGTTTGAAAATTTTTCTAAGTCCATAATTCGCATCACAAGGTCGTGCGAAAAGTTGTCAAGTTGGTGAAAAGTTCAAGTCCTAAATTCGCATATTGCTATATGCGAGAAGTCTGAAATTCGCATCGTTCTCTATGCGAAAAGCTTAGAACTCGCATACTTCAGCGTGCAAATTCTATCAATTTGCATCCTTCCTTGTGCGAATTTCTTCCTTGTGCGAAAAGTTTGGTGGCTAAGTTCTTTTGGTGTGCGAATTTCATCATAGTGTGCGAGAAGTTCCTGCTTTGGTGTACGAATTCCATACTTGGTCATTTTTCTGACTGAGTTTTTCTGAGATTTTGATATATTCTGATTCTGTGTGTAAAGATCTGTGCCATTATCAAGATGACTTCTCGAGATGCTTTGTCAATTGGTACTGATGTCAAACCACCCGCTCTTTTCAAGGGTGAGTATGAACAATGGAAAGACAGATTTTTAGATTTTATAGACAGACATGAACTTGATGATTATATTAGACTATCTTTGACAGAAGGGCCATGAAACCTCCGACAAAGGTTCATACTACAATAGAGGATGGAGTAGAGGTTGTTACAAAGGAATATGAGATTGATCCTGAAGAATATGAAGAAGAAGATAAGAGGAGGCATAAAGCTGATAGATTGGCTAAATCCTTTTTACTCCAAGGAATACCGAATGAAATCTATGTGAAGATAGACAACTACAAAGCAACCGGAAAGCAGATGTGAGATCGGTTGGAAAGGATGATGCTGGGTTCTAAGGTTGGTAATCAATTGAAGGTGTCAAATTGTCTTAACAATTATGAAGAGTTTAAAGCAATGGAAAGTTAGAGCCTAGAGGCAACTTATGACAGATTCATCACTCTGTTGAATGAGCTGAGCAAGAATAGAGTGAATAAATCTCAAATAGAGTTGAATGTGAAATTTCTGAGTATCTTACAACCTAAATGGAAAAGATTTACTCGGCAGATGAAGCAAATGAAAGATCTCAATGAAATTCCTTTGCATGAGGTTTATGAAACTCTACGACATAATGAAGAGGAGGTTGATGAGATAAGAGCTGAGAAGAAGAAAGATGAGAAACCAGTGGTTGATCCAATTTCTTTGGTAGTAAAGAGAAAGGAAAAGAGATCAATTAGTCTGAAAAAGAAGAAAGTGATTGTTTCTGAGTCTAAGGAAGAGAATACTGATGAGTCTGATTCTGATGACAGTGAAAATCTTAAGCAAGCAATGCTTTTACTGACCAGGGCATTTCAAAAGAAGTTTACAAGAAGCCAAGGTCAAACAGTCAAAGGTATTCCTCAAGTTCAAAGAATTATGAGCATAAGGAAAGGGTTGAAGGAAAGAAAAGATTTGAGGAGAAAAGGCCGGAAGAGAAAAGGTATGTGAATCAGTATGTGGAAAAGAAAGAAGAGGAGCCAGTGAAATGATACAACTGTGGTAAGATAGGCCACTTTGCCAAGGATTGTCGGAAGCCAAAAGTCAGAAATTCTGAGTATTACAAGAACAAGATGCTTCTGGCCAAGCAAAAAGAGGTGGGCAAAGCACTGATGGCTGAGGATGATTACTGGCTGGATCACACTGATTATGAAGATGAGAAATAGGAGACTGCCCATATGTGCTTAATGGGACAGAAAGTTGCTGAGGAGAATTCAGATGAAGAGGATTCTGAAGAGGTAAATGATATGACTGAATCTGATTTTTTTAACTCAAATGCAATCCATGATGGTTGAACTTCAGGATTTTCAGTCTAAACTCAAACATGAAAAAGGTGTCATTGCAAAGAAAAACCAAGCAATACAGAAACTCAACAATGATATTGTTGAGAAGAATGTATTGATTGAGACTTTACATAAAAATATTGATACCTGTGCTAGAGAAAATACTGTAATTCATAATCAATTATCTGAAACATCTTCAAAATTTAAATGGTGTGAACTTGAGATCAAATAGGTTGATAAAAAGTGTTTATCTTTAAAGAAAGAAAAAAAATCTTTGGTTAAAAAAGTGAATGGTTTGGAAGAAAAACTTTATACTAGAGGTCAGACTGATCTAACCATTTATCTTAATAAACCAAAAGAGGTTACTTCTTTCAATGAGTATTGTCGTATCGGTTACAATAATCATCATTACTTGAAGAAGGGTATTTCAAAAGTGTCTGGTTTATATCAGCTCGTACTGCTCACACTCCTAGATCTTCACGGCACCTCCTCCACCATAGTGTGAGCTGGGAGCAGCTACGAAAAGCGAGGCATACTTAAATAAGTAATGAGCTTTCAACAACGTTAACAACACTATGAAAAAAGTAAACTATGGTTGCCCACTGATCTGATCATAGGTGAAATCCAACCCCTTCTCTGCTCCTTTCTTGACCCTTTCTAAGCTTTTGGATCCTGCCCTGCGCCTCTCTAGGCTTCGCTATCGCTCATGACTGGTATATGGATCTCTCTATGTAGTGGTCGGCCTTCTAGAAGCTTTGCCAAATGCGACTAGTCGCTTCCCGAATGCCCCTTTCCTTCGCTACTAGGAGAGTCGCTAGCTTGCTTCATTATATTCTATAAGCGGAGCGACTTGCCGAGTCTACGAAGCTTCGTAGTTGCTTCCCACCTTTTTTCTTTTGCCCCGCCATGCCACTAGATCCATAATGACCGGCGAGTCGGAACATGTATGAATATAACCACGCGGAGCGCCATACTGGCCTATCGAATCGAAGAAAGAGACCATTGAGCCTATTTAAGCTAAGGTTTGGAACCCTTTTAAAATAATATATATATATATATATATATATATATATATATATATATTTGGATTTCTAAAACTGGCATAGAAACATTCTGAACTCAAAGTCAAATGGACAAAATCATCAGATGAAGTAGAAGCTAAGGAAGATGAGAAAAGGAAAACTAAAACTAAAATGCAACTACCATTTCGTTATGAAAAGTTGAATTCTAGTTACAATTCTAAACAGTCAAAATTTCTTTCAAACGATTATTTTCAAAGTTATTCTACAGAGGAAATGGAGGCAAAACCTATTGAAGACAAGATATATGTTTCTCCACTCATCTTAGAAAGTAAAATTTCTGAGCTTGAGAATACTCTTGAAGAAGAAAGAATTTTGATTGGATTAGAACAAATGGTATTTTCTACTGTTTTTATAAACACTGATTTCTCCAATACTTCTAAAGCTCCTATATCTAATGATGATGATGTTTTGTTTGATGAAAAGTTTGATTTTCTAAACTCTGATGGTTGTTTTGATAAATGCGTTGAATAATTTGATTTTAATGCAAAACTTCCAGATCATTCTCAGTTTATTGTTAATTCTAATGGTTTACCAAATGTGTATGAAAAAGGTGAATCATCAACGAAAGTTGATAAACCAGTTTCTGTGAGCACCTATTATGCCAAGGGTAAAAAAGAAAGAATAGACACTCATAGAAATAGACCAACACTGGTAAATCAAAGAAGAAACAATCTCACAAGTCTCACAGTTCTAACATGAAATATTCATATGTTTCAGATTTGAAAAAGAGAAAGCCCGAAGTGAAACTTGAATGGAGACCAAAGAAGAAGATTGACGAGGCTACAAAATCATTTTCTGATTCCGAATGCAATAGGGTTACTGATAGTGTATCTGATATAGTTGGTTAATGTGCTTCTTATAAACAAAAACTTGTACATTCTTACAAGTCTTATACAATAAAGCAATTGATCCAATTATCTCCGTTTACTACTCAGTCCTCCATATCTCGTAGAAATGATTTTGTTACTCGTCAATATTCTGATTATTGGTTTGGTTTATATCATGTTTATAATTCTTCTGTTTCAAAAGCTTTTCAAAGGTTAAAAGGACCCAATTTCAAATGGGTGCCAAAATCTTGTGATAACTTGCTAGGAGCCATCTATAAATAGGTACCTAAACCTATTATTGCTTGATTTCTCATGTGCAAACCCATCATTTGTGGTACTTGGATTCAGGCTGTTCCAATCATTTGACAGGACAGAAAGATATATTGTCTAATTATATAGAGAAATTTTGCGGTAATGTAAGATTTGGAAATGACCAGTTTTCACCAATACTTGGTTATGGAGATGTCGTGCAAGAAAGCTTAACGATAAAGAAGGTGAGTTATGTTGAAGGATTAGGACACAATCTGTTCAACATTGGTCAGTTCTGTGACAAGGATTTAAAGGTGAATTTTAAGGCTAATCGATGTTGTGTTAGAACGGAAGACGGTAAAGAACTCTTGGTCGGGACGCGAAAGTCAAACCTCTACACGATCAATCTGTCAAATGTCAAGACTGATAATGCGGTGTGTGTAATTTCTAAAGCCTCTATGCAATAGAGTTGATTATGGCATAGAAGGCTATCTCATCTTAACTTCAGATACATTAACAAGTTGGTGACAGGAAATTTGGTAAGAGGACTTCCAGAGCTGAAATACGTAAAAGAACATCTATGTGACGTGTATGAGAAAGGCAAGATGAAGAGAGCTTCACATAAGCCTAAGCCTGAACCGAGCACAAGTTCTTCTTTAGAATTGTTGCATATGGATCTCGTTGGTCCAATGCGAACGCAAAGCATAAATGGCAAGAAATATGTTCTTGTGATCGTGGATGATTTTTCTAGATACACTTGGGTCAAATTTCTAAGATCAAAAGATGAGACGCCCGATGTCATAATCTCATTCCTAAAGACCGTTCAAATGAACTTGCAGAAGACAGTTAAGCTACTTCGAACTGATAATGGCACAAAATTCAAGAACAAAACAGTTGAAGATTATCTCGAATCGGTCAGGATAACTCATCAGTTTTCTGCTGCCAGAACCCCGGAACAAAATGGGGTAGTTGAACGACGAAATAGGACTGTTGTTGAGGCTGCACAAACGATGTTGAGCTAGTCCGATCAACCTTTATTTTTGTGGGCCGAAGCTGTCTCAACTGCATGCAAAATCGTTTAATCATTCATCGCCGGTTTGGTAAAACTCCATATGCTTCGATAAATAATAGAATACGTAGCATTAAACATTTTCAAATCTTTAGATGCAGGTGTTTTGTGCTGATTGATAAAGAGAACTTGAACAAGTTCAGTCTGAAGGCTGATGAAGGCATTTTCATTGGATATCCTCAAACGTCTGTTGCATACAAAGTTTACATGAAGAAATCTAAGATAGTTGTTGAGAGCATAAATGTTACATTTGATGAAGATATGACTTCTGATCAACTCAGTTCAGAACCCGTGATAACATGAGTATTAGCTTCTGGACAGATCAGTCCAGAACCTGTGGTTAATGTTTCTAAATCTGATAAAGTATCAACGTCTACGTCTCATTTAACATAATTAGATTTATTGTTTGAACATTTTTATGATGAGTTTCTTGGTTCAAAAGTAACTAAACCTGTTGTGATTGACAGATCTGAAGATTCAAGTAATCATCATCCAATCACATCAGATGTATCGACTGAATCAAATTCCCCGATTCAAGAAGAAACTCCAATTCAAACACCTACTTAGTCAGTTGAAGTCGCATATGAAACTGCAGAGCCAGAAGTTGCACATTCAGTTGGACGTACTGTCATGCCTACCCAACAGACATCAAATGTTCCATCCACTGAAACATTTGCACCAATTACTTCAACTGAACCCCTACAAGAAGAACATAATGGATATCTAGATGATCAACATAATCAGTCTACATCTATACCACTCCCTCATGTACATAAGTGGACCAAAGAGCACCCGGTTCATCAAATTATTGGAGATCCATCAAAGCCGGTGCAAACTAGGTCTGCAATAGCAAACGAGTGCATGTTTGATTCTTTTCTGAGCAAGATAAATCCAACACGAGTATCCTAAGCTCTAAAAGATCCAGATTGGATAACAACTATGCAAGAAGAGCTCAATCAATTTGAATCGCTTAAAGTCTGGAGACTCGTACCTCTATCGGAAGGCAAAACAATTATAGGTACGAAATGGGTATTCAAGAACAAGAAAGATGAGGATGGTATTGTGGTCATAAATAAAGCTCGACTTGTTGCTAAAGGATATCAGCAAGAGGAAGGAATAGACTATGATGAGACATACGCTCCAGTTGCACGTATAGAGGCTATCAGAATGTTTCTAGCCTATGATGCACACAAAAACTTCATTGTCTACCAAATGGATATGAAAACTGCCTTTCTAAATGGCATACTAAAAGAGGAGGTATACGTCTCACAGCCAGAAGGGTTTGTCAATGCTGAAAAGCCGGATCATGTTTATATTCTTGACAAAGCACTCTATGGTTTAAAGTAAGCTCCTCGAGCCTGGTACAATGTTCTATCAAAGTTTTTAGTCAAGTCTGGCTTCTCGAAAGGTAAAATCGATACTACTCTTTTTATCAAAAAGGAAAAAGCTGATATCATTTTAATTCAAATATATGTGGACGATATAATTTTCGGTTCAACAAATCTTAAGTATTGTAAGAACTTTTCTAATCTAATGGTGTCCAGATTTCAAATGAGTATGATGGGAGAGATGAATTTCTTTCTCGGATTACAAATTAGACAATTTTCTACGGGGATTTTCATTAATCAAGCAAAGTACATTTATGATATTTTGAGAAAATTTAAAATGGAAAATTGTACACCAATTGGTACCCCGATAGCACCAGGAACTAAGATTGGAGCTGATCTTTCTGGAAAAGATGTTGATCATAGAACCTATAGAGGAATGATTGGTTCTTTAATGTACTTAACGGCTAGTAGACCGGATATTATGTTTTCTACATGCTTATGTGCAAGATATCAAGCTTCGCCTAAAGAATCCTATCTTTCAGCTGTAAAGCGAATTTTTAGATATCTGAAAGGGACTGCAGATCTTGGTTTGTGGTATCCTAAGGATAAAGGTTTTGAGCTAACAGCGTATTCAGACGTAGATCATGCAGGTTGTATGTTAGACAGGAAGAGTACTTCAGGACATATACAATTTTTGGGAGATAAGCTCGTGAGTTGGACTTCGAAGAAACAACTGTGTGTATCTACTTCAACAGCCGAGGCAGAGTACGTAGCTACGGCTAGCTGCTATTCTCAGGTGCTGTGGATGCGAACACAACTCCAAGATTATAGGTTCCAATACAACAAAATCCTGATTTATTGTGATTCCAAGAGCGCTATTGCTATATCTACAAATCCTGTTCAGCATACGAAAACCAAGCACATTGATGTGCGATATCATTTTATCAAAGATAATGTCGAAAAAGGTACAATTGAACCTTACTTTGTAAACACAGATTATCAACTTGCTGATTTGTTTACCAAGCCGTTGGACGAAAAGAGATTTAATTTTCTCATTTCGAAACTTTGCATGTTAAACCTCAAGACATAATCTGTAGTTACCTAGTACAGTTTATTTTTGTTATTTTTTCTTCATTTCTTTATTTTAATTTGAAAGATATCTGCACTAAAAGGTTATGTTCATGTTTACAGGGGGAGTGAGACAAAGTTTAGATAATCTATATTCGAGGGGGAGTTATAAAATTTATTGCATTTATTTTGTACTGACAACTTTTGTGATGCATATGTTTATGGGGAGTAAGGACACTGATTTCTGATTATTTCAGATCAGAACTCGTTCTTAACAAGTTTTACTGCTTTCATGTTTTTAATTTTTCAACAAATGTCTTTGTTTTCAATAAGACTTTGTTGCTTTGACGACTTTTTGACTATTTGTAGAGTTTGAGGGGGGAACTTACATGATCATATCAATCATGACTTTGGAGCTGACTTTATGAGATTTTCGATGTACGTAAGGATAATTCTAACCTTAATTTCATTATATTTGAAAGAAGGACAACTTTCAGACATGAAAACATATTTGCTTAAATGTTTAAACCACTTCTTGATTCTTAAATGTTTTCATGAATTCAGATGTGTGATTTTAAATGTTTTTCATTGTTATGAACATTCATGATTAACTAACCATGTATTTCCAAAGATAAATACTTATGTATTATCTTTTCTATATACTTTCAATTATTCATACACACCGATTTAGTATTTTTTATTGACTATGTTCTTACCATGTCTCATATTGAAACTAATTTACGATGATAAGACACTCCTTTTTGTATATTCAAAGTTTGTTGAGCGTTAATTCATTCAAAGCGTTTCTTTCAAGAATGTCTATATTTGCTTCATATAGACAACATCCAAATTTTCATGACCTAAGCTTTTAATGATAAATCATTCATATCTGATCTTTTCAATACATTGTCAGATTCTCAAAACACATCTATTGATTTCACTTCATTCATTCAATATACTTGTTTTTTAGAGAATATTTCATTTTAAAATGCTCAAATCTTCATGATTATCTTTCTGAGCATACATACATCTGACATATATTTTGTGCTTTAACTGCTAAAGTTAAACTATTGAGCAACTTTGTGCTTTTAGGACAATTACATGGGATCATTGTGTGAGATTTTATGAACTTCTATGGATTCATGATAACTAGTGTTTCATACCCAAGAAGTTATCCTTGAGTGATCGAGAGGCGAGGGGTCAAAATCTGAGTGTAGGTGTGTGATGAGTTAAAATGAACAGAGAGATTGGTTAGAAGTGAGCTCAATGTTAAACACCAAGAGGGTGAGAGATTAGAGTAAAAAATATCAAACTCTGCACCAAACTTTTTTTGATCCGGACAACCATATTACTGTTGTTTCACAATTTTTTCGTGAACTTCATTGAAACAGGCACTAGCCCATGCCAACTCTTGCTTAAACCCCACCAGCTACTCATTTCTTTCTCAACAAAGAGATGTTTCAATTTTTCTTGGGGATGCAACACATAATCTATCTCGTCTTCATTTGGAAGATGTGGATATTGAAACAGAAGGAAGTTTGCCCCACCTTCGCACTTCGATCATGCACAATTGAGTCCGTGTATTACTGTTGTTGTCTTAATGGTTTACACATTTTGAGCCTTTTATAAAACATTCATGTTTAAATTCTTTCATACACAAGCACGAACACACAGAAAATTTATTTTTCTGGCGAAACGTTCATAGAATAACCTTGTGTCATTCGATGATTGAATGGAAGACATGGGGAGTGAACATCAAAAAGCTCCTTTCCAAAGTACATTCGTTGTACAAAGTAGCTCTGTGCTATTTATAGGCATTTTAACTGATTCATTTGTTGATTCAGGGTTACACTCTTGTTTGTCTGAATTTGGAAAACATTCAGATGAATATATTATGAATTGACGGATGATTCAGATGCTCATTTTGAAAGATCAGCGTTAAGAAAAAGGTTCATGACATTTCTTGAAGATAGTTTTGATGATTTCTATGTTGCATCATCAAAAAGGGGGAGAAATATATTTAAGAAATGAGAAGGTCAATAAATGGATAAGAAGTTATGGGATAATTAATTTCAACAAATGATGTCTAAAGATCAGATTGTGAAAATTCCATGGATAAAGTGATCAAGAGATGACAATTTTGAAGGTTATATTTCAGAAAAACGGGAATAATGTTTGGAAAGAAAAATAAAGTTCAGAAAGATTGTTGAAAATTTGCTGAAAATTTTCTTTGAAGATTATTTGCAGAACAAAAGTGAGCTAAGTCTGAAGATAATTTCGTTTATGAAGTCTGAAAGAGGTTTTTATTACCTTGGGGGAGATTGTTAAAAATTCTTGAAGAAGATAATCACAGACTTTGGGAGAGAATACTGAAAATCTGAAGACATTTTAAAGAAAGGGGCGATGAAATGCTTATCTTAATGAAGATCTATAAAGGGGGAGATTGCTTGTTTGTGACACCTGTCAAATTTTGAATATTGAGGTTAGCACCCTCAGATTAATTTATAAGTTTTGTCACTTTTAAAATTTTATTAAAAGCCTTTAAGATAAAAAGTTTCCCGAAAAATTTAGAAGTTGCGTTAAAAACCCGGAACAGTTCCGCATCTGACCGTCACTGTCCAGAAATGCCAAATAAGTAAATAAAAGTCCAAAATCCTTAATCTATAAAAATCAGTATGTTAATTTCTCTTGCATTGCAAAATTTTCAAATTTGTCATTTATTTAACAAATATTGAGAATCAGGTATTTCGGTTCTCAAATATATCTGATATTTTATAAATTAGACTAGTAATTTAATTAGTAATATTAAATTAAATTTTTTTTTATGTAGGTGAGTCATTAGGACACTTGTCCTAATCCTACCAAATTTTAATTATTTAATAATTGAAAACCAAATTCAAAAACTAGAATTACTTCTCATTTCTCAAAAATTAACTTTTCATCTACTCTTCCCTCTCCTCTCTTTGTTCGGCCGAAGAACCCACACCACCACCACCACCATTTCATTTTGTTACTCAAAATCAAAATACAAGCTAGAATCCATCAACAATTTGAAGTTAGAATCAAGTTTCCATCTCAAATCTTCAAGGTAACCTCAAAAACTACATTTTCTTATGCATGTTCTCATTTTTGAATGTTGGGTTTGAGAAGTAAAAATTTACATCTAAATGTTATACAAGTTGGATTTTTGATAATGAGATGGATTACATTTGATGTATATAATATCATAAAATGAGTGATTCTTGTTTTCAAAGAAAAATTTGTTATTATCAAATTTAGGGTTTTTGATCATAATGGTGAATTTTGTAAGTAGAGTATCTTGAATCACAAAATTTTGGTGTTATTGAACTTTTAGCTATGTTGTTACAATGAAAAATTTAGTACAAAAATACTCTTAAGATGGAATTTCCCAAATTCCACATGATTAAGAGTTTATTAGTGATGATAATATCACTTAAATGGGTATATTGTACATGCATGCATATGGATGAGTATTTTGGTTGCAATGAATCCATGATGCATATGTTAGTTTATCATGCAATGAAGAGTGAAGACATGGTTTATAATCAAAAACCATGTCTAATGATCATTATTTGTGGTTTAAAATAGTATTTACTTCATTTTAGAATCTGTCCAGAAAATGGACTTCACTTCTAGCTTGCACAACTCACAAACCACATGTCCAAATTCGGGGTTTTTGCTTCTAAACTTTAATTTAGAGTGTTAGATTTCTAAAAAGTCCGAAAACACTGAATTTGGAGTTGATTTGGGCACTTAAATAGATTTTACAAGAAAATGGTGTAATCTGTCCAGTGAAGACAGATTCATACACCTATCTTGTAGAGGCCATAACTCCCTCATTACTCATCCAAATTAAGTGAATATTTTTCCAAATGTTAGGATTTTGAGTTAGGTTTGCATCCATATATGGATCACTGTCTAATTCCAATAATTGATACCTCAAAAACCTGTTACAAGTGAGGTATGTCACTGATCCGAAAATCAGTGACACTCTATTTTGTAAAAATTATTTGATGTATCAAAAGTTATTCAAAAATTATAAACAAATGCAGATTTACTCTAAACATATTATAGTATCATCACAAAATTTGTGATTAAATAATTCTCTTGGGAAGTTAAGCTTCCGTGTTGAATTTACCGGATAACTTTCTGGACAGCATGTGCTGAATCCAGAAAGGTAATTTTTATCAAGCTTAATTTTTGTTTTATTGTATTTTGGAACCTTGTATAGTTAAAAATGGATATGGACTAAGAAACTTATTTGATGACATTTCATGGGACAATTGGACATATTTGGTTGGACATCGGAATAGGGCATTAATGTGTTTCTTTATGGCAACTCTTGTATAGGGAAATTAAGGGCGTGACAAAATTCAATAAGTATTAAAGTAAAGCCTCACACGATACAATCGTTAAGGTGAGTATTCACAGCCCCACTTTTATCGTTTTAATTGATTTTGGGGTGGAAAGCATGTTTAAATTGCGTATTTAAAGATTCATGAGAATTGTTTGAAAGTATTGCGAATTGGCAATTTATAAGGCTTTGTTAAAAGCATTTGGAATTATAAGCTATATGATAAGTATGCAATTGATGTGTTGAGTTTTTAATGTTAAGACCCCGTGACACTACTATTAACTCGAAGAAAATCGGGCCTATAGTATTAGTGGATAGCGCTATTTGGTGTGACAAGCCCACCTTAATGCTGACGAGCAGGGGTGCACTATACTAGAGAAGATGACTAAACATGTGGCATGAACCACCGCTGAGTTAGTTCATCGGGGGCGTTGAAATTGGTCAGGGACGGCT